>CM065590.1:555692248-557041207 GCA_033119425.1 Bufotes viridis | reverse complement strand
TTTGCACCACTATTTGGGCTTAAAGATCTATCTCACAGACAAATCATACGTTTGTCCTCCAGTCTGAGCCCTGGGGACAAATCTGGGTGCAGCTCCTAGACCCGCTGATCTGAGCTTATGCCATTGATAGGATTAGTGCAATGCATTCAGGAAAGTCTTCAGGCGCCTTTTCACTTTTAAAATTTGTTGTTGTTGGTGCATTTGTGTTACAATAAATAATTTTTTTTTTTTTAAAGGGAACCTGTCACCTCTGGTAGAAACCACCCTGCCACCAGCAGCACCTGACAGTATCCAGCAGCGTGTTTCTAATGATCCCTGTGTTTCATAAGTCAGATGCGGTAAAAGCTCAGAAAATGATCAGCCGGCTGTCAGTCACAGCAAAGGGGCAGGGAAGGGCGCGGGGTTACCGCAGCTTGAAAGCAAGGAGGCCGCTGCCCCCTTGACTTCAAGCCGGACAACGTTGGCCAGCGACCGGCCGGATAAAAGATCATTTCCAGCACGTCCTCCATGACAGCACATGGGAGGATGTCCAATCCAATCTCTGTAGGGACAGGAAGTGAGACAGGTTAAAGCCCCCCTTCCCTCCAATCTCCAGTGTCTTCCTGTCCCTACAGGGATGGGATGTGTGGCAGGATTCCTTATTAGAAGAGGGTGCTTACCGAGGCCTGGGGCCAGGTCGGTCGGGAGTCCTGCATCTCCTCTCGGCCCTGTGCGGGCGGCGTCCCGTTGGTCCCGCAGCCCTCCCGGGGTTCTCTAGCTTGTCCCGGCCTACCATGGGCGGCGGTAGGCGGGACGCTGTAGCCGCTTCTCCTCCGGGAGCTCTGGGCGCAGCGGCGCCTCCGTCCTGCGGCGCAGCGCGTGACGCGATTATGACGTCACATCCGGGTCAACCGGAAACAAGATGGCGGCGCCCAGGACAAACGCTGGAGACCCGGAAATCAGGGCTCGCGGCTCAGGGGTCGACTCCCCTCCTGGGGGTTGAGTCCCCCTATATCAAGGGAGCAGCGCGGCAGCAGAAGTGGAAGGTAAGCCCCAGTGGGGATCACTATCCGCTGTGTTCACATTCCGCTGTGTATCGCTATCCGCTGTGGTTCCTTATCCGGGTATCTCGCGGATTGCTCGCTGTGATTGCTTTCCGCTGTGTACCGTGTTCGTTCACTATGGAACCCCAGATGTCAGCCAAATCTGAGATTTTGTCTGACTCCTCTGCTGCACCTCATGTAAGTGTCCTTATCCTTAAATTCTTGGGATTCTCCCCCAGTCTTAAGCACGGTTTTCTCGGATTTTTCCTAGGATAAAAAGGTTCTGGGCAGTCGTCTATCCAGGACGCCAAGAAGAAACCGAGAAAGTGTGCGACTTGCGGGAGAAGATGCACATTTCATATAAAAAGCAATTATGTGCCGATTGCATTTCCAAACTTGTTAAGGATGAGCAGCCGTCCTTTCTCACGGAACTTAGAAATATCGTTCGTGAAGAAGTACAGGCTACGGTTTCTTCTTTGAACCCTCCGCCTCCCCGTCTCAACCTGACTCCCCTCCGCCAAAAAGAAGGAGGACTCAGGAGGTCTCTGATTCTGATAATCAGGAAATTTCAGACGGAGAGATTGAGGAAGATGCCATTTCCGCCTCGGGTTCTTCTGATTACGCTAAGAAATACCTATTTTCTTCTGAGGATCTAGACGCCCTCCTCCATGCAGTTAGAGACACTATGCAGATAGAGGAAGCCAGCCCTCCTGTATCCATTCAGGACGAGATGTTTGGGGATTGAGGGCTAAAAGACTCCGCCTTTTTCCCGTAAATGCCCATTTGAAAGAAATAATTCTGGAAGAATGGAAAGAGGCTGAGAAGAAACTAATTATTCCTAAAGAGTTTAAAATCGTTTGATTTTTAATCCTGAGGATACTAAGTTGTGGGACGAAGTTCCCAGGATTGACATCCAGGTGGCCAAGGTTACAAAAAGACCTCCATCCCCTTTGAGGACTCCTCTAACCTAAAAGACCCTATGGATAGGAAGACGGAGGGGCTCCTTAAAAAGCCTGGGAGTGTTCATCTACCCTCATTAACACGAACATTACCGCTACCTCGGTGGCCAGGTCTATGGCGTTGTGGCTAAACCAGTTGGAGAACCACCTTAGATTAAAAACCCCAAGGGAAGACATTCTGGAATCCCTTCCCCTTCTTAAGATGGCTACGGCCTTTCTGGCGGACGCCTCAGCCGAGTCTATCAGAATTTCAGCTAGAAGCAGCACTCTGGCGAACTCGGCTAGGAGGGCTCTGTGGCTGAAAAGCTGGTCAGGGGACATAGCTTCAAAGAATAAGCTCTGTTCAATCCCCTTTTCTGGGTCGCATGTGTTTGGTCCAGTCTTGGATACAATCCTTGAAAGTGCGGCAGACAAGAAAAAGGGCTTTCCGGAGGACAAAACTAAAAGGTCCCAGTCCTTTCGTAAAAACACTGGCCAGGGACAGACGCAGAATTTCTCTAACAGAGGGAAAGGCAAATCGGGCAGGTGGAGCTACCCTAAGGGCGGAAAGGGGAGAGGGTTCCTCCTTAAACCCAATTCTTCCTCCTACCAGAATAAGTGACGCCATTCCAGTGGGGGAGACTTCGCTTCTTCAGTCATCAGTGGACTCAGATAACCCAAAACCCCTGGGTACTCCAGTTAGTACGCGAGGGGTACAAGATAGAGTTCAGCCAGCTCCCCCACAGAGATTTTGCGTCACAACACCTCAGTCTCCGTCTCTAAAAAATCAAATGACTCTGGACTTAGAGAAACTTTGCAGACTGGAAGCAATAGTTCCTGTTCCAAAGGCCCAGCAGGGCTTAGGCCATTATTCCAAGCTTTTCTGGGTAAAAAAACCAGACGGTTCTCTAAGAACTATTATAAACCTAAAATTCTTGAACAAATGGATCCAATACTTCAGATTCAAGATGGAGTCGATTCGTTCAACAGTTCCACTAATTCCAGTAGGGGCCATGATGTGCACCATAGATCTCAGGGATGCCTACTATCATGTCCCCATACATCCCAGTCATCACCAGTTCCTCAGGTTTGCAATAAAGTTAGACGGCAGGGTGCATCACTTTCAGTTCCAATGTCTTCCCTTTGGGATCTCAAGTGCTCCTCGCATCTTCACGAAGCTGATAGTGGAGATAATGGCCTTCCTGAGACAACAGGGAATAACTATAATCCCGTACTTGGACGACTTTCTCCTGTCGGCATCCTCAGAGGTCCTTCTACAGAACCATCTTCAGGTAACGTTAAAGGTACTCCAAGATTTAGGGTGGATAATCAACCTAGAAAAATCAGATTTCAACTTGAGTGTAAAGAAAGTCTTTCTAGGAACCCTCCTGGATTCCAAAAACAAATGTCTTTTCTTCCAGAAGTAAAATGCAACGCGTTCATAGAGGAAATTTCCTCCTTCCGAGACAAGACGTTCTGTTCCCTCAGAGAAGCGATGCGCATTCTAGGCCTAATGACGTCCTGTATCCAGATGGTCCAGTGGGCCCAGATCCGCTCAAGGCCTTTACAGAACCTAATCCTGTCCAGATGGGACAGAGACCAGGCGTCCTTAGACAGAAGGATCAGAATTCCCACTTCAGTAAGGGATGCTTTGAACTGGTGGACATCTCCTGCCAACCTGCAGAGAGGGGTGCACTGGGTAAGAAGACCTTGTCTAACAGTGGTGACCGACGCCAGCATGTCCGGTTGGGGTTCTCACGTCGAGGATCAATTCTTCCAGGGTTCATGGTCCTTTCCAGACAGTCAGCGGTCCTCAAACGTAAGGGAACTAATGGCGGTCCTAAAGTCTCTCCAAGCAGCAGAATGTCTCCTGAGAGGAAATCACGTTCAGGTCCTATCCGACAATGTGACAACAGTCTGTTACATAAGACACCAGGGGGAACTCAGAACCCGGGTCTTCAAGCGGTAGCAGACAGGATTTTCGTTGGGCTCAGCGAAATGTTCTCTCTATCTCGGCCCTCCATATCAAAGGGAGGGACAACGTTACTGCAGATTATCTGAGCAGAAGGAGATTCCATCCTGGGGAATGGATGCTGAACAAGCAAGTCTTTCTTCGGATCTGCAGGCGATGGGGTACCCCCAGGTGGACCTTCTGGCCTCCAAAGAGAATGCCCAGGTGTCCCAATTCTTTTCCCTAGATCCCAGCGGAGATCCTCTAGGGATAGATGCAATGTCAAAAGCATGGAGTATGGAGCTAGCCTATGTATTCCCTCCAATTCCGCTCATTCCAGCTACCTTGAGGAAGATCAGCGAGAGTGCGGGAAGATTCATCTTCATAGGTCCGGCTTGGCCAAAAGGAGCTGGTATCCTCTGTTAGACAGATTGAAGATGGAGGAGCCAATGTCTCTCCCTCGGAGACCGGACCTTCTCACTCAGGGGTCACTACTTCACCCAAATCTAGAGAAATGGAATCTGAAGGCCTGGATCCTGAAAGGAGAATGCTGAGCGGAAAGGGCTTGTCGGATGCTGTGATCTCCACCCTACAGAAGAGTAGGAAACCTGTGACAAATGCCATCTACAAAAAGATCTGGAACAGATTTAATTCTTGGCTGGGAGATTCGCACCCGTTTAGATCATCTCCTTCCATCGCTCAAGTTCTTGACTTCCTACAAAGGGGCTTTGACCTAGGGCTACGTCCTAGCACAATCAAAGTCCAGATCTCTGCATTATCATCCTTCCTGGACTATCCTCTTGCGGAGCATCGTTGGGTAAAGAGGTTCGTAAAGGCTATATCCAGACTAAGACCCACTCTGAGACAGATCGTCCCTCCGTGGGACCTATCCTTAGTCCTAGATACCCTCTGTAGGGCGCCATTTGAGCCACTGGACGCTATCCCTCTAAAACTTCTCTCCTGGAAGACGGCCTTCTTAGTGGCCATCACCTCAGCGCGCAGAATTGGGGAGCTACAGGCCCTGTCTATGAAAGAGCCCTTCCTACGAGTCTTTCCGGATCGAATCATTCTAAAGCTGGATCCAGGGTTCCTTCCGAAAGTCGTATCTTCCTTTCACAGAGACCAGGAGATTTTCTTACCCTCCTTCTACGCCTCTCCTAGAGGCCAGGAGGAGGAGAGATTCCAATGCCTTGATGTCCGCAGAGCAGTCCTTGAATATCTTCACCGAACAGAACCAGATAGGAAGGACTCAAACCTTTTTGTTCAGTTCGGCAGAGGAGGAAAAGGAAAGAAGGTGACTAAGAGGACTTTGACCCAGTGGATCAAATCAACCATTGAAGAAGCTTACCGTCTTCAGGATAAGCCCTGTCCTATCTCTATTCGAGCTCATTCCACTAGAGCAGTAGCAGCCTCATGGGCTGAGAAGGCGAACGCCTCTATAGACCAGATCTGTCAGGCAGCCACCTGGACTAGTTATAACACCTTTGTAAACATTACAGGTTGAACCTACCGTCCAATCGCCAGCTTGCCTTTGGACGAAAGGTTCTTCAAGCGGTAGTCCCTCCCTAGGGGTTAAGTTGGTAACTCTCTCATGTGCTGTCATGGAGGACGTCCTGGAAATCGGTAGTTAGTCTTACCGGTAACGTTCTTTCCAGGAGTCCGACATGACAGCACTCCTAATTCCCTCCCTATATTTGTGGTTCAGTGTGAAGTTAACATTGTATATCACAATAGCAATAAAATTGTGTTGCATCCATCCGGTGTAGTAATTTAGAAAACACTGGAGATTGGAGGGAAGGGGGGGGGGGGGCTTTTAACCTGTCTCACTTCCTGTCCCTACAGAGATTGGATTGGACATCCTCCCATGTGCTGTCATGTCGGACTCCTGGAAAGAACGTTACCGGTAAGACTAACTACCGATTTTCTGAGCTTTTACCGCATCTGACTTATGAAACACAGGGATTATTAGAAACACGCTGCTGGATACTGTCAGGTGCTGCTGGCGGCTTGGGGTGGTTTCTGGAGGTGACAGGTTTCCTTTAAGATGTTCCCATAATGACAAAGTGAGAATGTTAGAAATCTTTGCTAAGGCTACTTTCACATCTGCGTTTTCCTTTCCGGTATTGAGATACGTTATGGGATCTCAAAACCGGAGGAAAACGCTTCAGTTTTGTCCCAATTCATTGTCAATAGGGACAAAACTGAGCGGAACCGAATAGCGTGCACCAGAATGCATTCCGTTCGGTTGCGCTCCCAAGCTGGGCAGGAAAACAATCAGGAATCAGCGTTCTTGTGTGTGTCATGGGATACTGATCAAGATGCATCGGACTTAGGCCTCTTTCACACTTGCGTTCTGAGGATCCGGCAGGCACTTCCGTCCCGCCGGATCCGTCAGAACGCAAGTCGCCTGAAAGCATTAGAAGACTGATCAGGATCCTGATCAGTCTTGAAATGCTTTCAGGTTACTATGGCAGCCAGGACGCTATTAAAGTCCTGGTTGCCATAGTAGTAGTGAGGGAGGCGGGTATACTTACAGTCCGTGCGGCTTCAGGTCCGTGATCCATGCGTGTAGGGCGCCCTGGCGTCACTCTGGAGCGCCCGGGAGCCGCACGGATGGTAAGTATACTGCTCCCCCGCTCCCACTACACTTTACCATGGCAGCCAGGACTTTAGCGTCCTGGCTGCCATGGTAACTCATTAGAAAAAGCTAAGCGTCGGATCCGGCGATGCGCCGAAACGACGTTTAGCTTAAGGCTGGATCTGGATTAATGCCTTTCAATGGGCATTAATTCCGGATCCGGCCTTGCGGCAAATGTTCCGGATTTTTGGACCGGAACAAAAGCGCAGCATGCTGCGGTATTTGCTGCGTCCAAAAACGTTCCGGTCCTGAACTGAAGACATCCTGATGCATCCTGAGCGGATTTCTCTCCATTCAGAATGCATTGGGATGATCCTGATCAGGATTTTCCGGCATAGAGCGCCGAGGACGGAACTCTATGCCGGAAAAGAAAACGCCAGTGTGAAAGGACCCTTCACAATAGTTTAGTGCCTGATCCATCTTGGTAATTTTAGAGATAATACAACCGGATCCATTCAGATCGGATGCAGACGGATGTATTATCAGTAACGGAAGCGTTTTTGCTGATCCCTGCTGGATCCAGCAAAAACGCTGATGTTAAAGTAGCCTAATTTATTTCAAAGGAAAAACTAAAAGGTTACATTGACATAAGTATACAGACACTTTAGTAAGGACTTCGTTGAAGCCCATTTAGCAGTGATTACATCCTCCGGTCTTCTTGGATTTGGGGATGTTCTGCCATTTTTCTCTGCAGATCTTCTCAAGTTCTGTGCTATACTGTACAGTCTCGCACTCCATTCAAATGTATTGAAACTGCTCAGGGGTGCGATACAGTGTTTGATTCCCCATGATACACTGTCCAAAGTTTCAAGAAGTTTCTTTTCGTAAAAATCAATGTATCCACTAGAGGACACAAAGAAATCTTAATCCGATTTAGGGATGAGCAAATCGACTTCGGATGAAACATCCGAAGTCGATTCGCATAAAACTTCATTCCAATACTGTACGGAGCAGGAGCTCTGTACAGTATTAGAATGTATTGGCTCAGATGAGCCGAAGTTATTACTTTTATTACCATTTTTTGAACTCCAGTTTTGGAAATGTTTTTTTACAGTACAAATTAATTTATGAAGTTATTACATAAAGTCTCTAATAACTTTGGCTCATCGGAGCCAATACATTCTAATACTGTACGGAGCTCCTGCTCCATACTGTATTGGAAAGAAGTTTTATGCAAATCGACTTTGGATGTTTCAACCAAAGTCGATTCGCTCATCCCTAATCAGAATAATCACCTACATTAAAGAGAACCTGTCACCAGGAAATTCACTGATTAACCCGGCATGCTGCCTTGTAGGGCTCACTCTGCTGAATATAGTGATACCTTTCACCTGTTGATCTGTTGCTTTATCGTGGAGAAAAAGTACTTTTAATCAATATGCTAATGAGCTGATTTGAGTCCAGTAGTTGATATGAGTCCAGCGTTTTTTCTATTCAGAGATGTAGCCACTCCCCTATTCACTTCTTCAGATGTAAAAGGGCGTGGTTTAAAAACTGACCTGCATTATAGCCAATACAAGCCTTGCTGCCTTTCACTTTAAAGCCTAACTGCCATACCCACGGTGACATGTCCCTTATCAGCCATCATGTGTTTATCACCCCATGAACAAAGTAGCCCTTATTATAATTAGTAACTTCAATAGTATATTCCTCCCCCTTTTTTACCTCAGACATATAATACCTTAGCATTCCCTGTTATTCATTTCCCGCCAATTATTAAATTGAATGAAGGATGTAATAAACCACGCCCATTTTACATCTGAAGAAGTGAATAGGGGCGGGGCTACAGCTCTGAATAGAAAAAATGCTGGACTCATATCAACTACTGGACTCAAATCAGCTCATTAGCATATGGAATAAATGTACCATTTCTCCAAAATAAAGCAGCCGATCACCAAGTGAAAGGTATCATTATATTCAGCAGAGTGAGCCCTACAAGGCAGCATGC
This sequence comes from Bufotes viridis, assembly GCA_033119425.1. NCBI lineage: Eukaryota > Metazoa > Chordata > Amphibia > Anura > Bufonidae > Bufotes > Bufotes viridis. The sequence continues at coordinate 557,032,710 of CM065590.1, read as the reverse complement.
CTGCTTTATCAGTGAATTTCCTGGTGACAGGTTCCCTTTAACTGTAAGTGAAAGAACATTCCCCCCACATCCCCCATACATATGCACTCCGCTTGGCCAAGCGTTTAAGTGTTCTGGATGAGTGCAGGCAAGATCAGCTTAGAATAACCGTTGACTAACGGAACCAGGGTTTTCCAACCAGTCTCCCAAGCTGGTACTTGCCCAACCTTAAGCTGTTTATCTTCTGCGATCTGACGAGTGTAGAATAACCGTTGACAACGTTCTGGATGAAACAGGCAAATACACATTGAGCATGTGAAATTCAGCATGCCCTTCTCTCCCCCAACAGATGAGCTGAGCCACACCCCACCCAAATCAGTTTGTGAGGCGCCCTCAAAATCAGTGGGTTTGGCCCACATTAATGTTGTAACGGATCAACGGGTGTGGACCCGCTGTGCCACTTACCGGTTTGGCTTTGGGCCAAACTTGGGAGCGGAGTCTAAGTGTCCCCTGGTTTTCACCCTTTATCCCGCTCCAGGATGCGGAAGCTGGACTCAGCTGCAGGGGAGACACCAGGTCGCTACCGCAAGAGTGGTCCCAGTTAAGTGGCAGCTGGCCGGGCAGGCCAGAAAGCCCCGATGCTAGCACCGGGGAACAGGCAAATAGCAGACAGCCGCAGGATAATGCTGAGCTGAACAAGCGGTATAGCAGAGCTAGTGCTGTGAGAACAGCAGAGCTGAGTTAGTCCAGGTGGAGCTGGTGTAACGATCTGCACAGCAGACAGAGGCATGGTCGACAGTCCGGGTCTTTAACTTGAGAGCAGCGAGGTACAAGAGGATCAAGCAGAGACGAGGTCAGGATACAGGCAGAGGTCATAAGCAGGATATCGAATGCAGGAACAACAGGAGCCTTAGCTGTAGGAAGTACAATATTGCTCAGGCATTGCAGGAAGGGGGAAGCACCCTTATAAAGGTGGTGCCTGGCCAGGATTGGAGAGAGGGCGGAATCAGGGGCGTGCATTAACCCTTAAGGTACCAGGACGCCTGCGGCTCCTACAAGATACAACAGAAGCTGTCGTAGCCTGCGACAGCGCAGGAAAGCGGGTCTGGAGCCTGCAGCGAAGAGGAGGAGCCCCGCGTGCAGCTCCGACTGAGGTACGTAGTCGGACGCACTGCACGCTGGCGGCTGCCAACTGCCATTGTTACAGTATCACCCCTCTCACGCCCCTTCTTTTTGGCCTTGATGCGCAGAAAAAATCTTCTGAGAAGATTCGAGCATGTACATTCTCCTCCGGCTCCCAGGAACGTTCCTCAGGACCATAATTCTTCCAGTCTACAAGGAAGTACCTCTTACCACCAACAACCTTGGAATCGAGGATGTTCTGTACTTCAAATTCAGGCTCACCGTCAGTAGGCACGGAAGTAGAGGTGGAGGGAGGCCTGGAAAAGGAGTTGAGGACCAACGGTTTCAGAAGAGATACATGAAAAGAATTTGGAATCCGGAGAGAAGGAGGCAACCGGAGTTTATAAGAAACACGGTTGATACGCTCAAGGACCTCAAACGGGCCCAGAAACCGTGGAGCAAATTTGTAACAGGGTACCTTCATGCGGATGTTCCGGGAGGAAAGCCAGACTTTGTCGCCAGGAGAGAACTGAGGAGGAGGTCTACGTCTGGTATCCGCATTTTTCTTCATACGAGTAACAGCCTGAGAGATGGAATCCTTAGTCTGTCTCCAGATGCTGAGGAAGTCTCTGAACAAAGAATTAGCAGCCGGTACCTCGGAAGATGCGGACAGGGGTAAAGGAGCACGAGGGTGTAGTCCATATACTATGTAGAAGGGAGAAGAGCCCGTGGATTCTCCGGAATGGCTGTTGTACGAGAATTCCGCCCAAGGCAGGAGCTGCACCCAATCATCATGCTGAGCAGAGACAAAGTGACGTAGGTAGTTCTCCAAAGTCTGATTAACTCGTTCAACTTGCCCATTAGACTGAGGGTGGTATCCAGAAGAGAAGTCCAACTTCACCTCAAGTAGCCCACAGAGCGCTCTCCAGAATTTGGAAGTAAATTGTACCCCTCGATCGGACACAATGTGCAGAGGTAGTCCATGAAGGCGGAAGATGTGTTTGAAGAACAGACAGGCTAGTCGCTTAGCAGAGGGCAATCCAGGAAGCGGAATAAAATGTGCAATCTTGGAGAATCTGTCTACCACTACCCAGATTACAGAACAGCCAGCAGAGGACGGGAGGTCTGTGATAAAGTCCATAGCAACATGCTGCCAGGGAACTTCCGGAATGGGTAACGGTAGTAGCAACCCTGCTGGTTTGGTTCGGGGAACCTTGTTGCGGGCACAGGAGGTACAGGCAGACACAAATTCACGGACATCTTTGGGTAGGGTCGGCCACCAGTAGTGACGGGACAGCAACTCAAGGGTCTTACATACCCCAGGGTGACCAGCGTACTTGGAGCAATGTCCCTAGAAGAGAATCTTCCTCCTCTTGGCTTGCGGAACAAAAATATTACTCCCCGGAGTAATATCTTTTACTCAAACTGGCGCCACTGAAACCAGGCAGGACTGATCGATGATATGTTGAGGTTCCTCAATCTGATCTGCTGGGTCAAAGGAACGGGAAAGCGCATCAGCTCTCACATTTTGGTCTGCCGGTCGAAAATGCAGAAGGAAATTGAATCTGGCAAAGAAGAGTGCCCATCGAGCCTGACGTGGATTAAGACGCTGTGCAGACTGCAGATAAGTCAGATTCTTGTGGTCAGTGTATATAACCACTGGATGCAAAGCCCCTCCAGAAGGTATCTCCATTCTTCCAAGGCCATCTTGATAGCAAGCAGTTCTCTATCACCGATGGAGTAGTTTCTTTCTGCAGAAGAGAAGAGCTTGGAGAAGAAACCACACGAGACAAATTTCCCCTTGGAGGTCTTCTGTAGCAGGACTGCACCTGCACCAATAGAAGAAGCATCCACTTCTAGGAAGAACTGTTTGGAAGTGTCTGGATGATGGAGGACAGGAGAAGCAGCAAAGCAATCTTTGAGTTGTCGGAAAGCAGACTCAGCTTCAGGGGTCCATTTCTTTGCATCCGCCCCTTTCTTAGTCAGCGCAGAAATAGGGGCTGTGAGGGAAGAGAAGTTTGGGATGAACTGCCTATAGAAGTTGGCAAATCCCAGAAATCTTTGAATGGCACGGAGACCTTGAGGACGGGGCCAATTCAGGATGGCAGAGACCTTGTCGGGATCCATTTGCAGACCAGTGCAGGAAACAATGTACCCCAGAAAGGGTAAGGAAGACTGCTCAAAGACACACTTTTCGAGCTTGGCAAACAGACCATTCTCCCTTAAGCGCTGCAGAACCAGGCGCACTTGTTTCCGGTGAGTGGACAAGTCGGTTGAATAAATGAGAATATCGTCGAGATACACTACTACACACTTGTATAACAGGTCCCGGAAGATGTCATTTACAAATTCTTGGAAGACTGCAGGAGCGTTGCAAAGGCCGAATGGCATAACCAAGTACTCATAGTGGCCATCACGGGTATTGAATGCCGTCTTCCACTCGTCGCCTTCACGGATTCGGATCAGGTTATATGCACCACGTAGATCCAATTTAGAAAATATCTGTGCGCCTCGGATACGGTCAAACAATTCAGACATCAGGGGCAGAGGATACTTGTTCTTGACTGTAATCTTGTTCAGTCCACGATAATCTATGCATGGACGGAGTGACCCGTCTTTCTTGGACACGAAGAAGAAACCGGCTCCAGCCGGCGAGGTAGACTTTCGGATAAACCCCCTCTCCAGGTTCTCCTTAATATACTCGGCCATAGCCTGTGTCTCAGGCAGGGATAAAGGATAAACCCTTCCACGAGGAGGAGAAGTCCCAGGTAGAAGATCGATCGGACAGTCATAAGTCCGATGAGGTGGTAAAGTCTCTGCCTTCTTCTTACAGAAAACATCTCCAAAGGATGCAAATTGCGGAGGCAGACCAGGCAGGTTCACAGGAACCGGACGAGGAGACATTGGGTGGACCATCGACAGGCAGGAGGTTTGGCACTGAGGACCCCAGCGGAGAATATCCCCTTTCGCCAGTCTAAGACGGGAGAATGTTGCTGTAGCCAGGGCAATCCCAGAATCACTGGGTCCGTGGAATCTGGCAGGACATAGAAGGATATTTCTTCAGAATGTAGCACCCTGACTTGGAGTTTCACAGGAGCAGTGATGAACTGAATAGGTTTGGGTAAGGCTTGTCCATTAACAATCGTTGCCACCAGAGGCTTCGCCAGACGGGTAGTGGAAAGCTGGCACTGGGTCACCAGGGCTTGATTAACAAAATTCCCGGCAGCGCCAGAATCCAGGAAGGCAGGTACCGATATACTGGTTTTCCCAGCAGACACCATTACAGGGATAAGAAGTTTGGGAGAATTGTCTTTTTCACCTAGGGTCACTTCTCCCAATGAGCCTAGGCGCTGAAGTTTTCCGCCTTCTGGGGGCAGGTACGAACAACATGTTCCTTTCCACCGCAGTAGAGGCACAAGTTCTCTGCTCGCCGTCGCTGGCGCTCCTGATCAGTGAGCTTCAGGCGATCCACCTGCATAGGCTCTTCAGACGGTATCTCAGCAGGAGACTGAACAGTCCTCTGGAAGACAGGTGCGAGTTTAGACGTCTGCTTCATCCTTGCAGCTTGAGAAAAACGGTCACGAAGCCGCACGTCTATGCGTGTGGCCAACATGATCAAAGCGTCCAGAGAGCCAGGGAGGTCCCTTCCTGCAAGTTCGTCTTTAATGCAGTCACTCAGACTCTCCCAGAATACGGCTCGTTGAGCTTCACCATTCCAGGACAGTTCTGTGGCCAGTTTACAGAACTTGATTGCGTATTGGCCCATTGTCCTAGCGCCTTGACGCAGACGAAGAAGAGCAGAGGCTGCAGACGAGGCACGGCCAGGTTCCTCAAATACTGTACGAAAAACAGTTAAGAAGGTCTGTAGGCTTGCAGTCTCGGGTACGCTTCGCTCCCATATAGGATTAGCCCAAGCAGGAGCTTCTCCAGAGAGCAGAGATACAATGAAAGCTACTTTTACTCGGTCAGACTGGAACTTGTCTCTATGTAGCTCAAAGTGGATCAAGCATTGATTCAGGAAACCTCTGCAGGACTTTGACTCACCGCTGAAACGTGGAGGCAAGGGAAGTTGGACAGCAGACGTGCCTTGGTATGCAGACGATGCAACGGAATTAGCAGGAGTTGCTGGGACCTGTAGTGCCGCAGGAGCAGTAGTGGGTAGAGCGTCCAGACGTGCAGAAATTATGTTCAGACGCTGCAGCAGGACATTTTGGCGTTCACTCTGGCGTTGCAGCTCTTGGTATAAATCTTGTACCACAGGCGTGGGCTTGCCAGCGGGGTCCATGGCCTGGGCAAACTGTAACGGATCAATGGGTGTGGACCCGCTGTGCCACTTACCGGTTTGGCTTTGGGCCAAACTTGGGAGCGGAGTCTAAGTGTCCCCCTGGTTTTCACCCTTTATCCCGCTCCAGGATGCGGAAGCTGGACTCAGCTGCAGGGGAGACACCAGGTCGCTACCGCAAGAGTGGTCCCGGTTAAGTGGCAGCTGGCCGGGCAGGCCAGAAAGCCCCGATGCTAGCACCGGGGAACAGGCAATATAGCAGACAGCCGCAGGTTAATGCTGAGCTGAACAAGCGGTATAGCAGAGCTAGTGCTGTAAGAACAGCAGAGCTGAGTTAGTCCAGGTGGAGCTGGTGTAACGATCTGCACAGCAGACAGAGGCATGGTCGACAGTCCGGGTCTTTAACTTGAGAGCAGGGAGGTACAAGAGGATCAAGCAGAGACGAGGTCAGGATACAGGCAGAGGTCATAAGCAGGATATCGAATGCAGGAAAAACAGGAGCCTTAGCTGTAGGAAGTACAATATTGCCCAGGCATTGCAGGAAGGGGGAAGCACCCTTATAAAGGTGGTGCCTGGCCAGGATTGGAGAGAGGGCGGAATCAGGGGCGTGCATTAACCCTTAAGGTACCAGGACGCCTGCGGCTCCTACAAGATACAACAGAAGCTGTCGTAGCCTGCGACAGCGCAGGAAAGCGGGTCCGGAGCCTGCAGCGAAGAGGAGTTGCCCCGCGTGCAGCTCCACTGAGGTACGTAGTCGGACGCACTGCACGCTGGCGGCTGCCAACTGCCATTGTTACAAATGTGTATGGGCACCTTTGCCTGGATGGAAGTGAGCTCATTCACACTGAGCAAGTATAAATCTGAAGGTGTCAGCCCTTTAAAGAGTAATGAGGGGGGAGTTGCAGAGAGTGACAAGGAAAAAGCTCAGATGAAATGCTGAATGTAAAAATAAATCCCCCATTAAAAGTGTCCTGTCTGACCAAAGAAGAAGTACAACAGCGACTTAAAAAGATTAAAATAGACAAATCGCCAGGACCAGATGGCATACACCCCTGTCTCTTAAGGGAATTAAGTAATGTCATAGCCAGACCCTTATTTATGATATTTGCAGACTCTATACTGACAGGAAATGTTCCACAGGATTGGCGCATAGCAAATGTGATACCAATATCAAAAAGGGTCCAAAAACAGAGCCCAGAAACTATAGGCCGGTAAGTTTAACATCTGCTGTGGGGAAACTGTTTGAAGGTTTTCTGAGAGATGCTATCTTAGAGGATCTCAACGGAAATAAGCAAATAACGCCATATCAGCATGGCTTCATGAGGGATCGGTCATGCCAAGCGAATTTAATCAGTTTCTATGAGGAGGTAATTTCTAGACTTGACAGAGGCGAATCAATGGATGTCGTATATCTGGACTTCTCCAAAGCATTTGACACTGTACCTCATAAAAGGTTAGTATATAAGATGAAGATGCTCGGACTGGGAGAAAATATCTGTAAGTGGGTAAGTAACTGGCTGAGTGACAGAAAACAGAGGGTGGTTATTAACGGTACACACTCAGATTGGGTCACTGTCACTAGTGGGGTACCTCAGGGGTGAGTATTGGGCCCTATTCTCTTCAATATATTTATTAATGATCTTGTAGAAGGCTTGCATAGTAAAATATCAATTTTTGCAGATGACACTAAACTGTATAAAGTAATTAACACTAAAGAGGACAGTTTTCTGCTACAGAGGGATCTGGATAGATTGGAGGCTTGGGCAGAGAAGTGGCAGATGAGGTTTAACACTGACAAATGTAAAGTTATGCACATGGGAAGGAATAATGCAAGTCACCCGTACATACTAAATGGTAAAACACTCAGTAACACTGACATGGAAAAGTATCTAGGAATTTTAATAAACAGCAAACTAAGCTGCAAAAACCAGTGTCAGGCAGCTGCCACCAAGGCCAATAAGATAATGGGTTGCATCACAAGGGGCATAGATGCCTGTGATGAGAACATAGTCCTACCTCTTTACAAATCGCTAGTCAGACCACACATGGAGGACTGTGTACAGTTCTGGGCTCCTGTGAACAAGGCAGACATAGCAGAGCTGGAGAGGGTTCAGAGGAGGGCAACTAAAGTAATAACTGGAATGAGGCAACTACAGTACCCTGAATGGTTATCAAAATTAGGGTTTTTTACTTTAGAAAAAAGACGACTGAGGAGAGATCTAATAACTATGTATAAATATATCAGGGGTCAGTACAGAGATCTCTTCCATCATCTATTTATCCCCAGGACTGTGACGAGGGGACGTCCTCTGCGTCTGGAGGAAAGAAGATTTCTACACAAATATAGAAAAGGATTCTTCACGGTAAGAGCTGTGAGATTATGGAACTCTCTGCCTGAGGAGGTGGTGATGGTGAGTACAATAAAGAAATTCAAGAGAGGACTGGAGAGGACACTGGAGTGTAATAATATTACAGGTTATAGCTACTAGAGAGGGGTCGTTGATCCAGGGTGTTCTTCTGATTGCCTGATTGGAGTCGGGAAGGAATTTTTATTCGCCTTAAGTGGGGAAAATCGGGTTCTACCTCACAGGTTTTTTTGCCTTCCTCTGGATCAACTAGCAGGATGTCAGGCCGAACTGGATGGACAGATGTCTTTTTTCGGCCTTATGTACTATGTAATTCTGGTCTCTAGCAAGGTTGATAGGGTTATTTCCATCAGGTACATTTAAAGAGCACTGCAGTAACCAGCATTGTCCACCACCGAAATGGCAGGGGTGTGGTTTGTTAGATCCTTGTTGATCAGATATTGATGGAGTATTAAAGTACCGGAAACCCCTTTTAAAAAGACTGGATTAAAACAAGACAAGCTGCAGGGGGACAGGTATAGATTCTGCTCTCCTTGTATAACTGTACATGGCCACAAAGAAGGCATAAGGCTGGGTTTGCATCTGCATTGTTATTTCCATTGTTCTGCTTCGTAATAAGAGCAAAGAAAAATAACTGAAGTGGCGTTTCCTTTAAACAGCCAGAAGCAAACACCACCCGATAGTCTCTATTGACTGTAAGGGGCTTTGTTGGATTTTCATTATGAAACCTCTGTATTTTATTAGAGAAATAAAAAATGCAGAATGATGTGCTATTTTATCTCTTATTTTTGACCGAGCCTCCAGTGCAGATATGAATGAAGCCTAACATAGATTTATGTGCATGTTATCAATCCCCTTCCCCCACATCAATCACAGAGCATACTTGCATTTTTTTTCCTAGAAAAGGAGAGAAGATGCTTACCGTATTTTTTGCTTTATAAGACGCACCTGATGATAAGACGCAACCCAGGTTTTAGAGGAGGAAAATAAGAAAAAAATATTTTTATCAGACCCCCATAACTATCAGGGCATCACATCAGACCCATATCAGCCCTCCATGTCAGACCTCTAACACACCTTAGAACAGCCATTTTCTTTCAGACCCCCATCAAACCTTTTCTTTCAGACCCCCATCAGACCTCAGATCAGCCTCTTTCTTTTAGACCCACATCAGACCTCATATCAGCTCTTTTCTATCAGACCTCATATCAGCTCTTTTCTATCAGACCCCCTTCAGCCCTTTTATTTCAGACCCTATCAGACCTCAGATCAGCCCTTTTCTTTTAGACCCCATCAGCCCTTTTCTTTCAGACCTCGGATCAGCCCTTTTCTTTTAGACCCCATCAGAGCTCAGATCAGCCCTTTTCTTTTAGACCGTATCAGAGCTCAGATCAGTCCTTTTCTTTTAGTCCTCATCAGGCCTCAGATCAGCCCTTTTCTTTCAGACCCCCATCAGACGAAAATAAAAATCTTCTCTGACCTCTCCTGCACCGCAGAAAAGTCGTGAAATTATGGAAATCACTGGATCAATGAACATGTTAATAATATGCAAATGATAAAAATGGAAATAAAATATTTAAAGCATCTTGATTTATTCAGTATCAAGTATGAGCACCACACACAGAAATACATGCACCTACATACCTTGGCATGTTGTCAATAAGGTTATTAATGTTTATGCCATACTGAATGCACTTGGGCATGCAAATCATCAAGATCCGCTACTGGCAGCTCCCTTGCAATTGCTGCTCATAGTATCAAGGACAACATGGAACCTGACGTTGTCCTGTTAAAAACGGCTCCCGGGACACTTTGGAGAAATGGCTGCACCGCTGGTTTCACAACCAAATCAATGTAATGCAGAGCTGTTTGTGTACCTGAAATGAAGACTATACATTATACCTACTCCACACCATAATCCTGGGAGTAGAACTGTTGTGATGTTCGCCCTCGTGGTCTTCAGATCAATCTTTGGCTATTACTGCGTCCAAATCAAATGTGGGCGCTAAAGAGGATAGACCTCAATACGACCTCCACTGCCATCTTGCTGTGCACCACAATAGCCTTTAAGAGCGTTGACTTGAGATTAATGGAACACCTGTCTGGCTCGTAGCCCTTTGTCATGCAACCATATTCTGATAGTAAGTGTAGACACTGTTTGCCGCCCCAGGTTTGGGATGTGACATCCGATTTTACTTGTAGTACAGAATGGATCATTACACGCCATTCTTCTAATCAGATGATTCATCTGTGCAAAGATTCTCCTCTATGCACCTCTTGCTGTCGTTCCAATTCCTCAATGTTCTCCTTGCCACCAGGACACACAACGTTGAACAGTGTTGACATCTCGGTCTAGGCTCTTGAAATCTGATCATCTGCAGATTTTAGCGACACCTGCTATTTCTTCAATATGCATAACCTTGTCCTTGGTGTTGCAATTTCAATATTAAGGAGCATATTTCTGACAGACGGAAAAGATTTCTAAGGCTACCTGCACACAGGTGTGGGTTGTGTAACAGAGATTCGCATGAATTTCTGTGCGTTTTGCAGCAAATCCATACCTCAAACCACATAAGTTACTTGCAGTTTTGTGGATTTGATGCGTATTTTCCTCAGATCTCACCCTTGTATCGAAAAGGGTGAAATCTGCACAAAATAATCTCATAAAGAAATGTCTGTGAAGGTTCTCATTTATCCAGGTCATGGAATATCTGTAAAGAATAAATCAAGGCAACCGGACTTGCTGTAGATTTCTTGAAAACGTTTCACTCGTTCTTCCAACGAGCTTTCTCAATTCTGAGTGAATTGTACAAGAATTCTCTGGGAATAAATAAGTAACTGAATCAACATCTGGTAATTCGGTCATTATACCCAGCATGGGGTCAAAGGTGTCCACTTGCCTTGATTTATTCTTTACTCATAAAGAAATGACATGCTGTAGATTTCAAAATCTGCACTGTAGGTCAGTTTACTCACAGGACGGAAACAAAAAATGTACATGAGATTTGTCTAATCTGATACACTTCGCTTATTCTGTATTACACTATTGTTTATCCACACAAGAATCCTCGTGAAAAAAATAGCGCATAATCCACATGTGCAGGTGGCCTTAGGGTACAACCACATGTTCAGTTTTCCAGTTTAGGGATAGGAATATTTGGCTTTTGGGTGAAATTTAGGCCCTATTCACACGTCCGCAATGTAGTCCGCATGTATTCCGCAATTTTGCGGAATACATGCGGACCCATTGACTGTGAATGGGGCCGGGAACGATGCGGAGAGCACACACTGTGCTCTCCGCATCCGATTTTGCGGTGCGCGCCGTCGATCTTCCGGTCCGCGGCTCCGCAAAAAAAATAGAGCATGTCCTATTCTTGTCCGCAATTGCGGACAAGAAGAGGCATTTTCTATGTAGTTCGGGCAATGTGCGGTCCGCAAAAATGCGGAAAGCACATTGCCGGTGTGTCCGTGTTTTGCGGATCCGCGGCTCCGTGGATCCGCAAAACACTTGTGGACATGTGAATGAGGCCTTATGGAAAATGTAAAAAGTTCCCGCTACAGTGATATTATCATGAAAGTCGGGCATTTCACAAGTCGACTTATTGTCTGCTGAGGTATCCCACTCTTCTTGAAGGTTCTGGGGTACAGAGTTACGAGTCTCTACACTGCAACTCAGCTGATCCCAAAGGTTTTCAATGGGATTCAGGTCTGGAGAAAGTGCAGGCCTCACCATTTGAGGTCCCCCAGTCTTCAGCAGCCGTTCCCTAATAATGCGACCTTGATGAGCTGGCACATTGTCCTCCATGAAGAAGAAATTAGGCCTGTGTTGTTCATGCTGAGGCAATAACTGGATTAATTCACGTAGTATGGGCTTGTCACTGTACCATTCACATAGTGTAGGGCAGTTCTGCATGGACTAGACACACCTGCCCACATAACACCACCACCACCAAAGGCTCATCTGGTGACAACAATGGCTGATGCAGAGCGCTCTTCTTGATGTCTCCAACATCGTTGGCGGCCATCATTTCTGCTTAGCGTGAATTGACTTTCATCAGTGAACAGCACTGAGGCCCACTGCTCCCTGCAAGATAATGACACCTGTGCCTGGTGGTGTGGTCAGGTACTCTTGCAGGTCGTCTAGCACACAGTCCACACTGATATAAACGGCTTCTAATGGTCTGACGTGACACTTGGGTGCCTCTCACCTTCCTTAAATGTGCCTGGAGTAGTGTGGCATTCATCATCCGGTTCCGCAGGGCATTGTTCACAATTAGTGTTGAGTGAACTTGTGTTTTAAGTTCTGAGTCCAAAGTTTGGGTTTAGGTTATCGAAGAATCCCGTTATGGATTCCGCTACCATGGACCATAACGAAATTTGGAATCCATAGCGGGAGCCCGAACTGGGTGCATGCCCAGTGACGCTGTTGAGGCTGTTTCCTCAGTTGCCTCGATCGCACAGGCGCAGGAGGGAGAGGCGCGGCGAGAGGAGGATCGGCGATGTTTCTGGCAGAAAGCGGAAGTAGCGGGGTGGGGGCGAGCACTTAGCCTCGCCTCTGGGAGGCGATTTTACCTGCTGGAGGCATTCCTATTTTTCTAATTTAGGCGGGCCGGGCACATCAGGGGCGTTCCTGGGCAACTTGGAAGAGGAAAAACGTCCCTCGGGCTCCTTACAGCCAGATTTCATATTGGATAAAGAAAATACAAGACACACAATTAAAAGAAGAAAACATAAGGTAATGGAAATAAGGTAATTTATTACACCTGGATTAATGGAAAAAAAAATTGGTAATGTGCAGGTGACAGATTCCTTTAAATACCAATTCTAGTCGAACCAGGAAATTTATTGGGTGATTCATGGATCAAACACCTGTTGTGAATTTTCCCGCTAAGCAGGCGCAGGCCGTACATAAATCGGAACAGCCCTCTGATGGGGCGCTTGCTGGACTGTAAAGGTTAGAGTGCATTTTACGTTCATCCTGATATTTCACCCACAAGCCAAATATCTCTAACTTTTTGTGTGTAGTGTACATACTAATCACCTCTCCTCTGGATAGGTCTTTAGTATCTGATTGGTAGGGGTTGGACACCCAGGACCCCCGCCGATCAGCTGTTTGAGAAGGCAACGGTGCTCCCGTGAGCCCCGTGGCCTTTTCCGAAATCACCAAGCACAACGCCGTACATTGTATAGTGGCCGTGCTTGGCATTGCGCTCAGCCTCATTCTCTTCTATGGGGCTGTGCTGCGCCTAGCCCACATGATTGGTGAACATGACGTCACATGGCCTAGGGTAAGCTGCTAAAAGGTTACGGCGCTACTGCAAGCGCAGGTGCCTTCTCAAACAGCTGATCAGCGGGGGACGTGGGTGTCGGACCCCCACTAATCAGATATTGATGACTTATCCAGAGGATAGGTCATCAGTATTAAAGTCTCGGAAAACCCCTTTAAGTGAGAGCGCATGTGTTCTACTTAATTTTGGGGCCCCATTCTGTAGATAAAGCGGTAGCGAAATGTGCGTTGGGGTGCGTTCCCTGCAGGTCCTGGGTCCGATCCTTTTAGTCCACTCTATTCTATAAGGTACTTATATTTATGGTCGCCGCACTATATAGGAGGTGTAACTTTGCATGTCCTTTGTTTGCCTTGGTGGTGAAGAGGTGCGACTCTTTGTATCCTATTATGTTGATGAGTATTTTGGGTATTTAGGGGGGAGGTCCCATATGTTCCCTCTTGTGAGGGCGTATTGAGTTACTCCCTAGTAGGAATGGACATACCTATGTACCTGTTGAGAAGCTGTTTGTCACAGCGCCAGCCCGAATTGTTGCTATACATTCCATTTATTTATTATATGTGTTTGTAATTCTGGTTATTTAATAAAAAATGTGATTATTGTATATGTGTGTCGTTAGAATTTTTTGGGGTGAAATTATATATATGTGCTACATATTGTTATTCATCTAACTGATGATTATATAGGTGTAATTATTGAGATGGGACAACCCCTTTAATTAGGAGGGGGGGGGGGCATCAGTCTCCACTGAACAGCATTAGGCTATATTTACACCTACAGGTTTTGATCAGTTTTTTAAAATAGTTTTTGAAGCAAAAAAACAGGGGTGGATAAAAGACCACAGCATAAGCAGCCCCTTACCTTCATACTATATCTCCTTTATGATTTACATCTGTTTCCAAAACTGCATAAAAACACCTGATCAAAACCTACAAATGTGAACATAGCCTTAGAAGAAAAAAGGATGACAAGACGGGGCGCGGCGAGGGACATTTACCCTCCTACTGATAAATTCGCAACAAATCCTGGCGCAGTCCATGTGAGGGCGTGGCTAGAGCGGTGGCTGCATGCAACATGCCTCACAAGCAGGCTGAAGTCTACACCTTTTCGGACCGCCTTCAGGTCTGAAACGCGCATGTGCGGCGGTGAGCCCGGCTACCTTAGTTGCAGGCGGGTAGTAAGCTCGACCAATAGGAGCAGTTCTGTGGCGCGGCCCAGCCAATAGGAAGCCTCTGCTGGCTGTGGTGACGTGTGTGGACACTTCCCTGTATATCAGTGTGCCGGATGGCTCCGGTGGCGGCGGTGTGTCCCGGGAGGGTGTGATGGCGGAGGAGGAGAAGCCGGAAGAAGGGGGCTTCCCGCCTTTGTTGGTGTTTCTGGAGCCGTCTGCGGAGGGTGGTGAAGCGGCAGCGACACCGGCTCCGCTCAGTGCACAGGCGGGCAGAGCGGCACCGGGAAGTGCTGTGCGGTTTTTCACTGGAGGAGCTCGGGAAGAAGAAGCAGGAGAGGAAGAGCCGTTGCTGAAGAGGTCCGGTGTCGCCTCACCGAAGTCCGGGAGGAAGGGGAGACCGCGACTCAGCTCCTCCTCAGACCGGGAGAGCCTGCTGTCCAGTGCCGGTAAGCGCCAGTGTGAGCGGGGCCCGACTGCTGGTCACATGGACCGTTGTCACACTGCGCAGACTTCTAGGCTCCTGTTCACATATTCCCTATTTCTGCTCATTGCCGGGCGCTAGGTTTTCAGTATTTATAATGGCTGACTACCATCTGTACTGTTTACCTGAACTGATGACCGAAGCCTAAACACACAGGTAAGTGACGCCTGTGCTGATCCAGTGTGGTGTCTGGTAAACCCTTTTTGACCCTCTATTAATCCTCCACCCCTTAAATCTGAACCCCAGCTACTACCAGTTATCCCCTAAACACTGGATAGAGGTTAAAGGGGCTCTCCGGGCTTTAGAAAGTCACGGCATCTTCTCACCTGTGGATGAAAGACTGTTTCTTCTGGGCTTACCTGTCGGTGCGGTCTCTGACAGGCTGTGAGCTCCTCTGCGCAGGGTCTGCTTTGTACACATCCGGGTAGGGCGTAAGAGGAGGACCCTGAGATGGAGGCACCATGGACGGGCAAGTACTCGGGGAAAGGGATTTTCAAAAAAAGTTCAGAGGACCACTTTAACCGCCATCCAGTGGGGAGGGGATAACTTATAGTAGTTGGGCTACATTTGACAGGTGAGAAGTCTCTCGAACTTACCCCCCCCAAAAAAAAAAACAGCGGAGAACCCCTTTAACAAACTGATCAGTGGGGCGGGGAAACTCTCTGAGAACGGGGGTCCTCTTCCCCAGTCCTATTGGCATGGCAGGTTAATGGAACCCCAGGATTGGTGGGGATCCCAGCGGTGGGAGCCCCACAGTTTAGTTATCAAGGGATAACTTGTAGTAAGCGGAATACCCCTTTAAGGTATGCTCGCATACTGCGGAATCCTTAGATTTCTGTCCTGAAATTTCAGAAATAAGTGGCTTGCTAATAGTGTTGAGCGAACTTGTGTCTTAAGTTCGGGTTATCGAAGAATCCCGTTATGGATTCCACGACCATAACGGGATTCTTCGATGACCTGAACCCGAACTTTGGACGCAGACCTTAAAAAAACAAGTTCGCTGAACACTACTTATACTTACTACTATTGCCACAGCTTTGGACTCCACTTCCATGGTGAAATGGTCTCCCTAAAGGGTCTCCTTCACCCTCTGAGCGTAGCAGGCGGCATTGACGGGTCCTCCGATTCCAGCGTTATGGGGGGGGGGGGTGTGGGAAAATCTACCCTTTATTACTTGCAGCGCTCCAGGCCTTGGTTTTTGAGTTGTGTGACTACCTCGGCTCTCCAGGCCCCGACTGATGGATTTCTCCATAGACCTGATAATGGAGAGAGAGCGGTCAGTCATGGGTGGGTTCACCTGCGATACCAAGGCTGCATTCACATCTGTCGGGCGTTCCCTTCTTGTGCTCTGTCGGGGGAAGGGAGGCCAAAGACAGATACGAGAGTGGCATGGAACAAGATCCGTTTTCATCACGGGCTTCTGTTCACATTGGCACTGGAGCCGCCAGTCAGCTTTCCAGTTTGATGCCAAGAAGAGCACAGAATCTAACTGGTCGTTGAGTGTCGGTGTCGTCCATTGGGCATTGATGGCGTGGCCTCTAAAGAAACCATGACGCAGTTGTAAAAGTGGCCTTAAAGGGGTTGTCCGGCTTTCAAATCCTTTTAGCCAGCCCCCCCATGCCCATCACTAGACCTGGTCTCCATTGGACCACAGCTTTGTGTTTGCCAAGCTCCAGACCCACCCGGTAAAGTTTTGGTACTGACGGGGGTGATGTGTCGCTGCAGCAGTAATGCCCCCCCCTGCAGCAGTGATGCGGCCAGTCTTTGGTTGGTTGCAGAGGCACACGTAACTGTCCGTTCCAGAAGTTTACAAACTGGGACAGGGGCGGGTGGACCCTGCACGTCGGCTCTGCTTGGCTTTTCCATCATGCGGAGTGCGGATCACGTAGGAAATATTTGTAATCTGCACTCCGCAGAGCTGATGACAACGAAGGTGCGGAACCTTGTGAGAAGAGCCGCGGCACGATCGTGGTTTCTCCAAAGGTTTCGGACCCTTTATAGGGGTATTGCAGGACTTGCTTGTTGATGACCTATCCTTAGGATCGGTGAGGTCTGACTTCCAGCACCCCCGGCGATCTGCGTGTGACACCAGAACTGCAGCTGTAATTGGCCGGGGTGTAGGTGGTTGGACCACCTATGATCTGAACTGATGAGGGCCCATGCACACGACCGTATGTATTTTGCAGTCCGCAAATAACACGGATGACGTCTGTGTGCATTGTGTTTTGCGGAACGGAACAGCTGGTCCCTAATAGAACAGTTCTATCCTTGTCCGTTTTTTTTTTTTTTCAGACCTATTAAAATGAATGATTACACATACGGTCCGCAAAAAACGGAATGGACACGGAAAGAAAATACTTTCGTGTACATGAGCCCTAAGTCCTGGGAAAACCTCTAATACAGGCATCCTCGAACTGCGGCCCTCCAGCTGTTGCAAAACTACAACTCCCAGCATGCCCAAACAGCCTACAGCAGGGCATTGTGAGAGTTGTAGTTTTACAACAGCTGAAGAGCCGCAGGTTGAGGATGCCTGCTCTAATCGGCGCTGTGTGATCAGAGACCTCTACTATTCCCACCAGCCGTAGCTAGCCCTGAGGATCCGGCGTGCCCCGCAGCCTCCTCTGCCCTGTCCTTCTAGTCAGGAGAACGTCACAAGTAGGGATGAGCGAACTTCATATTTTGAAGTTGGGGTATATACTGAATTCCGTCATGGAATTGCGTTCTGGTCCGTGGTATCGGAATCCGTAACGCAATTCAGTACATACCCGAACTTCAAAATATAAAGTTCGCCCAACCCTAGTCACAAGCCTTGAGAGCAAATTCCAGCTACAATCATTGATTTTAGCCACGTGTTCGGCCCGGCCGGGGAGATCACAGTCCTGAACGCGTTGATTTCCGTCCACTTTGTACTCTGTACATGTGAAAAGCGTCTGCAATAATGACCTGAGAAGCGGGTGTGAACGGCCACGTAGGCCGATAGTCCCAGATCACTGCTTGCTCTTTACTTGACTGGTTTTTCGGCATCCGCTTGTTTGCTTAACTCCTCGATGTCAAGTGCCGTTGAAGAGCGTCCACTGGAAAAGCAAACGTCTTGCGTTTTTTTACATGATTTTGTGGGTAGTTGCGGATGACACGCTGTGTATGGTGCACATGGAGAGCAGCATATAGACTCCAATAACCTGCAGTATATGAAGCAGCCTGGTGCTCCCTGCATTACTTCTTTAAGGAACACGTGAATTTCGGCACGTGTTTTGTCCCTCCTTGATCAGCTGACATACTTGGTGCACCTCTTATGTAACGCAGGGAAAGGCAGAATGTACTAGATACGGTCAAGTGCATATAGCCTTAAAGTCAAGCTGTCACCCCTCCTGACATGTCTGTTTTAGTAACTACTTGCATTCCCCAGGTAATAATAATTCTGGAGCATCTGATCTTGTGGCATTCCTCTATTATTCCTACTAGAAGTTTAGGAATGGATTGCTAGCAGTTTGCAATAAAGGTCCAGATGGGTGTTACCAGTTGGGTTTGTGTCCTTGCACAGGCTGACACTGGCAGCACTGATTAGCTAGTGTCAGACCGTGCAGGGGCACAACCTCAACTGGTAACACCCATCTGGATCTTTATTGCAAACTGCAAGCAAGTCATTCCTAATTTGTAGTAGGAATAATAGAGTGGCCACATTTTTAGAGTCATAAAAACAGATGCTCCAGAATTATTACATAGGGAATGCAAGTAGTTACTAAACCAGACATGTCCGCTCCTCTTTAAATATTGAGGAATGTTGAAAATCTGTTCGGGAAAGGTCGTCGGTATCTGACTAGTGTTGGTCCGACTCCTGACACCCCCTCCGATTAGCTCGCTCTTTGAAGAAGCCGCCGTGCTTATGTTTACTAGACACATTTAGGTACCAAGCGCCCCGAATCCTGAAGGAAGAGGCGACCCTCGTACATGTGATCTACCGGTCAACGCTTTGTCCATCGTCTGCAGCTGTAAACAGTTTAGGCGCTGTACTTTAACTCCCAGCAGTGTCTGATCATGTGCAGTAACTGAAGACTAACCAGTGATGTGTATAGGGCATGAGCGCTCGTCACGTGTATTAGTAGATCTGTGATCACATTGGGGTGAAGGGTGTCGCCCCTGTGAGTATGGGACTGTAAAGTCGCCATAACCATCAGACGTGAACATTCCCACTCCATTTGGCCCGTCCTCTGCTGGGTTCGATCTGTTCTCGCACCTCTCGTTGTTTTCTCGCCATCGCTCCTCTGCTATAACAGCTTCTCCGTAAGTGTGGCGCGCTAATAATCTCCTGCACGGCACATGGATGTAATGAAGTTGTCTCACACCACCGGGGATATGGCGCCTTTTATCCATCTGTGAATTCATAATTGAGAACTTCAGCTCTCGTGGAAAGAGAATCCTATTAATTAAGGCTAGGGCAACATGGCGACGTGTCACGCGACAAAAAGGGTACAACTACGTTGCGACACATGTCGCACGTGACATGTTGTTACTTGGATGGATTATTTGCGACTGTTGTGTCGCAGTGCGCCATCATTGACTATCATTATAAAAAAAAAATAAAAAAAAAGACGCATGTCGCTTTTCATTCAATTCCTTCAGAATGAGCCACCCTTCAGCCCATGTAGGTGATATGGCATGTGTGTTACTGTGACGTTTTCAGGAAAGTGCATTTGTGGAGATTACAACTGAAGACCTTCTGGTCGTCTGTGTAAATCTACACACCCGGTACACTCTCCAATGACAGGAGTCTAAATCTGTGAATATGTCGGCCCTGAACTACACGGCCCAGCATGCTTAGATAATTCACATACAGCAATCGGCCGTGACATGGTGAAGAGGATCATCTGGAGACAAGGGGTGGGATATATCTAGAAGCAAGTGATCAGTCAGATCTTGAAGACCATTTCTGATGCCTTCAGCACATGAACAAGTGACTGACAGGAGCCAAATTGTGAGGTCTAGACAGCTGGCTCAGATAATCTCCAAAATGGCAGGTCTTGTGGTCCAAGGAAGGCCAACCAGTGACGGGGTGCTCACTGATGTAAGGTGGGAGTGGAGGCTAGTCCTACTAGACCACTTAATGCTGACTTTGGTAGAAAGGTGGAGGTCATGTTGACCTCTGTCCACCACAAAAAAAATGCCTAGGAGGGGTACGTGATCGTCAGAGCTAGTATGTCCCATGGAAGAAGGCGCCCGGGGCCTGATGAACCTCCTTTTCTTACACAGCTCTTACCTGGGAAGAGGAGCACTTTGAGACGAAGACAAGCTGGCGGAGGCAGTTTGATGCTCTGGAAACCTTGGGTCCTGGCCTTTATGTGGGTGTGACATGTACCGCCTTCATGGCAGCAGAATTCCCTAATGGCAGTGACCTCTATCAGCAGGGTAATTCCCCGGCCACACTGTAAGACTTATTCAGGAATGGCTTGAGGAACATGACAGAGTTCAAGGTGATGTCTTGGCCTCCAAATTTCCCAGATCTCAATCTGATCGATCATCCATGGGATGTGCTGGAAAAAACAGTCTGATTCATGGAGGTGGCATCTCACAACTTACAGGACCTAAAAGATCTACTAGTAACATTTGGTGCCAGATGTCTCGGGACACCTTCAGAGGTCTTGTGGACTGGTCAGAGCTGCTGTGCAATGAGCAGGACCTACATAATGTTAGGCGGGTGGTTTCACTGTTGGGGCTGATCAGCGTACACGTAGTATATAATGTCCGGTGCTTCTGAGATGGCTTTATACCATTATGTACCCTGCATCTTCTTGCCCCGCACAGAACATCCTGATGCAGCTGCGTCAATGCATAGGAACACTGTGGACATGGTGATGGTGACACAGGGAGAGAGACAGGCGCGCAGACGGACAGCTAGGCCTCACCACATTCCAGCCAGGCTCCTGCCCGTACAGGAACACAGCTCTTTGCTCCTCCCCACTGGTCACATGGGCAAATGACATCAGGAATGTCCTTTAGCCCGCTAGGAATCCATCTACCCTGTTCTGAGTCCTGGGGCCACCCACCCCAGCAGTGCACATAGCGAAAATCTTCTGCATTGCTGGGATAAGCTGCCCATGAACTCGGAACGGCAGTTTAATGAAGACCAGGACACAGCTGCAGGAGTGAGCGGGCACAGTGGGTCCCGACACTTGCCCTGGTGTGCCGGGTGCTGACGCCGGCCCTGTTTATCAGGCATGCCTATGCAGCGATAAGTTCTCTGCTCTGATCTGACCGGTGGAAGGGAAGTCGTCCTTTTCAGTGCGAGACCGATATCTTCCCCAGAATAACTAATATGGCTGACAGAAGCGGTGTCCTAAAGAGAAGGCAAAAAGTTTGAAGCGCAGATGACTTGGGTTAGGTTGACGTCTGCAGTGGAGACTTCATTAGGAGTCTTTATTGCAGATTCCAGTGAAATAGTGGGAATAAATCCAGCGGTATTATGTCCACCAGGATGGCTAAAACCGTAAGAGAAATCCAGTTGACCCCTTTAGAATCGGCCAAGACCTCAGGCACCGCAGTCCTCCGGCATATACTGGATCATGTGCTTCCCGGGTGGAGATGGCTGCTGGTAGGAACAGTTGTTTGGCTGACAGCTCTCCTCCCCATCGCCCTCATTGTAATACCTCTTCTGCTTGGGAAAGAGGGGGGTAGAAGGGCAAAGGATTAGACAAGTAATCATCTATATCGAAGTTTGTATTGGTCATGGTAGCATGTGATATGCACACACTGCCACTATGATCATGCATATAATATATTTTTTTTTTTTTTTTTTTTAGGCCACGGCAATGAAGAGCTGAATGTCATACTGGATGATATTGAATTTGCTGATATAATTCACCGAGCGGAGCAGGCGATTGACAACGGTGTCTTTCCTGAAAGGATATCCCAGGGCTCAAGTGGAAGCTACTTTGTTAAAGATCTAAAGGGGGTATGTATAATATAAGCGTGCGCTAGTGAACTTACTGTTCATGCGGGCCGTGGGGCACCTGTATAGACTTCATGTCACCCATGACTGCTTTTACTACCTGGTCTCCTTTTATCTATAAAATACCACAGCTCCACTATGTAGTCTCCTATGCAGGTACTGATCTATGGGAGGGTGTTTTCCATACCTTGCAGGCTGAAGGAGACCAAGGTGGAGAGTCTCCCTGGTCAAAGGAGCCCATGCAAAGAATAAAGAAGATGGTCGACAATCGTGTTGTGTATAGGGGGCCTTGACTCTCCCCACAGATGTCCTTGAAGGGAAAAGAAGTATTGAGCTCGTTGAATTTCACCCTACTGCAAAGTCTCTGCGTAGGAAACAATGGATATGGAGTCTGCTTTTCAGACCTTAATGTGAGAGGGCGGTACATGAGCCATCCAGGACTTGGAGTAACTGTCGTTTCACTTTTTTTATTGTGACTATTTTTTTTAAATATAGCATACTTTATTAGGCCTCTTTTACACGGCCGTAGGTGTCCCTTGCTGCGGATCCGCAATACACGGGCACCGTTCCGTGGCCCTTCCGCATTACAGATGCGGGCCCACTCATTTCAATGGGTCCGCAAATCCGGAGATACAGAACACTACTATGGAGTGCTTCTGTGGCATTCTGTTCCGTACTTCCGTCCTGCAAAAACATAGAACATGTCCTATCTTTTTGCGGAATGGGCAGATCAAGGACCCATTCAAGTGAAATGGGTCCGCGATCCGCAGCGGCTGCCCGACGGTTGGTGCCCGTGCATTGCGAGCTGCAATTTGCGGTCCGCAGCATGGGCACGAGATACCTACGGCCGTGTGAAAGAGGCCTTACTAAAATATGTTTGCAAGTTTCCCTGCACTTCTGATAGTGAGTGCAGAGAAGAGATCGGAGAGCAGCTCTGTATGCTTTTACTGCCAGCGCTGATTGGTGCAGCCTCATTCTCTCTTTCCTGAACTCGCTATGAGAAGTGCAGGAAAGAGAAATGTGTAGAGCTGGCAGCATGTCAGATAGGCAGAGACAAATCGCACATATCGTAGGGCACATGCAGAGAGGCTGAGGTAGGGAGATAGGAGACAGGCTGAGAAAGCCTGCCTCTATATTTGCACATAGCCAGCGTATAGTAGGCACTGAGGATGGGTTCTGAGAGTGCTGCTCAGGGGACCCTTTACATGCAGTTTTCGTGTAAAGTTAACACCTTTCCGTAGTAAAATATTTTAAAAGAATAATCGCTGTCTCCACACAATATAAAAAATACATTTGAAATGACCAAAAGATCGTCAGGGGTCCAACGCCACCCGCCAATCAGCTGTCCGATTGTTGCAGCGCTGCTCCCGTTGACTTCAAATGGAGCAGCGCTGCAACAATCGGACAGCTGATAGGCGGGTGGAGTTGGACCCCTGCTCATCTGCAACGATAGACTATCACTTAGTAAAACCCGCGCAATCCCCTTTAAATGTTTTAAGCAAGAATTTTTCTTTCTGCCTGAGGACGGGCTCAGTATGTACAGCCCAGACAACCCTTTTATTGTGAGCGGTCTGTATTTAAAAATTTTTATTTTTATCTTCTCAGAAAATAATTGGAGTATTTAAACCAAAATCAGAAGAGCCTTATGGTCACCTTAACCCAAAATGGACCAAATATTTTCACAAAGTTTGCTGTCCCTGCTGCTTTGGCCGTGGTTGCCTTGTTCCCAACCAGGGGTACCTGTCTGAAGCTGGAGCGTATTTAGTCGATGAAAAACTTGGATTAGGAGTTGTACCCAAAACAAAGGTAATGAATGGCGCGTCTGTGTCAAGTTTTATTTTCAAATGGATCAGTATTGTAAATGCCACCATATTTACTACTTGAAAAAGTGAAATCTTGTGAAGCACTGATGGCTTAGGCTAGGTCTACGTGACGACATGTCGTGCGACAATTGGGGTACAACTACTCTGCAACACTTTTCACGCAACATTTTGTCACAGCAGTATCGCACGACAATTTTTATAATGATAGTCTATGGTGTCGCACTGCGACATCATAGATTATCATTGTATAAATTGTTGCGCGTCAAAATGTAGTTTTGTAGACCTAGCCTTATCCTCTGAAGAGGCCATCAATATCTGATTGGTGGGGGTCAGATGTTCTACCGTAGCACTGGAACTACACAGCTCTGTCCAATTTGTAGTGGATTAAGTTGGTTAATGCAGAATGAATGGGAGCAGCGCTGCAGTAACCAGCTCTGTCCACTACACAGAAACACTATTCCGCCACGGTTTTATTGGTTTTGTTTTTGCTGTGGTTCCTATGACCTGTTACTTTCATTTTCTGAGTCAGTACTATTACACCGATACCACATATGTATAGTTTTTCTTGCGTTTTAATACTGTGGAAAAAAACGTGAAACAAATATCGTGCAGGGTGTAACAGTAAGAAAACGTCTTGCATTATACTTGCCAAGTTAAAATTCATAAAAGCACATCAGTTTAAAAACAATTGGATGCAGTAACTCTGCCTGACCGGTTTCGCCTACTTCGGATTTCTCAAGGGCTACTGTCTGGTCTCTTCTCCCTCCATAAAAGAGGCATTCACAGAAAGCAATTGAGATCCAGATCCATATTTAACTCTAACTTTAGGAGACAGTGTATTTAGGTTAAAAATGTAATGTTTCCTTCTGATGTCGGTATATGCCCCCATGCATGGGATACCGCGAAGTGTGAGGACATGAGATAGATATAGATATACGTTCCCCCAATCAGACTTTCAGTTTTCTGTCTTCCCCAAATACTGTTTCCCACAGGGGCGTTCTATAAGATGAGCAGCATTTACTGAACCACAAGTTATTAACTGTTTCACCTCCAGTTGTTTTTTTTTTTTTTTTTTTTTTTTTTTTTCTTTCTTTTGAATGAAAATGGTTCTGTTTCAACACTTCCACTGTTTTGCACACCATGCATTTTTTGCATAGAGAGCTATAACAATCAATGATTAGACCACTATTCTCATAGACCACGATGCAGTAGCTATGGAGTCTGAGAATTACACTTAAGTTCATATGGAGCCCTGCCGCAGCCTCGGATCATTAAGGACTGTGATGCCACTCCAGCTGTGGTAAAACTACAACTCCCAAGAGGTACTCTTGATTGGCTGTTTTCGAATTCCACAGAAATGAATGGGGCATGCTGGGAGTCGTAGTTTCACCATGGCTGGAGTGCCGGAGGTTATCCATTACTGATTTAGGAGGATTGAGGCTGCCACTTACACCCTAAGGAGGATCAGGGGAGGCGGTGCACTGCCGGGATCGTGTACTCCTGGATTTTGACCTCCAGATGCCATGGTCACAAATTTAAATGTGTGCAGTCGACGTTATTATTGATTGCGTACAGGCAGCTATGGTGCCCCTGCGCTCACGTGTTGCTATTTTATTACTTTATTTATTTTTTTTTTGTTTCAATCGTTTTTATTGAAAATTTTTCACAGAAAAGTACATCATGTAATAAGACTATAAAAAAAAGTGTTGCTATTTTTAAATACCCGAATGTGGATGTAAATTTACGTGAGGCAATCGGGAAGGGGTTAAGCAGTCTGTACCCCTCCCCATACAAGTTTCTGTCCTTTAGACATGCTGTTACTTGCAGTGCATGTTTGGTTTCATTATAGATTCCCTTTAATTTACCTTCCTGTACACTACAGAGAAATTGGAATGTGGCATTATTTTAATTTACAACCTTTTGCCTCTTATTGTTTTTCTTACTTTTGTCTTCTAAGGTCGTCTGGCTTGTCAGTGAAACCTTCAACTACAGTGCAATAGATCGCGCAAAATCCAGAGGCAAGAAATATGCCTTAGAAAAAGTGCCAAAAGTGGGACGAAAATTTCACCGTATAGGTTTACCGCCCAAGGTAAAGGGGTGCCCTCAACCCTTAAAGAGGTTCTGACTAATATGTTTCCTTTAGGCTGAGCCACACAGCAACATGTGCAGAGCGACAGCAAGTCTCAAAGTCACATGTTGCGTGACTTTTTCGACCTAGTCATTGGTGGCAGTGGCAACAAGGTCCCCTCGTTGGTGGCAGCTTCCCATCGGAGCCCCAGCACTGAAATCGCAGGGCTATAATTGGTTACCATGGCAACCAGGACGCTACTGAAGCCCTGGCTGCCATGGTAAGCTCCCTGCTGCTGTGTGTGCAAAGCCCAGGGCAACAGGGAGAGTGTAAAGTCCTATTCAGCCTAATAGAGAAAATAAATGTAAAAATATAAATATATCAACATATTACATCAACACGTCCGAAAAAGTCCAAACTATTAAAATATTTTAAAAACGCGCAGTTCACCATTTTTAGTCACCTTGTCTAACTCCCCCTGTTCTATTATGGGCCGGACGTTCCATGGAATGCACGTGGCTTTTTTGGTATAATTTGTATGGTATAGAGTGTTGCAATACCTTTTCAAGGTATCCCAATAGAATCAAAGTTTTGGTATCATGACAAACCTACTAAATCACAGAAAATAATGCACTATAATAGTAGATGCAAGCACAACATATGGACTAAGCCCTCACTCTATTGATAAAAAGTGAGACACTTGGTCAATAAAGTTTGATCAAAACACATCTAAGCCCACCTACCAAGCGACAAGGTGATCTCGGTTCAGGCATGTTCCTATGCTAACCTAATCATGACAAACCTACTCCCCAGTGACCTGCCCTGTTTCAACTTAAAGGGGTTGGCCAGTTTCTTACATTGACTTACCCGGTGTCAGGATAGGTCATCCATATCAGATAGGTGGGGGTCCATCCTGGCTCCTCTTCCCCGTTTGTAGCTGATTGAAGAGAATACAGCACTTATACGAGCACTGCGTTCTCTTCACTGTTCACCTACTTGCTTTTGACATTGCAGTGGCGGAGCAGTGTAATTACAGCTCCACTATTCACTTCAGTGGGAAAGAGCAGAAACGGCTGATCGTCAGGTGTTGGACCCCCACCGATCTGATATTGATAACCTGGATAGATCATCAATATAAGAAACCAGACAACCCCTTTAATGCCACTGTAGACCTTTCTTGGATGCTCAGTGCCAACTGCTTAGGGGTGCCCCAATCTTGTCATTGAGAAAACTGGTGGCACCATTAAAGGGAGGCATCCTCTTTGATTATGCTACAGTTGCCTTTGATCACAGCGATCAAAGGGTTACATGGCTGGTATTGGAGTTTTATTTTGATTTTGATTTTTTTAGCAGTTTCCATCAGAGGAAGTGCCTTCAATATATGGCGGTGTGAATGTGCCCTATGCATAGAGATTCCGTCTATCATTTGTGTGTAATTTGCTGTCCTTGCAGCTGACCTGCAAGGGCGTGTTTCGAGGTCATGTTCCCAGGAGCTGCTGATAACTTGACAGCTTTGACATTGTATATATTATAATGTTCTGTCAGGTTCTTGGTGCTTTAAAATGTAAATCCGTATTTATCTTCTCCGCAGGTCGGCTCCTTTCAGCTTTTTGTAGATGGGTATAAGGAAGCGGACCACTGGCTGAGAAGGTTTGAAACCGAACCTTTACCTGAGAACACGAGAAAGCAGCTTCAGTCTCAGTTCGAGAGGCTAGTCATTTTAGACTATGTCATTAGAAATACGGGTAAGTGATATGGAGCAACACAACTCCAGAATTAACTCTTCACTGCCTGTTCACGGTTTTGTTCTTGGGGTGGCGGAGTAGTAGAAAAGGATCTCTGCTCCAGCTGCATCCCGTCATCTTTCAGAATCGCTGGCTGACCATTCTCGACAATTCTTATCTTGCAGACCGAGGCAATGATAACTGGTTAATTCGATATGAAAGCCAGGAGGGTTACATTGAAGGATCTGAGAAAGACCCCGATGGTCCTGTATCCAAGGCAAGATGACTTCTGCATAGCAAGTGTGCTTCCTGTAATCATCTGCTGGTTCAGGTGCTCATTGTGGTTTTGATTTCAGGAGTGGACTGATAAAGAGCCAATTATTAAAATCGCAGCGATTGACAATGGTCTGGCATTTCCATTTAAGCACCCTGATGAATGGCGAGCGTGTAAGTAGCCATTTCAACACTAGAGTAATATCCCCAGTCTATATATCGAATTCAGCAGCACATGGACCCCACCCTCATCTGTATACTCCGCCACTACAGCGTAGGGTTTCCTCCAGGATGAAGTCTACTATATGGTTACTGTATGGCATCCATTTGACGTAAGACAAAACTGTTCACGCACACGGGCGTAGTTTGTCTGCATCTGATCTGCATTTTTTTGCAGAGCGGATGTGGCCCCATTCCTTTCAATGAGGCCTCAAAAGGTGCAGACAGCCCACGTCTGCTGTATGCATCGGCACTTTTAGATGTCCGTTTTGTGGACAAAGATAGGACATTTCTACAGAAGTTAAAAAATAAATGGTGGTGCGCAGTCCGCAGGGTCTGTCATGTTATGTGGATTTGCGGACTGCAAAATATGCATGAGCCCTTAGTCTACTGTTAAAAGCTTTACTACAGGAAAGGCATATCAACTCAATGACCTGGTCAGAAAACGGTCTGCATCTTCATCCTTCATCCATACTGGCTGACATTAAGGCACTTCCTCTATGCCATGTAGATGGCTGAAATGGGTAATAAAGGTAGACGTAACACTGTTGTGACGTAAAGTGTGCCAGTAGCAAGAACACTTTTACATCTGCCCCATGTTCTCTCCTCCTCAGATCCTTTCCTCTGGGCTTGGCTTCCTCAAGCGAAGGTTCCCTTTAGTCAGGAAACAAAGGACCTGATTCTTCCTCGCATCTCTGACATGAACTTTGTTCAGGACCTTTGTGAAGATCTGTATGAGCTCTTCAAGGTGAGTGAAGGAGTTTAAGCATGCATGGGATAGGCATAAGGCCATCCTTCATATAAGATAGGGAATAGGGCTATCCATAGTATTCAGCATATTGGGCAGACTAGATGGGCCAAATGGTTCTTATCTGCCGACACATTCTATGTTTCTATGAGTAGATCTTATTTATCCAGTGTAGTGAAGAAATCTATATGGTCAGCTGATAACCTGCACTTCCTCATGTGCTTACATCTGTAGACCGATAAAGGATTTGACAAGGCGACATTCGAGAAGCAGATGTCTGTAATGAGAGGACAGGTAAGTAGTCTGACATTTTCTAAGGATGGGGAAAAAATCCTATACAGTGCGAAAACAGATTTCACTTCTGGAATCCCTTTTACATTGTTGTCTAGGATTAAAGGGGTTGGCCACTATTAAATCCTGCTGCATATCTTAAACTTGCCCATGTACACCCCCTGACCAATAGGCACCAGCAGTTCTCAAAAGCACATTTCATACATAACGTATACTAAACGGGTGTTTACAGGGGCATCGTCCGTACAGCAGTCACTTGATGTCTTCTAGCAGCACGTTGTTGGTAAGTTCAGTGACTTTGCTGGTACATCGTCTCTGATTTACCTGCACCGGACTGAAGGCTATAGCCCTGCATGGTGATGGACCATGTGGTGAGCGCAGTGATGTCGCCACAGGTCTTTTAGCTCACCTTGCAGCTCATGATTAAAGAAGAGATCGCTACTACGTGTTCAAGTGGATGAGGCGAGTTAATTTATTTTTATTTTTAAACCCCTCAATCCACATTTTAGTAAACATTCTGTATTGAGAATGCGAATATTTTCCCTTATAACCATGTTATAAGAGAAAACGATAAAATCTACAGAATACTCAACCCAAACTTCAGTGAAGAGGTTCGTGGTCTGGCTACCAAACATGCCAATTTATTTATTTATTTATTTTATTTTTTTCCATACGTGTGTGCAAAACGCTTTGCACTCGGGTGGAAAAATCGCGCATTTTCCCGCAACGCACCTGCATCCTATCCGGACCCTTTTCCTCAACGCCTGTGTGAAAGGGGCCTAACAGGTACAGGGATCTTGAAACCAGGGCATCATAGGTAGTCTAAGGCCCCTTTCACACAAGCGAGTTTTCCGCGTGGGTGCGATGCGTGATGTGAACGCATAGCACCCGCACTGAATCCTGACTCATTCATTTCAATGGGTCTGTGTACATGGGCGTTTATTTTGACGCATCAATTCTGCGTTGCGTGAAAAACGCATCATGTTCTATATTCTGCGTTTTTCACGAAGTGAATGGGGCTGCGTGAAAAACGCATTGCATCCGCAAGCGGTGCAATGTGTTTTTCACTGATGGTTGTTAGGGATGTTGTTTGTAAACCTTCAGTTTATCACGCGCGTAAAACGCATTTCACCCGCGCAATCGCAGGCAAAACTTAAAAACTTTTTTAAAAAGGCCTAAGTAAGTATTAGGGACGGCTCAGAGGGGTCGCCCTTATCAAGGCGAGTGCTTCTCTACTTTGGAATACAGAGCAGCTTAGGTCAATCAGGGACAGGTAGGGAAAGTGACCTTGCTCTTTATTTATTTTATTCATTTATTTTGCATCAAAAGTGTCCATTTTACTGGCAATAAACTAAATGCATTTTGATTTAAAAAAAAATAAAAAAATTTCATTCAGTCAACATTGCAGCCATGGCTCAGCCTGTACATTGCCTTCAAAGTACAGCAGCCATCTAAATCACTTGCCCACGTTACCCAGTAAATCTGTCACTGCGCAAAGCCTCATGCACACAACCATATTTGTGGTTCGAATCTGATCCCGATTTTTTGCAGATCGGCTGCAGACCCATTCACTTCAATGGGGCCCCTAAAAAAAAAAAATAACGGACACCACACAGTGTGCTGTCCGCATCCATATGTCTGTGCCATAGTTCTGTGAAAAAGACTGAACATGTCCTATTGTCTGCAAAATGGACATTTCTATAGAAGGGTAAAAGAAAATGGTGGCATGGCCATATCCGTGTTTTGCAGAAAACATGAGTAAAAGTGATTTTAATACCAAACCCTTCATTTCTTTCACTCAGATCCTGAATCTGACTCAGGCGTTAAAGGATGAGAAGTCTCCCATTCAGCTGGTCCAGATGCCTAAAGTTGTGGTGGAGCGAAGCCGGAGTGGAAGCCAGGGCAGGATCGTTCACCTGAGCAATGCGTTCACACAGACTTTCCACTGCAGAAAGCCGTTCTTTACCTCCTGGTAGCCGGAGGATCTCGTGTCTTAAATACACAAAGCTGCTGTTTTGCACAAGCACTGCAAAGGGTGAAAACTGCTGTCAACCCCCCATAGCTGCCAAACCGCTGGCCTCTCGAAAGGAAGTTATCTTCTTGAATGTACATCAGTTTACAGTTCTGTCCTATTGTGAAATTGTTTTGTCAGGGATTCTGGTAGGACTGCATTAACATGTACTGTATAAATAGATATTTTAATTTTTTCCTCCCTAAGATATGAAGTTGTGCATTCAAGTAAATTAGCCTGCCTTCCATAGGGTTTCTATATGCTGGAATGACACCTCACTTTACAGAGATTTTTCTATTGGTTATTTATAAATTAAAATATGTCATGTAAAATAACTACACGTATGTTTGGGACTTCACTATGCCAAGCACTTTTTAGTGAATTTTTCTAAAGTGCCCTGTACACTTGTCAAGGTAAAGAAAATAAAACCAGTCTTGGATTAACATAACTGCAGAAGGTTTATGCCTCGGGACCATAATGCTGTACATGTGTCGGCATTCGGCGCCTTATTGTAATAGGACGCTTCTACCAACCGCATGGTTCCCAATTGCTGCTGTAGAAATGCTGTATTTAGTTTGGAGGTATTCCCATATGGGACATTTGTGGCTTATCCACGGAGTAGGTGGTCCCAAGGGTGGGTGGGCTGCCCACATGCACACTTCCTCTCCATTCTTAGCTGGTGCAATAGAGTTCTGGTCTGGAGATAGCAGCAGGTCTCAGGTGGGGCCTCCTCCTATTTGGCATGTACTTTGTGCCATCCGTGTACCAGATGGGTAAAAAAATTTTGGGAAGTGATTTTAAGCTGTTTTTACTGTGACCTTTCCACGTTGCACATAGTTTTCTGGGGCTCAGGGTCTACAAGCAAGTTTTTGGAGTATACTAAAGAATTGTATATGCAAGCTAGACTTGAATGTCACCTATGACCACTTTCAGACGAGCAAATGTCACGCCTGACTTGCAGTGCAGCACCAGTCCTGACCTTCAGCACTGCCGAGTGCATAGCATTATATTGATTTATGGTGCTATGTAACCCTTACAGTTCTGGCATGTTTTGGATAACACTGGCAGCATTATGTTAGTGTTATCCAATACATTCCAGAACTGTAAGGGTTACATAGCATCATAAATCAATATAATGCTATGTGACCCCGGCAGTGCTGGAAGTTCAGGATGGGTGCTGCGCTGCAAGTCCGGAGCGTGACACTCACTCGTCTGAAAGTGGCCTATGGATTACTATTTAGTCTTATTCTAAATGAATCCAGGATTCTGTGCTGATGAATTTAATTTATATGAAGCTCCGTGTGTTTCATTAGCACAGCACTCTAAGGCCTCATTCACACTTCAGTGATTTCTGAACCAAAACCAGAAATGAAGCCTACAAATATGAGGTTCACAAATCACTGATGGAGATCGCTGAAGTGTGAACGAGGCCTAACTGTAAATGATCTGCATAGACTGAGTTAAAGGGGTTTTCCATGATTAAAAAAATGGCTTTTTTCTTCCCAAACCAGTGCCACACCTGTACATGGGTTGTGACTGATATTGCAGCTTGGCTTGATTAGAATAAATGCTAATAAAAGGCTAATCTGTGGACAGGTGTGGCATTGGTTTTGGAAGAAAGTAGCCATGTTTTTGAACCCTGGACACCTCTTTAAAGGGAACTGGTTGCATGTTTTATTTCAATATGTTGCAATGTTTCAAAGAAAACCTCTTCTTGGAAACCTATGACATTCCCTTTAAAAGGGGTATTCCCATAGGAAGATTTATGGTATGCAGAACATGTGCGGTGTTTTCTCTTTTCACTGCGTTCGAGTACGTTTGGCTATAGTCCATAGCGGTGAATGGAGAGGACATCGTGTGTGCACAACCACCCCTCCGTTCACCAGTGTGGAACCTCCAAAAACAAACCTGGCACTTAGTTGTTTCAAAAGGTCTGCAGTAGTGGAGGAAGCTGCGCATGTGTGGCCTTCTCTGCATTCCCACTGGGCTCTGTACTTGGAGATGGGAGCGGGTCTCAGCTCGCCCTCTAGTGGTGGATACAGCCAGAATAGTATCTTAACTGTCCATGCAGAGGTTTTGGAGCTCTATAGCAGTCAGGGCACCATTTCTAATATAAAGATATTCAGACCTTAATTGGTACAGAATTTTGGACCTAATGATTATAAAAGTTGGGAAATCTCTTCAAGCTATGAACAATCAAATATCGTCTATTCTTTTTTTGCAGCACATCATCCCAGAAATGTTCATTAAATAATGGTCACTTATTTCATATGAACGGTAGCAGTTGTTTCAAATATCCCTACAGATGTGATGCTGGAGAATGTATCTGAAGAATTTGATATAGGGCTTAAAGGGATAGTCCCTATTTATTTTTCTTCATTTTTCAAAACTGCAGGAACCCTAATGATAGAAAAGAAAAATGACCTTTCCTTCCTGAACTGCCCCCTGCCCCCTCCAATCCATGGTCGCCTCTCTGCTGTGTGCAGTTGTAATTTATTATTTTGGCTGCATCAATGATGTCCCTTATGCCACTGCAGCCAATCGCTGACCTCTGAGTTCCGTACTTGGCTGCTTTTGATATATCACTGCTGCAGCCAAAGCAATACAACATGTCTTTTGCCGCTCAGGAAGGTAAGGTGGATCAGTGTCTGCATATAGTTAGGAGGATGGATTCTAGCAGCTCATTGTGTACAGTATGATGATGTCATTAATGTAAACTACTTAGTGCGCTTGTATTTAAAAAAAAAAAAAAAAGTGTTGGTGACACGAGGTTTTGATTAGTTGGGGTCAGAGTGCTGAGGTCCCAGCTGACTGCTTAAACAAGGAGAAAGACTTGTTTACAAAAAGGACTGCGGAAGACCCACTGGAGAGTGTTTAAGAGGGGGTCTCCAGAGGCATAGAGCACTCTGTAGTGGTCTCGGCAATTGGACCCCCACCAATCAAAACTTTTGACACTGACATATCAAGTTTTTTTTTTTTTTAAAGTACATGTACACTTGAATCTTTTTATTTTTTTTCTGTTGTACTTTGTTTCAAACAATTCTGTTTAAAAATTATAAAGAAAAATGTTAATTAACTGTAAAAAAAAATTGTTCATATTTTTATTTTTGTTATACCGTAGTACTTGGGAAGAAATAAAACCTTTAATTATGTTTCTGTTGTGTAATATAGTTGCTGAACTCTTTAAATCAACTAATTGATGATCTTATGCCGTTTGTTTTGCAAAAAAAATGTCTTGCCCGTGCCATTGGGGGCTTGACCATGTGTATAGCTGCTGCTCCTAGGAGAAGGACACGAAGCACAAAAGTGTGAGCTCCTCCCTCCAGCTATACCCTTCCTACAGGGACTAAGCTAAAACAGTTTTAGCCTAGTGTCTGTAGGATGCAGGCATCCCTGCTATGCAGGTCTGCTGAAGATCTTTCTTTCATTTTTCTGGCTGATTGGGCTACAGTGGGCATTTAACCACCTGTTTTTCCCCACCCATGAGAAAGCCAGTGGCTCCCCAAGCCCGCTGATAGATTCCCACCTCTGCTGCCTTGGGAGGGGACACAGTCTTGTGAAATGGGTAAGCTCAATCTATCCCTTCTTGCAGGGTCTAGCTTCCTTCCTCCCTCCACTTTTGTCTTTCTTGGTGGACACAGCAGTGGGTCACTATGTCTGAACCCGGAGCAGATGCCCATAAAGTGGGTGACTACTTCTGTGCGTCATTTTGCCTGCTCCTCCTGTGATTCCAAATTCCAGTGCGGTCAGCTACATCCCCTCTTGCTCTGCCTCACTGCTGAGCATCTGTGATCCCAGCCCGGCTGCCCCTCCTCCCCAGCTTATGGCAGAACCAGAGTGGGGGCATTCCCTGGTGAAAATAGCTTGAAACATGCACTAGCATTGAAATGTTGAAACATTTTGTCCTTGTGGCCAACCTCTCCTCATTCAGGCTCTGAGGAACGTGCAGCTAGTCTCCATTGTGGCCGGCCTTACAAACGGGCCAGAACGTCCTCCTCCTGCAGGACATCCTGTATCATTTGTTTCTCTGTCTCCCGGGGAGTTCGCTCTGACATGTCTTCAATGGAAGATACCTGTTCTGCAAACAAGCTTTCAGATGCAGAGTTCGTCATGGCTTAGGAGCAGTCCTCCAAACTCTCCTCCATGGTGGAAAATCTCAGCGGCTGTAGAAGGGACCCCATAGGTCAAGGAGCCTGAACATTCTTCATCAGAACTAAGTTTCTCCTTCAGATGTTTGTTGCTCGTCTAAGTTCTTCCCTAACCATGCAGATTTTGATTCCGCTTTCCAGGTGGAGCATCTTAGACAGTTGTTTTTCCCCTCCCCCATGACGGCACCCATGCGAATAGGACCTCCCATCCGAGACAGGAAACCTGAGGATATAAAAAGTTGACACCCCTTCCACACCCCAGTTTCAGGTTTCCTGTCTTCGGATGGGAGATCCTGAGGATCCTACCTCAAGACTTGCACCCCGGAGGGCTGGGGAGAGCCAGGCCTGTGGCTGTATGGTGTCCTCCCGGGCGGTGTAAGACTTCTAAGGAAGCCACCGCGAAGACTGCTCCCTCTCTGCGCCCCCCTGGCCTCCGAGAGGGATCGCTGTGGCCGTGCCAGGCGGCCCCTGATCTCCTCCAGCATCCGGCCCCGGCTTCTATAGGGCGCCGGATTAATTCCTTTTAACAGGGCGGCCGCGATGCGGACGGCGCATGCGCGGGCGTGCGGCGTCCAGGACGTCACTTCCGGTGACGTCAGAACCCGGAAGGAGGAAGATTAGGCGGCAAGTTTAAATCTTCTTGCACAGGGGGAAGGCCTGAGGCGCGAAATAAATTCGGCAGCAGAGGGGGACAGCCAGCCCAGGCTGACTGGCAGCTGAGAAAGAAGAAAGTTGGAGCCGAAGCAGACCATGTCCGAGCCAGTGGAGACAGGCCGCGCCGACCCCAATGAGTCCTCAAGACCTGCTAGTCCGGTACAGTCCTGAGGAGGGGGGAACACCGCCTGGGTAAGATGTATATTTTTTTTTTTCAAAAAAATCTTATTGGCGGTTATGTTTTATGTTTTTCCATAGGCACCTAAGGGCCCCAAAAAAGCGTCAGGGAAGTCCAGACACAAGGAATGTGGTAATTGTAAATGCCCGTTACCATCTTCCTATGCTAAAGCCCTGTGTCAACCTTGCATTGATAAACTTATTATGCAGGAATCTCAAAGTCTCTCTAAGACCATTCGGGCACTAGTAAAGTCAGAGGTTAAATCCTCTCTGAAGACGCTCAAACAGAAAGGTCCATCAAGAACTCTGGGAATAGAAATATCTGAATCGGATGTTCAGGACTCAGAGGCCCTGGGTGAATCGGGAGAACTCTCCTCTGTTGACTCGTCATCTGAAGAGGAATCAGCAGGAAGAGCGTTATTTCCTTTAGAGGATGTGGAGCCCCTATTAAAGGCGGTCAAAGTGACTATGCAATTGGAAGACGTTAAAGAATCTAGGTCCATAGCGGATCAGGCCTTTGAGGGCTTGGGACCCAGACGCCATAGATGCTTCCCTGTCCACAAAAATATTGAGGCTCTTATCCATAAAGAATGGGAAAACCCAGACAGGAAGTTTTTTATCCCTAACTCGGTCAAACGTAAATATCCGTTCGAGGACACAGTAGCTAACGTCTGGGATAAAGCACCCCTGGTAGACGCTCCAGTGGCAAAGATTGCTAAGAGGGCAGACCTTCCATTTGAGGAACTGGGGGGCCTGAGTGATCCCTTAGATAGGAAAGCCGATGTTTACCTCAGAAAATCATGGGAATGTGCCTCCACGAGTTTTAGACCTGCTATTGCAGCGTCCTGGGTCTCTAGATCATTAAAGATCTGGCTTTCTCAGTTGGAGTCTCATATTAAAGATAAGACCCCAGAGAAGAGCTTTTGGCGTCCTTCCCAACCTTCCATAGAGCTGCTGATTTTTGGCGGATGCCTCTACCGATGTGGTCCGCTTTTCAGCCAGAGCAGCAGCCCTTTCCAACGCGGCTAGGCGTTCGGTTTGGCTCAGGTCTTGGAAGGGGATCAGGGGTCCAAGGCTCGTCTGTGTTCCCTGCCATGTGAGGGAAAGAGACTTTTTGGAACCTCTTTGGACGATATCTTAGAAAGAGCCTCTGATGACAAAGAAGTTCCCCACTCCAAAGAAGAAGCCCTTTTTCGTGGCCGTCAGTCCGGATTCAGAGGCAGGAGAAATAGACAGCATGATAGGGGGATAGAGACAAGTTCTCCAAGAGATCCAGTGGGTTCCTTTTCAAGACCGGTGATAAACAGGAAAAGAGAAATCCCAGTGACGCCAGGAGCCAGGTGGGAGGAAGGCTTTCCTCTTTTCTGGCACATTGGCTCAAGGTATCCAAGAATCCTTGGATACTAAACACAATAAAGAATGGTTTCAGATTGGAATTCCAAAGTGTTCCAGGAGATTTTTTACTCGAACCCCTTTTTCGCCGGAGAGAAGGCCGAGGTCCTAGAACTAGAGGTTCTTTCCCTTTTAGAAAAGGGGTTGTCACCATGGTTCCCGAGTCAGAATGGGGCAAAGGATTTTACTCTCCTCTGTTTCTCGTAAGAAAACCAAACGGATCCTTCAGGGTTATTCTGAATCTGAAATCCTTAAACAAAAGCCTGAGGTACAAACGATTCAGAATGGAAACCCTGAAATCCACGGTGAACCTTCTCTCCCAGAACTGCTGGATGGCGACCCTGGATTTACAGGACGCTTATTATCATGTTCCGATTCATACAGATTCTCAGAGGTTTCTCCGTACAGCGGTTTTTGTGGAGGGAAGGTGGTTGCACCTTCAATACAAAGCCCTTCCCTTTGGGATATCTCAGGCCCCCAGAATATTTACCAAGATTATAGCGGAGGTAGCTGCTCATCTGAGGGTAGAGAAGATCTCCCTTGTTCCTTATCTAGACGACTTTCTGATTTCTCTCATTCCAGGGATCAATTAGAGAAGGATCTGGTGGTGGTGTGCGAGACTCTTCAGTCCCTGGGATGGAAGATAAATTGGGAAAAATCCTATCTAAGCCCCTCCCAGACTTGTGTATTTCTGGGGATCCAACTCAATTCCTGTCTGCTAAGGAGTTTCCTTTTAGAGGAAAAAGTAGGCAAGACCATGGAAGTCATTCAGGATCTCTTCCTGGCCTTCGATTGCTCCTTCCGTCAGGCCATGAGGGTCCTAGGTCTGATGACAGCAGCCATCCCGGCAGTCCCGCTTGCGCAGTACCACTCCCGAGAATTGCAGTCAGACATCCTAAGCAAGTGGGACGGATCCAGGGAATCCTTGGATCTGAATTTCCATCTATCTTCCAGTGCCAGAATATCCCTGAGATGGTGGTTAGATCCCAGTCACCTTTCGTTAGGGAAAGCATGGACTATCAATCAGCAAGTGGCGATCACCACGGATGCCAGCCCCTGGGGGTGGGGAGTTCACACGGCCAGCCGAGGCTGGCAAGGAAGATGGGATCAGGTCACGAGAAACAGGTCATCAAATTTCAAGGAATTGAAGGCGGTTCTGATGTCACTAACAGTAGCCCTCCCGATTTAAAGAATCAGAATGTTCGGTTCTATTCGGACAATTCCACCACGGTCTCATACATCAACCGGCAGGGGGGGACGAGAGTTTATTCTCTTCTGCGCCTGAGTCAGGAGATCTTCAGGGTAGCGGAGGACAGAAATCTAGGCCTAACGGCAGTCCATCTAAGGGGGAAAGACAATCTAGTCGCAGATTTCCTGAGCCGGACCCAGATAAGGCAGGGGAGTGGTGTCTAAACCAGGATTCCTTCCGGCAGATTACCCAGATTTTTGGAAATCCTTCCATAGATCTTTTTGCAACCCAGTCCAACAGGAAGGTGGGGAGATTCTTTTCCCTCAACAGCCGGGACATGCCAACAGGGATAGACTCCTTGGCCCAGAACTGGAGCCTGGAAGAGGGGTATGCCTTCCCGCCTTTCTGTTTAATTCCTCAGGTCTTGAACAAGATCTCTCAGGAGGGAGCATCCGTCATCCTGGTGGCCCCCTTTTGGCCCAAGCGAGCTTGGTTCTCGATCCTTCAGAAGATGGCGGTTCTTCCCCCTTTACAATTCCGGTAAGGGAGGATCTTCTCTTCCAGGGGCCTATTCTTCATCCCAACCCAGAGACATTGAGGTTAACAGCCTGGAAGTTGAAAGGAGCATCTGGGTAAAGAGGGGATTATCTGACAGAGTAATTTCCACTCTTCTAAGAAGTAGGAAGGAGTCTACAGCTAAAAATATCTTAAGGTGTGGGATGTTTTCTCTAACTTCTTAGGGGCTTCTCCGAATCCTTTGACTCCTCCAGAAATTCCCAAGATTTTAGAATTCTTACAAGCTGGGTTAGAGAAGAATTTGAAGGCCTCTACACTAAAGGTCCAGGTTGCGGCGCTAAGCTATTTTTTAGATTATAGGCTGGCCGAGCATCCATGGATCAGGAGATTCTTGAATGCCGCTTCCAGGGTCCGTCCGGTTCTACGTTCCCTCACTCCTCCCTGGGATCTAAATATAGTTCTTACAGCCCTAACAGAGCGTCCTTTTGAACCCTTGCAGGACATCCCTTTGGATATTCTATCTTACAAGTTAGCCTTTCTGATTGCCATTACATCTGCTAGAAGGGTCTCTGAGATTCAGTCTTTTTCTGCTTTCCAGCCATACACTAATATCTTGGAAGATAGGGTTATTATCAGACCCATTCCTTCCTTCCGTCCCAAGGTAGTCTCGCAGTTCCATTTAAATCAGGATATTGTTCTTCCCTCCTTCTGCCCGAATCCTTCCAATGGTAAAGAAGAAAATTTCATTGCCTTGATGTGAGGAGATGTCTTTGTTTCTACCTGGAAACTACATCTGCCTGGAGGACTGATGAGAACC
Source organism: Bufotes viridis (assembly GCA_033119425.1). Taxonomy (NCBI): domain Eukaryota; kingdom Metazoa; phylum Chordata; class Amphibia; order Anura; family Bufonidae; genus Bufotes; species Bufotes viridis. Next base: position 556,993,031 of record CM065590.1, on the reverse strand, counting down.
TTTTGATTCAATACCAAGGGAAGAATAGAGGGCGGAAGGTTTCCAGGGGATTTTAGCTAGATGGGTCAAAAATGCCATTTCACTAGCTTATTCTTCCTCTAGTCTTCCACCTCCAGAAGGGTTCGGGGCTCACTCAACAAGAGCTGTAGCCACTTCCTGGGCGGAGAGAGCGGACGCTACCTTGAGTCAGATCTGCCGGGCTGCAACCTGGAGCACCCCGCATACTTTCTTTAAGCATTATAGACTCAGACTTAATGAGGATGCGGCCTTTGGGAGGAAAGTTCTTGGGGCCGTAGTCCCTCCCTAAATTTTGATTTATATTTTATTCTCGCATGGGTGCCGTCATGGGGAGGGAAAACAATAATTGCTTACCGGTAATTGTTTTTCTCGATACCCATGACGGCACCCCAAAATTCCCTCCCTAAAAAAAAAAAAAAAAAAAAAGAGATTTTCTTCTTCTCTCTATCTTTCCTATTTGTGGTGGTAGTATCACATCCTTACCGGTAATCACAATCACTGGGGTGTGGAAGGGGTGTCAACTTTTATATCCTCAGGTTTCCTGTCTCGGATGGGAGGTCCTATTCGCATGGGTGCCGTCATGGGTATCGAGAAAACAATTACCCAGTAAGCAATTATTGTTTTCCATGCCAAAACACTTAGTCCTATACCCTTTTCAGGAAGATTTAGTCAAAAATGGTAGCTAAGCACACCAGCTTGCCTATGGTGAATAGTGTTTCTTTTTTTGACCAGAGGGACAAAAAGCTAGAAACCTTTGCAATATCTTAATTTGAAGTGGTTGCATCCAGTCTTTGCTTCTACCTGGGTAAACAAGGCCTTGGCCGAGGGGGTGAACAAACTGCGACAGGACATCGCCTCACGGAGGACCTTTGACATTGCTCTGCAAATTTCACACTCTAGCTCCACCTGCGTGATCTGCAGTTTTTACATTTGTGAGGCCTCTTTGAAGTGCCCAGACTCTTCAGCCCTTCTTGCAGCTATCCACTGTGCCCTCTGGCTTTCTGGTTGGGCAGCGTATAATGCGCCAAAACACAGGTTTCAACCGCTCTTTCCTTTGCTGGTAGTCGGCTGTTAGGTAAGCGTCTGTATGAGAAGTCCCCCCCTCAACATGACTTGCGGCCACCATCCCCTTCCAGGTCTGGTTGGCTCACAATTTAGATATCTGGGTCGAGAAGTCATCTTTGGACGTTTTTTCCTAGCTATCCACACACTCCTGTGGCAGAGCGTGATTGTTCCGGTTCCTGGTCAAAACTGTTTTCACTTTTTTATTCACTTTTTTATTCCAGTCTCTTTGTAGTCCCCAAAAAGGAGTGAATAGTCGGCCCATCCTGGACCTCAAAGCTTCCTTCAGGTGTGACGCTTCATGATTGAGTCTTTGAGGTTGGTCAATGCGTTCCTGGAGCAGAGGGTACATCTGTACTCAATAGATATCAAGGACCCTTACCTTCATGTGCCCATTTGTGTCAGTCGTCAGAAGTTTCTCCGACTAGGCCCCTTCCATTCCAGTTTTTAGCCCTCTTGTTTGCATTAGCTGCGGCTTTGGGGGTCTTCACCAAGATTCTGGCCTTGGTCACTGCTCTCCTCCATCCCAGGGGGATTGTGGTGATTCCATACCAGGATGACATTTTGGTCAATGTACTGTCGTCTGCAGCGGTGGACAGTCTGTGGATTGTATTTGACACCTTGGATCGCTTTGGTTGGATCCTAAACCTCTACATGTCATGTCTTCTTCTCTCTCAGTGGCTAACATTTCTGCGCATGCTGTTCGGCACTCGTCAGGCCAAGGTGTTTTTTTTTCCTCCTGGGACAGGTCTCCAGCCTCACTGGATCAGCTTCTGCGTCTTTCTGCTCTGACTCGTCGAGCCCTCGGGTGGTGGATCACTTCGCCAATGTTCATTTTGGGTCACGCCTTCATTTTCCTCCACTGGCTTGTGGTTACAAAGGATGCCAGCCAGTAAGGCTGGGGAGGGGTGTTGGGTAGTCTCTCTGTGCAAGGCATTTGGTCTCCCGAGTAATTCTCCTTCCAATCAATAACCTTGAATTGAGGGTTATTTGGCTCATCGGACAGACCATCTGCTGGGGCATCTGGTTTTCATTCAGTCTGACAACTCCAGAGCAGTCATCAGGAGTCCTGCTGCCATGGTAGAAACTATGCTCATCCTTTGGGCAGAGAGGCATGTTCCAGTACTGTCTGCAGTTCACATTCCTGGTGTGGAAATTTGGATTGCAGATTTTCTTAGTTGGGAATGCCTCGATCCCAGTGAAATGGGCCTTCCATTCTTGGGCAATCTCAGACAGGTGAGGTCGGCTGGATCTCATGGCCTCCTTCAATTTGGAAAGTCATGACCTTTGTGACGCGCACCAAGGATGGCAACCGGCGTGCTTGTGATTCCATGGAGTCAGTTTGAGTTTCCATCCATCTTTCCACCTCTTCCGTAGCCTGAAAAAGTCCAAGGGACTCAGTCATTCTCGTGGTTTTTTGGAAGCTGTTATCCAAAGGATGATCCAGGCCAAAAAGCTATCTTTCTTTTAAGATTTATCACAGGACCTGGAAATCCTTCTTTTGTTGGGGTGAGTGCAACCAGCAGTCTATTAAGTGATATTAGGGTACTTTTACACTTGCGGCAGGACACATCCGGCAGACTATTCAGCCTGCCGGATCCGTCCTGCCGCAAGTGCCCATGTGCTGCCACTCCGTCCCCATATAATGGGGCGGGGGGGGGGGCGGAGCTACGGCGCAGCGCGGCAATGCACGGCCGGAGATCGCCGGACTAAAAGTCCTGCATGTCTGACTTTTCAGTCTGGCGATCTTTGCCGTGCTGCGCCCCCTCCCCATTATAGTCAATTGGGGCAAGCGGCAGCACGGCAGTGCACGGTGTCATGCCTTTTCATAGGTATATATATATATATATATTGATATCCATTTATTGTAGTCAAGATGGAAGTTCATTGCCTTTAAGAGACAGGCTAAGCTAAAGTTTGTTCGTTACAGAAAAACATTACATGTTTCAAGGTTCAGCCTGGCAGATGTATGCCTATCTAAGGGAGTAATGTCACCTTGTCCTAGGCTCTGCACCGGGATGGGGGATGCTTCCTGGCATGCCTCTATAATGAGGGTTACTAACAAAGCAAACATATAATCCTATTATTTTATGTGTTGATTATATTTAGTTTTTCACATAAGTCAATCGATATATCACATACGTATTGTTTTATATTGCTACACATATATTGCTTACACATTACACATTATCATTGTGTATTAGCATATATATATATATATGTATGTATCCTGTGTGTATCACTAGAAGCGTATACTCCTGGGAGTATAAAAGAAAATATTCTAAATTGGATTCCTATAATGAGGAGTTACTCAGAGAAGTTGTGCTGTTTTCATAGTCGAAGCATCCGTGAGACCCAAAACCCACACATTTGTTTTATGAAAACAATCGGACTAGTTTATGGGAATCTGGGTTTTAATTGCTTCAGGTGTAGGGGGTACACATCCCTTCTGACGTATGTCCCAGGTGCTGCATGTTTAACAAATAACATGGAGTCACATTTTATAAAGTTAACTCTTAAAAGCTTCACATTTATAGCTTATACAACATTGCCGCCTAGGTATCGGCAGGTAACATAACACATTCACCACAAAATATTTTGGGTAATGTATGATCTCATAGTATCATTACCATATGTGCACACCCTCTGGTTTGGTTGGAAGACCGTTATCTAAAAGGGTGTATGCTTTTGATAAGTCCGTGAATATTAATCATAGACGGTAATGAGAGGGGGTCCAGAGAAAAAGAAAAAACTACAATCAAAGGATTAAACAGACACGTGATTTGATCCGAGATCCCGGGAACCCTCTAGAGAGCTGACCGTCCCTCCGGAGCCCTACTCACCTTTTGACCCTTGGTAACGTATATCTTGCTTATTGCTTGCGGTATTGATAAGTTACTTAGCCCGGTATATAGTCAAAGATCCCCAATTGTGGATCTGTAATTGATAAGGCTCCTAATCAAGTCTGATCATTCCCTTAACAAAGATGCATATTGGTAATGGAGCATCAGACATTGATACCTAGTCCTTGGGAACTTTGTTATTCCCTAGCCTGATACCGAGCTGGTAAAATTTATAGTGCCGCCATATACCTCAATTGGTTAAAAGGTGATAGAAAGGGGTACTTTTCTTTAATTTGGATTGTTGCATATCATTGCATTGATTGGCGATATTCAGTATTGTTTGAAGGTAGTGGTATTATATTGCATTATCTAGCATTGTATAGGTTGTATCATTGGTTTTGTATCTAGCACTTATGTATAATAAACTCACATATATTTTTGCATAGATGTTGGTACCTTGTTTCCTTTCTAATTGCACAAAATAATTAAGGTTCTCGCAAACGAGCTGAGAGGTTATTATGTCGCCTCTCCTCAACAGGATCAATAACTTTGGTATTTTTTCCTTTGATCCTTTCTTTTTGTTTTTTTTGTATATAAAGCATTTTTGGCGCTTTATACCAGCTGATCAATCGGCATCTTATGCAAGACGGATCCAGCAGGCTGACTGGATCCGTCCTGCCGCTAGTGTAAAGTACCCTTAGCCCCTCATCTTCAGGCTGGATTGCAGGAATGTTTGGGAGCAGTCTCTCAGCTACCTCAAGGGCCCAGGGACGTAGCTAAAGGCTCATGGGCCATGGTGCAAGACTTCAGCTTGGGGGTCCCCTCTTTCCATCAGTGCTTTCTGGCCAGGGAAGCACATAACCTTCTGTGCTACCTAAGGCCCTCAAAACATTGCCTTACTCTTGACCTAACCCCTTCCCTCCAGTCAGAGGTGTAACCTGACCAGCCTGCACTTTCTTCAGTCGAGCCCTCGGGTGGTGGATCACTTCGCCAATGTTCATTTTGGGTCACAGCCTTCATTTTCCTCCACTGGCTTGTGGTTACAAGGATGCCAGCCAGTAAGGCTGGGGAGGTGTTGGGTAGTCTCTCTGTGCAAGGCATTTGGTCTCCCGAGTAATTCTCCCTTCCAATCAATAACCTTGAATTGAGGGTTATTTGGCTCGCTCGGACAGACCATCTGCTGGGGCATCTGGTTTTCAGTTCAGTCTGACAACTCCAGAGCAGTCATCAGGAGTCCTGCTGCCATGGTAGAAACTATGCTCATCCTTTGGGCAGAGAGCATGTTCCAGTACTGTCTGCAGTTCACATTCCTGGTGTGGAAATTTGGATTTGCAGATTTTCTTAGTTGGGAATGCCTCGATCCCAGTGAAATGGGCCTTCCATTCTTCGGGCAATCTAGCGACAGGTGAGGTCGGCTGGATCTCATGGCCTCCTTCAATTTGGAAAGTCATGACCTTTGTGACGCGCACTGCTAGGATGGCAACCGGCGTGCTTGTGATTCCATGGAGTCAGTTTGAGTTTCCATCCATCTTTCCACCTCTTCCTGTAGCCTGAAAAAGTCCAAGGGACTCAGTCATTCTCGTGGGTTTTTGGAAGCTGTTATCCAAAGGATGATCCAGGCCAGAAAGCTATCTTTCTTTTAAGATTTATCACAGGACCTGGAAATCCTTCTTTTGTTAGGGGTGAGTGCAACCAGCAGTCTATTAAGTGATATTAGGGTACTTTTACACTTGCGGCAGGACACATCCGCAGACTATTCAGCCTGCCGGGATCCGTCCTGCCATAAGTGCCCATGCTGCCACTCCGTCCCCATATAATGGGGCGGGGAGGCGGAGCTACGGCGCAGCGCGGCAATGCACGGCCGGAGATCGTCGGACTAAAAAGTCCTGCATGTCCGACTTTTCAGTCTGGCGATCTTTGCCGTGCTGCGCCCCTCCCATTATAGTCAGTTGGGGCAAGCGGCATCACGGCAGTGCATCGGGCAACTTGCGGCAAGACGGATCCAGCAGGCTGACGGATCCGTCCTGCCGCAAGTGTAAAGTACCCTTAGCCCCCATCTTCAGGCTGGATTGCAGGAATGTTTGGGAGCAGTCTCTCAGCTACCTCAAGGGCCCAGGGACGTAGCTAAAGGCTCATGGGCCATGGTGCAAGACTTCAGCTTGGGGTCCCTCTTCCATCAGTGCTTTCTGGCGAGGAAGCACATAACCTTTGTGCTACCTAAGGCAAAAATTGCCTTACTCTTGACCTAACCCCTTCCCTCCAGTCAGAGGTGTAACCTGACCAGCCTGCACTTTCTATTATACTGTGTCTTCTTATACGACACAAGGGTCTTTGGGCCCCCTCAGGCTCCTGGGCCTGGTAGCAGCTGCTACCTCTGCACCCCCTATCGCTACGCCCCTGCAAGGGCCAAGTTTCAGCTCTTTCTATTTTATTTCAGCTCAACCTGCCCTCTGTTTCAGTGGTTCAAACTTCCTTGCAGGGGTTGCTCATTTAGTACCTCCCTACTGCCAGCCTGTGAGTCTGTGGGATCTTACTCTTGTCCTTGACACCCTCCAGTCATCGCCATAGTACCTGTTTTCTCTCCTAGAAGGTGGCCATTACTTACATTCAGCGTGTATCGTAACTTGGGGCACTCTCCTGCTGCTCTCCTTTCCTGGTGCTCCATCCTGTTCAGTCTTTCCTTCTGAAGGTGGTGTCCTTGTTCCATCACAATGATTGAGATTGTGTTGCCCTCCTTTTGCCCTTTTCCTGAGAGGTCTCTCTCCACACCCTGGATCAAGTTTGGGCTATTCGCATTTATCTGTCATAGAAGTCATCTTACGGAAAGTGGATTTCCTTCTTGTGATCCTAGACAGCCTGAGGTCAGGACTGGATTCAATGGATTCACTTGTGTATTTGGTACCGTACCAAACACCAGGAACCACCCTTCGGTGTTACTACTCTTTTAATGCAGCGGGTGGTGCATTGTGTTCATTTTACCATTGTACCATAGAACCTTCTCGAGATTCTGCTCAAGACTCTACTGCAAGGTTGTGATCTTTGTGGCCATCGCTTCCATTCACAAATTGGCTGCCTTGTCCTGAAATCCCTCATCTGGTACTGCACAAGCTCAAGGTGGTGCTGAGCCATTTCTAATTTTCTCCCAAACATGGTCTGAACTTTTTTTTTTTTTCCTTTTTTAAATTTTAACTTTTATTCCAAGTATCTCAAAACATACATTTTACAAAAAAAAACTGTTGCAAAATCATTCCCCCGCCTCTGCAGAAAGGAGAGGAAAAAAAAATTTCCTTGATCATCCCATTCCTTCCAAATACTGTCCCACTTTTCATAAGATCCTCTTTGTCTATACAAAATCCTCTCATAACCATTAACCTTATTAACTAAATTTAGCCAATTGTTGCAATCTGTAGCGGAGGAGGAAAACCATTTTCTAGATACAAGAAGCCTGGCTAAGAACAGCACTTTAGTCAGCAATCGAGACTTCATAACCTGGCAGCTAACCTCTGATAAATCCCCCAAAACCCATACTTTGGGGGAGAATGGGATATCCATATTAAGTCTTTGAATTAGGATTCTTTGAACCAACTTCCAGTACTTACTCACTATTGGGCAATCCCAGAACAGATGTAATTGATCTGCCCTGGGATCGCCACAACGAGGGCACTCAGAAGAAGCTCTAAGTCCTCTTCTATGGAGCCATAGAGGTGTTACATATATTTTGTGCATAATATTAAACTGTACCACAATGTGATTAAAGTTGTGCGAGACCCGACTTGAATTATCACCTATATTCTCCCAATCCGGTGAACCCAAATCTGACAGTAAAGTGGATCAGGATCTTTGCCCTGGAGACAGACAATCCATAAAGAAATTTTTTATCAAATACCTATAACAGTGTGATATTCTAACTTTCGTGCCACCCTTCTTTTGAATCAAGTTGTGTAAAAATTCCGGAGTGTCTATATTAAGTAAATAATTATCAGAAATACTAAGCAGTGCCGAACGCAATTGAAAATATGCATACCAAGCCACCTCACCTACATTTTCCTCTTGTTCTAGCTCCATAGGAGTCAGGATTTGCCCATTCTTAACCACTTGGCTCAAATAATTAATATTTTTTTTCCTCCAGTATTGCTGGCAATTTAAGTCATCAAGAATCAGAAGTTTTAAGTTATGCCACAATGGAGTGCAGATAAGTGATGCCTTAACTTTCAACCAACTTTTATAACCATCCAGGCTTTCATAGCCATTCTGCAGAAAGGTTCATAATCATTCTGTAACTTAAATAGGTAATCAGACTCCAAAACTAGTTGAGAGGCCATAACATAACCCTTAAAATAAGGGAGATTAAGACCTCCCTGCTTATAGGGCATAGAAAAGTACACTGCCTTTAATCTCACACGTTTCCACCCCCACAATAGGTCGTTTATCATCCGCTCTATTAGCCTAAAATACTTATCCTCTATCCATATAGGGGAGTTACGGAGAACATAAAGAACCTGGGGCAGCACCACCATTTTTATTAATGAAATTCTATCCGCTCTTGCAGACAGAATTTTTTGCCATATCTTAATCTTAGATCTCAGCTTATGTAATAAAGGAATCAAGTTAAACTGTAAATAATCTTGAATTTTGGCGGAAATTGCTATCCCCAGATACTTCGTCTCCGAAATCGATAATCGACTAATCAAATCATCAGTGGGTCCTCGTAATTCATCCACTGGAAGAAGAGTAGTCTTAGCCCAGTTGACCTCCAGTCCAGAAGAGTTGCCAAAAGAATTAACTAACTCCATTACTCGAGGAAGTGTACTTTCTGTTCGATGTATAAAAAACAGAATATCATCTGCATAAAGAGATATATGGTCCTGCTCCCCCATTACCCCAAAACCGGCTACCCTTGTATCCTGCCTTATACTAACCGCAAGGGGTTCAATATAGATATTAAACAAGAGGGGAGAGAGAGGACAACCCTGTCGGGTGCCTCTCCCTAGTTCAAAGCTCTCAGTCAGCATATCATTAATCCTAATCCTGGCAACCGGAGATTTATATAACAGCTGTATCATTGGTATAAATCTAGGGCCAAAACCCATTTTTCTCATCACTTCCCAGAGGAACGTCCACTCGACCCTGACGAACACTTTAGTGCCGTCCAATGACAGGATGGAGCAGGCGTCACTCCCAGGCGACTGAATATTGGTGAAGAACCTATGCAGATTATAATGTGTGCCCCTTCTCGGCATAAAACCATTTTGATCTGGATGTATAACAGAGGGCAAAACCCTGGAAAGCCTCCTAGCCATGACTTTAGACAGTAACTTAACATCCGTATTTAATAGGGAGATTGGTCTATAAGAACTCAAATCCGCCAGATCTTTATCTTTTTTTGGAATTAAGACTATCAAAGCTTCCATCATAGACTTTGGGAGATCTCCTCCTTCCAACGCTTGAGAAAATGCTTCTAGTAGGTGAGGAAGAATAGCATCACTGTACTTACGATAAAATTCATACGGGAACCCATCTGAGCCTGGCACGGAGTTCCCGGAGATAGACCTCAAGGCCTCCTGGAGCTCCAAGAGGGTCAATTCTCTTTCCAAAATTTTTTTTTGAGTTTCCGTTAACATCAGAAGAGAAATTCTCTCCAGGAATCGCCTCGCCAGGCCCGATGAAATACCAGGGGAGGCTCTATATATTTTGGAGAAATATTGCAAAAATGTATCTCTAACTCCCTCTGAATCTCGTATAATTACACCATCTAAATTACGGATCTGAGTTATAGCCTTCTTTTTCTTCTCCTGTTGTAAAACTATTCTGGCCAGGAGCTTACCAGGGCGGCCAGTCTCTGAGAAATATTTTTGTCCTTTAAAGAATAATCTATGATTTGCTTTTTCACTACCGTATTTTTCGCCCTATAAGACGCACCGGCCTATAAGACGCACCTGGGTTTTGAGGAGAAAAATAAGAAATTATTTTTTTAACCAAAAGGTGTACTTTTGAAGTAATGGTGGTCTGTGCATGACAGTATTATGGGGGATCTGTGGATGGCACTGTTATGTGGGGCAGATGTGGATGGCACTGTTATGGGGGATCTGTGGATGACACTGTGATGGGTGGATCTGTGGATAGCACTGTGATGGGGGGATCTGTGGATAGCACTGTGATGGGGGCATTTATGAATGATACTGTAATGGATTGGATCTGTGGATGACACATATATAGCATCTTATGCTATATGTGTCATCCACAGATCACCCCAATTACAGTGTCATCCAAAGATGCCCCTTTTCTAAAACATCTGGCCCATAGTGACTGCTTAGGGGGCGGAGCCTGGCAACACGCGGCGGGCGGCCCGGCGCTAACAACGTGACTGCTTTCATAACATTTTTAATCTTTAATCATGTCCCCTTATTCCCTATAAGCCCAGTACAGTAGCGCTCTGCTAACCTGCTATACCGATCCTCTAGCAGGCAGAGCGGTGCGGCGGCAGGCTGCTGTGTAACGTCCTCACTGACGTCATCTGCCTGCTCCTCCTGCTTCATTCATAAAGTGAAAGGCAGGCAGATGACGTCAGTGAGGACGTTACACAGCACCGCTCTGCCTGCTAGAGGATCGGTATAGCAGGTTAGCAGAGCGCTACTGTACTGGGCTTATAGGGAATAAGGGCACATGATTAAAGATTATAAATGTTATGCAAGGAGTCACGCTGTGAGCGGCGGGCCGCCCGCCGCGTGTTGCCAGGCTCCGCCCCCTCCTCCTTCCATGCTGATACATCGCAGGCTGTGCGATGTATCGGCTTTAACTATAGGAAAATGGTAGCATTCGCCATATAAGACGCACTGCCATTTTCCCCCCACTTTTGGGGGAAAAAAGTGCGTCTTATATGGCGAAAAATACGGTACATATTCCTCAAGAGAACGGCTAGCTTTCTGCATATTTTCCTTATTACCATCCGTAGGTTGATTAATAAATCGCTCTGTTGTGGACGCCACAATCCTAACCAATTCCTCTTCTTTTTTCCTAAATGTTTTTCTCATAGCAGTGATATCGCTTATAAGAACCCCCCTTAAGTACGCTTTCAGGGCATCCCACACTATATTGATGTTAGCAGAGGGAAGATTCACCTCCCAAAAGGAGGATATCAATAGTTTGGTAGGAAGAAAGTTGTCCATAATAGTAAGCCAATATGGATTCAGCTTAAAACCAAGCCCCATAGCCTCTTTGTTCCCCCCAGTGCAAACCTCGATTGTTACGGGTGAATGGTCTGAAATTGTTCTAACTCCATATCGTATCTTTTTTATATTATTCAAATTACTCTCATTGGTAAATGCTAGATCAATTCTGGACATTGCTCTACCACCCCTGCTAACACAGGAGAACACTCTCTTCCCTCCACCAAGGTATTCCCATATATCCACCAAACCAACCTCCAAACAAAACTGGGACAATAGGGAAGAATCAATATTCCTACCCAAATCTGCATCCAAAGTCAATCTATCCATTTTAGGATCCATAACTGCATTAAAATCTCCCATCAGGACAAGTCGACACTCGTCTGTACCTTTTAATTTGAATGAAGACATTGTACTTCCTTCTGTCTTTCTTTTGCCCTCCCACTCAGTCATACTCTTTCCTGTCTTGACATCCTTGCCTTGCCTCTACTGAGTTGTTCTGGCTTTCTGATTTCTGTTTCCAATTCATGAGGGTCCATGCAAGGGTCTTCTGTCCTCCAAAGCCACCACTGCATGCTGGATCAGATCTGCAAGTTAGGAATCCTATTAGTCCAAGGGGAAAGTTCACTCTATCCTGGTCACCACCCACTCAGGCAGTTGGAGTTCTGTTTCTCAGGTCTGTAAAGCCACCACCTGGCCTTACGTGCATACCTTTTTCCAGGTTTTATCAGATCTTCTGATACCAGCCTAGGTTGTAAGTAGGATTGAGCGAACCCAAACATTACGGTTTTTGGCACCCGGACCCGAACATTAACCGTAAAAGCTCGGGTTCGTTGTTCAGCGAATTCTTCCTGCTTTTTGAAAGGCTGCAAGGCAGCCCATCAACAAGCGTTTCACTACTTTGCCCTAAGAAGCCATCACAGCCATGTCTGCTATTAAACAGAAACACAAGGGGGGTGTCAGTCAGCACGTCCCTGTATGCAGGTGCACGTAGCTAGTGCAACAGCACTCTGCAACCAGAACTCTGCCCAAGATAGAAGCTATAAGAGGACATTAGTGTACGTTTTGATCAAAAGGTAATAAGCCACTCGCCACGCCAAGGCTGTCCCGTGAGTGGTCCTAACGCTAAATCTGACCTGTTATGGGCCATGACAGCCACATAAAATCCTCCTAACGCTGAATCTTACCTGTTATGGGCCATGACAGCCACATAAAATCCAGGAGTGTGGGCCCAGCATGCATGCTGGGATAAACCATACTTATTAACCCTTTCCGGTGCTGTAACAGCCTCCATTAGATCCAGGGATGCAGGTACCAACATGCATGCTGAGCCCACTGTGCACTCCTCCTGGAGCCAGATGGCTATTAGCAGGTACTATGAATGCACATTCAGCTTTAGGCCTCATGCACACGACCGTTGTTTGATTCCGTGTCCGTTGCTCCGTTTTCGTGATTTTCTGCGGACCCATTGGTTTTCAATGGGTCCGTGGAAACCTCAGCAGATGCACCGTTTGTCCTCCGCGTCCGTGGTCCGTGATTCCAGTCCGTCAAAAAAATATAACCTGTCCTATTCTTGTCCGTGAAAACGGTTCACGGACCCATTCAAGTCAATGGGTCCGTGAAAATGCGGATGGCCATCCGTGTGTCATCCGCGTTCCGTGTCCGTTTTTTGCGGATCCCTTGGCAGGCACTTGGGAAACATTGTCAGCCTGTCTTTTGGTAAAATCTTTTGGGTCATGTCCGCTATAAAAACGGAAGACACACGGAAACACAACGGAAGGCAAAACGGACACGGATCACTGAACAACGGAACCCCTTTTGCGGACAGCATAAAAACGGTCGTGTGCATGAGGCCTTATACTCACTCTGATTAAAACCAGCCTCTAGGGCAGACAAACTAGTCAGGTGTGCACAACTGAAGAGGAGGTCGCCACACCTCCAACACATACTAAACAGAAACACAAGGGGGGTCAGTTAGCACATCCCTGTATGCAGGTGCACGTAGCTATGGCAATTATACATACAAACAAAAAATGCAACAGCACTCTGCAACCAGAACTCTGCCCAAGATAGAAGCTATAAGAGGACATTAGTGTACGTTTTGATCAAAGGTAATAAGCCACTCGCCACGCCAAGGCTGTCCCGTGAGTGGTCCTAACGCTAAATCTGACCTGTTATGGGCCATGACAGCCACATAAAATCCTCCTAACGCTGAATCTTACCTGTTATGGGCCATGACAGCCACATAAAATCCAGGAGTGTGGGCCCAGCATGCATGCTGGGATAAACCATACTTATTAACCCTTTCCGGTGCTGTAACAGCCTCCATTAGATCCAGGGATGCAGGTACCAACATGCATGCTGAGCCCACTGTGCACTCCTCCTGGAGCCAGATGGCTATTAGCAGGTACTATGAATGCACATTCAGCTTTAGGCCTCATGCACACGACCGTTGTTTGATTCCGTGTCCGTTGCTCCGTTTTCGTGATTTTCTGCGGACCCATTGGTTTTCAATGGGTCCGTGGAAACCTCAGCAGATGCACCGTTTGTCCTCCGCGTCCGTGGTCCGTGATTCCAGTCCGTCAAAAAATATAACCTGTCCTATTCTTGTCCGTGAAAACGGTTCACGGACCCATTCAAGTCAATGGGTCCGTGAAAATGCGGATGGCCATCCGTGTGTCATCCGCGTTCCGTGTCCGTTTTTTGCGGATCCCTTGGCAGGCACTTGGGAAACATTGTCAGCCTGTCTTTTGGTAAAATCTTTTGGGTCATGTCCGCTATAAAAACGGAAGACACACGGAAACACAACGGAAGGCAAAACGGACACGGATCACTGAACAACGGAACCCCTTTGCGGACAGCATAAAAAAACGGTCGTGTGCATGAGGCCTTATACTCACTCTGATTAAAACCAGCCTCTAGGGCAGACAAACTAGTCAGGTGTGCACAACTGAAGAGGAGGTCGCCACACCTCCAACACATACTAAACAGAAACACAAGGGGGTCAGTCAGCACGTCCCTGTATGCAGGTGCACGTAGCTATGGCAATTATACATACAAACAAAAAAATGCAACAGCACTCTGCAACCAGAACTCTGCCCAAGATAGAAGCTATAAGAGGACATTAGTGTACGTTTTGATCAAAAGGTAATAAGCCACTCGCCACGCCAAGGCTGTCCCGTGAGTGGTCCTAACGCTAAATCTGACCTGTATATATAGCTTTTATCTTGGGAAGAGTTCTTGTTGCAGAGTGCTGTTGCATTTTTTTGTTTGTAGCCATGTCTACTATTGGCATGGCTGTGATTGGCTAAGTGCAGCATGTGACCCAGCCTCTATATAAGCTGGAGTCCCGTAGCGCTGCATGTCACTCTGCTCTTCTCAGTGTAGGGATAGGATGCTCTCGCTTCTATGAGAGAGAGATTAGGGAATAAATCTGTTGAACTTGGTGGTGGTAACTCTTCAAACTACAGCAATTGAGGGTGCTATGCTATATATTTGGACCCAGCCTGAGCCCAGTGATACTGCAACATAATTTTTAATCCGTCTGTTACTGAGGTGGGCGTCGGCGACCATTTTAGCAACTGCTGTGTCCTTGGAACTGCATGTGTGCCAGCCTGCCAGGGACATCAGTCTAATTCTTTTTTGGTAGCTCAGTGGAGCAAAAATTCCTTTTTTCTGGCAGGTCAAGTCCCCCTACATTACCTATTTTATAATTTTGGGGTGACATAGTGCATTTCTGTAGTTGGGTTAATAAACCTGTACTGTTGTGCCACCGAGCACGTTTGCATACAATGCTGAAAAACCTGTTGTTTTGCCATATACAAACCCCTGCTCTGCATAGGTGACAGTGAGGTAAATTTAAAAAAAATCATCTGTTACATTGGTGGGTGACATTTTGCTAGTTTTGCCGTATACAAACCCCTGCTCTGCATAAGTGACAGGGAGGTAAATTTCTAAAAATCGTATGTTACATTCTTGGGCCATAAAGTACCCCTGCACTGCATACCTGACTTGGAAATATATTCAGTAAATTAGGTGGCCTTCAGATTGTTAGGTGATCTGTACCCCTTCACTGCATACCTGACTGGGAATTAAATTCTGTAAATATACGGCGTTTACATTGTTGGATGCTGTAGTTATATGCAGTAAAGTCTCCATGATAAATCTGCAGTGGGGGGGCCCCTTGTGGCTTTTATCCACTTTTAAAATAACATTTAGCGGGGCAAATAGATGCCTGATGACGGGGACGCTCCATGACCCTCTTTTTTTTTTTTTTTTAAATAACCCCTGCCCTGCATACCTGACTGGGAAATATATGCTGTAAACTGCTTCAGCAGTAGGAGAAACAGAACCGAAACAAAACCCAACAAGAAAAGGCCACTTCCGAACAAAGCCAGAACCAGACACCAGCCCCAACCGGCAACTCGGACCCACTGGTCTCATAACAATAAGAAAAAAATGGGTGGGTGCTGTGTCCCCCAATGAATAAAGCGAGAAAGAGATTTTACAGGTGAGTTCACAAAAATCTTGTTTTCTCGCTCATATCATTGGGGGACACAGGACCGTGGGACGTCCTAAAGCAGTCCCCGGGGCGGGAAAACAACAACCGGCCCAGAAAGACCAACTCCCTCATGGAAGCCGCTACACTGAGGCCTTCAAAACTCTGCGGCCTAGAGCAGCATCCGCCGAGGCAAAAGAATGTACCCGGTAAAATTTTGTGAAGGTGTGTAAAGAGGACCAAGTCGCTGCCTTACACAATTGAGACGCCGAAGCGTGGTGGAGGTGAGCCCAAGAAGCTCCAACCGCCCTGGTAGAGTGAGCCGTGATACCGGGTGGAGGTACCTTGCCCTTAGAACGGTAGGCCTCGGCAATGGCCGATCTAATCCACCGCGCAATAGTCACCTTCGAAGCCGCCAAACCCTTACGAGGACCTTCCGTGAGTCCGAACAGGGCGTCCGTGCGCCTAAAGGGGGCCACCACTGACAGGTAGATCTGCAGGGCCCTTACCATATCCAGACGGTGGAGAGAAACCTCCCGAGGATGAGAAGGCTTAGGGCAAAAAGAGGGCAGAACAATGTCCTCGTTAACATGAAACGCAGATACAACCTTCGGTAGGAAAGACAGCACTGTCCGGAGCACCACTTTGTCTTGATGGAACACCAAGAAGGGCTCTTTGCAAGAGAGAGCTGCCAGTTCTGACACCCGCCGAATGGAGGTGATCGCCACCAGGAACGCCACCTTCCAGGAGAGCAGACGGAGGGAGACCTGTTGCAGAGGTTCAAATGGCTCGGATTGGAGCGCTACCAGCACCAGATTCAGGTCCCAGGAATGCAACGGTGGCCGATAAGGGGCTGCGGTGTGGTCAACCCCCTGTATGAATGTCTTGACCGGACCCAACACCGCCAGAGTACGCTGGAAAAAAATGGAAAGAGCAGAAACCTGCCCTTTCAGCGAACTCAGAGCTAGTCCAAGCTCCAAACCTGACTGAAGAAAAGCCAGCACAGTAGGTAAGGAGAACTTCCTGGGAGAAAGATCTCGGTCCTCACAAAATTTAAGGAAGGACTTCCACGTCCGATAATAGATCTTGGCGGAGGAGGGCTTCCTAGCCCTAATCAATTCCAACCAATTACTATACTCAGATGAATGGGACCAAATACATTTATATTAGTCCAGCAAAATAATGATCCCTTAAAACATAACTTTTAATAATACTACATATAAAAGACAAATATATGTCTCCACTCACGCGTAAACTTGTCGACCCTTTAACAACCCATAGCACGCATTGACATCTGTATCCAGCACGGCACGTTAACGGATGGTGTTGTAATCATAGGTATGGAGTCGAGGTATATGTACACACCAGTCTGTCCCTAGTGCCTACCCTACTCTACCCTACGCCCAGAGACCTCCCCTGATGGTGGGGATCCTCTGTCCTCGTGCCTTCTCTAGTTGTCCCTAGTAAATACCCTTACAGGACAGTTGATAAATGCATAATGGGTACAGATGTCAATAAAACCCCACCAAGGGGTAGACTATTCTCTCACAAAGTCAATCACAAAACAGGGAGCTCATGTAGTTGGATCCCACAGAGCCCCTGTGCAAGTCATCACCTCTTAGGGCACTGATATTCCTGGCCTCAGAGGTGTTCCAGCCTCAACCTGTTTCCCCCCGCTAATAAATGGGGTTCATCAGGAGGACAAAAGAAACAAAAAAAGGATTTCTGCACAGACACATGTCATGTGTACCGTACAGATAATTATAACATATATAGAAATACAACGATTGGTCCAACACTCTTATTTGGGAGCATCAGCACTAAGTGAAACGATGAGTGCCAATAGTAAAGCACATCCCACTTAAAACATTGTTAGCAGGAGGCACCGCGTCCTCTCAGTATGGAGCTGTCACAGGAGTGCAGTACCTAGAAATAAAGACAAAAGAAGATGCCAGTACGTAAGACACAGATCCTCATATCACCAAGGAGGGTGTATAATGATGCTCACTCCACCACTCACATTTATACAGTGATACATCCACGTACTGATGCGGTCATGGATCGTACTTCAACCCCTAGTCACATACTGTTAACCAAAATGTCATAATTATGGGCACAGTTAAAACCTCCAAACAATCAAAGGCAAGGCTGCTGCCTCCTCATAGTACTCACGCTCCCGGGACGTTCACCGTGCTTGCCTCTCCTGCGTTCAATGATACCACACATACCTCCTCTTTAAATCCTCCCGCTACTGCCTAGGTCACTTCCTGTCCCGGATGTATAAATTGATTGACACCTAGGAATATCCTATCAGACACCCTCAATCTCTGAGCAGGTTTCGCAATGTACCTGCGCCTCAGGGAACTCCCCTATCTTCTCGACGTCATGATTGGGAGGCGCCGAAGTCGACCTCCACCCCTACTGTGCGTCACTTCTCTTTAGTGGGACGCATACGGGGCGGGTGCTCACGGCGCTTCCTATAGTTGGACCGCATAGACGCAGGTCACTTCCGGCGTTTCGGTTTGTATCCAGTTAAGCAGCGCCGATGTGGGTCACTTCCGGGGCTGTGGCCATCCACCCCAGCTCCTAGGTACCAATGATATATGTAACCATGGCTACGCTCTGACAACAACGTGCCCAATCATGTGCATCTTCGCTCAATGATGCCGACAGAGACATCCAAACCAATGTACGCCAGGGAAGTCCGTGCCTATACCAACCCTGGGGCACTTTGCTGCACATAAGTCTACCTTACGGCATTTCATTAGTCAAGGTACTGTCAATATTGGGGGATATGTATAGTGACAGAGGTCCGTCAGTCATATGTCACAGAGTTCTGGGATGTCCACAATATTAACAGGGAAACAGGATGGAAGAGGGGTATTGCGGAGTAACCGTTAATGGGATGACCCACACGGTTGAAAAAAAAGGGGGGACTCAACGGTCAACCTGCAATGAATCGGGTATGACCAAAAACACACACCCTTAATCTAGGGCATGAAACTTGTTTATCATTCGGATGTTTCCCACATCCAGCCCAGCAATGTCCTATACAGTAACGCTATATCTCGAGGTAATTATTCAGACAGAAGAAATATTCACCAGGTATGGTCATGTTTAATAATCCTTACAGAAAACAGGTAAATGTGATCCTCTCATTCAGACCCAAAGGGGCCTGTGATTTAAAACGATGGATCCACTTACACTCCTTCTGGAGTATTTTTTGATCCCAGTTCCCTCCTCTCATGGGGGGTGGCACAATCTCTAGAATAGTAAACCTAAGGGCCCTTGGGTCACCACCATTTTTATCTTTAACATGAAGGGCAATAGGGGTGTCTTTTTTCTTGATGGTATCATTTATGTGTTCTAGGAATCTCCTCCCTTGTAGTTTTTCCTACATAGTCAAGGGGGCATGTGCATTGGCATACATAGATTGCCCCTCCCCTGCTTCTGCAGTTATGAAAGTCACGAATCTCAAACTTCTGACCAGTCACTGAGCAGGTTATCATCTTCGTAGTTGTAACATATTCGCATGCTTTACATCCCCCACATTTATACATGCCTATAGGTTTACGATCCAGCCAGGTATTCCTCGCTGGAGGGGAGGTGTAATGGCTATGTACCAGCCTATCCCTCAGACTCCTGCCACGTCTGTATGTTATACTGGGGTGTGGGGGTAGTATGTCTCCCAGATCAGGGTCCATCAATAAGATTGGCCAGTATCGTCTCAAAATATCCACTATCTCAGTATTGGCTAAATCATATGTAGATACTATCCGGGCTAACTGCCCGCCATTGGGCTCCTGGACACGTGGTGTCAGTAGGTGGTCACGATTTTTTTGCGAGGCATTTTTAAATGCCTCATTAAGAACACCCTGCGGGTAACCCCTGTCTGAGAATCTCTTCTGGAGATCCTTTGCTTCCCTAAAGAATGACTCCCTGGTTGTGCAGTTCCTTCGTACCCGCAAATATTGTCCCCTGGGGATACCACGTCGCAGGGGTCCTGGGTGATGGCTCTCCCAGTGCAGAAGAGAATTCGTTGCAGTCACTTTCCTATGTATACCCGCAACCAGTTTATCCTCTTGCTTCGTCATTCTCACATCTAAAAATGCCAGTGAGACCGGGTCGATCTCAAAGGTGAACCTAAGGCCTATTTAATTATTGTTAAGCTCATTGACAAAGCATCGGAATTCCTCTGGCACACCTTTCCAGACCACGAACACATCATCTATATAGCGTGTCCAAAAGATGATCTTGTCGGACCACCATGTGTCGTGGTCTGGAAAGACACACCGATCCTCCCACCAGCCCAGGAAGAGGTTGGCATAGGTGGGGGCACAGGGGCTCCCCATAGCCGTCCCCCTGAGCTGGTGGTAGAACCGGGTGTTGAAGAGAAAAAAATTGTGTGTATACCAGACTGGGAAATATATGCTGTAAATTAGGTGGAATTCAGATTGTTGGCTGATCTGTACCGCTTCTTTATTTCAAAGTACCCCTACACTGCATAACAGACAGGGAACTTAGTTCATTACAATTGGCGGTTACATTGTTGCCTGACAAAACGAGATTTTTGTGAACTCACCTGTAAAATCTCTTTCTCGCTTTATTCATTGGGGGACACAGGACCGTGGGTATAGCTTGCTGCTGCCACTAGGAGGCGACACTAGGCTGAAAGCTGTTAGCTCCTCCCCTGCAGGCTATACCCCCTCCAGCCTGGAGAGAGCATATCAGTTTGTGCTTCAGCAGTAGGAGAAACAGAACCGAAACAAAACCCAACAAGAAAAGGCCACTTCCGAACAAAGCCAGAACCAGACACCAGCCCCAACCGGCAACTCGGACCCACTGGTCTCATAACAATAAGAAAAAAATGGGTGGGTGCTGTGTCCCCCAATGAATAAAGCGAGAAAGAGATTTTACAGGTGAGTTCACAAGAATCTCGTTTTCTCGCTCATATCATTGGGGGACACAGGACCGTGGGTCGTCCTAAAGCAGTCCCCGGGGCGGGAAAACAACAACCGGCCCAGAAAGACCAACTCCCTCATGGAAGCCGCTACACTGCGGCCTGCAAAACTCTGCGGCCGAGAGCAGCATCCGCCGAGGCAAAAGAATGTACCCGGTAAAATTTTGTGAAGGTGTGTAAAGAGGACCAAGTCGCTGCCTTACACAATTGAGACGCCGAAGCGTGGTGGAGGTGAGCCCAAGAAGCTCCAACCGCCCTGGTAGAGTGAGCCGTGATACCGGGCGGAGGTACCTTGCCCTTAGAACGGTAGGCCTCGGCAATGGCCGATCTAATCCACCGCGCAATAGTCACCTTCGAAGCCGCCAAACCCTTACGAGGACCTTCCGTGAGTGCGAACAGGGCGTCCGTGCGCCTAAAGGGGGCCACCACTGACAGGTAGATCTGCAGGGCCCTTACCATATCCAGACGGTGGAGAGAACCCTCCCGAGGATGAGAAGGCTTAGGGCAAAAAGAGGGCAGAACAATGTCCTCGTTAACATGAAACGCAGATACAACCTTCGGTAGGAAAGACAGCACTGTCCGGAGCACCACTTTGTCTTGAGGAACACCAAGAAGGGCTCTTTGCAAGAGAGAGCTGCCAGTTCTGACACCCGCCGAATGGAGGTGATCGCCACCAGGAACGCCACCTTCCAGGAGAGCAGACGGAGGGAGACCTGTTGCAGAGGTTCAAATGGCTCGGATTGGAGCGCTACCAGCACCAGATTCAGGTCCCAGGAATGCAACGGTGGCCGATAAGGGGCTGCGGTGTGGTCAACCCCCTGTATGAATGTCTTGACCGGACCCAACACCGCCAGAGTACGCTGGAAAAAAATGGAAAGAGCAGAAACCTGCCCTTTCAGCGAACTCAGAGCTAGTCCAAGCTCCAAACCTGACTGAAGAAAAGCCAGCACAGTAGGTAAGGAGAACTTCCTGGGAGAAAGATCTCGGTCCTCACAAAATTTAAGGAAGGACTTCCACGTCCGATAATAGATCTTGGCGGAGGAGGGCTTCCTAGCCCTAATCATCGTGCGAATGACCGCATCAGAGAAACCTCGCTGCTTCAAGAGGAAGGTTTCAACAGCCACGCCGTTAAACGTAGCGTAGCTAAACCCTGGTGGAAGACTGGGCCCTGCGAGAGCAGGTCGGGCCTGAGTGGAAGAGGCCACGGTGCGTCCCCCAGAAGAAGAATGAGCTCTGAGTACCAAGCTCGACGAGGCCAGTCTGGGGCGATCAGAAGCGTCTGTATGCCCTCCATCCTGATTCTGCGAAGTATCCGAGGCAGGAGCGGTAACGGTGGGAACACATACAGAAACGAGAAGCTGACCCACGGCGCCACGAGGGCGTCCACGTCGTACGCCGCCGGATCTCTTGCGCGAGACAGAAAACACGGGAGCTTGCAATTGAGCCTGGACGCCATCAGGTCCACTTCCGGGAATGAATACTGCCAAAATCACCGGAACGTGGGCTTCCGCCCACTGCAGAATCTTCGCTGCCTCGATCATCACCATCCCGCTGCGAGTCCCCCCTTGGTGGTTGATATAGGCCACCGCTGTGGCATTGTCCGACTGTATCCTGACCGGACGGCCCCGCAAGTATGGGGTCCAATGGCAGAGGGAGAGGTAGACGGCCCGGAGTTCCAGAATATTGATGGGAAGTTTGGACTCCAATGGAGACCAAATCCCCTGAGCTGTCCGGGAACCGAAGACCCCTTCCCAGCCGCGGAGGCTGGCGTCGGTCGTAATCACCGTCCATGACACTGGGAGAAAGGACTTCCCGAGGACAGGTTGGCAGGTACGATCCACCAGCCCAGAGCCGAGCGCACTTGCCGAGACAGAGATATCCTGAGGTCCAGAGATTCCCGGGATTTGTCCCAAGAGGACAAAATGAGCCGCTGAAACTCCCTGGTGTGGAATTGGGCGAATGGGATTGCCTCGAAGGAGGCCACCATCAGACCCAGTACCCGCATACAACTGCGAATTGACACCCTGCGTAACGGATCGACGGGCACTCCGACTGAGTACCTCCGTTGAAAGATGCTCCTAGCGCTTCTTGAGGATTCCAAGCGCTCTAGCCGACACCACAACCACCAAATCGGAGAAGCCTATGAATGTGGTAAACAGCCGAATAGGAAAAACCATACGAAGAGGTTTACACTCCTAGCAGTCAAACTGGAACAGCATTCACTAAATCCCCCAATAACGAGACGACACTTCGTTTTGAGGGTCAAGCAGGAACTCCTTTATTGGATGGCAAAGCTTGGCCTTTTATGCAAGTCCTCCAGCCAGGGCTACTCCCGGGGACCTGATAGAGGACAGGCACACAAAATACAGCGACCAATCAACATACAGCCAGATATATCCCAACCCCACATGCATGGTCCATTGTGCTTGCTGATTAGGTCACAGGCAATGTCCATTGTGAATGTTGATTAGGTCACAGGTAATGTCCATTGTGGATGTTGATTAGGTCACAGGCAATGTCCATTGTGAATGCCAACTGTCACTGGGGCCATAGTCACAGGGTAAGAGGCTAACAAGCAGGCCTCTCCAATGACCAGGGATAAATGGCAGTTTGTCACACCTGGGATTTGTCCCAAGAGGACAAAATGAGCCGCTGAAACTCCCTGGTGTGGAATTGGGCAAATGGGATTAGTACCCGCATACAACTACGAATAGACACCCTGCGGCGCTGGAGGAGCAGACGCACCGCCTTCTGAATGTCCAACCTCTTGTCCAGAGGTAGCCGTACCACGGCAGACCTGGAATCCAATGTCATGCCCAGGAATCTGATCTGAGTGGTGGGAGACAGGCACGACTTCCTCAGGTTGACTATTGCTCATTGTGATCCGAAGACTCTCTTCGCATTGGGACGCTGTAGGTGCCTTGATCAAGATGTCGTCCAGATACGGGAGAAGAGTAATGCCTCTGGATCGCAGAAGCCCCAGAAGGGGGGCAAGGACCTTCGTAAATACTCGCGGGGCCGTCGCCAGTCCGAAGGGCAGAGCGACAAATTGGTAATGAGCTGAATGAATGGCAAAGCGAAGGAATCGTTGGTGGGCGGCGGCGATGGGAATGTGGAGGTAGGCATCCTGGATGTCTAAGGACACCATGTTCTCCCCTTTCACCAGTGAAGCAACCACCGAACCTGAACCTTTGAACCCGAAGAAAACGGTTCAACAGCTTGAGGTCCAGTACGGGGCGCACCTCGCCCTCCTTTTTGGGGACCACGAACAGGTTGGAATAAAAACCTGTAAACCGCTCCTCCAAGGGAACCGGTGAAATCATCCCCCCCCCGTAAGAGAAGGGACTGGACTGCGTGTAGAAGGGCCGCGGCCCGGACGGGGGTCCCTGGAGGGTTGGGAGAGGAAGAAACGGTTGGGGTGAAGGGACCTGAACTCTATTTTGTAGCCCGAGGAGACAACCTCGAGCGCCCATGCGTCTGGAATATGGGTTTGCCAAATCTCCTGAAACAGGAGGAGACGCCCCCCCACCCGTGAGGGTGGGGACGTACCTTCATGCTGAAGGTTGCTTTCCTGGGACGGAGCGAGGCTGCGGAGCTCGTTGACGCCAGGCCTGCTGGGGCTTAAAGGATGGCAAAAGGGAGCGCTTAGAGGAAGAGTCAGCCTTCCAGGCCTTGAGCCATAACTCCCGGCGGATAGAAATTGCGAGGGCCGAGGAACGGGCGACCATCGTCCCAGCGTCCAGAGCCGCTTCACAGAGATATTTCCCCGCCTGAGAAATTTGGAGCGCTGACGATTGAAGTTCGGCGGGGGGAAGGTCGGACGCCAGGTCTTGGTTCAAACGGAGGGACCACTCCGAGACCGCTTTGGCTACCCAGGCAGAGGCGAAGGTCGGACGCAATGCCGAACCGCTCGCCGCAAAGACCGACTTAGAGAGTGACTCTATGCGACGGTCAACAGGATCCTGGAGGGAAGTGCCATTCGCCACCGGGATGGTTGTGAATTTTGCCAGGCGAGCAACTGGTGGGTCCACCTTCGGTGGAGAGGCCCATTTGTCCACGGACTTGCATGGAAAAGGGTAGAGTAGGTCCAGGCGTTTCGGAACAATGAAACGCAAACCTGGCTGGTCCCAAGCCTTCGTGACAACAACAGAAAAACAGTGCGTTGGGCGGTTGGTGCGACGTTAAGTTACTTGGTCGGGGAGAAGGCTCTCTTTCCATTGCGGAGTGGAGAGCCCATAGCCTGAGAAGATGCTACTGCCAGCCCTGGGAGATGGAGCAGGAATACTCACCTGTCTTCATCTGTGTTCTTCGCCCTATGATGCAACACCAGCAGGGCCACCCTATGACCGCTGGCACCAGGCGACAGGGGTCCGGGCAGGGAAGGGCTGAAGAGAGGGTGGCCCTTTTGCTGGGGGGGAAGCAGGGGAGCGAGGCTGCCCTGGTCCGCTTTGCCTTCTTGGGGGAGGCAAGGCGGTGAACTAGGTACACCGGCCAGCCTCCCGGGGAGGTCTGCCTCTTACGACACTAAGCTAAAAAACTGATATGCTCTCTCCAGGCTGGAGGGGGTATAGCCTGCAGGGGAGGAGCTAACAGCTTTCAGCCTAGTGTCGCCTCCTAGTGGCAGCAGCAAGCTATACCCACGGTCCTGTGTCCCCCAATGATATGAGCGAGAAAGCCTTTTTTTGGCTGTGAGGCCAAAGGTAGTCGCCAACAACAACGTGTTGTAGTGCGCTGTAGTATAACAGTGGTTGGGTGAGGTTGGTATACATGTCTATTCTGCATAAGGTACGAACAAGTCCTATGGGATCCATAGCTGGTTCTTTTTAATGAACGTGAGATTGTCCAAGTTAGCTGTGGACAGGCGGCTGCGCTTGTCTGCGATAACGCCCCCAGCCGTGCTAAATACACATTCAGACAATACACTAGCTGCAGGACAGGCCAGCACCTCCAAGGCGTAAAGGTGAAGCTGAGGCCATGTCCCCAATTTGGAGACCCAGAAGTTGAATGCGGCAGACCCAGTGGCGTAGCTAGAAATGACTGGGGCCAACAGCAAATTTTTGAATGGGGCCCCCTCCCCAGTTATTTTTCGCAACCCCCTTCCTTTTATGCTGCCCCCATTCCTGTGGCTAGTAAAGATCGCTCTCTCAGACCAGGCCCGGCAGCTGTTCCATCCTTTTTCTACACTGTCTATACGGCCACTGTATATAATTTAATTGTATAATACTGTTGAGGGGGCCCTGACAAAGTCTTTTAGTACTTCTCTTCCTGGATGGGCCCCTTCTTGATCAGGACCCCAAAGCAGCCGCTTTCCTGTAGCTATGACCCTGGGCAGGCCCATCAATACGTGTAGGCGTGTGCACAGATACTATTCCACCATTTTGCTGGAACTGCTGCCTCTTGCTAAGACGCTCCATATCTGCTGGTGGTGCTGGTTGTTGTGGCGTGGTGACAAAGCTTTTCCACATTTCGGCCATGCAGCATGTAGTCGCTCATGTTTGCCAGGCTGCCCAGAGGCAACGACAAGCTGTCCTCTGTGGGAGGTGTATCATCTGTGTCCTCCGTGATCGCCCCAGCCACGCTCAAGTGATGGCCGTGAGCTGCGTTGGGTGCCACCCTGCTGTGAACACTGTTTCTTCTCCTCCTCCAGAACTGTGCCCTGGCTGGACAATTGTGTACATGGCCTATGTTGGTGCAGGAACCCACCCTCCGAGCCACTTATTTAAATATGTTTATAAGTAAATTTGTAAATAGTTTGTGAATGGGCATTAATGAGTGGTTTGAGTGAAGGGGAGGGGGTGGTGTAGGGAGGAGTCTGGTCGGGTTAATTTTCTCTTTTGAAATGTTCCTTGCATAGTTTTTGTTACGATTTATAATAAAAAGTCCTGATAGCCGTGGAAATGTTACCCAACAATCTAATTGACAAATTTAATAAAATTATTTGCCTGTCACATATGCGGCTCAGGCCGCAGGGGTCCTTGAGCACCAATAAAAGTGAATTTGTCCCACCAGAATCTAAGAGCTGGAATAACGGAATTGATTTTCACTGTCAGGTGTTCAGGAATTTCTGCACCACCAAATTCAGCACATGGGCCAGAGCTGCTACGAGATTTCGCCCATTATCGCACAAGGCTCAGTGGCACCAACCACTCATTGGTCTGTTGTTCCATGCCCGTCTCCACAGCTCCTGTGCGGTGTGAGGTTTGTCCCCCAAACAGATGAGTTTCAAAACAGCCTGCTGACGTTTCCCCCTGGCTGTGCTGATGTTGGTAGTGAAGGTGTTACGCTGACCGGATGAGGAGGTGGTAGAGGAGGAAGCAGAGTAGGAGGAGGAAGCAAATAGAAATGCCCTGCAATCCTCGGGGCGGAAGGACATACGCCAAACTGCTATCCTCCTCTGGCCCAGCCGCTACTACATTTACCCAGTGTGCTGTTAGGGAGATATAACTTCCATCCCCGTGCTTAGCGGTCCACGTATTGGTGGTTATGTGGACCTTGCCACAGATGGCGTTGAGCAGTGCACACCAGATTTTGTCCGCCACTTAGTTGTGCAGGGAAGGTATGGCTCGCCTGGAAAAGTAGTGGTGGCTGGGAACAGCCACCGCCATAAGTTTTTTAAAAGTCTCCATCCATCTCCACCAGGCAGAATGACAGCATTTCGAAGGACCAGGAATTTTGAAATCCTGGCATTCAGGGCCAGGGATCGCGGTTGGGTATGGGGGTACTTCCTCTTTCTAATTGGGAGATGGACAGCTAAACGCTTCAATGGGATAGTGTGGAGATGCTTGGTGACAGTGAAAGATGTGGTGGCGTTGCTACCACATCCTCTGTTTGTGGGGTGGCAGGTGCCACTGTCACTCACTTGTGCTCAGGTTTAGAACCTTTATTTTTAATTTTTATGTTATTTTAAGTTATTTCCCTATCCAAATTTGTTTGCACGGCACTTGTCCTACTCTTACCCCCATTTTGCTTCAATTTCCAGCCCTCTCCAGGATTTTTTAGAGCCATTTTAGTGTCCCAAAGTTAGGGTCCCCATTGACTTCAATAGGGTTCGGGGTCAAGTTCGGGTCCCGAACTCGAACTTTGCGGTGAAGTTCGGCCGAACCCGGCGAACCCAAACTTTCAGGTGTTTGCTCAACTCTAGTTGTAAGGCATCTTGTGTGGTTGCACAGTAGCTGCTTCCTCTTTGGGCTTGTTCTCACCCTCTGGGACTTCTTTAGGGGGCTGATTTTTGTACTCATTTACATGTTTCTGGGGTCATTTTTTCCCGAGTTATCATCTGGTTTTCTCCAAGGATTAGGCAAAGAGGAATCTCCCAGGGAAGAGAACCATCTCGCTAAAGCCACTTTCTGGAAGTGGCTATGTGTCAAAGTCAGATTTTTAAAAAATTTTTAAGTCTGCGGATGTACCAAGACAGCTGTTTGGGGAGCTTGCTCCTCATCAGTAGAGAGTAGGATTCTGGCTGGCTGAGTGTGATGCTTTGAATTCAGCTTAGGCAGGGTGCTGGCTTTGATTCATAGGTAGCCACTTCCAGATGGTGGCACTAGGGAGATAAGTTTTTTAAACCCCATGGGGGCATAGCCATGGAGCATTGCTAAAACATCTCCATACATAGCTGGTCTCTTTAAGGAGAGCCATCACTCTGCCTAATCCTAGGATTAGGGTAAGGTTTCTTTTCCTAAGGTTGTTCATGTTTTTCCTACTGCTTTGGGGACAAACTGATTAGCACACTCACCGCAGAAGGGAATAACAAAATATGGGACACGTTTAGACTGTAAACCATTGTTTGATTTGGTGATTACAACTTAGCTAAGAATCTATCGCATCAGAAAACGCTTCTCTACTTGAAGGAACAACCAAATCTCTGACAGAGAGTCAAGCCCACATACTACATTGGAGATGGGAAAGAGCCCCTCAAGCGGTACATGACACGTGGGTAATAGTGAAAAAACATGGACCACAAGTAATGTGAACAGATGGGATTACATTAAATGTATTTGACTCCAGGAATAGAACGCCAGATAAATACCAGGAGATGCTTCACTACAATCAAAGGTGCAGAGTTCAAAGCTCGCCAGATCCTTATACCATGGAAACAAGCAGATAACAAGAACATTACACAATCCCATCTGCCTCATTTTAGCTAGAGATTACTGGAGGATGCTGACAACACTTACGGCAGCCATTACAGTGCCGATATGACCATAACCCGAATCTGCAATTTTATGGACGTAGTAATGCAGATGTATAAGCCATTACTGGAGCTTACCCATGTAAGAGACCACAGAAGCAGCAGAATAGATTAGAAGCAGAATTAACATGAGCAGACCTCTTGGGAACTTACATTTCCAGGTCATTTGTTCTTGCTCTATTTTTTAGGCCAGGGCTCCACTGCAACATACTGTTTGTGATAAGAACATACATAGGATGGCAGCTAAACTGCATTTGTTATATGTAAAATGCACGGTTTTGGGGGTGAAATCACATGCACATTTATGAATCTACCCCCATGATCTTACATGACAGGAGATAGGTGTAAACACGCTCGTACGACTTGCCAAACTAAAAAGAATGAAACTGTACAAAATATTAAATTTATTACTGGATGTTTCAAGACTGAAAACACGTCAGAAACAAACAAGCAAATTTGTGGACACTGTAATCTGCTCATCAACATACCACCCCGGGAGGTCAATGGCATCAAGTGTCAAAATTAGGATTGGTCCAAATGCTGGTTTAGTATACACTGATTACTGCTGTAGGCAGCATTCAGAATCTTATTTAGTCAATATTCCTTACAAAGGTGGGCCCTTTCCGCATGGACCTTTGTTTCTAGATCCTGCTGTCTACACTTTCATTGACCACACAGACAGAAATCACCTAATCAGCTTCACAGAAGTCTACTGAACATGACCGGAGGTCTGAGCGTTCACGTACACTCAGGACTCCAGACTTTCTTCTGTAACATCTGCTGCTTCTAGGCCGTTGTTCTGTGCATCGTCTGTGGTATGATCCAAATCTTCCTCAGTGACATCTTGAGAATGAGACACTTCTTCCTCCTCTTCTTCATCAGCTTCTCCGTCGTCTTCCACGTCCATTTCAAAACACTCGCACGTGTCGTAGATTGGAACTTAGCTGCATAAAAAAAAGATATAAACCGCAGCTAATAACATCTGCATTTTTGCTCTCCAGTTTTGAGATATGGCATGGGATCTCAAAACCACAGCAAAACGTTTTTGTTTTAATCATACAACCGGCTGCACCTGTTCAGAACGGATCCGGTTGTATTTTATCGAAAACGAAGAAACCACATCTGGCAATAAAACCATTGTAAGTCAAGGCGCCAGTTTTTTGAGTCCCAAAAAAACATATCCGGCACCATTGACCATGGTTTTTGGTGCTGTATTTGGCTTCTTCAGTTTCCCATGCTACACACAAAACGCTGCTTGCAGTGGTTTTTGTCCGGTATGGGAACGTAACAAACTGGAAATGAATACAGACTGGCACATGCCGTTCTGGTTTGTCCCAAATTGACAATGAATAGGGACAAAACTGAAGTGTCTTGCTGTGGTCTCTGCTGGATCTCAAAACCAGAAAGGAAAATATAGATGTGAAAGTAGCCTAAAGGTCCATTGACAATGGACAACCATCTGCCCAATGAATGGTCATACCTGTTCATTGTCCCATTTAAATATGCCCTGCTGGAAGGAGGCAAACCCCTCCACTTGGCGGGACCTGTAAAGGGAAGCTTACTCACCTGCTTCCCGGTGCTTGCTCTCTGCGTCTTCTTCTCCAGGCCTGGGATGTTTCCTGCTGTAAACATCCGGTTTGACATTGCAGCTGGCAATCACTGGCCGCAGCACAGGTCGGATCCCATTGTGTCATGTGACGATTTGTCATGATATAAGGGGAGCCAGTCACCACCAGGCCCAGTCAATGGCTGCAGGTGATGTTAAACCAGATGTTTACAGGGAGGGAGTCCAGCGGAGCATTGCAGACCTATAGGAAAGGCAGGTAAGTAAGCTTCCTTTACAGGTCCTGCCATTATATCACAACCCCTTTAGGATTATCCATTTATCAGCAGAATGTCCCTGCACATCTTGATACGGAGAGAACACATAAGCTCCATGAATATGTTCTACGCAGTTAAGTTTGGACCCATGGCACCATGATTAACATGAGAGTTAAAGGGGTTTCCCACTAACAATAGTTATCTTCTATCCAAAGGGTCTATGTGTCTGATCAGTGGGTGTCCTGAAGATGGGACCTACCATAAGCAAGAGATCAGGGGTCCCAGAGTGCGTCATGAGAATGGAGTGGTGGTGTGCACGTGTGACCACTGCTCCATTCACTTCTGAGACCGATGCAGATAGCTGAGTGAGGTACCTGGCAGTCCCATAGAAATGAATGGAGAGTTGGTCACGTATGCACACCACCACTCAGTTCTCATGAGGCTCTCTCGTGATTGCGGAGGGTCCAAGTGGCGGGACTCTCAGTGATGAGACCTGTATACTCTGTACTGTGGATAGAAGATAAGTATTGTTAGTGGGAAAACTCCTTTAAAGGGTTTGTCCTGGACTGGTTCATTTCTCCAAAAACAGCACCAACGCTGTCCACAGGTTGTGTGTGGTATTACAGCTCACCCTCATTCACTTCAATGGAGTAGAGCTCCAGTGCCAGGCACAACCCATGGACAGCTGTGGGGCTATTTTAAATAAAGTAGCCATGTTTTTCTGATTGTATAAAACCATAAAGTTCAGCTGGACTGCAACATTTTTTCCAATGCATCTAAATGATAACTAAAGCAACTTTGCAAATACATAGTCTTAATTAAAATTCTCCTATTGGTCTGTGTCTACAGCTCCAATTCAGACTGATGTGTATCCATGGTAACAGACTACAAACAAACTCTGAACCTGTAGTCTGAACTTCATAACATCGGCAGATCCACCGCAGCTTCAAATGTAAGACAGCTTCCTAGCGGTCTTAAATTTAGACTCTTTACTACGCCAGCCGGTCCCTGCTCCGTCCACTTTTTTTTAGACCTGGCATAATAGGGAAGAAGTTGCAGTAACTGTTGCGCTGCAATCTTCAGCCTGCAATACGCCTAATTTAGGTGTATTTCAGCTTGATAAATGACCCCCATAGGTCTCCATGGCAGATGCAGACATAAAACAGTACTCTATTTAAGTTTAAGCTACTGGCAAAGTTGCTTTTGATTACCCTAAGGCCTTTGCTGTGTCCCCCAATGACATGGTCGAGAAATAAAACTGGTCGCATTGGTGGACCTACCCTTTAATAGTTTTGTGTGCTGGAGGGATATATTATTGGCATTACTTACCACAGATGCCACTTCTATGTATACCATTCACAGACACATAATGAGCTTTGATATTCTCCAGCACGCGCCACTGACTCTCCAGGTAAGCGGTGCGAGAGGGGATGTCAGCGCACTGCTCTTCCAGCCTGTACAATATCACCGGAGTAAAACGTTAATCAATCTTGTGTTAAAAACAATCAATGGAGCGTGTGAAATGCCAAACTCAGTGTACCTGATTTCATTAGAGGAACACAGTTGCATTGTCGTGCTGTCCCTCTATTATCCCTCCCAGAAATTTATGAATACATTGACAAGTGTGGAGAACAGGGAATGGCAAACCATGTGGTCACTTTATTTATAAATTTCCAAGAGTAATAACCGAGGAATAACAACAGACAGTTCTAGGAATAGATGCTCCACAACTGTTAGATTCATGTGAAATTCAAGTAATAAGTCCTCTTCATGAATCACTATCACACAGTACATCTACTGATAGCAAAGTATTCTGGCCCCAAAAATGAATAATCCTATATATTGTAAGATTGTAAGCTCTAAAAGCCTATTGCCTTAGTAGAGGTTTTTGCTTTCTCTTGTGGATTACTTTGGGGCTATATAAATGAAATATATGACTACTTACCTCTTATTTGGATCTCTAATGAAATGATAATCTGCCTCTTCATCAGAATAGACCGAAGACAGTGGAAGAAGAGCCAAAATCCTGTCTTTTTCCCTCTGGCTCAGTGTTATCTCTTAGTACCAAAGTCACAACTTCATCTTCATAAAAACGAGCATCGAGACAACTGTAATGTCTGACAACGAGAATGATTTTATATAAGTCTCTACAACAGAGCTGGACTGGGATTGAAATTCGGCCCTGGCAGTTTGTGTGCACCCTCTCCCGCCCCAGTGCTAATGGACTATTTGGATGGACATTATACTCAGAACTACCAAACATACAGGCGCGTATGCCTCTACATACCTATTACATCCAGTGATGTCTTCTCTGATTATGCCAGTTCCCTTTCCTCATCATTTGTCCCAGACCGCTATGATGACTTCCTTCAGCCATGTCTCATCTCTGCAGGTTTGCCACACAGACATCTCCAATGCCCCCAAATACTATACTGAAGAACCATCAGTACCAATCATGTAGCCCCCCCATACTAATAGTGCTCCCAAAAGTCCCACCAATTCTAATTCTTTCCCAGTGCCCTCATTGCTAATAGTGTCCCCGATAGAAATAATACTTTGAGAATACCCTTGTTATTAGTGCCCAAAATTAATAATAATGTCCCCCACAGTACCCCAGTAGTAATAATGCTCCCAAAGTGCCCCCAATAGAAATAAGGCCCTCTAAAATGCCCCCAGTGGAAATATGGCCCCTAAAGTGCTCCCAAAAGCAATAAAGGTCCCTCTAGTGTTCCTAGTAGTAATAAGACCCTCTCGTAGAGCACCCAGTAGTAATAAGGCCCCTCTACGGTACCCCAGTAGTTATAATGTCCTTGTGTAGTGGCCAAAGTAGTTATAATACCCCCTGTATTGTTCCAGTAATAATGTGACCTCCATGGTGCCCCCGTGCTTGAAAAGCCCCCTATATTGCCCTAGTGCTTATAATGTCTCTCTGTGTTGCCCCTATACTAATAACGCCACTCTACAGTACCGACCCCCTGTAGTATGTTCCCAAAATTGATAGCAAAAACAAAATATTCACTTGAGTCCTGTTCCATGCTTCCGTAAACTAAGCTGGTCACAGGCAGCTTCCAGCTATGGCCTGAGTTGCTCCGAAGCCTGGTGGGGGTGGTCACTGCTTCATAACCGCCTGTAGGGCCTCATAGGCTTCAGGCGTACTGACCTATGAGTGAACAGCAGGGCTGGGAACCCCGTTCCTGTGCCCTGTCACACTATTCCAACAGTATTGCCGTTCTGAGGACAGCAATACAGTTTTACCCTACGGAGACCACTATTTTGGGGCCCTGGACCCTAAATGTTTTGGCCTAGCAATGCCCCTGGGGTGGGCGACACACTCCAGTACTGGCCCCTCTGGAATTTACCAGAATTGCCAGATGGGTAGTCCAGCCCAGCTCTACAACTATACTGCTAAAATCCTGATAGGTAATGCTGGATGACAGGTCCATGCGGCATCTGAGCAGCAGTATGAACAAGTCACCAATTATGGCTGGAAGCAGTGATGGAGGAGAGGAAGCTTCCCAGGCTTTTTTTCAGTGGGTACAATTTGGACTTGGAGGATAGAAGGAAGAATACATGGATAAGGGAGACGAAGGAGAATCAGCCTGCAGCCATTACTGAAAATTAATCCAGGGTTTTCTGGACCCTTGGTATAGGTCAGGATGGCCAGCCTACGGCTCTCCAGCTGTTGCAAAACTACAACTCCCAGCATGCCTAGACTGCTTACAGCTATCAGCCTACAGCAGGGCATGGTGGGAACTGTAGTTTACAACAGCTGAGAGCCGCAGGTTGGCCATCCCTGGTATAGGTCATCAATATAAGATTGGTTTGTGTCCACTGGTTGGGGATCGGAGGGGCTGTAATGCTCTGGCCTCTCAGCCACAGCCCCGTACATTTTCTAGTGGATGTGACTGGTACTGCAGATCAGTCCTAATCAAAAGGCCACAGTGCTCCCCTCAATCAGATGATCAGTGGAGGTGCCGGGAGTCAGAACCCCACTGATCTTAAAGTGACGACCTATGCAATGCACAGGTCGTCAATGCTGCAACCCCAGAAAACCCCTTTAAGATACTACCCACAGACCATACTCACGCTGGTTCTGGATTTTCACACGTGCTACTGTTTAGGAACCTCTGAATTCCACAGCAACAAATGCTTCATTCACAGTTCTAGGAAGAAAACAGACAGAAAAGATGAATATATGGCAAACGATAAATGTCGGGGGACATCTTCCAACAGTGCCCTTCCTTCCGACCTCATACTTCTATAAATCTGAACACAAAAAGTATATTTTCCGTCATGTGTGATGTGGCCTCAGTATTGATGGCCTATCCTAAAGTAGGCCATGAATATCAGATTGGTAGGTGTTTGGCATCCCCACTGATCAGCTGTTTGATGGAGGGGCAATGCCATACCAACCAGAATGCCATGACCCCTTCAATCAACTGAGGTGCTGCGTGTCAGACCCCAACTCACCTGATATTAATGGCCTTTCCGAAGCACAGGTCAGCAAATCAAAGTCCAGGGAACTCTATTAACTCTACAATCTATAGGTTTAAGCAGGAGCGATCCAATAATACAGCAAGCAAAGTTACATCTGTATCTGCCGCAGGCACACAGGAATCAGCCTCTATTCTGCTGGTGGACCCAATGTTTATGGCGACCTTATTATTAGTCCAATTTATCAAGTTTACGATTGTCGTAATAATTTTATTTTAAGATATTTCCGTTAATTACCTTTACTAATGTAGAGCTGGCAATAAACACAAGTTGTTGGCTGGCCACCCTTTTCCCCCTTATAGTTATAATGGGAGGGATATAAGTGACTGCTAGATACCTCCGGAGATCTTGAGGAAAACAAAGGTATTGAGTGTATCCCATATTTTTAACTTTGTTGCAAACTAAAACTTTATAGCCTTTGAATGAACACCAGTTTTTGAACCAGTGTCACATGATTGGTGGTCGGAAAATCCATTGCTGAGCATCTGATGGACACTTCCAGGTTCATGGCTATGATCCCTTCCAGCAAGGAAATCTCCATCCTGTGAGGAAGGGCGTCATTCTCCTTGCTAGAGCCATGTACTAGGCAGCAATAGCCATTATGTATAATCCTGTAGGCCCACTCACATATTAGTGTACGGTCAGCCCGAACCCACCGACGCTCTTATGTATGTGTGAAGCTCCCAACTCCACCGCCACAGATGATGTTGGAGGACACAAGGATCAGGCGATATGATTATTTTCGCTCAATCCTTTTGTTCTCCCAGGAAACAAGGAGGCAGCAGAGGTCTCTAGCAGCAGCTTTCTCCGCTCCCTCCATAGAATACACATTTGGCTGAATGTGTATGGAAGAAGCGGAGGAGTCACTAGAGATAGCCTTCAGCAGCTATAGATTGTGTATGCCCAGCTTAAGAGCAGCATTTACATTACGTTTCTATAGTAGGGTATGTAAGTTTAGCCCTGGGGCTGCGTGGATTATGTGTAAGGTTTGGTCTGCTGCATTCTTTTTAAAAAATTCTAATAACCCAAAACAAATTTTTGGGAATTTTGAAATACACTTATTTAACTTTGCTTGCCTTTCTTTTATACCTGGAGACATCAGTTGGCTGCCTGAAAATGAACAGCTTGGTGACGGAGCTTTCCATCATACGGAACAGGACATAGTGCAGATTCTGCGATTTATCGTTCCAGCTAGGAAAATAAGACACAGCATAATCTGGAGATCTTTCCAATAGTCCGGGAGATGTAGTTCT
This sequence comes from Bufotes viridis, assembly GCA_033119425.1. Lineage (NCBI taxonomy): Eukaryota > Metazoa > Chordata > Amphibia > Anura > Bufonidae > Bufotes > Bufotes viridis. The sequence goes on along the minus strand of CM065590.1, from coordinate 556,956,728 downwards.
ATAGGAAATCACTTACAGGGATGGTAGAGAAATCAGCCTTGGACATGGCTCCTCGCTGCAAGAAAATCGGAAAGATATTCAGTCATCGAACTCTATTCCTACTACGTGACTAACCCAACATAGCACAGAACGGAAAACTATAAACTGCTGGATCATCCAAAGACGTGCAAATCACTACAAGGCTGCTGGTGCATTTCTCCATCGGAGAGCTACCAGTACAAGACGTGCACTAAATCCTTCAGAAACATCAGTGCTCTCTACCAATGGGAGCTTCTAGCATTGAAGAAAAGGGAATTAGCGCGTCCTCACAGCGTTGTGCCTAAACCATTTTCTGCTGCTGGTACTGCAGGAACTGTGTGTGCACATCACATTAGTTATTCTATTAGCGCCCTTCACATATATCCGGTGATCCAGTTCAGCCCCCTCCAACATAAAGGAAAAAAACACTGGAGAGGAACTGAAGCCAGAACTGATTCCATATTTTTCTACAGGATCGGTCTCATCCATCCGGTGCATCACTTGCAATATCGGTGATATAGTAGAATTAATGAAATGTAATTAAATATTGGCTATACCTAGGTTTCAATATTTGGTATAAAAGCTAGATGGCTACAGAGGGAACGTCACGTATCCTTTGGTTTTCTCACCTGGAGTATCCTAATTGTGTCCAGATTCATACTATGAGGATAGAGCGCATGTCAAAATCCTATTGGCTCATTTGTATCTTTAGGTTATAAGGATTTGGTGGGTACTATCTCTCCTTGGGGAAAGAGCGCCGTAGTCGGAGTGAGGAGACTCATAATCCTGACTTGGCCTCTCACCCAGTTAACGCCAGTACTCTCTGCTCTGTACTGATGAGGGGCAATCAACCCTAAACAGCTGTCTGCAGATGAAGTGCTGGCTTATTTAATATCCGAGTCATGTCTCAAGGCCTGTTTAAAGTGTAGAATATTGACCTATAAGATAGCTGCCTTATATCTGGTGGTGATAGGGGCAGAGCTTGTTAAGAGCTCATTTGCATCCCTTTCCCTGGTTTTTGAAATTGAAAGAGGTCTTCTGCTGATTGGAAGACTCAAATACCACCAAGAGACTACATTTTAAGATTTGGAGCATTGCAGATCTAACATCTGACATGGTTAAATCCATTGTTTAGGGATGATACAAAAATTCTACCATGACACCAGATCGAAAAATGCTACTTGCTCAGTTTTCTGTCTGGCGTTATCAGTGGCAGGCGCCGGATGTGTGCACGGAATAGCAGTGCACGTATATCAGTTGTGTCCGGCTCCGGAATAAAAGTACTGCCCGGGCACAGCTGATACATGTGAAGCTGGCCTTAGATAAAGCCGACGGCAGATGTGAGGGGAACTAAGGGTTGGGCATGACACTTTGCCTGGTCGAAGCAAGCACGCTTGATTTGGGGGAGTCGAGTTCTGTTGAGTGCATGTGTAAACCATTCCAGACTAAACCTATATAAATCTGCTGCCGATATATACGACATACTCTTATACAGTTAAACAAATCAAGCAACAAATTGAATATGAAAGGGTTACCTCTCTGATGCATAATATAAGGGAATGCATAGCTTCTGTCGGACTGACTTCCCTATAATGTCCTGAAAGATATGGCACGTATTAATAAAATGCACACTGCTCAGAATTACAAGTGTACATTAAAAACCAGAAAAGCCCCCAAAGAAGCAAAGAACATGGTCTTACAGCAGGCTTCGCCAGGCACTGGTCGATAACGGCTTCCATCTGTCGTTTCACGAAATGAAGGGATTTTTCGGCATAGTAAGGAAACAGCAATGGACTCTCTATGGAGGAAAGATGCTTATATTAAACCTGCACGTGTATTACATCCCATAATACATATACTCGCAATGCTTCTTTATTAGATAATATACTTATGTGTCAAGTTTCTCAATCATGCATTAGTATACAGCGGTCCCCCAGGTTACAATATTAATTAGTTTCGCGATGACAATTTTATGCTGAAACCATTGTAACTTGAGCCCATAACTATCTGAAAAAATGGTAATTGGTTCCAAAGTCCAAGAATGTCATCCCAAGATAAGAGAAAATTAAAGGGGTTTTTCCATCACATACAATGGGGGCATATCTGATAGGTGCGGGTTCCACCTCTGGGACCCGCAACTACCACGAGAACGGAGCTGGGAAAGTAGTGGAGGGTGCACTGCATATGTGCAGCCAGCCTCTATTCATTTCAATGGGGCTGCCGAAAATAGCTGAGCCCTGGCTTAGCTATTTCCATCTGCCCCATAGAAATAGGGGAGCAGGGGCGCGCAGTGCGCGGTGCACTCCCATTCATTTCTATGGGAGCAGCGCTTGGTGGTGGATGGACCCCAGGAAATCCGCGGTCCTCCAGCCACAGCGCTTCCTGCTCCGTTCTCCTTGTAGGTGCGGGTCCCAGAGGTGGAACCAGCACCTATCAGACAGATAACGAAGACAGTAACGCAAGTCCGACATATAATAGTCAGGGTCCTGTATAGCACATTGTGTACCAGAAAAGTAAAACGGAGCTGCCGTCAACTGGTGTCCAAAGGAGGAGCTCCTCCTGGCACAGACAGGGGCAGTAACAGACGAGTAGTACAGCACTGTACGGCACAGACAACCAATACAGGTGTTTTACCAGAGAAATGGCCGTGTTGATTGGTTAGATTCATGTCTGAGGCATTGTATGTCGATTTTGGTTTTAACTGACGATGGCCCAGGAAAGACCATTGTATGCTGAAAATACTGTATCCTGAGGCCGTTGTACTAAGCTCCCCTCTGATCACCGCAGGTCTTACTCCACGATCCTTTACGCTGGGCTCAGTGGTTAGCACTGGTACTCGCAGCGCTAAGGTCCTAGGTTCAAATCTGACCAAGGACATGATCTGCATGGAGTTTGTATGTTCTCCCCATGTTTCTGTGGGTTTCCTCCCACACTGCAAAGACATACTGATAGGGACCTTAGATTATGAGCCCATTGGGGACAGCAAGAAATGATCATTTCTGTTAAGCACTGCAGAATATGTTAGTGAGTATATTTAAAATAATCTCCAGTAGGCTCCTGTGATGCCCTCTCTGCTGGCCAGAACCTAGCTACCATCAGCAGCCTATTCCTAGATGCTGCATGTAGCTTCCAGCTCCAGCTCCATCATCTGAAAGCCAATAAGTGCCACAGTCTGGCTTTGTGCATTCCATACAAGGTGTCACCACCCAGCTTCAAATGCGCACAGAACAGGGAGCAAGACCGTGTCACCAAGGATTATTTTCTAGTCATTATGGCGACATGGCCTTGTCTAGCCTTAGACAATCCAATCCAGCATTCAGTTATGTCTAAGGGTTTACCTGTAAGGCCCCTTTTACACTTGCGTTGTGTGGATCCGGCGTGCACTTCCGTCCCGCCGGATCCGTCACAACGCATGACAACTGAAAGCATTTGTAGATGGATCCGAATTGCAGATCCGTCTACAAATGCATTGCAAGTGCAGATCTGTCTCTCCGCTTGCCATGCGGAGAGACGTATCCGTCTTGTATTTTTTCACTGTTTTAAAGGTCATGCGCATAAGCACACCTGAAGGACGGATCCGCCCTTCAGTCTTTTTTAATGCCACATCTGGCCCCAATGTAAGTCAATGGGACGTAAGGCCTGATCAGGCGCTCAGTCATGTGTTCAGGCTTTCAGGACGGAGATAAAACCGCAGCATGCTGCGGTTTTATCTCCGTCCTGAAAGTCAAAAGACTGAACTGAAGACATCCTGATGCATCCTGAACGGATTTCTCTCTATTCAGGATGCATTGGGATAATCCTGATCAGTATCTTTCCGTCCCAGAGCCCCGAGGACGGAACTCTAGGACGGAGTAAAAACGCTAGTGTGAAAGCACCCTAAGTCCTCTTTCACACTAGCGTTTTAGCTCCGTCCTAGAGATCCGTCCTCGGGTCTCTAGGACGGAAAGCTACTGATCAGGATTATCCCCATGCATCCTGAATGGAGAGAAATCCGTTCAGGATGCATCAGGATGTCTTCCGTTCAGTATGTCAACGCTTTTTGGACGTTGACAAAAGCGTAGCATGCTGCGGATTTGTCTCCGTCCAAAAATCCGGAAGACATGCCGTAACGCCGGATCCGGGAATTAATGCCCATTGAAGGGCATTAGTCCGGATCCGGCCTTTAGCTAAACGTCATTTCCGCGCATCGCCGGATCCGACGCTTAGCTTTTTGTCAATGGTTACTATGGCAGCCAGGACGCTAAAGTCCTGGTTGCCATAGTAAAGTAGGAGAGCGGCATACTACATTCCGTGCGGCTCCGGACGCCCAGGATGACGTCAGGGCACCCCAGTGCATAGATCACGTGATCCATGCGCGGGGCGCTCTGACGCCATTCAGGAGCGCCCGGAGCCGCACGGAATGTAAGTATGCCGCTCCCTCACTGCTACTATGGCAACCAGGACGCCAGTAGCGTCCTGGCTGCCATAGTAACACTGAAAGCATTTTGAAGACTGATCAGTCTTCAAATGCTTTCAGTTCACTTGCGTTGTGCCGGATCCGGCGTGCATTCCGGCGACGGAAGTGCACGCCGGATCTTCACAACGCAAGTGTGAAAGAGGCCTTAGTATGGAAGTATATAGTGAAGGTTTGACCAGCAGCAGTCCCTCTTATTTAGCAGTGTATGAGGCCATATGAGAGGTCGGTCAGCCCTTTGCATGTAGAGCAACTTGCTAAACTACATATCCTAAAGCAGCACATGCACATTAGACTAAATTCTACCAAACCGACTGCTTTCAGCTGGGCCAACTGACCATCTTATGTTCATTATATGTTTGACTGATATACTTTCTGCCACTGTGAAGTGGAAACAAAAGACTGGACGTGCTGAATTTCAACATGTCTAATCCTTTGTTCTCAAGGGAGATAAATGGCCATCAAGGGTTCCTGACAGATGGTTATCCTTCACTCCCCATTAGGGTCCATTCACACGTCCGTAAGTGTTTTGTGGTCTGCAAATTGTAGGTCCGCAAAACATGGACACCGGCCGTGTGCGTCCGATAGACACACTAACTTTTTTATGGGGCCGTGGAACGGAACTATGGATGCAGGCGGCCCCATTGGAATGAATGGGTCAGCAACCGTTAGGCAAAATTGCGGAATGGATGCGGACCTAGAACAACAGACGGTGAATGGACTTCTAGCAGACATGCATGCCTCAGCTGAACTAGGTACGCATGTGTATAGAGGAGGGAAGAATAGCCATCAGCTAAAAAGCATTCGGCTGGCAGCTACTGAAGATGTAGGGCCACCTTAAGACGTCTGGACCATTATCGATCACTTTTTGAATATTCATTAAAACGTTTTTTCACTAGAGACAAAAGAACATACGGATTTTACACATCTGAGTGATCCAGCAGCACGGAAATAATCCAGCCCCTCCAAGTTATTGTCCTGTTCTGGTTAATGCTGTAAATACCTTTCAGGGGTGCACTGTTCTGGAGGAAGTTAAACCACTGGTTCCCTTCTGTTCTAGGAGGAGACATCAAGATGTCATCTTCATCTTTTAAATACTACAAGAGAGTTTGGAGAGAAAGGTTTCGGTGTTACACATCTTATGACATGCCACTGAGAGATTTCAGAAGATGTGATCGGCGGGGTCTGCACTCAGTGAACCTCAATGGTTGCAATGTGCACCCAAGCAATGGGCTCCTTTGTTGGATTATCTTAGGACATATAAGTCCATCTGTCCTGAAGTTGCTGCAGATTTTACCTAGCGAATTTGCACAGGGAAAATCTGCAGTGGAATACAGTAACAGGCAAGTGGATGAGTTTTCACAGATCCCATCTACATGCTGCAGAAACTGACCAGCAGTGTAGATATTAATATGGGGGGGTAAATGCTCACTGCAATTTCACCCTTTTAATGTAGCAGGGGTTTTGTTGCAGATTCACAGCAGAAAAATCTGTTGCATTTGGGCCCTTATGGCGCATTCACCTGGTTGCTTGTCAGAGGAGGCATTTACATGCATCAATCATGTCCACTGAGGACGAGTGATTGCTACTTGCAATTGCTGGCCCTCATACAGATTCATTGTTTCTAGGCAGTAGATCGCAATATGCTGCACAGAAACTATGAGTTATGTGGCAAGATAAAAATAAATTCACCCGATGAATGAGTGTTTGCACCTTTATATGGGCAACAATAGAGGGCATATCTAGCAGAATAAAATAAAACTTAACTATTAATGAATCGTATCTAAAAAAGACAACAGTGCACAGTAATTACAAAGATGGGAACAATCTTACCGGTATGCTGATGATACAGTCAACACACAGATACCGGGCTTGCTGGGTGGATGCCGCTAACTGGAGAAAAGGGAAAGTGGAGGTGGATTGGGAATGATACAATGTACGTATCCTGTCCCTGCCTTGCCCTGTCAGGTCTATTATGCTCTAATGACCTCCTAATACGGAGTCATCGCCCTAACAAGAGCGGCCCTGTCCGGAACCTTACCCTACTAGTCCCTAAAATAACCCCGTTAGGGCTGTGAATATAGGGGCTACCTATAGATAACTTGCCTATTCTACACCTCAAATACAATAACTAAAAATGTTCTCAAAAAAGTTCCAACGCGTTTCATCTAGTTTGGTTCCCCAGACTCATCAGGGGCTAACAATGAAGAAATAATGGTAACTACCAGTGAACACCACAGTTGCGGTCCGGTGTCACTAAAACACAGAGAGGGCCAGTGGATTGCCCTGCTATCGCTAAGTGTAATCAGGGCGGCTCATAAGTTCTCAAATGTATGGCAGCAGCGCTACGCCGTCTTTAAATAGATACGCAAATACCGCCTCTCCTGTAGGTTCGGGTTGCTTGCTCGCATCACGGGTATACTTCCGGAGCGCTAGGTAGCCGTAGCGCATGACGTGAAAGCAGGAGGCGTGGTTGCGAGGTGGGTGTCACGTCAGCGTTGCCAAAGCAACAACAGATGCTGCTCCCAACCTCTCGTGATATAGGGCGCAGTACACGCGTCCCACCAATACCGGTGTCAGATAATCACACTAAAGAGGACATTTAAATGCAGGTACTTCTTCCTAGTGAGACAGTCATGTCAAAAAATGTTGCGCTCCGCATATCAAAGGGTGCATATTCAGAACCGTACTACATTGTTACAGCCACCAGATGTGGAAATGAAGTCACAAATAATAGTCAGACTGATTAGGACCTTTGACAACACATGCAGGCAGGTGAGGGATATCATGTTGGATTTTTAGATTAGGGACCCCCAGCCCCCACGGTTTAAAGGAACAATTAAACTTTGACTGCTTTCTCTAATGGTTCTACCTTTATTTCATAATATGAGTATTTGTTAACATCATACTCATTTGATTTCCTTTTATATACCTTGCCATAGGTTTGTTTTGCTTTTCAAATTTTTTATTACATTGACCCATACCTATAGACCATGACTGTCTCACTAGGAAGAAGTACCTGCATTTAAATGTCCTCTTTAGTGTAATTTTCTGACACCCGTACTGGTGGGAAGCGTGCACTGCGCCCTATATCACGAGAGGTTGGGAGCAGCGCCTGTCGTTGCTTTAGCAGCGCTGACGCGACACCCACCTTGCAACCACGCCTCCTGCTTTCACGTCATGCGCTCCCGGAATTATACCGGTGATGCGAGCAAGCAACCCGGAACCTGCAGGAGAGGCGGTATTTGCGTATCTATTTAAAGCGACGGCGTAGCGCTGCTGCCATGACATTTGAGAACTTATGAGCCGTCCTGATTACACTTAGCGATAGCAGGGCAATCCACTGGCCCTCTCTGTGTTTTAGTGACACCGGACCGCAACTGTGGTGTTCACTGGTTGTTACCATTATTTCTTCATTGTTAGCCCCTGATGAGTCTGAGGGAACCAAACTAGATGAAACGCGTTGCGACTTTTTTGAGAACATTTTTAGTTATTGTATTTGAGGTGTAGAATAGGCAGGTTATCTATAGGTAACCCCTATATTCACAGCTCCTAACAGGGTTTATTTTAGGGACTATAATAGGGTAAGGTTCCGGACAGGGCCGCTCTTGTTAGGGCGATGACTCCGTATTAGGAGGTCATTAGAGCATAATAGACCTGACAGGGCAAGGCAGGGACAGGATACGTACATTGAATCATTCCCAATCCACCCTCCACATTTCCCTTTTCTCCCGTTAGCATCCACCCAGCAAGCCCGGTATCTGTATGTGCTGACTGTATCATCAGCATATCGGTAAGATTGTTCCAATCTTAGTAATTACTGTGCACTGTTGTCTTTTTAGGTACGATTCATTAAAAGTTAAGTTTTATTTTATTCTGCTAGATATGCCCCTCTATTGTTGATAGTGTTAAACTCCAAGTATAGGAGTATATTACCCTTTACTCGTACATTGACACACGTTCTGGACCTTTATATGGGCAGATTATTGGGAACAAGCTGCTCATGTGAATGTTCATTCTCAATAATCAGTCTGTGCCGTATAAAGGGATCATTAGAGTGAATGGAAGGTTTTGATGAGAAATGTGAAAGTTCTCCAAGTTAAAATAATTAACTCTTTACCTGACCAACAAGTTCTACATTGAAGTATTTTCCTTTCTGGTTGTACAGTTCAGGCGCCTACAATACAATGTATAGAGGGAATAAAACAAAAGATAATATTTCATACATCAACACATACTGTATATCAACAGCCATCTATACACCACATTCCAAATTATTATGCAAATTATATTGTTATCCGATTTTTCTAAATGGTCGATGCAACCGACAGTCCGTATAATTTTCAAGTCATCGAGCATAAGTATAAATCAAATTTTGTTCAACAAACCTCCCAATGATAACAGTATTTTTTTCACAAATTAAAAACCTCTAAATTCACGGTTCCAAATTATCATGCACAACAGAGTTTCAAAGCAGTTTATAGGCTGTAAAGAACTGAAAATGGTCATTTGTTGCATTAAGACATCACACTTACTGAAATCAAAAACATCTTACCAGGCCAGGTTACATGATAACATAGGACCCCTTCTTTGATATCACCTTCAGAATTCTTGCATCCATTGTACTTGTGAGTTTTTGGAGACTTTCTGTTTGAATTTCTTTGCAGGGGTCAGAATAGCCCCCAGAGCTGCTGTTTTGATAGGAACTGCCTCCCACCCTCATAGATCTTTTGCTTGAGGATAAGCCAAAGGCTCTTAATAGGATTGAGGTCAGGGGAGGATGGAGGCCACACCAAGACTTTCTCTCCTTTTATGCCCATAGCAGCCAATGACCCAGAGGTCTTCTTTGCAGCATGAGATGGTGCATTGTCAGCAGGAAGGTGAATTTGCTACGGAAGGCGCTGTTGTTCTTTTGTACCATGGAAGAAAGTGGTCAGTCAGAAACTCTATATACTTTGCCAAGGTCATTTTCACACCTTCAGGGACCCTAAAGGGGCCTACCAGCTCTCTCCCAAAACATGAATCCGCCACCTTCTAGCTGACGTTGCAGCCTTGTTGGGACATGGTGGACATCCACGGCTCCATCCATCTGGACCATCCAGGGTTGCACGGCACTCGTCAGTGAACAAGACTGTTTGAAAATGAGTCTTCATGTATGTCTGGGCCCACTGCAACAGTTTCTGCTTGTGGTTAGGGGTGGCTGAATAGTAGGATTATGCACAACTGCAAGCCTCTCTAGGATCCTACACCTTGAGGTTCGCGGGACTTGAGGTTCGAGGCACCAGCAGCTTCAAATACCTGTTTTGTAATAGCATTTTGGCAGCTGCTGTGTTAATCTGATGAATTTGTCTGGCAGAAACCTTCCTCGTTATGCCTTTATCTGCATGAACCCATCTGTGCTCTGAATCAGCCACAAATCTCTTCACAGTACGATGATCACACTTAAGTTTTTGTAAAATATATACAATTTTTATACCTTGTCCAAAGCATTGCACTATTAGACGCTTTACAGCAGCAGAGAGATCCTTTTTCTTTCCCATATTGCTTGAAAACTGTGGCCTGCTTAATAATGTGGAATGTCCTTCTTAAAGGGATTATCTCATGATTGATGTAGAAAATGAAAATCAGACATCATACAGTACACAGCCATCTCTTTCTAACAAAGCTAGGACCAGCCCTGTACCTCACATGGATCCAGAGATCTCCCCATTCATTGCTCTGCTAGATTTATATCAAGCTGAAAGCTCAAGGGGAGTGTCTTTTCTGCTGAAGCTCAGGGGGCGTGACCATGCTCTCCCTATCACAGCTCAGGGGGCGTGTCTCAGCTCTCCCTATCACAGCTCAGGGGGCGTGTCTCAGCTCTCCCTATCACAGCTCAGGAGGCGTGTCTCAGCTCTCCCTATCACAGCTCAGGAGGCAGGTGAAGGATGAAACTGAGCATGTGCGGCCATCTCAGTGAGCAGGACAAAGAAATAAGAGAAGAACAAACAGCAGGTGGCGCTAAACAGATACATTTTACTGAATAACTCGATGGCTATGCAAAATTTTTAATTACATGCAATTACAAAAGTAACCGAAAAATATTTTTCATGAGACAACCCCTTTAAGTAGTTTTCCTTTAATTGGGCTTACCTGGAAAACTAATTATCATATGTTTGAGACTGATTTCAGTGATGCAAAGAGCCCTGAGACACAATAGCATCCATGAGTTTAAGTTGAAAACAAAAAATTACATTTTATGACACTTAAATTCTATTTGCATAATAATTTGGAACGCGCTGCATATCATGGAGACTTACCTCATTGAAATGTGCTGTTATAAAATCTGCCACAAAAGTGATTTCGTTCTGAGTCATCTAAACACAAAGCAAGCAAGCATATGATAAAAGAAAGTTACTCTGTACACACCAGTCATTACATGTCTAAGAGATATTTGGGTTTAGTTGAACATTAAAAATGACATCTTACCTTATTCAGCTCTGGAGGAACATGATCTTCTGACATCCGCAACATGGCTAGAAATATTTCAATATTTTTTATTAAGACTATAACTTGTCCTTATATTTGATAAGTCAGTTTCTAAAATGAACATGTAATTCTTAAAGGGTTGTCCGGGTTCAGAGATGAACCCAGACATACCCATAAATTCACCCAGGCAGCCCCCGTGATGTTAGCATCGGAGCATCTCATGCTCCGATGCTCTCCTTTGCCCTGCGCTAGATCCCACAGGGCAAGGGCTCTTTTGTTTACAATAACACACTGCCGGGCGGAGGCTTCCGCCCGGCAGTGTGTTCAGTGATGTCACCGGCTCTGATGGGCGTGCTTTAGTGCTGCCCTAGGCATTTTACTGGCTAGGGCAGCGCTAAAGCCCGCCCATCAGTGCCGGTGACGTCACCAGGCTTCCTGGCAGCCCCATGAAGAGCCCGATTCGTCACCGGAACTCCAGAAAATGCCTTTGCCCTGCTCGATTTAGCGCAGGGCAAAGGAGAGCATTGGAGCATGAACTGCTCCGAAGCTCAAGTCTGGGGGGGCTGCCTGGGTGAAAATGGAGGAATGTCCAGGTTCAGCTCTGAAACCGGACAACCCCGTTAAATGTCTACGTCAAACTGTAGTGAAAGTAGTCAACGTTCTCCTCTGTTATGCTCCACTGTGTCATCCCTGTAGGAAAAACGTATTATACTTCTTACCTACATACAGCCATCGAAAGAATGCCTTGAAGTTTTTCATACCACTGTCTATAACTCTGAAAAAAGCAGGAAATCTGTATTAAGGCTGTGAGGGAAAGCATAAAGGCGGCCATTTTGTATATATATTCATTTTATATCTATGTATAACCTGCACTTAAATAGGAGGGATTTATCCTTGGAAGGAAGGAGTACAAATTCCACAGTGGGCCCCTAGTCCCCTCCATGCTGACCATTCACTTTCTTATCTCAAACTAAGCATAGCAACTGAAAGCTTGTCTCCATTATGACACTTCTACTGCTTTCTGTGTATAAATATGTGTTCTGCTCATTATAATAAAGAAGGGCATCATGAGGAACACATCTTGTATGTGTCTGTGACCTCAAGCTGGGTCACTCAACTTCAGAACTATTAGGAGACCACATCATATCAGGTCAGTTTGGGACTAGAGTTGAGCGAACTTGTGTTTTAAGTTCGGCATCCAAAGTTCGAGTTCAGGTTATCGTAGCATCCCGTTATGGATTCCGCTACCACGGACCATAACGGCATTTGGAATCCATAAGGGATTCTTCAATAAACCCGAGCCATGGACAACACGGAGGACCTGGGGTGACGTCATCGTCGTGATCAGTGCAGGGGCGTGGCTCAGTACTGGATTGGATAAGAGGTGGTAGGCCTATGACCTCTTATCCAATCCAGTACTGAGCCACGCCCCTGGGTTCTCCAATTAAAACAACTTATCCTCTATCCACAAGATAGGAGATGAGTGTCTGTGGACAGAGGATATGTTTTGGTAATGGGACTACCCCTTCAAAAATGCATATTTTGCATCCAAACTGCAACTACAAATTATATGCAATTGTATACAATACTATATACAATCTATAATCCCTACTAAAAGCATATGTCCAGGTAACTCCGAGTGACACTCAGTATATAATACTACAGGCTAAGGTTTACGCGGATCTGCCTGCTTATTCTGCTGTCATTTGTAAGGGCATAGAGTGTATTACAGCTACAGGTCTGTACTACTACTAGACAAAATGGCATAAAAATATTAAGAACACATAACCATATGGGCATGGCCAACCTCCTGACGAAGCCGAGGAAGCGAAACGCGCGCAGAGGTGTTCTCGGACCACTACTGGTTTCTTTTCCCCCGATCAGGTCTACAGGTGGGCTTCGTTGGTGTGATATTTCGCTCTATATAGTATGGCACTATGAGGGTCGAATAGGACGTCCCCCTCCCCCTCTCATATGTATGTTTAATTTGCTCTGGGCTACCTATAGGAGTGAATATTGATATATTTTCTCCTCTTTCCCTCTGATATGTTTGACATGTTTTACATCTTTTTCGGGTGCATTGAAATCGGTGGTCAGTGATTTGGTATAGCAATTGTGGTCGTTGATACCCTTTCTGATGTTTGTCCCATTTTTATGTTTTTAATCGTGTATTTTTGATTTTCTATTTAATGAACTGACTATATTTTGTGATATTGTATTGGGTATGGTGTCTTTGTGTTCCCTTTTGGAACATATTTGTAGGTTTAGGGCAGGGATGGGCAAACTGTGGCTCTCCAGCTGTTGCAAAACTACAACTCCCAGCATGCAAAGACTGCTTACAGCAATCAGCCTACAGCAGGACATGGTGGGAATTGTAGTTTTTACAACAGCTGGAGAGCCGGGTTTGCCCATCCCTGGTTTAGGGCATAGAAATATGTTCTGTCGTTGGCTCCTAGTGGCCCTGAAACGATTCATCGGACACATGGTTTAGGAGTCCAGTGTATTCATGAGCGGGAGCTTCCACCTTTCCTTGCAGTGACTGATGCCTTGTGTGTCTTCCAGCATACACAGTAATTAGAGATGAGCGAACTTTAAAAAGTCCGGTGTTCAGGTTGTGGTAATCGCGCATCTCGTTATGGATTCCACTATAGTGGCATATGGAATCCATAGGGGCGGCTGCCACTAACGCGAACTGTTGAACAGCCGAGGACGTGGGGTGACGCCACTGTCATGTGATCAGTGCAGGGCGTGGCTCAGCACGGCATCAAATCCAGTGCTGAGCCACGCCCCTGCACTGATCACATGACGGTGACGTCACCCCAGGTCCTTCGGCTGTTCAACAGTTCGGGTTGGTGGCAGCCGCCCCTTATGGATTCCATATGCCGCTATAGTGGAATCCATAACAGGATGTGCGAGTTACCACAACCCGAACGCCGAACTTTTTTAAAGTTCGCTCATCTCTAACAGTAACCTATCACTGCTCTCCTGTGTATTCTTTCAGGACTCCTAGCAGCCATGCGATACATTTTTTTATGCCGTTTTGGCTACTAGTAGTTTGTACCAGTAGATGACTGTAATATGCCCTCACATACAGTATCATATTATGCTGACAGACCTGCGAGGGTTAACCTATCCAGCGTCAAAATACATAATCCATACAAATAATCGCGGTTCTTACTGCAGAAGCTCATTTGCTTTAAGACTGAAGGAACCAACAGACATGATTGCATCTGCAACAGAAAATAGCAAACATTAATTCACGTGGATACTTAAAGGTAAACTTAAAGGGTTTGTCTCACTTCAGCAAGTGGCATTGATCATGTAGAGAAAGTTAATACCAGGCACTTACTAATGTACTGTGATTGTCCATATCGCTCCGTTGCTGGCCGGATTTATTTTTCCATCACATCATACACTGCTCGTTTCCACTGTTACAGATCACCCTGCAATCCAGCAGTGGTGGTCGTGCTTGCACTCTATAGGAAAAACGTCAGGCTCTCTGGTGGCTGGGACTGTACGAGGCTACGTAGGCCGATGCTTTTCCTATAGTATGCAAGCACGACCACCACTGCTGGATTGCAGGGTGGTCATAACCATGGAAACGAGCAGTGAATAATGTGATAGGAAGATGAATGAAGCCAGCAAAGGAGGCAATATGGACAATCACAATACATTAGTAAGTGCCTGGTATTAACCGTCTCTACATGATAAATGCCATTTGCTGAAGTGAGACAGCCTTTCATTCTTTTTGTTTTTATTGCCAAATGATGACACGTATCGCAGTTTAATGCCCATATAATCTTTCTGGCCACTCTGATCTCCCATTTATTGACCCATTCTTTAATAATTGCTCCTCGCTCTGCTTCCAGAATATTTAAAGTCAGTTTTGCTTCATTCTTCGTTCCTGCACTTTATGCCACATTTATCAAATGTTGCTTGTTAAATTTGTATTATCCTTAAACCTACCAATTTTACCTAAAATAAGATACTGCAGCTTTCCTATTCCACTCTCCTACTAGAGCAGGGATCAGCAACCTCCGGCACTCCAGCTGTTTTGAAACTACAACTCCCAGAATCCTCCTTTCACCTCTATGGGAATTACAAGAACATCCAAGTAAGTGTGCTTGCTGGGAGTTGTAGTTTCACAACAGCTGGAGTACCTAAGGTTGCAGAACATCTCGCATCGGCGCTGCATCCGGCAGTCCGTGCGCGTGAACTATAATCTACGCTAGCACCTGTCTGGGGTTGATTTGAATGTTCATCTACGCCAGAATACTGGCACAGATGATAAATGTTGTGGGGCCGCCGGCCCTGCCCCTCACCGCGCCCTTTTTGGGAAATTTTTCGCACAACTGCCGTTGCAGTTTGCACATTTTTTCACACCACAAAAGTGGCATACTTCAGTGATAAATTTGTACCTATGTGTTTTATGAGAACCTGTTTAGGACCGACCTTAGCTACTCTCATTAAAGCTCTTAGAATAAGAGTGGGGGCTGTATACTGTGCCTAGCATCCAGCTGAAAAGGACATGTAGGAGGAGTGCCTGGAGAATAAAGGCTGCCTAATACCCAGTAGCTCTCAATGGTTATTCCAGCTGGATGACAGGAGTTGAATAGCAGATCTGAGCAAACCCTATGGGCAATTTCTATATAGATAACCTTGCTTTGTCTCGTGACAGAAGTGCATTAGGTAAAGGTGTTACTTTTTTGGGAATCTAACACACTTGGAACGTGCTGCTGCCAATTTTCCACTCCAATTCTTCCTTCCACGCAGTATAATGTATTAGACACAATGGGCTTTACGCATAAAAACCGTTCTACCGTGCACTTAGGGACCATGTACAGTGTGTGGGACTAAGTTCATCCGCTTATAAGTGCACCTTCAATAGCTTTTGCATCCAGTCCAAGAGGCTCATACTTCTGCTTCCATAAGGCCATCCCTTTCAGCTCACTGAGGTGGTACAGCAATGCCTCTGAACCACTGCAAGAACAGAGGACACATATTATGTAATCACTGAGCCAACATACAAAGGATTTTGATCGGTCGCAATGCAGTTGATCAATCGTCTGTAGGATCGTTCATATAAAGGATTCCACCAGCAACATTACAGGCTGGACTGGCTGATCAGGAGTCACTGACTCCCAAGGCTTGTGCAAAATGACAAACTTGGTCGATCATGCCATACACTTGAACTTGCAGCTGGGATGGCCGAACTTGTGTTTTGAAGTTCGACGTACAAGGTTCGGGTTTAGGTTATCTAAGAATTCAGTTATGGTCCATGGTAGCCTCAACAGAATCCTTAGATAACCCGAACCTTGTACGTCGAACTTCAAAACACAAGTTCGCTCATCCCTAATCTTGACAGATCCAACTTTTAGCAGACAGAAGTCTGCTGTTGGCCATCCATACGATCGTTTGTGTTAAATACATGGACAGGCTTTGATCAAGTTTTTAGATGCAGTTTTGATGTTAAAACCAGGGGTGAACTCAAAAAGAGGACAAGCTGAATCTGCCCTTTCAGACACTCTTTACTTTCTTTTACGATCCATGCCTGGTTTCAGATTCAAAACTGCATGATCAAAACTGTACCATACACCAGGCAAAATGCTTTGTGGGGCAAGCTCATCCTAATGCAATGATACCTTTCACTTTGTGATCCGTTGCTTGATTCTGCAGAAAAAGTACTCTGAATCCATATGCAAATGAGCAGTCAAGTGCACCGAGGGTGGGCCCAAATCATTGTGGACCCTTGCTCCTCCTGCTTCCTCTGCCAACCCCCCCCTTCTTCTTGAAGGACACGGCCACATTCTTGCATAGTCATCTTGCCTGGCCCTGTCAATCAAGACAGAGTGGGAGGGGCTGGCAGAGTAATCAAGAGGAGAAAGAGACCACAGAGTGACCTGGGCCCGCCCTGGTGCACTTAACTGCTAATTTGCATATGGATTAAAAGTATTTTTTCTTCAGGAAAGAGGTAACGGATCACAAAAGGTTCCTTTACATGGGACGGCTCATCGCTAGTGGAGAAGGAGGAATCGCTAATGCCTTTGTTCTTCTCCATACTGTCTCATTATTTCCCGACAGCCAGATCTGCCACCTGGAAACAATGATCTTTTGTGCTGCACAAAAGATCCAATTACTCGATGAATAAGCGTTTTGCTCTGCTCATCACGTAATCAGCGGTGCATTTGACACTGCAGGATCATCACTAATGAGCGTTACTAGTAATGCTCGTTAGCGATAATCTGTTCAATTGTCGGCCCGTATAAGGCCACGTTCACTTGACGATCATTTGTCGCGCGACAAAGTCAGCACTATTGTCATAGCTGAGCAATTTTTATAATGGAGTCTATGGTGTCGCAGTGCGACATGCGACATGCTGCGACTGCGACATGAAAGTCGGAGAAAATCCATTCAAGATGGGTTTTCTGCGACTGTCGCGTCGCAGTCATAGCATGTCGCATGTCGCAATGCGACACCATAGACTCCCATTATAAAATTGTCGCAGCGACAATAGTGCGACAAAATGTCGCGCGACAAATGTTGCAGTGAAGTTGTGCTCTATTTGTCGCGCGACTTTTTGTCGCGCGACAATTGTCAGCCAGTGTGAACGTAGCCTAAAGGGCCCTTGAATAGAAGGTATAATTTCATTCAGCTGAGCTAGTCCTACAAGGCATTATGCCTGGTTTAACAGTGGGATGTACATCAGTGGAACTTACCTTTGTAAATGACTGATGACTAGCTTCTGAATAGTGGAGTACGAAGATTCTACAGCTTGTCCAAGCTTCTTCAAGCCCTGAAATGAAATTCTATTAGTTTGCGCCTCATGTTTACCCCCTTTGGAAATCTGACTGAGAAGAGAGAAATGAGAACTCACTTTAACTGTTAGCTGATTCATCAGTAATTCTTGGAGCTCAGGACTAGAGGCAAAAAAATACAAAAATACAAGTGCAATTATCTGACTGTGAAAGCGTTGAATGGATGTGATATTGTCACCATCTGGTTAATTTATCGAAGAATAAAACACTCCTCAACATTGAAATTGCAAAACCACGAAGCAAAAATCATGGCATTATGGAAATCATAGGATGGATAGACATGTTAATGATATGCAAATGATAAGAAAAGAAACTAAATATTCAAAACATCTTGTTTTATTCAGTATTGAGTATGAGCACCATACGCAGATATACACGCACCTCCAGCCTTGGCATGTTATCATTGAGGTTATCAATGGTTGCCTCAGGAATGTTCTACCATGCTGAATGCACTTAGGCACGCAAATCATCAAGATCTGCTACTGGCAGCTCTTTTTGCAATTGCCGACCAATGATGTCCCAGATGTGCTCGATAGGAGTCCAGAAATGCTGCAGGTCATGGTTGCACGTTTAGGCCATATAGGCTGCTCACAGTAGTATGAGCAACACGCAACACGCCTGTTGAAAAACGGCTCCTGAAACGCTTTGGAGAAATGGCCGTACTACTGGCTCCACAACTAAATCAATGTAAAGCCGAGCTGTTAGTGTACCTGAAGTGAAGACTAGAGGGGTCCAGCTACCGTACATTATGTCGCCCCACACTATAATCCAGGGAGTAGGACTGGTGTGATGTTTCTTTGTGAAGGCCTCTTCAAGGCGTTGCTCATGTGGTCTCCAGACAATCTCCGGCTATCACTGCATCGGAGACACAAGCAGGACTCATAGCTGAGGAGCACGGACCTCCATTCCAGCCTCCACTGCCGTCTCGCTGTGCACCATGATAGCCTTTGAGAGCGGTGGTGTGGGATCAATGGAGCACCTGTAGCTGGATGTCTGGCTCAGTAGCCCAATGTCGTACAAACACCCTCTGATGGTTTGTGTAGACACTGGTCGCTGCCCCAGGCTTGGGACGTGATGTCCAATTTTTAGTACAGAATGGATCATTCTTATAATCAGATGATCCGTCTGTGCAGAGATTTGCCTCTGTGCACCTCTTGCTGTCATTCCAGCTCATTACTGTTCTTCCAACCACCGGAAGAGTGCTGACATCTCGGCCTACACGTAGGTGTGTAGTGATCTGCTGGAGTGATAAACCAAGGTCTCTCAGTTCAAAGATCCTGTTCCTCTCACAGGTGATAACTGGCATGTCAATGAACAGGAAGCATCGTACAATCATCAAACACAACTTGATCCAATTTTTAGGTTTCATGTGGTTACAAAACTTTTCTTTCAATCTAGCGTTTACTCCCCTCACATGCCACAGATTGGAGCTAGGTGCTGGAAAATTTTAAAATCTGCAGATCAATGCGACAGCTGCTACTTTCTTGATTTGCATAACCTTACAGCTTGTCCTTCTTGGTGTTGCCATTTCAATGTTGAGGAGTGCAGTTTCTTAATACTGATGACCTATCCAAACATCTTGGAAAACCCTTTTAATCTCTGCCAGTTCTTAGCCTCTGTTAGTCCTCTGATTGCTAGGGACCCCACCAAACATGTGAATTGGAGTCTCAATCTCCCGCTCTGGCTCTCTGCACGCCCCCAATGGTAAGCCTTTTGTGTGTTGCTGCTCCATTCGAAGTTGACTGGACTGACCAACACAGCTGAATATTCTGTTAAGCTACCTGTATCAGTCCTATAGACTTGACCACTGCATCATTTTTCTGCTATTCATACAGAATGCTTCATTTGAAATTGGAGACCCAGAGTGGTGGTACAGTAGACCACAACTGCTCTGTAAAACTCCAGGGTACACACTTATTTAAAAGGGGTTATCCGAGACTAACAAATGCTCCCCCATATGCCGGGCCCTCACACTGAATCTACTTAGGCTACTCTCACATTAGCGTTTTCAATTCCGCTATTGAGATCCCCCGCTATTGATTCATCCGTGCACGGGGAGAAGCAGATGCGGCAGTGCGTGGACCAGGAGCGGCGCGGATGCCAGGAGCCAGGTAAGTAGATTCAGTGCCAAGGACCCAGCATATGGGGGAGCATTTGTTAGTGTCGGATAACCCTTCAAATGGGAAAGTTACTTCAAAGCACAAGACAACACTATTGTTGATTAAACCCCACATTTTTGAAAGCTACCCTCCTTTCTGCATCACTATTAAATCAACTGAGCTATAAATCAGATTACCTTGCTTTACCCCAAAGCAGGAGATCCATAAATTCATCCTGAACAGAAGTCGTCGTATTTTTTCCTGAAAGCATAAAAATATAAAGTAAGGTCTCTTTCACTCCTGCGTTCTGAGGATCCGGATCAGTCAGAACGCAAAGTCGCTGAACGCATTTGAAGACTGATCAGGATCCTGATCAGTCTTCAAATGCTTCCAGGCTACCATGGCAGCCAGGACGCTACCGAAGTCCTGGCTGCCATGGTACTCCGCAGCAGTGTACTTACCTGCGCTGCGGCCGCCTTCATGACGTCACAGGTCCCCGCGGCGCATAGATCAATGCACCGCCGGACCTGTGACGCCATAAAGGAGCGCCAGAGGCCGCAGCGCAGGTACGTAAACTGCTCGCGGAGTACTTCAGTAGCGTCCTGGCTGCCATGGTAACCGATCAGAGCCCCAGCTACACTGGGGCCCCGATCGGAACTGCTACTGCGCATGCTCAGAGCTAAACGGCGATTCGCCGAAACAACGTTTAGATTAATTCCGGATCCGGATTAATGCACTTCAATGGTCATTAATTCCGGATCTGGCGTTATGTCTTCCGGATTTTTGGACGGAGACAAATCAGCAGCATTTAACATGCTGAACGGAAGACATCCTGATGCATCCTGAACGGATTTCTCTCCATTCAGAATGCATTAGGATAAAACTGATCAGTATCTTTCCGTCCTAGAGCCCCGAGGACAGATCACTAGGACGGAAAGTAAAACGCTGATGTGAAGGGGGCCTAAAGGATCATGTGATTGGTTTATTAATAAACCTCAGTGTCCTATATGTATCACAGCATATGTGCGGAAAATCATTCTAAAGAAAGAGGTAATATAGATTTATTTTTTGTACGCTCTACAATTTAGCAACAAATTTAACAAAATTTCTGATAATCGGAATCATAATAAATGATATTCTATACGGTTATCCTCGAGAGATCAGAATGGCTACTACTATTAGCATTTCCCTGAACTGTGTTGCTTTTCCCACTTCAATTAGAAGACCAGATGGGACACCTCTTTTGAGCCGTAGACGGCCACAATCAGTATTTTTCCATTCTATCTACTGACCACTGATGCTGCAAGAAAATAATCAGCTGCATTGGTGCTATGCATTAGTTTGGGTTGGCTCCTTGTCAGCCCTGTTCCTCCTAAAATGATCAGCTCCCGGTCACAAAACATGTGAAACACATGCAAACTGGGGCCAAAATGCGTAAGGCTTCCTTTCTACATGCGGACCGTAGCTATGAAAAACGAGATTTTTGTATAACTTACCAGTAAAATCTCTTTCTCGCTCTTCCTTGGGGGACACAGGAGACCTTGGGTATAGCTCAGCTCCCTAGGAGGCGTGACACTAAGTAGAAACTGTTAAGCCCCTCCTCCATCAGCTATACCCTCAGCCTGGAGAGAGAGACTGCCAGTTGCGTGTCCAAGTAGTGAGAAAAGGCAATGTCCAACAAGTGGAAACAACAAGCCAACTACCCAACGGGTAAACCAAGTCTGGAAACCATGTAGAGAAAAACAATGAATGGGTGGGTGCTGTGTCCCCAAGGAAGAGCGAGAAAGAGATTTTACTGGTAAGTTATACAAAAATCTCGCTTTCTCGCCCATCTTCCTTGGGGGACACAGAAGACCTTGGGACGTCCGAGAGCAGTCCAAGAAGGGAGGGACCACAGCCCAAGGCGAAGCACCCCAAGGCATCAAGAAACTGCCGCCTGCACAAGCTCAAGGCAGCACCTGCCAAGCCCGAGTATGCGCCCTGTAGAAACAGGGAAGGCGTGTAAGGAAGACCGGCGGCTGCCCTGCACAATTGCGCGGCCGAGGCTCAATGCCTCCGGCCCAGGAGACACCAACCGCTCCAATGGAGTGAACGGTGACATGGAAGACAGAACCCTGCCCCTGGCACGGAAAACGCAGCAATAGCCATTGCGAGGAAGCGGGAGAGCCATCCTGGAGGCCGTCATACCCTTGCGCGGACCTCCCAGGAGTCAGAGCGCCGAAAAAACAAGGCCGGTGATCACCAAGCAAAACCGCAAAGCTCGAACAACATCCATTCGAAGCGTCCGTTCCCGGGGACAGGAAGGGAATGACGATGGCCTCGTCGAGATGAAGGGCAGATAACCCTTCCAGAAGGAAGGAAGAGACGGAGAACAGCCCTGTCCTGGTGAAGGACAGAAGGCTCGGAACAAGAAAAAAACGTATTTCAGACTCCGTCTGAGAGACATGAGGGCCACAAGAAAACAACGGACTGAACAGAAGAAGTAGAGAGAACTTCTGTAACGGCTCCAAGAGAAGAGTGGAGCCCCGAGATGCAGCATGTAGTTCCCAGGCGGTACCGGGGGACGGTACAGAGGAACCAATGAGCCACTAGAAGGACTTAACAGGCCCAAGAGGGTCAGTGAATGCTGGAGAGGATGGACAGCGCCGACAGATGACCCATAGGAACAGAGTCCCAGTCCCAGGTCCAGGCCGGACTGGAGAAAGGACAGAACCATGGGGAGAGAAAGGCAGAGTGGGGGAACGCCCAGCTGCCCACAGAACCCCAGGGTAAGAACTCTAAGTCCGATAATAGATCCTGGACGAAGCACGGACGGGAGCGAACACAAACGTGCCCGCTGGAATCGCCAGGCAAGCGGGAAAAAACCCCCTTGATCAGGTGCAGGCCAGTAACACGGACAGAGGAGTCCGGCAAAACTGGACCCGTCGGTCCACAAGCAACTTCATCCCGTAGCCAACGGAGTGGGGGGGGCAGAAGGGCAGGCGGAAGGAACCAAAGGGGTCCACCCAGCATCAGACAGATGCCAGGACAAAACAGGCTAAAGTCCATGTCGATGTTGTCACCAGAGCAAGGGGTTCCGCTGTCCCGTTGTGGGGGAACCGAGGACAATCCTGAGAGAAGGGTAGTCCCCAGGCAAGGACAACCTCAGGAAGGGATGAAGAAAAAACAAAAAAAACTTGCAGTAGAACGCAAGGCAGCTGCTCCCAGTGCCACAGGAAGGTAGCAGTTGCGGAAGCAAAAACAGCAGGCATTGAAGGCACTACAGGTACCAACTGTAGGAACCCAGAATCAAGACTAAGGGTCAGGTAACCGATAAGGTAGGTCCACAGCAGGACTCTCGCCTAGAATGGAGAACGCTATCTGCACCCAGCGGGAGGACAGAATGCGGTAGACTCGGTAAGCGGGCGCACAGCTAGTACAGCCAGTGTGAAGAGGGAGACGGTGTGAGGCCCCAAGGAACACCGGAACCGTCCAAGGGAACGACCATGCTCTCCCCGAGGGGAGGGCAGTGAACCTCCGAAGCCTGACCGGGCGGAAGCCACCGTGGCGTGATACGCCCCAAGCGGAAACCAAAACAGAGCTGGCGAGAAGAAGCAGTCGAGACAGAGGCCGGCTAATACCCTCCAACCGAAGGAGGGGCGGATAACCGGGTAGTCGTAGTAGGACAGCTCAAGGTAGAACATCCGCTACAGTGTGAGTCACCAGGCTCACCGCCTCGCAGAAGGCGAATACCCTGAAGAACTCAAAGTGGAGGTCCCCCGGACCTGGATAGTCGAGCACCCAAGAGAAGTTGGTTGACCTCCCAGAGAAGAGCAGCCTGCATAACACCCTCCTGACTAGAACTGAAGCTCAGAGAGTGCCCATAGGAAGGAATTATACTACACAGTATCCGAAGAGGAGGAAACTGGCAGTAGGAGAGGGAACCGTAGTCCGCCAGAGCAAACGTGAGTTTGAGGGGCGCTGCAACAGCACTCCCATCCCTGTGACCGCTTGCGCAGGGAAGTAATACAGCGGGAAGACGAACGGTTACGCATCCAGGAACCACAATACTCCCCAGGTGGAAAGGCCAAAGAACATGGCGGATACCGTCACAACGGAACCGCACCGCCTAGCTCAGTGCAGTAGAGGGCAGGCAGAGCCCGTGCGGGTCAGGTGGAAGCAAAATGACCTCTTTAGAGAAGAGTGTAAGGC
Source organism: Bufotes viridis (assembly GCA_033119425.1). Lineage (NCBI taxonomy): Eukaryota > Metazoa > Chordata > Amphibia > Anura > Bufonidae > Bufotes > Bufotes viridis. The sequence continues at coordinate 556,932,684 of CM065590.1, read as the reverse complement.
TCGCGGCTAGCATCGTATGTCGCAGGAGGAAGGGAGGCGTACGTACGAGCAGCCCCGTAAGCAGAGAGAAGACCAACCCACCACGGGAGGAGGTGGTCTGCACGGCCCAAACAATGCACAAGAACGTTCACTCACTGCAAAGCAGTCACCCAGCGAAGGGGCTAGCCACAGAGTCCCACAGTATCTACGGACGTGCAAGGTGCCGCCTGGAAGGGAGTTATTACAAGACTAGTACGGCATGCGATGGACGCAAACAGTCCATCCGGCAAGGGGGAATGTACCCAGCAAACACTGTATTCCGCAGGAGTGCTAAGTCCCGCCCCCAAAAAAAAGGGGCAGGGGGGCATAAGGCCAGTACCGACTACATAGAAGTAGGACAAATCACATTCCGCCCAGAAGGGGGCCATGCACATGGACCGCCGGTATCTAGTATGAACGCAGGAAGTCCGCCTAGCGAAGGAGGACATGCACAGGGTCAATCTTGTAGTAAGTGATGGTGTGATAATCCACCAACACCGAATTTCGTGAGAGTGCAACTACTCCGCCAATGAAGAGGGACATGCACGAGACCAGCACAGCATGTACAAGGACAGCCGCGAGTCTTGGGAGCGTGACAAAATTCGGCCATAGAATGAGGGGTGGTCATACACAAGGACAGCACCGTATCCAATGGAGGTGTAAGCATTCCACCCATGGAAAAGGGCCGTGCTGATGGTCAGCAAGGCGCCCGGTGAGGGTGCAGTATTCCGCCCAGGAGGGGTCATGCACAAGGGCCACATTGCATCCAAGTCAGTGAGAATGCTTGTATGCCGTCTGAGGGAAGGAGGCCTGCCCATGGCCGGCAGCGAATCCAGTGAAAGCGCAGCATACCGCCTAAGGAAGGGGGTACTTACATGGCCGGCAGCGAATCCAGCGAGAGTGCAGCGTTCCACTTATGGGAGGGGGACGTGCACATGTCCAGCACCGTATCTGGCGAGAGTGCAGCATACCGCCTAAGGAAGGGGGTACGCACATGGCCGGCAGAGGATCCAGTGAGGGTGCAGCGTTCCACTTATGGAGAGGGGACGTGCAATGGATAGCACCGAATCCTGTGAGAGTGCAGCATACCGCCTAAGGAAGGAGGTACGCACCTGGTCGGCGAAGAATCCAGTGAGGGTGCGGCGTCCACCCATGGAAGGGGGACGTGCACATGGCCAGCACTATATCCGACGAGAGTGCAGCATACCGCCTAAGGTAGGGGGCACGCAATTGGCCGGCAGAGAATCCAGTAAGGGAGCAGCGTCCACCTATGGAAGGGGGGCGTGTACATGGCCAGCACCGTATCCGGTGAAAGTGCAGCATACCGCCTAGGAAGGGGGTCATGCACATGCCCGGCAGCGAATCCGGTGAGAGCGCAGCGTCCGCCTAAGGAAGGGGGACGTGCACATGGCCAGCACCGTATCCGGTGAGAGTGCAGCATACCGCCTAGGAAGGGGGTCACGCACATGGCCGGCAGTGAATCCAGTGAGAGAGCAGCGTCCGCCTATGGAAGGGGGCGTGCACATGGCCGGCAGTGAATCCAGTGAGAGCAGCGTCCGCCTATGGAAGGGGGGGCGTGCACATGGCCGGCAGTGAATCCAGTGAGAGCAGCGTCCGCCTATGGAAGGGGGACGTGCACATGGCCAGCACCGTATCCGGTGAGAGTGCAGCAATCCGCCTATGGAAGGGGGAAGCGCACATGGCCAGCCCGCAGTCAGGGAAAGTGCAGTATTCCGCCTAGAAGGGAAACCTGCGCCTGTCCAGCCCCCCAGCCGGGGAGCGCGACATGCCGCCTATGGAAGGAGGGCATGCGTACGGCCAGCACTATTAGAACAGGCTGGAGCGTCCAGCGCAGCTTTTTTTATTTTTATTTTTTTTTTTTAATTTAACAAAGCCTCCCTCAGACTGGAAGGCCCACATACATGGCCCAGCCTCACTGAGAGGCAGAAAAAAGGAAGAACCCCCTTACAAATCCCTACGCAGGAGCTGTTCCCGAGACGGCCGGCACCGGAGGGGTTAACAGGGACAGACTGGGGCGGAGCCGCGGTCTCCTGAGGGAGGAGGAACCCCCAGGCGGGAAAAATTCGCGCCTGGGAGAAGTTCCCGCCTCCCCAACCAAGGCCGGAGTTGCGGCCGAGTAGGCCGCGAAGCCGGGGCCTAAATTTGCGGCACCCGGCCAACCGGGAAGTACCGCGGTCGGTCCGGCCTGGACGGAGTGCGAAAACGTCCGCAAGGACATGCCGGCCGCGGGTGCCCAACCCGCGGACCGGAAGAGGTAGGGACCTACAGGCTCGGAATTGCGGCGCACTAGGCCGCAAAGCCGGGGCCTAGATTTTTGTGGTGCCCGGCGGACTGGGAACACCGACGGTGGGCTGGGCAGCGCGGAGGTCCCGGCATTTACTGGTGGCCGCGGGTGCCCACCCCGCGGTCCAGAATGGACCTTGTGACCAGTGCCGGGTGGGGTTGAGGTCTGGGGGTGCTGGTGAGGGCCTCCCGGCCCTGCCGCAGGGAAGAGGTCAGTGCGGCTGTTGCCGCTGGAGATGACCGTCCCTATACCATGGAGGTAGAGGCCAGGGTGGTGGGGATGGTGGTGGTGGGTTCTGGAAGCAAGGATTGCAGCCCCTTGCTGACACCCCAGGAGCCCAGCCTAGGTCCAGCAGGAACAGACGGGAAGGTAGCCAGATTCGGGAGGACCCCCAGTGAGGGTCAGTCACGCAGGAGGCCGGGGTGAGGGGGGCGTAGGGCTGGATCAGCCTCATCTCACCGTCAGCCGTCTTCACCCTCAGTCCATTCCAGCAGGGTCGCCCCTTCAGCTACTGGCACCGCAGTGGCAGGAAGCCGGGGAGGGACTTGGCGGGCGGGCGACCCTTGCGCTGGCGGGATGTAGGGAGCAAGTGCTGCCCAGATCCACCTTGCCTTCTGTGGGGAGGCAGCAGTGCGGTTTACCGGCACTGGCGCAGCTCAACCCCGGGAGAACAGAGAGGTCTAGTGCGCCTCTGTTATCCCAGATCTGGAAGAAGAAAAAATAAAATAATAAATCAAAAATAAAATGACAAGGAGAAAACAGCCCTGCAGAGCAGGGAGTGTCTTGCCTCCTTGGACACTAAGCAAAAACTGGCAGTCTCTCTCTCCAGGCTGAGGGTATAGCTGATGGAGGAGGGGCTTAACAGTTTCTACTTAGTGTCACGCCTCCTAGGGAGCTGAGCTATACCCAAGGTCTTCTGTGTCCCCCAAGGAAGATGGGCGAGAAAGTGTGATAACATCAGAGGCTTCTATATGATACATGGGAAGAGGAGCGTGCTGAGAGGACATGATCTGTATGCTGTCCACTGCTAATAGCCATCTAAGGTACAGAAGCCATTAGGTGACACTTAAATGTGATCTGCAAAGCTGGATAACACCAGCTCATGTCCGGACACTTCCTCCAGACACAGGAAAAAGAAATAAAAATGACAAAAAGTAAATATCAATAAAAAACGTGTGAAATAAATTAAATTGCCAACTCCTCTCCAATCCTGTCCGCACCGCCAGTGACCATTCCTCTGTGACATGAGTGCATTTTACCTGGATGTCATGAAGACATATAATGCATCCATATCACTCAATATATATCAAACCCACACAAATTATTACCAGTCATATCTTTTTGTCTTCCAAGAAAATATGCAATCTCTTGTCCCTTTAAAAATTTAAAAAGGTTTTCCGAGATTTTAGCAGTGACCTATCCTGAATGTGACGTCACTGGCCTAGGAGAAAGGCTGCGAGAAGGCCATGGCTCTCACAGGAGCACCACTGCCCTTCTGGAAACAGCTGATCGGCGGAGGTCCTGAGTGTCGGACCACCCGATCAGATACTCGCTGACCTATCTAGAGGATAGGTCATCAGTAATATGAAATCTTGAAGCGACTTTAAATATTCTGGTTCTGTTTTGATACTACCTGTGCCACAAATTTAAAGTAACTTGGCCAAAGTATACAGCAGCCCCCGTCGCGCCGAAAAAATATATATGTGATATATATCATATATGCAGGGCTGGCCAACCTGCAGCTCTCCAGCTGTTGGCAAAACTACAACTCCCACCAAGCAAAGCCTGTTGTAGGCTGGTAGCTGTAGGCAGACTGGGGCATGCTGGGAGTTGTAGTTTGCAACGGCTGGAGCGAGCGGCAGGTTGGGCATACCTGATATATACTATTTCGAGCAGATGTTTATATAGAGAAAGCCATCCCTGTGTTAGGTGTGTACTTGAGGATCTTTCTCACTCTCACTGATGTCTGTTCCTGGTGAGTGAAGTAGTATTCAGGGGCGGACTGGCCATAGACCCACGAGGGAAATTTCCCGGTGGGCAGCCAGCCATGATAAGTAATGATCCTGACACTCCTCCTGACTCCAGCTGTATTGCCATCCTGGGGCAACTGGCGTCGGAGGACAAGAGCGTGGCAGCTGGCAGTGACTTCCACCACAGAGGGCAGCTTCTGGGAGGTATTTTTGTGATGCACTGTAATATTTGGCTCTGCTGGGGTGGTATATTGTGGCCGTCAATATGGTATTGCTGGCTGGCCTTGCTATGTCCAATCTGGCCCAAACTACAAAGCAGGGCCACACTAGCTCCCGAGTCCGCCCTTGGATGCATTCCTCATAAGATAAGAGTTCTGGACCGCCTTTCCTTGCAAATCCGTGTTATGCTGCTCCTTTGTTATTCCTCTTAGGATTTATGAATACATTGACACTCGGGTTTTACCAGTTGAGGGTGTGTGCTCTATAGATTCACACACCATCCAATCAGTACTATTCATCCGTGCACGGGGAGAAGCAGCTGCAAAAAGGTGGACCAGAGCGGCGCGGATGCCAGGAGCCAGGTAAGTAGATTCAGTGCCAAGGACCCAGCATATGGGGAGCATTTGTTAGTGTCGGATAACCCCTTCAAATGGGAAAGTTACTTCAAAGCACACAAGACAACACTATTGTTCATTAAACCCCCACATTTTTGAAAGCTACCTCCTTTCTGCATCACTATTAAATCAACTGAGCTATAAATCAGATTACCTTGCTTTTACCTCAAAGCAGGAGATCCATAAATTCATCCTGAACAGAAGTCATCGATTTTTTCCTGAAAGCATAAAAATATAAAGTAAGGCCTCTTTCACTCCTGCGTCTGAGGATCCGGATCAAATAAATGCTGAGCATTTGAAGACTGATCAGATCCTGATCAGTCTTCGAAATGCTTCCAGGTTAGCCATGGCAGCCAGGACGCTACTGAAGTCCTGGCTGCCATGGTACTCGCAGCAGTGTACTTACCTGCGCTGCGGCCGCTGGCCGCTTTCATGACGTCACAGGTCCCCGCGGCGCATAGATCAATGCACCGCCTGGACCTCGTGACGTCATGAAGGAGTGCCCTGAGGCCTGGCGCAGGTAAGTACACTGCTTGCGAGCTACATGGCAGCCAGCACTTCAGTAGCGTCCTGGCTGCCATGGTGACCGATCGAGCCCCAGCTACACTGGGGCCCCGACGGAACTGCTGCTACGCATGCGCAGAGCTAAGGTCGGATCCGGCGTGATGCGAGTAAACGACGCTTGGCGTGTATCCGGATCCCGGATTAATGCACTTCAATCGGGCTAAGTAATTCCCGGATCTGCTGCGTTGCATGTTCTTCACGGTTTTTGGGCGGGGACGACCAAGAGCATGCAGCGGTTTTGTCAAGTCCAAGAACGTGGGCGTACTGAACGGAAGATCCTGACAGCATCCTGAACGGCAGTTCTCTCCATTCCAGAATGCATTAGGGTTAAAACAGATCAGTATCTTTCCGAGTCCTAGAGCCCTGAGGACAGGAACACTAGGACGGAAAGTAAAAACGCTGATGTGAAGGGGGCCTAAAGGATCATGCGATTGGTTCATTAATAAACCTCAGTGTCCTATATGTATCACAGCATATGTTCGGAAAATCATTCTTTTTTGTACGCTCTACAATTTAGCAACAAATTTGACAAAATTTCTGATAATCACAATTTAGCAACAAATTTAACAAAATTTCTGATAATTGGAGTGATAATAAATGATATTGTATATCACGGTTATTCTCAGAGATCAGAATGACTACTACTATTAGTATTTCCCTTGAACTGTGTTGCTTTTTCCTAATTTCCAATAGAAGACCAGATGGGACACCCTTTGAGCCGACGTCACAATCAGTATTTTTCCATTCTATCTACTGACCACTGATCCTGCAAGAAAATAATCAGCTGCATTGGTGCTATGCATTAGTTTGCCACCTTGTCACGAGGTATATGTACACACCAGTCTGTCCCTAGTGCCTACCCTACTCTACCCTACGCCCAGGGACCTCCCTGATGGTGGGGATCCTCTGTCCTCGTGTCTTCTCTAGTTGTCCCTAGTAAATACCCTTACAGGACAGTTGATAAATGCATAATGGGTCACAGATGTCAATAAAACCCCACCAAGGGGTAGACTATTCTCTCACAAAGTCAATCACAAAACAGGGAGCTCATGTGAGTTGGATCCCACAGAGCCCCTGTGCAAGTCATCACCTCTTAGGGCACTGATATTCCTGGCCTCAGAGGTGTTCCAGCCTCAACCTGTTTCCCCGCTAATAAATGGGGTTCATCAGGAGGACAAAAGAAACAAAAAGGATTTCTGCACAGACACATGTCATGTGATACCGTACAGATAATTATAACATATATAGAAATACAACGATTGGTCCAACACTCTTATTTGGGAGCATCAGCACTAAGTGAAGCGATGAGTGCCAATAGTAAGCACATCCCACTTAAAACATTGTTAGCAGGAGGCACCGTCGCCTCTCAGTATGGAGCTGTCACAGGAGTGCAGTACCTAGAAATAAAGACAAAAGAGGATGCCAGTACGTAAGACACAGATCCTCATATCACCAAGGAGGGTGTATAATGATGCTCACTCCACCACTCACATTTATATAGTGATATATCCACGTACTGATGCGGTCATGGATCGTACTTCAACCCCTAGTCACATACTGTTAACCAAAATGTCATAATTATGGGCACAGTTAAAACCTCCAAACAATCAAAAGCAAGGCTGCTGCCTCCTCATAGTACTCACGCTCCCGGGACGTTCACCGTGCTTGCCTCACCTGCGTTCAATGATACCACACATACCTCCTCTTTAAATCCTCCCGCTACTGCCTAGGTCACTTCCTGTCCCGGATGTATAAATTGATTGACACCTAGGAATATCCTATCAGACACCCTCAACCTCTGAGCAGGTTTCGCGATGTACCTGCACCTCAGGGAACTCCCCTATCCTCCCAATGTCATGATTGGGAGGCGTCGAAGTCGACCTCCACCCCTACTGTGCGTCACTTCCCTTTAGTGGGACGCATACGGGGCGGGTGCTCACGGTGCTTCCTATAGTTGGACCGCATAGACGCAAGTCACTTCCGGCGTTTCGGTTTGTATCCAGTTAAGCAGCGCCGATGTGGGTCACTTCCGGGGCTGTGGCCATCCACCCCAGCTCCTAGGTACCAATGATATATGTAACCATGGCTACGCCCTGACAACAACGTGCCCAATCATGTGTATCTTCGTTCAATGATGTTGACAGAGATATCCAAACTAATGTATGCCAGAGAAGTCCGTGCTTATACCAACCCAGGGGCGCTTTGTTGCACATAAATCTACCTTACGGCATTTCATTAGTCAAGGTACTGTCAATATTGGGGGATATGTATAGTGACAGAGGTCCGTCAGTCATATGTCACAGAGTTCTGGGATGTCCACAATATTAACAGGGAAACAGGATGGAAGAGGGGTATTGCGGAGTAACCGTTAATGGGATGACCCACACGGTTGAAAAAAAGGGGGGACTCAACGGTCAACCTGCAATGAATCGGGTATGACCAAAAACACACACCCTTAATCTAGGGCATGAAATTTGTTTATCATTCGGATGTTTCCCACATCCAGCCCAGCAAAGTCCTATACAGTAACGCTATATCTCGAGGTAATTATTCAGACAGAAGAAATATACACCAGGTATGGTCATGTTTAATAATCCTTACAGAAAACAAGTAAATGTGATCCTCTCATTCAGACCCAAAGGGGCCTGTGATTTAAAACGGTGGATCCACTTACACTCCTTCTGGAGTATTTTGTGATCCCAGTTCCCTCCTCTCATGGGGGGTGGTACAATCTCTAGAATAGTAAACCTAAGGGCCCTTGGGTCACCACCATGTTTATCTTTAACATGAAGTGCAATAGGGGTGTCTTTTTTCTTGATGGTATCATTTATGTGTTCTAGGAATCTCCTCCGTGCCTCCCTTGTAGTTTTTCCTACATAGTCAAGGGGCATGTGCATTGGCATACATAGATTGCCCCCCTGCTTCTGCAGTTATGAAAGTCACTAATCTCAAACTTCTGACCAGTCACTGAGCAAGTTATCATCTTCGTAGTTGTAACATATTCGCATGCTTTACATCCCCCACATTTATACATGCCTATAGGTTTACGATCCAGCCAGTTATTCCTCGCTGGAGGGGAGGTGTAATGGCTATGTACCAGCCTATCCCTCAGACTCCTGCCACGTCTGTATGTTATACTGGGGTGTGGGGGTAGTATGTCTCCCAGATCAGGGTCCATCAATAAGATTGGCCAGTATCGTCTCAAAATATCCACTATCTCAGTATTGGCTGAATCATATGTAGATACTATCCGGGCTAACTGCCCGCCATAGGGCTCCTGGGCACGTGGTGTCAGTAGGTGGTCACGATTTTTTTGCGAGGCATTTTTAAATGCCTCATTAAGAACACCCTGCGGGTAACCCCTGTCTGAGAATCTCTTCTGGAGATCCTTTGCTTCCCTAAAAAATGACTCCCTGGTTGTGCAGTTCCTTCGTACCCGCAGATATTGTCCCCTGGGAATACCACGTCGCAGGGGTCCTGGGTGATGGCTCTCCCAGTGCAGAAGAGAATTCGTTGCAGTCACTTTCCTATGTATACCCGCAACCAGTTTATCCTCTTGCTTCGTCACTCTCACATCTAAAAATGCCAGTGAGACCGGGTCTATCTCAAAGGTGAACCTAAGGCCTATTTCATTATTGTTAAAGCTCATTGACAAAGCATCGGAATTCCTCTGGCACACCTTTCCAGACCACGAACACATCATCTATATAGCGTGTCCAAAAGATGATCTTGTCGGACCACCATGTGTCGTGGTCTGGAAAGACACACCGATCCTCCCACCAGCCCAGGAAGAGATTGGCATAGGTGGGGGCACAGGGGCTCCCCATAGCCGTCCCCTGAGCTGGTGGTAGAACCGGGTGTTGAAGAGAAAAAAATTGTGTGTATACCAGACTGGGAAATATATGCTGTAAATTAGGTGGAATTCAGATTGTTGGCTGATCTGTACCGCTTCTTTATTTCAAAGTACCCCTACACTGCATAACAGACAGGGAACTTAGTTCATTACAATTGGCGGTTACATTGTTGCCTGACAAAACGAGATTTTTGTGAACTCACCTGTAAAATCTCTTTCTCGCTTTATTCATTGGGGGACACAGGACCGTGGGTATAGCTTGCTGCTGCCACTAGGAGGCGACACTAGGCTGAAAGCTGTTAGCTCCTCCCCTGCAGGCTATACCCCTCCAGCCTGGAGAGAGCATATCAGTTTGTGCTTCAGCAGTAGGAGAAACAGAACCGAAACAAAACCCAACAAGAAAAGGCCACTTCCGAACAAAGCCAGAACCAGACACCAGCCCCAACCGGCAACTCGGACCCACTGGTCTCATAACAATAAGAAAAAATGGGTGGGTGCTGTGTCCCCAATGAATAAAGCGAGAAAGAGATTTTACAGGTGAGTTCACAAGAATCTCGTTTTCTCGCTCATATCATTGGGGGACACAGGACCGTGGGACGTCCTAAAGCAGTCCCCGGGCGGAAAACAACAACCGGCCCAGAAAGACCAACTCCCTCATGGAAGCCGCTACACTGCGGCCTGCAAAACTCTGCGGCCGAGAGCAGCATCCGCCGAGGCAAAAGAATGTACCCGGTAATATTTTGTGAAGGTGTGTAAAGAGGACCAAGTCGCTGCCTTACACAATTGAGATGCCGAAGCGTGGTGGAGGTGAGCCCAAGAAGCTCCAACCGCCCTGGTAGAGTGAGCCGTGATACCGGGCGGAGGTACCTTGCCCTTAGAACGGTAGGCCTCGGCAATGGCCGATCTAATCCACCGCGCAATAGTCACCTTCGAAGCCGCCAAACCCTTACGAGGACCTTCCGTGAGTACGAACAGGGCGTCCGTGCGCCTAAAGGGGGCCACCACTGACAGGTAGATCTGCAGGGCCCTTACCACATCCAGACGGTGGAGAGAAACCTCCCGAGGATGAGAAGGCTTAGGGCAAAAAGAGGGCAGAACAATGTCCTCGTTAACATGAAACGCAGATACAACCTTCGGTAGGAAAGACGGCACTGTCCGGAGCACCACCTTGTCTTGATGGAACACCAAGAAGGGCTCTTTGCAAGAGAGAGCTGCCAGTTCTGACACCCGCCGAATGGAGGTGATCGCCACCAGGAACGCCACCTTCCAGGAGAGCAGACGGAGGGAGACCTGTTGCAGAGGTTCAAATGGCTCGGATTGGAGCGCTACCAGCACCAGATTCAGGTCCCAGGAATGCAACGGTGGCCGATAAGGGGCTGCAGTGTGGGCAACCCCTGTATGAATGTCTTGACCGGACCCAACACCGCCAGTGTACGCTGGAAAAAAATGGAAAGAGCAGAAACCTGCCCTTTCAGCGAACTCAGAGCTAGTCCAAGCTCCAAAGCTGACTGAAGAAAAGCCAGCACAGTAGGTAAGGAGAACTTCCTGGGAGAAAGACCTCGGTCCTCACAAAAATTAAGGAAGGACTTCCACGTCCGATAATAGATCTTGGCGGAGGAGGGCTTCCTAGCCCTAATCATCGTGCGAATGACTGCATCAGAGAAACCTCGCTGCTTCAAGAGGAAGGTTTCAACAGCCACGCCGTTAAACGTAGCGTAGCTAAACCCTGGTGGAAGACTGGGCCCTGCGAGAGCAGGTCGGGCCTGAGTGGAAGAGGCCACGGTGTGTCCCCCAGAAGAAGAATGAGCTCTGAGTACCAAGCTCCACGAGGCCAGTCTGGGGCGATCAGAAGCGTCTGTATGCCCTCCATCCTGATTCTGCGAAGTATCCGAGGCAGGAGCGGTAGCGGTGGGAACACGTACAGAAACGAGAAGCTGTCCCACGGCGCCACGAGGGCGTCCACGTCGTACGCCACCGGATCTCTTGCGCGAGACAGAAAACACGGGAGCTTGCAATTGAGCCTGGACGCCATCAGGTCCACTTCCGGGAATGAATACTGCCAAATCACCGGAGCGTGGGCTTCCGCCCACTGCAGAATCTTCGCTGCCTCGATCATCACCATCCCGCTGCGAGTCCCCCCTTGGTGGTTGATATAGGCCACCGCTGTGGCATTGTCCGACTGTATCCTGACCGGACGGCCCTGCAAGTATGGGGTCCAATGGCAGAGGGAGAGGTAGACGGCCCGGAGTTCCAGAATATTGATGGGAAGTTTGGACTCCAATGGAGACCAAATCCCTGAGCTGTCCGGGAACCGAAGACCCCTTCCCAGCCGCGGAGGCTGGCGTCGGTCGTAATCACCGTCCATGACACTGGGAGAAAGGACTTCCCCGAGGACAGGTTGGCAGGTACGATCCACCAGCCCAGAGCCGAGCGCACTTGCCGAGACAGAGATATCCTGAGGTCCAGAGATTCCCGGGATTTGTCCCAAGAGGACAAAATGAGCCGCTGAAACTCCCTGGTGTGGAATTGGGCGAATGGGATTGCCTCGAAGGAGGCCACCATCAGACCCAGTACCCGCATACAACTGCGAATTGACACCCTGCGTAACGGATCGACGGGCACCCCGACTGAGTACCTCCGTTGAAAGATGCTCCTAGCGCTTCTTGAGGATTCCAAGCGCTCTAGCCGACACCACAACCACCAAATCGGAGAAGCCTATGAATGTGGTAAACAGCCGAATAGGAAAAACCATACGAAGAGGTTTACACTCTAGCAGTCAAACTGGAACAGCATTCACTAAATCCCCCAATAACGAGACGACACTTCGTTTTGAGGGTCAAGCAGGAACTCCTTTATTGGATGGCAAAGCTTGGCCTTTTATGCAAGTCCTCCAGCCAGGGCTACTCCCCGGGGACCTGATAGAGGACAGGCACACAAAATACAGCGACCAATCAACATACAGCCAGATATATCCCAACCCCACATGCATGGTCCATTGTGCTTGCTGATTAGGTCACAGGCAATGTCCATTGTGAATGTTGATTAGGTCACAGGTAATGTCCATTGTGGATGTTGATTAGGTCACAGGCAATGTCCATTGTGAATGCCAACTGTCACTGGGGCCATAGTCACAGGGTAAGAGGCTAACAAGCAGGCCTCTCCAATGACCAGGGATAAATGGCAGTTTGTCACACCTGGGATTTGTCCCAAGAGGACAAAATGAGCCGCTGAAACTCCCTGGTGTGGAATTGGGCAAATGGGATTAGTACCCGCGATACAACTGCAAATCGACACCCTGCGGCGCTGGAGGAGCAGACGCACCGCCTTCTGAATGTCCAACCTCTTGTCCAGAGGTAGCCGTACCCACGGCAGCCCTGGAATCCAATGTCATGCCCAGGAATCTGATCTGAGTGGTGGGAGACAGGCACGACTTCCTCAGGTTGACTATCCACCCGAAGCGGGTGAGGGTGCTCATCGTGATCTGAAGACTCTCTTTGCATTGGGACGCTGTAGGTGCCTTGATCAAGATGTCGTCCAGATACGGGAGAAGAGTAATGCCTCTGGATCGCAGAAGCCCCAGAAGGGGGGCAAGGACCTTCGTAAATACTCGCAGGGCTGTCGCCAGACCGAAAGGCAGAGCGACAGATTGGTAATGAGCTGAATGAATAGCAAAGCGAAGGAATCGTTGGTGGGCGGCGGCGATGGGAATGTGGAGGTAGGCATCCTGGATGTCTAAGGACACCATGTGCTCCCCTTTCACCAGTGAAGCAACCACTGAACGGAGGGACTCCATCCTGAACCTTTGAACCCGAAGAAAACGGTTCAACAGCTTGAGGTCCAGTACGGGGCGCACCTCGCCCTCCTTTTTGGGGACCACGAACAGGTTGGAATAAAAACCTGTAAACCGCTCCTCCAAGGGAACCGGTGAAATCATCCCCCGTAAGAGAAGGGACTGGACTGCTTGTAGAAGGGCCGCGGCCCGGACGGGGGTCCCTGGAGGGTTGGGAGAGGAAGAAACGGTTGGGGTGAAGGGACCTGAACTCTATTTTGTAGCCCGAGGAGACAACCTCGAGCGCCCATGCGTCTGGAATATGGGTTTGCCAAATCTCCTGAAACAGGAGGAGACGCCCCCCCACCCGTGAGGGTGGGGACGTACCTTCATGCTGAAGGTTGCTTTCCTGGGACGGCGCGAGGCTGCGGAGCTCGTTGCCACTAGGCCTGCTGGGGCTTAAAGGATGGCAAAAGGGAGCGCTTAGAGGAAGAGTCAGCCTTCCAGGCCTTGAGCCATAACTCCGGCGGATAGAAATTGCGAGGGCCGAGGAACGGGCGACCATCGTCCCAGCGTCCAGAGCCGCTTCACAGAGATATTTCCCCGCCTGAGAAATTTGGAGCGCTGACGATTGAAGTTCGGCGGGGGGAAGGTCGGACGCCAGGTCTTGGTTCAAACGGAGGGACCACTCCGAGACCGCTTTGGCTACCCAGGCAGAGGCGAAGATCGGACACAATGCCGAACCGCTCGCCGCAAAGACCGACTTAGAGAGTGACTCTATGCGACGGTCAACAGGATCCTGGAGGGAAGTGCCATCCGCCACCGGGATGGTTGTGAATTTTGCCAGGCGAGCAACTGGTGGGTCCACCTTCGGTGGAGAGGCTCATTTGTCCACGGACTCGCGTGGAAAAGGGTAGAGTAGGTCCAGGCGTTTCGGAACAATGAAACGCAAACCTGGCTGGTCCCAAGCCTTCGTGACAACAACAGAAAAACAGTGCGTTGGGCGGTTGGTGCGACGTTAAGTTACTTGGTCGGGAGAAGGCTCTCTTTCCATTGCGGAGTGGAGAGCCCATAGCCTGAGAAGATGCTACTGCCAGCCCTGGTAGATGGAGCAGAAATACTCACCTGTCTTCATCTGTGTTCTTCGCCCTATGATGCAACACCAGCAGGGCCACCCTATGACCGCTGGCACCAGGCGACAGGGGTCCGGGCAGGGAAGGGCTGAAGAGAGGGTGGCCCTTTTGCTGGGGGAAGCAGGGAGCAAGGCTGCCCTGGTCCGCTTTGCCTTCTTGGGGAAGCAAGGCGGTGAACTAGGTACACCGGCCAGCCTCCCGGGAGGTCTGCCTCTTACGACACTAAGCTAAAAACTGATATGCTCTCTCCAGGCTGGAGGGGTATAGCCTGCAGGGAGGAGCCAACAGCTTTCAGCCTAGTGTCGCCTCCTAGTGGCAGCAGCAAGCTATACCCACGGTCCTGTGTCCCCCAATGATATGAGCGAGAAAGCCTTTTTTGGCTGTGAGGCCAGAGGTAGTCGCCAACAACAACGTGTTGTAGTGCGCTGTAGTATAACAGTGGTTGGGTGAGGTTGGTATACATGTCTATTCTGCATAAGGTACGAACAAGTCCTATGGGATCCATAGCTGGTTCTTTTTAATGAACGTGAGATTGTCCAAGTTAGCTGTGGACAGGCGGCTGCGCTTGTCTGCGATAACGCCCCCAGCCGTGCTAAATACACATTCAGACAATACACTAGCTGCAGGACAGGCCAGCACCTCCAAGGCGTAAAGGTGAAGCTGAGGCCATGTCCCCAATTTGGAGACCCAGAAGTTGAATGCGGCAGACCCAGTGGCGTAGCTAGAAATGACTGGGGCCAACAGCAAATTTTTGAATGGGGCCCCCCTCCCCAGTTATTTTTTCGCAACCCCCTTCCTTTTATGCTGCCCCCATTCCTGTGGCTAGTAAAGATCGCTCTCTCAGACCAGGCCCGGCAGCTGTTCCATCCTTTTTCTACACTGTCTATACGGCCACTGTATATAATTTAATTGTATAATACTGTTGAGGGGGCCCTGACAAAGTCTTTTAGTACTTCTCTTCCTGGATGGGCCCCTTCTTGATCAGGACCCCAAAGCAGCCGCTTTCCTGTAGCTATGACCCTGGGCAGGCCCATCAATACGTGTAGGCGTGTGCACAGATACTATTCCACCATTTTGCTGGAACTGCTGCCTCTTGCTAAGACGCTCCATATCTGCTGGTGGTGCTGGTTGTTGTGGCGTGGTGACAAAGCTTTTCCACATTTCGGCCATGCAGCATGTAGTCGCTCATGTTTGCCAGGCTGCCCAGAGGCAACGACAAGCTGTCCTCTGTGGGAGGTGTATCATCTGTGTCCTCCGTATCGCCCCAGCCACGCTCAAGTGATGGCCGTGAGCTGCGTTGGGTGCCACCCTGCTGTGAACACTGTTTCTTCTCCTCCTCCAGAACTGTGCCCTGGCTGGACAATTGTGTACATGGCCTATGTTGGTGCAGGAACCCACCCTCCGAGCCACTTATTTAAATATGTTTATAAGTAAATTTGTAAATAGTTTGTGAATGGGCATTAATGAGTGGTTTGAGTGAAGGGGAGGGGGTGGTGTAGGGAGGAGTCTGGTCGGGTTAATTTTCTCTTTTGAAATGTTCCTTGCATAGTTTTTGTTACGATTTATAATAAAAAGTCCTGATAGCCGTGGAAATGTTACCCAACAATCTAATTGACAAATTTAATAAAATTATTTGCCTGTCACATATGCGGCTCAGGCCGCAGGGGTCCTTGAGCACCAATAAAAGTGAATTTGTCCCACCAGAATCTAAGAGCTGGAATAACGGAATTGATTTTCACTGTCAGGTGTTCAGGAATTTCTGCACCACCAAATTCAGCACATGGGCCAGAGCTGCTACGAGATTTCGCCCATTATCGCACAAGGCTCAGTGGCACCAACCACTCATTGGTCTGTTGTTCCATGCCCGTCTCCACAGCTCCTGTGCGGTGTGAGGTTTGTCCCCCAAACAGATGAGTTTCAAAACAGCCTGCTGACGTTTCCCCCTGGCTGTGCTGATGTTGGTAGTGAAGGTGTTACGCTGACCGGATGAGGAGGTGGTAGAGGAGGAAGCAGAGTAGGAGGAGGAAGCAAATAGAAATGCCCTGCAATCCTCGGGGCGGAAGGACATACGCCAAACTGCTATCCTCCTCTGGCCCAGCCGCTACTACATTTACCCAGTGTGCTGTTAGGGAGATATAACTTCCATCCCCGTGCTTAGCGGTCCACGTATTGGTGGTTATGTGGACCTTGCCACAGATGGCGTTGAGCAGTGCACACCAGATTTTGTCCGCCACTTAGTTGTGCAGGGAAGGTATGGCTCGCCTGGAAAAGTAGTGGTGGCTGGGAACAGCCACCGCCATAAGTTTTTTAAAAGTCTCCATCCATCTCCACCAGGCAGAATGACAGCATTTCGAAGGACCAGGAATTTTGAAATCCTGGCATTCAGGGCCAGGGATCGCGGTTGGGTATGGGGGTACTTCCTCTTTCTAATTGGGAGATGGACAGCTAAACGCTTCAATGGGATAGTGTGGAGATGCTTGGTGACAGTGAAAGATGTGGTGGCGTTGCTACCACATCCTCTGTTTGTGGGGTGGCAGGTGCCACTGTCACTCACTTGTGCTCAGGTTTAGAACCTTTATTTTTAATTTTTATGTTATTTTAAGTTATTTCCCTATCCAAATTTGTTTGCACGGCACTTGTCCTACTCTTACCCCCATTTTGCTTCAATTTCCAGCCCTCTCCAGGATTTTTTAGAGCCATTTTAGTGTCCCAAAGTTAGGGTCCCCATTGACTTCAATAGGGTTCGGGGTCAAGTTCGGGTCCCGAACTCGAACTTTGCGGTGAAGTTCGGCCGAACCCGGCGAACCCAAACTTTCAGGTGTTTGCTCAACTCTAGTTGTAAGGCATCTTGTGTGGTTGCACAGTAGCTGCTTCCTCTTTGGGCTTGTTCTCACCCTCTGGGACTTCTTTAGGGGGCTGATTTTTGTACTCATTTACATGTTTCTGGGGTCATTTTTTCCCGAGTTATCATCTGGTTTTCTCCAAGGATTAGGCAAAGAGGAATCTCCCAGGGAAGAGAACCATCTCGCTAAAGCCACTTTCTGGAAGTGGCTATGTGTCAAAGTCAGATTTTTAAAAAATTTTTAAGTCTGCGGATGTACCAAGACAGCTGTTTGGGGAGCTTGCTCCTCATCAGTAGAGAGTAGGATTCTGGCTGGCTGAGTGTGATGCTTTGAATTCAGCTTAGGCAGGGTGCTGGCTTTGATTCATAGGTAGCCACTTCCAGATGGTGGCACTAGGGAGATAAGTTTTTTAAACCCCATGGGGGCATAGCCATGGAGCATTGCTAAAACATCTCCATACATAGCTGGTCTCTTTAAGGAGAGCCATCACTCTGCCTAATCCTAGGATTAGGGTAAGGTTTCTTTTCCTAAGGTTGTTCATGTTTTTCCTACTGCTTTGGGGACAAACTGATTAGCACACTCACCGCAGAAGGGAATAACAAAATATGGGACACGTTTAGACTGTAAACCATTGTTTGATTTGGTGATTACAACTTAGCTAAGAATCTATCGCATCAGAAAACGCTTCTCTACTTGAAGGAACAACCAAATCTCTGACAGAGAGTCAAGCCCACATACTACATTGGAGATGGGAAAGAGCCCCTCAAGCGGTACATGACACGTGGGTAATAGTGAAAAAACATGGACCACAAGTAATGTGAACAGATGGGATTACATTAAATGTATTTGACTCCAGGAATAGAACGCCAGATAAATACCAGGAGATGCTTCACTACAATCAAAGGTGCAGAGTTCAAAGCTCGCCAGATCCTTATACCATGGAAACAAGCAGATAACAAGAACATTACACAATCCCATCTGCCTCATTTTAGCTAGAGATTACTGGAGGATGCTGACAACACTTACGGCAGCCATTACAGTGCCGATATGACCATAACCCGAATCTGCAATTTTATGGACGTAGTAATGCAGATGTATAAGCCATTACTGGAGCTTACCCATGTAAGAGACCACAGAAGCAGCAGAATAGATTAGAAGCAGAATTAACATGAGCAGACCTCTTGGGAACTTACATTTCCAGGTCATTTGTTCTTGCTCTATTTTTTAGGCCAGGGCTCCACTGCAACATACTGTTTGTGATAAGAACATACATAGGATGGCAGCTAAACTGCATTTGTTATATGTAAAATGCACGGTTTTGGGGGTGAAATCACATGCACATTTATGAATCTACCCCCATGATCTTACATGACAGGAGATAGGTGTAAACACGCTCGTACGACTTGCCAAACTAAAAAGAATGAAACTGTACAAAATATTAAATTTATTACTGGATGTTTCAAGACTGAAAACACGTCAGAAACAAACAAGCAAATTTGTGGACACTGTAATCTGCTCATCAACATACCACCCCGGGAGGTCAATGGCATCAAGTGTCAAAATTAGGATTGGTCCAAATGCTGGTTTAGTATACACTGATTACTGCTGTAGGCAGCATTCAGAATCTTATTTAGTCAATATTCCTTACAAAGGTGGGCCCTTTCCGCATGGACCTTTGTTTCTAGATCCTGCTGTCTACACTTTCATTGACCACACAGACAGAAATCACCTAATCAGCTTCACAGAAGTCTACTGAACATGACCGGAGGTCTGAGCGTTCACGTACACTCAGGACTCCAGACTTTCTTCTGTAACATCTGCTGCTTCTAGGCCGTTGTTCTGTGCATCGTCTGTGGTATGATCCAAATCTTCCTCAGTGACATCTTGAGAATGAGACACTTCTTCCTCCTCTTCTTCATCAGCTTCTCCGTCGTCTTCCACGTCCATTTCAAAACACTCGCACGTGTCGTAGATTGGAACTTAGCTGCATAAAAAAAAGATATAAACCGCAGCTAATAACATCTGCATTTTTGCTCTCCAGTTTTGAGATATGGCATGGGATCTCAAAACCACAGCAAAACGTTTTTGTTTTAATCATACAACCGGCTGCACCTGTTCAGAACGGATCCGGTTGTATTTTATCGAAAACGAAGAAACCACATCTGGCAATAAAACCATTGTAAGTCAAGGCGCCAGTTTTTTGAGTCCCAAAAAAACATATCCGGCACCATTGACCATGGTTTTTGGTGCTGTATTTGGCTTCTTCAGTTTCCCATGCTACACACAAAACGCTGCTTGCAGTGGTTTTTGTCCGGTATGGGAACGTAACAAACTGGAAATGAATACAGACTGGCACATGCCGTTCTGGTTTGTCCCAAATTGACAATGAATAGGGACAAAACTGAAGTGTCTTGCTGTGGTCTCTGCTGGATCTCAAAACCAGAAAGGAAAATATAGATGTGAAAGTAGCCTAAAGGTCCATTGACAATGGACAACCATCTGCCCAATGAATGGTCATACCTGTTCATTGTCCCATTTAAATATGCCCTGCTGGAAGGAGGCAAACCCCTCCACTTGGCGGGACCTGTAAAGGGAAGCTTACTCACCTGCTTCCCGGTGCTTGCTCTCTGCGTCTTCTTCTCCAGGCCTGGGATGTTTCCTGCTGTAAACATCCGGTTTGACATTGCAGCTGGCAATCACTGGCCGCAGCACAGGTCGGATCCCATTGTGTCATGTGACGATTTGTCATGATATAAGGGGAGCCAGTCACCACCAGGCCCAGTCAATGGCTGCAGGTGATGTTAAACCAGATGTTTACAGGGAGGGAGTCCAGCGGAGCATTGCAGACCTATAGGAAAGGCAGGTAAGTAAGCTTCCTTTACAGGTCCTGCCATTATATCACAACCCCTTTAGGATTATCCATTTATCAGCAGAATGTCCCTGCACATCTTGATACGGAGAGAACACATAAGCTCCATGAATATGTTCTACGCAGTTAAGTTTGGACCCATGGCACCATGATTAACATGAGAGTTAAAGGGGTTTCCCACTAACAATAGTTATCTTCTATCCAAAGGGTCTATGTGTCTGATCAGTGGGTGTCCTGAAGATGGGACCTACCATAAGCAAGAGATCAGGGGTCCCAGAGTGCGTCATGAGAATGGAGTGGTGGTGTGCACGTGTGACCACTGCTCCATTCACTTCTGAGACCGATGCAGATAGCTGAGTGAGGTACCTGGCAGTCCCATAGAAATGAATGGAGAGTTGGTCACGTATGCACACCACCACTCAGTTCTCATGAGGCTCTCTCGTGATTGCGGAGGGTCCAAGTGGCGGGACTCTCAGTGATGAGACCTGTATACTCTGTACTGTGGATAGAAGATAAGTATTGTTAGTGGGAAAACTCCTTTAAAGGGTTTGTCCTGGACTGGTTCATTTCTCCAAAAACAGCACCAACGCTGTCCACAGGTTGTGTGTGGTATTACAGCTCACCCTCATTCACTTCAATGGAGTAGAGCTCCAGTGCCAGGCACAACCCATGGACAGCTGTGGGGCTATTTTAAATAAAGTAGCCATGTTTTTCTGATTGTATAAAACCATAAAGTTCAGCTGGACTGCAACATTTTTTCCAATGCATCTAAATGATAACTAAAGCAACTTTGCAAATACATAGTCTTAATTAAAATTCTCCTATTGGTCTGTGTCTACAGCTCCAATTCAGACTGATGTGTATCCATGGTAACAGACTACAAACAAACTCTGAACCTGTAGTCTGAACTTCATAACATCGGCAGATCCACCGCAGCTTCAAATGTAAGACAGCTTCCTAGCGGTCTTAAATTTAGACTCTTTACTACGCCAGCCGGTCCCTGCTCCGTCCACTTTTTTTTAGACCTGGCATAATAGGGAAGAAGTTGCAGTAACTGTTGCGCTGCAATCTTCAGCCTGCAATACGCCTAATTTAGGTGTATTTCAGCTTGATAAATGACCCCCATAGGTCTCCATGGCAGATGCAGACATAAAACAGTACTCTATTTAAGTTTAAGCTACTGGCAAAGTTGCTTTTGATTACCCTAAGGCCTTTGCTGTGTCCCCCAATGACATGGTCGAGAAATAAAACTGGTCGCATTGGTGGACCTACCCTTTAATAGTTTTGTGTGCTGGAGGGATATATTATTGGCATTACTTACCACAGATGCCACTTCTATGTATACCATTCACAGACACATAATGAGCTTTGATATTCTCCAGCACGCGCCACTGACTCTCCAGGTAAGCGGTGCGAGAGGGGATGTCAGCGCACTGCTCTTCCAGCCTGTACAATATCACCGGAGTAAAACGTTAATCAATCTTGTGTTAAAAACAATCAATGGAGCGTGTGAAATGCCAAACTCAGTGTACCTGATTTCATTAGAGGAACACAGTTGCATTGTCGTGCTGTCCCTCTATTATCCCTCCCAGAAATTTATGAATACATTGACAAGTGTGGAGAACAGGGAATGGCAAACCATGTGGTCACTTTATTTATAAATTTCCAAGAGTAATAACCGAGGAATAACAACAGACAGTTCTAGGAATAGATGCTCCACAACTGTTAGATTCATGTGAAATTCAAGTAATAAGTCCTCTTCATGAATCACTATCACACAGTACATCTACTGATAGCAAAGTATTCTGGCCCCAAAAATGAATAATCCTATATATTGTAAGATTGTAAGCTCTAAAAGCCTATTGCCTTAGTAGAGGTTTTTGCTTTCTCTTGTGGATTACTTTGGGGCTATATAAATGAAATATATGACTACTTACCTCTTATTTGGATCTCTAATGAAATGATAATCTGCCTCTTCATCAGAATAGACCGAAGACAGTGGAAGAAGAGCCAAAATCCTGTCTTTTTCCCTCTGGCTCAGTGTTATCTCTTAGTACCAAAGTCACAACTTCATCTTCATAAAAACGAGCATCGAGACAACTGTAATGTCTGACAACGAGAATGATTTTATATAAGTCTCTACAACAGAGCTGGACTGGGATTGAAATTCGGCCCTGGCAGTTTGTGTGCACCCTCTCCCGCCCCAGTGCTAATGGACTATTTGGATGGACATTATACTCAGAACTACCAAACATACAGGCGCGTATGCCTCTACATACCTATTACATCCAGTGATGTCTTCTCTGATTATGCCAGTTCCCTTTCCTCATCATTTGTCCCAGACCGCTATGATGACTTCCTTCAGCCATGTCTCATCTCTGCAGGTTTGCCACACAGACATCTCCAATGCCCCCAAATACTATACTGAAGAACCATCAGTACCAATCATGTAGCCCCCCCATACTAATAGTGCTCCCAAAAGTCCCACCAATTCTAATTCTTTCCCAGTGCCCTCATTGCTAATAGTGTCCCCGATAGAAATAATACTTTGAGAATACCCTTGTTATTAGTGCCCAAAATTAATAATAATGTCCCCCACAGTACCCCAGTAGTAATAATGCTCCCAAAGTGCCCCCAATAGAAATAAGGCCCTCTAAAATGCCCCCAGTGGAAATATGGCCCCTAAAGTGCTCCCAAAAGCAATAAAGGTCCCTCTAGTGTTCCTAGTAGTAATAAGACCCTCTCGTAGAGCACCCAGTAGTAATAAGGCCCCTCTACGGTACCCCAGTAGTTATAATGTCCTTGTGTAGTGGCCAAAGTAGTTATAATACCCCCTGTATTGTTCCAGTAATAATGTGACCTCCATGGTGCCCCCGTGCTTGAAAAGCCCCCTATATTGCCCTAGTGCTTATAATGTCTCTCTGTGTTGCCCCTATACTAATAACGCCACTCTACAGTACCGACCCCCTGTAGTATGTTCCCAAAATTGATAGCAAAAACAAAATATTCACTTGAGTCCTGTTCCATGCTTCCGTAAACTAAGCTGGTCACAGGCAGCTTCCAGCTATGGCCTGAGTTGCTCCGAAGCCTGGTGGGGGTGGTCACTGCTTCATAACCGCCTGTAGGGCCTCATAGGCTTCAGGCGTACTGACCTATGAGTGAACAGCAGGGCTGGGAACCCCGTTCCTGTGCCCTGTCACACTATTCCAACAGTATTGCCGTTCTGAGGACAGCAATACAGTTTTACCCTACGGAGACCACTATTTTGGGGCCCTGGACCCTAAATGTTTTGGCCTAGCAATGCCCCTGGGGTGGGCGACACACTCCAGTACTGGCCCCTCTGGAATTTACCAGAATTGCCAGATGGGTAGTCCAGCCCAGCTCTACAACTATACTGCTAAAATCCTGATAGGTAATGCTGGATGACAGGTCCATGCGGCATCTGAGCAGCAGTATGAACAAGTCACCAATTATGGCTGGAAGCAGTGATGGAGGAGAGGAAGCTTCCCAGGCTTTTTTTCAGTGGGTACAATTTGGACTTGGAGGATAGAAGGAAGAATACATGGATAAGGGAGACGAAGGAGAATCAGCCTGCAGCCATTACTGAAAATTAATCCAGGGTTTTCTGGACCCTTGGTATAGGTCAGGATGGCCAGCCTACGGCTCTCCAGCTGTTGCAAAACTACAACTCCCAGCATGCCTAGACTGCTTACAGCTATCAGCCTACAGCAGGGCATGGTGGGAACTGTAGTTTACAACAGCTGAGAGCCGCAGGTTGGCCATCCCTGGTATAGGTCATCAATATAAGATTGGTTTGTGTCCACTGGTTGGGGATCGGAGGGGCTGTAATGCTCTGGCCTCTCAGCCACAGCCCCGTACATTTTCTAGTGGATGTGACTGGTACTGCAGATCAGTCCTAATCAAAAGGCCACAGTGCTCCCCTCAATCAGATGATCAGTGGAGGTGCCGGGAGTCAGAACCCCACTGATCTTAAAGTGACGACCTATGCAATGCACAGGTCGTCAATGCTGCAGCCCCAGAAAACCCCTTTAAGATACTACCCACAGACCATACTCACGCTGGTTCTGGATTTTCACACGTGCTACTGTTTAAGGAACCTCTGAATTCCACAGCAACAAATGCTTCATTCACAGTTCTAGGAAGAAAACAGACAGAAAAGATGAATATATGGCAAACGATAAATGTCGGGGGACATCTTCCAACAGTGCCCTTCCTTCCGACCTCATACTTCTATAAATCTGAACACAAAAAAGTATATTTTCCGTCATGTGTGATGTGGCCTCAGTATTGATGGCCTATCCTAAGAGTAGGCCATGAATATCAGATTGGTAGGTGTTTGGCATCCCCACTGATCAGCTGTTTGATGGAGGGGCAATGCCATACCAACCAGAATGCCATGACCCCTTCAATCAACTGAGGTGCTGCGTGTCAGACCCCAACTCACCTGATATTAATGGCCTTTCCGAGCACAGGTCAGCAAATCAAAGTCCAGGGAACTCTATTAACTCTACAATCTATAGGTTTAAGCAGGAGCGATCCAATAATACAGCAAGCAAAGTTACATCTGTATCTGCCGCAGGCACACAGGAATCAGCCTCTATTCTGCTG
This sequence comes from Bufotes viridis, assembly GCA_033119425.1. NCBI lineage: Eukaryota > Metazoa > Chordata > Amphibia > Anura > Bufonidae > Bufotes > Bufotes viridis. The sequence continues at coordinate 556,908,117 of CM065590.1, read as the reverse complement.
GTGGACCCAATGTTTATGGCGACCTTATTATTAGTCCAATTTATCAAGTTTACGATTGTCGTAATAATTTTATTTTAAGATATTTCCGTTAATTACCTTTACTAATGTAGAGCTGGCAATAAACACAAGTTGTTGGCTGGCCACCCTTTTCCCCCTTATAGTTATAATGGGAGGGATATAAGTGACTGCTAGATACCTCCGGAGATCTTGAGGAAAACAAAGGTATTGAGTGTATCCCATATTTTTAACTTTGTTGCAAACTAAAACTTTATAGCCTTTGAATGAACACCAGTTTTTGAACCAGTGTCACATGATTGGTGGTCGGAAAATCCATTGCTGAGCATCTGATGGACACTTCCAGGTTCATGGCTATGATCCCTTCCAGCAAGGAAATCTCCATCCTGTGAGGAAGGGCGTCATTCTCCTTGCTAGAGCCATGTACTAGGCAGCAATAGCCATTATGTATAATCCTGTAGGCCCACTCACATATTAGTGTACGGTCAGCCCGAACCCACCGACGCTCTTATGTATGTGTGAAGCTCCCAACTCCACCGCCACAGATGATGTTGGAGGACACAAGGATCAGGCGATATGATTATTTTCGCTCAATCCTTTTGTTCTCCCAGGAAACAAGGAGGCAGCAGAGGTCTCTAGCAGCAGCTTTCTCCGCTCCCTCCATAGAATACACATTTGGCTGAATGTGTATGGAAGAAGCGGAGGAGTCACTAGAGATAGCCTTCAGCAGCTATAGATTGTGTATGCCCAGCTTAAGAGCAGCATTTACATTACGTTTCTATAGTAGGGTATGTAAGTTTAGCCCTGGGGCTGCGTGGATTATGTGTAAGGTTTGGTCTGCTGCATTCTTTTTAAAAAATTCTAATAACCCAAAACAAATTTTTGGGAATTTTGAAATACACTTATTTAACTTTGCTTGCCTTTCTTTTATACCTGGAGACATCAGTTGGCTGCCTGAAAATGAACAGCTTGGTGACGGAGCTTTCCATCATACGGAACAGGACATAGTGCAGATTCTGCGATTTATCGTTCCAGCTAGGAAAATAAGACACAGCATAATCTGGAGATCTTTCCAATAGTCCGGGAGATGTAGTTCTATAGGAAATCACTTACAGGGATGGTAGAGAAATCAGCCTTGGACATGGCTCCTCGCTGCAAGAAAATCGGAAAGATATTCAGTCATCGAACTCTATTCCTACTACGTGACTAACCCAACATAGCACAGAACGGAAAACTATAAACTGCTGGATCATCCAAAGACGTGCAAATCACTACAAGGCTGCTGGTGCATTTCTCCATCGGAGAGCTACCAGTACAAGACGTGCACTAAATCCTTCAGAAACATCAGTGCTCTCTACCAATGGGAGCTTCTAGCATTGAAGAAAAGGGAATTAGCGCGTCCTCACAGCGTTGTGCCTAAACCATTTTCTGCTGCTGGTACTGCAGGAACTGTGTGTGCACATCACATTAGTTATTCTATTAGCGCCCTTCACATATATCCGGTGATCCAGTTCAGCCCCTCCAACATAAAGGAAAAAAACACTGGAGAGGAACTGAAGCCAGAACTGATTCCATATTTTTCTACAGGATCGGTCTCATCCATCCGGTGCATCACTTGCAATATCGGTGATATAGTAGAATTAATGAAATGTAATTAAATATTGGCTATACCTAGGTTTCAATATTTGGTATAAAAGCTAGATGGCTACAGAGGGAACGTCACGTATCCTTTGGTTTTCTCACCTGGAGTATCCTAATTGTGTCCAGATTCATACTATGAGGATAGAGCGCATGTCAAAATCCTATTGGCTCATTTGTATCTTTAGGTTATAAGGATTTGGTGGGTACTATCTCTCCTTGGGGAAAGAGCGCCGTAGTCGGAGTGAGGAGACTCATAATCCTGACTTGGCCTCTCACCCAGTAACACCAGTACTCTCTGCTCTGTACTGATGAGGGGCAATCAACCCTAAACAGCTGTCTGCAGATGAAGTGCTGGCTTATTTAATATCCGAGTCATGTCTCAAGGCCTGTTTAAAGTGTAGAATATTGACCTATAAGATAGCTGCCTTATATCTGGTGGTGATAGGGGCAGAGCTTGTTAAGAGCTCATTTGCATCCCTTTCCCTGGTTTTTGAAATTGAAAGAGGTCTTCTGCTGATTGGAAGACTCAAATACCACCAAGAGACTACATTTTAAGATTTGGAGCATTGCAGATCTAACATCTGACATGGTTAAATCCATTGTTTAGGGATGATACAAAAATTCTACCATGACACCAGATCGAAAAATGCTACTTGCTCAGTTTTCTGTCTGGCGTTATCAGTGGCAGGCGCCGGATGTGTGCACGGAATAGCAGTGCACGTATATCAGTTGTGTCCGGCTCCGGAATAAAAGTACTGCCCGGGCACAGCTGATACATGTGAAGCTGGCCTTAGATAAAGCCGACGGCAGATGTGAGGGGAACTAAGGGTTGGGCATGACACTTTGCCTGGTCGAAGCAAGCACGCTTGATTTGGGGGAGTCGAGTTCTGTTGAGTGCATGTGTAAACCATTCCAGACTAAACCTATATAAATCTGCTGCCGATATATACGACATACTCTTATACAGTTAAACAAATCAAGCAACAAATTGAATATGAAAGGGTTACCTCTCTGATGCATAATATAAGGGAATGCATAGCTTCTGTCGGACTGACTTCCCTATAATGTCCTGAAAGATATGGCACGTATTAATAAAATGCACACTGCTCAGAATTACAAGTGTACATTAAAAACCAGAAAAGCCCCCAAAGAAGCAAAGAACATGGTCTTACAGCAGGCTTCGCCAGGCACTGGTCGATAACGGCTTCCATCTGTCGTTTCACGAAATGAAGGGATTTTTCGGCATAGTAAGGAAACAGCAATGGACTCTCTATGGAGGAAAGATGCTTATATTAAACCTGCACGTGTATTACATCCCATAATACATATACTCGCAATGCTTCTTTATTAGATAATATACTTATGTGTCAAGTTTCTCAATCATGCATTAGTATACAGCGGTCCCCCAGGTTACAATATTAATTAGTTTCGCGATGACAATTTTATGCTGAAACCATTGTAACTTGAGCCCATAACTATCTGAAAAAATGGTAATTGGTTCCAAAGTCCAAGAATGTCATCCCAAGATAAGAGAAAATTAAAGGGGTTTTTCCATCACATACAATGGGGGCATATCTGATAGGTGCGGGTTCCACCTCTGGGACCCGCAACTACCACGAGAACGGAGCTGGGAAAGTAGTGGAGGGTGCACTGCATATGTGCAGCCAGCCTCTATTCATTTCAATGGGGCTGCCGAAAATAGCTGAGCCCTGGCTTAGCTATTTCCATCTGCCCCATAGAAATAGGGGAGCAGGGGCGCGCAGTGCGCGGTGCACTCCCATTCATTTCTATGGGAGCAGCGCTTGGTGGTGGATGGACCCCAGGAAATCCGCGGTCCTCCAGCCACAGCGCTTCCTGCTCCGTTCTCCTTGTAGGTGCGGGTCCCAGAGGTGGAACCAGCACCTATCAGACAGATAACGAAGACAGTAACGCAAGTCCGACATATAATAGTCAGGGTCCTGTATAGCACATTGTGTACCAGAAAAGTAAAACGGAGCTGCCGTCAACTGGTGTCCAAAGGAGGAGCTCCTCCTGGCACAGACAGGGGCAGTAACAGACGAGTAGTACAGCACTGTACGGCACAGACAACCAATACAGGTGTTTTACCAGAGAAATGGCCGTGTTGATTGGTTAGATTCATGTCTGAGGCATTGTATGTCGATTTTGGTTTTAACTGACGATGGCCCAGGAAAGACCATTGTATGCTGAAAATACTGTATCCTGAGGCCGTTGTACTAAGCTCCCCTCTGATCACCGCAGGTCTTACTCCACGATCCTTTACGCTGGGCTCAGTGGTTAGCACTGGTACTCGCAGCGCTAAGGTCCTAGGTTCAAATCTGACCAAGGACATGATCTGCATGGAGTTTGTATGTTCTCCCCATGTTTCTGTGGGTTTCCTCCCACACTGCAAAGACATACTGATAGGGACCTTAGATTATGAGCCCATTGGGGACAGCAAGAAATGATCATTTCTGTTAAGCACTGCAGAATATGTTAGTGAGTATATTTAAAATAATCTCCAGTAGGCTCCTGTGATGCCCTCTCTGCTGGCCAGAACCTAGCTACCATCAGCAGCCTATTCCTAGATGCTGCATGTAGCTTCCAGCTCCAGCTCCATCATCTGAAAGCCAATAAGTGCCACAGTCTGGCTTTGTGCATTCCATACAAGGTGTCACCACCCAGCTTCAAATGCGCACAGAACAGGGAGCAAGACCGTGTCACCAAGGATTATTTTCTAGTCATTATGGCGACATGGCCTTGTCTAGCCTTAGACAATCCAATCCAGCATTCAGTTATGTCTAAGGGTTTACCTGTAAGGCCCCTTTTACACTTGCGTTGTGTGGATCCGGCGTGCACTTCCGTCCCGCCGGATCCGTCACAACGCATGACAACTGAAAGCATTTGTAGATGGATCCGAATTGCAGATCCGTCTACAAATGCATTGCAAGTGCAGATCTGTCTTCTCCGCTTGCCATGCGGAGAGACGTATCCGTCTTGTATTTTTTCACTGTTTTAAAGGTCAGCGCATGCAAGACACCTGAAGGACGGATCCGTCCTTCAGTCTTTTTAATGCCACATCTGGCCCCAATGTAAGTCAATGGGACGTAAGGCCTGATCAGGCGCTCAGTCATGTGTTCAGGCTTTCAGGACGGAGATAAAACCGCAGCATGCTGCGGTTTTATCTCCGTCCTGAAAGTCAAAAGACTGAACTGAAGACATCCTGATGCATCCTGAACGGATTTCTCTCTATTCAGGATGCATTGGGATAATCCTGATCAGTATCTTTCCGTCCCAGAGCCCCGAGGACGTAACTCTAGGACGGAAGTAAAACGCTAGTGTGAAAGCACCCTAAGTCCTCTTTCACACTAGCGTTTTAGCTTCCGTCCTAGAGATCCGTCCTCGGGTCTCTAGGACGGAAAGCTACTGATCAGGATTATCCCCATGCATCCTGAATGGAGAGAAATCCGCTCAGGATGCATCAGGATGTCTTCCGCTCAGTATGTCAACGTTTTTGGACGTTGACAAAGCGTAGCATGCTGCGGATTTGTCTCCGTCCAAAAATCCGAAGACATGCCGTAACGCCGGATCCGGGAATTAATGCCCATTGAAGGGCATTAGTCCGGATCCGGCCTTTAGCTAAACGTCATTTCCGCGCATCGCCGGATCCGACGCTTAGCTTTTTGTCAATGGTTACTATGGCAGCCAGGACGCTAAAGTCCTGGTTGCCATAGTAAAGAGTAGGAGCGGCATACTACATTCCGTGCGGCTCCCGGACGCCCAGGATGACGTCAGGGCACCCCAGTGCATAGATCACGTGATCCAAGCGCGGGGCGCTCTGACGTCATTCAGGAGCGCGCCGAAGCCGCACGGAATGTAAGTATGCCGCTCCTCACTGCTACTATGGCAACCAGGACGCCAGTAGCGTCCTGGCTGCCATAGTAACACTGAAAGCATTTTGAAGACTGATCAGTCTTCAAATGCTTTCAGTTCACTTGCGTTGTGCCGGATCCGGCGTGCATTCCGGCGACGGAAGTGCACGCCGGATCTTCACAACGCAAGTGTGAAAGAGGCCTTAGTATGGAAGTATATAGTGAAGGTTTGACCAGCAGCAGTCCCTCTTATTTAGCAGTGTATGAGGCCATATGAGAGGTCGGTCAGCCCTTTGCATGTAGAGCAACTTGCTAAACTACATATCCTAAAGCAGCACATGCACATTAGACTAAATTCTACCAAACCGACTGCTTTCAGCTGGGCCAACTGACCATCTTATGTTCATTATATGTTTGACTGATATACTTTCTGCCACTGTGAAGTGGAAACAAAAGACTGGACGTGCTGAATTTCAACATGTCTAATCCTTTGTTCTCAAGGGAGATAAATGGCCATCAAGGGTTCCTGACAGATGGTTATCCTTCACTCCCCATTAGGGTCCATTCACACGTCCGTAAGTGTTTTGTGGTCTGCAAATTGTAGGTCCGCAAAACATGGACACCGGCCGTGTGCGTCCGATAGACACACTAACTTTTTTATGGGGCCGTGGAACGGAACTATGGATGCAGGCGGCCCCATTGGAATGAATGGGTCAGCAACCGTTAGGCAAAATTGCGGAATGGATGCGGACCTAGAACAACAGACGGTGAATGGACTTCTAGCAGACATGCATGCCTCAGCTGAACTAGGTACGCATGTGTATAGAGGAGGGAAGAATAGCCATCAGCTAAAAAGCATTCGGCTGGCAGCTACTGAAGATGTAGGGCCACCTTAAGACGTCTGGACCATTATCGATCACTTTTTGAATATTCATTAAAACGTTTTTTCACTAGAGACAAAAGAACATACGGATTTTACACATCTGAGTGATCCAGCAGCACGGAAATAATCCAGCCCCTCCAAGTTATTGTCCTGTTCTGGTTAATGCTGTAAATACCTTTCAGGGGTGCACTGTTCTGGAGGAAGTTAAACCACTGGTTCCCTTCTGTTCTAGGAGGAGACATCAAGATGTCATCTTCATCTTTTAAATACTACAAGAGAGTTTGGAGAGAAAGGTTTCGGTGTTACACATCTTATGACATGCCACTGAGAGATTTCAGAAGATGTGATCGGCGGGGTCTGCACTCAGTGAACCTCAATGGTTGCAATGTGCACCCAAGCAATGGGCTCCTTTGTTGGATTATCTTAGGACATATAAGTCCATCTGTCCTGAAGTTGCTGCAGATTTTACCTAGCGAATTTGCACAGGGAAAATCTGCAGTGGAATACAGTAACAGGCAAGTGGATGAGTTTTCACAGATCCCATCTACATGCTGCAGAAACTGACCAGCAGTGTAGATATTAATATGGGGGGGTAAATGCTCACTGCAATTTCACCCTTTTAATGTAGCAGGGGTTTTGTTGCAGATTCACAGCAGAAAAATCTGTTGCATTTGGGCCCTTATGGCGCATTCACCTGGTTGCTTGTCAGAGGAGGCATTTACATGCATCAATCATGTCCACTGAGGACGAGTGATTGCTACTTGCAATTGCTGGCCCTCATACAGATTCATTGTTTCTAGGCAGTAGATCGCAATATGCTGCACAGAAACTATGAGTTATGTGGCAAGATAAAAATAAATTCACCCGATGAATGAGTGTTTGCACCTTTATATGGGCAACAATAGAGGGCATATCTAGCAGAATAAAATAAAACTTAACTATTAATGAATCGTATCTAAAAAAGACAACAGTGCACAGTAATTACAAAGATGGGAACAATCTTACCGGTATGCTGATGATACAGTCAACACACAGATACCGGGCTTGCTGGGTGGATGCCGCTAACTGGAGAAAAGGGAAAGTGGAGGTGGATTGGGAATGATACAATGTACGTATCCTGTCCCTGCCTTGCCCTGTCAGGTCTATTATGCTCTAATGACCTCCTAATACGGAGTCATCGCCCTAACAAGAGCGGCCCTGTCCGGAACCTTACCCTACTAGTCCCTAAAATAACCCCGTTAGGGCTGTGAATATAGGGGCTACCTATAGATAACTTGCCTATTCTACACCTCAAATACAATAACTAAAAATGTTCTCAAAAAAGTTCCAACGCGTTTCATCTAGTTTGGTTCCCCAGACTCATCAGGGGCTAACAATGAAGAAATAATGGTAACTACCAGTGAACACCACAGTTGCGGTCCGGTGTCACTAAAACACAGAGAGGGCCAGTGGATTGCCCTGCTATCGCTAAGTGTAATCAGGGCGGCTCATAAGTTCTCAAATGTATGGCAGCAGCGCTACGCCGTCTTTAAATAGATACGCAAATACCGCCTCTCCTGTAGGTTCGGGTTGCTTGCTCGCATCACGGGTATACTTCCGGAGCGCTAGGTAGCCGTAGCGCATGACGTGAAAGCAGGAGGCGTGGTTGCGAGGTGGGTGTCACGTCAGCGTTGCCAAAGCAACAACAGATGCTGCTCCCAACCTCTCGTGATATAGGGCGCAGTACACGCGTCCCACCAATACCGGTGTCAGATAATCACACTAAAGAGGACATTTAAATGCAGGTACTTCTTCCTAGTGAGACAGTCATGTCAAAAAATGTTGCGCTCCGCATATCAAAGGGTGCATATTCAGAACCGTACTACATTGTTACAGCCACCAGATGTGGAAATGAAGTCACAAATAATAGTCAGACTGATTAGGACCTTTGACAACACATGCAGGCAGGTGAGGGATATCATGTTGGATTTTTAGATTAGGGACCCCCAGCCCCCACGGTTTAAAGGAACAATTAAACTTTGACTGCTTTCTCTAATGGTTCTACCTTTATTTCATAATATGAGTATTTGTTAACATCATACTCATTTGATTTCCTTTTATATACCTTGCCATAGGTTTGTTTTGCTTTTCAAATTTTTTATTACATTGACCCATACCTATAGACCATGACTGTCTCACTAGGAAGAAGTACCTGCATTTAAATGTCCTCTTTAGTGTAATTTTCTGACACCCGTACTGGTGGGAAGCGTGCACTGCGCCCTATATCACGAGAGGTTGGGAGCAGCGCCTGTCGTTGCTTTAGCAGCGCTGACGCGACACCCACCTTGCAACCACGCCTCCTGCTTTCACGTCATGCGCTCCCGGAATTATACCGGTGATGCGAGCAAGCAACCCGGAACCTGCAGGAGAGGCGGTATTTGCGTATCTATTTAAAGCGACGGCGTAGCGCTGCTGCCATGACATTTGAGAACTTATGAGCCGTCCTGATTACACTTAGCGATAGCAGGGCAATCCACTGGCCCTCTCTGTGTTTTAGTGACACCGGACCGCAACTGTGGTGTTCACTGGTTGTTACCATTATTTCTTCATTGTTAGCCCCTGATGAGTCTGAGGGAACCAAACTAGATGAAACGCGTTGCGACTTTTTTGAGAACATTTTTAGTTATTGTATTTGAGGTGTAGAATAGGCAGGTTATCTATAGGTAACCCCTATATTCACAGCTCCTAACAGGGTTTATTTTAGGGACTATAATAGGGTAAGGTTCCGGACAGGGCCGCTCTTGTTAGGGCGATGACTCCGTATTAGGAGGTCATTAGAGCATAATAGACCTGACAGGGCAAGGCAGGGACAGGATACGTACATTGAATCATTCCCAATCCACCCTCCACATTTCCCTTTTCTCCCGTTAGCATCCACCCAGCAAGCCCGGTATCTGTATGTGCTGACTGTATCATCAGCATATCGGTAAGATTGTTCCAATCTTAGTAATTACTGTGCACTGTTGTCTTTTTAGGTACGATTCATTAAAAGTTAAGTTTTATTTTATTCTGCTAGATATGCCCCTCTATTGTTGATAGTGTTAAACTCCAAGTATAGGAGTATATTACCCTTTACTCGTACATTGACACACGTTCTGGACCTTTATATGGGCAGATTATTGGGAACAAGCTGCTCATGTGAATGTTCATTCTCAATAATCAGTCTGTGCCGTATAAAGGGATCATTAGAGTGAATGGAAGGTTTTGATGAGAAATGTGAAAGTTCTCCAAGTTAAAATAATTAACTCTTTACCTGACCAACAAGTTCTACATTGAAGTATTTTCCTTTCTGGTTGTACAGTTCAGGCGCCTACAATACAATGTATAGAGGGAATAAAACAAAAGATAATATTTCATACATCAACACATACTGTATATCAACAGCCATCTATACACCACATTCCAAATTATTATGCAAATTATATTGTTATCCGATTTTTCTAAATGGTCGATGCAACCGACAGTCCGTATAATTTTCAAGTCATCGAGCATAAGTATAAATCAAATTTTGTTCAACAAACCTCCCAATGATAACAGTATTTTTTTCACAAATTAAAAACCTCTAAATTCACGGTTCCAAATTATCATGCACAACAGAGTTTCAAAGCAGTTTATAGGCTGTAAAGAACTGAAAATGGTCATTTGTTGCATTAAGACATCACACTTACTGAAATCAAAAACATCTTACCAGGCCAGGTTACATGATAACATAGGACCCCTTCTTTGATATCACCTTCAGAATTCTTGCATCCATTGTACTTGTGAGTTTTTGGAGACTTTCTGTTTGAATTTCTTTGCAGGGGTCAGAATAGCCCCCAGAGCTGCTGTTTTGATAGGAACTGCCTCCCACCCTCATAGATCTTTTGCTTGAGGATAAGCCAAAGGCTCTTAATAGGATTGAGGTCAGGGGAGGATGGAGGCCACACCAAGACTTTCTCTCCTTTTATGCCCATAGCAGCCAATGACCCAGAGGTCTTCTTTGCAGCATGAGATGGTGCATTGTCAGCAGGAAGGTGAATTTGCTACGGAAGGCGCTGTTGTTCTTTTGTACCATGGAAGAAAGTGGTCAGTCAGAAACTCTATATACTTTGCCAAGGTCATTTTCACACCTTCAGGGACCCTAAAGGGGCCTACCAGCTCTCTCCCAAAACATGAATCCGCCACCTTCTAGCTGACGTTGCAGCCTTGTTGGGACATGGTGGACATCCACGGCTCCATCCATCTGGACCATCCAGGGTTGCACGGCACTCGTCAGTGAACAAGACTGTTTGAAAATGAGTCTTCATGTATGTCTGGGCCCACTGCAACAGTTTCTGCTTGTGGTTAGGGGTGGCTGAATAGTAGGATTATGCACAACTGCAAGCCTCTCTAGGATCCTACACCTTGAGGTTTGCGGGACTTGAGGTTCGAGGCACCAGCAGCTTCAAATACCTGTTTTGTAATAGCATTTTGGCAGCTGCTGTGTTAATCTGATGAATTTGTCTGGCAGAAACCTTCCTCATTATGCCTTTATCTGCACGAACCCATCTGTGCTCTGAATCAGCCACAAATCTCTTCACAGTACGATGATCACACTTAAGTTTTTGTAAAATATATACAATTTTTATACCTTGTCCAAAGCATTGCACTATTAGACGCTTTACGGCGGCAGAGAGATCCTTTTTTCTTTCCCATATTGCTTGAAAACTGTGGCCTGCTTAATAATGTGGAATGTCCTTCTTAAAGGGATTATCTCATGATTGATGTAGAAAATGAAAATCAGACATCATACAGTACACAGCCATCTCTTTCTAACAAAGCTAGAACCAGCCCTGTGCCTCACATGGATCCAGAGATCTCCCCATTCATTGCTCTGCTAGATTTATATCAAGCTGCAGCTCAAGGGGAGTGTCTTTTCTGCTGCAGCTAAGGGGGCGTGTCTCAGCTCTCCCTATCACAGCTCAGGGGGCGTGTCTCAGCTCTCCCTATCACAGCTCAGGGGGCGTGTCTCAGCTCTCCCTATCACAGCTCAGGAGGCGTGTCTCAGCTCTCCCTATCACAGCTCAGGAGGCAGGTGAAGGATGAAACTGAGCATGTGCGGCCATCTCAGTGAGCAGGACAAAGAAATAAGAGAAGAACAAACAGCAGGTGGCGCTAAACAAATACATTTTACTGAATAACTCGATGGCTATGCAAAATTTTTAATTACATGCAATTACAAAAGTAACCGAAAAATATTTTTCATGAGACAACCCCTTTAAGTAGTTTTCCTTTAATTGGGCTTACCTGGAAAACTAATTATCATATGTTTGAGACTGATTTCAGTGATGCAAAGAGCCCTGAGACACAATAGCATCCATGAGTTTAAGTTGAAAACAAAAAATTACATTTTATGACACTTAAATTCTATTTGCATAATAATTTGGAACGCGCTGCATATCATGGAGACTTACCTCATTGAAATGTGCTGTTATAAAATCTGCCACAAAAGTGATTTCGTTCTGAGTCATCTAAACACAAAGCAAGCAAGCATATGATAAAAGAAAGTTACTCTGTACACACCAGTCATTACATGTCTAAGAGATATTTGGGTTTAGTTGAACATTAAAAATGACATCTTACCTTATTCAGCTCTGGAGGAACATGATCTTCTGACATCCGCAACATGGCTAGAAATATTTCAATATTTTTTATTAAGACTATAACTTGTCCTTATATTTGATAAGTCAGTTTCTAAAATGAACATGTAATTCTTAAAGGGTTGTCCGGGTTCAGAGATGAACCCAGACATACCCATAAATTCACCCAGGCAGCCCCCGTGATGTTAGCATCGGAACATCTCATGCTCCGATGCTCTCCTTTGCCCTGCGCTAGATCCCACAGGGCAAGGGCTCTTTTGTTTACAATAACACACTGCCGGGCGGAGGCTTCCGCCCGGCAGTGTGTTCAGTGATGTCACCGGCTCTGATGGGCGTGCTTTAGTGCTGCCCTAGGCATTTTACTGGCTAGGGCAGCGCTAAAGCCCGCCCATCAGTGCCGGTGACGTCACCAGGCTTCCTGGCAGCCCCATGAAGAGCCCGATTCGTCACCCGAACTCCTGAAAATGCCTTTGCCCTGCGCGATTTAGCGCAGGGCAAAGGAGAGCATTGGAGCCTGAACTGCTCCGAAGCTCAAGTCTGGGGGGGCTGCCTGGGTGAAAATGGAGGAATGTCCAGGTTCAGCTCTGAAACCGGACAACCCCGTTAAATGTCTACGTCAAACTGTAGTGAAAGTAGTCAACGTTCTCCTCTGTTATGCTCCACTGTGTCATCCCTGTAGGAAAAACGTATTATCCTTCTTACCTACATACAGCCATCGAAAGAATGCCTTGAAGTTTTTCATACCACTGTCTATAACTCTGAAAAAAGCAGGAAATCTGTATTAGGACTGTGAGGGAAAGCATAAAGGCGGCCATTTTGTATATATATTCATTTTATATCTATGTATAACCTGCACTTAAATAGGAGGGATTTATCCTTGGAAGGAAGGAGTACAAATTCCACAGTGGGCCCCTAGTCCCCTCCATGCTGACCATTCACTTTCTTATCTCAAACTAAGCATAGCAACTGAAAGCTTGTCTCCATTATGACACTTCTACTGCTTTCTGTGTATAAATATGTGTTCTGCTCATTATAATAAAGAAGGGCATCATGAGGAACACATCTTGTATGTGTCTGTGACCTCAAGCTGGGTCACTCAACTTCAGAACTATTAGGAGACCACATCATATCAGGTCAGTTTGGGACTAGAGTTGAGCGAACTTGTGTTTTAAGTTCGGCATCCAAAGTTCGAGTTCAGGTTATCGTAGCATCCCGTTATGGATTCCGCTACCACGGACCATAACGGCATTTGGAATCCATAAGGGATTCTTCAATAAACCCGAGCCATGGACAACACGGAGGACCTGGGGTGACGTCATCGTCGTGATCAGTGCAGGGGCGTGGCTCAGTACTGGATTGGATAAGAGGTGGTAGGCCTATGACCTCTTATCCAATCCAGTACTGAGCCACGCCCCTGGGTTCTCCAATTAAAACAACTTATCCTCTATCCACAAGATAGGAGATGAGTGTCTGTGGACAGAGGATATGTTTCTGTAATGGGACTACCCCTTCAAAAATGCATATTTTGCATCCAAACTGCAACTACAAATTATATGCAATTGTATACAATACTATATACAATCTATAATCCCTACTAAAAGCATATGTCCAGGTAACTCCGAGTGACACTCAGTATATAATACTACAGGCTAAGGTTTACGCGGCTCTGCCTGCTTAATCTGCTGTCATTTGTAAGGGCATAGAGTGTATTACAGCTACAGGTCTGTACTACTACTAGACAAAATGGCATAAAAATATTAAGAACACATAACCATATGGGCATGGCCAACCTCCTGACGAGCCGAGGAAGCGAACGCGCGCAGAGGTGTTCTCGGACCACTACTGGTTTCTTTTCCCGATCAGGTCTACAGGTGGGCTTCGTGTGGGAGTTTTTGGGTGTGATATTTCGCTCTATATAGTATGGCACTATGAGGGTCGAATAGGACGTCCCTCCCCCTCTCATATGTATGTTTAATTTGCTCTGGGCTACCTATAGGAGTGAATATTGATATATTTTCTCCTCTTTCCCTCTGATATGTTTTACATCTTTTCGGGTGCATTGAAATCGGTGGTCAGTGATTTGGTATAGCAATTGTGGTCATTGATACCCTTTCTGATGTTTGTCCCATTTTTATGTTTTTAATCATGTATTTTTGATTTTCTATTTAATGAACTGACTATATTTTGTGATATTGTATTGGGTATGGTGTCTTTGTGTTCCCTTTTGGAACATATTTGTAGGTTTAGGGCAGGGATGGGCAAACTGTGGCTCTCCAGCTGTTGCAAAACTACAACTCCCAGCATGCAAAGACTGCTTACAGCAATCAGCCTACAGCAGGACATGGTGGGAATTGTAGTTTTTACAACAGCTGGAGAGCCGGGGTTTGCCCATCCCTGGTTTAGGGCATAGAAATATGTTCTGTCGTTGGCTCCTAGTGGCCCTGAAACGATTCATCGGACACATGGTTTAGGAGTCCAGTGTATTCATGAGCGGGGAGCTTCCACCTTTCCTTGCAGTGACTGATGCCTTGTGCGTCTTCAGCATACACAGTAATTAGAGATGAGCGAACTTTAAAAAGTCCGGTGTTCAGGTTGTGGTAATCGCGCATCTCGTTATGGATTCCACTATAGTGGCATATGGAATCCATAGGGGCGGCTGCCACTAACGCGAACTGTTGAACAGCCGAGGACGTGGGGTGACGCCACTGTCATGTGATCAGTGCAGGGCGTGGCTCAGCACGGCATCAAATCCAGTGCTGAGCCACGCCCCTGCACTGATCACATGACGGTGACGTCACCCCAGGTCCTTCGGCTGTTCAACAGTTCGGGTTGGTGGCAGCCGCCCCTTATGGATTCCATATGCCGCTATAGTGGAATCCATAACAGGATGTGCGAGTTACCACAACCCGAACGCCGAACTTTTTTAAAGTTCGCTCATCTCTAACAGTAACCTATCACTGCTCTCCTCGTGAGCTAGGTGCCCGGAGTATTCTTTCAGCACACCTAGCAGCCATGCGATACATTTTTTTTATGCCGTTTTGGCTACTAGTAGTTTGTACCTGTAGATGACTGTAATATGCCCTCACATATAGTATCATATTATGCTGACAGACCTGCGAGGGTTAACCTATCCAGCGTCAAAATACATAATCCATACAAATAATCGCGGTTCTTACTGCAGAAGCTCATTTGCTTTAAGACTGAAGGAACCAACAGACATGATTGCATCTGCAACAGAAAATAGCAAACATTAATTCACGTGGATACTTAAAGGTAAACTTAAAGGGGTTGTCTCACTTCAGCAAGTGGCATTGATCATGTAGAGAAAGTTAATACCAGGCACTTACTAATGTATTGTGATTGTCCATATTGCCTCCGTTGCTGGCCGGATTCATTTTTCCATCCCATTATACACTGCTCGTTTCCACTGTTACGACCAACCTGCAATCCAGTAGCGATGGTCGTGCTTGCACTCTATAGGAAAAAACGTCAGGCTCTCTGGTGGCTGGGACTGTAGGAGGCTACGTAGGCCGATGCTTTTTCCTATAGTATGCAAGCACGACCACCGCTGCTGGATTGTAGGGTGGTCGTAACCATGGAAACTAGCAGTGTATAATGTGATAGGAAAATGAATGAAGCCAGCAAAGGAGGCAATATGGACAATCACAATACATTAGTAAATGCCTTGTATTAACCGTCTCTACATGATAAATGCTATTTGCTGAAGTGAGACAACCCTTTCATTATTTTTGTTTTTATTGCCAAATGATGACACGTATCGCAGTTTAATGCCCATATAATCTTACTCGCCACTCTGATCTCCCATTTATTGACCCATTCTTTATTAATTGCTCCTCGTTCTGCTTCCAGAATATTTAAAGTCAGTTTTGCTTCATTCTTCGTTCCTGCACTTTATGCCACATTTATCAAATGTTGCTTGTTAAATTTGTATTATCCTTAAACCTACCAATTTTACCTAAAATAAGATACTGCAGCTTTCCTATTCCACTCTCCTACTAGAGCAGGGATCAGCAACCTCCGGCACTCCAGCTGTTTTGAAACTACAACTCCCAGAATCCTCCTTTCACCTCTATGGGAGTTACAAGAACATCCAAGTAAGTGTGCATGCTGGGAGTTGTAGTTTCACAACAGCTGGAGTACCTAAGGTTGCAGAACATCTTGCATCGGCGCTGCATCCGGCAGTCCGTGCGCGTGAACTAAAATCTACGCTAGCACCTGTCTGGGGTTGGTTGAATGTTCATCTACGCCAGAATACTGGCACAGATGATAAATGTTGTGGGGCCGCCGGCCCTGCCACTCACCGCGCCCCTTTTTTGGGAAATTTTTCGCACAACTGCCGTTGCAGTTTGCACATTTTTTCACACCACAAAAGTGACATACTTCAGTGATAAATTTGTACCTATGTGTTTTATGGGAACCTGTTTAGGACCGACCTCAGCTACTCTCATTAAAGCTCTTAGAATAAGAGTGGGGGGGGGCTGTATACTGTGCCTAGCATCCAGCTGAAAAGGACATGTAGGAGGAGTGCCTGGAGAATAAAGGCTGCCTAATACCCAGTAGCTCTCAATGGTTATTCCAACTGGATGACAGGAGTTGAATAGCAGATCTGAGCAAACCCTATGGACAATTTCTATATAGATAACCTTGCTTTTGTCTCGTGACAGAAGTGCATTAGGTAAAGGTGTTACTTTTTTGGAACCTAACACCCTTGGAACGTGCCGCTGCCAATTTTCCACTCCAATTCTTCCTTCCACGCAGTATAATGTATTAGACACAATGGGCTTTACACATAAAAACCGTTCTACCGTGCACTTAGGGACCATGTACAGTGTGTGGGACTAAGTTCATCCGCTTATAAGTGCACCTTCAATAGCTTTTGCATCCAGTCCAAGAGGCTCATACTTCTGCTTCCATAAGGCCATCCCTTTCAGCTCACTGAGGTGGTACAGCAATGCCTCTGAACCACTGCAAGAACAGAGGACACATATTATGTAATCACTTGGTCGATCATGCCATACACTTGAACTTGCAGCTGGGATGGCCGAACTTGTGTTTTGAAGTTCGACGTACAAGGTTCGGGTTTAGGTTATCTAAGAATTCAGTTATGGTCCATGGAAGCCAAATCCTTAACAGAATTCTTAGATAACTCGAACCTTGTACGTCGAACTTGAAAACACAAGTTCGCTCATCCCTAATCTTGACAGATCCAACTTCTGCTGTTGGCCAGCCATACGATCGTTTGTGTTTAATACATGGACAGGCTTTGATCAAGTTTTTAGATGCAGTTTTGATGTTAAAACCAGCGGTGAACTCAAAAAGAGGACAAGCTGAATCTGCCCTTTCAGACACTCTTTACTTTCTTTTACGATCCATGCCTGGTTTCAGATTCAAAACTGCATGATCAAAACTGTACCATACACCAGGCAAAATGCTTTGTGGGGCTAGCTCATCCTAATGCAATGATACCTTTCACTTTGTGATCCGTTGCTTTATTCTGCAGAAAAAGTACTCTGAATCCATATGCAAATGAGCAGTCAAGTGCACCGAGGGTGGGCCCAAATCATTGTGCACCCTTGCTCCTCCTGCTTCCTCTGCCAACCCCCCCCTTCTTCTTGAAGGACACGGCCACATTCTTGCATAGTCATCTTGCCTGGCCCTGTCAATCAAGACAGAGTGGGAGGGGCTGGCAGAGTAATCAAGAGGAGAAAGAGACCACAGAGTGACTTGGTGCACTTAACTGCTAATTTGCATATGGATTAAAAGTATTTTTTTCTTCAGGAAAGAGGTAACGGATCACAAAAGGTTCCTTTACAAGGGACGGCTCATCGCTAGTGGAGAAGGAGGAATCGCTAATGCCTTTGTTCTTCTCCATACTGTCTCGTTATTTCCCGACAGCCAGATCTGCCACCGGGAAACAATGATCTTTTGTGCTGCACAAAAGATCCAATTACTTGATGAATAAGCGTTTTGCTCGTTCATCACGTAATCGGCGGTGCATTGACACTGCAGCATCATCACTAATGAGCGTTACTAGCAATGCTTGTTAGCGATAATCTGTTCAATTGTCGGCCCGTATAAGGCCACGCTCACTCATGACTGACATTTGTCGCGCGACAAAGTCGCACTATTGTCGCTACGACCATTTTTATAATGGAGTCTATGGTGTCGCAGTGCGACATGCGACATGCCGCGACTGCGACATGAAAGTCGGAGAAAATCCATTCAAGATGGGTTTTTCTGCGACTGTCGCGCCGCAGTCGCAGCATGTCGCATGTCGCAATGCGACACCATAGACTCCCATTATAAAATTGTCGCTATGACAATAGTGCGACAAAATGTCGCGCGACAAATGTTGCAGTGAAGTTGTGCTCTATTTGTCGCGCGATTCTTTGTCGCGCGACAATTGTCAGTCAGGTGAACGTAGCCTAAAGGGCCCTTGAATAGAAGGTATCATTTCATTCAGCTGAGCTAGTCCTACAAGGCATTATGCCTGGTTTAACAGTGGGATGTACATCAGTGGAACTTACCTTTGTAAATGACTGATGACTAGCTTCTGAATAGTGGAGTACGAAGATTCTACAGCTTGTCCAAGCTTCTTCAAGCCCTGAAATGAAATTCTATTAGTTTGCGCCTCATGTTTACCCCTTTGGAAATCTGACTGAGAAGAGATAAATGAGAACTCACTTTAACTGTTAGCTGATTCATCAGTAATTCTTGGAGCTCAGGACTAGAGGCAAAAAAAATACAAAAAAATAAAAGTGCAATTATCTGACTGTGAAAGCGTTGAATGGATGTGATATTGTCACCATCTGGTTAATTTATCGAAGAATAAAACACTCCTCAACATTGAGGCAAAAATCATGGCATTATGGAAATCATAGGATGGATAGACATGTTAATGATATGCAAATGATAAGAAAAGAAACTAAATATTCAAAACATCTTGTTTTATTCAGTATTGAGTATGAGCACCATACGCAGATATACACGCACCTCCAGCCTTGGCATGTTATCATTGAGGTTATCAATGGTTGCCTCAGGAATGTTCTACCATGCTGAATGCACTTAGGCACGCAAATCATCAAGATCTGCTACTGGCAGCTCTTTTTGCAATTGCCGACCAATGATGTCCCAGATGTGCTCGATAGGAGTCCAGAAATGCTGCAGGTCATGGTTGCACGTTTAGGCCATATAGGCTGCTCACAGTAGTATGAGCAACACGCGGCCGGGTGTTGTCCTGTTGAAAAACGGCTCCTGAAACGCTTTGGAGAAATGGCCGTACTACTGGCTCCACAACCAAATCAATGTAAAGCCGAGCTGTTAGTGTACCTGAAGTGAAGACTAGAGGGGTCCAGCTACCGTACATTATGCCGCCCCACACTATAATCCAGGGAGTAGGACCGGTGTGATGTTTCTTTGTGAAGGCCTCTTCAAGGCGTTGCTCATGTGGTCTCCAGACAATCTCCGGCTATCACTGCATCGGAGACAAAAGCAGGACTCGTAGCTGAGGAGGACGGACCTCCATTCCAGCCTCCACTGCCGTCTCGCTGTGCACCATGATAGCCTTTGAGAGCGGTGGTGTGGGATCAATGGAGCACCTGTAGCTGGACGTCTGGCTCGTAGCCCAATGTCGTACAAACACCCTCTGATGGTTTGTGTAGACACTGGTCGCTGCCCCAGGCTTGGGACGTGATGTCCAATTTTTAGTACAGAATGGATCATTCTTATAATCAGATGATCCGTCTGTGCAGAGATTTGCCTCTGTGCACCTCTTGCTGTCATTCCAGCTCATTATTGTTCTTCCAACCACCGGAACAGTGCCGACATCTCGGCCTACGCGTAGGTGTGTAGTGATCTGCTGAAGTGATAAACCAAGGTCTCTCAGTTCAAGGATTCTGTTCCTCTCACAGGTGATAACTGGCATGTCAACGAACAGGAAGCATCGTACAATCATCAAACACAACTTGATCCAATTTTTTAGGTTTCATGTGGTTACAAAACTTTTCTTTCAATCTAGCGTTTACTCCCCTCACATGCCACAGATTGGAGCTAGGTGCTGGAAAATTTTATAATCTGCAGATCGATGCGACAGCTGCTACTTTCTTGATTTGCATAACCTTACGGCTTGTCCTTCTTGGTGTTGCCATTTCAATGCTGAGGAGTGCAGTTTCTTAATACTGATGACCTATCCAAAAATCTTGGAAAACCCTTTTAATCTCTGCCAGTTCTTAGCCTCTGTTAGTCCTCTGATTGCTAGGGACCCCACCAAACATGTGAATTGGAGTCTCAATGTCCCCGCTCTGGCTCTCTGCACGCCCCCCAATGGTAAGCCTTTTGTGTGTTGCTGCTCCATTCGAAGTTGACTGGACTGACAAAAACAGCTGAATATTCTGTTAAGCTACCTGTATCAGTCCTATAGACTTGACCACTGCATCATTTTTCTGCTATTCATACAGAATGCTTCATTTGAAATTGGCGACCCAGAGTGGTGGTACAGTAGACCACAACTGCTCTGTAAAACTCCAGGGTACACACTTATTTTAAAGGGGTTATCCAAGACTAACATATGCTCCCCCATACGCCGGGCCCGTCACACTGAATCTACTTAGGCTACTCTCACATTAGCGTTTTCAATTCCGCTATTGAGATCCCCCGCTATTGATTCATCCGTGCACGGGGAGAAGCAGCTGCGGCAGTGCGTGGACCAGGAGCGGCGCGGATGCCAGGGAGCCAGGTAAGTAGATTCAGTGCCAAGGACCCAGCATATGGGGGAGCATTTGTTAGTGTCGGATAACCCCTTCAAATGGGAAAGTTACTTCAAAGCACAAGACAACACTATTGTTCATTAAACCCCCACATTTTTGAAAGCTACCCTCCTTTCTGCATCACTATTAAATCAACTGAGCTATAAATCAGATTACCTTGCTTTACCCCAAAGCAGGAGATCCATAAATTCATCCTGAACAGAAGTCGTCGTATTTTTTTCCTGAAAGCATAAAAATATAAAGTAAGGCCTCTTTCACTCCTGCGTTCTGAGGATCCGGATCAGTCAGTCGCCTGAAAGCATTTGAAGACTGATCAGGATCCTGATCAGTCTTCAAATGCTTCCAGGTTACCATGGCAGCCAGGACGCTACCGAAGTCCTGGCTGCCATGGTACTCCGCAGCAGTGTACTTACCTGCGCTGCGGCCGCCCCTTCATGACGTCACAGGTCCCCGCGGCGCATAGATCAATGCACCGCCGGACCTGTGACGTCATAAAGGAGCGCCCAGAGGCCGCAGCGCAGGTACGTAAACTGCTGCGGAGTACTTCAGTAGCGTCCTGGCTGCCATGGTAACCGATCAGAGCCCCAGCTTACACTGGGGCCCCGATCGGAACTGCTACTGCGCATGCTCAGAGCTAAACGGCGATTCGCCGAAACAACGTTTAGATTAATTCCGGATCCGGATTAATGCACTTCAATGGTCATTAATTCCGGATCTGGCGTTATGTTTTCCGGATTTTTGGACGGAGACAAATCAGCAGCATTTAACATGCTGAACGGAAGACATCCTGATGCATCCTGAACGGATTTCTCTCCATTCAGAATGCATGGGGATAAAACTGATCAGTATCTTTCCGTCCTAGAGCCCCGAGAACGGATCACTAGGACGGAAAGTAAAAACGCTGATGTGAAGGGGGCCTAAAGGATCATGCGATTGGTTCATTAATAAACCTCAGTGTCCTATATGTATCACAGCATATGTTCGGAAAATCATTCTTATATACGCTCACAATTTAGGTAACATAGATTTGACAAAATTTCTGATAATCACAATTTAGCAACAAATTTAACAAAATTTCTGATAATTGGAGTGATAATAAATGATATTGTATACGGTTATTCTCGAGAGATCAGAATGACTACTACTATTAGCATTTCCCTGAACTGTGTTGCTTTTCCCACTTCAATTAGAAGACCAGATGGGACACCCCCTTTTGAGCCGTAGACGGCCACAATCAGTATTTTTCCATTCTATCTACTGACCACTGATCCTGCAAGAAAATAATCAGCTGCATTGGTGCTATGCATTAGTTTGGGTTGGCTCCTTGTCAGCCCTGTTCCTCCTAAAATGATCAGCTCCCGGTCACAAAACATGTGAAACACATGCAAACTGGGGCCAAAATGCGTAAGGCTTCCTTTCTACATGCGGACCATAGCCATGAAAAAGTGTGATAACATCAGAGGCTTCTATATGATACATGGGAAGAGGAGCGTGCCGAGAGGACATGATCTGTATGCCGTCCACTGCTAATAGCCATCTAAGGAACAGAAGCCATTAGGTGACTATTAAATGTGATCTGCAAAGCTGGATAACACCAGCTCATGTCCGGACACTTCCTCCAGACACAGGAAAAAAAAATGACAAAAAGTAAATATCAATAAAAAACCTGTGAAATAAATTAAATTTCCAACTCCTCTCCAATCCTGTCTGCACCGCCAGTGACCATTCCTCTGTGACATGAATGCATTTTACCTGGATGTCATGAAGACATATAATGCATCCATATCACTCAATATATATCAAACCCACACAAATTATTACCAGTCATATCTTTTTGTCTTCCAAGAAAATATGCAATTTCTTGTCCCTTTAAAAATTTAAAAAGGTTTTACGAGATTTTAAAACTGATGACTTATCCTAATTGTGACGTCACTGGCCTAGGAAAAGCTGCGAGAAGGCCATGGCTCTCACAGGAGCACCGCTGCCTTTGCAAACAGCTGATCGGCGGAGGTCCTGGGTGTCGGACCCCCACCGATCAGATACTCATGACCTATCTAGAGGATAGGTCATCAGTAATGAAATCTTGGAAAACGACTTTAAATATTCTGGTTCTGTTTTGATACTACCTGTGCCACAAATTTAAAGTAACGGCCAAAGTATACAACAGCCCCCGTCCTCCCCGAAAAAAATAATATATGTGATATATATCATATATACCAGGGCTGGCCAACCTGCAGCTCTCCAGCTGTTGTAAAACTACAACTCCCACCAAGCCCTGTTGTAGGCTGGTAGCTGTAGGCAGACTGGGCATGCTGGGAGTTGTAGTTTTGCAACGGCTGGAGAGCGGCAGGTTGGGCATACCTGATATATACTATTTCGAGCAGATGTTTTATAAGAGAAAGCCATCCCTGTGTTAGATGTACTTGGGGAGGATCTTTCTCCTCTCCTGATGTCTGTTCTAGTGAGTAGTAGTATTCAGGGGCGGACTGGCCATAGACCCTACAGGGAAATTTCCTGGTGGGCTGATGCCCTCCTCACGGCAGCCAGCCATGATAAGTAATGATCTGACACTCCTCCTGACTCCAGCTGTATTGCCATCCTGAGGCAACTGGCGTCGGAGGACAAAATGTGGCAGCTGGCAGTGGCCACCACAGCGGGGCAGCTTCTGGGGAGGTATTTTGTGATGCACTGTAATATTTGGCTCTGCTGGGGTGGTATATTGTGTCGCAATATGGTATTGCTGGCTGGCCTTATGTCAATCTGGCCCAAACTACACAATAGGGCCACACTAAGCTCCCGGTCCGCCCTTGGATGCATTCCTCATAAGATAAGAGTTCTGGACCATCTTTCCTTACAAATCTGTGTTATGCTGCTCCTTTGTTATTCCTCTTAGAAGTTTATGAATACATTGACACTCGGGTTTTACCAGTTGAGGGTGTGTCTCTATAGATTCACACACCATCCAATCAGTACAGATAGTATCACGCCGCGGAGGACACACCCCTTTAACATGGGGGAATGGTAACACCCAGTTGTCAACTTATTAACAAACACTCAGGAGGAATACCAGTAGAAAGGCATGACAGTTATAAGAAAAGATGCTCTGGAAGTGTTACTTCATGTCAGGAGAGCAGACATCGTTATCTCAGATATGTCCTTATTTATCATGTAGGGTGCATCGCACAAAAAAGAAATAGCAAGAATCTGACGGCAGATTTTCCTCAATCATTTATTTTTTAACTAGTTAAAAAAAAAACACACACACTTGGATGTACTAACCTGTACGAACTTCGTTAACTGAGAATCCATTTGCATTAGAATTTCTTCCCAAGCTTCACACATACAAGTCAGCGACAACTTTATATACTGCACACAATGACAAGAACATGATTGTTATGACAAAAATGTGGAAATGGAAATTAAAATATTATATTTTTTTAAAGCCTCCTCAGCACTTGTTTCAGCTTGCTACCCGTCTGGCCCTTGCTTTAGGGCTCATATTCATGAACATATAACAGCCCCATACAACCTTCCGAGTTGTAGAGAGAGGTGATAACAGCACCCGCGTCTGTGAATCTGTACGGCTTTCATACCAAAGCATAAGGTATTTTCTTGGTTTCATATGGAAAGAAATGTGGCATGTTCCACCGGAGGTTTCATCATGGATCTATTCTCCCCCTAGAAGCATTGCTTGCTTGTGATGTCTGGAGGCAGTGGACTTGGTTAACTAGGGAGAGTGTGCCGTCATTGATCGTTGGGGGGGGGGCGTTGAACAAGATGGGTGAAAGATGATAAATTCTGATTTATCCATGTTACGTTTTAGAAAGCGAGAGGAGAAGGAGGATATGGAAGATAGGCATTGTGGGATTCTGGATAGTAAGGTGGTGATGTCTGGACCAGAGAGGTAAATTTGTGTGTCGTCAGCATAAAAGTGATACTGAAAGCCGTGGGAGATACATCATTACAAAGAACTTACTAATGTACTGTAATTGTCCACATTGCCTCCTATGGAGAATACGTACAATCACAGTACATTAGTAAGTGCCTTGTATTAACTTTCTCTACATAATAAATGCCATCTGCTGACGTGCGACAACCCCTTTAACTGTAGTGCTTGACCATTCTGACCTGCGTGAACCCATCAGCAAAGGTGGAGCTACACTGCAATAACGACACAATGCCAGGGTTCAAGCAGGCTACTTAGAACAGTGTTTACCAACCAGTGTGCCTCCAGCTGTTGCAAAACTACAACTCCCAGCATGCCCGCACAGCCAAAGACTGTCTGGGCATGCTGGGAGTTGTAGTTTCGCAACAACTGGAGGCACACTGGTTGGGAAACACTGACTTAGAAAAACCTACCTGAAGAAGAGTCGAAATGTGGGTAAACTTTCTCGCCATTCGGGTGACCTCTGGTAAATATTCAGACAGTAAACTGGTATCCAGCTGTGAAGCAAACAGAGGGGGTCATTTACTATTCTGAAATACTCCTAAATTAGGTGTATCTCAGGCGCAGATGGCGGTGCAAAGGTTAGTTGCGCCACTATCTGTGACTTCTCCCCGCTCACGCCAGGTCTAAAATTGTGGGCATGGCGTGGGGGGAGATTAGAAAATGGTCTAAATGTAAGACTGTTTGGAAGCTGTTCTACATTTAGAATTAGCGTTGGATGTGCCAAAGTTATTAAGAGGCCTGTACCTCGTCATAACTTCGGCGGCGCCTTTATGAAGACCGGCGTCTAAAAAGCAAGCTGTCCTTCCTGTAAAGGACACGACCACTCACCTGGAAGTAGGTGACCACAGGAGTGGTGCTTGTTTTCAGCTCAGTAATTACAGAAAGGGATTTTAAGTCACTGGACAGGCACAATCCAAGACAAGACCCAAACACCTGAAAGTCAAAACGAGAGAAACATCATTGGGACATGAATGTTAAATCACTCCATGAACAATGTGCAGATAAGATGGCGCCATTTCTCCAATTTCATATTGATGATGTATCCTGAGGATACGTGATAGATATCAGAATCTCGGAAAACCCCTTTAAGAAATCTCAGCACAAATCCTCCCAACACCTGTATGGAGTATGCATGTTCTCATATCAGCATGTTCTTCTCCAATGGGTGCTTCAGTTTCCTAAAACACTCCAAGAATTTATGTCGGGGTCCGTGGACATGGCATGGACCATGTATTGCTGCAGAGGGAGTCCTTATGTGTCCATATTGCACAGCCATAGCTGCGTCATATGCTACCGTATGGTGCCTCCATTATCAATGCTTCTAGGAAAGAATACCTGGGTAATCTGGCACGTGGCGGAGCATGTCACAATATAATTGGAGAACCTACAGGGTAAATCCATGGCATTTACAGTAGCAGCAAAGTTTCCACAATGACACCTGCACATAATCTGACAAGCGGTGTCGGTTTTAAATCTGTAGCCTGCTCCACTTCTGTTGCAAATTTCAGCCTTTGCAATGCAAAGAAGGAAATCTATGGCAAATCCACGCAGCATTTTTTTGCAGTTTTAAACCAAAGTCAGAAGTGGATCCACCAGGAAGGTTACCTATAGAGAAAAGACTGACACTTCTCCCCTCCTTTGTATACACTCCTGTTTAGGCTCAAAGAAAAATATGTAAAGGGACCTAAAGCTTTGCTGATCAGTTTCGGCTCTACTTGGCTTTTCCAGCAGGCGGAATATGGATCCACAGAAAGTATTTAGGATCCACACGCTGGAAAAGTCTGATAAGCGCTGCTGTAGGGCTGGGCGATATGGCCTAAAATCTATATTGCGATATAATCTGAAGCATGTGGGATAACTATATATATCACGATATATTATCTTTTATATTTTGGGGATGGGTTAAACTTTTTTTTTTTACTTTTTATTTTAATAACTATTAGCCCCCTTAGGGGCTAGAACCCTTGTCCTATTCACCCTAATAGAGCTCTATTAGGGTGAATAGGACTTCTTACTGTCCCTGCTGCCCTGTGCACACAGCAGCAGGGAGCTTACCATGGCAGCCAGGGCTTCAGCAGCGTCCTGGCGGCCATGGTAAACCAACTGGAGCCCCAGGATTACACTGCTGGGGCTCCGATCAGAAGCTGCCACTGCACCATCAATGAGTGAGGAGGGGGGGACACTGGGGCCACAATCCCTCCCTTCTACTCCTCTCTGTTCTTATTGCTGGTCAGTGGCAGCCGCACACAGTGGGGAGGGAGGGACTACCTTGTTTTTCACTGTGCCTGCTCAGGATAACATGGTGCGCGCCGACAGCAGCGCGTGCTATGTTTTATCGCGGTAGGGCGATATAGACTAAATCTCTATCGTTGGCCAAATTTATATGGTTTATACTGCATATCGTCTATATAGCCCACTCCTGCTGCAGTTTTGTGGTTTCATTAAAGTTAAGGTACCCTTTAAATGGCCACTAACGTTTCACACAACTTTGCATGAATCAATAATACAAGCGACCATAAGAAACTATGTAATATGTTTTATCAGAGAGAAATATTTAGTTCTCCTGTTATCAGCTGTTTATCTCTCTGCCCCACTCTTTGTTTAATGCTTCTCTCTTTGAAATTTCCTTTGAATGCACCCAGGACTGAAGCAGCTCATAGTAGGGTCAGATTACACGTCAATACAAGTTTATGGAGAGGGGTGGGGGGAGAAGTGAACAGGAACTTAGAGACACGCACAGGAAGAGAGACTGCTGCAGCTAAGTAGGACGTTTATATCTCATTCCAAGTGATTTCTTCACAACCATACAGATCAGTGCTACTCTGTAATGTCATCCGTCATCATTGGGCTGCTTCTGAGTGAGTAAGAGAAGGTTAGGAAGCAGATTCTCCTCTACTTTCTGTATGCAGTGGATGGCAGCTCGTCTCCACCCACCAGACCTAGGAGAACTGAAAACTAGAAATTCAGAATGCACAGATACAAGTGATAACGGCCATAAATAGTGTTATAATTTCCCCCTTGTAAACATTGCATTATTCATTAATGCAAAGTTAGTTGAAAGGTTAGGTACGCTTTAAAGCAAACTATGGGAGCTGTATTAAGGATTTGTACAATACAAATCGATAAAAGGCAAAATGCATGAGCCCTTAGAATTGTATGGGATAGAGGGTGAGAAACACCGGGAAATGGGACCCGTGTAAGTTCAGAGGACAGTGCTGAGAAGACCATGTATCAAATCAATAAAAGCTTATGGTGTGCGCCTTGCTGAAAAAATAAAAACAGATCCGTGGAGAGGAATGCAGTAAAAGACATCACATGCTTACATAAAATGCACAAGAAAAAATATAAGTATACGTTACACAGTGTTAAATATAATACCTCTACGATTGTTGCGATCTTGTACATCCCATACGCATAGATCTCGATCTCCCCCGAGACTCCTCCAAGGACTAAAGCATTAAGTCTTCCGGAACAAAAGGAAAGAATATTTACATTTGACTGCAGAAAGACATTGGCACTACATTTTTGTAAAAATAAAGTACCAGTGATGCCTACCGATGGATCTAGTAAATTGAATAGAATTTGTAATAAAATTTGTAATAAAAAGCTTAAAGTGCAACTTGAATTATTTTTTTTTTTTGTAATGTGTAGGGGCAGTGATGCTGACCATTTTTGTAATATACTTTAATGACTGAAATTGTACATTTTTATTAGAAAAATAGTTCTAAAATGGCCTATTTCGAGCCATAGCAATGCTGCTCTCTTTACATAACTGTGCAGACGCACTCAACACTGACTGTGGTATGTAAACAGAAGACAGAGCAGCGTTGCTAAGGCTCGAAAAGGGACACTTCAGAGCTATTTTTATGATAGAAATGTACGATTTCAGTAATTTAGGTATATTACAAAAATGATCAGCATCACTGCCCCTACACATTACAAGAATAAAAAAACTGAATGACAGTTACGCTTTAACTATATGGGCTAGTGGAGAGACTGACCTAGATCACTGGCTATGTAATCTGGTACTATAGATACATATATAATTAATCTTTTTTTCAGTTTTGCATGACATAAAGGTGGTCACAGCTGGGGAGTAAATATACTGTGCATGGGGCATACAGAAAAGACCAAAAAAGCCAAGCAAGGGTCCTTTGGATTAAGCAGGAAAAATAAAAATAAAATAAATCACCTATCCCTAGGATTGGTGACACACATGATTACTGGGGGCCCACTGCTGGGACTCCCACTAATCACTAGAATGAGGAGTTTGGATACAGCGGTGGTCACACGTGTCCTGTGGCTTCAGTTAATGTCTGTAGGGGCTCATTCAGGCGGCCGTATGTTTTGTTCCGCATTTTTGCGGAACGGGTGCGGACCTATTCATTTCAATGGGATTGCAAAAGATGAGGACAGCACACTGTGTGCTGTCCGCATCCGTTGTTCTGTTTTGCTGCACTGCTAAAAATATAGAATGTGTGAGTAAGTAAAACTCGGCCCCCGTGGCCCCATTCAAGTCTATGGATCCACAAAAAACGGAATGCGTACGGAACAACAGAAACATCCATTCCGTTTTTTGCGGAGAGACTGAACTGTCCACAAAAAAAAAAAAAAATCCGCATTTTTACATGCGGCAATCTGAAGAAATATAGCTAAGTGCTGTACTCGACTATTCCCGTCAGTCCCATAGACAATGAGTGGAGCTGTAGAGCGCATGTGTGACCTCCGCTCCAGTCAAGCAGGGGACAGCGGTCAGACCCCAGCAATCCTATAATTATCACCTATCCTGGAATAACCGGAACAAGAAGAGCACAGGCTAGGACGATTTATGGAAATTGTCATCGCGTTCACCTACCGAACATCTCCCAAAAGCTTTATTTCATCAGATTTCTCCTCACTGGGACAAAACGAAAACATAAGGAACAGTTAGTCACACCTCTGACACTAAATACTGTGTAACGTGGTATCAGGTGAGAGTCCTGCAATAGACAACCAGTTCACCTGTGAGTATTTGCTCTAGTGATAGCATTAGATGATCGCGTGCACCGATTTGACAGAGCATCAATCTACATCTCCCAGCGGCCATCAGCGGAAATCACATTTGCACACAAGTCCCATTCACTTCTATGGAGCCAGAGCTGTGTGGAAAACGCACAGTACAGAAGATGCTGCGATGCGTGAAAAACAACGCTCATGTGCACAGAGACTTAGAAATGAATGGGCCAGGATTCAGGCCGAATGCTGTGTGTTCGCAACATGCATCACATCCGGCTGGGAAACTCTTGTGTGAAGGAGCACAAATGAGGAATCAATGACATGTAGCACTAGTCCGCTCAGCAGATTTACAAGGTCCCATTCACATGTGGCAAATTCATGATGTGAATAAGAATTGAAGTCTAAGAAAATCTCTGTCACATGCGACAGAAAAAATTGTCAAATTGTCGCAGAATTCTTCTGGAACTGCTGCAAATTTCACCCATTCCAACGCAGTAGATTTTAGCGCAATGCTGGAGAGGTTTTGAAATAAAGGGGTTATCCAACCCCTTAAAGGCCCCCCCCCCAAATCCTCAGGTTCCTCGTATACATTATACTCACCTGCTTCCCAGCACCCTCATCGCTCCTGATCTCTGCACAGCCGCTGCTGCATCTCTCCATCGGGCAACAGGGGGAGCAACCAATAGCAGGCAACGACAGGCTGGAGCCTCCCTAGCATCGTAGATGACGCTTTGGATGCTCGTCTCTGTCGCGGCTTGCTACTGGATGCTCCCCTCCCATTGCTGGATGTTTTGATCCGCAAGACTGGGAGATGCAGCGGCGGCCGTGCAGGGGACCGGAGTGACGCAGGTGCTGGGGAACAGGTACGAGGGGCCATTATAGGGATTAAATAACCCCTTTAAGGCGACATCCAAAACATCAATGGTATGAGTGCATTTTATTTTAGATTCTTTTTATGGTATTTACCGACACAGTGTGTAATATTGGATCTGTGTATGTAACTAAACTCTGATCTAGACTGGGAGTGTATAGGTGGGGGTGTTGGGAAAAGGGAGTTTTTTTTAAAGGGGTTATCCCACAAAATGTATTACTGTGGAATGAATACAGCATCTCAAATGCAGTATTAATACAATATACATGCCTTAAAAGAACTGTTCTTTTTTTTTTGTACATCACATTTTCCTCTCTAGTAGCGCCCCCTGCTGTTTCTCCTTCTGGTCCACCTTCTTTTGCTTTCAGAGGTGGACGCACATGCTCAGTAGCTTCCCTGCTCCCCTGGTGTGTCTCTCTTTAGACAGTGGAGAAGGTAATCTGAGCCGGGGATTGCACAGCGATTGCTGCTATTGTGGAATCTATGTAGTAAAAGCCTCTTCGTCTCACCAGCACCGGATACATTACAAGAACATCCCGCAACCAGAAAAGAACATCAGTGGCACAATAACCATTAATATCTAGACACAGGATCCATTTATTTAAACCTCTCCAATAGAAAATGTGCCTTGCTTCTTGTATCCCTTTATACAAATGTTTTAATGCAAATTTTGATTTTTCCTTACCTGAATATTTTAGCGGTGGCATTGTAACTATAAACAAACAGATAAGTAAAGAATTAGGAGTTTATACAACACATACATGACTGTTTCCTATTCTAGAAAATCCCTCTAAACCCTCGAGTAAATACTTATTGATGCCCCTCAGGGGTTTTCTGTGATTTTTATATTGATCGCCTGTCCTGGGGATAGGACATTAATATTTGATCAGTGGGGGTCCGACACCCCGCACCCCTGCCGATCAGCTATTTTAGTTGTGCTCTGGCGCCAGAACTTTACAGCCCTATCCATTGTATGCTAGACAGAGCTGGTAACTGCAGCGCTGCTCCCATAAAATAAACGCAGTTACCAGCTCCATCCACCACACAACGCGCTGCTGTGCAGTTCCGGCATCAGAGCCACCCTGAAATAGCCGATCGGTGGGGGTGCAGGGTGTCGGACCCCCACTGATCAGATATTAATGGGCTATCCTGAGGACAGGTCATCAATATTAAAATCCTGGGAAATTAAGTGGAAATACTGTAACATCCACTCTTCTCTGTTCATAACTTACCTACCGGATCTGACTGATGATTCATCTACCTGCAAGGCCAAACAAAGGTGTAGTCGCCCATTTAAGACGTTGTACAATTTACATGGGGGCATGGAACCTCCATTCTTGTGATGAATACAAGTCAGACCCCCACCGATCAGATATACTCTTGATGGGGTAAATTATTCACATTCTTCTATAGCTGCAGCCTGACTATTCATGTTTCCCGTGACTATGCATACTCCATTTATAAATTAAAAACCTGGGTACGCCAACTGTGTCCTGCATACAAATGACCCTGAAAAGGAAGAGCCGTAAGGGAATTCTTTGACGACTGATCTGCTGCCCAGTCTTTCACTGAAAGAGTCCTATGAATGGCAACAGACATAGCTGATGCTCCTACCACCATCTTGGCCACATCAAGCGAGGCCTCACAGATACACTCGCTAGCCTGCGTAATCTGGAATGCTAACTCCGCCAATTCTTCCCGGGAACTACCAGCAAGTAGGCCATGCCCAAGTTGCTCTGCTCAGGCAGTGGTAGCCCTGCTGACCCACAAGAAGGCAAAGATTTTAGAGGAAGGTTGAACCTGCGGCCCCAAAGGTGGATTTAGCGAAATAATTATCTTTTTATCTTTCGGGTCTTGGAAAAAGGTGGCCTTAGCCAGGGGAAGGGTGGTGTGCTTGGACTGGCATGAGACCGAGGAGAACAACCAAGCCTTTACCACCTCTACTGGGAAGGGGTATACGAGATCCAGACACTTAGGTTTAGAGAAGCGCTTATCCAGAACTGCCCACTCATTTTTGATAGCGCAGCTCAAAGTTTTGATGAGAGGAGAAAAACGTATGCTCTCTTTTGGGGCTGCAAATGGAAAGCCTCCTTGTGTACTGGAGGATTCCTGAATCTGGACATGCAAGGTGTCATTCACTGCTGCATTAATGCTGTCAATCTTAGAAGCAAGGCTAGAGGACTGATCCTCATCTAGGGAGTCCTCAGAGTCGATAACCTCTCCATCAGAAATGTAGTCCTTCCTTTTCGACATAGGAGGGAGGAGAAGCAGAGATCTCCAAGATGCCACTGAGGATCTGGTCCGTTTACGGGATTGGTCCCTAGGCAAATTCATAATGTCTCTTGAGGAGGGAGACTGCTGCAAGGCTTGCGGGGCCAAGCAACCTAAGATGTAGATAACTATAGATAGGGGCGGTTTAGACAGGTCAGATAACGCTGTAGACAGGGAGCGTGCCGACTCGGGTTCTTAACCCTGGGGGGGTCATTTGGAGCCAAACAAATGCTGCATAACATCTCGGTTTGACCACATTGAAATTTGGCACTGCAGCAGGCGCAAGCAAAGTAGGTAGCAATGGTGGACCCCTGTCTGTGTGCTTCACCTCTAGGGTAGGAAATGATAGGGATCTAGAGGAGGTGAGCTTCTGGTGGGCGACAAAACTAGGGAAACAGACAGCACCTAACAAAATCAATCTAATAGCTTGCAGGAGAGATATAGGAGGACAGGGGGGGCACCTAGGGCAGAGCCTACCCGTTTGTGGAGCCACGGGTTCCAGAAGCAGGTCAGAACACTTGAGCCTTTATCCAAGAGCTGGGAGGAAGAGCCAGAACGGAGGTGGAGAAAAAAAGGAAAGCCAAAACCCATCCAGGAGGGAGTCCTTGGTACGCTGGTCAATTTTTGGAGCTGTGCCAGGCCCTCCCCCAGCTGGAAGGGGCACTAAAAAGCCAGGGCCTAAAGTAGATGCCAGCGGCCGACCAGAAATGAGGGGTTGCTGCGATGGAAGACGCAGATGTGCCGGCCAGAGTTGGAGGCTGCGGCCAGCACCGGACGTAAGATGAGGGAACCAGAGGGTACGGGGAAAGCTTGGGAAACCTCCCAATAGTGGCTGGAGTACCACCTCTACCCCAGGACTCGGACTTGCTGGGGCCAGTGGTGCTGCGGCATAGCTGCAGCAGGGATCGGGCTTGCTCGGGACAGCAGTGCCGCAGCAAGGGTCCAGAAGGCAGTGGTGGGTGGCGTCATCCAAGAGGAGCCGGGAAGGAAGGGGGGACACTGTTTTGTTCCATACTCACCTGACTCCAGCCTTGGTTCCAGCAAGGTCCTTCAGCCTCCCAAGTCGCTCAATTTGGTTGGGGAAGACCGGGGCCCGAGATAGATAAGACCTGAGGCTGGCAGGCACTGGAGGATTTGATGGTCCTCCAAACCACCTTTTCTTCTGTCCTGGTTACTGAGGATGTTAGGGGGCATCCCACTGTGCTGCCAGGTGGGTAACTGGGGGATAACTCCACCCTGGGCCGAAGGGCTTGAAAAAGCAAGACGGCAGAACAGATGTCTGCCTCCTATGGACACTAAGCTAAAACTGATTAGCTCAGTGCCTGCAGGGGGTATAGCTGGTGGGACTGCATCCTACCAATACCCAAGGTCTTTGCTATATCCCCCAATGACATGGATGAGAAAATTAAATTATCGTTAATGAATTGTGGTAATGTAAATGTGCATTGTGTGACCTTCCGCCGATAGGCACGACGACTAAACCTGTCTGCACACAGTCAACCATCATCATTTAAGTGAGTGTGGGATCGAATATGAACGAATTTGTACACAATACTCCCTGCATCTAACTGCTCGTCGTTATCATTTGTTTGCTGTCGGTAGGTCACTTGTGTCGCCAACCGGCTGAACGATTAAATACTCGTGTAAATGAGCCTTTTCTCTCACCGAGTCCATTGGGGAACACAGCTCATAGTTCTGTGTTCCCCAATAGGAGAAGTGAGAAAACTAACCAAACCAAAGAAACAAAACAAAAGTATAGCAACAAGATATCCTTACTTTTTGGGCAAAGCAGGCAGCCTTGGAAGAAGAATGCTGGACTCATCTTCTGCGTTATAAAATGACTTCAAGACACTGGGATAAAACATAAAAAATTCTAAAAATTAAGAATATAAAATCATCATGTGAAGCACATACAATAAAAATCTATAATCGGTTCTATGGATGGACGAACGCTCACACACTTCAAGCTCTGGATCTATTGTTATCCTAAGCAGTGGATACTGACACAGAAATCCAGACACAGCAACACTTTCTAATAGGTGGACGATAAGACGATGAATATGAATAAGACCTTTGGTAGATGATTTATGTGTTGTTGTTTTTTTTACAAAGGTGGGGCAGAGATTCCACCACATTTGCAAAATAATGAACGGTGGCCCCCAACATTAATAATGCCCCAATAGTGACCAAAAGTATTAATAATGACGCATTAGTGGCCCGCAGTAAACATAAGGCCCCCAGTATTAATAAAGTCCCCATTAGAGGCCCCCCAGCATTAATAATGCCCCAGAAGTGGCCCCCTGTATTCATAAGGTCCCCATTAATGGCCCCCAGTATAATTAATGCCCCATTAGTGCCCCCCTAGCATTATTTTTCCTCCATTAGAGGCTCACAGTATTAATAAAGCCCCCATTAGAGGCCCCCCAGCATTAATGCCCCAGACGTGGCCCCCAGTATTAATAAGGTGCCCAATAATGGCCCTCAGTAAAGTTCATGCCCCTATTAGTGCTCCCCTAGTATTATTTTTCCTCCATTAGAGGCTCACAGTATTAATAATGCCCCCATTACAGGCCATAGTATTATTATAATGCCCCTTCCCCCCTCTTTTCGTGCAAAAAACTAAATAAAACTCACCTCATCCATTTGATCGTGCCGCGGTGAACACCCGCTGCTTACTGGAAGCGCAGAACAGGACCTGCGCTCCAGCATGATGATGTTCCGCAGGTCCTGCTGCTTCCAATCAATGCTGCGAAATGTCATCACGCTGGAGAGCAGGTCCTGTCCTGTGCATCCAGTGAGCAGCGAGTGTTCCCCAGGGCGCGATCAAATGGATGAGGTGAGTTTTATATATATTTTTTAAACACAAGCAGAAGAGGAGGGCAAAGGCTGTACTAACGAGCGCTCCACAATGGGAGCGCTCATTAGTAATAGTGCACAGGTGGCAACCCTATGCATGCCCACACAGAGAGGGCTCTGGCACGCGTGCCATGGGTTCGCCACCACTGTCCTAAGGCGCTTTGAAGGCACAACCCTAGGCCTGGTCAGCTTTAAGATAGTTGACATGTGGGTGAACACCTCGTGTGCAGTGTTTGACGAATGCCTGAGTATTTTACATCTGAAACGTTGTATTTCGTGTTTTTTTGAGTGACCAATAAACTATTTGACTGCAAAGCCCTTTCAATGCTGGCTAAAATATATAAGATACAAGCAAGAGAAACCTATGAGACCCGTCTGTTATTGCAGCTTAGTCCTATTCACTTCAATGGGCAAGAGCTGCCATACCAGACACACTCCATGAAGAAGTGATGCTTCTTGGTGGAAGTTTCGGGTAAAACCTGACATTTTTTTTTTCCCTCTAAACTCGGACAATTCCCATAAATATGTTGCTGAAGTGGCCGATCTGTGGACCCACCTATTCTCCTCTGTTACTTCCATCCACTGCATGCAGGACACTGGCCTTTCCACTGAGAATGAATGAAGGCTTTCAGGCTTTTCCACATCACAAAGCACCACCTTCTTGGTGTCAGCGAGACCGAAGGCCAAGACTGCGGGGACAAACAAAGGAAGAAAAATATTCACATGATAG
The DNA here is from genome assembly GCA_033119425.1 of Bufotes viridis. Classification (NCBI taxonomy): domain Eukaryota; kingdom Metazoa; phylum Chordata; class Amphibia; order Anura; family Bufonidae; genus Bufotes; species Bufotes viridis. The sequence goes on along the minus strand of CM065590.1, from coordinate 556,871,594 downwards.
AGACTTATCAAAGACAAAACGTAAAGAAGAGCCACTTACTTTTGCCATCAGGTCTCCACGCTAAGCATGTCACCTCCTTCCCGGTATTTTCATTAGGGGGTAAAATCCACACCCTCTGAATATTTGCCAGTCTATGGAGCAAAACCTGATGAGACGACATCAACAGTGTCAGACTAATCACCGATTTAGAAAACGTCATCTTAGAGGTAGTGTTGAGCGAACTTCTTTTTTTAAGGTCTGCGTCCAAAGTTCGGGTTCGGGTTATCGAAGAATCCCGCTATAGATTCCAAATTCCATTATGGTCCGTGGTAGCGGAATCCATAACGGGATTCTTCGATAACACAAACTTTGGACGCCGAACTTAAAAAACAAGTTCGCTCAACACTAGTTATAGTAAGACGTTACCCCCCAAAGCCAGCAATGGCATGAAATAATAAGAGAACAACTGCTCACCCATTTTCCAGTGTTGCTGCTCCGATCCTCCCTGCCAGCGCATCCATGGTGTCGTCTTCTTGGCCGCAGTGATGATGTGTCTGTAGGCAGCGGATACTGGTCAGGCCAGTGACTGGCTGCAGTGGTCAACGTGGAGTTTACAGCGCATCATCACTGCCCGCAAGCAAAGCCCAGCAGGAAGGATCTGAGCGCCAATGCTGGAAGGTGAGTTTATGTTCTTTGATTATTTTAGGACAATTGCTGGCTTTCTGGGGCAGTTTTTTATTTCATTTTTTTTAAAGGGGTTTTGCAGTCTGTTACAACTGATGATCTATCCTCAGGATGGATCATCAGTATCTGATCGGCCGGGGTCTGACACCCGGGACCCCCACCGATCAGCTGTTTGAGAAGGCAGCGGCGCTGCAGGTGCGCCGCGGCCTTCTCACTGTTTGCCGCTGCTAGCACCCTGCCCAGTGACGTCTCGGCTTGTATCAAGTGGCGTGGGCGAGGCTAAGCTCCATTCAATGAACAGAGCTTAGCCTCGCCCACGCCACTTGATACAAGTCGTGACGTCACTGAGGCGGGGCGCTAGCAGAGGTAAACAGTGAGAAGGCCGCGGCGCTCCTGCAGCGCCGCTGCCTTCTCAAACAGCTGATTGGTGGGGGTCCCGGGTGTCGGACCCCGGCCGATCAGATGCTGATGATCTATCCTGAAGATAGATCATCAGTTGTAACAAACTGCAGAACCCCTTTAAGTTTACATTTCCTTCCAGTAACGTCTCCATTTGAGAATATAACAGCACAGTTGTTAAGGAGTTAAAGCGTTTTTGGGGGTTATTGATATTGAAGACCTACCCTCAGGATAGGTCAGTATTATCTGATTGGTGAGGGTCCGACGCCCAGCTGTTCCCTGCAGGAAATAGCTCTTGAATGGAGCGGGAAGCACAGCTCCATTCGAAGTGCAGTGTTCGTGCCGGCTTACTGCAGCTCAGCTCCCACTGAAGAGAATGGGAGTTGTGCTGCAGCATCCTGGAAGGACCACTATATTTTGGACGGATCTGTGCTTCGTGTTACATTCAAAGTGTTGGTTTCAGCACCGGAGGCTGCGCGGGGAGTCGGGCCCCCACTGATCGGACATTAATCACCTATTATCCTGAGGACAGTGCACATCTGATGATCCGGAGGATAGGTCATCAGTAGTAAAAAGACGACAACCCCTTTAACAGTAGGACTGGAGGGAATGGGTTAGGTTGAGAATTTGGCAGGGTGGGGGGGCATTTACATTTTTGGCTCAGGCAGCTGAAAGGCTAGGTGCGCCCCTGCGCCTGGCCACAAAGCACTGAGGGAAGGGGGGGCCCCAAGCTGAACTCTTGCACCAGCGTCCGTGTCCCTTTAGCTACGCCCCTGCAGCCGATCATTCGGAAACTTACCTCCCCAACTTTGTTGACAAGCGCAATCAGATCCCTTTTGGGAGACCATGACATAAATATAATTTCATGGGGCAACTGCTTCTCCCCGACTTGCCGAAACGAAGGCATGGCAGAATTTCAACTATGTCCAAATACGATAATTCACCGGCATCTGGAGGAAGAGAAACTAGATTACAAATGCTGCTATTAACACGTCATGAAAGCAGCTTAAAGGGCATCTGTTAGCAGATTTGTCCCTATGACACCGGCTGACCTGTTACATGTGCGCTTGGCAGCTGAAGGCATCTGCATTGGTCCCATGCTCATATGTGCCCACATTGCTGAGAAAAATGATGTTGTAATATATGCAAATGAGCCTCTAGGAGCAACGGGGGCGTTACCATTACACCTAGAGGCTCAGCGCTCTGCAATGACCACACCCTCTCCACTTTGATTGACAGGACCAGGCAGTGATGACGTTTAACTACCTGGCCCTGTCAATCAAAGTGCAAGTGGAATGGTAACGCCCCCGTTGCTCATTGGCATATATTAACACATGGCTATAGAGGCTGATCTGTATTAGTAGTGATGATATGCTAGATGTTCCGAAGGCTGGTGTTACATTTTAGGGGGGGGGGGGGGTCAGCGGTTTAGGTGAGTTTTTACAGTGTTTTTAGGTGGATAATTCCATCTCCTGATGTTACATGGAAATCCAGGAATTGCGGCGACGCTTGTCCTGCTCTGAGGGGTTCTCATTCACTACAGTGGGACCCCCGGCCCACTCCTCCCTTTACATGAGCCCAGCCACCTAGGACCCCTGCCTAGTCCCATGTAGCAGCAGATGGGACAACCCAGATGTTCCCTTTCCCGGTACTGCACACCTCACTGGTAATGGCAGCACTATAGCAGTCATGTATGTCACTATATAGTCTGTGGGGTGAAGAAGGAAAGGCTTCCATGTACGTGCAGCGCACATGCATCCTCTCACAGGCTGCACACAGTAGTATACATGGCGCAGCGTCTCCCAGGCTGACGGGAGGCCGGGGTGACACCCGAGCTCACTCACCGCCCGGCCCCGGACCACGGCGGAAGAGCAGACAGCGCGGCCTGCTGACGTCACCGCTCCTCTTTCGCGCTATCGGTCCCTATCTTCTCTACAAAAGCTGGATGACGTCACGGTCACATGACCGCCCAGGGAGGGAGGTCCGGGCTGTGAGCGGCAGATTCGGATGTGCACTGTATGACGTATGTCCCCTATATATGTGTATGTGATGTATACAGGATTATACATTAATATTCTGTGTTTTCTGATAATGCTGACCTGTGGTCAGGCTAGCCTCAGGATAGGTCATCAATATCAGAAAACCGGATAACCCTTTTTAACCCCTTCCGGACTGGGCAATTTTCTGGTTTTGTTTTTCACCCCCACCTTCCTGGAGCCATAACTTTTTCCATTCCTAGACGTATGAAGGCTTATTATTTACGGGCAAGTTGTACTTTACTTTCTAATGGCACCACTTAAAGGGAACCTGTCACCAGGATTTTGTGTATAGAGCTGGGGACATGGGCTGCTAGATGGCCGCTAGCACATCCGCAGTCCCCATAGCTCTATGTGCTTTTATTGTGTCAAAAAAACGATGCAAATGAACCTTAGATGAGGCCTGCTTGTGAGATGAGTCCGGTGTTCTCTGTTTCCGGAGCCGAGCACCTCTTCGCATCCTCCGAATCTCCTCCTTGCTCCCCGACGTCATAAAGCTAGAGCGCCGTAATCTCGCGATGTGCGAGCTAGCACATGCGCAGTTCGTTCCCTCAGGCTGATGCCAGCCCAGGGTAGGAACTCTATGCCGGCACTGTGCATGCGCTAGCTTGCGCATCGCGAGATTACGGCACTCTAGCTTTATGACGTCGGGGAGCAAGCAGGAGATTCGGAGGATGCGGGGCGGTGCTGGGCTCCAGAAGCGAAAGTAGCCAATTTTGCATATCTATCAAATCGTTTTTTTGACACAATAAAAGCACATAGAGCTATGGGGACTGGGTACTGCGGATGTGCTAGCGGCCATCTAGCAGCCCATGTCCTCAGCTCTGTATACAAAATCCTGGTGACAGGTTCCCTTTAAGACTACATACACACGACAGTTGTTTTTTGCTGTCCGCAAATCGCAGATCCGTCTTCCTTTATTTTTCACATCCACCTCCTTTCCCGTGTGTCCCCAAATTTTGTAGGTTGTGTTTCTGTGTGTCTTCCGTTTTTTTTTACAGATCCGCAAAAAAAAAAACGAAGGCTTAAACCAGTTTCTTAAAGTACCTGTACAAGTTCCCTGGTTTCCAAGCAACCATCCGCAAAAAAAACAGGATGCAGATGACAAACAGATGGCTTCCGTTGGTCATCCGCATTTTTTGCGGACCCATTAACTTCTATGGGTCCGCAAACGTTTTTTTGCGGACAAGAATAGGACATGCCATATATTTTTTTGTGGACAGGCAACGGAAGAGGCATCTGCATTTTTAACTGATCCATAGAAATGAATGGGAAACCATTGGATCCGCAAAAAAAAGAACGGAGGCCGCAAAAAAACACTGCTGTGTGCATGTAGGCTAAATGGGTTGTCCATGTAGGAGTGGAGCATTTGCTTGCTCCGATGCTCCCATTGTGCTGCATCGAGCAGGGCGAGGTCTGTTTGCTGTGAGCCGGTGACATACCGGGTTTTACATCGGTATACTAGGCCAAAACGTCACCGTCACAAATGGGCGGTCTTAGAGGCAGGTAATAGTGATGCCTCCGGGTCAGTACAATCACCGCAATACTACATTTATATGGGTTTTCTTATGTTTTAAAGGGGGTTGTCCAAGTTATTTTTATTGACCTTTCCTCGGGATAGGTCATTAATATCAGATTGGTGGGGGGCCGACTACAGGGATTCCTGCTGATCAGCTGGTTGAAGAGAAGGCGCACGCCGTGCCAGCGCTGCCTTCTCTTCATTGTTTACCTGCTCGCTGTCGATGTCGCAGCGGTGAGCAGTGTAACTACAAGAAGCCGTCCCATTCACTTCTACAGGACGGCTTCTTCCTATTGAAGTGTATAAGAACGAGCCGTCCTGTAGAAGTGAATGGGACGGCTTCTTGTAGTTACACTGCTCGCCGCTGCGACATCGACAGCGAGCAGGTAAACAGTGAAGAGAAGGCAGCGCTGGCACGGCGTGCGCCTTCTCTTCAACCAGCTGATTGGCGGGGGTGCCAGGCATCAGACCCGCGCCGATCTGATATTGATGACCTATCCTAAGGATAGGTCATCAATAAAAATAACTTGGACAACCCTTTTTTAAAAATAAAAACTTTGGAAAAAATTACCACCATATTCTGCACCTCATAACTCCTTTTTTTATAGTTGTCTACGAACCTGCATAAAGGCTCATTTTTTTGAGTTACGATCTGTAGTTTTTATTGATACCATTTTGGAGTGGGTATAACTTTTTGATCACTTTTTATTTAACTTTTTTCATTTTTTTGAGTTGAAGTTCCGTATAAATATTTTATATTTTAATAGTACAGGTCTGTTCGGACTCGACCAAGCCTATGTTTATATTTTTGTTAAAATTTTAGTTTTTGTTTTAAACTTTTTTTTCGCCCCTCTCAAGGGCCTAACATCATGCAGTCCTTAGATTGCCACTTCTATTTATCAATGGAAATAAATCCTTTGAAAAAGTGAATATTCAGTATATTCTAATGCAGTGCTGCCACCTTCAGGCCGACATTGGCGAAAGGCATCGGAGCCTCCAACAGGCTTTGGAAGTTCACGTCCAATCAACAGCTCCCCCACATGGCAATCGGGGGAGCCGTTCCATGCCCGGAAGCACAGCGCTTCCAGTTTTTGCACTCTCAGATGCTGTGGTCACATGAGGTTAAACGCCTGCAACCAGCATATAGCTTGCAGATATTAGCCCCGGGTGTCTGCTGTAGGAAACAGCAGAAACCCCGCACACAAATCCTGGCATAAGGAAAGTTCTAAGGCTGGGTTCACTTGCGCGTATTTGATACGCGCGTTTCTGTTGCGCGTATTACAGCGCGTTTTTGCAAATAGGAAACCCGCATCGTACGCACGTTCGTGTGATTGACTACTGTGGCATCAATCACAATACGCGCGAAAAAACGCCCCAAAGAAGCTCAAGAACTTTTTTGAGCGTAGGGCGTTTTTCAGCATGTTCAAACGCGCTGTAAAACGCTCAAGTGAGAACCAGGGCCATAGGGCAGCATTGGTTTTCATGTGTTGAGCGTTTTACAGCGCGTTTGAACGCGCAAGTCTGAACCCAGCCTAAACCTCCAGTATCATAGTGATCTCTGGCTCATCAGATCTGCAGGCGGGCGAGGTTTTGTGGCAGTATTACCATAGTCTGAATGAGGCCTAAAGGTCAGCATGTGCTTTCGGTTTTTTTTTTTTTTTTTTCATTTAGAGAATACCTTAAAGGGGTTGTGCACCTTTGGTGGGATTACTGGCAATCCCCTCCTTCTCAGAACGGTGAAGGGAACCATACTGCTTCCCGGCCGCTCTGCTGCACTCCCAGGATGTAGATATAGAAAGTCAAATTGCAGCGCTCACCTGCGTATCGTGTCAGAGGCAGGGATGTGGCCAGGACAAAGCCAACATAAACTGTGTAAAAAGTAGGAGGGTCCAGCTTCGGATGAAACGATATCTTTTATTTGATGCAGTAAAATCCATACAAAACAAGACAGATGCAAAATCGACGCGTTTCAGATCTCAAGTTAAAGAGGTTACCAAAGATAACCACACTCACGATTCCGACCACTTTTTAAAAGCAGTGTAAAGATAAAGTTCCCCTATGTGTAAAACCTATCAATAAGTTATCATCAGGGCAGTGGCATACCTAGAGAAGTAAGGGCCCCATAGCAAAGATCAAACCAGGCCCTTGGGCCATTTTTTCCACTGCCTCATTTGCTAAAAGTTGTTCCTTTAGAGCAGGGGTGCACAGCCTGCGGCCCTCGATACCATTCTGTGTGGCCCCCAAACCATCTGGTAGCAGACATGTATGTCTACGTCTTGTGAATGCTCACATGTATCTTTCATGTATTCCCCCATAGATGGGAGTACTAGAAGTGTAAATAGACATTTATGATATAGACTGAATGTTCTATATGCCATAAATACAATATTTCAGTTGGTAATACCCCTTTAAGTTTTATTTCCGGCCCTTGTAATTGGTTCAGGCGGACAATGTGGCCCCAACCAGAAAAGGTTGTGCACCGATGCTTTAGAGAGGGTAGAGTCCTGACCAAGTTTTCACCCCTAGTAGAAGAGGAGATGATCCCAACTGGGCCCCCTCTTGCCCTGGGCCCCATAGCAGTCGCATGGTCTGCCGCTATGGTAGTTACACCCCTGCATCAGGGCTAGTTCACAAGGCAGCTTTTGGCGAAATCCACTGCATATTCCGTGGTGCTTTTTCAGTTTGAACGTGGCAGACCCGATCACGGTTCAGCCCCATCAGTGGGGTGTCCTACACCCAGGACCCCGCCGATCAGCAGTTTGCACTAGTGCCATGGCATTCTCTCCGCTCACCAAGCACAGCACCGTACACTGTATAGTGGCTGTGCATGGTATCACTGCTCAGCCTCATTCACTTCCATGGGGCTGAGCCGCTCCTAGGTCATGTGACCAATGAACTTGACATCACATGGCCTAGGCCAAGCTGCGAGCACCGGTGCCTTCTCAAACAGGCGATCAGCGGGGGGTCCCGGGTGTCAGACCCCCACCGATCAGGTACTGGTGAACTATCCAGAGGATAGGTCATCAGTATAAAAGTCCTGGAAAAGCTCCTTTAAACCACACATGGACACCCACTGTAGTTTCCAGAGGCATCCGTGTGGATACCGCATGAATATAGGACATGTCCTTTCTTGGCACGGTTGCAGAAGATAAATGGCAGTACAGCTTCCTATTGAAAATAATATATATATTTTTTGTTGTTGCAGAATCCAGATGACTCATGGCATATTCAGCGAGAAGGCGGGTGGCTAATCCGTGTTTCCAGCAGCAAGGTCCTTTCTGCATCTTACCGTATTTTTCACCCTATAAGACGCACCGGCCTATAAGATGCACCTGGGTTTTTGAGGAGAAAAATAAGAAAAAAATATTTTTAACCAAACGGTGTGCTTTTGAAGTAATGGTGGTCTGTGCATGACAGTATTATGGGAGGGATCTGTGGATGGCACTGTTATGGGGGATCTGTGGATAGCACTGTGATGGGGGATCTGTGAATAGCACTGTGATGGGGGATCTGTGAATAGCACTGTGATGGGGGATCTGTGAATAGCACTGTGATGGGGGATCTGTGAATAGCACTGTGATGGGGGATCTGTGAATAGCACTGTGATGGGGGATCTGTGGATAGCACTGTGATGGGGGATCTGTGGATAGCACTGTGATGGGGGATCTGTGGATAGCAACCTATGTGGGTGGATCTGTGGACCAAACAGCCTCATTTGCTAAAAGTTGTTCCTTTAGAGCAGGGGTGCACAGCCTGCGGCCCTCGATACCATTCTGTGTGGCCCCCAAACCATCTGGTAGCAGACATGTATGTCTACGTCTTGTGAATGCTCACATGTATCTTTCATGTATTCCCCCATAGATGGGAGTACTAGAAGTGTAAATAGACATTTATGATATAGACTGAATGTTCTATATGCCATAAATACAATATTTCAGTTGGTAATACCCCTTTAAGTTTTATTTCCGGCCCTTGTAATTGGTTCAGGCGGACAATGTGGCCCCCAACCAGAAAAGGTTGTGCACCGATGCTTTAGAGAGGGTAGAGTCCTGACCAAGTTTTCACCCCTTGTAGAAGAGGAGATGATCCCAACTGGGCCCCCTCTTGCCCTGGGCCCCATAGCAGTCGCATGGTCTGCCGCTATGGTAGTTACGCCCCTGCATCGGGGCTAGTTCACAAGGCAGCTTTTGGCGAAATCCACTGCATATTCCGTGGTGCTTTTTCAGTTTGAACGTGGCAGACCCGATCGCGGTTAAGCCCCATCAGTGGGGTGTCCTACACCCAGGACCCCGCCGATCAGCAGTTTGCACTAGTGCCATGGCATTCTCTCCGCTCACCAAGCACAGCACCGTACACTGTATAGTGGCTGTGCACGGTATCACTGCTCAGCCTCATTCACTTCCATGGGGCTGAGCCGCTCCTAGGTCATGTGACCAATGAGCTTGACATCACATGGCCTAGGCCAAGCTGCGAGCACCGGTGCCTTCTCAAACAGGCGATCAGCGGAGGGGGGGGGTCCCGTGTGTCAGACCCTCACCGATCAGGTACTGGTGAACTATCCAGAGGATAGGTCATCAGTATAAAAGTCCTGGAAAAGCTCCTTTAAACCACACATGGACACCCACTGTAGTTTCCTCCGTGTGGACACCGCATGAATAAAGGACATGTCCTTTCTTGGCACGGTTGCAGAAGATAAATGGCAGTACAGCTTCCTATTGAAAATAATATATATATTTTTTGTTGTTGCAGAATCCAGATGACTCATGGCATATTCAGCGAGAAGGCGGGTGGCTAATCCGTGTTTCCAGCAGCAAGGTCCTTTCTGCATCTTACCGTATTTTTCACCCTATAAGACGCACCGGCCTATAAGATGCACCTGGGTTTTTGAGGAGAAAAATAAGAAAAAAAATATTTTTAACCAAACGGTGTGCTTTTGAAGTAATGGTGGTCTGTGCATGACAGTATTATGGGAGGGATCTGTGGATGGCACTGTTATGGGGGGATCTGTGGATAGCACTGTGATGGGGGGGATCTGTGAATAGCACTGTGATGGGGGGATCTGTGAATAGCACTGTGATGGGGGATCTGTGAATAGCACTGTGATGGGGGATCTGTGAATAGCACTGTGATGGGGGATCTGTGAATAGCACTGTGATGGGGGATCTGTGAATAGCACTGTTATGGGGGATCTGTGGATAGCACTGTGATGGGGGATCTGTGAATAGCACTGTGATGGGGGATCTGTGAATAGCACTGTGATGGGGGATCTGTGAATAGCACTGTGATGGGGGATCTGTGAATAGCACTGTGATGGGGGGATCTGTGAATAGCACTGTGATGGGGGATCTGTGAATAGCACTGTGATGGGGGGATCTGTGGATAGCACTGTGATGGGGGATCTGTGGATAGCACTGTGATGGGGGATCTGTGGATAGCACTGTGATGGGGGATCTGTGGATAGCACTGTGATGGGGATCTGTGGATAGCACTGTGATGGGGGATCTGTGAATAGCACTGTGATGGGGGATCTGTGAATAGCACTGTGATGGGGGATCTGTGAATAGCACTGTGATGGGGGATCTGTGGATAGCACTGTGATGGGGGATCTGTGGATAGCACTGTGATGGGGGATCTGTGGATAGCACTGTGATGGGGGATCTGTGGATAGCACTGTGATGGGGGATCTGTGAATAGCACTGTGATGGGGGATCTGTGGATAGCACTGTGATGGGGGATCTGTGAATAGCACTGTGATGGGGGATCTGTGGATAGCACTGTGATGGGGGGGATCTGTGGATAGCACTGTGATGGGGGATCTGTGGATAGCACTGTGATGGGGGATCTGTGGATAGCACTGTGATGGGGGATCTGTGGATAGCACTGTGATGGGGGATCTGTGGATAGCACTGTGATGGGGGCATTTATGAATGACACTGTAATGGATTGGATCTGTGGATGACACATATATAGCATCTTATGCTATATGTGTCATCCACAGATCACCCCAATTACAGTGTCATCCAAAGATGCCCCCTTTCTAAACATCTGGCCCATAGTGACTGTTAGGGGCGGAGCCTGGCAACACGCTGGCGTGGCTCGTCGCTACAGCGTGATCAGTTATACCATTTATAATCTTTAATCATGTCCCTTATTCCTATAATCTCAGTACAGTAGCAGCTCTGCTAACCTGCTATACCGATCCTTCTAGCAGGCAGAGCGGTGCGGCGGGCAGGCTGCTGTGTAACGTCCTCACTGACGTCATCTGCCTGCTCCTCCTGCTTCATTCATAAAGTGAAAGGAGCAGGCAGATGACGTCAGTGAGGACGTTACACAGCAGCCTGCGGCCGCACCGCTCTGCCTGCTAGAGGATGGGTATAGCAGGTTAGCAGAGCGCTACTGTACTGGGATTATAGGGAATAAGGGGACATGATTAAAGATTATAAATGGTATAAAGCAGTCTCGCTATGAGCGGCGGGCTGCCCGCCGCGTGCTGCCAGGCTCCGCCTCCTCCTTCCATGCTGATACATCGCAGGCTGTGCGATGTATCGGCTTTAACTATAGGAAAATGGTAGCGTTCGCCATATAAGACGCACTGCCATTTCCCCCCACTTTTGGGGGGGAAAAAGTGCGTCTTATATGGCGAAAAATACGGTATATAGACTTCTATGTATATCGTAACTACTAAAAGGAATGAAATGCCAGACATAACACAGATTTTATACTTTATTAACCTGGGTTATTGCACATTTACAGGTTCTACCTAATATCTAAGTACACATTGAGACGACTGGTTTTCCTGCCTACGTTTCCTTGCTCTATCATTATACTTAAAGGGGTTGACCCATTACAAGAACTTATCCCCTTTCCACAGGAGTGGGACCACCCGCTGAAGCCTCCGCCAGTCAGAACTGGGGCCTGTGTTCCCCCATCTGAATGGAGTTATGAACATGCATGTGTGCCGCTGCTCCATTTAACTCTATGGCACTGCCAGAGACAGTCGAGTATCTCCGCCAGTCCCACAGACATGCATGTGTGCTGCTCTGTTCAAACAATTAGCATGGGCCCCAGCGGTCGCACCCCACCGATCACCTACGCATGTCCTATCCTGTGAACAGGGGATAAGTTGTTATAATGGGACATCCCCTTTAAAGGCTACGTACACCTTTGAGTGTTGACCAAACTTGTGTTTTCAAGTTCAGCAATGCTAGGGAGGCTCGTCCCGGTCGCTGCCTACTATTGGCTGACCCCCCCACCCTCAAGAGGTTTTAATCCGGGCAACGGGCAGATGCAGCGCCGGCCGTGCCGGTATGAGAAGTGACGCGGGTGCCCGGGAGCGAGGTAAGTACAACCTCTGTGAGGGGCCCGGGCATGTGGGGGGCTTATAGAACTTGGATAACCCCTTTAAGATACTCACAGCTAGGCTAAAGCTTAACCCTTTTTGTAGTTTTGTAATATAGACCAATAGAAAAACAAAAATTATTTTTATTCGGTAAAATGCAACTGTAAAAAAAACAAATTGCCCCAGAAGGTTGTTTATAGACTATAAATGTGTCTCAATGTACAGGCTCAGTCTTACCGCATAGGTCACAAACCATTCACGCGAAGTCGCCATAGTTGTTGAATGTGATTTCACAGCAAGAAAAGGCAGAGATCTGTGGTTGGACAACACGGACATTTAATAAAAAAAAAAAAGCTTGCCTACCTCTGCTGTAAACGTGTAAAATAAAATATCTCCGAGAATTACATAAATTACATGGTTGAGGATATGCCTGTAAATGAAAGTGCTGGGTCGTATTAGGTGGGGATGTATCTACTGTGCTAGTCTTACAAACATTCCCAAATGACAAGAGCAGGCAATAGTCAAAGTGACTCCTCAAGACCACTTTGTAGTTAAATATATGTTACATGGGAGAAACGGTCTTCCATATTATCCCCTGTAGCTGCTTCCTCCAAATCTTCTCCCCATATAATCCGGCTGTGCAGCAGGGGAAGCGCATGAGCAGGTTCTGAACTATTCTGCTATTAAAGCGATGGGTACCGCACATTTTAGTGTGTAAGTCAGTCTATAACGCTTTATTTCGGTTGTCTTCGTTCTGCTGCTTCCGCTCAGACAGCCACGTCAAGATCTTCTCCTTCAGTTCACGGTTTGGTTTAATTTGATCCATAGTCAGAGGGCTGCGATTAAATGGGTCGGTTTGGTCACTGCAAAAAAAAAAAAAAAAATTTTTAAGATAAAAATTCTATCTACACACATATCAGACATACATGCATCTTGCTTAGGCTACTTTCACACTAGCGTTTTGGATTCCGTTTGTGAGATCTGTTTCAGGGCTCTCACAAATGGTGCAAAATGGATCAGTTCAGCCCCAATGCATTCTGAATGGATAAGGATCTGTTCAGATTAGAATGCATCAGTTCGGCTCCGTTCCGCCTCTATTCCGTTTTGGAGGCGGACACCAAAATGCAGCATGCAGCATTTTGGTGTCCGTCTGAAGAGGCGGAGCCTAGCGGATCCGTTTTGAATTACAATGTAAGTCAATGGGGACGGATCCGTTTTCATTGACACAATATGGTGCATTTGAAAACGGATCCGTTCCCCATTGACTTTCAATGTAATTCAAAACGGATCATACAAACGTTTGCATTATAGGTGCGGATCCATCTGCGCAAAAAAAAAAAAAAAAGACGGATCCGCACCAACGCAAGTGTGAAAGTACCCTTAATGGGAATGTGTCATCAGAAAATGACCTGCTATTTAAATTACTTTATGGTTTTTTTTATGATGTTATTTTTAATTTTCCATGTCACTTTTTATATTTAAACTAAAGCCAAAAATCCTGCAGTTTCTGCACTGGCCACTATGTCTAAAAATTGGCACAACATTTTGGTACAAATCACTTTACTCAATTATCTGCTTATCTGTCATTCTAATCCTGCCTGTAATGATATCACCTCTGTGTACAGATAACACAGGATCCACCATTCACAATAGGTGATTGTCAGAGCTCATCTAGTCCTTGTACAATGACCTTTGCACGGGTCACAGAGCCTAGAAAACTCTCCCATAGAAGTCAGTGAGGTCCACTCCTGATCCATTGTGTCTATGGACCATGGGGCTGCCGTAAAGCAATTTACTTAATGCTTTGTAAATGCTGTTAACAGCTCAGGCAAGATGGCCACCCCCATAATCATGTTCAGGAAATTGTAGATTTTTTATTCTATTAGAGGAAAAAAAAAAAGAGATGTGTTGCTATCTGGTTTTAACCAGCAGATAAAATTTTTGGTGACCTTTCCTTAGAAGCAAATTTTTATTGCGCCAGCTGTATCATGTTTTAAAAAAACAATTGTAATTGTACTTTTATTAAAACTTGCTCTGTTAGTTATCTTGTACATTGCAGGCTTCTCGGTCACATTCAGGGTGAAAGCCGTCAGACGAGCAGTCCCACGGCTCACTGTAGTAGTCCTTGTGAACACTAATAAAGCAGACATCCCTTTTGGTTTAAGCTTTTCGTATTTGGTAGTTACGCTGTCAGCTTAGATTTGCATTCAGGAGAGCAGAGTGAGGGTCTGCAGACTGACCCATTAGAGAGCTTGTCTGACGGATTTCACACTGAACGGGACTGAGCAGCCTGAAATCATTGAGAAGACATGCAGGCTGCAGAAGACAAAGCAAAAATTGCTGTAAAAAAACTGCAAGTGATTTTTTTTTTTTATTCCATAATATAGCCCATGCACTAGAAAAGAAGAACCTCAAAAGTTGATATACTGCAGCAGCCAATAACTGACATGAGTTGTTTATAATGTGAGACTGCAGAGGACAGTCATTGGCTGCAGCGGTATATAGAACGTTACTACTGCAGCCTGGGGAAGATAACAGAGCAGTAGTATGGAATTATCTAACTGTTTAACCATTTTAGCAAATTTATGCCTATATACTAGGTTTTAAGGGGTTATCCGATATCTAAAAAAAAAAAAAAAAAAATGAATGCCCGGGCCCCTTGTATGGATTATACTGCTCCCCGGCACCTGTGTCGCTCAGGATCCCTGCATGGCCGCCGCTGCATCTCCACTGCGGTGACCTGCCTTAAGGGGGCTCGCCCCTCGTGGCCTGCTATTGGCTGCTCTGTCGCTGGATGTTTTGAGTCAAGCAACAGGAAGAAGCAGCGGCAACGCGGGTAATAGGGAGCGGGTAAGTATAATCCATACAAGGTGCCTGTGTACTGTAACTTCAGTACATTAAGGAAACCCACAAAAGAACTCTTCCTCGCTGACCACAGTGTATGTTAAAAGGGGCCCCTGACTGCCAGCCTTGGCCACCTATACCATTTCTAAAAGATGCTTTCATTTAAATGAGCAATGATATGCCCCCCACATATCTGTTTCACACATTTTCCACCGTGTATCTAGACATGATCGTCTGCCACATTTGCAAGTGCTACCTAAGTAGATGTCGAGCAATGGTTGACCTCTCCACAGTGACACGGGAGGAGGGTAGAATAACCGGGTCGGACATGACGGTACTCATTATAGGATCCAGGAACTCATCAGGGGCATCGGCGTAAGTCTCTTCTTCTCGTTGCTGCTGGTCCGCTAAGGACTGAATGCAGAAAATGATTTACAGTTATCTCGGGAAAGTTCCGTGCGTTGTAAGAGTTACAAATTATTTGCGAGATAATTCAGTCTGCAAAAGGAATCCTCAAGAGGTCAAACACACAATACATTTCTGCTTCAGAACTTTATTCTTTGAAATATGAGAATCTTATGGTAAATTGTGCAACAGTTATGGACGCACGCTAAAAAAAAAAAAAAAAACTATTAGCACAGTAAAGGGTTTGGCCCTTCTCATACATTGGGGGCATATTGCTTAGATATGCCCCCAATGTCTGATAGGTGGAGGTCCCAGAGGTGGGCACCTATCAAAAAAAGTGGACATGCGCGGTAGCCCTCCATTCATTTCTATGGGAGTGCTGATAATGACAGGATGCTGGCACGGCTGCTTCCGTCAGCCCCATAGAGATGAAAAGAGCAGTGGCCACGCTTCTGCAGTGTGCTTCCTATTCATTTCTGTGGGACTTCGGAAAATAGCTAAATGAGCAGATCTGCAATTTTTGACACTCCCGTAGAGATAAATGGAGAGCGGTTGCGCGTGCCCGGTCTGCTCTCCTTCACTTTGCGTGCTTTTTTCTAAAGATAGGTGCGAGTCCATGAGGTGGACCTGCACCTATCAGACATTGGGGCCATATCCTAGCGATAAGTCCCCAATGTATGAGATGGGCAAAACCCCTTTAATGGCTGGCTGCAGGATCAAGCAACGACAGAAAATATAAAAGTACACTACTGTGGCATCATCAGCAGAGGAATAACGACAAAGCTATTGAGACATCACCACAACCGAGCTCAGCCAAGGAACGAAGTCAAACCTACTGTGATACCATTAAAATAGAACAAAGCCTAGAAATAAAGACAAACCCCACTGTGAAATCGCCATAATGGAGGGCAGCCTATAACAAAGACAAACATAATGCGGCAGTAACATAAAACAGTTCAGGCATAAGGACAAACACCATAGGGACGTTGTCATAACGGAAAAAAGCCTAAGAATAAAGATGGACACTATAGTGATACCATCACAATGAAATTCTGCCTAGGAATGAAGACAAAAACCTGTGACATCATAAAGGAACACAGCTAAAAAAAAATACAGACCCTAGTGTGATATAGTGAACAAACGCTATTGTGACACCATAATGCAAAACAGCCTAGGAATAAAGAGAATCACGATTGCGACATAGTCATAGTGCAATACAGAGAAACCCTATAGTGACATCCCCATACTAAACACAGCCTAACGATAAAGACAAACATGACCGTGACATCATCACAATGTAACACAGCCTAGGAGTGAGGACAAACACTGGTGACATCATCACAATGGAACACAGCCTAGGAGTGAGGACAAACACTGGTGACATCATCACAATGGAACACAGCCTAGGAGTGAGGACAAACACTGGTGACATCATCACAATGGAACACAGCCTAGGAGTGAGGACAAACACTGGTGACATCATCACAATGGAACACAGCCTAGGAGTGAGGACAAACACGGGTGACATCATCACAATGGAACAGCCTAGGAGTGAGGACAAACACTGGTGACATCATCACAATAAAATTTTGCCTAGGAATGCAGACAAAAACAATTGTGACATCATCACCATAATGAATAAGACACTTTAATAAATGTCCCCGGTCATTTCTGCAGTTCTTATAAAAAATAAAAAAACATCTGGATAGATAAAAAATACTAAAAAAAACTTCATAAAAAAGAAAATGATGCACCGATCTACAGTACACTGAAAAGCAATGTCAAGCAGATAGTCTCCAGGCTGTTTTGCAACTGTAGAGGAAAAAGGAAAAGAACGGGTAGAGAGAAACCAGAGTTCCCTGTGGCGGCCGTTCCTGGCAGCATCAACATTTCTGTTCCCAAAGACAGCGGTTAAAGGCATTATCCAACCCCTATAATGACTAGAGTTGTTTCGATACTAAAATTTTGATTCAGTATCGAGACTATAAAAAAAAGTATTGCGATACTCGATACCATTCGATACCACGCAGAAAAAAAAAAACACTCCAAAAAAATAATAATTTGTGGATTGGGCTTTTTTTTTTTTTTTTTAACAGTTTGGACTTTAGATATGGCGATATGTGATATATTTATTTACATATTTTATATGTAAAATTGGGAAAGGCAGCGATTTATACTTAATATTTTGGTGTGTTTTTTTAATTTTTTATTTACCATTTGCCCCATTAGGGGTAGGACCTGGGATCTTTTATCCCTTGTCCTATTCACTTTAATAGATCTCTATTAGGGTGAATAGGACTTGACATTTCCCTGCTGCCCTGTGCACACAGCAGAAGGGAGCCCCCATGGCAGCCAAGGCTTCAGTAGCGTCCCGGCTGCCATGGTAACCGATTGCAATGTAGGGCTCTGATCGTTTACTATGGCAGCCAGGACGCTACTAAGTCCTGGCTGCCATGGGGAACTGCCACCAATGGAGGAGTCCCTGTGGCCACTGTCATCAATGCTCTAAATACTTTATTACTGGGAGGGGGGCGGGATTGAGGGCGCCCTGCCCACTCATTGAGTTTAATACGGGGTGGGGGTCGCACTGCCCCACAGTAATTAGCCTTTAATACAGATACAGGAGGCGGATACCGCCGGCACCCACCTCCTGTATCTGTATTAAAGGTTAATAATCATTGTGTGGGGCAGGACCGGGGGCAGAGATGCAGGCTGCTTACGGAGGACAGTGGAGGAGCACACAGGAGGAGGAGGAGGCTGCTGCCGTTTGCCTGGCGCAGCAGTTCTCTCCTCCCATACTAATCACCGGCGGCCGCGTAATAGGAGGGAGGATTCCCTACCTCCCTCCTTCCTCACTGTCTATGGCCGCAGAGAACACAGCGTGTGCCGAGCGCTGCACACGCCGTGTCCTAACAGGAGATACTAGACTGCGCAGTAGCGCAGTCTATTATCGAAAAAACTAAAATTCCGATACCGAATCGATACTGGCATAAGTATCGATTGGGTATCGAAAGTTCGATACCCGAAACAACCCTAATAATGACCCCCCTAATGCCCGGGCACCTCATATAGATTATACTTACCCTCATTGCTTCTGATGCCCACATGGCCGCTGCTGCATCTCCCTGTAGAGCAGATCAAAACATACGGGGGGGGGGAAGGGTTGGATGGGGCAGCCAACAGCATGCTAGGGGGGCCCGACCCAGTCATGGCCTTCAATTGGCTGAAGTTTTGATCCGCGCGGTGGCTGTGCGGGGAGCAGGAGCGACATGGTTGCCGGGGAGCGGGGTACGTATAACCGATATGAGGTGCCCGGCAATAGGGAAGTCATTATAGAGGTTGGATAATCCCTCTCAGGACAAACTACTTCTGGTCCAAGTCCAACAGTACTGCACTTAAAAAGTATTACGCACTTTTAGCTTAGGCACGCTTCACATATAAGCGGTGACTGAGCTCAGTTTCCCTGCAGAAAACGATGGCGGGAAACTGAGCCAGAACTGATTCCATAGTTTTCTATGGTATCTCTTGTATACATCTGGTGCATCAGTTGTGATGCAGGATGTAAAATAGCGCTGGACTGAGAAGTCTAAGTATATAGACACCAGAAGCAGGGATCTAAGTGCACTACACATACATCAGCCTTATAGAGTTCTGCCATACACTTATCTCACCTTAATCTTTTCGGCCATATTTGTGAATGCAACAATCATATTTCCTGGCTTATTAATTTTCTTTAGCACTCGCACAGTTTGAGCAAAAAGTATTGGCGAGTAGGAGCGACCGTCCTTTGGCACCGAGGCACAGAAGTTCTCTTCGTCTCTGGAACAGAGAGAATACATATTTTATACGGCTGTAGCACCTTTAGCAGTAATCCTGGACTGTTCTGCTGTGACATATTTACCCCAAGTTCAAGTAGATGGTGCAGATATCGGAAACGAGCTGCTGAGGCTTGAAGTCAAATTCGCTGAAGTCTTTGACCTTCAAAGCGCCCATCTTAGTGCCCACTAAATGCTGGAGGAAGTAGTTAAGCATGGAGATGATCCGTTCTGCTAGAAATGGTTGGATGAATAACGAACCAATGTCTGAGAAGAGAATAAAATATATATATTTTAGGTAACAACTCAAAACATTCAGGCCAAATCCATGGCAAAAACCGCATCAAAATCTTACATGTGTTTTCTTGCCATGGAAATGGCTGCGGATTTCCACGGCAAAGAATGAAATCCGTGGAGGAGCAGCATAAATCGCCATGCGGCAGATTTCAAATGGACAGCTCCATTTACGCCTAACTTTTTGTATGCAGCGTGAGGATGAGATTTCTTAAAATTTCATTCACGTTGCCGGTACTGAACAATGCTGCGGATTTACTGCAGGTAATTACACAGCATTTCAGACACATATAGGCACAGCCTAAAAGTTGACTTTACTGAACTTGCTGCACAAAACTGTGTGATATTTGAGATTCACATTATCACATCGGTGGGGGTCCGAGTCCCAGGACCCCCTGCCGATCAGCTGCTACAGGGAGCCACCATGCTCAAGGTAGCTCTGGTGAGCGGAGCCGGCTCCTGGCATCTCTCAAAGCACAACGCCATACATAGTACAGCGGCTGTGCTTGGTATTGCAGCTCAGCCGTATTCACTTCTATCGGCCTAAGCTGCAACTAGGCCATGTGACCGATATACGGTGACATTGAATGGCCTAGGACAGTGGTGGCGAACTTATGGCACGGGTGCCAGAGGCGGCACTCGGAGCACTCTCTCTGGGCACCCTGGAAAAAGTCTATGGTGTACCAATATGCCTTAGACTTTTCCTGCCATTCATCAGCACAGGGCGCACTGTGAACCGCACAGGCAGTGCACTGAATATAGGCAGGTTATTATAGCTAAATGATAAAGTACATGGAAGATATACTATACTGGACTGCAGTATTAAGGTTAAATTGCCGTCTGGTAACTTTGTGATAAATAAGTGGGTCTTGCGTTGCAGTTTGGGCACTCCAAAAGGTTCGCCATCACTGGCCTAGGAGAAGGCCGCAGCACTCCCGGAGCGATGTCCTCTTCTAACAGTTGACTGACAGGGGTCTTGGGTGTTGGACCTCTGCAGATCTAATGTTGATGACCTGTCCAGAGGACAGGTGATCAATATTAATTCCCAGATAACCCCTTTAAGAATCGGGCCATCGCAGACAAAAATGAAAGAAATGTCAGGTGCGCCATTACCTGAGGTGAGGAAAGCCAAGGTTCCAATTGTCTCATTTGACATAATATTGTGAAATCGGGCTAACTGGCCGAACATGAGAAGATTGGACTCCTTCTCCCGTCGGTTGTCGGCGCTCAGCCCGTCCCACTCTCCCTGGTCCTTCTCTATCTGCAGAACTTTAATTTTGCTTAGGTACTGCACAACAGAGAAAGAAATATTCAGCAAAATGACAGGGGCTTTAAATATGTTGTCTCCAAGGACTGATCAGACAGAACAGTCCTTGGAGACAGCACTGAGCTGGTACCGCACACCAAGGCTTGTTTCTTACCTGGATGGCCTCATCTAGTAAAAATACAGCGTCGTTCATCAACAGATTGAGGAAGCGCAAGAAGAGAGGTGGGTTTACAGCCTCAAGGTTTTCAGCAGCGTAATCTGCCAGTTTCTGTAGGCCACAAATTTATGAAATTCATGTAGGACATTACATACGGGAACGGCACAGATTTACAATGATAATAACACTACCGAGAATCTAAACCGCCACTAACCTTTATGGCCTCTCGATAGGTGTCTTGCCCCCACATGTATCTCAAGATAGGATACATAGGACGTCGATAGTTGAATTTCTGCTCAAACTGATGTGGGTCACCTTAAGATACACGATTTTGTAGATTAGGAGATGTTGCATGTAGACATGCAGGTCTCTTCACTAAATTGGATCAGAACTGTTCAACCACCTACCAGTAAACTCTATGTCCACAAACACCTTTATAAGAGCCTCTGCCAGACGTGGTGCGTGTCGGTAAGAACAGAAGATTCTCTGACGGTGGTAGACGCTGGAAATAAGTGGATTTTGAGTTTGCTCCAAATGAGGCATGACCGCCTCCAGGACTTCTGCCAGCTTGGCCCGCAAGTGAGGGTTTTTCATCCTAAAGAGCAAGACATTACATTTATACTGCAATCGTTAATTAGTCATTTAATGGGGTTGTCTGTGATTTTATGAAACTTGAGAAAATGCAAGAAAAAGAAAGAAAATCGATAACTACCTGTTAAATTCCCCTTGAAAAAGGCTCTAGCACTGAGCCGAAACGTTGCACCATGCAAGTTAATAAAGGAGTTTTTTGTTCACTTTTTACCAGAGTGCTGCTCATTTTCTGGACTATTATTGGGGTAAGAAGCCTATTCCATTAAGAACGTGCACTCACTCTCTCACTGAAGAGCCAGTGCTGCCATTTTTCTTTATATATATATATATATATATATATAGAAACGAAAAAACTGGTGAACCGCACCGCTTGTAAATCGCTTGGTGTGCCTGTGGTGCAGAGAGGGACTTCAACTCTCTGAATACATAGAAGAAAAGCAGAATCCACGGCACCACCTATAGTAATCTGTGTCTTTATTTCACCAAGGGCAACGTTTCGGTTTTCCCAATGAAACCGTCCTCAAGCCAGTGATGAGGACGGCTGGCTTGAGGACGGTTTCATTGGGAAAACCGAAACGTTGCCCTGGTGAAAATAAAGACACAGATTACTATAGGTGGTGCCGTGGATTCTGCTTTTCTATCTATATATATATATATATATATATATATATATATATATATATATATATAAAAATTCAAATCCTGGGTGACCCCTTTAATAGAATAAATTCCCTTTTATATATATATGTATATATATATATATATATATAGATATATATATATATATATATATAGATATATATAGATATATATATACACACACACACACACACCATTTTAGGGCTATAGGGCTCAATTTAGACAAAAAACAAGACAGAAACAAGTATTTTACAGTTTACGACCCTAGTAATGTAAGGTAGTAGAAGGCTCAGTGCCAGCTTACCCAATGATTTAGAGTAGTGGACGAGTTACTAGTACCTTCCCTGAAGGTCTATGGTAGTCAAGCAGTTAAAGGAAGCCTGTCACTGGGAAACTCACTGATAAACCTTGTAGGGCTAGCACAGCTGAGTGGAATGATACCTTTTCACTTAGAGATCCATGACTTTATTTTAGAGAAAAAGTATTTTTATTGCTTTTTCAAAAAAGTAGTTAGGTGCACGAAGGGCACGCCCATGTCACTCTTGTGCATCCTTGCTCCTCCTGCTTCTTCTGCCAGCCCCTCCCCCCTTTGATTGACAGGGTCAGGTTTGTGCATAGTCATCTCGCCTGGCCCTGTCAATCAAGGTGAGGGAGGGGCTAGCAGAGGAAGCAGGAGGAGCAAGGGAGCACAGTGGCTTGGGCCCACCCTTGGTGCACCTAAGTACTCACTTGCATAAGGAATAAAAGTACTTTTTCTCCAGAATGAAGCAACAGATTGCTAGGTGAAAGGTATCATTACATTCAACTAAGCTAGTGCCTGGGTTATCAGTGAATTTCCTGGTGACTTCCCTTGTGATCTAGGGCAGTGGAGGGGTTAATGACACCATCCATAATGCTCATCTCTTTCAGCGTTGCTTCCTGCACTGCAATGATCATACAGTTCTAGGAAAAAACAGAGCTGCACACTTCTCCCTTTAATCCCTAGTTCAGATCAATAGTATTAAAGCGACCCTCCAGTCAAAATGACAGGCATGCTTTGAAAGTCTGAGACCCTCCCCTATTGCTCATCGAAGTCCATCGAAGAGAGGAGGGAGTGGGCGTATCTCAGACTACCCAAGAACACTCTGCATAGAGAAGTTTGAGACTGTCAGCCATTATGTGAGGATACACATTGGGGGGTTCCAGAGAACACATGAACAGTGGCAGGATCGTTCACGAACAGGGTAAAATTTTCACTTTTGACTGGAGGGCCGCTTTATGTATTTAACTAGTATTCTTTTGGAAGTTGATGACTTTTCACTCACCCTGGATTGAGCAGTGCCACCATGCAATGTATGTCACCACTTACCTTTCAACGCTGCCTGTAAACACAGTTATAAAATCCAGTATCTGTTCCAGAGATTCTGCAGCAGTCTCTAAAACGTCATCTGCAAACCGTCTCAGGAAGATGAAAAAGTCTCCCAGGTTATCAGCAAAGAATTCTGTAAATCAAATAGTAGTGAGGAAATATGTGTATCAAAGCACGCCACGTCATGTGCATTCAGATTCTGGTTACATAGCCTGTAAAAGAACACTGAACATAGAAAATCCACAGAAAAGAACAATCCCCTTAAAGGGGTATTCTCATCTGAGACAATGGGGGCATATTGCTAGAATATGTCCCCATTGTCTGATAGGGGCGGGTCCTGCACCTATATCGAGAATGGAGCAGGAAAAGTGGTGGCTGGGGGACCCCGGTCACCACCATAGAAGTGAATGGGAGCGCACCATGCTTGCACGGCCACCGCTCCCACTCATTTCTATGGGGCCGACGGAAATAGCAGAGCCAGCGGTCAGCTATTTTCAGCAGCCCCACAGAAATGAATGGACGGCAGCCGCAAACTTTGTCGACTGCCTTTACAAGATAGGTGTGGGTCCCAGAGGTGAGACCAGACAATGGGGGCATATCCTAGCGACATGCCCCCATTGTCTAAGATGGGAATTCCTCTTTCATTTTCCTCTGATCCTATTTTAGATCATATAACAATTAAAACTGAGAAGTTAACCAAAAAAAAAAAATCTTCTCTAGATGTCCCAGTAGATCCGCCGTGTCCTCTACTCCTCACAATCTTATGTCTGGCTGTTAGACAACTGGCTGCAGCAGAAGCCTCCCCACTATGCCCTTTCTGCAATAGGGCACCGAGATTCATGATCCCTGCCACCTTGGCTGTTTATTAGCCAAAGATGCAGGAAATGAATGGTATTCTTTGCACAATTTCTACAAGACTGTTTTGGGAACATGCACATAACCCTATAGATCGAAAAACAGTGGGGGCTCAATTTCATCATTTATTTCTAGGTTTAGTGTTCCTTTAAACGGAAGTGCCACCTCTGACTAGCACCCACGTAGTACTCTTAAAAAAAAATCTTTATTCCCATTTCACTTATTTTAGTTTAGTGCATAATAACTCGTGTAGTGGTATGAAAGATCTAGTACGGATGTTACCTATAATAACAGGTTTATACCTTGCAATAAATAGATTGCAATATTTAAAAGGAACTTTCCTACCACATATCACTAGGAGATGCCACCAGTCTCTGAAAAGTAAGGGGCTGACTGCTAGGACCCCGACCAATCCTGAGAATTAAGTTACTCAAGCTCTTCAGTTCCTTCATTGATGCCTTTGGCTGCCCGATGTGCCTGCAACTGCAACCCAGCTCTTTAAGGCTGGGAACACACCTAAGCGTTTCTGAATCGCGCGTATGACCGCGTGTAAAATGCGCGTTTTTCGATGCGCGTTTTTGTAACTAAGAAACGCACATCATACGCGCGATTCAGTGATTCTCCCCTATTTCAGCATGGTCCATAGGCGCATTAAAACATCCAAAAGAAGCTCATGCTGAAGCGACAGCGTTTGGCGTTTTTCAGCGCGTTCAAACGCGCTGTAAAATGCCCAAATGTGAACCATGCCCATAGGGAAGCATGGCTTTCCACATGTTGTGCGTTTTACAGCGCGTTTGAACGTGCTGAAAAACGCTTAGGTGTGTACCTAGAGTTAAAGTGAATGGGAGCAGAACGCAGCACCACTGAGCAGGGAGAAGCTTTGAAGGAATCGGACATTAATGATTTTGTCTCATCTGGACATTTATGGCACATCCAAAGGGTATGCCATATAAATGTCTGACAGAGAGCGGATCGCACCTCTGGGACCCGCTGTTATCTCCAAAATGGGTCCCATTGTGCATCATCAGGAATGGAGAGGATGCCATCATGCGCAGCTCTCTCCATTCAATGCTATGGGAGTTCCAAAAATAGCTGAAACGGTGCACAGTGTCATCTCTGTTCTCAGCGATGTGCAATGGGGCCCTGTTCTTGGGACAGAATTGGGTCCCATAGGTTGGGCCCACACCTATAGGACAATAAAAAGAAAAATCCTATGTGTGAATCATTACCATAAGCAGGACTGCCGATAATAAAAGCTCCTTGAAGGGGCAGTCCGGTTTTCTCATATTGTTGACCTATTCTTAGGATAGATGATCAATATCAGATCAATGGGGTGAAGTCTGTGGAAAGCCTGCTGAATTTATGCACCGAAATGTGCAGCGAATGACACATGATTTGGTGCAGATTTTGCCCAGATTCTCTGCATATTTCCCAGCGCACCCGCCACATGTGACCGCACCCTATCGCCACAAAGCACAAAACAGTTCACGCTGTAATGGCTGCATGGTGCTTGTATTAGATGGTGACTAACGTCCCTGCTGGCACCTGCTGCAATTCAGGCTGAACATCTGCTGTCAATATATGCATTGGTACCTGGTACGTATGCGAGGGCACTGTGTTGCACGTCAGGTATGGGAAAGGTGAGTGACACTGGTTCTGTGCCTCGATTGCCCAAAGCAATCTGTACTAAGAGAAGTGCTGTGGAGACCTGAAGCAGCAGGCAGTTCTGTAGCGTTTGAGGTTCGCTTAGTGCCGCTTTCAAGCAGAGATAGATGGTCATGAGGCGCTCAAACTGTTCCCGTAGGTTCTCGGCGGTGGGGCTGCCACTTTGCTGGGCATCTCGCCATGCTCCTTGTAGTCTGTGTAAGCTCTGGTTTACCTTCACCATTTGTTCATGCAACCTAGAAAGATTTTTGTTAAAATAATGACATGAATGTGATTACATCTATGCTCTCCATAAAAACGGATCCGCCATAGCATTAAAACCCCGTTTAATATTGTGTACTGTGCGGCTACCCTGCCCCATATACATAATGCCCTGCGTGATCCTTTCTGTCAGAGCCACCATTACACTTTCCAGCAGTTTGCTTTACAGTAGCTCTTCTGTGGGATCAGACCAGATGGGCTAGCCTTCACTCCCCACATCATCAATAAGCCTTCAGCACCCATAAGGCCGACACCAGTCGCCTTTTCTTGGACCACTTTTGGTAGGTACTAACTTTCGCATAAGACCTGCCGTTTTGGAGATCCACTGACCTAGTCGTCTGTCCATCACAATTTGGCTTCATATCCTTACAACTGCACCACTTTTGATAAATCTCCCCCTAGGAACTGCCTAATTTATGAAAACAAACAGGAGAAGGAAGCGCTGCCGGCACCTGCTACACCTGACCGATCATGCGGAATTCAGATAAAGACACAAATGGTGTGGTTCAGTTAAAGTAGATGGATGCGGTGGTGCTCTGCTGAAACAGACACAGTTGCAGTCTTGATAAAGAGATAAGTAGAGACAGCGGCACTCACCAATTCCAAAGTAAAACGTCCAATTTATTGTACTTCTTAAAATAGTGTACAGGCAGGTCTGTGCACATAAATCACTGTAGGGACAGCCGTTTTGCGCTAAACGCGCTTCATCATGCCTTTCATTCTGTGGAAGTGGGTGGCCGCCCTAAAAAGGTCAGGTCAAGCCATCCCCCTTACCACGTCACATAGAGGAACAAGGTATTAACTCATTCCATACTCCATAAAGACAGAAATTACAATGCATCAAACAAAAACGGATAAATCATTCCTATCATTGAAACCTGATGGTCCCATCGCTTCTGTCTTGATGATCCATAATGCTCCTCACTGTAAAAGAAGCCTTTTTTCTGTCTCCACCACGTGGTGGTAATTTCACTATTTCTAGACCCGCAAACTGTACAAGGTCCTCGCGGTTCTGATGCGTTTCTTTCATGTGCTGTATTAGGCTAGGTTCAGACGACGACAACTGTTGCGCGACAAAAAGTCGCGCGACAAATAGGGCACAACTTCACTGCAACATTTGTCGCACGACATTTTGTTGCACAATTGTCGCCGATATAATATTGGCCGCAGGGGCAGAAAAGAGCATAGACTACAAAGGTGGACCTACAATTAATGAAGTCCCTCACTCTGTGTTTTACCATTCCAATTTTTAAATGTGCCCCTCTCCGCATCTGTTCACATTTAAAAGCGAAGAGGGGCACATTTAAAAATTGGAATGGTAAAACACAGAGTGAGGGACTTCATTAATTGTAGGTCCACCTTTATAGTCTATGCTCTTTTCTGCCCCTGCGGCCAATATTATATCAGCAAAACCTTCAGACCCCTCTTTGTACGCTTTAGAGAGCACAGACATAGCCTGAAGACAGGGGTTGGAGCCACCAGATTAATACAGCACATGAAAGAAACGCATCAGAACCGCGAGGACCTTGTACAGTTTGCGGGTCTAGAAATAGTGAAATTACCACCACGTGGTGGAGACAGAAAAAAGGCTTCTTTTACAGTGAGGAGCATTATGGATCATCAAGACAGAAGCGATGGGACCATCAGGTTTCAATGATAGGAATGATTTATCCGTTTTTGTTTGATGCATTGTAATTTCTGTCTTTATGGAGTATGGAATGAGTTAATACCTTGTTCCTCTATGTGACGTGGTAAGGGGGATGGCTTGACCTGACCTTTTTAGGGCGGCCACCCACTTCCACAGAATGAAAGGCATGATGAAGCGCGTTAGCGCGAAACGGCTGTCCCTACAGTGATTTATGTGCACAGACCTGCCTGTACCCTATTTTAAGAAGTACAATAAATTGGACGTTTTACTTTGGAATTGGTGAGTGCCGCTGTCTCTACTTATCTCTTTATCAAGACTGCAACTGCCTAATGTATCCCACCCCTGACCAGGCACCATTGTTCAATCAATCGATGTTATCCTCTTCACCTGTCAGTGGTTTTAACGTCATAAAAGATCGGGGTGTATAAAAAGTGTGGTGCCATCTTGGAATCCACAGAGAAAATCTAACTAATGACAAGACATAATGGACTAACTTTGTACGATGCAAGATTTCTATACAAGTCCTACAGACTCTGATAATGCCGCCTATCGTAACCGTATAGTCCTGCATTGTTAGGCAAGCCTGGGTGACCTCAGCGCTGCAAGCTCATAACCGAGATGAGCCAAGGCTGTCAACATGCAACTGAAGGATGAGATACCTGTGAAAGCCTAGATGAAGGGTGTACTGCGTCAGTACCAGGTTTTCTGTCACCAAGTTGAAGTTCTGAGGGAAGTCTGGTTGCTGGTCATCGGCAGGTGGAATAAGACAAGTCTCTTTGTCCAGACCTGGAGGTAAACATATGAAAATTCAAAAACATAGTTATAATGGTTTTACCACTATACCAACCCTCAAGACCTGATCAGCGGGGGTTTGACTCCCAGCCTTCCCATTGATCAGCTGTGATGGCTGCGCCCTCTTAATAATAAACCCAGCTCAGCGCTGTACATTGTATAGCGGCCCATTCAATTGAAAGGCACTGGCAGAAAGGCCTTCTGACCGATGGACTGAGATAAATTGAGCACTACAGATGGTCGGTGGGGTGCCAGAAGTTTTGGGCTATTTTGCTTGTGGGAAAAAGGAGCACTAGTAATGCATAGACAGCCCTTTCAGCTATGGACATGGGTAATCGATTTCTAAAAAGTTCCCAAGAAATCAGCTTCTTAGGAATATAATGCTAATATTACAGCAAACAAAACTGACATGCTGAGGTTTTATATGACTAGAACACAAGTAATAAAAGGTTTGGAAATATCTGGGTAAAAAGTACAGGTACAGAAAATGTAAGTGTTGGGTTAAAGTGAGTTTTTTTCCCCGCACCCTTCATGTGTATGTTCCGACTCCTTCGCTCTTCTTCATTAATCTCTCGAAGAGCGCAGTAGGTGGGATTGAAGGTCAACAAGCGGGCCGACTTTGGTTTACAGAAGGGCTGGCACAGCCGTAGAAGGGCAGCGCCCAGGTTCAGAAAGAAGCTGTCCGAAGCATAGGTCTGCAGGAAGATTTCAGGAACTTGGTTGGCCCAGATTTTAGCACGGCCCGCGTTGGCATGTAGACAGTTCCCCAGCCAGGACAAGATGAGATGCTTGGTATCTGGCGATAACTGGAGAAGGTTCTTTAAAAGCTGGTAAATTTTCTCATGGAATTGAGCCATGAACTAAACAAGAAAAAAAAATGCATTAAAATGCATTAGTGATACAGGCAGTTCGTTGGACAATGTAAATCTAGATAGCATGTCCTTATGCAGCTTGGATTTACCTTTCTTAAGGTTCCCCCCTGTCACAACCAGCTGTTTTAGCAAATGTGGTAACACAAATATTACCCAGGGTGAGTCTGGCGGTTTCAGGTGCATGCGCATTGCACAGATGGAGCCAATGCTATCACACCTGTGCAGCGAAGCAAAGTGTGCTGTCCTTGGTTTCAACTGTGCATGCACCCAAAGCTGCCATACTTATTTTGGGCACTTGCATCCATCTCTAAACCGGAGTCACACGACCACCATCTCACCTGGTGCTGGTACACCTTGCTTCATTGCAAATGCCCTCAATTTCATCTTTGCCACAGGCATCTGCCCAAAGCTGGGATACGCTAGTTCTTCAACTACGTAAAAGACAAAACAGCTGGCTGCGATGGGGCATTTTAAAAGCGCTAGACCCCAGCTGCATGGTTTAGAGGCGCAAACCTTGACTTACTCTACCTGATGTATATTGGATTCCTGCACTTTAATCTCCTGTTGACTAGAGCGTGAAGGATTCAGAAAGTAGCCGTGATTTTCTACTACTCCTGGGGTACGCAGAAGGCAGGAAATACTAAGGATCTCCCCCAGCAACGTCTTTTGATACTGGTGTCCATTTGATGGATCTTGAGGTTGAATATACGCCACAAAAACCTGGAAAATATAAAAGCAGTAAAAGTAAGGATGCCCGTAGTCGTGTTAAGAGGGGTGTAGATTTACTAAAAAAAAAAAAAAGTAATATATAAAAAAAGGTATACATCAATTCACCCCCACCACTTCCAGTGCCACCGCTCTGACACTCCCTGCTGAGCTTTGTCTCTTTGACTGCAGTTATGATGTATACCTGCATACTCCAAGTGACAGCTGCGGTCACTGGCTTCCATGGTCACGTGCCAAATAATGCCGAGCCCAGTCATAGGTATATGGGCACATCATTGCTGCAGGAGAAGGTGAGCTCATAGCTGCAGAGACAGGGAGGAATGGACCAGCGGCACTGGAAGCGGAGGGGAAGAAATCGGCGAGTGTGCGTTCTTTTATTATTTTATCACAATCGCTGGCTTGAGGGAAAGTCAAACAAACCCTTTAAAGGGGTTGTCTCACCTGGAACATTGCTGTTTTGCTGACATATTGCACCTCTGGGACCCGCACCTATCTCTAGATTAGAACGAAGCTTCCACACAAAAAAAGGGCAGCGAGTGGGACCCGCACCTATCTGACATCGGTGGCATATCCTAGCAATATGCCACTAATTTTTCCTGTACTGAGTCATGCTGCAAAAGTGTAATGTGGGCGTTACCAAGATAAAAGGCTTATGAGGGGGGGGGGTTATTTAGGCTGTTTTGCCATGGTGCCAGATTTCCTATAAATATAAAAAAGTGTAATGTGAGCGTTACCAAGATAAAAGGCTTATGAGGGGGGTTATTTAGGCTGTTTTGCCATGGTGCCAGATTTCCTATAAATATAAAAAAGTGTAATGTGAGCGTTACCAAGATAAAAGGCTTATGAGGGGGGTTATTTAGGCTGTTTTGCCATGGTGCCAGATTTCCTATAAATATATTTAAAAAAGCATCACCAACACTGGAAAGAATTTATAAACTGAGTTTTGGAGGTAAAAAAATAAAATAAAAAATATGAATCGAGTGCACCATTTTTGTGACGTTTTACACCACTTCTGAAAAAAGGGTGAGAAAGTGGCCATAGCTAGCTAGGTGAGTGGGTTTGTGCAAGATTTAAGAATTGTGGGGCACAATTATCAGACTGGCGTGTTGTATGGCGGCCTTGTTTACCCCTGTGCTGCTGGAACCAAATTTATGCAGAGCCACAGGCCTTTCATATATTTGGAGCATCTTCCTGCCTTGCGACACATATAGATTTAAAGGGGTGATCCAGGCTATGACTAAAGTGAAAAATGAAAGTCAGACGTCATATAGTACAGGACAAGCTCTTCCTAACAAAGCTAGAGCATATGCAGTGCGCCCTCTCACTTAGCAGGCGCCTATCAGATATTGGGGCATATCCTAGCGATATGACCCCAATGTCCGAGATGGGAAAACCTCTTGAATGCATCACTTTCAACTACAAGTAACATGAATCACCTTTGCAATGTCCTTCTGACGAGTGCAATAGAGGAGGAGATCAAGGTAGGTGTAGAGCAACATCTGGCACAGATCCAAGTCCTTCACTCGTTCCAGGATCACATCAAACACAGGGTGAAAAACTTCACTGAAGGAGTGCACCTCCTCATCAGCCAAGAGGGCTTCAATCACCTCCTCCAAAAACTCCACTACCTCGTCGAAGTCTGAAACAGAAGCATTGAACAGGCCTAGGTGTAAGTGCAGGGCAGCTGAAGGGGTTTCCAGGAGACATTTCTTAGAAAGTTGGGAATAACTGAAGCAGTAACGCAGAAATAAACATATATGACACAAACATAAATTGCAGTTTCTCTTATTTTTAAAGGGGTTTTCCAGCTTTACATCACTTTTTATTCACGCCCTTAAATCCACTCACCTGCTCCCCGCCTCTCGGTTCCGGCACTGAGACTCCATTTGGTGATCCGGTCCTCAGCCTGTAAACTTTAAGATGAGGGTGACGTGTCCCACTGCAGCGATGTGTCCCTGCTGGTTCACAACCTGTCTGAGGACATATCACCACTGAGGGCAGTGAATGGCTGCAGCGGCACACAACCTCATCTGGAAGCATCTCTGAATAGAGCCTTGTTGCTGTAGCCGAGCAGCGGGGAGCAGGCGAATGGATTTTTTAATTCGGGTGAGGCACAATCATGAGCGTAATTAAAAGTGAGGAAAAGCTGGAAACCCCCTTTAAGGGGATAGTACTTTCCTAGACATTCACCGCATGATTTAGCACGAGATTTCCGCTACCACGGACCATGAGTTATAGTCCGTGGTAGCGGAATCCATAACGGATTTCTTAGATAATCCGAAAATTTGAATGCAACTTGTGACCAAAAAGCCAGCAGACAGAGAATAGTACTTCACTATTTGGCCACTGCTGATCTGGTAATCACAGTCTGACGTAGCTATAGAGCTAGTTTATGCTTCATATGAAACTGCTATGTATCAATGACTTACTTGCTCCACGCAGACCTTCAAGCATGAGGTCCACAACCTGAGCTGGAACATCCTGACCTTGATATATCTCAGGGGTAAGCAAAACAGTACGAGCATTTGAGACTGTTAATGTTTTGCAGCGCAATGCATAAGGCAGTAGGTTCTCTGGCACTTTAGTGACCTGGGGAGACAAATTTTCACTCATCTCAGGTAACAAAAAAAAACGTAGCATGCATAGTATAACACCTGATGGCATAAACAGCACTTACCTCTTTCATGGCTCGCTGGAAACAAGAAAATAGGAACGGAACTACATGCTTTTCCCCTGCGTCTCGTTCTGCAGACAAATTGGGAGCTCCCGAGGATGTCATGCAAATCATGTAATTCCCAGGTTCAGGGAGAAGAAGCCGCGTGAACACGGCCTGAAATCAGAACGGTAAAATCCATAAGAAACTACTGTGCGACCAAACAAACTACTGACATGCCTGTAAAGGGGTATTGTCATCCCAGACAATGGGGGCATATCGCTAGAATATACCTCCATTGTCTGATAGGTGCGGGTCCCACCTCTAGGACCCACACCTTCATCGAGAATGGATCCCTAAAAGATGTGGAGGGCAGACTGCGCATGCACAGCCACTCTCCATTCATTTCTATGGGGACACCAAAAACTGGCTCGGCTGCTTTTATTGGCCCCACAGAAATGAATGGGAGCAGTGGTCGAACAAGCGCGGTACGCTCCTATTCACCTCTATGGAGAGAGTGCTTGGGGGGGTCCTTCAGACACCACCTTCCCCAATCCATTCTGGGACCCACACCTATCAGACAATGGGTGCACATCCTAGCGATATGCCCCCATTATCTGAGATGTGAATACCGATTTAAGACATTTTTACAATTGTATTTCTTGTCATGTAATCTACCTGCTCTACATTATCCATATCCAACCAGTCCTGCCCATCGAGTTCAGAGCCGAGCTCCTCCAGATACACACAACGCTGCGGTATACCATTTCCACTCTTCAGACTGGGGTCACCTGTAGGATATAAAAACGTAATGACACTTATAAATGAGCGAAAAGCTTCCATATATACCGATTAAAGGGAACCCATCACTTAATTTTTCTAAACCACCACCGCAGCTTGGGCTGAAACGATTACTCGATTGAATCGAGGAATTCGACAAAAAAAAAAAAAAATCCTCGATGCAAATTTTTTTGCATCAAGGATTCGTTTGTGTCATGTGACCACAGAGCAGTAGTGAAGCGCTTGCTATTACTCACCGCTCCGTGGTCACCCGCCGGCCCGCACCGATCTCTTCACACATAGTCAGGTCATAGTGTACGTAAGCGTGCGCTATGACCCGAAGCTGTGTGACGTCAGAAGATGGAGGAGCTGTGGAGCGGCGCCCCTACAGGAAAGGTAAACCCGAGCTCGGTAAAAGTTTTTTTTACAGTAGAAATTAATTTCTGAAGTTATTATGCAAAGTCTCGCAAGACTGCAAAGTAATAACTTCGTCTCGTATGAGCCAATACATTCTAATACGGTACGGAGCGCTCTCTCCGTACAGTATTCTAACGAAGCTTTATGCAAATCAACTTCGGATGTTTCATCCGAAGTCGATTCGCTCATCCCTACACATATGTTTCTGACTTTTAGGAATAGTTTGCAGCAAATTAATGAAATGGGTGTGAATATGCAGCACAATGAGCTTGTAAAAGGAAAGAAAAGGATCTAGAGAAAAATTCCACTACCCATGGCCTTACCCTTCCATATAACGACGTGTGTTTTGGTATATTAGTTATTCGCCTAGTTTTTATCTGTCTGGGTTGACATTTTAGTGGCTTCAAAATTAATTAAAGGGAACTTGTCACCATGAGGGTTCATTCACACGTCCGCAATTCTGTTCCGCATTTGCGGAACGGAATTGCGGACCCATTCATTTCAATGGGGATAGAATATGTCCCGGCCGGGTCCGCAATTGCGGATCCGCACTTCCGGGTCCGCAATTGCGTTCCCGAAAAAGATAGAACATGTCCTATTCTTGTCCGCAATTGCGGACAAGAAAAGGCATTTTCTATGAGAGTGCCGGCGATGTGCGGTCCGCAAATTGCGGAACGCACATCGCCGATGTCCGTGTTTTGCGGGTCCGCGGATCCGTGGATCCGCAAAACACACACGGATGTGTGAATGGACCCTGAAATGCAGCATAATCTTCAGGCAGCATGTTATAGAGCAGGAGGAGCTAGAGTTGTTTCGGTACCAAAATTTAGATTTGGTATCGATACCATAAAAAAGTATTGCAATATTCGATACCACGCAAAAAAAAAAAAAATATGCCAAAAAAAGCCGCGTACATTCCGCATTTTATGGAACGTCCGGCCAATAATACAACAGTCCGATTCTATTCTTTGGGGGGACAAGGCAACTAAAGGAAAATGGCGAATTGTGCAGTTTTTCTTTTCTTTTTTTTTTCTTTTATGGGTGTTCACCTCTTAAAAGAGGAATTTTTTAATAGTTTGGACTTTTGAGACGTAGCGATGTGTAATATTTTATTTATTGTTTATATATTTTATATGTAAGATTGGGAACGGGGGTGATTTATACTTAATATTTTGGTGTACTTTTTTTAACTTTTTTTTTTTTTTTACAGTTTATTTATTAACCATTTCCCCCTTAGGGGCTAGAACCTGGGATCTTTTCATCCTATTCAGCCTAATAGAGCTCTATTAGGGTGAATAGGACTTCACCCTCTCCCTGCTTCCCTGTGCACACAGCAGCAGGGAACTGACTATGGCAGCCAGGACTTCAGAAGCGCCCTGGTTGCCATGGTAACCGATCGGAGCCCCCAGCATTACACTGCTGGGGCTCCGATCACTGCCACCAATGAGGAGGGGGTGAGGGGACCCTGTGGCCACTGCCACCAATGCTTTTAATACTGGGGGAGGGAGGAAGTGGGGGATGGGGAGGGCGCACTGGCCACCAATGAGGAGTAACGTTTACTATACAAATGCAGGCAGAAGAAACTGGTTGCCGGCACCTGCCTGTGACCGGGCGCTGCGATCAGCGGCAGTTAACCCCTCAGGTGCCGGCAATGAGCTTCTTCTGCCTGCATTTGTATAGTAAACGTTACTCCTCATTGGTGGCCAGTGCGCCCGCCTCCCCCACCCCTCTCGCTCTATTGGTGGCAGCGGCAGCACAGGGGGAGGGAGAGACCGCCTCCTTCTCCCTGTGCTGCCGAGGAGAACATGGCCGCGCTGAGAGCAGCGCAGCCACGTTCTCCGATACTGGGATGTGTGGCAGCGCAGCCCAGTATTGATAAAATACTAATCCTGGTATCGAGCTCGATACCAGAGAAAAGTATTGATTGGGTATTGAAACTTCGATACCCGAAACAACCCTAGGAGGAGCTGAGCAGATTGATATATAGTTTTATGGGAAAAGATTCAGTAAAACTTGTATTTCATTCATTTAATTTCCTGTTAATTCTGGATTTTGCCATCCAGGAGGCGGAGCTATCAGTGATTGACAGCTATGTCTGTATACACAGTCATAGAGGGCAGGCTGTCAATCACTGATAGCTCCGCCTCCCGGACGGCAAAATCCAGAATTAACAGGAAATTAAATGAATGAAATACAAGTTTTACTGAATCTTTTCCTATAAAACTATAAAATCGATCTGCTCAGCTCCTCCTGCTCTATAATATGGTGCCCAGAGGTTGCACTACATTTTTTTCTAGAAGACTAAAAATACTCCTCTTAACAATTTTGAGGAGTATTTTCAGCCGAGGAGGAGTGGGAATTTTGCGGTAATTCACATATATAAAGAATAGGCCCACATAACGTTATGAGGCTGGTATTTCTACAGGGAAACCATTGCTAGTCTCCCGTGCAGAAAGTGTAGACAATTTTACATTTATCCAACATCATACACTAAACATAAGACCACTGCTGCCATACACAGCGCCCACCCGACGCCGCCATACACGGCGCCCACCCGACGACGCCATACACGGCGCCCACCCGACGACGCCATACACGGCGCCCACCTGCCATATACATATTACATACACAGCTCTGCTACATGTCCATTACACAGATAGAACTACTGTGTGCACATTACACAGAAAACTGTACAATAGACCGGTTACACCGACATAGCCCTGCTCTATACACACCTTCCATCCATAAAGTACCTCTTTATGACTGTGACATCACCTCCTGGTGAAAGAGATGCCCGTGAGGGGCGGGGCTTCTCAGAGAGAAGGGCGGAGCTTCATGGGTGCCGGTCCTGGCAGCTTCTGATACAGCGCTCCTGACTAGAAAAAGACCATGCGGAAAAACACGCACGAGTCTTTTTCCGGGGAGTAAAATGCCCTGAACAGGCATCTATGACGCTTCTACAGGCGTTATTGCGACCTCTGTTGGTGCCTAAAGATTTCTTCACATTTTCATGGTGACAGGTTCCCTTTAATGTTCCCTAAATGTTCCTGATAAAGGAACAGGTCTAATGTCGTAACACTGCCTATGGTAAAGAAGGGACGATTTTACTCCACATCTGCTGGCAGCCTTTGATCACTGACCACGTGGATTCCCTAACAGGATCCCCAGGATCAGTCACGTTACAATGACTGTACCCCGAGGTGACCAGAGATTTTTTTTCATATGCCTGCAGCACGTGTTGTAAAAAATGTCATTTCTACCACTGTTCCAATAACTTACACATTAAAACAATAAAATGACTAAAGGTCTAAGGCGTGGAGGACGTGACCCTGACGAACCGTACTAACCAAATCCATCGATACTCACTGTTATCCAAGGTGATGAGAAAGATTCTCTGGATCATGTGGTTTATATTCAGCTGCTCACAGATCTCCTGCTGGGAACGAAACGAGCGACTTATTTCCGCCACAGAGTCGTCGCAGTCATCCAGGCTTTCTGAAACGCTGTTGTCAGAATCGTCCTGACTCTCCCCTGCATCGTCTGCAAACAGATAAGTGGGTATCTACTAGGTAGGTCAAGTTCTCAAGACGGGCTCCTGCACCTATATAGGGAACGGAGCCCCGCAAAGTGGCGGCTGTAGGACTCTGGTCCGGCCACCACCAAGCGCTCTCCCCATAGAAACGAATGGGAGCGCACCGCACATGACCGGCCACCGTTCCAATTCACTTCTATGAGCCCGACGGAAATAGTCGAGCCAGTGCTTGGCTATTTTCAGCAGCCCCATAGAAAATGAATGGAGGGTGGATGCGCATGTGCATACCCACACCTATAAGACAATAGGGTCATATTCTAGCGAGACAACCCCATTATCATATATCCGGGCCCGGTTCCCCTCCGGCATGGTGCAGAAAGCCCAGGTGGGGAACTGAAGCCAGAATTTATCCCATAGTTTTCTATTTGATCGGACACATCCATCCATCACATCACTTATGATGCCGGACGTCCTGCTTCAGTGTATGGAAGCCGGAGCTGTGCACCGAACCGCAGTACACATATATCAGTTGTGTCCGACACTCGTCTTGAAATGAGTGCCCTGGCACAACGCATAGCCTAATCCTTCTGACAAGGCACCTTTATACATTGGATTTTTCAGAATTTTTAGAGGGATTTCTTGGTGGGAATCCCAATTCAAAACTTTGCCATATACATAAAGACTAATTGCAAAACTGAGCAGCTTTCTAAATATTCCTTACGAACGGTCTCTTATTTTGCTTCTGCAGAATGTGTGCAACTCCTTCAGCTATCTGCTGCAGAATCTGTCAGAGCACTGCTCCTGTTATCTGCTCGTCCTCTCCTTATTGGTAGAGATAACAGGGAGGGGGAGGAGGGTGTAAACGGCAGATCAGAGACTAGAGAGAGGGTAGCTCATACAGGCTGTGTAGAGAGAGAAAGCAGAGCATCCATTGCAAACTCTGCAAGGTTAGGAGAACCACACACTTTTCAGCATCCGTGTAAGAGGAGATCCCTTATAAGCTGCAGCCCTGGAATGAAACTGTAATGATATGAGAGCTATTAAAGACAGTAGCATCCTGGACACACAAATCTCACATCCAGTATGTGTGACTGGGAGGGACATGTCCACATTAGAAAAGTCTTAAAGTAGAAGCAGGTTTCAAACTGCATATCAGGGGTCTGAAAATCAATTGCAGAAAGTACTTAGGGTACCTTCACACTGGCGTTTTTGTTTTCCGGCATAGAGTTCCGTCGTTGGGGCTCTATGCCGGAAAAAAAACGATGCATTCTGAATGGAGAGAAATGTGTTCAGGATGCATCATCATGCGTCTTCCGTTCAGTATGTGAACGTTTTTTGGACGGAGAAAATACCACAGTATGCTGCGGTTTTCTTTCCGTCCTGGGATGCGGAGCAAAACGGATCCGTCATGATCCCCAATGTAAGTCAGTGGGGACGGATCTGTTTTCTCTGGCACAATCTGCCACAATAGAAAACGGATCCGTCCTCCATTGACATTCAAGGGAGTTTAAAACGGATCAGTTTTGACAATGTTAAAAAATAGTTAAAGTTAATACAAGCGGATCCGTTCAAATGGATGCATGCGGTTGTATTATCTTAACTTAAGCGTTTTTTTCCGGCATAGAGCCCCGACGACGGAACTCTATGCCGCAAAACAAAAACGCCAGTGTGAAGGTACCCTTTGCAACTTTTCTTTTTACACAATGTAAACTAAATACTGTAAATAAAATTATTTTTTCATGTCATTTGAACTGTGCAATGTTTCACAGTTCCTCTTCTACCGAGTTCCTGGTAGGTCGTCTGCTTACACATCTGAAGGTAAGTTATATGACCACCGTCTGCAACAGAGGCAACTGGTCATTGAGGTCACATGACAAGTCAGTATGGACTACACTAAATATTACTGTAAATAAAAGAAAGTTTTACATTTTTGCATTTTACGTCTTATTTTTTATTTTTGCATTCTAAGGCAGTTTTTTTTTTTACCCCGGCCAAAGGGCTTTAACCCCTCCTTATTTTACTTGCCAGTTTGCTGTTGCAGCTGCTCCTTTTGCCCAGCGGCAAACTGCCGAGCTTCTGCCAGTGACCCAAAGAGAGCAGCAAATGGGTTTGTTGAAATGCTGTTGTTGTTCTCTTGATCTGTCATTTTACTTAGCGGCAGGGTCCATGTAGTGCGTAATCTGGAAGCGTCCTGTCTGTCGAGAAAGGACACAAACACGGTGAGATTAGATGTGTGCTGATGAGATCCAAAAGACCCAAACAGATTTGTCTAAAGCTGCCCATGCACATTACATTAAAAGGGTAGGCCATCTAAATCTGATGGGTGGGAGGTCTGACACCCAGCAGCTGTTTCGGGGTGGCCTCAGAACCACACAGCTCCATCCATTGTGTAGCGGATGAAACTAATTACCGCACCGCTGCTCTCATTCAATTAAATCAGAGCAAGATGGAGGTGTCTAGCATTTGGTCGCCTAAATGGTGTTGTACGAGTCTAATACTGATGACCTATCCTTAGGATAGGTCATCAGTATAGGATTGTTGGGGGTCCGACTTCTCGCACCTCTGACGATCAGCTATTTGAAGAGACAGTGGTGCCACAGTGAGGCAAGGGACGCCATGTTCATCGGTCGCGTTGCCTAGGCGCAGCTCTGTCCCATTCAAATGAATGGGGCTGAGCTGCAATACCAAGCACAGCCACTATACAGTGCATGGCGCTGTGCTTGGTGAGCTGCGAGGAGGGAGCAGCGCTCAACGATGCGGCCTCTTCCAACAGCTGACTGGTGGGAAAAATCAGACCGTATTTTCGAGGCCCCCCTTTTGGGGTGTATATATAATGTATTAAATATCCAGTACCAGAGTAGAGAGAGTGAACAGCGGCGCTCACCAGATTCCAAAGTCCAGCACTTAATCCTGCATTTAATTAACCCTTAGTGACCATTAAACTTTTTTGTTTTTTTCATCAAGGTTCGTGTATGAGGTCTTATCTTTTGCAGGATAAGTTATAGTTTTTAAGGCACCAATTTGGGAACATGTAATGATTGATCAAAGCCAGCTGTTTAGCTAAAACCCCCCTTGTGTACGTCAGTAAAAAGGCGTATTAGTGGTCACTAAGGGGTTAAAGCCAAACAAGCGGTCTAGGATGCGGGTAATGTTACCCTTGTTCGGCTTTAAATGCAAAATTCAGCGCTGGACTTTGGAATCTGGTGAGCGCCGCTGTTCATGCGCTCTCTGCTGGTGCTGGATATTTGCTTTGGGACGGAGGGACGGAGGCGCCACCTCCAGTGGATTAACTTGTGCTGCACGAAGCAGATTTTTATTTTTTTCCATATTTTTTTTGTTAGGGGAGGATGCCTTTTATTTTATTTTATGTGTGTAGGGGGTAAGAGTAATATCAAAAAGATAAGGGTCCATTCACACGGAACGGGTGCGGACCCAGGCATATTCAATGGGGCCGGAATGGATGCTGACAGCACATTTCCAGATCCGCACTTCCGCATCCGCAAAAAAATAGATCATGTCCTATTCTTGTCTGCAATAGCGGACAAGAATAGGCACTTTCTATTATAGCGCAGGCCATGTGCCCATAGCCAGTGTCCGTGTTTTGCGGATCCGCAAAACACTTACCGACGTGTGAATGGAGCCTAAAGATGTTGCATGTTTTACACAATAATGCCTATTGTGTCGCCAACGGTCACCATGTAGCGCCGCCCGCACTGCACGGAGTGTGACATCTCGCCATTGTCGTGTCCACCCACTTAGATGCCATGTTTGAGGATTCAGCCTCTGAGAGGGTTCAAGGGGCGATTCCAGCCGTTTCGGCAGAGGGGATACAGCAGATATCCGCTGTGGATGACACAGGTGCAGCCCCTGTGCCGTACACTGCCACCGCTTTATGCAACCGGTATAGCTCCAGTGCTGTAAATGTATGCAGGATTTACAACAAGGGGTTAACACAATGTGACATTTGGCGGCCCAGTAAATCTCCTGACTGACACTGCAAATGGTTTAATATTTACTTTGCTAGTTTTTTAAGACACGACATCACAAACGTAGATGATAGAAGGGGAGTATTCCACTGATGTAGCAGAGCCGAATGTGTCGATGAATGATTACATGTGCAATGTGGCAAGCGAGTCTGAATCCTGCAGTTTCATGTGAAAACACAGACAACACCGTGTGATATCAGCAAGAGCTGGACCGACGACAAAATCAGCTCTGCTACATCTAGACGTAGAAATCAGCTAATAAGCAAACAATAGTGAGCAAAACACATATTAATACAGTACAGACATAAAGTACACAGCAGTCACTATATACAGTACACAGCAGTCACTATATACAGTACACACAGCAGTCACTATATACAGTGCACACGGCAGTCACTATATACAGTACACACAGCAGTCACTATATACAGTACACAGCAGTCACTATATACAGTACACAGCAGTCACTATATACAGTACACACAGCAGTCACTATATACAGTACACGCAGTCACTATATACAGTACACAGCAGTCACTATATACAGTACACACAGCAGTCACTATATACAGTACACACAGCAGTCACTATATACAGTGCACACGGCAGTCACTATATACAGTACACACAGCAGTCACTATATACAGTACACACAGCAGTCACTATATACAGTACACAGCAGTCACTATATACAGTACACACAGCAGTCACTATATACAGTACACAGCAGTCACTATATACAGTACACAGCAGTCACTATATACAGTACACACAGCAGTCACTATATACAGTACACACGGCAGTCACTATATACAGTACACGGCAGTCACTATATACAGTACACAGCAGTCACTATATACAGTACACGGCAGTCACTATATACAGTACACAGCAGTCACTATATACAGTACACACAGCAGGCACTATATACAGTACACACAGCAGTCACTATATACAGTACACAGCAGTCACTATATACAGTACACACAGCAGTCACTATATACAGTACACAGCAGTCACTATATACACAGCAGTCACTATATACAGTACACACAGCAGGCACTATATACAGTACACGGCAGGCACTATATACAGTACACGGCAGGCACTATATACAGTACACGGCAGGCACTATATACAGTACACGGCAGGCACTATATACAGTACACGGCAGGCACTATATACAGTACACGGCAGGCACTATATACAGTACACACATTAGTCACTATATACAGTACACACAGCAGGCACTATATACAGTACACACGGCAGTCACTATATACACAGCAGTCACTATATACAGTGCACACCGCAGTCACTATATACAGTACACACAGCAGTCACTATATACAGTACACACAGCAGTCACTATATACAGTACACACAGCAGTCACTATATACAGTACACAGCAGTCACTATATACAGTACACACGGCAGTCACTATATACAGTACACACGGCAGTCACTATATACAGTACACACGGCAGTCACTATATACAGTACACGGCAGTCACTATATACAGTACACGGCAGTCACTATATACAGTACACACATCAGTCACTATATACAGTACACACGGCAGTCACTATATACAGTACACACGGCAGTCACTATATACAGTACACACGGCAGTCACTATATACAGTACACACGGCAGTCACTATATACAGTACACACGGCAGTCACTATATACAGTACAGGGCAGTCACTATATACAGTACACACGGCAGTCACTATATACAGTACACACGGCAGTCACTATATACAGTACACGGCAGTCACTATATACAGTACATGGCAGTCACTATATACAGTACACGGCAGTCACTATATACAGTACACGGCAGTCACTATATACAGTACACGGCAGTCACTATATACAGTACACGGCAGTCACTATATACAGTACACGGCAGGCACTATATACAGTACACACATTAGTCACTATATACAGTACACACAGCAGGCACTATATACAGTACACACAGCAGGCACTATATACAGTACACAGCAGTCACTATATACAGTACACACAGCAGTCACTATATACAGTACACACAGCAGTCACTATATACAGTACACACGGCAGTCACTATATACAGTACACACAGCAGTCACTATATACAGTACACAGCAGTCACTATATACAGTACACAGCAGTCACTATATACAGTACACACAGCAGGCACTATATACAGTACACACGGCAGTCACTATATACAGTACACAGCAGGCACTATATACAGTACACAGCAGGCACTATATACAGTACACGGCAGTCACTATATACAGTACACACGGCAGTCACTATATACACAGCAGGCACTATATACAGTACACGGCAGTCACTATATACAGTACACAGCAGTCACTATATACAGTGCACACAGCAGTCACTATATACAGTACACACGGCAGTCACTATATACAGTACACACGGCAGTCACTATATACAGTACACGGCAGTCACTATATACAGTACACGGCAGTCACTATATACAGTACACGGCAGTCACTATATACAGTACACGGCAGTCACTATATACAGTACACAGCAGTCACTATATACAGTACACAGCAGTCACTATATACAGTACACACGGCAGTCACTATATACAGTACACACAGCAGTCACTATATACAGTACACAGCAGTCACTATATACAGTACACAGCAGTCACTATATACAGTACACAGCAGTCACTATATACAGTACACAGCAGTCACTATATACAGTACACACAGCAGTCACTATATACAGTACACAGCAGTCACTATATACAGTACACACAGCAGGCACTATATACAGTACACACGGCAGTCACTATATACAGTACACACGGCAGTCACTATATACAGTACACGGCAGTCACTATATACAGTACACGGCAGTCACTATATACAGTACACACAGCAGTCACTATATACAGTACACGGCAGTCACTATATACAGTACACACGGCAGTCACTATATACAGTACACGGCAGTCACTATATACAGTACACACAGCAGTCACTATATACAGTACACACGGCAGTCACTATATACAGTGCACACAGCAGTCACTATATACAGTACACACGGCAGTCACTATATACAGTACACACGGCAGTCACTATATACAGTACACACGGCAGTCACTATATACAGTACACACGGCAGTCACTATATACAGTACACAGCAGTCACTATATACAGTACACACAGCAGTCACTATATACAGTACACAGCAGTCACTATATACAGTACACACAGCAGTCACTATATACAGTACACACAGCAGGCACTATATACAGTACATACGGCAGTCACTATATACA
Source organism: Bufotes viridis (assembly GCA_033119425.1). NCBI lineage: Eukaryota > Metazoa > Chordata > Amphibia > Anura > Bufonidae > Bufotes > Bufotes viridis. Next base: position 556,826,768 of record CM065590.1, on the reverse strand, counting down.
CAGCAGTCACTATATACAGTACACACGGCAGTCACTATATACAGTGCACACAGCAGGCACTATATACAGTACACGGCAGTCACTATATACAGTACACAGCAGTCACTATATACAGTACACACGGCAGGCACTATATACAGTACACACGGCAGTCACTATATACAGTACACACGGCAGTCACTATATACAGTACACAGCAGTCACTATATACAGTACACACAGCAGGCACTATATACAGTACACAGCAGTCACTATATACAGTACACAGCAGTCACTATATACAGTACACACAGCAGGCACTATATACAGTACACAGCAGTCACTATATACAGTACACGGCAGTCACTATATACACGGCAGTCACTATATACAGTACACACAGCAGTCACTATATACAGTACACACAGCAGTCACTATATACAGTACACGGCAGTCACTATATACAGTACACGGCAGTCACTATATACAGTACACACGGCAGTCACTATATACAGTACACACGGCAGTCACTATATACACGGCAGTCACTATATACAGTACACACGGCAGTCACTATATACAGTACACACGGCAGTCACTATATACAGTACATGGCAGTCACTATATACAGTACACGGCAGTCACTATATACAGTACACAGCAGTCACTATATACAGTACACACAGCAGTCACTATATACAGTACACACAGCAGTCACTATATACAGTACACAGCAGTCACTATATACAGTACACACAGCAGGCACTATATACAGTGCATGGCAGTCACTATATACAGTACACAGCAGTCACTATATACAGTACACACAGCAGTCACTATATACAGTGCATGGCAGTCACTATATACAGTACACAGCAGTCACTATATACAGAGCAGTCACTATATACAGTACACAGCAGTCACTATATACAGTACACAGCAGTCACTATATACAGTACACAGCAGTCACTATATACAGTACACAGCAGCAGTCACTATATACAGAGCAGTCATTATATACACAGCAGCAGTCACTATATACATACAGACTGCGCTCCGGATCCTCTGACTCACCCTTCTACCTTCTACCTTCTTGACACTTCCGCTTCCGCCCACAGCTGCAAAGGTATTGGAGAGATATGCTGGTGTTGAACGGGTTAACGGAGATCATGTGATCTGGCTGTAAGGGGCGGGGCTTATATCAGTACGCAGGCGCCGCCTGTTGGCGCGTGCAGCGCTGTGACGAAGGTGCAGGGCGGAGGATACGTCCCTAACGTTCGGGATCCCTCTGTAGTGTTGGCGTTTTCCTGCCGCGTCGTCTGGATTATTCTCAATCCAAAATTTACTGATGTTCTCCAGGAGGAGGATCCTATGGTGTTAATTCAGCGGGATGCTCTGCACATGGGGACTAGTCAGTGTAGTGCACCGCATGTTGGGAGAGATGTGCAGTACAGTGATGGGGCAAGGGTATGGATGTTCTGCATATGCGAGGAGTAATGTCTTATGTTATGTATAAGGCTGTACTGGTAGTGGGCATTAAAAGCGGATGCCTTGTAAAAAAAATAAAATAAAGAGTGCCATTCAGGGGTTAAAATAAAGCAACACATACTCCCCTCATCCTTTTGCATGTGCAGGGACTCTCCCTTTCCTCACTGGATGCACCAGGACCTGAGGCTCCCAGCATCAGGTCCTTCTACCTCTAGTAAGGAGCGAGTGTCCCCGTGCATGCATTCCATGAGGTGACTTTATTTTAACCCCCTATTGTCCCTGTTTTTATTAACCCCTTAATGGCCCTGTTTTTTAGCGTGTTTCTCTTTTTAACGGTCCTTAGACAGGCCAATTGATTTCAGTAGGACATGTCCTTTTTTTTGCCGAATCATCAGTGTCATGGATCCATTGAAGACAATAGGTCAGATGTGGAGTGTACGCGGCTAGTGCCTATGTTTTGCGGATTTCAGTTTGCAGTTCACAACATGGCTGTGTGAATGGGGTCTAAAAAAGAAATGCACTTAAAGTAAAATCTGTAGAAGAAAATGTGTTGTAAATCTTTAATAAAGAACTAAAGCGGAAAAAATGTAGACCAAAATGAGTAAAAATGCAGAAACAGAAAAATGCTCCCAAAAGCGTCCTTCGAATCTTTCATTTCACATCGCCTGAACACTGGCTTGATGTCAAGTTGAAACCGGGTGTCAGGATATGTCGGCAATGTAGCACGCTCGCACACATATACACACACATGGATAGTGTAGCCCTAAAACACCCCAGAGCCATTTTCCCTTCCTGCTTGTGCGGTCATCCTTCGCAGTGACCCCCAACTGGTCGATGGCCCCTGTACTATGTATGTGAGTGACAAACAAACGGAATAAACAGATACAATAAGTGTAGTGCCAATGTAGTACAATGAAGTGCCAAGAACGCCAGAAGCAAACCAGAGGGCCAGACATGCCAGGAGTCAAGAACCAGGAGGGCAATACAAGACCAAATTGGCAGAAGCCAGAAAACGTAGTCACAATACCAGATCCTGAAGTCACAGCCAAAGTAAATGCAATACCACCAAGGAACGGCAGGGGGAGGAACAGAAATTCACCAGCACCTGCACCCTCAGGAGCCAGACTAAGGGCTCATGCCCGTGTGAAAAAAAACGGATGACATCCTGGTGACTTTTGTGTTACATCCGTGTTTTTAGCGGATCCATTGTAAAAATGCCTGTCCTTGTCTGCAAAACGTACAAGAATAGGACTTGCTCAAAAATTTTTTGCAACGTACATGGAATGTACATGGAGTCATTTCTGTTTTTTCTCCAAGCCCCATTGAAATGAATGGTTCCTATACGGACCTGTAAAAAAAACAGAACGGAATCTAAAGAAAAATGCGTTTCTGTGTATGAGCCCTAAGGCTGAGTTCACAATATGTTTTGGTTCACACTAAGGCTGAGTTCACACGGGCGTCACGTTTAACGGCCGGATAAGAGGCGGGTGCGTTTCGGGAAAATGCGTTATTTTTCCGCACGAGTGCAAAGCGATTTAATGCGTTTTGCACACGTGTGCGAAAAATCAGCATGTTTGGTACCCAGACCCGAAGCCGGACTTCATCACTGAAGTCTAGTTTCGGGTTGAGTATTCTGTAGATTTTATTATTTTTCCTTATAACATGGTTATAAGGGAAAATAATAGCATTCTCAATACAGAATGCAAAGTAAAAAGGGCAAGAGAGGGTCGAAAATAATGAAAAAAAATTAACTCACCTTCTCCATTTGATTGCGTAGCTGCCGGTGTTCTGTTCTGTCTTCAGCTGGGGGGGGGGGGTGAACGACCTTTAGTGATGTGACCCAGTGACGTCACTGAAGGTGCGCAGAACGAAGTAGCCCTGACCGTGGTGCATGGGAACCCTATTTGCATAAATAGCATTTTTCAGGATTAGAGAACAATTTTAGGGGACCTACCCTACCTGGGGAATGCTTAAAGTGCATAGCATAATCAACAATGGAATACCTGTCTGTGGTTTTTGTTTGAAGGCAGATTCCGGGCTCGGTTTCTGTTCTGACCAATGGACTTTCAGAGTTAGAGATATTCAAGAAGCAAGTGAATTTGAGGCAGAAGGCTGGGTTATAAGGTGAGTGAGTTTTCTATGTGACAGCTTGGGTGTAGAGAAAGCATTAGATGTGCAAAGGGTGAACTCTACACCTGTTTTACTGTAGTATTTGCCTCACCAGGGGGTTGTTGAATGCCTACTTTTTTGCAGTTGCCAGGTGTCCATAACTCAAAGCTGACAGGTTTGGAGAGTCGGCATTAGATGTCGATATCCAAGGTATTCCCATCCGTCCGGATATGCCATCAATGTCAGATAGGTGCGAGTCCCACTTAAAGACCCACTCCTATCTCCAGAACTGGATCCCTACAATGAACAGAGAGCAGTGGCGCATGAGCGGTGACCCTCCGTTTACCACTATGGGAGTTCTGAAAATTGAGCCATTTATGCAACGCCATTAATTGAAATTCTTCTTAATTCTGGACTTAGGAATTAGGTGGGCAATCCTGTCAATGCATTGTTTACACCTGGAAACTGCTTAGTCATTCCCTTTGACTTGTATTGAGGCAGAATACAAGTCTATGGCAACTGTAAGGCTGGGTTCAGACTTGCGTGTATTTGATACGCACGTAAAACACGCGTTTCTGTCGCGTGTATTACAGCGCGTTTTTGCAAATAGGAAACGCACGACGTACGCGCGTTCGTGTGATTGACTACTGTGGCATCAATCACAATACACGCGACAAAACACCCCAAAGAAGCTCAAGAACTTTTTTGAGCATTCAAACGCGCTGTAAAATGCTCAAGTGAGAACCAGGGCCATAGGGAAGCATTGGTTTTCATGTGTTGAGCGTTCGCTGTAAAACGCGCAAGTCTGAACCCAGCCTAAACTGCAACATTGTTTCTGTTTAGGCTGTGCTTCTCCAGTTTCACTCCTCCCACTTGAAGGTTCTTGATTAGTTAGAAATTGTATAAAAGTAGAGCGGTCAGAGCCTCTAAGGGTCTCACTGAGCGCCAGACCTCTTCTATGAGCTGATCAATGGGGTCCCGGATGTCGGACCCCCATCCATCTGATATGGATAACCTATCCTGGGTATAGGTCATCAATATATATTACTGGATAACCCCTCTAAACTGACAGTCAAGATGACTCTCATTCCCATGGCCACCCAGAGCATTATATGGTCATGAGTCACTGTCTAGACAACCTGTAAAATAAAGGCAACGTGTATACGGTATATAAAGTACTATACACATATGTAGCAGAAAGAAATAAATACATCACTGAGCAATCTCTGAAATAGCCATACAGAGCACAAATCAGCAGGATCAACCCTATTTAATCTGATATACTGCCTGCTAGAGTTGAGGTTGCTGATTAAAATGATACCTGTTTTGTGAAAATTCCCAAGGAAAAAATAAATTTTATTTTTTTGTAAATGAGGGATTAAGTGCACTAAGGGTACAGAGCCTAGCACCTAGGTGCACCTCGGCTTACCAATGCTAGCCACAACTATCAGTGCTTTAAAGCCCTTATTAAAATAAAGAAGAAAAATCTTCTTCAATTTTTTCCAGGGACACCACAAATGACAGGTATCATTTTAATCAGCAGCGTCAACCCCACCAGACAGTATGCCTGGTCTTGTCTAGTCTTCAATGGGACGGCTTCTTGTAATTACTCCTGATCACCGCTGCATTGTCGTTGGCGAGCAGGTAAACAGCGAAGGGAAGGTTGCGCTGGCGCGGCACACAGCCTCCTCTTCAACCAGCTGATAGGTGGGGGTGTCGTGTGTCACACCCCCACCGATCTGATATTGATGGCCTATCCTGAGGAAAGGTCATCAATAAAAAAAATTGGATAACCCCTTTAAAATAATAATAATCTTTATTTATATAGCGCCAGCATATTCCGCAGTACATAAAAAATACAATACCTCATCGACTGGCAGACACGGGGACACTCGCTCCTCACTGGAGGCCGCAGGACCTGATGCCCCCAGCATGGTGATGTCACATAATCACACTGCAGTGAGGAGTGAGTGTCCCCGCGTGTATGGGGATGGGGCTTTTGTTTTCCACAAAAGCAGAATGGGGTCACTAAGAGAAGAATTATTCCTACTGGGGGGCACAAAGGGGAGCTTTAATCATACTGAGGAGTGCAAAGGGGGCATTAATCATACTGGGGGGCACAAAGGGGAGCATTAATCATACTGAGGAGTGCAAAGGGGGCATTAATCATACTGGGGGCACAAGGGGAGCATTAATCATACTGAGGAGTGCAAAGGGGGCATTAATCATACTGGGGGGCACAAAGGGGAGCATTAATCATACTGAGGAGTGCAAAGGGGGCATTATTCCTACTGGGGGGCACAAAGGGGAGCTTTAATCATACTGAGGAGTGCAAAGGGGGCATTAATCATACTGGGGGGCACAAAGGGGAGCATTAATCATACTGAGGAGTGCAAAGGGGGCATTAATCATACTGGAGGGCACTACAGGGGGCATTAATCATACTGGAGGGCACTAGAAGGGGGCATTAATCATACTGATGAGCACAAAGGGGGCATTATTATACTAGGGGCACAAAGGGAACATTAATCATCCTGGGGGCATTAATCATACTAGGGGGCACTAATGAGGTCATTAATCATCCTGGGGGGCACTAATGAAGGTATTAATCATACTGGCGGTGGGTACTAAAGGGAGGCATTAGTCATACTGGGGGCACTAATGGAGGCATTAATCATACTTGTGGGCAGTAAAGAGGGGCATTAATCATCCTGGGGGGCACTAATGGAGACATCAATCATAATGGGGGACAGTAATGGGGGCATTGATCATACTGAGGGGGCATTAATCTTAATGGGGGGCATTTATTATACTAGGAGCACTATGGGGGCCATTTGATGTCCTGGGAGAACTATCGGCGCATTATGTATATTGTGAGGGCACTGCAGGGGTTGGGATGTTTAAAAAAAACAAACAATGAAATGCATTTTTAGCGGCCGTTAAAAACTGATGCAAACGACCATTAAAAACTGAAACACTGATGCAACTTGGCCATGAAAAACTGACAGTGTATCTGTTTTTAATGGCCTTTTTTTTTCACTGTTGTGCGAATGTACCCTTACCCTCAAAATCGTACAGCCATGGGTGGGCAGGTTTCCATCCACATGTGCATTGGTACACAGTTTATCTTATGACCACTAAACTGACGGGACCTGCGACCACCTGCGTTCATACTGACGCAAACATAGACCATCCTAGAACCTTATAGGTCTGTTGTGCTGAGGACGATACTGCTGTTGCATCCAAGATAACGACCGAAAAATACTGTTGCGCTACCACCTCATGAAACCGGAATATAACGTAATAAATCCAGAGAACCACTTTATACGACCCTGATGTGAACACGTGACAAGCAGAGGAGCACACAGGAAGACGGCGGCTTCTGCTGCCTTCTCTCAGTTTCCTGCACCTAAAGCTGGAGAGACGCGTTCACTGCTGATCACTGACAGCGCCGAGAACCCAGCAGACTCATCATTATGGTCACCTCTCATTTCTGGCTAGTTGTTGCCTTGCTCGTTAAGGGCGTCTTTTCAGAAGGTATGTGGGGGGAGTTAAGAAAATATGTCAGATATCCAACAAACTTGGATGCAGCTACACATATCAGAGTATGCATGAGGGTCAATTCACACGCGGCTGACTTGTTGCAGAAATTTTTTGCAATGGAAAATCAGTTCCATTCATCTAAAGGCTATTTCTGCAGGCCCATTTCAGATGACCGGGTGAATAGGAGAAATCTACCCAGTGTGAATTCACCCCAACACTAACCATAGGGGAAATACTGCGATGATCAGTTGTCATGACTTTTTTTTTTTTCTTTTCTTTCTGTCTTTCCTGGAAATATCCGTTATATCAAAGATAAAGACAAACCCAAGGCAGGTAAGTTAACCTCTGCTTACGTAGATTCTTATAAATGATATTGGACTTTAAAGGGTATGTTCACACACTCCGAAGTGATACGGTTTGGAAACCAGTATAGACACCGTGGTAAAACGAGGGGCTCGGCTGCACTAAGTGTCTCTTATCACACAACGCCTGGGTGATGCCATAGATCGGGATATAGGGGTTCACGGGGACGTTTATATTGATTGCCTGCCCTCAGGATAGGTCAACAATATCAGATCAGTGGGAGTCCGACTCCGGCACCCCCGCCGATCAGCTGTTATGCGGTAAATCCCAAACCGGAACTACACCGCTCCGTCCCCTGGTGCTGGAGCTACTGCAGAACAGCTGATCGGGGGGTGCCAGGAGTCGGACCCTCACCAATCTGATATTGATGACCCTTTTCAACCTTTTTTTTATGTTTGTTAATATAATGAACAATATAGGCTGGTTGTACATGTATACAACATATAGGGACTTCTATGGTAGCTCTGTATCTTTTACTAATAGTATGAAAAATGTGTACAGACTAGAGGAGGCGGCGTAGTTATGTGTGCACGCTGGCCGTATACATACATGCATGTTAAAGTATCCATGACTAACAGAATGAAAGTAGCATTTGTTTGCATCCGTGAAACTAGAAAAAGGCCAAAAACGAAAAGTTTTTATTCTAAATCATTGTTTTTGTGTTATTTTATGCTTAAATTACTAAATAAAATAGTACAAAACACCATTCAAGCAGTTATCTCCTCAATGGCGTTGGTGGCGTATCACTAGGATATAGTTACATAGTTATATAGTTGATACGGTTGAAAAAATACAAAAGTCCATCAAGTTCAACCAAGGGATAGGCGGGGACGCGAATCCCAGAAGGAAGTCAGACTCAGATTTCTACACGTTTTCATAAGCATTAGTAAAGGTTAATCATGTCTCCCCTTCTCTTCTCAAGACTAAATAAATTCAATTCTTTTAATCTTTCTTCATAACAAAGACCCTCCATACCCCTTATCAGTTTAGTCGCTCTCCTCTGTACTTTTTACAGCTGCAGAGCGTCCTTTCTATGGACTGGTGCCCAGAACTGAACTGCGTATTCCAGATGAGTCCACACCAACGCGTTGTAAAGGGGTAATTAAGGATGAGCAAATTGACTTCGGATGAAACATCCAAAGTCTGTTCGCATAAAACTTCGTTCCAACACTGTACGGAGCGGGAGCTCTGTATGGTATAATTACCATTTGGAACCGAACCTGAGAACCTTCGGGAAATTGTTTTTACAGTACAATTTAATTCATGAAGTTATTACGCGAAGTCTCGCGAGACTTCGCAAAGTAATGACTTCGGCTGATCGGAGCCAATACATTCTGATACTGTACTGAGCTCCCGCTCCGTACAGTATTGAAACAAAGTTTTATACGAATCGACTTTGGATGTTTCATCCAATGTCGATTCGCTCATCCCTAGTGGTAACATCACATCCCTGCCCCACGAGTCCATGCCTCGTTTAATGCATGACAATATCCTGGTGGCCTTAGAAGCAGCTGATTGACATTGTATGCTGTTATTTAATCTACCATCTACAAGGAGACCCAAATCCTTCCCTAAAGTGACTCTCCCAGTGTTACATCACCTAGGACAGGGATGCTCAACCTGCGGCCCTTCAGCTGCCACCGTGCCCTGCTTTAGGCTGATAGCTGTACGCTGTCCAGGAATGCTGGGAGTTGTAGTTTTGCAACAGCTGGAGGGCCGCAGGTTGAGCATGTCTGACCTAGGACATATGAAGCACAGAGATTACTCAATGTGGATTTAAAGCTCTCCCATTTATCCTCAGTATTAGGCTTCATGCACACGACAGTATGTGTTTTGCAGTTCGCAAATTGCGGATCCGCAAAAAAAAAACGGATGACGTTCCTTATGGCATCCGTTTTTTTTGCGGATCCATTGTAATAATGCCTATCCTTGTCCGCAAAGTAGAAAAAAATAGGACATGCTCTATTTTTTTGCAGAACGGAAAAACGGACATACGGAAACTGAATGCACACGGAGTACCTTCCGTTTTTTTTGAGGACCCATTGAAATTAATAGTTCCACATATGGTCCGCAAAAAAAAAAAAGAACGGACACGGAAAGAAAATACGTTGTGTGCATGAGGCCTTATTATGTGACAGTAGCTGCTCCCAGTCTATTCCCTAAATGCTGCCCTCAACCCAGGGAAAGTAGCCTTTTTAAATTTCAGTCTCTTTGCTCTGGCCTGACAGAGTTTGCTTCTTATAGTTTAGGGGGAATATAATTACACTGTGGTCAGTATTACCTAGTGTTTTTCGAACAGTAACGTTTCCAACAAGCTCTGCATCATTAGAAATTACCAGATCCAACAGAAACTACCCTAGTGGGGGCTTCTACAAACTGTACCATAAAGTGGTCCTGCAGCAAGTTGAGGAATCTTCTCCCCTTTGCCGTTGAGCCAGAACCATGACCCCAGTCAATGTCCGGGAAGTTAAAATCTCCCATTATGACCACTGTGCCAGCCTGTGCAGCCCGCTCTATTTGGGTATACAGTTGTGTGTCTATCTTCCCTGTGATGTTAGGGGGTCTATAGATTACACCAAGTATTATTTTTTCAGTGTTTATATCCCACCATCCTCACCCACTATTGCCTCTTTCACACTTGCCTTCACATCACTCCTCACATACAGGCACATGCCACCTCCTTTTCTTTTGACCCTGTCTTTCCTAAATAGTGTAAAGCCCTTAATATTTACAGCCCAGTCATGTGAAGAGTCCAACCATGTCTCAGCCACACCATCTACATCTATGTGTTCTTCTAGCACCATAGCCTCCAGCTCCCCCATTTTACTAGCTAAACTTCTGGCATTTGTGAAAATACATTTTAAATTACTATTACCTGTAAAGTGAATATCCGGGATTTTTGGGTTACCGTGGTTGATGCTTGTATGTAACAGGTACTTGTTACCAGCAGTTCTATCTTTCATCGGTGTATAGTTCTGCTGAGTCTTCTCCCTACTTTCCTCACTAACCCCAGCCCCCACTAAATCCCCACTGTCCCCTCCTATATCCCACTCTCTATCTACACTATCTACCCCCTTATTAGTATGATTCCTCCCCAGATCCTAGTTTCAAAGCTATCTAACCATTTTTCCCCCCAAAACAGTTGCCCCCTCCCCATTAAGGTGCAGCCTGTCCCTACTGTAGAGCCTGTAACCGACTGAGAAGTCGGCCCAGTTCTCCATGAACCCAAACCCTTCCTTCCTGCACCAGCTTCTGAGCCACTTATTTACCTCCCTAAGCTCACGTTGTCTCTCTGGTGACGCTCGTGGCACTGGTAGTATTTCTGAAAACACCACCCTGGAGGTCCTGGACTTAAGCTTCTCTCCTAGTTCCCTAAAATCATTTTTTAAGGACCTTCCATCTTCCCCTGACTGGATGGATCACTCATGTCTGATAGCCTGACACTCAGTTCACACTTTCGCGTAAAACGCCGCGTTCGAACGCGCAAAAAAACGCACAACAGTACAGGAACCATGCATTCCAATGGGGGTGGTTCACACTTGCGCGTTTTTATGCGCGTTCGAACGCTGCCTAAAAACGTCCGACGCATAAGCAAGTATGTTCGCGTTAATTCGGGCGTTTTTCGAGCATTTGGTGCCAATATACTTCAATGGGAAACGCGATACGCGTGTTGTTCGGGCGTTTGTGCAGCGTAAAACGCGCCTATGGACGCGCGTTTTTCAAAGTTTGCAACATGCTGGATCAGCCACCATGGAATTTCACACCTCTAAAGCACTCAGATTGGCCAAACTATATATAGCGAGGGCTGTTTGGTCATTGGCCAACTATGCAGTCAATCACATAAACGCGCGTCAAACGCGCCTACACTATTTACCAAAACGCTAGAAAAAAACGCGCGTTAACGCCCGTCTTGAACGCTCAAAAACGCTAGGCTTCAAAACGCTCAGGTCTGAACCCAGTGTGAGGGTTCAGTCTCTGTGACCCTGATGATCACTTAGGCCTCATGCACACGACCGTTGTTTGATTTCGTGTCCGTTGCTCCGTTTTTCGTGATTTTCTGCGGACCCATTGGTTTTCAATGGGTCCGTGGAAAACTCGGAAAATGCACCGTTTGTCCTCCGCGTCCGTGGTCCGTGATTCCAGTCCGTCAAAAAAATATAACCTGTCCTATTCTTGTCCGTGAAAAACGGTTCATGGACCCATTCAAGTCAATGGGACCGTGAAAAAATGCGGATGGCCATCCGTGTGTCATCCGCGTTCCCTTTTTGTGGACAGCATAAAAAAACGGTCGTGTGCATGAGGCCTTAGATGAAGTGGAATTGGTGCTAGGAAGGTTCCCTGTTGGTTTCACTTGGCTTCTTCTGGGCAATTACTTGGATGGCCATTATAGTCAAGCTGCACAAGGCTGGTGATCACAGAGATGGAACCCCAACCCCAGCTTATCAGAAATCAGCGGCATACCCTAGCGACATGTCACAAATGACTTTGGTGAGACCACCCACCTTCTGGGTTCCTATAATATTTTTAGTAGTTGATTAGTCATAAAATAACACTATAAGGGCTCACGCACACGACTGTGTTTTGCAGTTCGCAAAATACGGATGCACAAAAAATACGGAGGACATCTACGCGCATTCCATATTTTGCGAAAAGGCTGGTCCCTAATAGAACAGTCCAATCTTTGTCCGCAATGCGGACAATAATAGTATATGTTCTATTTTTTTGCGGAGCAGACATATGGACACGGAATGCACACAGAGGCCTGAATGTCCAGGCAACTTTTTGTGATTTGGTGCACGTGGTGGTTTAGTCACCCTAACTTTTTTATTTGTTTGACTACCAAAATAATTTTTGTAACTTTGTTTACTTGACATTTAGGACTTATTAGAATGTTTTTTTTATTTTTTTTATTTTTTCTTTTTTAGGTTTAATTTGGAGGAAAACAGCTAATTCTTATTTAAAAAGCAATTTTTTTTAATTATAGCTTTTTATTTCTTAAATCTTAAAACTGGCGCAAAAATTAATTATTGCAATGGATTCCCTATTTTGTGACGATCGTTTTGATATATAACATGTAAAGGTTTGATTGTTGTGCCAAAAATGAATAAAATTTAAGTAAAAAAAATAATAATAAAAAATAAAGGAAAAAAAAATTCTAATGCAGTCGCCAACGGAAACTGTCACAAACGATCGTCACAAAATAGGGAATCCATTGCAATAATTATTTTTGTGCCAGTTTTAAGATTTAAGAAATAAAAAAAAAGTCAGTGTCCTCCAGAGGTCTTTTTAATGATCTCTTGGGGGACCCAATAGATCATTAAAAAGAGCTCTGGAGGACACTGACTTTTTTTTTAAAACTTTTTTTTCACTGTTTCCACTGTAACACCTACCAGCGCCCCATTTACAGGGGAAAATGGGCATGACACACAGGCAGAGCTGATCAGGGTGGACGGCTTCCTCCTTCAGATGCTTTTGTAATCATAAAAGGGTTGGAAGATTATGATAAATGCTTGAAGCCCTGTTATGTGTAGGAAAAAGTATTTGTTTAAATATGATTTTTAACCAAATTGCTGTATTTTTAAACATATTTATTCCAAAAAACCTGCTGTATCTACATTGATAAAACTTCCCCAATATTTTGGCTCTGACAACTACTTGCACACCGATGTGGGTTTCAAAACAGAAAATCTGTGTGGTTTTTCGTGGGATTTCTGTGTGTACCAACAAAATTTTATTACATGCGGTTTTGATACGGATTTTCCCAGGGCTGTGGAGTCGGTAGATAAATTGTCCGACTCCGACTCCGACTCCGACTCCTCAGATTTTGAAACTTCCGACTCCGACTCCGACTCCGACTCCTCGACTCCGACTCCTCTGTATTTAATATGCAAATACGAAGCTGTTCCACCAAGTTCTTCTAATCTTCTCTAGCACAGAGAGGTAGTTGAGCAGAAGCTGCTGCCTTCTGCTTTGTGTGCTGATCTTCTGCTGAAGATAGAGCAGTGGGAGGATCCAGGAAGGGGCAGGGGAAGGGGCATTTATTTTAAAACATGATTTTCCTAGTAGAATCCCATAGTCATGTTTAAAATTTAAGCTAACAATCTGAGTTTACATGTTTTATAGCCTTAGCTGAATGATAGCAGTTTTTCAAATGGTTTACAGCTTCAGTCTTGAACCATTGACTATCCATTCCCTTCACTTATACAAGTGTCTCCAGTCCTTAATCAGTTATCAGTGAGAGGCGAGGATAACCATGGGTTCCCTGTAACAGCAGACCACAAGACGATGGAAAGTGTAAGTATTGCCGCTCCTTAAAGGGACACTGACAGGCTGATTTTCCAGCTAAAGATATATATATATACTGGTATTCATCAGAGAATTAGGAATAAAACTATACTAATGTTACCCCCAGTTAAGCTGTACTTGTGTTTAAGAAACATTTTAATCTGTATGCAAATTCACTATCTTTGTGCCCAATGTGGCAGCGTCTCCTGCGGCTTTGTGCCCAGCCGCGCCAGTACAGCTTCCCAGCGCTGTTCCCTCGTTATTATTCACTGCACTGGCCTTTTTTTCAGGCTAGCCGAGCGCTGAATTCCTGCGCAGGCGCACGTGTAGAGTGCTGGCAGCAGCCTCGTCTGGCTATGCTGAGGCTGTGCCAGCTTTCTCTCTTCCTCCTCGCTACCTAGTCCTGTCTAGTGCTGCCAGTACTCTACATGTGCGCCTGCCCCTTGGGCACAAAGGTAGAGAATTTGCATATTGATTAAAACGTTTTTAAACACAAGTAAACCTCAACTGGGGGTAACAGTCGTCTAGTTGTATTCCTAATCCTCTGATGAATACCAGCAGATATATCAGCCTGTCAGTGTCCCTTTAACTGCATAGTAAAGCATATGAAAAGCATGCTTCTTCACGGTCACTTAACGTCTTTGTTTAACGTGACGCACTGCATGCATTGGCCTTTATTCTTACAGTAGAGAAGTAATTCATTATAACTTTATCTGAATTGGGACATTTAAACTTGCTTTTTTTTTATTCTAATTTTTTTTTATTCCAATTTAAATCTAGTAGGAGTCGGAGTCGGAGTCGGTCCATTTTTTGCCGACTCCGACTCCGACTCCAGGTACCCAAAATTGCCTCCGACTCCGACTCCTCGACTCCGACTCCGACTCCACAGCCCTGGATTTTCCACAGATCTCACCCTTGCATTGAAAAGGGTGAAATACGCCCAAAAGAACCGCACAAACAACTGACATGCTGCAGATTTCAAAATCCACATGGCAGGTCAATTTCCAAGCAGAATGAAAAAGCAAAAGTGTCCATGAGATTTATCTAATTAAATTCGCTTTGCTGGTACTGTATTAGGCCCCATTCACATGTCCGCATTTTAGTCCGCATGTATTCCGCAATTCTGTGGAATAGATGTGGACCTATTCATTGTGAATGGGGCCGGACGTGATGCGGAGAGCACATTTGCCGCGGCTCCGCAAAACATAGAGCATGTCCTATTCTTGTCCGCAGCCTGCGGACAAGAATAGGCATCTCTATGGGGAGTGCCAGCATGGTGTGTTGTGGATCCGCAACACACCACGGACGTGTGAATGGGGCCTTACACTGTGTTTTTTCTAATCCGCGAAGATAAAACATGTGTATTCCGAACGTGTGCAGGTAGCCTTACGGAGAGCCAGTACCTCCCCTAAGTAGTATATAGGGTTTGTTCACATGGACCACATTTGTAGTATAGGGGGTTATTCACATGAACCAGTTTTGTAGTATAGGGGGTTATTAACATGGGCTAGTTATGTAGTATAGGGGGTTATTCACATGCAGCAGTTTTGTAGACCTGAGCGTTTCTGAGTTTTTTGTCGCGCGTTTTACGTGCGTTTTTGTACACGTTTTTGGCAATAGTAAACGCGCGTTTTACGCGCGTTTGTGTGATTGACTGCAGTGTTGTCCAATGACCAAATATTCCTGTCTATATGAAGTTTGGCCTTTCCAGCATGTTGCAAATTCATAAACGCACATTCGAACGCGCGTTTTCAGTGTCAAAAACGCGCAAAATACAAGCGTTGCGTGTTCCCATTGAAGTCTATGGGCCAAAACGCGCGACAAACGCCCCAAAAAAAGCTCAAGTACTTGTTTATGCGTCGGGCGTTTTTCAGCGCGTTCGAACGCGCTGTAAAACGCGAGAATGTGAACCAGTCCCATAGGGAAGCATTGGTTTGCATCGGTTATGCGTTTTACAGCGCGTTCGAACACGCTGTAAAACACGCAAGTGTGAACTGAGGGTAAGGGATTATTCATATGGACTAGTTTTGTAGTATAGGCGGTTATTAACATTGAACAGTTTTGTAGTATAGGGGGTTATTTACATGAACCAGTTTTGTAGTATAAGGGGTTATTCACATGCAGCAGTTTTGTAGTATAAGGCCTCTTTCACACGGGCGTCACGTTTGACGCCCGGATAGGATGCGGGTGCGTTGTGGGAATAAGCGTGATTTTTCCGCGCGCGTGCAAACGTTTGTAATGTGTTTTGCACGCGCGTGTGAAAAATTGCCATGTTTGGTACCCAGACCCGAAGCCGGACTTCATCACTGAAGTCCGGTTTCAGGTAGAGTATTTTGGAGAATTTATTATTTTCCCTTATAACATGGTTATAAGGGGAAATAATAGCATTCTTAATAAAGAATGCTGTGTAAAATGAGGCTTAAGGGGTTAAAAATAAAAAAACGTAACTTACCTTAGCCACTTGATCGCGTAGTTGGCGATCTGTCTTCTCTCTTCAAGCTTCAGCTACCAACTAAAGGACCTGTGATGATGTCACATCACATGGTCCAATCACATGGTCCATCACATGGGCTAGTTATGTAGTATAGGGGGTTATTCACATGCAGCAATAACAAATGACAAGACAGGTGCACACTGCGGTCTTACTAAGCCCTCAAACTGATGTTAAAATTGAGAGATTAGTCAACATGTCCTGCTGTGGAGGACATGTCTAAGCCCGAGCACCACGCCAAGGTTTCTCAAGTAGCTCGGGACCTAACACTCACCTACCTGTGCCGTATGGGCAATACCAGGTGGGCCAGTGGGTAAAATTACAGGTAATGTATAGGCCGACTCGCAGCAGACTCCCCAGTTACCGCCAGCATGTAGCCATGCCTGCAATGGGAGGAGGGAGAAGGCTGTGAGCCCCACCCAAGACTGGCTGATATAGCCCAGGCCTCACAGGTGGACCTCAATGTAGCCTGTGGATGGAAAACAGGCTACATTTACACTGGGAGTTTATACACCTCCAAAAAATTCTATATACTAAACAACTGAAAGGTGGCATGAAGCAGGATGTGCTCAACCCAAAAATGCAGTTATGCATATATATACAGGGGAGCAGATCCTGCACTTGTGGCCCGTTGCTAATGGCGATCCCCAGCAAAAATGCATACGGTGGAGGATGCCCGCAGTGGACCACAAGTACCACAATAGACATCCTACACTAGATGGCAATAATATAACAATATAGCAATAACAAATGACAAGACAGGTGCACACTGCGGTCTTACTAAGCCCTCAAACTGATGTTAAAATTGAGAGATTAGTCAACATGTCCTGCTATAGAAGACATGACTAAGCCCGAGCACCGCGCCAAGGTCTCTCAAGTAGCTCGGGACCTAACACTCACCTACCTGTGCCGTATAGGCAATACCAGGGGCCAGTGCACCAGTTTTGTAGTATAGGAGGTTATTCACATGGACCAGTTTTATAGCCATTCCATTGTATTAGTACATGTTATTGATATGTTATTGATGAAATCATCAGTATCGATCTCCTTTAGGAGTTTGGAGTCTTTTTTGTCTACAGTCTATTTTCTTTGCCAGTCGAGAGAGGTGACAGTTTATACCTGATAAGCGGCAAGGACTACATTTGGAGAAAGGATGACGTAATATTGGCTAACGGTACAGACCTGAATTTGGGCTCTTTATGGAACGATCCTCGTGGAGTCTACTGCCGCACCAAAGTTGATACTGAGAAAAAGGATTGTGTCCATGTGTATGTGAGACGTGAGTATACTCAGTGTTTTCAGTGCTGTGCGGAGGAAAAATTCTGATGATGTATGGCGGGTGCTATGGACAACCTCCAAATCTTGGCCTAAGAATTCTGATGCAAAACACTGACCTTGTGAATGCAGGCTTAGGCTGGGTTCACACGTGACTGATTAGCTGAGGATTTGCTGACGTGGATTTTTGTGCGGCACATCTGCAGTGTTGTACAGCACCAACAGAGTGAATGAGTCTTTACCAAACATCATTCACAAGTGGCAGGAAAATTCTGCAGCAGAGACTGACCTGTGGCGCAGATTCTAAATCTTCAGCATGTCAGTTCCTACCACGGATTTCATCATGGACTTCACCCTTTCCAGTTCAAAGAGTGAAATCTGCATCTAATCTGCAGCATTCCTCATCAAAATCAGCGACAAAAATGCAGGATTTTGGTGCACTTTTTTTCTACTTAAGATTACAAGTGGAAACACTGCAGATTTTCTGCTACAGAAAATCTGTAGCTAATCAGTCACGTGTGATCCAAGCCTTAGAGTTCCTGTGTATTAAAGGGGCTGTCTCATCGTGGATGTTGGGGGCATATCGCTAGGATATGCCCCCAATGTCTGATAGGTGCAGCTCTCCTATTGAAATGAATAGGAAGAACGCTGCTCCATTCACTTCTATGGGGCTAACGGAGGCAGCGAGCGTGCCACTCAGCTATTTTCGGCGCTCCCATAGAAATTAATGGAGGGTGGCTGTTCATGCGCCCTCCGTCACTTTGCAGACTCCATTCTAAGGATTGGTGCTGGGACCCGCACCTATAGGACATTGGGGGCATTTGCTAGCATGGGAAAATTAACCATTAGATCCACTTACATGTGGAGGTAGCTTTATTGTTACTCCACAGGTTAGGGCAGTGATGGGCAACGTGCGGCTCTCCAGCTGTTGCTAAACTACAACTCCCACCATGCCATGCAGTAGGCTGATAGCTATAGACAGGCTTTGCATGCTGGGAGTCGCACGTTGCCCATCACTGGGTTAGGGGATAAGGTGGGTGACGAGAAGAGGATTTTCATGTGTCCATTCTATATGGGACTGCTGGAAGTAGCTCTTCCTGGCACTTCTATACAGAATAAATGGAGCGGCAGTGTGAATGCTCGACCTATCACTCCATTCCTACTGGTGCACAGGACCCCCATTCTTCTGATTAGTTGGGGTCTCAACGGTCACACCTGCACCGATCAGAACGTCCTGCTATGTTGTCGAGGTGGAGCTGACGGAGCTTTATTCTTTACCTTACTCTTTGCAGGCTGGTACAAGAGTCACATCATGGACTGTATTCTATATGAAGGGGAAGTCCATATATATATTAAAATTGGAAAATAATTTATCAAAAAATTATTTATTGTAAAGAAACGTGAATATGTCTGATGGAATTTTCTGAAGACATCCATATATTTAAGGGCATCTGTCACAGGACCAGGCCTGATGATGTTTTTACTGCCCGGTCATGTCAGTCAAAATGCAGAGGGGTCAGTGTCACGTTCGGGTGTGGGAGGGAAACACCACACTGAACATAGGAGGGAAAGGGGTGAGGGAATAAGGCCTGGAAACTAGGGAAAGGAGATGGATACCTCCTAGAGAAAACCCTAATCAAAGTCCTGACTAACTACCAGTATGAACAGACCCCAGAGGTAGGTGAGTTCATACACTGGAATACCTAGTGTCCAAACTCACCCTATAAAGACCCTGGTACTAATGTCAGGATTGAGACAACCTGTTCCTCCAAAAGGAAGGACGGACAGGAGTCTCCCTCAGGCCTTAAAACAAATGACAGGGAAATGCAATACACAAAATAACCCAAACAAAATACAAAAGGGAAAGAAAACACTTAACTTCAAGTGGCTATGGCAGCACCAGGAACTCAGCCGAGATCCACACACCAGCTATCCACAACTCGAA
Source organism: Bufotes viridis (assembly GCA_033119425.1). Taxonomy (NCBI): domain Eukaryota; kingdom Metazoa; phylum Chordata; class Amphibia; order Anura; family Bufonidae; genus Bufotes; species Bufotes viridis. The sequence continues at coordinate 556,807,290 of CM065590.1, read as the reverse complement.
CTGAAGCTATAAACCGCATAGCATAGTGGGAGAAACAACAATACATAGAGACGGTTAAATTACCCTAATAGCCACATCTAGAAAGAAAATGTGGCAGCACCAGAAACAACACAGACGTCATTTGATCCAAACGGAAAACATGTCAGATCAAACCATGTGTTGCCAGTCTCACCGATCTGCTGCCACCTGTCGCGGGAACGTCTGTGACAGTACAGCAGTTGCAGAGACAGCAGAGCCTCTAGGTGTAATGGCCACGCCCTCATTGCTCCTAGATACTCATTTGCATATATCAAAACATACTTTTTCCCAGCAATCCGGGCACATGTGAACACGGGACCAACACAGATGCCTTTATCTGCCAAGCGCCCATGTAACAGATCAGCCAGTTTCATAAGTACAGATACCCTTTAACATATGCTTGGTGGTCCTGGATTTAAAGTGCCCCCCCTCCCCCTTAAAGAAATATTTTAGGATTTTTATATTGATAGGCCATCAATATTTGACTGTCGGAGTCCGATATCCCAACCAGTCAGCTGTTCCTCAGTAGTTCCGGTGCCGGAAGTCAGCACCAGAGCTCTGCCCCCATTCACTTCAGTTCAGTGGACGACGCTGTATAGTTCCAGTACTGGCTTTGGAGAGCAGACGGTTAATGGAGCGGGGTGTATCAGACAATTGCCAATTATGTATTCATGGCCTGTCCTGAGGATAGGCCATCAATATTAAAATCTGGGATCACCCTTTAAGGTGGCCATTCACAATACAGGTATGTCATCTGTGCCTGTTCCAGTGCGCTGCGGCCCCTGGAATAAGATGATCAGCAGGGATGCTGGGAGTTGGACCCCTGCCGATCAGGGACTACAGCACTTCGTACCTGGTAGTGACCGTGCCTGGATAGAGCAGGTTAGTACTAGGGTTCGACCGATTATCGGTTTGGCCGATATTATCGGCCGATATTGATGATTTGCACAGTTATCGGTATCGGCCCCTAACCAGGCCGATATACCGATAACTGTGCTATAACAGAACATTGCCGCGCTGCTCTCAGCGTGGCCATGTTCCCTCAGCAGCACAGGGGAGAAGGAGGCAGTGTCTCTCCCTCCCCCTGTGCCGCGCTGTCAGTGGAGAGAAGAGGAGGAGGAGGGGCTGAGGGCGCACTGGCCACCAATGAGAGCAGAGGAGGCGGGGCTGAGGGCGCACTGGCCACCAATGATAAGGTTTAAGATATTACAAGCACATTGCCCAGACCCTGCCTCTGATAGAGAGCTGCGATCCGCGGCAATTAACCCCTCAGGTGCCGCACCTGAGGGGTTAATTGCCGCGGATCGCAGCCATCTATCAGAGGCAGGGTCTGGGCAATGTGCTTGTAATATCTTAAACCTTATTATCATTGGTGGCCAGTGCGTCCTCCCCATCCCCTCCTCCCCCATCCCTTCAGTATTGATATCATTGGTAGCAGTGGCCACAGGGTCCCCCACCTCCTCTCTTCTGATCGGAGCCCCAGCAGTGTAATGCTGGGGCTCCGATCGGTTACCATGGCAGCCAGGATGCTCCTGAAGCCCTGGCTGTCATGGTTCCTGCTGCTGTGTGCCCATAGCACAGGGCAGCAGGGACAGTGTCAGGTCCTATTCACCCTGATAGATCTCTATTAGGGTGAATAGGACAAGGGATGTAAAGAGCCCAGGTTCTACCCCTAGGGGGGGGAAATAGTAATAAAATAAAAAGTAAAACAATTTAAAATAGTAAAAAAACACCAAAATATTAAGTATAAATTAACCCTTTTCCAATTTTACATATAAAATATATAAACAATAAATAAAAAAACATATCGCCGTGACAAAAAAGTCCAAACTATTAAAATATATTTTTTTAAAAAGCGTCGGACGCCGTAACAGAAAAAAAAAATCCAAAAATTAAAATGCGCAAAATATCGGTATAAAATATCGGCTATCGGCCTGAAAGTTCACAGAATATCGGTATCGGCTCTAAAAAATCAATATCGGTCGACCCCTAGTTAGTACCATACAAGTGAATGGGAGAGCGCTAAAGTAACCAGGCACTGACTACCTGACAACCAGTTCTTATACCTATATTCTTATCATATCTGCAGTCATTACATGTATTCACTCCGTTTGTCAGGATGCATGAACTGCATAGAGCTGGACCCGGGAACGATTGCTGGCTTTGTTGTGGCGGATGTCATCATGATCGGTCTTATCACCATGGCGGTGTATTTTGTTTCTGGCTCGGAGACACGTCAACCAGGACGAGGTTAGAGGATGAGTCTTTTATTATATGGAGGGGCCATGGACTTTCATTCGTTAGCAGAGCTATGGGGTGTGTGCGCTGCATGGATGGCGTCTGTATTGCATCATGCGTGTCAGGGACGCAGTGACATCGCATATCCTGGTACTGTGCAGTTTGAGGGGCAATTCACATGGGGCCGATTAGTTACAGAAATCTCAATTTATCAAAACTGGTGTAAAGTGGAACTGGCTTAGTTGTCCATAGCAACCAATCAGATTCCACCTTTTATTTTTCAGAGCTCCTTTAGAAAGGTGGAATCTGATTTGTCGCTATGGGCAACTAAGCCAGTTTTTCTTACACCAATTTTGATAACTCTCCCCCAGTGAGTGAAAGTATGGTCCATGCACCTAAATTGGGTTGTATAGGGAGCAAACATACGGGGGTAGATTTATTAAACTGGTGTAAAATAGAACTGGCTTAGTTGCCCATAGCAACCAATCAGATTCCACCTTTTATTTTCCAAAGGAGTGCTTAAAAATGAAAGGTGGAATCTGATTGGCTGCTATGGACAGCTAAGCCAGTTCTATTTTATCAGCTTTGATAAATCTCCTCTATTGGATGAATGACATTTTAGTTCATATCACAAATGTTCTAAATGACCAGAATCCAACAGAAAAAAGCCTGTGTGTGTCCCCATGTGAAATCGGAGGCATACGCTGGTACAGTTAGGGCCCATGCCCTTGTAGACTGTACATGTTATATTAGGGTGCCTTCACACATGGCAGACTGAAGATCAGTTTCATTCATCTGGATGGAGCTTGCAGAAATTCATGTGTTTGCCACCAAAACAACCCCATTCAGATGAATGGAAGTGATTTTAGCCGCAGAAATTTTCTGCAATAAAATTTGCCGGGTTATCCAATTCTAAAAATGCCACCACAATGCCCGGGCCCCTCATATGGATCATACTCCGCTCCCCAGCACCCATGTCTCTCAGGATCCCTGCATGGCCGCCACTGCATCTTCCCATTGCTCAGATCAAAACATCCAGTGCAGCTAATAGCAGGCCGCGACGATGACCAGCCCACTTGCATCACGAGGGATGTCACCCGTCATGCTAGGGAGGCTCGCCATGCATGGATCCGGAGTGACATGGGTGCTGGGGAGCGGGGTAAGTATGTTCTATAGGAGGGGCCCGGGCATTGTGGGGGGCATTTGTAGAATTGGATAACCCCTTTAAAGGGGTTTTCTGAGACTTATATGCTGATTACCTATCCTCTAATTAGGTCATCAGTATCTGACTGGTGGGGTTCCGACACCCGGGACCCCCGCAGATCAGCTGTTTGAGAAGGCAGCGGCGCTCGCAGTAGCCCTGCCGCAGCCTTCTCACAGCTTTGCCTAACACAAATGGCATAAGGCTGAAGCTACATGGTGACATCATGTTGCGCGGCATGAAGATCATGCAACATCACATCTAATGATTGTCAGTGGGGTCATGATGTGACATTTACAGCCAAATTACGGTCTAAAATAGTCGTGTGACGGCGAGTGGCAGACAAGTTGCACAGATGTTTTTGGTCTCACGACTTTTCTGTCAGATTTTCTCTCACACAACACGTCGCTGTGGAGCCTCAGCCTAAATCCCACACTGAAGCCATGTTCACATTTCTGTGTCCATTTGATATTTGCAAAAAAATCAGTCCGTGTTTCATCCGTTAAGATGTCTGTGATGTCCGTGTGACCTTTTTTTTACCCTCCGTTTGTCATCCTTATTCTGTGGACACTGCTCAGATGAAAATTAATTTCCAAAGCATCTCCTGTCAGTAGTCAGTGAAAAACGGAATAAACACGGTCGCAATACGGATGCCATCCATAGACTATAATGTCACGGACCAGAGAAGTGCATGCCTGACCCACGGTCAGTAAAAATATAATGATATGTAAAGAGACACGTGAAAAACGGCAATGTGAACAAAGCCTAATTATCATTACGAGCAGTATTTTCAGTCTTATCGTTGTCGTGGGTGGCACTGCTCCCGTGCATGGCACCCCACACATGTGTGACACTGGCGCGTGATAAAGGCTGGCTAAAAATTAAACGGTTTATATAATTGATGTGTTAATCGTGTAACTTATTTAACCTTTTACAGCTTCTGACAAACAAAATCTGATTGAAAAGGATTCTGACTATCAGGTGAGTGGCTACGTGGCCTGCGGTATGTGACACAAAACTGCATTATGTGGACAACCCATTGGTTTCAATAGGCACTATGGAAAGCTTCACTTTCCCCGTGGTGCTGCTACCAGGGAATGAAACACTACCGATTATAGTTCATCTCTCAGGGCCAACCTACAATCAGCAGCCCTTTTCGTCAAAAAAGGGATTGTAAAGTGTGGACAACCCTTTTAAAGGGATTTGCCAGAACCCCAAAGGCTGGGGATGAAAATTAAAAAAGAAGCAATACTTACCCGCACAATACCCTGTCTTTCCAGCACTGAAACTCTGTGTTTCCGGTGCTGAATCAATGACATACGTGACTACCCTAGGCCAGTGACTGGATACAGCTATAATCGGCCATACCTGTATGTACTGCAACTCTGGAAACATAGACCTCTGGGGGCAGCAGAGTGGAAGCGTTGAAACGGAGGGGGACTGAACATGAGCATACAGTAGCTTCCGTTTTTTTAATGGTATAACATTTCCAGCCACCAGATCAAATTTTTGGGTGTCAGTCAAAACTATTTTCAGTCCTCCCTCACACATTTTTTGTTTGCCCTATTTTTGGCCAAATTAAAAAGACAGGCATTTTTTTCTGATGTTATTTATGCATTTTTGTACAATTTGGTGGCATTTTTATAAATAGTGGAGGGAATTGCAGCATGGAGGCATGGACCTGAAAGTCCAAGGAAGTGCTCCCTTGGATTCCGATCTATGCCCCTGCTTCACAAAAGATAGGACACGTCCTATCTTTTACCATATCTTGCAGATCGTGGACCCATTCAAGTCAATGGGTCCGCATCCACGCCACGGAGTTCACATATATAGCGGACTAGCTGTTTGCAGTCCACAATATGGGCACATAGCTCTTATTGTCGTGTGAATGGACCTTTAGGCCGCTTTCACACGGGCGAGTATTCCGCGCGGGTGCAATGCGTGACTTGAACGCATTGCACCCGCACTGCATCCGGACCTATTCACTTCAATGGGGCTGTGCAGATGAGCGGTGATTTTCACACATCACTTGTGCGTTGCGTGAAAATCGCAGCATGTTCTATATTCTTTTTTCACTCAACGCAGGCCCCATAGAAATTAATGGGGCTGCGTGAAAATCGCATATCATCCGCAAGCAAGTGCGGATGCAATGCGATTTTCACGCATGGTTGGTAAGGAGATGATGTTAGTAAATTAATTACAGTCAATTTACTGTATTATTTTCCCTTATAACGTGGTTATAAAGGAAAATAATAGCGTTCTTAATACAGAATGCTTACTAAAATGTGACTTGAGGGGTTAAAAAATAACTCACCTCATCCACTTGATCGCACATCTTCATTCAGCAGGACCTGCGCTGACGTCACCACGCTCACCACGTGGTGAGCGCAATGACGTCATCAAAGGTCCTTTGGCAGATCCTCAAAGAAGAAGAAAGAAGACGATGCTCGGCTGCGCGATCAAGTGGATGAGGTGAGTTAATTTTTTTTATTTTTTAACCCCTTAATCCACATTCTACTAAGCATTCTGTATTAAGAATGCTATTATTTTCCCTTATAACCATGTTATAAGGGAAAATAATAAAATCTGCACAACACCGAACCCAAACCTGAACTTCAGTGAAGGGGTCCGGGTCTGGGTACCACATTCAGTTTTTTATCACACGTGTGCAAAACGCATTCCACTCGCACAGAAAAAACTGAACAACAGAACGCAATCGCAGACAAAACTGACTGAAATTGCATCCCTATTCGCGTGGGTTTCCCGCAATGCACCCTGAACACATCCGGCCCTTACCCGCAACGCCCGTGTGAAAGGGGCCTTAGGGTGCCCTCATACTTTGCACCAAATTTATCAAATGGCGCATGGTGTTGGTTAAATTTGATACATATTCAAACTTAGCACTCTTGGCTAGACATGCTGCTGTAAATTTTTTTTTTTTAATGCCACTTTCTATTGGATCAAATTTGCAACTTTTTTGAGACTTTTTTAAAAAGTCCCAGATATAAATCTGGAGTGAATCTCATTAACGTAGCTAACCATGCTCACCTTCCTCCCCCCCAACCGTATTTCAAAACTAAAGTGATGTAAAAATTCAGAAAGTCACAAATCCACAAAACTCGAACAATTTTGTGCAAGTAACCCCCAAATCCCTATTTTGAGAGGCCAGAATAATGGAGCGCATGGCGTGATAAATTCCCCACTATGTGTGAGTCCAGCCTAACTTTGTAAACCCAGAAAATCTCTTCAACCACTTGCCTCCGCCTGTTGGCTACATATGTCCAGGCGGTCAGCACATATCTTGGTATATTTATACAGCAGTCAATGAGTATGGAGATCAGCAAACTGAGATGCCACTTCCTGCTTCGATCTCAGAGGTCATCTGATCACCGAGGGGCTGGGAATCTGCAAAAGCTGCTGAGCCTTACCAGACCCAGATCAGCTCTGCAGTGAGGTTGTAAAGTCATGTACAATCTCTCTAGGGGCTGAGAGGGCTAATATGTCAGCACCATTAATACAAGAAATCATCTGAAAAAAAATGTAAAGGTAAATCTCCCCCAAAGGTTCTGTATGACCTTATTGCGGCATAGAGTGCAAAATAAAGAAAATAAAAAATAAAGACAAAATTAAAAAATTATTAAAAAAACACCACAACATACTGCACCACAACTTCTAGCTCTTCCCCCTGCAACCATAACCCATACAGCCTGTATATCAAAATGACCATTAAGTGGACGTAATAAAAATAAAAATTTTTTTAGCTGCACTATTTAGTTGTACTATTAACAGAGAAAAAAATTAACAATACACTATTTTTCTCCTTTTTCACATTTTCCTGGTTATTAAAAAGAAAAAATACTAAAATAAAAATAAAACCCTATGTATCCTCAAATTAAGGTGCAAAAATTATTTACATAACCATAAAGTTATGACTTTCAAAAATGCATGTACTAAAAAAATGCACGTAGATGGGGGGTGGGGGTATTATTTTGTTCCTTATATGCTTTGTCAAATCATTTCTACATGTATGTATAACAGGTTACTATCCCGCTGTGTTTGTGGGACATTTCTTTTTTGTTGAAAAACACAAAATGTTTAAACTTTTCCGGTATGACATGTATTTGGTGATTCTAACAAAATTTGTTTAAAAAAAAAAGCAAAATGTCCCTGGTCAGGAAGGGGTAATCGACATTTTCCACAGACTTAAATAAATGTTATATCTTATGAAAACAGACCTATGAGATACCTTGGTGCCTTCCAAATCGACCCTAGAAATGTCAACCAGGTATATAGAAGAACAAGATTAAAAAAAAAAAACTTGTATAAATCTGAAAAAAAAAACCCATTAAGGGTATAGTCAGGTGTGGCAGAAATTAAATTTCAAATTTTAGAAAAGAATTCTGGAGTGCAGGTTAGCTCACAAGACATAATGAGCATTTTAATTTTCTTTGCTTTCTTTTTCTTAAGATATTGGGACGCCGTGATGAGGACCAGTACAGCCATCTTGCACCGCGCCCTAAAAGAGGAGGCTACTGATAGCGCCGGGCACTGGATGTGTTTGCGTTCTCTTAACATTTCGTAATGTTGTTGCTGTCTTCGGTAGATGTTTTTGACGTACAGCAAAGGAAACTTTTCTCTGTTCTTGTCTGTTTTTCTGTGCTGATTAAATGCATGAAAACAACGGAAATCCTGTGGGGGGTTATTTAGCTGACATAGGGGGAAGAATCTCCCACCTGTGAACTACATCTTCAAAGCCGAGCTCGAAAGTCTGAGCGCACAGGAAGTGGCGACAAGAAAGAGAGAAAGAAGAGTGCAATGTAGAAGTAAGGGTAGAAATATCATACATCGAAGTAACTGCAATATGTATACAGTAATGGACCCTTTATCAGGGGCAGATTAAGTGGCCCAAAGGCCCTGGGGTGTTCCTCACGCATAGGCCCCAGGAGTGAAAAAAAAAAATATAGTACAGTATAGCACCTTCTCTCAGCCCTAGTACTAAAAAATATTTAAATGGACATTACATTCAGCTCTACCAAACATACAGGAGACAATAGCACTAAATAACTTACAACCAGTGACGTCTCCTCTAATGTTGATGTTCTTTTTCCTCAAATTCTCCATTGGGAGCAGACCATCATGATGACTTCTTTCAGCCGCATCTCATCTCTGCAGAGATTGGCAATGCTCACTTTGTCGTCGTCCCCGCCCCTGTTTCCCCAACAGTGTTATTCTTCTGCTGTCCCCCAATACTGTGCCTAGTGTGAAACAATAGTGCCATACAGATAGCCCCCCTTAGTAATATTACTTCCAAAGGTCCCACCAATAGTAATTCCCTCCCAGAGTACCTTCATTAGTAATAGTACCCCCTACATTACCCAAATAGTAATAATGCTCCCTGAGCATGCCCCATTAGCAGTAGCGCCCTCCATATTGCACCCACTGATAATAATGTCCCCTGCAGTACTCCCAGTAATAACATTGCCCTCATTCTGCCCCCAGTATTAATAAAGCCCCTCTATAAGTCGTTCCTATTGAGCTCTCAGTAGTAATAAGGCCTCTTTATAGTGGACACAGTAGTAATGATGCCCCCTATAGCGCTCCCAGTAGTCACACTGCCCTCGGGAGTTATAATGACTTCTATAGTGCTCCCAGCACTTATAATTCCCCCTGTAGCGTCACAGTATTTATGTGCCCCCAGTAGTTATAATATGCCCCCTAGAATTCATAATGCCCCCATGTAGTGCCATATTAGTTATAGTTCCCCAGTAGTAGTTCTAAAATAAAAAAAATACTCACCTCACTCCCGCTATGTTGGGATGCAGGACACAGTCGTCTTTTGGCCTGCAGCCTGAGTTGCCTGCATCCTGGCGAGCGCAGTTGCAATGATGTCATCTCTTCGCAGCTCTACTGTCTGATAGTAGCCTGTGGCCTATGAGAGTGAATCACGGGAATGGGAGTCATTGGCTCCTGTGCCTCGCCACAGCATTCAAATGTGGAGCACTGGGCAAAACATTTGAGGCCCAAGCCTCTGATGTTTTATCCTAGAGACATCGAGGAACATTGGTGGGCGTTTTGGATGTCCATGGCCCCCCCAGAGCCTTGGGCCCAGGACGGCTGTTCAAAACAGACTATTGTAATTCGCAATTGCCCTTTATATAATTACATGGTTAAATCGGTTGTACGGCCACTTCAAATATTTTTACAAAAAATGCTCAGATTGCTTTAAAATAATAAAAGAAGTAATACTTTACTGATCTCCTGCCACTTCCCGGGTCTCCCGGTGGTTTCTGTACTTTCTGGCGGTGACCTATTACAGTCAGATGACCATGCTTACAGGGACCAGGAAGTATTTTTTCATTATTTTAAAGCATTCTGTGCATTTTTCTTTAAATTTTAAGTGGTCTTTAATGAAATCTTTGCTATTTCCTGGATTTCTGCAGTGATTACTAAATAAGGTTTGATTGTTATATGTAGACTGCCTGTCCAAAGGCCCCCATACACATTAGTTTATTGTCAGCCAAACCTGCCTAAAACTGCATGTTTAGCCAATAGTCTGATGTGTATGGGGGGCTCCCAACTCCCTCCTGATAGATGATGTCGGGGGAGAGAAGGATCGGGAAACTGAATATTTTTGCCCGATCCTTTAGTTCTAAGAGATAAACCACCACCAGAAGTGTCTGGCAGTGGCTTTCTCTCTCCCCATTGACAATACATACATACTCGGCTAAAACAACTGAGTATATGTAATTTGGCTGACGTCTTTCAAATGTGTACGGCCAGCTTAACCCCCTTCAGGCACTTGGGCGTAACTGTACGTCCAAATCGCACGTAATTTAGCGCATTTGTGCACGGTGACGGAAATCGATCGCAACTGTCTCTGTCCTATTCCAGCGATTGCCGTGATTGGTCAGTTAGTGCAGACAGGCCAATCACAGCGCTGAATGCTGGATTTGTCAGCATCTCCAGCTCCGACAAGCTCTGTTCTGTCACGGAGCTGGTCAGAGAAGGAGATTGCTGCTGCAGAGCCTGTGAAGAGTCTCCATCTGAAAGAAAATTGGGAAAAATGTATAAATAAACCCCTGATCTGCATCATAAAAAAAAGCCAAGTATTCATGATTATTGGTCTCCGGATATATTATATAGCACCCCCCTCTACCGCACACTTATGAGCTGAACACATTTTGAGGCTATCCTCAAATTTCTTCACTTCGCTGATAATAGTCTCTGCCCACTTCCAGAAGACCCAAATTTTGATCGACTCTATAAGATAAGGCCATTAATTAATTATTATTCTAGTATATTTTCCCAATTTTAAATGCCCGAGCAAAATATAGTAGTAGATGAATCCTTTGTTAATTTTAAGGGGAGGCTCAAATTTAGGCAATATCTCCCAAATAAAAGGGCCCGGTATGGTATTAAAATCTATAAGATCTGTGAGAGTGCCACCAGGTATATCTATTTCTAAGTCTATAAGAGAAAGGACAGTAAAATGGACCCCCCCCGAATGACCCCTATTCCTAGGCTTTAGTGGGAAGATCGCATTGGATCTTACACATCCTGTATTCGACCCCTGTATTCGACAAAGGGTATCACTTATATATAGATAACTTTTACAATAGTGTCCCTTTGCTTAAGAAGTGTAACTGTCATGTGTAACTGAAGTCAAGCACGTCGAGCCCACGAAATGCGGTTTAGTCACTGGTTTCCAAAACGTGACAGGTTACAGTTTACACAGATGCCTTCTGTCCATGCGGGCACAGAGAGACGGGGGGGGGGGTGAGTGACGGTAGTCTACATGGCCACCGGCGTAACTCCACACTCGCTCACAACCCTGACAAGCTGAGAGAGCCTTTTCACTGCCCCAGTGAAAACAGAGTTTTCTCAGCCCAGTAGACCACCACCAGTTCCTCGTTTGATAATAAACCCAGTCCGCTAACGGGATTATATAGGTTGAAAAACCAACCCGCAGCAGCATATAACTACGCCGAAACACGGACTTGGAGATGCGTGATCGAGATACAAGGACAGCACAAGATTAAATTATATATTTAATTGCCTTAAGGGCACACTAGACAAGACATGATATACACAGAGAATATATACAGTGGTCGGATGTGCAAATACAGGTGGTATGATACAACAGAATTAAAGCAAGAGTCAGTTACCAGATGGATGAGTAGTCCTTTGGGTTACGATGAGTTCTGGGGTGCTGTAATGCTTGGCTGTAGTCACATGGGGGCAGTGATGTCAGCAGTTTGTCCATGATCCCTCCAAACACAGTACTCAATGTGACCCCCTTTAGAGAAAGTCCAGAGAAAGATGTCGGAGGCAGCATGTCCGGTTGAAATCCTTTTATTTTGGGAACTGCTCACATGAAAAACGTGAATACAAAAGAGTGCTACGTTTCGGCTCTCACACAGCCTTTGTCAAGCATAATGTGCTCTATACATACATGTGTTTATAAAGTGAAGACTCCACCTCTACATCGAGATGTGTCCAATCATTGCATTTCATTACAAATTAGTGATATAATGAGTTAAAATTTCTCAACCAATTAGTATGTGGCTATACAGCTGATGTGCATGAAATTCATCCCCTATAACGAGCAGCATTCTCACCTGAACATAAAAAATGGAGAGGCAGACTGTATCATGTTGCACACTCGCCAGCGCGTCCCCCAGTCTCTAGTGCGCATGTCATAAAGAGAGGAAGTAGAGGTTCACGTGACTACATTTGTCACATGACATCCCATAGCAACGTGTCCTGTATCCAATGAAAGTGACTGAACGGAGGAGTATTACCTCACATGATCCATCACATGATCGCAGACAAACATGGCCTTGCGATCATGCAGGAACCTAATCAATTCAGTCACAGGGATAACGCATTGTCTCTCAGGTAAAAACATCAATTTCAAGAATTCTATAGGTGTTTAAATGACAGCGCACAATAGTTGAGGGCATACAACGCACCTGGATCGCAGCATATTGTTTGTTCCGAGCGTGCATCATGGAATTGTGCCGTATACAATGTGAATAAAGTGCTTACTATACATTAATACTCTTATATCAAACCTAAAAACATTATATATATATAAAAAAAACATTACTGAGTATAATTCAGCAGGATACACCACGGGTAAATCATACAGATCCCACACTGAATTCAATATTTAACCCATATGGTTGAAGGGCTTTTAGTTCGAATATCCATTTAAGCTCTTTTTTACGTAGGAGCCGATGTCTATCACCCCCCCCCCCCCCGTCCCATTTTACCCCGAGTCAATAATGCGGAAGCGTAATTGGTTGACCGAGTACCCGTGCTCAACAAAGTGCTTAGCTACTGGTTTATCAACAAGGCCCTTCCTTATGTTGCTCTTGTGGGAATTAATCCGCTCACGTGCCTCCATAGTAGTCTCACCAATATAGATGAGTCCACAAGGGCACGTGATCATGTAGATAACATCACGAGACCTACATGTAAAAAACTCCTTAATTTTGTAAGGTTTACCACTGTACAGATGGAAAAAGGCATCGTTCTTTGTCATATTGCCACAGTTACAGCAGCCAAGGCAAGGGTAGCAGCCCATCTTTCTTGGTGCCAGATAAGTTTGTCCATCCCCACGGGACTCCGTGACTTCTGTTTTCACCAGTTTGTCACGCAGGTTAGTTCCCCTCTTGTATGCCCTCATGGGAAAATTCTCAAACTCTTGTATCAGGGGCAGCCCTTTCTGTAAAATATGCCACTCCTTGCATATGATCTGTGTGATTTTCCCACTAAGAGCACCATAAGTAGAGACATCTCCTCCCCATCTCATCAACTCTATTTTCAAATTGTTCCTTACCCGATACCACTCCCATGGAGTCAGCTGTTAAGGGTGAGAAAAGTGGTATCGGGTGAGGAACAATTTGAAAATAGAGTTTTTGGGAGGAGTCCCCTCCTTCCTGGTCCTAGTAGCCAAAGACCCACAAAACCCATTAGGACCCATAGCTTCAGACCGGAAGGTCACAGGGAGATGGTTCTGGAACCAATGGGTCCGCCTGCTTCCCGGCTACAGGTGGAGACCAAACATGGTGCCGTTATTAGGTACCTGCGGCAAGATCTCTGTATCTCCCCGGCGCCTGACCCCCAAACTACGACCAGGGGAGCATGCCCATCGTGGCCCCAGGGTCACAGATATATAACTGGTTTATGCCTGTGATGGACAGGCAATTCATAAATCCTTATGAATCCCCGTTTCCATGATGTCTGATGGATTTGATTGATCTGGGTAATGGGTAATGGCTGAGACCCCCTACAGTAGTATGAGCCTCCATGCTGGCTCAGTGAGGTGTGAATTTGTACACATGTGTCCTGCTTGAAGCCAGGACCCCTGTGGAGTTCACTCCCTCTGCTATCTGATAGCAAATGGCTGGAATTAGATCATGGCTGGCATTTGATCATAATTCCACATTCCTCACATCATCTAAAAATAAATGTTAGCATATCTTACTACTGCTGCAACATTATGCATAAAGCAGTCTGTAGTTTCTTCATATACCACTGTTTTCCTTGAGCTTTTCCCTTAGTTGCAGCAGTTTTGAAGCCTGCATTTATTATAATCTTCTCAAGATGGCTCCTCTGCCAGTTCTCTGAGGCCAGAACTGCCTTCCCTCACTTCACATACACATTTGCTTTATCCAGCAGCTTCCTGACAGCCAATCAGATTGGATTACTGAGAGACACGCCTCCGCACTCTGAAGCTGGCCTGGCTGGCAGGCATGCAGTGTGAAAGACCCCCTCCCCCCAGTCTTCTGTTTACACTAAAGGAAAGACAGACAAGCCCTAGCAACGGTCTTGAGAGTGTCACAGAGTGAGGAAGCCTCCCCCTCCCATTGGGTCACGGCTGTGGGTCTGGGTTCAAAAAGTGTTTAAAAAAAGTAAAAAAAAAATATCTAAGGATACTTTCACACTAGCGTTTTTGCTGGATTCGGCAGAGTCCAGCAAAAACGCTTCCATTACTGATAATACAACCATCTGCATCCGTTGTGAATGGATCTGGTTGTATTATCTTTAACATTGCCAAGACGGATCCGCCATTAACTCCATTGAAAGTCAATGGGGGACAGACTGAAGCGTTTTTTTCCGGTATTGAGCCCCTATGACGGAACTCAGTACCGGAAAACTAAAACGCTAGTGTGAAAGTAGCCTAACTTCTCCCTATCATTTATAATTGGTTAAAAATAAAATAAAAACTACACTACACATGTTTGGTATCGCCAAGTCTGCAATGACCTGATCTATAAAAAGTATCACGTTACTTTTCTCACACGTGAGCGCCATAAAAAAAAAAGAAAAACTATGATAAAATTGCTATTTTTCCCACCTCACTTCCCAAAACATTGTATAAAAAGTGATCAAAAAAGTTATATGTAGCCCCAAAAAGTACCAATCAAACCGTCACCTAAACCTGCAAAAAATGAGCCCCAAAAAAAAAAAAGAAATATGATTTTTATTTTCCAAAAATGCTTTTGTCTAAACTGAAATAAAAAATAGACATTAGGTATCGCCGCATCCGTATCAACCTGCTCTATGAAAATATTATGTGATCTACCCCTAAGGTAAATGCCGTTAAAAAAAAAAAAACTGTGCCAAAAAAGCAATTTTTTGTCACCTTACATCACAAAAAGTGTATTACAAAGCAATCAAAAAGTCCAATATAGACCAAAATAGTATCAATCAAATTGTCACTTCTTCCCACAAAAAAGAGCCCCTACATGAGACAATCGCCCAAAAAATGTATTGTAAAAAAAAACAACAGAAAATAAAAACAGCCATTTTTTGGTTACCTTGTCTCACAAAAAGCATAATATCAAGCGATCAAAAATCGTATGTATCCCCAAATAGTACCAATAAAACTGTCACCTTATCCCGTGGTTTCCAAAACGGGGTGACTTTTTGGTAGTTTCTACTGTAGGGGTGCATAAGGAAGTCTTCAAATAGGACATGGTGGCTAAAAACCAGTCCAGCAAAATCTGCCCTCCAAAATCGATATGTTGCTCCTTCCCTTCTGTGCCGTGTGCCCATACAGCAGTGTATGACCACATATAACCTGCAGAATCAGGGTAATACAGTATTTTTCGCCTCATAAGGCACATTTTTCCCCCAAAAAAGTGGAGGGAAATGTATTTATGGGGTGAATATGCTTATTAGTACCGGAGGACCAGGAAGCGGTGAAGCAACCACATATTGCCTTAGATTACCCCCCAGCAGCCCCATATTGCCTCATGTTTATAAAATAAAAAAAAAACACTTACCTCTCCTGCTCCTGGACGCCGCCGCTCCTCACCGCCCGCAATCTTTTTCCTCCTGCTGTCGGCTGTGATGTGGCTGTGCACAGCGTGGGGGCGCTCTGTGACCTCACGCTGTGCGCTCCAGTTTACAGCACAGCCGACAGCAGGAGGAAGAAGATCGCGGGCGGTGGCAGGCGCTCAGAGCAGGAAGGTAAGTGTTTTTTTTATTTGATAAAACATGAGGCAATATGGGGCTGCTGGGGGGAAATCTGAGGCAATATGTGGCTCTTGGGGGGGGGGGTTAATCTGAGGCAATATAGGGCTGCTGGGGGTTAATCTGAGGCAATATGGGGCTGCTGGGGGGTAATCTGAGGCAATATAGGGCTGCTGGGGGGTAAACTAAGGCAATATGGGGCTGCGGGGGGGGGTAATCTGAGGCAATATGGGGCTGCTGGGGGTGATCTGAGGCAATATGCGGCTGCTGGGGGATGATTTGAGGCAATATGGGGCTGTTGGAAGCTGATCTGAGGCAATATGCGGCTGCTGGGGGTTGATCTGGGGCAATATGGGGCTGCTGGGGGCTAATCTGCGGCAATGGGGACTGATATGAGGCAATAGGGGCTGATATGAGCCTGCTGGGGGCTGATGAGAGACATGGGGCTCTTATCTGAGTTCTGATTGGGGGTCATTCACATTGAGGTCTGATAGGGGGTCTGATCTGAGGTCTTGTTGGGGGTCTTATTAACATTGGGGGTCTGATTGGGGCTGTTAGCTGAGGTCTGATCAACATTGGGGGTCTGCATGGTGGTCTGACCACCAAGTCTAATCTGCCAAAAATGTGAATTTTTGAAATTTAATCTCCATTTTCCGTTAATTCTTTTGGAACACATAAAGGCTTAATAACGTTTGTAAAATCAGTTTTGAATAACTTAAGGGGTGTAGTTTCTTAAAATGGGGTCATTTATGGGTGGTTTTTGCTATGTAAGCCCCACAAAGTGACTACATAATGGAACTGGTCCTTAAAAAAGTGGGTTTTGGACATTTTCTTAAAAATGTTAAGAATTGCCTCTAAAATTCTAAGCCTTCTAAAGCCTCAAAAATGAAATTACAATTTCAAAATAATGCCCACATAAAGTATAGATATGAGGAATGTACAGTAATAACCATTTTGTGAGGTATCACTATCTGCCTTAAAAGCAGAGAAATTCAAATGTTGAAAACTGAATTTTTCCAAAAGTTTTCTTATAAATAAAGGTGATTTATAGGTGATTGGCTTGGATAAGTAAAGGTGTTCCAAAGTTATTGCCACATAAAATGAAACTCAGATTTTTTAAATTTGCCCCGGTCCCTAAGGTGAAAAATGGCTCGGTACTGAAGGGGTTAAGGGACCAGTGGAAAGGGACAGGGGACATTAATGAAAGCTGTTATTATAAGGTAATTGCAGATCTTTTGCCAATCATTGACAGACTAACTCAGGTATACATGCCTAGCTCTAATAAACTAGCAAATAATTTGTCTAGAGCCACTGTAGCCTGTGGCACGATTCGTAAGAATTAGAAGGCTCTCCCAAAAACATTGCTGATACAATTAATTGAACATCTGATGCTTGTGAGATATAGGGATTAGGGTACTTTCACACTTGCGTTATTCTTTTCCGGCATAGAGTTCCTTCAAAAGAGCTCTATGCCGGAAAAGAACTGATCAGGCATATCCCCATGCAATCTGAATGGATAGAAATCCGTTCAGTTTGCATCAGTATGTCTTCAGTTCAGTCACTGTCAGGCGTTTTGGCCGGACATAATACCACAGCATGCTGCTGTATTATGTCCATTCAAAATGCCTCATCAGTCGCCGGAATGCCGGATCCGGCACTAATTCCCATTGACTTCTATTAGTGCCGGATCCGGCATTGCGAAACAACTGAAGGACGGATCCGTCCTTCCAGTCGAAGCAGGTCACTTCTGTGGCCAGTAACTGGCTGAGAAGTCATTTCCCACGTGTGGAGATGGACTGCCAAGGGATCGGGAAGTGTTAGAACAGGAGCGTTGGGGGATCAGTAAGGTGAGTATGACTTATTTTACTATTTTAACTCACAAATTTTTTATTAGAAAATCAGAGCATACAATATCTTCTTTAGTACAGTACAATAAAATGCAATATAAATTGCACATTGCAGTACAATTTTTTAAGATAGAAAACATTGAATGGAAAGTTTGCATTTATATAAGAAGAGCAAGGCCGCGAAAAGAAAACGGCCAACAAACAGTAATGAAAACCGCGCACATTTAAAGTCAGGTAATAGAAATTAGGTATATAACTCCTACAATTGTAGATCCGGTAAAGAAGGATAGTGTCTGGATACGTAAGCCGCCCATTTTTGCCACCTAGTACTAGTACAAGATAACCGGGACAATTTTTTCCCAATCAGTAGTTCCATGCCATAATTATAGTGAACTTTAGCAATAATTTCTGGAATGGTTGGGAGATCCCTGTTCTTCCACCTTTTGGCTATGGCAACTCTTGTTACTGTCAGTATATGAAAAGCAACAGTGAGATCTGCTATACCCAAACATTCCAGACCTAAGGAGAGCAATGCTACTTCCGGTGTTAATGGGAGTGCCACCCCAATTGCAGCATTCACGAGCGACAATATGTTAGACCAGAAACGGTGAACAGTGGGGCAGGTCCACCAGATATGCATTAAGCTACCAATGGCTGACAAGTTGGGTATATAATGGATAGGCGATAGGGGGTATAGTACCACCTATAAAGGAGTTTCCTCGAGGCTTCTAGGTGATTGACGCATTTCAAAGATTTAGAGCTGAGGGAGAATACAAAGGCCCACTGTGCAGGCGTGAAAGTTTTATTTAGGTCTTTTTCCCACTTAGTCTGGAACGGGAATTTTGATACAGTAACTGAAAGTTGTAACCCCCTATACGCCTCAGAAATGCCTCCTTTCCGTATAAGAGGATTTTTGAAAAACATAGCATACGCAGAGGATGGTGTAGAGTGCGTGATGTTTTTAGAAGCTAGAAGGTGACGTAATTGGAGGTATTTATAAAAGTCAGACCAGGGACCTAATACCGCTCTCTTAAATCCGTGAATGATACAAGGGCTCCATTAGACAAAATCTTGGAGACTGAAAGGATCCCCTTAGATCCCATTGTGAGAAATCAGTGTCCGGTAAACAGGCACTGAAAGCTGACAACGGAGCATCCATAATCCTAAAAGGAAGAATTTTCGGGATAAGGGGACAATTAGTCCACAAAGACATTCCAGCCTGGCTAGTGACAGATGGAGATTGAGAAGGTGTTTTGGAAAGTATACCTTGCCATAGTAAATGCTGCAATGAGGGTGCACGGGTTAAGCTAGCTTCCATTTGTACCCATTTTTTCGCGGTGTCGTTAATCCACCAACTTTTAAGTTGTTCAATCACAGTGGCTTGGTAATAAGTGAGAAGGCATGGACATCCCAGCCCCCCCAATTTAACAGGCCTATAAAGGATATCCGCTGCTACTCTTGCCCTCTGCTTTTTTCATATAAATTGGAAGACAAGGGCTTGGAGCGAGGCAATATATCTGTGGGGCACATTAACAGGCAGGTTCCTAAATAAGTACAAGATCTTAGGCAAAAGAAACATTTTAGCTGCTACGATTCGGCCTACCCAAGAGAGAGGGTATTGCGAGTAGGCCAAAATGTCAATCTTGATTTGTGCTATGAGAGCATTATAGTTAATAGACTTAAGGTCACTTAAGGGGAACGTGAGGGTAATACCCAGGTAAGGAATACTTCCCTCAGCCCACTTAAAAGGGAATTTAGCTGAAATGGCACTTTTAGCGTCTGCTGAAAGCCACATTCCTAACATAAGAGACTTGTGAGAGTTAACTTTATAATAGCTCACCTGACTAAACTGGTCGATAACATCTGAAATAGCTGTCAAGGAGGATAGGGGGTCTATAACTGAGATAATGACGTCGTCCGTGAAGAGACCAATCTTGTGCTCTGTTCCGCCAATTTAGATACCTTTAATATTCGGGGACAACCTAATGTGATGGGCTAGGGGTTCCATCAATAGAGCAAACAGGAGGGGAGAAAGGGGGCACTGCTGCCTCGTGCCATTAGTAATCACAAAGGGTGTAGAGAGAGCTCCTGAGGAATAGACTCTGGCCGAAGGTTTGGAATATAGTGCTAAAATGGAAGACAGGAGTTGTGGGGGGAAACCAAATTTGCCCAGGACCGCCTCAAGATAGCCCCTCTAGATCCGGTCGAACGCCTTCTCGGCGTCCAATAACAGGAGCAGAGAAGGCGTTCGACCTTCAGCTACCACTGACAGAATATTCAAGAATCTACGTGTACCATCTACCATCTGCCGGTCCTTAACAAAACCAACTTGATCAGCGTCAATTAACGTTGGGAGAATATTAGTTAAGCGGGTCGCAATCACCTTAGTGTAGATTTTTAGGTCCACGTTAAGGAATGATATTGGCCTACAGTTAGAGGGAATATCTGGGGACTTCCCAGGCTTTGGCAGGGTGACAATTAACGCATTTAACATTTCTTCGGGTAAAGAACCTGAGGATGCAGCGTCGTTAAATAACCTAGTTAAGTAAGGAACCAGTAGGTCTTTGTGGGTTTTATAAAATTCATTGGTGAGACCATCCAGCCCGGGTGATTTGCCAATTTTTAGGGTTTTCATTGCGGCAGAGACTTCTTCCTGAGAGAACACAGAAGATACTTCTAGTTTCTGGCTATCAGACATTGAGGGCAAATTGAGACAGCTAAGAAATGTTTGTATAGAGGGTGGATGCATCAGCTGAGAGGTTGTACAGTGTAGGGTTGTTTCGGGTATCGAACTTTCGATACCCAATCGATACTTTTCTCTGGTATCGAGCTCGATACCAGGATTAGTATTTTATCAATACTGGGCTGCGCTACTGCGCTACCAATGAAGAGAGATGAGAGGAAGAGGCGGGGTCACTGGCCACCAATGAGGAGTGACTTTTACTATACAGATGCAGGCAGAAGAAGCTCATTGCCGGCACCTGCCTGTGACCGGGCGCAGCGATCTGCAGCAGTTAACCCCTCAGAGCTTAAGCTTTCTCAGCATTAAGTCATACTGATAAAGATTAAGTTCATGCAGGCGAGACTGAAGTAACGTTATATCTGCTGCTCTAAGGGGTGAATAAGAAGATTTATTCAATCGGTGCAGATCCGCCAACCGGGAGTGCAATTGCAGTGACAACCGAGCTCTGCATTTCTTATCATAGGAAGATTGCTTAATAAAATGACCCCTGAGAGTCGCTTTCATTGCACACTACCACAAAATACCATCTGAAACGTCTCCAGTATCATTGTCCTGAAAATAATTGTGCAAACATTCGATGGTTTGAGGTGAGTAACGCGGACTCTGCAGTATAAAGTTATTAAGCCTCCATACGGAGTAATGTGCAGTGGCATGCTGTTCTGTTATTGCAATTGCAATGGGGGCATGGTCAGACCAAGCGATGGTATAAACATTTGAGGAGGCCACGCAAGGCAATAACTGCCTGTTGACCAAGAAGTAATCAATCCTAGTATACACCTTATGGGCAGCAGAAAAAAAGGTGAAATCACGCTCAGTGGGGTGCTGAATCCGCCAGGCATCATACAGATCATAGGACTGCGCAAGCTTAGCTATGGCTGATGGTTCCCTAGTCTCAGTTAGTGAAGTAGAATCCATAGAAGGCCACATCACTGTATTAAAGTCACCAATAGAGATACAATTGTGTATTGGACATTATTAATGAGGCCTATTACAATGACAAATCTCCCACCACTGTCCACCTTCTCCAGTTGAAATGTAATAGAATCTTTAAACGCAATGGATACCCCCCTCTTTTTCCTCCCAACTGCGGGTGCTGAAAATACATGAGGGAAAGTTTTGTGTCTTAATCTAAGTACATCGACGGGCAATAAGTGCGTTTCTTGTACGCAAAGTACGTCAGCTTGAAGGTGCTTAGCTTCTTTCCACAGTACAGACCGTTTAAAGGGGGAGTTTAGCCCCTTAGCATTAAGTGAAACAATCTTAAATACCATGACAAGAAACCACTAAAGGCGTGTTTAGCCGCGGTATCTCATATGAGAAGACCCAACATCGTAGACGTACAGAATCAACCATAGGAGATACATAATACATCTGAGAAGAGGTAAATGTGGCGCTGTAAACAGAGAAATTAGTCGAAACAGTAACACAACTGAGTGAACATATGGCGGTAGTAACCGCTCGAGGACAGAGAAGTAGGAACAACATACAAAACTTCAGTAAGAAGGATAATCGCAACATAGGGGCAGTATACAAGAATACTGGTCATATTCACGAGCTAAAATCGTCCCAAACCAGCCGAAGTAGCGCCCTGCAAGGAAAAAATTTAGCAGGAGGAAAAACAAAAAAATGAAAAAAGCAGGCACATATTGAATGGCAGTTATGAGTGAGATTTCTCACCCATCCAGAAGTCACACAGTTTTACGTTTGCGACGCTCCACAGTGATCCACTCCTCTTCTACGCGGGATGCCGGCGAATGATGAGGATGGTCGGCATGGGATCCAGATTCAGATAGGCCCCACTCTTGACAGAATTTCAACGCCGGGAAACCCCCATCTGTAAGGGATTCCATGTGTGCGCAGTAAAGCAGTGCTGGAAGCGAATTCCCGGCGTCTCGCTAAAGTAGCCGCTGATAAGTCGGCAAAAATGGAGATATCCTGAAACCGCTCCGGTAAGGCGGGAGGATATCTTGCTGCTTTCAGGATCTGTTCCTTGGCATGAAAGAAGTGGATGTGCGCAATAGTGTCGCGCGATTCTGAAGCTGGCAGAGATTTGGGCTTAGGTAGCCTATACGCCCTATCTATGAGTAAATCTGCAGTTGGAGCCTGAGGAAACAGGCATGTAAAGAAGTCCTTTACGAAGGCTGCAAGATCTTCTCCTATCACAGTTCTGGAATTCCGCGGAAGTGTAGGTTGTTCCTACGTGAACGATCCTCCATGTCTGCGATTTTATGCTTCAACGTTGCTATTTCTTCTTCATGAGAATTAGTAATGTCCACAATTTCGTTATGTGCAGAGGTCAATTCCGCCATTTTAGATTCCACATGCGCAGTTCTAGACCCCAAAGCTGAGATATCATGTTGAATTTGGGTGATAGCGTCCCTGAGGTCCTGCTTTAAGGACTTTTGCAAATCTGCCATGAGAACTTTCATCCCTTTCATCACTTCTTCAGCAATTGGAGCAGGATCTGCTTCCCCTCCTGTCACCTCATGTAAGGCAGTTGGGGTGAGCTGCTTAACTTTCTTATGGGAGGCACTATCGACTGGGTGCAATGGAGGGCCCTGCTGCATTAACAGAGCATGTTTAGGGTCCATTCACACTTGCGTTCTGAGGATCCGGCAGGCACTTCCGTCCCGCCGGATCCGTCAGAACGCAAGTCGCCTGAAGCATTAGAAGACTGATCAGGATCCTGATCAGTCTTCAAAATGCTTTCAGGTTACTATGGCAGCCAGGACGCTATTAAAGTCCTGGTTGCCATAGTAGTAGCGGGGAGCAGGGGAGCGGTATACTTACAGTCCGTGCAGCTCCCGGGCGCTCCTGAATGACGTCAGAGCGCCCCATGCGCACGTGTAGGGTGCCCTGACGTCACTCTGAGCGCCCGGGAGCCGCACGGATGGTAAGTATACTGCTCCCCGCTCCTCACTACATTTACCATGGCAACCAGGACTTTAGCGTCCTGGCTGCCATGGTAACCATTGAGAAAAGCTAAACGTCGGATCCGGCGATGCGCTGAAACGACGCTTAGCTTAAGGTCGGATCCAGATTAATGCCTTTCAATGGGCATTAATTCGGATCCGCCTTGCGGCAAGTGTTCCGATTTTTGGACGGAACAAAAGCGCAGCATGCTGCGGTATTTGCTGCGTCCAAAAAACGTTCCGGTCCTGAACTGAAGACATCCTGATGCATCCTGAACGGATTTCTCTCCATTCAGAATGCATGGGGATGATCCTGATCAGGATTTTTCCGGCATAGAGACCCGACGACGGATCTCTATGCCGGAAAACAAAAACGCCAGTGTGAAAGGACCCTTAGGCGATTGTGTGCCCTGCTCTGGGGACATTGATGCAGAGGAGGAGGATGGGGAGCTTCCTGAGGCCAGAGGAGACACAGGCTGCGCTAAGGACAGGGACGGTGCTGGTCTAAGTGCAGCTGAGGCACGGGAGTCGCCATCTTGGAGAGCGCTCACAGCAGGGAAGAAGCTGGTGAGTTTCGCCGGGCTGCAGCGTCTCTTACCCCTTGGCA
Source organism: Bufotes viridis (assembly GCA_033119425.1). Classification (NCBI taxonomy): domain Eukaryota; kingdom Metazoa; phylum Chordata; class Amphibia; order Anura; family Bufonidae; genus Bufotes; species Bufotes viridis. The sequence continues at coordinate 556,783,238 of CM065590.1, read as the reverse complement.
TGGCTGCTTATAGCAGGGAGTCAGGGCAACCCTCCGGAGTAGATAGCAGGGGAATTTGCTGGCTTGCAGGGCTGTTTCTTGCCGGTTTTAGGTGCCGATGGCTCGGGAGCTCAGGACTCAGCCATCTGCTTCCATGCACCGCTAGCCATGCCCCCACTTATTTTACTATTTTAAACTGTTCTGAGACTTTTATTTAAAAAAATGGTATTTAGCTGGAAAAGAAGAAATGTACATGCTTATTTTTATATATGGTATTTTGCATGATTCAATACTTTTTACTGAAGAAATAGGCAAATCATGTTTCAAAGTGTTGGGGTAGTGAGGTTTACACCCCCCCCAGTAGTGTACCTCCTTGGAGGCAGAACACTGTTATGCGGTCCGAGGGAAGGAGGGGCCCAGACCTGAACTTCTTCTCTTCCCGACCTGAAACCTGACTTTCTCACAATTGAGAACACTGACCTGTCATGGTCCAGGTCTTATGGCTAAGCAAAAGGCTACCCTCTGACTGAAAAGCACTTCAGAAAATATTGACGCTATAAAAAGATTATTATTAATATTTGGGCTCATTCAGACCACCGTATATTTGTGTCTGCATCCGTTCTGCAATTTGGCGGATCGGATGCAGAGCCATTCGTTTCAATGGGTCTGCAAGAGATGCGGACAGCACACCGCGTCCTGTCCGCATACGTACTTCCATTCCGTGGCCCCCCAAAAAAGATACAGCATGTCCTATTTGACAGTGCACCCCAGTCTGTACCCCAGAGCCTCAATGACCTGAGGGCCGCCCTTCAAGAAGAGTGCGATGCCATCCCTCAGCAGACAATAAGTCATCTTGTAAAGAGCAGGAGACGTCGTTATCAAGCTGTAATGGATGCTGAAGACCACATGACACGTTATTGAGACACTGACATTTTTGTGGGGGTATACCCACCACTGGGGTTGGCTTTTGTTTCAATAAATTGTTTGAGATGAGGAAATCACCATTGCTGCTTCTACTTAAATACCTGACTTTCATTATATAATAACACTGTAGCGGGAACCTTTTACGTTTTTCATAAATTTTACCCCAAAGCCAAATATTCCTAACTTTTTGTGACTAGTGTATATAGCTTGTCCCTCTAAAGAACATTTGGGCGGTGTTTATCTAGCTATGGACCCTAAATACTTCAAAATATGTACATAGCATTTCTTTTTTTTTATATGAGTCTCTGTAACCATATTATACCATTCAATTTGGCTTTGATTTCTTTGACCTTGGGTGGAGCTCGTTGTTTCTAGTTGGAAGCCGTGAGTTTCCTGGTATAGAAATATGTAGTAGATTCCCACAGTCATCGGAATATCCTCCATCTCATCATTAAACAGGTATTCCAGTTACATAAAGTTATCCCCTATCCACATAAGAGGGGATAACTATTAGATTATTGGGGGTCCTACTGCTGGGACCCCCACCGATCACAAGAATGAGGGTTCTATACCCCCCGCAGCCCCCCTGAAATGAGAGGAGAGGCCTGTCGGGCATACGTGCAGCTCCTCTGTTCAATTCTATGGGAACTCCAGAGAAAGCCGAAAGATGTAGTCAGCTATCTCTGGAACTCCCATACAAATGATTGGAGCAACCGTGTGCATGTGCAACCGGCCACTCTGTTCTTTTCAGGGGGGATGCAGGGGGTACGGGCCCCTATTCTGATGATCTGCCGGATCTCCACCGAGCTCCATTATAGATAAAAATATATTTTCAAAAACTTTTTTTTAAGTCGACCTGGATGACTATAACTGACAATCATTAGATTGCCCATGGTGTTCACTTTTGGATAGATAGCCATCATTGAACACTTTTTTTAAATATAACAATACAGCGCTGCCACCTAGTGTCCTGCATTGGTATATTCAACTAACAGCTGCTAAAGTCTGCTTGAGGCTTCTGGTTATTAGAGCATTGTTAAGCCTCATTCACACATCAGTGTTCTCCCTGGACAGCACATGTACCCTTTAAATTTAATATGTGTATTCACACATAAGTGTTTTACCACGGACTGTGGGTCCATGGTGTTCCAGGGGCGTCGTTAGGTCAAAACATTCAGGACTTGAGCCCCGGATGTTTTGCCCAGTGCCCAGAATGTTGTGCTGGCCTGGTAGCATTTTTTTTATTTGGCTATTCCCCACCCCCTTGTACTTGTTCCGCTACTTGCGGGCTGCGCGGGCATGAGTTCAGTCACTTCGGTGCGCAATCCCTTCCTGCGGCACGTGATCATGCGCCGCAGGACAGGATTGCGCACTGAAGTGACTGAACTCATGCCCACGCAGCCCGCAAGTAGCGGATCAGCGGAACAAGTACAAACAGGGTGGGGGGATGATCTGTGGGGTGGCCCAGATGACTAGGCCCTTCACAGCAGTTATTAACTCAGTTATTAACCCCTTTAATAACTACTGTGAATGGCCTTCCCCTCCTTTGCCAGTGGTGATGGGGGCGTGGCTTCACGAGGTGGGGGCATGTTTTCATGTGGGCGTTGTAGAGTGGGCATGTGCCCCGTATTTTTTAGACCCTAGCAACGCCCCTGCCGTGTTCACAGATCCATCAAGCCTATTATAGTCTATGGGTCATTGAAAACCACGGATACAAGACGGATGTCATCCGTGTTTCATGGATCACTAGGAAAAGATGCTTTGAAAATTATTTTTCAGCTGTACAGTGTCCGTGAAATACGGAGGACACACACACAGCAAAAAACAGACACATGACAGACAGCAAAAAACACACACCGACCACCACGGATTTGAGCATTGACGTATGAATGAGGCTTAACAGGTTCCCCAATGTCATCAAGGGAACGCTGTTATGGGAGCAAGAGTGCATGGCTCCCGCTTCCAGACTGCTCATATGCTGTGGTCACATTTGACCACGGCATCTGAGGGGTGAAATGTATGTGATGCGTGGAAAAAACAAAATATAAAACATGCTGCGATCTTTCCTGAACGTACAAATGATGCATGAAAAATGTGTATACAGACCCTCATGTACACAGAACCATTGGAATTATTGGTCAGGATTCAGTCCGGATACTATGTGTTTGCTTCACGCATCGCAAACGGGCGGAAAACTCGCTTCTGTGAAAGAGGCCTTATAGCTGATCGCATACATGTGCCGCGGGTCTCTGTTGTTTGGAACAGCAAAAACCCTGGGGCTATGGCATCCGTTGCACTCGTGAACGGGCGCCATGTTTAAAGATGTGCCTTTCGCCTTATATGTACGGCAGAGGTCCGAAAGTAGTTAAAAGGGTATTACGGATGGTTGAATTTATCCTACCGCTGGATCCAGCATTGCTGGAAACTACATTAATGTCGCCCTGCCCCATTAACTATAATAGGGACCGGTGGAGATCTGGCTGCAACCCGGTAAATATGCCAGGAATCGGCCAGACTCAAACTGCAGTAGACTGATGATGAAAATTTTTGGTTCTGTCTGCAGGCTTATAGTATACACTTTGGGGGTCAATTATTAAGACTGGCAATTTAGACGCCAGTCTTAATCCCCTTATGCTGCCGTGGATGCGCCAAAGTTATGTAGAGGCGCAGGCCATGTACAATACTCCCTTACTGGGGTAGTTTGAGACCATTTTCCACATCATAAACTGGTGTAGAAAATGATGAATGAACTGGCCTGCCGTCTTCTCTTTTTCCATCACTTTAGAAAAGTGGCATGAGTGGAGAAAAGTCGCAGATTTGGATGCAAAACCCCTTTGCGACAAAATCTGCAATACAAATACGCCAAAAAGTGGCGTAAAAATCATAAATGACCTCCTTTATTTCCAAGGGATACTGGGGGTCATTTATCAAACTGGTGTAAAGTAGAACAGGCTTAGTTTCCCATAGCAACCAATCAGATTCCACCTTTAAAATGAAAGTAGGAATCTGATTGGTTGCTATGGGCAACAGCCCATTCTACTTTACACCAGTTTGATAAATGACCCCCAACATTTCTTTTCAGTATGAACCTAATATGGAGCGCTTCCACACCACATGCACTAAACGTGCATCATCTATTCCTCGCTGTGGACATTTGGAGGGTCAATTATTAACATACCTATGTCGGTTTTTGGAATAAAAAAAGACGTGTGACTTTTTAAACTTCCGTGTGATAACATTTTATCGCATTTGGGAGTGGCGGGGGCGCAGTGGGAGCCAAGATATCGGCCCGACAAATTTACTAATATTTACACCTGAAAACAAGAGTAACTGTTGACGAAACACTACTCCAGTCAGGGGCTGAAGTATTTCTAGGGATCATGAACACAACCGTATTATGTATTTTGCGGTCCGCAAAAAATACGGATGATGTCCGTGTGCATTCCGTTATTTGCGGAACAGACCAGCTGGCCCCTAAAAGAACGGTCTTATCCTTGTCCGTAATGCTGACAATAATAGGACATCTTCTATTTTTTGGCGTAACGGACACACGGACATACATAAACTGAATGCACACGAAGTAACTTCCGTTCTTTTTTTTTTTGCTGACCCATTGAAATGAATGCTTCCACATACGATCTGCAAAAAAAAACGGTACGGACAAGGAAAGAAAATACGTTCCTGTGCAATGAGCCCTAACACCAAGCACAGGGACGTCTCGTCATAAATTAGAAGCATCCTTCGGCAGCACAGGGACGAATCAAAGACCGACGTAGAACGCCATTTTTTGTAAATGACCGCCTTGGAGTCCAATCAACACATTATGCTAAGGAATAAGCTTCACTTTTTTTACGTTCTATAAATTGAAATCCGCTGTGTGGTAAAGTACCAGCAAAGTGGGTGACCTTTGTGTTCGTACCGGAATCTGTAAATAACTTCACATGCGGGGGACGGACCTGGAAAATGTACTATTTTTTCATGAAAAAGTAGATGGAGAACTTTCGTTTTTAAGACAGTAACGCAATGTCATAAATAAGCAGTATACCGTACAACGGCAGAGCGGGGCGGACAATTAAGATCGCCATAAAAAGACGTCTTATTAAGTGTCCCCCACTATATCTGGTGTGAATTTCACCGCTTGCCAGACAGTTTCCATATATCCAGTGTATTTCCACGTGCCTCGCCGCAGCCAAGTGATCAGTCAGCCTAGAAGTACTAGGTGACATGGTGACCCAGGCGAGAACTATGCCTATGGAACGTGACAAACAATTTCCCACATTGTATTCGGTCCTGAACGTGACCGCCACGCCTGCAGTTGTCTGTGTCAGATCAGTACTAACTCCTCCCAAAGTAACTGGAGCCACCAGTACAGGTGGGAACACCTCTCCCCTGAACCTGTGGAGACATTCCTCCGGAGGGACAGGCTGCACAACTCACAGCCACAATCATGACTGCTCTCAGCTCCTTTGGTCTAGCCGTCCGGATAGCTGTGATCGCTGCAGGTAAGTCCATACAGGTTACCTATCCTATACAGGTGATCTATGGAAAGCAATGGGTTAAGAATATATACGATAGAGGACGCCAGCCTAAATAATTGATGACTAGGAATGCCCTGGAGCACAGCCCTCCACACTGTGACTCACTGCAGGGAGTGGTTGCACCCTGACCACTGGGTGTAGAGGTCAGGTAGGAGCCTGGTCAGTCGGACGAGCCTTGAGGCCCCTCATGGGTTAATGCTTCCTGACGTCTACCTGCTGATCTGCCTCGTCTTGTCCACAGAATGTACTTTACCAGCTGTACACCAGGCGATTGCGCTTCACAGCCGATGAACTAACCCAGTTACACAACGCTGTGACTCTCTTTATTTTAGGGAATTGCATAAACGGAAATTTCCAGATTTCCTTGGTATTATCAGAATCCTTCCCTGTATAATAATAGATACACAGCGGGTAAGGCTGGAGTCGCACATGTGGTTTTGGTGCAGTTTATGATGCATTTTTAGGGCTCACGCACACGACCGTATGTATTTTGTAGTCCGCAAAACAGGGAGCCGCAAAAAATACAGATGACGTCTGTGTGCATTACGCATATCCTTGTCCATTATGCAGGCAATAATAGGATATTTTTTTGCAAAACGGACATACGGAATGCACGCGGAGTAACTTACGTTTTTAGTTTTTTTTTTGCAGACCCATTGAAATGAATGGTTCAGCATACGGTCCGCAAAAAAACAACGGAACGGACATGGAAAGAAAATATGTTCGTGTGTATGAGCCCTTACAGTAATGGCTAACCTCTGGCACTCCAGCTGTGGTGAAACTACAACTCCCAGCATGCTCCATTCATTTCTATGGAGTTCTGAGAACAGCCAAGCAAGTGTACATCTTGGGAGTCATAGTTTTACCGCAGTTGGAGTGCCGGAGGTTAGCCATCACAGGAGTAGATAGCACTCCGCACATAATAAGGGGTTTATTTTGTATCAGCAATCCACATTCATGTGATGACTTGGCCCGAGAAGGACCTAGATCAAACATGGGGGCCATTTACAACGGGCACTAGGCTACTTTTTAGCATAAAAAATGTCACATGACTCCGTTTTGTGACTTTTTAAACGACGTCACAACAATGTTTTGAGCGGTGAGAGATTGACGGGAGCGTGGTGGGGGCCGGGACATCGGGCCCAAAAGATTTAGGGTACATTCGCATATGTCGACGTAATCCGGCAGAGAACAGCCTGTATGATTTTGCCGGATCCAGATTTGCCAAATCTCCGTTGTCTACAATGGGGTCCAGTGGTAATCCTGACACTTTCTGCCAAAAATGGCAAGTTTTCGATCGAACAAAAAGGGTTGCATGCAAAAGTTTTTGTCCGGCCGACAGCCGGCATTCGTGCTGGATCGGGCATGCCGCATATGCTAATGTCCCCTGATTTATAATGAGGCCTGAATCTGGACATAAATTAGGCACCTTCTCTCACTGCACAGGGGGGAAACAAACACCGATGTAAAATGCTAGTCTTAGTGCTAAGACCAGATTTTTACGCCGGTCTTAGTTCCTCCCTCTGCGCTGCCATAAGATCCGTCTAATTTATGACGAGGCGTGCACCTTGTCATAAGTTAGGTGCATCTGTGGCAGTCCGTGCACTTAGAATAAAAACTACACTAACCCCTGCTGGCATAGCTTTTAGCTTACATTTGCACCTGTAAGGCCTCTTGCACATGACCGTATGGCTTTTTCAGTATTTTGTGGTCCGCAAAAAACGGTTTAGCAAAAAATACGGATGACGTCCGTGTGCATTCCGTTTTATGCGGAACGGAACAGCTGGCCCCTGATAGAACAGTCCTATCTTTGTCCATTATGTGGACAATAATAGGACATTTTCTATTTTTGAACGGAATCGAAAAACAGAAATACGGAAACGGAAGGCATACTGAGTATCTTAAGTTTTTTTTTTTTGCGGATCCATTGAAATAAATGGTTCCGTATACAGAACGCAAAAAATGGAATGCAAAAAGAAAAAAAAAGTTTGTGTGCAAGAAGCCTAAATGTAATTAATTTCCCAAAGCTGAGTTCCTAACTCCAGCATGGCTCCTGACATGTCACACCCAATTGGCGTACAATGCACAAAAACGGCCGTGCGCCAAAATTGTGTCGCAGGGCCAGACACAATGTCTCTAGTCCTTCAGTAAATGTGCGTGCGTAAGCGTGATTTCCCATTCCGACCTCAGCACCTCTTGTAATGCTGTCTGTCTCTGCCAGACCTGTATCTACTGATTTACACTGATGGCGTTATGTCAGAACAATTCAGTAGATTCAAGGTCCGGCAGAGACGCACAGCATGAGCATTCTAAATCATTATAAGGCCTCATGTACACGATCGTAGCATTATGATTATTGTATCATTTTGTGGAACGGAACGTCCAGCCCATAATAGAACAGTCCTATCTTTGTCCGTAATGCGGACAAGAATAGGACATGATCTATATTTTTGCGGATGGCATGGAACGGACATTGTGCTGTCTGCATCTTTTGCGGCCTCAAGTGACCCACAAAAATTGCAGATCGGATGCAGACAAAAAATAAATTTGTGTGCATGAGCCTCAGGCCTCATGCACACGGCCTTTGTGCGGCCATTCCATGCATTGGAGACCGCAATTTGCGGTCCCCAATGCACAGACAACGTCCGTGCAGCGGCCTACACGGATCGAGACCCATTCAACTTGAATGGGTCCGTGATCAGTCCGTACCGCAACCGTCCCCACCGCAGTGCTTATGCGGGGTTCTGTGCCACCGTTCCGCACCGCAGCTCCAGATTGCAGACCCATTCTAGTGAATGGGTCCGCATCCGTGATGCGGGGAGCACACGGCTGGCGCCGGCATATTGCGGACCCGCTGTTGGCGTGCCGCAATACGGCCATGGCCTGGCAACGGCGTATGCATGAGGTCTTAATGCTGTGCAATCCTGTCAGAGGGGCCGAGGTCAAAACGGGAAATCACGCTTACACATGCAGTGTGTTTCTCGCATTGCACCCGCTCATATGAAACTAGCCTAGGCCATTCACATGGCTGGTTTTTTTGCCAGAAAAATCTACCTCGGAACCTACATCAGAAATCTGAGGATGACCGTCTGACATGGATTTTCCATTTCTACATGCTGCAGATACGCCTGCAGATTTAGCTCCATTCAATGGGGCTAATCTTGGTTTTTATCCTACAATACGGATTCCTGTTAAAATCAATAGGAGCGTTACCTTTTCTTTTTGAAATGTATTGCACAATCCGTACAGAAATGTTTTTTTTTTCATTTTGTGGAACAGTACGTCCTGCCTTTTGTTAGAAATGCCTATTCTTGTCCGCAAAACGGACAAGAATGGGACATGTTCTCTTTTCTGTTTTATTTTGCGGGTCCGCGAGACGGACATCCGAATATGGACAGCACACGGTGTGCTGTCCGCATCTTTTGCGGCTACGTTGAAATGAATGGGTCCGCATCCGATCTGCAAAAAATGCGGAGCGGATGCGGACCATAACCACAGTCGTATGCATGAGCTATTATACTGATGGAGGCCAAGAGTGTTCGTTCGGTTTTTATTCGGCGGTATACACCAGGTTTTATGCTTTGTTTACTACATGACATAGCGGACTGCACTATTCCATTCACAACAGCCTCTCTGCTCACCAGTCACATAATACAGGCTGCCATAAACAGTACCTGCATTCTGGAGGTTTTGAGGTCCACAAACCGCGGATTTGCAGAACATGGAAGCTGCTCCGCGTTCCGTTCCGCAATTTGCGAAACGGAACGTGGCCCATTGTAGAAATGCCTATTTTTGTCCGCAAAACGGACAAGAATAGGACATGCTCTATTTTGTTTGCGGGGTCACGGAACAGAGCAACGGATGCGGACAGCACACAGAGTTCTGTCCGCATCTTTTGCGGCCCCATTGAAGTGAATGGGTCCGCGCCCGAGCCGCGAAATATGCGCAAAATATGCGGCTCAGATGCGGACCAAAACATGGTGCATGAGGCCTTACTGTGGCAATTCTCCTTCTCAGGAAAGGATAATCGCTAACGAGCGTACCTATGAACGCTGATTAGCCATTATCTTCCGGATTCGCAGCTCTTTACTTATTAGAAGTACTGCAATTGGTGCGCACACATACCGCTATAGTGTATTGTTTCTGGCCACTTGTGATCTACATTATCTACATTTTATACTTTTCATATAACTGTGGTTTAATAGCACATGGAAATGTGTTGGGATTTTGTACGAGATATAGTATATGATCATTAGATTTTTTTTACAACGGTATTATTTCTAGATTTTTGGAATTCTACTAATTCACCAGAATGCTGACAATGGTGATGCCTCTTTCTCTGTAGGAGGTTTCTCACACGGGATTGCCTGTATTGGGGCACCCATTCTGTTTTTAGGCAGGGTTTTGGCCTAATTCACACGTCCGTAGTGTGTTTTACGGAAACACGGATCCGCAAAACATGGATGGCTGCAATGTGCATTCCGCATTTTGCGGACCACACATTGCTGGCACTATACAGAGAATGTCTTTCTTGTCCGCAATTGCGGACAAGAATAGGACATGTTCTATTTTTTTGCGGAAACGGAAACACGGATGTGGAAACATGGATGCGGACATCACATAGTGTGCTGTCCACATCCATTCCTGCCCCTTTGAAATGAATGGGTCTGCAACCCTTCCGCAAAATTACGGATGGGATGCGGATCCATTTTGCGATTTCATGATTTTTTTCAATGAAAGGGATGTTTTTAGCATGCTAAGGCACCATGCATATGACAGTAATTTTTTTCCGCATCCAATCCACATTTTTTGCGCATCGGATGCGGAACCTTTCATTTCAATGGGGCTGCAAAAAATTCGGACAGCACACTGCATGTCAGTTCCCCTGGCCCACAAAATAAATGGAACATGTCCTATTCTTGTCTATTGCGACATTTTTATAGATGTGGAAAAAATGGCGGCCGGTATCCGAATTTTGTGGGTGCATGGTTTGGTCATGAGCATCGGGCCTTAATAAAAGTGGTTTAAATGGCGGTGGGTTCTCTGATTCCTAATGTAGAGCAAGGCAGAAGACGCAGAAATGCTTTTGCTTCAGGAGGGGCGAGTCGGTGGTAATCGGGGCTTGACTTACTGTTGTATCAATTCCCTTTTCTCCCTCAGTCTCAGCAATGGAGGTATATACTTCAAAGGAGCTCCAGGTTAAGAATGGGACAGATACCCGCCTGAAGTGTACTTTCAGCTCTTATGCACCACTGGGCGATGACGTGACTGTGTCCTGGACCTTCCTACCTCTTTCCGGGGGCAGTGGTGAGTCTGTAAGTAGATGAATATTTTTTAATTATTCTTGGAAAACCCATGTATTTGTTCACTTTAATGATCCCATTTATTGAGAACCAAACAAGCTTGTGAAGTAACTCAAGGATTAGATTTGTTTTACCCTTCCCCTGCATGTAAGCACATGTGTCACACAGCTATGTTGTAATACACACTTATTACTCACTCGCCAAAAGGAGACGGTGCAACAAGCTGCCAAATAAAACACCCACACTCACTGAGAACATCCAAGATGCGAGGGAGAGTTAGGAGCCCACCATACACGCTCCATGGTCGGTCGGTCCCACCAACATCAGCAGGTTTCTGTGACATTGATTCTAATGTTTATGGCCTTCTTTAGCCCACCTTTGTGTATGTTCTCCAGTTGATAAGACCTGTAAAAGCAGAATCTACAAGTTCAGCAGGGGATTGTTCTATCTTATCTTCCACCTTATACAGACACAAATCTTTTGTACCTTCATACAAAGGACACCAGATAATACTGTATCGTGTATACATCACTGTGTGTTACTAGGTTAAACACTGGGTTAAACTATTGTGATCCAGCTGATACAATTAGAGATGAGCGAATTTCATATTTTGAAATTCATTCACGATTCGTTTACTGGTAAAAGGTGAATTGCATTCTGGGTTCCGTTACCACGGACCATAACGCAATTCTATGACGGAATGTCTTTAGAGGCATTCCGTTATTCATTCCGTCATAATTGAAGTCTATGGGCTGCATAACGGATCCGTCTAACGCAGGCATGCTCAACCTGCGGCCCTCCAGCTGTTGCAAAACTACAACTCCCAGCATGCCCAAACAGCCTACAGCTATCAGCCTACAGCAAGGCATTTTGTGAGTTGTAGTTTTACAACAGCTGGAGGGCCGCAGGTTGAGCATGCCTGGTCTAACGGATTCTATTATGACGGAATGAAGGCATTCCGTCATAGAATTGCGTTATGGTCCGTGGTAACGGAACCCAGAATGCAATTCACCTTTTACCAGGAAAACGAATCGCAAATGAATTTCATAACCGGAAATTCGCTCATCTCTAGATACAATCATTATCTACACTAAGCTTTCCTGATCCCATTACTCTCATTGGCACCATCTTGTTATTGATCATTTCTTGGACCAGTTTAATTTTTCCTGTCCTCAGTCTAGTTGACTATAGGCCCATTTACTTGGGATTTTAAACGGAAAGGAACGTTCGTAAGAACGCTCGTTTTTGATGATTATCCCATATAAATGCCGTTCACCTTACGAATTAGAAAAATGCTTTTTCATCAGGAAGTCCAATTGTTCACATGGCACTAAAAAATTACTGTTTGTCAGCATCATATTACTCCAAATAAACAATTAATCTATAAGGGGATGAACGATCGTATTAATGATCATTCATCCCCTGTGGAAGTGAATGATCACTGCTTGTAAATGCAGCGAAAGGTTGTGCGATATTTTGGAACGAATGTCCATATGAACGGTCTTCCCCTACTAATGGCCCATGTAAATTGTACATGTCTACATGTAAATACAGAGTTCAGACCAAAGATCCAGGCGTTCTGGATATTCATGTAGTGCTGGGTTTACCCCCTTATTTTGCCGTACGATTAAAACCTAAGGCTTTTTACACTGCCTGATGCAAACTCTATAGGGACAAACAGGATTGTTTGGTCCCCATACCCTTTTGCATATTGTCAGCAGCACATCTGCTGTTCACACAGGGAGATGTGCTGCCGTCAACGAGGCTACATTAAGGGATGCGATTAGCCGAAAAAAACACTTGTTTGATTCGGGTGATTACTGGCCTGTGTAAAAACGGCCTTTGGATGAGCTGACACGTTGTGGACAAGTGTTGGTATGTAACCGCAAAAAAAAAATGCTTGCATACTTACTATAGAAAGTGGAACTCCGGCAACAGTCCTTGTATCCTTAACAATCTTCTTTATTTGGCATCCATATTAAAAACAGATCATGTTGTGTAACGCATTTCTGGCCTAATGTGACCCTTAATCATAGCAAACAACTATGTGTAATACAGCAATATGTATGACCCAGCCTAGTGGATTGGTGACTGAAATTTAATGAGCCTGCCCGTTCTCTCCCCCGATATTATCTGGAGTCGGGAGCTCGCCATACACATTAGATAGTCAGCTTGTCCAACTGAAATCAGCAGATTTAACTAGCAATAGTTTATTGTGTATGGGGGCGTTTAAATGTTTTTTTCGGTACTTTTATAATGATGGCCTATCCTCAGAATAGGCCACCAATATCTGATCGATGGGGGTCTGACACTCTGCATCCCCCCTCTGGCGCCAGAGCTACCGCAGAGCAGCTGATCGGAGGTGGTGCGGTGAGTGTTGGACTAGGGTTGCACCAGGTATCGAACTATCGATACCCAATCAATACTTTTTGTACCCGGATCAATATGATACTGGGATTTGCTTGTTTTATCACGTACCCGGGACCCTGCCTCCATGAAAGGGCACAGCGATCTGCCGAACTGTGTCAATTAATTGATGGGGATTGTAGCGCCCTGTCATTGAGGCCGGGTGCCAGGTAAGCGATACCGCCGGCACCTGCAGCCTACAACAGTATTTAACGTGGTTGTCTTATCATAGACAATGGGGGCATATCGCTAGGATATGCTCCCATTGTCTTATAGGTGTGGGTCCCCGTTGGGACCTGCACCTATATCGAGAACGGAGCCCCGAAAGTGGTGGAGGGTGTACTGCGCAGCCGCCCTCCGTTCATTTTCCATGGGGCCGCCGAAAATAGCCGAGCGCTTGGTGATGGCCGGAATAGAATCCACCAGCCACCACTTTGCGAGGCTCCGTTCCCGATATAGAGAAGACAGTGGGGGCATATCCTAGCCGTATGCCCCTATTGTCTGTAATGAAACAACCACTTTAAGGGTTCATTATATGCATTAGTGCTCCCCCCCCCCAGTATTATAGTCATTGGTGTCACAGTGGCCAAAGGTTCCCCTTCCCTCTTCCTCAGTATCTTAGTATCTTCATTGATGGTAGTGGCAGCATCCGATCGGAGCCCCAGCAGTGAAATCACGGGGCTCTGATCGGTTACCATGGCAGCCAGGATACTACTGAAGCCCTGGCTGCCATGGTAAGCTCCCTGCTGCTGTGTGCACAGAACACAGGGCAGCAGGGAGAGTGTGAAGTCCTATTAACCCTAATAGATCTCTATTAGAGTGAATAGGACAAGGGATTAAAAGATCCCAGGTTCTAGATCCTTAAGGGGGCTAATGGTTGTAAAAAAAAAAAAAAAAAAAGATCAAAATTTTAAATCATCCCCTTTCCCAATATAACATCTAAAAATATATAAACAATAAAAAATAAGCATATTGAAAAAGTCCAAACTATTAAAAAATATCTCCTATGCGGTGAACGTCGTAGCAGAAAACGCATGATTTGTCACTTTTTAGTCTCCTCCCCCCCCCCCAAAAAAAATAAAAAAATATGGATATTGCGCAGCTTTTTGGGTGTTTTATTTTTTCAAGTGCTATTGAATGGTATTGAGTATGGCAATACTTTTTTATGGTAGCGAAATCGAATCAAAATTTTGGCAACGTGACAAACCAATGTTGGACACCCACCGATCAGATATTGATATTATATCCTGAGGATCGGTCATTAATAGAAAAGGACCAGAAGACCCCTTTAATGTATTGGGTGGGAATAGCCCCAGGAATAGCTGACAAATTTTTTTAGCAAATTTTCTCTTGTAAACATCTTTGATCTTTGGTCCTGACGACCTTTATTATAACACCATTCACACAGAAACTACACCGGATGTCTAGCTATTGTATTGTAAATAGTTTGCCAGACACACCATTGTTCTATGACACAGGGATGTTCACAAGAAAGTATTGTGTGGTCTGGGTGGGTGGAGGCATTCTGATCAATTTAACATAATAGCTCATTGTGATGGGAAAAATAAGATTATTTTTCTACTCTAACTGGAAAATAAAAATCGAGCTGTGAGGAGTGGAGATGGAAATGATTTAAAGAAGCGCTCTGGCGAATTAATTTTTTTAGCACTTATAATATTTTAGCAGTGTAATTAGTTTCACCCAAGCTTAGTTGGATCCATGCATTTTGTATCCTGTCTTGTAGAAAGGATGTCAGTCTCTCCTGTGAGGCTGACTTCCTGTGACTTCATCCATTACACGCTTTAGGACATAGACAGTTTTATAAATTACATTTTTGTTTTTTTTCTTCTCTGCCAACCAAGATTTGAGAAATAAATTAACGTATATCATTTTTAATAAATATATTTTTTCAATAAGCCTTTATTAGGATGTTTTATATAAAACTGTAACAGCATGTAAGCATACAGCAGATAAATGAAACAAAAGCATAAAAATGACAGAAATAAAAACATCAAATAATAATAGTAACAGCATTGGAGGTGTCGGTATATCTGATTCGGCAAAAGAACAAAAGAGCCGCAGTGATCAATACTTCGCCACTTTGTTGCCGTCTACACAGGTACATAATGGGGTATGTTCAGGTATTTATTTCCAGGTCCTGCATAATGTGCATTTTCCAAGTGTAGTATGCCTGGCAGCATAAATGGCAGAGCTACAGATCCATAGAATGGAGACTTTCATCCCATTCTAACACCCCCCTCCGTGGTGTGGTTGGCGTGTCCCCGCTTGCTGCAGGGAGGGTGGAGTTGTACCCCCTGCTAGGGGTAGGATGCAGGAGCCAGTCCCTGTTGGACGAGCCCTGTCTAGGCCAGCGAGAGCACCTTCAGCTCTTCTGGATGTGGAGGCCACAGCTTGAAGCCTGTGAAGCCAGTAGGAGAAAGTTTCCCTGGACAAATCTAGAGTGAGACTACAGAGAGAAGTTGCAGCACACAGCTAAAGCTAAGGTATTCATATATCCTGTCAGTACAGCAGAGTCAGAGCTGTTATTGAACTTCACCACAAGGTCTGGACTCAATATATTTCATCATCCCCTTCATCAACAACCCCCCTTGTCATTGCTTCGGAGCCAACGCCTAGGGTCCAGCGTATCCAGGTACCAAACATTAAGGGACATTATAGGCTACCCTACACCACTCTGGCATTCCTTACATCTGGGTACCACCATATCACTAAAAGGGGCCCTTGTTGCTTCACTGCAACTGGTGTCACGAAAACAAGTACTTTTTTCCTCATAAAGGGCCCTAGGGGGAGGCGCCCGCTGCATATGGGTACATCTGAGGTCCCTCACTGGATAGGGCATTTTTAATATTTTTGTTTTACTTTCTTTTGATATTTTAAATATTTTTTGTTTTTCTTTAATATTTTTAAAAAAAAAAAACAATTTAACAGATTTTTCCTTTTTTTTAAATGTTAGTGCTTATGCTGCATTATACAATATAGGCAGTCCAAGTTTTAACAAAGCCCATATCAGTAAGTTTTAGCACTAAAAGTGCCAATTTGTAACTAATAAACTCATTTATTTAGAGCTTTGTCCTGACTTGTTACTGTTAACTTGGCTCAGTTGATTTAAATAGTTAGGTCAATAATAGTCAAATACCGGTTTAAATACAATAAATAAAAGCATTCTTGTTTCATTTGCTTTGGGAAAAAAAAACAAAAAACGTATTTTATGGTTTATGTTAGCGGCAGTGAAGTAACAGGTGTTTGTCCCACTCAAGTGAATAGGAGACAAAGCTGTATTTACACTGCACTGCAGCACCGCTACATGGGAGATGACATGCAGGTAAACACTGAATAAGATGGAGCACCCACATAAAGGCCACAGACCCATTCAAACAACTGATTGGCCGGGGTGCAGGGAGTTGGGCCCCTACCAATCTGATATTGATTACCCATAGGTCATCAATATCTGTAGCCCCAACAACCCCTTTAATTATCCCTTTAGTTATCCCTGCTCCTCTGAGTATTTCATTCTTTGTAATTTGTTTTCGAGCCCCCCCCCCCATTACAGAAATATGGGCCTGCAAATTCTGGCGCCCAGGATGTAAATGGCTGAATTGATCGCTATAAAGTCTTATTCACATGACCGTATGGTGTTTTGCGGTCAGCCATTTACGGAACAGAACGGGCGTCCCATTATAGAAATGCCTATTCTTGTCCGCAAAACGTACACAAATAGGACATGCTGTCTTTTTTGCGGGGCCACGGAGTTTGCAGCCCTATTGAAATGAATGGGTCCGCACCCGTTTAGCAAAATTGTGGAAGAGATGCGGACCCGTTCATATGGTCGTGTGAATGAGCCCTAAAACTGTGTAATAAGTGCAGACAGTGTCAGACCAACCACCGCTGAATTCAGTGGCTGCAGCGGAGCTGGTGATCATGCCCGTGAGGAAATAAACAAGCTGCGGACTGGAAGACAGACATGCTGGAGCCAGCGAGCAGGATGAGAGCTGCGGGGAGCAGGTAAAAGTATGATTCTTTCCATAGCGGAGACAGGCTGTGAGCATCAATTAAAAGACAAGTATACCCAGAAAAAAGTATACCACATTTAAAGAGGACCTGTCACCACTCCTGACATGCCTGTTTTAATAGCTTCATGCATTCCCCATGTAATAACGATTCTTGAGCATCTAGTCTTATGTCTGTATGTTGAGCCATTACTTTGTTATTTCTGCTACCAGTTGTGAATGAAAGGTACAGAGGGGTGGTAACCAGTTGGGGGGTGTCCCTGCACAGTCTGAAAATGGCAGCACTGATTGGATAGAGGAAGTCTGTGCAGGTCCACACCCCCAATTGGTTACCACCCCTATGTACCCTTACTGCAGGCTGCTAGCAATTCATTCATAACTTCTAGTAGAAATAATAAAGGAATGGCACAACATACAGACATAAGAATAGATGCTCCAGAATTGTTATTACATGGGGAATGCATGTAGTAATTAAAACAGGCATGTCAGGAGAGGTGACAGGTGCTCTTTAATATGTATTTCCTGAAAAACCCCTTCAGGTAATCAAAATAAAACATGTGCCGAAAATGCAGGAGCGGCTAACCATCTAATGTGATTGTCCTTAAGAAGGTTCAAGCATATAGGATTGCAGCATGCCCAATCCCTTTGCTCTCAATAAAGAGGTAGATGGCAACAGCTTACTCCCCTCATCCCAATTAAAAACACATCTATGCTTGGCAAGTTGAGCATACATGTGTATGGGGGCTAGAGGAATATCTGTCGCCCGAAGGTGTAGGGCCACCTTTGCAGTAGAAAAGCACTCAAAAAAGTGCACACATAACACATACCACTTGCAGCATCCCAGATTTGGGGCTACTTGCAAATTATTTGCTGTTTAATGCTTGTCATTTTATTTAATGTAATTTAATTCCCTGAATACCTAGTATGTTAATGTGTGGAAGTGACTGAGTTAATCAACTCTGGCACAGCTCCTACAGGAATCTTCAGTGTGGATCCTAGATCTTCCCCAGCTGAGTCTAAAGAGTTCTCGCCTGGAGTTAGCTAATAGAGGAAGAAAGCAACTCCATGTACTCCATTCCTCCCAGGACTGGCCTAAAGCTACAGAGACTCATCGATCTCTGAAGGAGAGAAAAAGACAAGAAAGTTCATAAATCTGCATGGCTAAGCATTGGAGTCAGTAAGGTATCCTGCTACCTAAGCTATTTAGACTTTACTATAGTGGGGGAATATTAATAAAACGCCCTTTACACTTGAACACGACTTGGCCGATTGTATCTTACAACCTGTACGCCTCAGTTGCGAATTACAAGCATGATTGCAAAAGTGAGATTGCTAGCCATAGATTCTGCAGGAAGAAACTTGAGAAAGATTGAGAGGAAAGAGTATGGT
This sequence comes from Bufotes viridis, assembly GCA_033119425.1. Taxonomy (NCBI): domain Eukaryota; kingdom Metazoa; phylum Chordata; class Amphibia; order Anura; family Bufonidae; genus Bufotes; species Bufotes viridis. Next base: position 556,764,671 of record CM065590.1, on the reverse strand, counting down.
AATTTCTTTCCTTCCTTCCCAAACCATCAGGGGAGATTCACACTGTATATTGTGGGAACAGTGTTTTTGCACCATTTTGCACTTAAGTAAAGAAAGATGTTTGTTCTGCCACATCGGGCCTGGTTACCAACTCCTGCACCATACTCCGGTCATTGCACTCTACACGGCTTGCTTTGCACCCAAACACTTAACAGCACGGGCATCCTGACCAGGGGCGGATTAAGTGCATGATAGGCCCGGGGCTGTCTACCCAACTTGGGCCCCCCCCCCCCCCCCACTCCATTTTAGGTTTCAGGTTTTTTTTCTGTGTGAAGAGGCTGCGGTGCTTTGTGAGCGTCACAGTCTCTTCCTAGGCCATATAATGTCACATTCATCGTTCACGTGGCCGAGGTGCAGCTCTGTCCCATCTGAGTGATTGGGGCTGAGCTGCAATACCAAGCGCAGTGCTGTCAAATGGACAGCGCTGTGCTTGGTAAGGAGCAAAGAGGCTGAGGCGCTCACTGGAACATCGTGGTCTCCTCAAACAGGAATCTGACCCCCACCATCTCATAACTCTCTGTGTACAGATGTCATAGATGTTACCTGCAGTCCTATGTAACACCCCACATAACACAGTGATTTATTCTGTTATGTGGGGTGTTACATAGGACTGCAGGGAACATGTACAACATTATCTGCACACAGAAAGTTATCACTGTTATCTGGGCTATTACATAGGGCTGCAGGTGAAAAATTAAAGTTTAAGTTGCCAAATTTAAAATACATATGATTATGATAAAGACTTGGAGGAGAAGATGAGACGCAGGTCACAGCAGTGAGGATACAGCACCACATACCTCTTACATCCAGGGACTTCTCCTGTCATGTAGATCTTCTCTTTCCTCTTCTCCTCCGTCTGACCCAGACTGCCATGACTAATTCTTTCAGCCGCATCTCGTCTCTACAGAGTTTGTTACACAGACACGTTAGATTTCTCATAATTGGGGTCATTTATCAAACTGGTGTAAATTAGAACTGGCTTAGTTGCCCATAGCAACCAATTAGATTCCACCTTACCTTTTCCAGAGGAGCTGTTAAAATGAAAGGTGAAATCTGTTGCTATGGACAACTAAGCCAGGTCTACTTTACACCAGCTTTATAAATTATCCCAAAGGTCCCTATAGTGTCTACAGCAGTTATAATGTCCCCTAGAGTGCCCCCAGTAATAACAACAACACCCTATATTGTGCTCCAGGTAATAATACCTGTATAGTGTCCCCAAAATAATGTCCCCAATACTCCACACTGCCCTCATAGTAATTTCCCCACACTGCCCCCATATAGTAATTTCCCGCACTGCTCCCATATAGTAATTTCCCGCACTGCCCCCATATAGTAATTTCCCACACACTGCCCCCATATAGTAATTTCCCTATATTGCCCCCATATAGTAATTTCCCCACACTGTCCCATATAGTAATTTCCCACCACACTGCCCCCATACAGTAATTTCCCACCACACTGCCCCCATACAGTAATTTCCCCACACTGCCCCCATACAGTAATTTCCTCACACTGCCCCCATATAGTAATTTCCCCACACTGCCCCATACAGTAATTTCCCCACACTGCCCCCATATAGTAATTTCCCCACACTGCCCCCATACAGTAATTTCCCCACACTGCCCCCATACAGTAATTTCCCCACACTGCCCCCATACAGTAATTTCCCCACACTGCTCCATACAGTAATTTCCCCACACTGCCATCCATTAATTAATTTGCCCCCACACTGCCATCCATTAATTAATTTGCCCCACACTGCCATCTATTAATTTGCCCCACAACTGCCATCCATTAATTAGTTTGCCCTCACACTCTCATCCATTAATTTGCCCCACACTGCCATTTATTAATTATTTTGCCCCCACACTGCCATCCATTAATTAATTTGCCCCATACTGCCATCCTATAATTTGCCCCCACACTGCCATCCATTAATTTATTTGCCCCCATACTGCCATTCATTAATTTGCCCCTACACTGCCATCCATTAATTTGCCCCCACACTGCCATCCATTAATTTGCCCCCATACTGCCATCCATTAACTAATTTGCCCCACTGTCCCTTAATATCTCCTCTCCTCTCCCCCAAGTTAGCACATACACATAAAAAAAAAGGTAATACTTACCTGTATGCTGAATGGTGTGGCAGGCGCGCGTACATCAGAACGTGCGCGAGCGCCACCATACAGGCGCGCGATGACGTCATCACGCGCGCCGCACAATGATGTCATCGCGCACGCCAGGCCGGGCTTCTACCACCACACAGGCCTCAGGCCCACTAGGCCTGAAACCTATGGCGGTGATAGGCGGCAGGGCAGGGAACTATACGCTCCCATGCCCCGCCGCAGTACGTGGGTGTTCGGGTCGGCGCTGGGCCCCCCAGCGATGCCGGGCCCGGGGCGACCGACCCAAACGCCCCAATTATAATCCGCCACTGATCCTGACTACCATCAGGCACACTCAATAATTATTTTTATAGGAGTGAAAAGTGCAAATTGGAGGCTGTAAAGACTGATAAGAAAATTGGTCATAATCAAAGGGGTTGTCCAGGTTCAGAGCTGAACCCGGACCTATCCCCTTTTTCACCCAGGCAGCCCCTCTGACGTTTCATACTCCAATGCCCTCTTTTAGGCTTTTTTTGGAGATCCGATGATGTAGAGGACTCTCCATGGGTAAGCTAGGCGGAGGCCCTTATAACGGGTGTGTGACTGGATTTACCTGGAGTCTGCACATAAAATGGACTGTAACTTGTCTGAGGTACTTTGAACAATAAGATGTTCTGTAAAGGATTCTGTGTGTAAGCATCTCGCATTGCAAGGCTCAGAAAGAGACAACAATGAGAACTTTGTGTGAACGGAGACTTAATGTCTGTTCAGAAGTAAATGCATTTGATCGAGTTACCATGTGCAGATCCAGTAGCTCCGGCCTGCTGTCTGGCAACACTTACATAATGAACCAAGTATGAATATCCAGGGGACTCGTATACTTTTTTTTTTAATTACCTTTATATTTCTATTGTACATGTACCTACATTGGTGTAATCTTTGGAAAGAATACAAGAGATACTCCAGTGACGCTTTGTATCAGTTCCATACTCTTACTATGCAATGAATAATGAAGCATTATACATGCCATAAAGATATTTTTTTTATGTTTTTTTCAATATGTACATTTTTCATATGTACACTACATTTTCCTCTCTGGTAGCGCCCCCTTCTGGTCCACCTTCTAAGTTGTGGCCTAACATGCTCAGTATCTTCCTTGCTCCCCTCCCCTCCTCTAAGTGCCAGAATAGTGATCTCATAGAGAAGCAGGTGAAGTCCAGACAACCCCCCCCCCCCAATCCACTCACTCACTAGACAGCAGAGAAAGAAACTTTGGGTGCATTACATACCGTACGTACCTCTAGGGCTATATACGAGGGACGGTTTTCTATGCTGGGGAGGAAGGGGTTAACAAGTGCCAATTGCAATGCATCCTGGGAGATCCAGATGCGTGATTGTCTCATGTGATCTGTTACCCACCCACAAAAAGGGAACCTCCGGAAAGGAGTAGAAGAGTTTTAGGCCTTATTCACACGTCTGTAGTGTTTTGCGGATCCGCAAAACACCTTGCCCCCAGCCCTATAGAGATGCCTATACTTGTCCGCAATTGCGGGCAAGAATAGGACATGCTCTATATTTTTGCGGAGCCACCGTCCGGAAGATCGGCAGCGCGCTCCGCAAATGCGGATGCCGAGAGCACAGTGTGTGAGAGCAAAGAGTGTTTTGACTTTGTGGGATAATTGGGTTTGTAGGATCCATAGCACTTGACTAGAGGTGTATTTTAGATCATAAAAAAATGTGGCCAAGATTCCTTAAAAAGGTTGTCCCATGAAAAATATTCTACATTTTTAAAACCAGCACCTGGATCTGAATACTTCTGTAATTGCGTGTAATTAAAAAAGTAGTATAGCGACTGAGTTATTTAATAAAATCTATCTGTATAGCGCCACCTGCTGTTTGCTCTTTTCTAATCTCTCTGTCCTGCTCACTGAGATGGAAGCACATGCTCACTAGTGCATTGTATTTTAGAAGCAATCAAAGGATTGCCTGGTATAGTATCCCTTGTGGAATTATCAAGTGAAATAAAAAAAAGTTCAAAAATAAATAAAATCTCCCACACACATTGTATCGCCGCGTCCATAACGACTTGCACTAGACAAATAACATGTAAATTATCCCCTACGGTGAATGCCATAAAAAAAAAAAAAGTGAAAATTGGTAATTTATTCTTAGTCGCCACTAACAAAAAGTTAATAACAAGCAATCAAAATGATACCAATGAAAACTACAAGTCGTCCCACAAAAATCAAGGCTTCACACAACTCCATAGAAAGAAAAACAAAAAACATTAAGGCTGGGTCTAGGATTGCGGCGAAGCAAAATGATTTTTTTTTTTTTTTTTAAAAGGGGTTTTATTGCACAAAATTAGTAAAATGTAAAATAACTAAGGGGGTCATTTATCAAACTGGTGTAAAGTAGAACTGGCTTAGTTGCCTATAGCAACCAATCAGATTCCACCTTTCATTTTAGACAGCTCCTTTGGAAAATGAAAGGTGGAATCTGATTGGTTGCTATGGGCAACTAAGACAGTTCTACTTTACACCCGTTTGATAAATGACCCCCTATATAATTTGGTATCGATGAAATCGTACTGACCCAGAGAATGAAGATGATATGTTATTTATGAAGCTATTGAGGATAGACTAGCACACTATATCTGGAGTCATGCAGAGATATAATATGGTATAAAAAATAAATTTATTCTCGTTGATAAATGTTAAAGTTAAAAAAAGTATTAAAAAAACTAGTATAGGAGAGAAAGTCCAATGTAGTGATGGGAGTATCCTAAGATAAACCAAAACATGCAAATAAAAGTCCCTTTTAAAATCCTTTTGAGGCAAAAAACATATATACAATAAAGTGAATGTAGGGATTTTATATTAGCCGTTCTCTGGAGCAGAGGACATCAATGATGAGGTTATTTACTATGTTACTCCACATTTTCTTCCCTTTGTTGGGCGACACTTTTGTGTGTCAAGGAGACATGTGTCACTTTGACATAAATCAGACATGTAGTTTTTGTGGTGTTTTTTTGTGCCAAAGAAGTGGATTCAAAAGGAATGGACTTCTACTTCTCCTTCCTGATGGATCCAGGACTTCTTCTCCCTTATCGATCCGGGACTTGTATTTCTCCTTTCTGATGGTTCCAGGATTTGTACTTCTCCTTCCTGATGGATCTAGGACTTGTACTCCTCGTTCCTCATGGATCCAGGACTTGTACGTCTCCTTCCTGATGGATCCAGGACAAACTTCTCCTTCTTGACGGACCAAGGATTTGTACTTCTCCTTCCTCAATACTACTTCTTCATGATGGATGCAGGACTTGTACTTCTCCTTCCTAATGGATCCAGGACTTGTACTTCTCCTTCCTAATGGATCCAGGATTTGTACTTCTCCTTCCTGATGGATGCAGGATTTGTAGTTCTCCTTCCTGATGGATGCAGGATTTGTAGTTCTCCTTCCTGATGGATGCAGGATTTGTAGTTCTCCTTCCTGATGGATGCAGAATTTGTACTTCTCCTTCCTGATGGATGCAGGATTTGTAGTTCTCCTTCCTGATGGATGCAGGATTTGTACTTCTCCTTCCTGATGGATCCAGGACTTGTACTTCTCCTTCCTAATGGATCCAGGATTTGTACTTCTCCTTCCTGATGGATGCAGGATTTGTAGTTCTCCTTCCTGATGGATGCAGAATTTGTACTTCTCCTTCCTGATGGATGCAGGATTTGTAGTTCTCCTTCCTGATGGATGCAGGATTTGTAGTTCTCCTTCCTGATGGATGCAGGATTTGTAGTTCTCCTTCCTGATGGATGCAGAATTTGTACTTCTCCTTCCTGATGGATGCAGGATTTGTAGTTCTCCTTCCTGATGGATGCAGGATTTGTACTTCTCCTTCCTGATGGATCCAGGACTTGTACTTCTCCTTCCTGATGGATGCAGGATTTGTAGTTCTCCTTCCTGATGGATGCAGGATTTGTACTTCTCCTTCCTGATGGATCCAGGACTTGTACTTCTCCTTCCTGATGGATGCAGGATTTGTAGTTCTCCTTCCTGATGGATGCAGGATTTGTACTTCTCCTTCCTGATGGATCCAGGACTTGTACTTCTCTTTCCTAATTGATCCAGGACTTGTACTTCTTCCTAATGGATCCAGGATTTGTAGTTATCTTTCCTAATGGATCCAGGACTTGTACTTCTCCTTCCTAATGGATCCAGGATTTGTACTTCTCCTTCCTGATGGATCCAGGACTTGTACTCAGTCCTGATGGATCCATTTCTGGCTTTGGCTCAAAAATGCAATACAAACTGGATGAGTGAATCCAGAGTAAGGGCTCATGCACACAACCGTATGTATTTTGTGGTCTGCAAAAAATACGGATGACGTCTGTGTGCATTCCGTATTTTGCGGAACGGAACAGCTGGCCCCTAATGCGGACAATAATAGGACATGTTCTATTATTTTTGCGGAATGGACATACAGAGGATCTTCTGTTTTTTTTGTGGACCTATTGAAATGAATGGTTTCGCATATGGTCCGCAAAAAAAATGGAATGGACACGGAAAGAAAATACGTTAATATGCTTGAGCCCTAATGTTGACATCACTTGAAGCATCTCATGCAGATAGAGTCTCATACACAATGGATTGCCTTTTTTTAACCCTTTCTTTGCTCCATCCATTAGGTCTTCTACTTCCATAGGGAGCCCTTTCCTAGTAATGGCCGTTTCCAAAATCGAGCAGTCTGGGATGGGAACATTAAACGCAGCGATGGATCTATAATCATCAGGAATATTCAGCAAACAGACAATGGAACCTACTTTTGCCAGGTTAAGAATCCACCAGATGCTCATGGAGAAACTGGAGAGACTATGGTGAGCGTTGTTGACCAAGGCAAGTAGTCACTGGAATCTACACGTGATTTAAAGATTAATGTTGAATTATAGTTCATTCATTAAAGGGGTTGTCCGCAAATGATGCATTGATTCAGCACCTACCTTAGCACTCATGGAAATACATACGCTCCTGGTGCCCATGGGTGCCAGTGTAAAAAAGCCACAGCGCCCATAGGTTTCTCAAGATGGTGGCTGTGTCTTCTACTGCGCAGGTGCTGATACAGGGATGCTAAAGGCACAGCAGCCATCTTGGGAAAGCTATGGGGGGCTGCAGCCTGTATGCATCAGTACTCAGTACAGTAAGCGCTCAAGTAATATGGCGCCAATACACATTAGTATATAGCATATTAGAAATATATGCAGAATGTGAACACTGCTTTAAAGGGGTATTTCCACTACGAACATTTATCCCCTATCCAGAGGATCGGTAGTGAATGATCGCTGGAAACTGCACAATATTTAGAAAGGGGATCCTGTGCGTGTGCATGAGCGTGTGCACTGCCGCTTTATTTAATTTCTATGAGATTGATGGAGACAGGGAAGACTCCTTAGAGCAGGGTTTCTCAACTCCGGTCCTTGGGACCCACTTACCGGTCAGGATTTGAGAATATCCCACAGAATGAGTACCTGTGGTAAGTCCTGATGCATGGACACTAATTATATCACCTGCTCAATACTAAGGAAATCCTGAAAACATGACCGGCAGGTGGGTCCTGAGGACCGGAGTTGAGGAACCTGCCTTAGAGGGAAGACTCCTTTAGGCCTCTTGAACACGAACGTTTTGTTTTTCAGTTTACGTTCTGTTTTTTGTGTTCCGTGGAACCATTCATTTCAATGGATCCGCAAAAAAATCGAAAGGTACTCCGTATGCCTTCCATTTTTCTCTTCCGTTCAAAGACAGAACATGTTCTATTGTCCACATAATGAACGAGGATAGGACTGTTCTATTAGGGCCCAGCTGTTCCGTTCTGCAAAAAACGGAATGCACACGGATGTCCTCCGTATTTGAGAAAGCCATACGGTCGTGTGCAAGAGGCCCTAAGAGGGTTGTCTGTGCTCTGCATAAGGCTTATTGCACACGAACCTATGGTTTTGTGTTCCACAAAAAAACGGATCCGCAAAAAAAGGATGACATCCATGTGCATTACGTTTTTTGCGGAACTGAACATCTGGCCCCTAATAGAACAGTACTATCCCTGTCCGTGATGCGGACAAGAATAGGACAAGTTCTATCTTTTAACGGAACGGAAAAACAGAAAGGGAATGCACACGGAAACACTTCCGTTTTTTTGCGGACCCATCGAAATGAATGTGTCTGTATACGGAACAGAAAAAAACGGCCCGTACACTCGCAAAAAAACATTCATGTGCAAGAGACCTAAATCTCAAAAAGGCCTCATGCACACGACCCTATGGATTTTCCAGTATTTTGCGGTCCGCAAAAAATTCGGACATCATCCGTGTGCATTCCATTTTTGCGGAATGGAACAGCCGGCTCCTGATAGCGCAGTACTATCCTTGTCCATTATGCGGACAATAATAGGACATGTTCTATCTTTGAACGGAACGGAAAAACGGAAATACAGAAATGGAAGGCATACAGAGTACCTTCCGTTTTTTTTGCAGATCCTTTGAAATAAATGGTTCCGTATATCTAAATGGGGAAAAAAAAAAGCTTGTGTGCATGAGCCCAAATGCCGAGAGCAGGGTCTGCCTTTTTCCCCCAGAAGTGGTGTCCCAATTCCCATTGGCTGTGGTGGCGATTACTACCATACCTAGAGCATGCTGCGTTTTGATTAAAAGCCACTGATCCCCATAAATGCATGTAGGCGCTTTCATATTTTACTATAGACCTTTAATTAAAGGGATTGCCTGGTTTCATGTCAGGATAGGTCATTAATATGTGCTGCATCCTTTTCATTGTTTACCGACACACTGTTTACTTTGTAGTGATGATGATGCAGTGTAAGGACAGCTGTTTAAATCGGAGAGGAGACAACCTCTTTAATATCTGTCCACAGCGCGCATAAATGGCCAAAAAAGTTGTAAATGCATTGTGAGTTGTCTGTTATAGCACATACTGGTATTCCATATGAAAAACTATTCTGCAGCATTACTTAGAACTCTGTTTTTTTTTGTTTGCTGTTCCTCTGTTATTCCTCCTGGAAATGTACAGTTAAACTGACAACTGGGTATTCTTGTTCCCTTTGTTAACAGGGTGTGTCCCTGCATAGTTCCTTACTGTCGGACAGCACTATTTAGACAGTACTGGAGTTTCTGGGGGCAAAACACTGGCAAGGGGAATGGTAACATTTATAAATACATTTCCAGGAAGAATAACAGAGGAGCACAAAGCAGAACAGATGCTCCAGGATGGATATTTCATAGAGAATAAAACACACATGGGAGGAGAGGTGTTTGGACCTCTATAACTACATAGAGCACCTGGACCATGGCAGCTGAAGTGGTATTTCAGTTCGGTTCCAGCCAGCGCATTTTGTTCCGTGTTACAATGCTAGCTTTGTGTATCAGTGAGTCGTACATTTGTCTCAGCCCCTCAGTAACCCGACGTTGCCCTCCTTGTCTTTGCAGTGAAGTTCTCAGAGATCCTGCTGCTGGGGCTGGTCATTGGGGTCGGCAGTGCGGTGATAATTGTCTTAGTAATAATTGTGGTATTGATTCGCCATTATCGCAAGCAGAGGACTCACAGCACGGCCGTGTCGTTGATGGAGTGGTAAGTTTTGGAGGTCTTATGGATGGAGAATGTGAGGTTGAAGTGTCGTCTTGCCTACAAGAATGTATCAGAGAATTGCATAAATGGCAATTCCCAAATCTACGACGATTAGCAGGGAAAGCGATCATGCAGGGATACTGGGAGCCCAAATTCTTCACTGTTCCCTCCTGCAGGCTGAAGCCTGGAAATCCCGACCGGGACGCGGCTTACGGATCGTAGTCTGTGTGATGTCAAGGATTTCACAAGGGAGCAATTCTGGTCCTGTGCAATTCCTTAAAGGGGTTTTCTCAAAAGAAAAAAATTACCAGTATGGGTGATAAATGTATGATGGTAAAACCGCTGGGATCCCACTGATTACAAGAACAGGGGTGTGCGAAAGAAGCGGCAGTGTGCACGTGTGACCTCTGCTCCATTCAGTTTTATGGGACTGCAGGAGAGAGCTGAGCCACATTCTCATACTTGCCAATATTCAGTGGTGTAACTAGAGTGCTATGGGCCCCATGTCAAACTTTGGATCGAGGCCCCTCCCCCACGCCGTGCCCGGTCGCACCCTCTGTGTCTGCAATTGTCACACCCCTGGTCCCTGATCGCCCAGTAATGTCTCTCAGTGTCACTCACTGCCCTCAGTAATGTCCCTAGTAGTGTTTACCACTGCCCCCAATAATGTCCCCAGTAGTGCCCCGCACAGCCCCTATTAGTGTCCCCCACTACCTCTAGTTATGGCCCTAGTAGTGCCCCCCACAGCCCCTAGAAGTGCCCCCCACTGCCCCAGTAATGTCCCCGACTGCCTTAATTAATGTCCCCAGTAGTGGCCCCACTGCCCCCAGTAATGTCCCCTGTAGTGTCCCCCACTGCCTTAATTAATGCCCCCAGTAGTGTTCTTTACTGCCCCAGTAGGGCCCCCAGTAGTGTCCCCCACTGCCTTAATTAATTTCCCCTGTAGTGCCCCTCACTGCGCCCAGTAATGTCCCCTGTAGTGTCCCCGACTGCCCACAGTTTTCATGTAACGGGGCCCAGCATTTTCTCTGTACTTAATGCCGGGCCCCGTCAGAGCGCTCATATCACCTAGTCATGCATTAAGCAGGTGGGCGGAGCCTAACCTATGTTAGTCAGGCTCCGCCCACCTGCTTAATGCGTGACTAGTTTTAGAGTGGCAGCGCCGGGACCTGATTCTGGAGGCCTAGAGACTGCAGAAGATCATACCATGAAGGTGATATGAGCGCTCTGACGGGGCCTGGCATTAAGTACAGAGAAAATGCCGGGTCGCGTTACATGTGAGCACAGTCGGCCCCTTCCCCTGCCGGGCCCAGTCGCGGTCGCACACTCTGCGATGGCGATCGTTACGCCCCTGCCAATATTTGTGTTGGTAAATTTGGGGCATTTAAGGCTACTTTCACGCTTTCGTTGTTGTTTTCCGGTAGACCATCTCAATACCGGAAAACAACATTTCCGTTTAGTCCTCATGCATTCTGAAGAGAAAGAGATCCGTTCAGGATGCATCAGGACCTCTTCTGTTCTGGCAGCATTCTGTTTTGTGTCCAGTCATAAAAACAGAAAAAAAACGGATCTGGCGCTGAAAACAATGTAAGTCAATGGTGACGAATCCCTTTTTTTTTTAAGAGCCTAAAAAAACGGATCCATCACCCATTGACTTTCAATATATTTAGCGACAGATCCGTTTTTATCCCGTTTTGATTTCACCCAACCGCATCCTAACGGAACATATGCATCCTGATGTGCAAATTTAAAAACGGATCTGTTTTATTCCGGTATTGAGATCCTCTGCCGGGCATCAATACTGGAATTACGAACGCAAGTGTGACAGTAGCCTAAGCCCACTCCGCCGACCCAGGAACATGGGGACAATTGTATTTACAGGGACTGACTCTAAAAATTAGGCACAAACCTGGTAAATTCGGGACTGTTAGCAACTGTGTGAGCGCTTTGCTCGGCAGTCCCATAGACAGTCAGTGGAGTGGTGGTCACATGCACTAATGCAGTATTCACGCAGGGGACCCTCATACTTGTGACTGGTGGTGGTTTTAGCTGTTGGATTTACAGCGATCGTACATGTCGTAGTTTTATTCCGGCCACCTCTCGGCATGTTTGCCGTGCTGCCACTAGATCTTAGCCCTGCCCCCATTATAGTCAATGGGGCCGGAGCGGACTTCCGGCGGCACAGTGCACTAGCGGCAGCACGTATCCAGCAGGCTGTTCGCCCGACGAAAGAGCCTGCTGGAGAAGGCTGCCGCTAGTGTGAAAGTAGCCTTAGGAGAACTTTAAAAGGCCAGGTATGGATCTAATGGGGGTCATTTACTAAAAACGTCCACATCTTCTGCTGTCTGTGTGCAAGACACTGAAATCTACCCCAGCAAGGAACTGGAGTAGGTTTCTAGTATAACATGCGTCAGATTTCTGCCCGCCTCCTCCAACCACGCTGTGCCCAGTTTTTGTAAAAGTGGAGGAGGGACCTGGAGAAAGCTTAAAAGTCGCAAATTTGTGGCAAACCTTGTAACAAAATTTGCGACTTTCTACACCAGGTTTTAGAGATATAATCGATGACCCCCAATATGATCTATATTTCATAGACTAATGTGTCACATCCATACTTGTGGTTCAGCAGACATCCTTGCGTTTTCTGAAAAGTTCCTTTTGAGATTTGTTCTTAACATCTGAATTGCTTTTCCTTCGTAGTACAGAAAAGTTAAATGACAAATCGTGTGATAAGACTGTAAATGCATGACTCCAGGAGAAGACATCCATAAGGTCAGTGGCTGTAAACCTGAGGAAGAACTTAAGTGTAACTAGATTATAACTTCTGGAATCTGCAGGCAGAAAATGCTGACCTAGAATTTATTAATTACGAACTTTTATGCACCATGCTGGAGACCATGCTGCACTCTTACAGATGACCCGCCCCCTCTCCGGACGTGTCTGATCAGAGGTGGTCTGACTCCTGGGACCCTCACGATCAGTGCAGCTCCGGCACCAGAACTACCCAGTTCTGTCCATTGTATAGCGGAACGAGCTGGTTACTGTATTGCTGCCTCCATTTACTGTATTACATGTAATAGTAACTGCATATTTCCAGTACCAGAGCTATTCCCAAACTGCTCAATGGGAGGAGTGCTGAGAGTTAGACCCCGACCGATCTGATTTTGATGGCTTATACTGAGGATAGGCCATCAATATTAAAATCCCAGAAACCCCCTTTAAAGAGGTTTTCTGGTAATAATATTTTTTATCAAGCCGTCTGCCCCCTGAAACAAAAGATTCATACTTGCCTGCTCCCCACCGCTCCGGTCCTTTGCACTGCCTCCACTCTCTCAATTTTCCGTTCCCCGCGCTATGGGGATGGTCACATGCACCGCTCCAGCCAATGGCTGGCTTCAGTGGTGACATGCGTCTTATGGTCACACCACCCTTGAAGTCAGTTACTGGCTGGAGTGGTGCATGTGACCATCCCCTTAGTCAGCCAGATGTAAACAGCGCGGGGACAGGAAAATCGAGAGAGCGGAGGCAGCACAGAGGACCGGGGCAGCGGGGAGTAGGTAAGTATAAATCTTCTGTTTCAGGGGCCAGGCTGTCCCTGGTCTTTAAAGGCTATGTACATCCTTGGTGGCAATTTTTTTTATGATTGCATTTTATTTATTTTTCAATTGGCCTTTATTTAAAATATTGAGACATTCTGTCACAAAGGGTTAACTGTTTTTCTAACTGTGTGACTGGTGCTTTCACTTTGTGCAGATCATCTAATAACCCTTATTTCTAAACTACTGAGAGGTCATAAACACTTATTTAAGTCACATTCTTATCAGTAAGATAAGAACTGAGCTATAATGGGTGTTTATAAGGTCAGAGAGCCGAGGTAAGGAGTCCGACTGCTCCCCAGATGATGGAAAAGACAAAAGGTCCACAGGCTGCTACTAGAGCATCTCAGCTCTGTACACAAAAAAGGACTCCATATTTTTAATAAAGACCAATTGAAAAAATGATTTTGTAGCTCAAAACAAGTACAATGCAATAATAAAAAATTGCCCCCAAAGGTGCCTTAAAGGCAATCTGTCACCAGCGACCTCCCTATCCAACTGTTTTCCTAGACACATAGCTGTGGTTCACCTAAGTAAAACGCTGTTTCCTGAGTTATATTTCTTCTTAATATGCAAATTAGGTTGTCACCGTTGCTCTTGTTGCACCCAAGCTCTGGTCATTTCTGTGGCTGGCCCTACCTGACTGCTTTGATTGACAGGGTCAGACAGAGGCAAAGCAGCCAGAAGAGGGCTAGCCACAAAAAGGAGCGAGGCTTGGGTGCAACAACAGCAACAGTTATGCCTTCATTGCACCAAATGCCTAATTTGCATATAAAAATATATCATAATTCGGGAACGGAGCCTTGGATAATCAAAAGAATAACACTGCTTTAATCAGGTACACCACAGCCATGTGTCTATGCAAATGGATGGGGGGGGGGGGGGGATCACTGGTAACATACCCTTTAATATATATTCTCAAAATGTACATTATGTATCCGCATTTGATTATGATTTAATAGCTGCAGGAGAATTTCAATAATACAAATGTGCAGTAACCTAGACCAAGGGGTGTCTGCAACTGCTTATTATATTATGTTTCTGCTGTGGAGGTAAGGTTGGCAGGAACAGGGCTAACCGCCCCCTGTTCCTCTCCTTTTGGTAGGAGTGGGCTGGCCCTACTTCTTGCCAGGAGGGGGGGTTGTTGAAGTCCAGACAGAGAAGAGATAAGAAGCACATGTCAGAGCTCCTACTCCAAGGTCTCCTGTGAGACCTTCACTCCAGAAAGATTGTCAGAGTTAAGAATACAGCTTTCTTCATCAAAACATCAATGTGCCTAGACATCAGAGTGATCAGCAAAGCCACAGCGTTAGAGCCCCTGCTGCAGGTGAGGGACTATGGCTCAGACACCATCACCTAGACCTCCTCCAGCCCAGTCAAACACCAAGCCTGTAGCACATTGTAGACACCTATGTCCACAAGTGCCATTTAATTAACCACCCAACCAGCCACCACACCTCATCACCCGGGGACCGAGACTACACTTTGTACCTACTACTGCTGGATGTACCACAAGTTATATTTTGCACTAAAAGAGATTTTTATACTTTTACTTCTGGCCTGTCTCTTCAAGCAACTTTTCCTCTGCACTGATCCCAAGGGAGCACCGTGACACAACACCTCTTCAGGGCCACTACCACCTCCATCCTCTGCACAGGGGCTCGCTGCACATGCAAGCCGGCATATCCATTTTCAGAAGGCAGGCTGCCATGTGCACTTCATCCTGTAGTCTGCAAATGGTTATTTAGAAGTTCTGAATTTTTGCATAAATCACACTCCAAGGTTGCCCGGTGTGTCAAGATATAAGTCAATAGTCTTAATGCATGCAAAAAAACAAGCACACGCCATCAATAGTTTCCCAGAAATCTTGGCTAGGAGACTAAATTAGCTCAAGTTCTGCATATTTAGCTTTGCTCACTACCCCCCCGTATCTCATTTCAGAAATTCAGATGCCTCTTCTTAACCCTGTCTTACTGCCTATGAAATCTGTGATGCCTGGCAGATTATCAGAAGAAGCTTCCATGACTGGCAAACTATCAAGTTGTTTACTCTTGAAGACCTCCTCCGAATGTTCTGCTGCATCTTCTGGAATCTCATCATCTCCAGTTCAGCTGCATTATTAGCATTGATGGTGTTAGCTAAGGGCCCAGATATGGTTTAGAGCCCACTCAGGTCATCTGTGTTCCTCAGTATATTCTTGCCAAAAACAGAAATTCATCCTGGTGGACTGAAGAAGGAAAACATTTCTATGAGGACTTCCCTCTTTTCGGTTTTTGGCAATAATATATGGCACCCAGGTTACAAATATGGCTGTGTAGATGAATGAATATGTAGTTTACTAGAATGGGGCATTGCTTGTATATACAGTAAGTGGTTAGAGGCTATGCTTGTAGTGAAAGGAAATGTAAAAATTGTAGATTTTATGAACTCCAGCAGATTTATAAGAAAACTGCACACAAGGCATAGGTTTGGCCATGTTAGACACCATTGTCTTCTCTACCCCGTCTTATGACTGGAATGATGTATACAAAAAAAGGTACATGTCTTTAATAAATTTGGCACATTTTATGACGCCTCTTGGCGCCGCCAAATTTTCTTGACACATTTTGAAACCGTGTCATTCATAAAAAGTGTCAAACACATAATTCACTTTACACGTGCCATTTACTCTGCCATACTTCCCCTCCCATAAGAGGCTATGTAGTTTTACTGTCCAGTTGTGCGTTTTTTGTTTATTCAAATTTAATCATTACATGGATTTTACTATTGTTTTGTTGTACAAAACTGTCCTCGGTAATTCATATGGAAGGACGTTCTTAGTCTTTGCTTTTTAAGATGAAATATAGTAAGTTAGTAAGTGTGTGCAAAGTATCCGCAGTGTTTAGAAGTGTGCTGTCGATTCCATCTTTCTTATGCAGCAGAACAGTCTGCCATCTACAGGAATTGCATAGACTCTACAGCAACAAAATAGAATTGTTATTCAGAGCTATTTAGAAAAGTTGTAAATCGGCCAAAGGTGCCATTGTGTTTAAGAAAGGACTGATACTAAAGCTAGGAAGAGAAGAGACCAGCACTCGCTTCTAGATAATCTTGCTGTGATTTATTGTCACATTCCAGTGACGGCGTTTCGGCATACAATCTGCCTTTGTCAAACTGTTGACGCAGTTTGACAAAGGCAGATTGTATACCGAAACGCCGTCACTGGAATGTGACAATAAATCACAGCAAGATTATCTAAAAGAGACTGCCGGTCTCTTCTCTTCTTATCTTTATGGGACGCCTGCCTTGAGACACGCGCACCGCTGCTCTACTTCACCGTAGTGCCGATCGACATATTGTATCACTGATACTAAATCTAGTCATAGACTAAATATTTAAACCAGTGTTACCATCTCAGACAATGATGGCATAGCCACAGAATATCCGCTTGGCTGTTGTGTAGTCTGGCCACCTCTCGCTGCCACATCCAGATGGTAGTGGTGGTGGAGGAGGGGGTTTGCATTTCTAGAGATAGGAGTGGGTCCCAGAGGGAACTGTAACTTTCAGATATTTATGGCAGATTATGTGGATATGCCATTCAAGGGGTTCTTCAGGCTACAGAGATTGATGACTTATCTGGAGAATATGACATCACTATCAGATCTGTGGGGTCCAACACCCGGCACTCCCGAGATCAGCTGTTTCGGGTTGTTGCGGCCCCAGAAACTATACAGTGTACAAAGCTGAAGGAAGTGGCCGTGTCGGGGTACTGCCGCTCAGCCTTCATTCTAGTGAATGGTATCTAAGCTTTAGTATGCCAGCACAGGATACTACACAGTGTATGGAGTCTTCTGCTTCTAAAAGGCTTATTGGAGGGTGGCCAGGTGTCAGACCCGAACTGATCTGATATTGATGACCTCTTCTGAGGAAAGGTCATCAATATCTGTAGCATGGAGGACCCCTAAAACTCTGAGATAGGAATACACCCTTTCTGTGGCTGATGTCAAACCCCAGTACGTATTACTGGCTAAAACAACAGGAAAGGCAGAGCAGTGGCTGTGGGGGTAACTGCCTGCCTCCTGATCACTGGTCCATGTGTCCTTGTATAAGGGTACATTCACACGGCCGTGTGAAATCCTTTAATTTTTGCGGTCTGCAAATAACGGAACCGTGTGTCCGCATTTTGCGGACGAATGACTTCCATTTGCGTTACGTATGTCTTCCTTTTTTTACGGTCCGCAAGAAGAAAAAAAAGAGAGGGAGAAAAAAAAAAAAGAATTTATTTATAGTTGTCAAGGAAATACAGAAACGGATCCACAAAAAACGGATGACATACAGAATGGATCCGCATCTATTCCGCAAAATGCGGAACGGATGCGGATCAAAAGCGGATAAAATTATACGGTCGTGTGAATGTACCCTTAAAGATACTTTTCCACATTGGAACAACTTAGGGCTTTTTCACACGACCGTATGCTTTTGTGGTTCGTTTTTCACAGATCCGTTGTTCCGTTTTTTAGGTCCATTGCGTTTCCGTTCCGTTTTTCCTCAAAAAAACAGTAACTTTGTAATCATTGCAAACACCAAACACGTGCTGGGCATAGCATTTCTACAGCATGGATCCGCAAAAAAACGGATGACATACGGACATGTGTTCCGTATGCATTCCGTTTTTTATATGGAGCCACTGAACGTGATTTGCGGACAATAATAGGACCTGACTTGAAATGTTGCAGAACGGACATACGGAAACGGAATGCATACGGAGTACATTCAGTTTTTTTGCCGACCCATTGAAGTGAATGGTTCCGTATATGGACCTCATACGGAACGCAAAAAACTGGCCGTATACAGAAAGCAAAAAACGTTCGTGTGAACGAGCCCTTACACTGTAGGCTTTCTTAAGTAGTCCTTTATAAGGTAAGCACAGTGTTACACTGATGACCACTAGAAAATGTCGTAGGGCCAGCATTTTTATCTTCACATACAAGAATAAAGCATTTTCGTTGCTTTCTAGGAGTCTTGCATGTATTCTGCATTACTTTCCATGAACTCTGTTCCGACACTGTCCTAAGGCCGAACATAATCCGGTTCACTAGTTAAATATCTGATGAATGAGTGCATACGTTGATAGTCTGTATTCTATATTATACAGAGGTCATTGTAAAGAGTTTTTTCACTGCCTTTTATAAACTGATTACTAAAAATGGTGTTTGTTCCTTTTTGATTTGTGCTAAGTCGATTCTAGAGAGGTCATCATTATATCCTGTCTAGTAAGGTCCCAGCAGAGAGAGGCCAGGTTCATTTCCTATATACTGTATAATATACATTTTTTTTATGCAGGGTGGTCCAAAAGTATGGAGACACCCGAATAAATGGAAAATGGTGGTTGAGAATGTCATTCTGTATGTGGCATGTTGCTAAGGGGAAGGGAGCAAATCTGTGAAGGTGGGTGTTACTACACGGTGGCCATTTTATAATCTTGGAATCAATTTGAAATTTTCAAATGGGAAGAGGGGTGTGTGCATGTGACCTATGTATCGGATTGAGAATTCAATGAGGAATTCAAATCTGTCATGTACCTTTATTGTTGCCAAAGGTATGAAGAATCTTCCCTTTGTTACTGACACAGATATGGCTGAGGAGAAGACAGAGATTTTGCTGATCACCGGGGAGTGCGTTGCAGCAGATTTCAATGCTCAACACCCTAACAGACCACCCATCTGCTATGGCACAGTTGGCAAATTGCTTGACAAATTTCGGGAACCAGGTTCTGTGTTGGACCTTCCCAGAAGAGGACGTAACAAAACTGCCACAGAGGAAGCAACAACAATGACCATCCTGGCGTCCTTCTGCAAGAGCCCATATCGTAGCGCCCAGGGTTTGTCACAAGACAGCGGGGTGAGTTGAACCACCATTGGGAGGATACTGGCTGCACAAAAATTTGAGCTTTTGCTAAAAGACGCAGGATGGCCATTGTTGTTGCTGTGGCAGTTATGTTACATCCTTTTTTTGGCAGGTCCAACGCAGAACCTGGTTGGCGAAATAAGGCAAGCAATTTGCCAACTGTGCCATAGTGGATGGGTGGCCTTTTAGGGTGTTGAGCATTGAAATTCGCTGCAATGAATTACTACTGCACTCCTCGGAGATCAGCACAATCTGTGTCTTCTCCTCAGCCATATCTATGTCTGAAACAAAGAGAAAACTGCTCAGACCTTTGGTAGAAATAAAGGTACCCCAAAGATTTGGATTCCTCATCAAATTCTCTGTCGGATACATATGTCACATGCACCCCTTCCCATTTGAAAATATTAACTTGGTTCCAAGATGGCAGCTTTCAAAATAGTCATGGCCCATCACAGATTTGCTCTCTTTCCATTAGGGTACTTTTACACTAGCGTTGTGAGAATCCGGCAGGCAGTTCCGTTGCCGGAACCGGAAAACCGTATACAAACGGATATCGTTTTATTCAGGATTCGTTAGACGGATCCGGTCATATAGCGCATCCGTCTCATCCGATATCCTCCGGAATAACGGGTCCGGTATTTATAAAAAATTCAAAGATCAAAGGCGAAAATAGCTCCCCCTATGTCCCGACGCAGACTGGAAAACTGGATCCGGCAACGCGGCAATTTCCGGAACACTTGGTACCAGATCCGGCATCTATGGAAGTTAATGTTGGATCCGGCAAGTGTGGTAGTGTTCCGGGATTTTGGCCGGAAAAAATACCGTACGAGGGACGGAACGGATGACATCCTGATGCATACTGAACGGATTGCTTTCCATTCAGAATGCATTAGGACAAAACTGATGCGTTTTTTTTTCGGATTTCAATACCGGAAAAGAATAACGCTAGTGTGACAGTACCCTAGAAATTTTTTTGTCATCATTAAGGATCGCTGTCTGACCCGAAACGCGTAGACTTTTTTTTTTTTGCTATTTGTATTTGGATTTTACGTCTTGGAACAATAAAAGCTGGATTTTATATTTCTGTAAGCTGGGCTTTGTGAACTTTTTTCTATTGGATCAGTGCTTTGTTCCTGGCATCGCCCGCGCTCTGTTTGGATTCAGGTGTGCGCAGCCTTCTTCTCTCAGTCTACTAATGGTATAGTGTATGTTACGAAAATGTGTGTTTCTTGGGTACATAGGCGAGGACAACGTCATGCTCCCTAGAGGACAGCATACATAAAGCTCAGGAAAGTACGTCAATTTAGAAGGTTGGAATGAGTGACGGGCATGGTCATCGCTATAGTTATGTGGAGACAACGATCTTGATAACAAACGATCCACTGAATCTATAAAAAATATCTTACTGTTTTGTGTCTGCATATTCTATTCAGACTTGTGTGTCTCCATGGTTACAGACAATAAACAAACTCTGTGTAGTCTGGCCCCACAGACGGACTCCATCTGTCCACTACTTCTTGGCAGAATACCCTCTGAAGTTAGCAAGAAGTAGAGGACAGGTGGAGAAGATTACACAGAGAAACACAAGTCTGTGTGGGAACTGTATACACAAAACAACAGCATATTTTAACAATTTTATTTAAATGGTCCAGAAAAGGTAAAAAAAAAAAAAAAAACATAACTCACCTACTCATCTCCCCACCAATGCAGTATCAACGCTGCTTTGGTCCCTGCTGCTTTCTTCTGGTCTCGGCTCCACACAAAGAAAACCTCAGGTTGCAGCATTGACCCGCTAAATGGGCATTTTAAGCCATTTCTTGTGTGTCGAGCCAGAGTCAGGAAGAAGAGAGCAGCAGGGACCAATGGAACAGCAGTGGCAGGGAATCAGTGAGGTGAGTAATGTTTCTTTTTTTTTTTATTTGTAACTATTTTTGCAATTTTTCCCCTGAAATAAACCCTTTTAAGAATATTTATAAATTTGCTTAATTTTTTTTATGTTAAACTATTACTAATTAGAAAATGCTATTTAATAGAAGGGGTATAGCTTCTATATGCTTGATATTTTAGTTTAATAAAAGCTGCTGTCGGAGGAACCTGGCAGTGGCCTTTTTCCCTCTTGTCACGGAGAACACATGCATGCTCATCCTGGCTATGGAGTCGAGTAGAAAAGCTGTCATTTTCCAGCCAACAGCTATTAAAAATGTATGAGCTTATTAAATTGTCCATACCCACTGCTGATACAGTACCTGCGCTGTCCAAGGTGCCCTCATTCTGGGCCTGCAGTGCTGCTCTAAGACCTGAAAGCCTATACTTAAATGGAATGTGTTGTCAGAAAATTACCTATTGTTAAAAAAAAAAAAATCCTAAAATCATGCAGTTTTTGCACTGGTCACTCTTTTTAAGAGCATCGATATGGTCCATAGACACAATGGACAGGAAGGGACCTGCTCTGTGACCTGTGCAGAGATCAGGAGGGAGTAGATAATCTGTGACATCACCCACTGTAAACGGTGGATCCCATGTTATATATACATCAGTGATATCTGTTACTCTAATCCTTCTTGTAATGATGAGATAGTTACTGAAATTTGACTGAAAATTTACCTGTACAGAACAGGAAGACTCAACATTTTATTGCTGTGAAACTGCATTTTTTTTTTTATTTTTTTTTAAATACAGATAGTGACATGGAAAATTAAAATGAAATTTACCAAAAATGGTAAAATAACCTGTTTAACCACTTTCCAACTAGTGTCGTACGTGTACAGCGATGGCCAGGACTTTAAACATAGCACCCGCTCAAACGCACAGCGTGTGCCTTAGCCACTGGGTGTCTGCTGTTTCATACAGCAGACACCCTAGGCCAGTGATGGCCAACGTGCGGCTCTCCAGCTGTTACTAAACTACAACTCCCACCATGCCCTGCAGTAGGCTGATAGCTATAGACAGGCTTTGCATGCTGGGAGTTGTAGTTCTGCAACAGCTGGAGAGCCGCACGTTGCCCATCACTGCCCTAGGCTAATGCCCGCAACCAGCGGTAATGCCAATTGTAAAATTTTAAAACTTCACCTGCTGTGGTCAAATATGACCACGACATCTGAATGTGCTAAAACCCTGAAGCACACGCTTTCAGGTGTAATCCGGCACCCTCCGGCTGTAATCCTGCACCCTCCGGCGAGGATCGGGGAGCCGGGAGCAGAGTGTGGCAGCTTCAGTCCTCCTGAATGAACTGAAGCTGCTGCACATTAGTTCCTATGGCGTCCCTCCATGGGAATACATTGTAACTGTCATACACTGAGAAAAGCAAGCTGACGATTGCTTGTTATATTTCCCTATGGGAAATATAAAATAGTGTAAAAAAAGAAAAAATATGTTTTTAAAAAATATATAAAAATGCTAATCAACGCCTTTTCCCCAAAATGTAAACAATAAAAAAATACACATCCTGGGTATCGCCACGTGCAAAAACGTGAAATTGAAAAAAAAAAAAGTTAAAATTCGCCATTTTTTGGTCGCTTCACCTCCCACAATTTTTTTTATAAAAAGTGGTCAAAAAGATATACACACCCCAGAATGGTATCAATAAAATGTACAGATTGCCCTGAAAAAAATGAACCCTCACACAGTGCTGGACACATAACTATAAAAAAGTTATAGGGGTCAGAATATGGCGATGAAAAGAAAAAAAAACATTTTTTTAGTATTAAAATACTGGAGAACTAAAGAATGAAAGTAACAGGTCAGTTATACCATATACGGAACACAATAAAAACAAAACCCATAAAACAGTTGTGAAATTGCGTTTTTTTATTCCAGTTTCAGCCCATTTGGGATTTTTTCCAGCTTCAATACATGGTATGCAATATTATATGGTGTAAACGGAAAAATAAAAGTTATTGCCCCAGAAAGGCAGGGAGACATGAAGTACAGAGAGGATGGACAGGACAGACTGTGGTAATGGAGACTATATACAAGAGCTGCTGTTCATTATCCACATCCCCACCTCCTCGCTTTACTTCATGTCTCATCTTCATGATCTTTATTTCTACAGAGATTCAGCTGAAGATCTTATCAGCTATATTCAGGACCATACTCCCTGACGAGCAGAGAGAAGGATGAGGCAGCTCTTTAGCTCAGTGTTGTGAAGTAACTTGTCCTCCTTTGGGGTTAGGGCAGGTTTGGTGTATACTAATAGGACGGCAGCCATTTTATTTCTCCTAATGATTGCTCCCCAGACAAAACGAGCCATTATAACTAATGAAAGGTATTTGGGAATATATTTATAATAAAGTAATATAAAGTATTTTCAGTAATTTTATTTCTTAGTCCAGGAGAACCCCTTTAAATCCACTGCTAATTCTACTACACAGCCTGCACATAACATTTTAGAGAGGATTTTCAGGCTGGCTGAACGGCGTATTGTTTCTACAGTGTGTGAGCTGAGAACAAGTGAAAAGTTAAGTAAAGGGTATAAACCTCTGTGCTCTGTCTCTAAGGAAAAGCTCATTTATTTAATGGGAACAACTCTATTTCCGTCTGTGAATATCGAAAACCTGATAAACCTGTTTCCTCTAGGGGAGGAGGATTATTACGGAAGTCACTGCATTATGTAACCAGACGCTGAAGGATATAATGGGGCACAGGTTTCGGCGTGTCACACTCCATAAAATGTCAGAAATACATTGGAGAACCGGAAACTCTTCTGGCCACAAACCGCTCCATTTTCTGGGACACTGGACAGCTCAGATGAATTTCTTCTTCCTTTTGTGAGGGATGAGAATCCGTTTGCATAAACATGTCCTCCATCTTGTCCATCTGTGGAAAGTTAATGAGCCAGCTGGAAGAATGTAGGGAGTTTCTGTGTATATGGATCAGAAGTTCTTAGCTGCAAGGTCAAGATAGCAGCTCCCTCGTTTTCTTATCAGAGTTTGACATACCAGAGAGAGTTATGTTCCTTCTTAGTTTTGGGATATACTGCTGAAGAATGTCAACTTCGAGATAAGATGCTGCAGAAACTTTTTAATTAGTAGAATTCTGTTAGTATGGTGCGGAAGTATTGCCTTTTATGAATAATGAATCAAATCGTTAATTTTGATCCCCCCCCCTTTAATGGTGTGCCAGATTTGTCTGTAATTAAGGAGAGAATCTGATTTAGCTGTGTGTCTGTGTCAGCTCTCAAAAGTGCTCATATATCCACATCAATTTGGGACCCCGAAAATCATAGAGGGTGGGGGTTTATTCTAGAAATAAAAAAAAAGGAAAATTCTACCGTTAAAGGAAATTATCGAAGCAGATTGTGCTAGAAAGCATCTGTCAGACTCATCTGGCGTTACAGGCTACTATAAGATGTTCAATGGGATGATTCATGTTGGGGTCTATACTGTAACCATATAATATGGAGGCTTATGGAATCCTTCATAGCATGTGTCATCATGTGTTCATGTATTATGAAGTAGCACTGTGTATAGTAAAAGATCGCCATATGTAAGTACACAGCATTCTTATGGCTTTGCACATGGAACCAGTTCTATGTGCTACCAGATGGAGCATCTCCTTAGGACTGTATTGAGATATCCTGCGATAGAAGTAATGCTTCTATATGAGAATGCCTAAAATGCAGCATCTGATGATGTTTTTCTGTCATTTTCTGTATGAAAAGGGAGGCAAAGGGAGGAATGGTACATATGGCCTCATATATGTGTACCTCAACATGTCCCATTACAGCTTTCAGCAGAGCCTTAGGGCAAATACACACATGGAGAATCCGCACTGAAATCCACAGGTGTTAGCAGGGAAATCCGTTTGGGCAATCCGCATCAATTGGTGCGGATTTTCCTCATGAAAAATAAAAAAAATTGACATGTTGCAGATTTTAAAATCCACACTGCTGGTCAAAAAACACACAGAACAAATCCGTGTTGTATACATGAGAATTTCAAATTCTCATAGAATACAATGTATATGACATACGATGCGGATTATCCGCACAGAAAATCCGAACACAATGATGATCACGTGCATTTAGCCTGTCAGCACATACCCCATTATTACACGAGCAGCACTGTCAGTGTCCTACTTTTCTGCTGATTCAAATGTTTCTGCCCCAACCAGGTCTGTGCCTCCGTTGCAGAGAAATCACATCTATTCTGATATGCAAAATGAGCTTGTTGGTGCAACGAGGGCAGCACTCTTGCACCTCGTTGCACCAAAAGCTCTGCCCTGTATCATGGAAAGCCCCGCTCTCTCCCCCCGCTGCGAATGACAGTGCAATACCCTAGTGCAGGGGGTATCTGCAAATAGGTTTGTTCCTAAAGGCTATGGGCACCTTTGTGCACTAAAAATCAATAACCCCATATCTTACCGTAATGCAGCACATAATAAAATTGCACTTGTTTATTTACTGGTATCAGCTTTGCTTCACATGCTCTCAGAAATGCTCTGATATGAGTTTTTCTCACTGCTGTCATCTCCTGTGAGGCTCTGTGGGCGTTCCTGTGGATTTCACATGCACCAGCACATGCTCTGCTGCCCCGTCCCCACATCCTGTTAGACAGCACAGCTCTGCTGCCCCGCCCCCACATCCTGTTATACAGCACAGGTACCAGCCACTTACATAAAGACTGCAGGAACTACCAAGTAACTTGCAAGTAAGATTTAATTCCAATCCACAACATGGTGAGTCTAACAGTATGCTACAGCCTGTAATCAGCAGATCTATTTCTCACTTTCCATTCTTTAGAAAGTCCATTATTTGTAGACACAATAGATATTTCTGCCGATAACGTTAGTGTAGCGATCTACAGTCAGAACCATGGAGTTTTAAGCAGGATATAGATCTCATTTCTGACAGCTCTCACTACCAGTATTTGTGTGCAGTCTGCACAGTGAGCGGTCACTTTTGCCACACAGATTAGTACAGTGTGACGACACAATGCTATGTACACATAGAAGTACACAGTGGGGGTGTGATTGATCAAAACTGGTGTAAAGTAGAACTGGCTTAGTTGCCCATAGCAGCCAATCAGATTCCACCTTTCATTTTCCAATGAAGCAGTGAAAAATGAAAGGTGGAATCTGATTGGTTGCTCTGCCAGTTCTACTTTACACCAGTTTGATAAACGACATAAATATATATATATATATATATATATATATATATGAATTAAAATGTCCGCACTCTCAAACACTTTATTCACCCCTGTGGTCGCAATATTTTCAGCTCATTCACAGAATCTCTTTTCAAGCTATGAGCTAAAACGTTGCGACTAGTGTTGAGCGAACTTGTGTTTCAAGTATAGGACAAGAATAGGACATGCTCTATCTTTTTTGCGGGGCTGCACATGGTGGTGCTGTTCGCGTCTTTAGCGGCCCCATTGAAAATGAATGGGTCCGCACCCCTTTCCGCAAAATTGTGAAACGGATGCGGATCCATTATGCGGACGTGTGAATGGACCCTTAGTTATGGTCCGTGGTAGCAGAATCCATAATGGAATTCTTACATAACCCGAACCTGAAACTTGTACGCCAAACTTGAAACACAGGTTCGCTCCTCCTTAGTTGCGACCACAGGGGTGAATAAAGTGTTTTTCTTTTCACAAATTTTTTGTTAGAGTGCTGCAATTTTTTAAAATTCTTAGGCCTCATGTACACAAACATATTTTCTTTCCGTGTCTGTTGCGGTTTTTTTGCGGACAGTATGCGGAAACCATTCAGTTCAATGGGTCTGCAAAAAAGACGGAAGTTACTACGTGTGCAATCCGTTTCCTTATGTCTGTTCCATGAAAAAATAGAACATGTTCTATTATTGTCTGCATTACGGACCAGCTGTTCCGTTCTGCAAAATACGGAATGCACACAGATGTTATCCGTATTTTTTGCAGATCTGTTTTTGCAGACAGCAAAGTACATACAGTCGTGTGCATGAACCCTAATTTTGTCCTGGATTTGTTGCTGGATTCATTGGCCTGCACCTCCATATTGATATTTGGCCTGATGTGCGGCCATTGTTATATATATATTAGGGTTATTCCTGCAGTATAGAAATCTTTTGCTAGAGGTAGAGGTAGTTGTGCATTGTGTGTGTGTGTGTGTGTGTGTGTGTGTGTTATATATATATATATATATATATATATATATATATATATATTACTCTTTTTGTGAGGCAAGGTAACCAAAAAAATGGCTGTTCTGGCACAGTTTTTATTATGCTTTTTACAATGTGATATTTATAGAGCAGGTTGTAACGATGCGGTGATACCTAATATGTTTATTTTTTACATTTTATTTTGGATTTACACAAAAATGTTTTAAAAAAATTATTTTTTTGTGTTTTCATTTTCTGAAAGCCATATTATTTTTATTTTTTGGGCGATTGTCTTAGGTAGGGTTTTATTTTTTGCTGGAAGAGATGATGTTTCGATTGGTACCATTTTGGGCCTCATATGAATTTTTGATCGCTTGGTATTACACTTGCTGTGATGTAAGGTGATAAAAAATGGCTTTTTTGGCACATTTTTTATTTTAATTTTTTTACGCCGTTCACCAAACAGGTTGGATCACATGCTATTTTTATAGAGCAGGTTGTTATGGACACAGTGATGCCTAATATGTGCAATTTTTTACGTTTATTTTACTCAATAAAAGCATTCAATTATTTTACTCAATAAAAGCATTTTTGAAATCATGTTTTTGTGTTTCCATTTCCTGAAAGAGATGTAGAACCTCCTGGCACACTGCAAGATGCTGTTTGGAGTCGGGATCCCACCTCGTGACAAATCAATAACGAAGAACTCCAGCAACAATACAACGTGACGTTTCGGCTTGAATAAGCCTTTCTCAAACGACTGCCGCTGTGGAGTGAGGAGCCATGTGGTGCTGCGCTGTGTGATGAGGACGCGTGTATCCACACACGTGCTCTCCCTCTCAGCTCGTGGATACACGCGTCCTCATCACACAGCGCAGCACCACATGGCTCCTCACTCCACAGCGGCAGTCGTTTGAGCCGAAACGTCACTTTGTATTGTTGCCTTATTACAATAAACAGATCATCACGCACATTGGGCGATTGTCTTAGGTAGGGTCTTTATTTTTCTGGGATGAGATGATGGTCTGATTGGTACCATTTTGGGGCACATATGACTTTTTGTGATGTAAGGTGATAAAAAATTGCTTTTTTGGCACATTTTTTATTTTTATGCGGCGTTCACCAGACGGGTTGGATCACATGCTATTTGACATTTACAACGTCATTTTACAGAGGAGGTTGTTACAGACACACTGATGCCTAATATGTGCATTTTTTAAATTTTATTTTACACAATAAAAACATTTTGAAACAAACTAAATCATGTTTTAGTGTCTCCATTTTCTGAAAGCCATATTTTTTTAATTGTTTGGACAACTGTCTTATGTGGGGGGCTCATTTTTTGTGGGACATTTTTTGTTCGATTGGTACCATTTTGGGGCACATATGACTTTTTGATCGCTTGGTATTACACTTTATGTGCTGTAAGGTGATAAAAAATGTCTGGGGAGATGGGGGGGTCTTGTTGCGTTGCTAGCCATCCTGAAGTTTGAAGCAGACTGTCAGCTGTATGTTACAGCTGACAGCAGTGGTCGCAGTACATTTCTTCCAGAAGAGTAAGGCCCCTTGCAGACGATCGTGTCCGGATGCGTTGTGGACGTGTTCAGTGAAAACTGCGCAATTTCGCAAAAAACTTCATTCAGTTTTGTTTGCAATCGCGCGGGTGCAATGCGATTTACTGCGTTTTGCAAGAGCGTGATAAAAAACTGAATGAGTACAAACAACATCTCTTAGCAACCATCCATGAAAATCCATCCATGATTTTCACGCAGCCCCATTCACTTCTATGGGGCCAGCGTTGCATGAAAATCGAAGAATATAGAACATGTTGCGATTTTTACGCAACGCAAAAGTGATGAGTGAAAACCACCGCTCATGTACACAGACCCATTTAAATGAATGGGTCTGGATTCCGTGCGGGCGCTATGCACCCGCACGGAATTCTCTCTTGTGTGAAAGGGGCATAAAAATACTCCTCTTAACAATTTTGAGAAGTATTTTTAGCCGAGGAGGAGTACAAATTTGGCGGTAATTCACATATATAGAATAGGCCCACATAACATTATGAGGCTGATATTTCTGCAGGGAAACCATTGCTAGTCTCCCGTGCAGAAATAAATGTAGACAATTTTACATTTATCCAACATCCTACACTAAACATAGGAACACTGCTGCCATACACAGCGCCCACCCGACGCCGCCATACACAGCGCCCACCTGACGCTGCCATATACGGCACCCACCCGACGCTGCCATACACAGCGCCCACCTGACGCTGCCATACACAGCGTCCACCTGAGGCTGCCATACACAGCGCCCACCTGACACTGCCATACATAGCGCCCACCTGACCCTGCCATACACAGCGCCCACCTGACGCTGCCATACACAGCGCCCATCTGACCCTGCCATACACAGTGCCCCTTTTGACACTGCCATACACAGCGCCCACCTGACGATGCCATACACAGCGCCCACCTGATGCTGCCATACACAGCGCCCACCTAACGCTGCCATACACTGCGCCCACCTAACGCTGCCATACACTGCGCCCACCTGACGCTGCCATACACAGCGCCCACCTGACGCTGCCATATACAGCGCCCACCTGACGCTGCCATACACAGCGCCCACCTGACGCTGCCATACACAGCGCCCACCTGATGCTGCCATACACAGCGCCCACCTGATGCTGCCATACACAGCGCCCACCTGACGCTGCCATACACTGCGCCCACCTGACTCTGCCATACACTGCGCCCATCTGACTCTGCCATACACTGCGCCCACCTGACTCTGCCATACACTGCGCCCACCTGACTCTGCCATACACTGCGCCCATCTGACCCTGCCATACACTGCGCCCACCTGACTCTGCCATACACTGCGCCCATCTGACTCTGCCATACACTGCGCCCACCTGACTCTGCCATACACAGCGCCCACCTGAGGCTGCCATACACAGCACCCACCTGACGCTGCCATACAGAGCGCCCACCTGACGCTGCCATACACAGCGCCCACCTGACGCTGCTATACACAGCACCTTGCCCATTACACAGAAAGTTTACTATATACACATTGCACACACAGCACTGCTACATTTCCATTACACAGATAGAACTACTACACATAGAAAACTGTACAATAGACTGGTTACACCTCCATAGCCCTGCTTTATACACACCTTCCATACATAAAGTACCTCTGCATTCTCCACCAGCCTGTGTTCCTCTAACTCCTCCCGCACACGTCTGATCACATGACTGTGACATCACCACAGGTCCTGTAACCACAATGTAGTGTTTAATTCAGACTCTGGAGCTGCTCCTGGTGAGAGAGAAGTCGGTGAGGGGCGGGGCATCTTGGGAGAGGGGAGTGGCTTCATGTGTGCCAGACCTGGCAGCTTCTGATACAGCGCTCCTGACTTGGGGTGAGGAGGAGGGAGAGGGAGACAGTGCACGCTCCCGTGTGCACACAGGAGAAGTTAAAGAAAATCCATTCAGATGACGGATTGTCTGTAAACTCACTGAGAGCAGCCTGCTGTGCATAGGAAGCACAGCAGGCTGTAGAACAAAAACAAAAAAAAAGAGAAATAGAACCAATTGGAGAAATAATTTTCTCTATCAAATAAATTAATTAGTGTAAAAATATATATATATATTTTTTTTACAAAGGTTTCCATATCCTTTAAGTGTTATGCAATGTATTATATTACCATGTTATGTATAGTGCGTATAGATGGCAAAACCCAAGGTTAATGAACCGGGCTCAGCCCTCCTAGAAGGTTAGATGTGGGCTGGCCCCACCCTTTACCTCTAGGAGAGTCTAGGCTGGAGTTTCAGAGAGTAGGGAAGCAGAGGACGCTGGTGCCTGCTGTCCTCAGCTAACCGCGCCTGCGCCGAATACAGAGCGGCGGCGCAGGCACGGGATTTCGCAAAGAGACAGTGCCGGAAGCAGCAGAGGATCGCTGCCCGGCACTGTCAATCAAGGAAAGAAGGGGCATGGCAGCAGGTTGGCGCAAGGAGCCTCTAGGAGCAGGGCAATGCCCCCCCTGCTCCTAGAGGCTAATTTACATATTATAAAAATATGTTTGTTTTTTTAGCATAAATATAGCTCGGATTTACATAAAAAACACATTATCAAGCTGCTCTGACATTAGCAAATAGCTAATGTCAGACAGCTTATAATGTGTAAACCTGATGACAGAAACCCTTTAAAGTAACATTTGGACACATAAATACACAACGAAAGTAGCATAAAAAGCCTCAAAAGCCTTTTTTTTGCACGACACTGCAGAGATCCACAGCTCAGGTGGGAGAATCTGTCCACAGGACAACTATTAGTTGTGTACTCCACAAATCTGGGCTTTATGGAAGAGTGGTAAGAAGTAGCCATTTTTGAAAGCAAGCCATAAGAAGTCCTGTTTGCAGGTTGCCACCAGCTACACGTGGAAGAAGGTGCCCTGGTCAGACGAAACCAAAGTTGAACTTTTTGGCCTAAATGCAAAGCGCTATGGGGCACTTTTTTTTTTTTATTCTAATTGTTTTTAGTGCAACCAGGAAAATCAGTTACAGAATACAGAAAAGTATGCGGTAGCAACCACAAAATTAGTACAGAAGAAAAATACCATCTGGTCATTTTTTATTTTATACAATAACAATTTCTCCCTTCCCTCCCCCCTTCCCTTCATAACTCTCCCCCCTCACCCCCCAAACCACTATCCCCAGTTCCATATCACGAGGTCTAGCCACTTTTCAGTCCAGATTTTGCTGGACAGAACTCATTTCTTTTCAATCTACTAACAGCTTGCCTAGTCTTCCACCGAGTCTAGCTTCTATATACCACTTGGTTTGTGTGAACAGAGACATTAATTCCCGTATCTCTATCGTAGTCAGTGTGGCCTCAATAAAAAATTTTCATTTCTTAATAAACTTGCCTAGTTCTTTTTCTTTATTTCTTTCTATGTCTAGTCTCTCCATATATAACACTTGTTTCATGATTCCTAACACTTCCTCCCAGGCAGGCAGCTCGCTTTCTAACCAGTGCCGTAAGATGGCTTTCTTGACTGCCATGAGCAATACATGTACTCTTTAACAGCCACACCGTCACTCGAATCTTCTGTCTGGTCTTTTGGTATGAATTGGAATATACATTGTAGTGGGTTGATTAAGATTTCAATTTCCCATGTGGACTTAATGTATTCCGAGGCTTTAGTCCACAGTGGCTGTAATTTTGGACAATTCAAAAGACCATGCAGAAGTCCTGCCTTAGGCTGTGCACATTTGGGACACTGTCTTAAATAGTGAGCGGGGGAATCCCTGTATAAAAGATCAAAAGCATAAGTGGCTTTGTGAAGTATCCTCAGTTGCGTTTCTCTCCATTGTTCATTGAAGATTGCTATTCTTATAAAATCTAACCCCTCTCTCATCTTTTTGGTCAGGGCGTTATCCTTAAGTTCTTTTTCCCAATTTGAAAATACTCCTTTTACCAGCCCCACTGAACCTGTACGATGAATACGATGGTACAGATCAGATAGAGAGGTCACTGATGTCCCTGTTCCTACTAACGCCTCAAACCAAATCAATCGGTCTACCTCACCCATACTGCTAGATTGAGCCCTGCAATCAGGTTTTAATCTGTTGGAAGGGTAGATAATGGGATATGGGTAAATGATATTTAGCTCTAAAAGCTTCCCATGAGAGTATATTTTGGTGCGACGAGTCCAGGAGATCTTCCAACTTACATATATTTTTATTCTTCCACTCTTTGAACATTATGTTGTCTCTACCCTGGAATGCTGGCAATGACCATAATGGCATGTAATGCGACAAATAAATTGGAAGCTTATAGATCTTTCTTATTGCCTTCCAAGCCATAATGGTATCTCTTAAGAGTATGGACCTCTTAATGTGGGACTGGATGTCCTTGAGCCTAGTGTGTAGTGAAGCTGGCAGATCCCATAGTTCTGCCAAGGCTCATTCGAGCTGACCTGCTGAAAAATGGGATGTTCCCCAGATCCAATCCTTGAGATGTCTGAATAACACTGCTAGATTATATCGCCGTACATTTGGCAACTGGAGTCCTCCTTCCCACTTGCTCATGGTCAGTTTCCCATATGCCACCCTGGGTCTTTTTTGCTTCCATAGGAATGAAATAAAGGCTGACTGAAGTTTTTGTATATCCTTATGTTTCAATAATAGCGGGATTGTTTTTTTTAAGGGGTATAACAGTCTTGAGAAACTGACCATTTTTAGTAAATGGGCTCTTCCACATAGCAAAAAAGGCAGATCTTTCCATCTGCATATTTTCGTTACTATCTTATGGATTAAAGGGGGGTAATTTAATGAATAGAGAGCCGACACTGTTTTCCCTATTTTAATACCCAGGTAGGTAATAAAGTCACGCCTTATCTCCGCTGGATATTGCCGCCCGGTCTCCTTTGCTTTAGGGTTTAGGAACATGATCTGACTTTTGGATACATTTATCTTGTAGCCCGTGACCCCACCGTACCTAGTAAAAACGTTCAAAACTGCCTCCAAGTGAGACTTCATATAGATCAGTAAATCATCTGCAAAGCAAGATAGTTTTATCGCTTGTTTTCCCACCTGAACTCCATCATACACATCAGTTTGTATTAAGAGTTGTGCCAAGGGCTCCACAACCAGATTAAAAAGAAGGGGGGATAATGGGCAACCTTGCCTAGTTCCTTTTCTCAGATCAATGGTCATGGACAAAAAACCTGGTATGTAAACTCTTGCTTGGGGATTTGAGTACAGGGCTCTTAGAAAATTCTGAAAATAACCCACCAGGACCACCCTATCCAAAACAGCATCCAGCCACGACCAACTGACGTTGTCGAAAGCTTTCTCTGCATAAACCGCTAAAATAGCCGGGTTGCTGGTCTTCTGGTTTCTCTCTAGGGCTTGATCCTGAAGAACCTGGAGATCGCCGTCTCACCGGAGCTGTACCCACGGGGTCCATAGAAAAGTCTTTATCTTGTTCCAACGCTGTCCAAGACTCTTTTGGGGCAAGGAAAGTCACTGTACATCCATCCGGTTTTCTAAGTCCTCAATTTTATCTTTGAGAGTTTGGTTATTTCTGAGAACTTCTCTCATCTGGATCTGGACTTCCCTTCAATTCTTCCCTCACCAGAACCCATCTCTGCTCTAACTCTGCTATCTGCGTGGTATGCTGTGCTACTTCACTTTGGAGCTGCTGCAAGGCTGTAGACACTGTCATCTCTAGTGTGGCCTTTATATCAGAGCTAGCAAGTTAGCTACTTGTATTGCCATGGACTTACAGGTGGTCGATAAATCCAGGTCCTGGCTTAGCAGCAGCTGAGGCTCTTCATCCTGCGTTTCAGGGTTCAGCATTTATGGCTGCCGTGATGGTGGTTGTGAGGCAGATGGCGTCAGTCTGCTGATCTCTCTGCTGTGGTTGCCATCTTGCCACTCGGCTGTCTGGTGCCGCGCTGCGGGAGTGCCTGATCTGAAACACGGGAGCCGGCTTTCAGGAGAAAGTTCTCCATAAGATGACCCTCTAACTAGAGGGAAGGTGTTGGTTGGGTTTTGTGGCCCCAGAACTCGCACGCTCTGGTGTACGGGCTCCTGGGTACGGAGCGCCAATTACTCCCTGCTCTCCATGTGTGTGCCGGAACCGGAAGTTAGGGGCACATTTATTAAAAGATTTGCGACTATTCTAGGCATAAAATAGTTTCAAGTCCCCTTTTATGTCCAGCGACAATATTTTGTTGCATGGTCAGTTTTACGCCGTGTCCACCAGTTGAGTGTGACAGGGACAGTGCCTGGAAACAGGCGCAAATGTTAGCGTAAAACTACGCCAGCCAGGGACTAGCGTAGTTTACACTAAGGCGCATGGACTGCCACAGATACGCCTAATTTATGCCATGAAACATGGTGGTGGCAGCATCATGCTGTGGATGTTTATTTTCAGCAGGGACAGGGAAGCTGGTCAGAGTTGATGGGAAGATGGACGGAGCGAAATACAGGGCAATCCTGGAGAAGAACCTGTTAGAGGCTACAAAAGACTTGAGACTGGGGCGGAGGTTCACCTTCCAGCAGGACAACGGCCCTAAACCTACAATGGAATGGAGATCAAAGCATATTTATATGTTAGACTGGCCCAGTCATCCAGACCTAAATCCCATTGAGAATCTGTGGCAAGACTTGAGAATTGCTGTTTACAGACGTTCTCCATCCAATCTGACTGAGCGTGAGCTCTTCTGCAAAGAAAATGGGCAAATACTTCAGCCTCTAGATGTGCAACGCTGGTAGAGACGTACCCCAAAAGACCTGCAGCGATAAGTGCAGCGAAAGGTGGTCCTACAAAGTATTGACTCAGGGAGGCTTAATACAAATGCACACCACACTTTCCAGATTCTTATTTATTAGACATTTTAAAAAACATTTATCATTTTCTTTTCACTTCCCACATACTTGGTACTTTGTGTTGGTCTATAAAATCCAATATATTTCATTTTCACTGCTCCTCTGCAAAATGAAAGGATCAATCAGATTGGTTGCTATCGGCAACTAAGTCAGTCTTCCTTTGCTTCGGTTTTGATAAATCTCCCTCTATACGTATTTGGTATCACTGTAGAAAAAAAAAGTTATAATGTGATTTATGCCGAAAAATTAAATCTGTAACATAAAAAGTCAGTGGCATTATTGCAGTTTTTTTCTCATCCCTGCACAGAAGGGGTTAATAAAAGTCAATCAGTAAGTGATTTGTATCTCAAAATGGTGCCATTAAAAACTACAACTTTCCCCGTCAAAAAAAAAAGTTATAGCTCTTGGAAGGAGACGATCAAAGAACGAAAAAAGATCGTTGGGTCATGAAAATGCGTACAGGGGGAAGGGGTTCAAATCCACATGGCAGGTCGATTTCCGCACTGGAAAAAAATGTGTTCATGTGTAGGGTTGAGCGAACTTGTATTTTAAGTTCTGTGTCCGAAGTTCGGGTTATTGAAGAATCCCGTTATGGATTCCGCTACCACGGACCATAACGGAATTTGGAATCCATAAAGGAATGCTTCAATGAACCCGAACCTTGGACAACACTAAGGACCTGGAGTGACGTCGCCGTCATGTGATCAGTGCAGGGGGCGTGGCTCAGCACTGGATTGGATAAGAGGTGGTAAAGGGCCTGGTATAATGATCATCTGACATGAGGGGCGGAGCTCCTGTGCTCTGTGTGGAGAGGAAGAAGGAAGTAGAGCAGTGAAAAACGGTTGTGCAAAGTTGTTATGGTCTGTGGTAGCGGAATCCATAACGGGATTCTTCGATAACCCGAACTTTGGACGCCGAACTTAAAATACAAGTTCGCTCAACTCTATTCATGGGGGCATGATCACATGGAGTATTTTGGGCACGGGCTTTCAGCACGGATTTGGTGCCGAAAACCAGGCCAAATCAGCGCTGAAACCGACTATTTTCATTTTGGAGCTTCATGCAGCTAAGGGTTTTCGCCGTGCGGTTTTCCACACTGCTATAAACGTACAAGTCTGTTCTTGGCACTGTTATTGCACAAATCCCTCGTAAAGCTGCAGCGGAAGCCTACGTTCAATGGCGTTAAACTGAGAACAGCGAGTCCATCGAGTTCAAAAGGAAAACCCACGGCAGCGACAAAATCCCTCGTGTGAACGTACAGCTGAGATTTGGCATTCACTTCTCCTAAAATTTACTTGGAAAAACCTCATGTAACTGACAGAAGGAGCCTTTAATCTGGAAGCAAGTTCAATAAAACTTCATTGTAATTCCACAGAAATATACGATTTGATAGGACTGTATAGACAATACCGCACTGCAGTCAGTGTTCACATTGGTATATTGATAAGCGCACTCCCTGCAGCTCCGGTGATGGGGGAGCTCGTACAGCCGGTGAGGTGATGAGACAGGACGCACAAGTCACCGCTCAGGGAGGGCAGGGAGCGGTGAGTCACCTGAGCACCGGGCGGATTGGCTGCAGCTATGGCGACTGATCACTTCCGGTTTCTCACTGGTTTCACCTGCTGGACGAGACTGGGGAGAAGGCGAAGGTAGACATGGAGGAGCGGCGGGGCAGGACTGGGGCCTGGAGCACCACACTGCTGCTACTGCTCCCGGGTGAGTGGCCGTCAGCCTGCTGTGTGTGATAGATATAGCGTCACTCCTTGTGATAGGAACTGGGTAGTTTTATACTGTCTGTATATGTGTGAGTGTATACATACTGTAGATGTACATATATGTGTGTGTATATGTACGGTATATATAATGTGTATGTTTGTGTATACCGTATATATAGTGTGTATACCGTATATATAGAGTGTGTATACCGTATATATAGTGTGTGTGTGTATACCGTATATATAGTGTGTGTGTGTATACCGTATATATAGTGTGTGTGTGTATACCGTATATATAGTGTGTGTGTGTATACCGTATATATAGTGTGTGTGTGTATATATATAGTGTGTGTGTGTATACCGTATATATAATGTGTGTGTGTGTGTGTATACCGTATATATAATGTGTGTGTGTGTATACCGTATATATAATGTGTGTGTGTATACCGTATATATAATGTGTGTGTGTGTATACCGTATATATAATGTGTGTGTGTGTATACCGTATATATAATGTGTGTGTGTGTATACCGTATATATAATGTGTGTGTATATACCGTATATATAATGTGTGTGTGTGTGTGTGTGTATACTGTATATATAATGTGTGTGTGTGTGTATACCGTATATATAATGTGTGTATACCATATATATAATGTGTGTATACCATATATATAATGTGTGTATACCGTATATATAATGTGTGTATACCGTATATATAATGTGTGTGTGTATATACCGTATATATAATGTGTGTATGTGTATATACCGTGTATATATAGTGTGTGTGTGTGTGTGTATATATAGTGTGTGTGTGTATATATAGTGTGTGTGTGTATATACCGTATATATAGTGTGTGTGTATATACCGTATATATAGTGTGTGTATATATATATACCGTATATGGGTGTGTATATATATATATATACCATATATATAATGTGTGTGTGTATATACCGTATATATAATGTGTGTGTGTGTGTGTATACCGTATATATAATGTGTGTGTGTATATATACCGTATATATATAGTGTGTATATATAGTGTGTGTGTGTGTGTATATATAGTGTGTGTGTGTGTGTATATACCGTATATATAGTGTGTGTGTATATACCGTATATATAGTGTGTGTGTATATACCGTATATATATATATACCATATATATAGTGTGTGTGTGTATACCGTATATATAGTGTGTGTGTATATACCATATATATATTGTGTGTGTATATATACCGTATATGGGTGTGTATATATATATATACCATATATATAATGTGTGTGTAGTGGGGGACACTCACTATAGAGTCTGCGCCTGTTTTTATTAAGAGCTAGTGTTGAGCGAACTTCTGTTTTCAAGTTCGGAGTATTTATGTAGATGCGCCTTTTTTGTATCATAAAACCAGTCTAAGGGCGCGTTCACATCAGCGTTATGGATTCCGTTTTTGTTTTCCGTTATAACATGGTCATAACGGAAAATAACGGAATCCATAAGACGAAAGTCAAAACGAAGCCTTTACGAGGAATTCAGTTTTGATCCGTCCTAATAGAAGTCTACGGGCAGCAGAACGGATCCGTCCCGTTTACATTATTCAGAACAGAAAAAAAGTCCTGTTGACGGGATTGTGTTTTCCATCTTGCATAATGGGAACCAGACGGATCCGTTCTGATTCCCATAGACTTCTATTAGGACGGATCAAAACGGAATGCCTCTTCAAGACCCGCTGCGGACAGCAGAAGCACGGAGCAGTAACATGATAGATAATGCTCCGTGCCGCTCTGTGATCCTTTCACTACAAAATGACGGTGACAACTTTATCTCACTGCGATATTGTAGTAAAAAGGTCACAGAGCGGCACGGAGCATTATCAGTCATGTTACTGCACGTGCTTCTGCTGTCCGCAGCGGGTCTTGGCTCTCATTCACGCAGCGGATTACCCGCACGGCATCCGCTCGTGTGAAACAGCCCTAGTTCTGCCCACCCCTTTAATGATGCATACGATGCCCTCCAGCACATTAATGTGATTTTTTTTTTTTTCTGTGTTTTTTTGTTTGTTTAGGTTTTATCGGCGTGGGCTGTATAAGCATCCGAATGGACTTGGAAGTATACGGAGTTGTAGGAGAATCGGCTAAATTATGGTGCGGCTTCTCCTCGAGGGACTCGACGTCTGAATTAATAACGGTGGACTGGAGCTATCGCCCTCAAGCAGGAGGTCCCATGGTCACTGTGAGTACATAAAGGACTAGGTGTAAGGGATTTACAGAGGAGCCGCCTCCCTCCTGACACGTCTGTTCAGTAATTACTTACATTTCCCATGAAATAAAAATACCGGAGCATCTTTTTCTTGCAACTTCCTGGTCTATTCCTCTGTTATTCCTCCTGGAAAGATAGGAATAAATAGACAACTGGGTGTTACCATTCCCTTTTTCAAAGTGGGCTGTCTTTACACAGCCCTCTCAAGAGAGATAAGCCGCAGGCTGAGGTGTCTGGCAGCAGATTTTTCCTTTTTTTTCCCCTCCCCCATTTAAAACACATGCATGCTTGGCCTAACCAAGCGTGTATGGTGAGGTCAGAAGGAATAGCTGTTGGCCAAACCAGCCTTTGGCTGACGGCTATCTAAAGTGTATAACCACCTTAATCGTTTCATGACCAGCAATTATTTACTATCTACAGGATTGTCAGAGGTTTGATCGGCAGGGGTTAAGCAGCTGGGGCCCCAGCTGATCATAAAAATTCGGGGCCCTTGTTCCCCCGTTTGAACGGATGGGCCGTTGCGCATCTGCGCTCCATTCATCTACAGTACATGGGACTGCTAGAGACGGCGGAGTACAGGCGTTGCGCATAGGGGTGGCGTGTTTGTCGTGGGACAACCCCTTTAACCCTTTCACTATCAGGGGTTATTGGACACTTTGCAGTTTGCACCTCTGTTAAGCAGGACAATGTTCGTTCGGAAATAGGAAAGTCCTACTAATCATACATGCTCATACATTTCTGAGCGTGGACCCCCGGCACATTGTCAGAATGCCACTAAGCTCCTTATACCCACAGACACCCCTTGGCACTGTGCTTGGTACACTATGCCGAGGCCACAACGTTCCTCCGAGCACTGCGGCCCCTTCAAACATAGAGCTGATCCCCCCCCCCCCCACCGATCTCATACTGAGGACCTATCCTGAGGATTGCATTCTTTATTAGACTTTGCACTGAGCGTCTGTTTGCGGTATGCCTGCTGGGTGGCATTGTGCTGCTATCAGGCGTCTTAAGCTGTGTACATACACGCCGATAACACTTCTTCTATGCAAACTTTTCCTCTCATTGTGCAGTGAGCACCAAACCTACTTCTTATTCTTTGGCCGTCCAGTATTGACTCTGCTCTCTGAAGTCTACAATGACTAGAACATTATCTGAGGTCCCCCAATACTTTGGGAGGTGTGAGACAATAGAGCATTGGTTCAGATAGAACAAAGCAACAACCCCCCCCCCCCCTAATCAGCAAAACATTAGCAATAGCGAATACGTACATGTTCCTATAACTGTACATAGTATATAAGGCTGAAAAAAGACATCTGTCCATCCAGTTCGGCCTGTCATCCTGCTAGTTGCTCCAAAAGAAGGAAAAAACCCCTGTGAGGTAGAAGCCAATTTTCCTCAATTAAGGGGAAAAAATTCCTTCCCGACCCCAATCAGGCAATCAGAATAACTCCCTGGATCAACGACCCCTCTCTAGTAGCTATAACCTGAAATATTATTACGCTCCAGAAATACATCCAGGCCCCTCTTGAATTCCTTTATTGTACTCACCATCACCACCTCCTCAGGCAGAGAGTTCCATAGTCTCACTGCTCTTACCGTGAAGAATCCTTTTCTATGTTTGTGTACAAACCTTCTTTCCTCCAGACGCAGAGGATGTCCCCTCGTCACAGTCACAGTCCTGGGAATAAATAGATGATGGGAGAGATCTCTGTACTGACCCCTGATATATTTATACATAGTTATTAGATCTCCCCTCAGTCGTCTTTTTTTCTAGAGTTAATAACCCTAATTTTGATAATCTTTCAGGGTACTGTAGCTGCCCCATTCCAGTTATTACTTTAGTTGCCCTCCTCTGAACCCTCTCTAGCTCTGCTATGTCTGCCTTGTTCACAGGAGCCCAGAACTGTACACAGTACTCCATGTGAGGTCTGACTAGTGATTTGTAAAGTGGTAGGACTATGTTCTCATCACGGGCGTCTATGCCGCTTTTAGATGCAACCCATTATCTTATTGGCCTTGGTGGCAGCTGCCTGACACTGGTTTTCACAGCTTAGTTTGCTGTTTATTAAAATTCCTAGATCCTTAAACCAAATATATCAAATAAGCAGACTTCTGATGTGTAGCATATATTAAAGTGAGCTTTTCAATCCATACTCCCAAATATCAGGTATTGCGCCTTCTCATTACCTTTTATGTAGTATATCCAAAAGCATAAATGATCAATAAGAGCATCTTCGCGTCCCTCATAGTGTAGGCTCTTATTGGTCATTTATGCTTTTGAATATACTACATAAAAGTAATGAGAAGGCGCAATACCTGATATTCGTGAGTATGGATTGAAAAGCTCACTTTAATATATGCTACACATCAGAAGTCTGCTTATTTGATATAATTGTGGCCTGTGGGGAATAGTGGCGCTCTGGCTGTGGACTGTGCTGAGATACAGGTGGCATTTTCTCGTCATGTAACTCTACAGTCGTGGCCAAAAGTTTTGAGAATAACATAAATATTGAAAATTGGAAAAGTTGCTGCTTC
This sequence comes from Bufotes viridis, assembly GCA_033119425.1. Classification (NCBI taxonomy): domain Eukaryota; kingdom Metazoa; phylum Chordata; class Amphibia; order Anura; family Bufonidae; genus Bufotes; species Bufotes viridis. The sequence goes on along the minus strand of CM065590.1, from coordinate 556,722,418 downwards.
AGTTTTTATAATAGCAATTTGCATATACTCCAGAATGTTATGAAGAGTGATCAGATGAATTGCATAGTCCTTCTTTGCCATGAAAATTAACTTAATCCCAAAAAAAAACCTTTCCACTGCATTTCATTGCTGTCATTAAAGGACCTGCTGAGATCATTTCAGTAATCGTCTTGTTAACTCAGGTGAGAATGTTGACGAGTACAAGGCTGGAGATCATTATGTTAGGCTGATTGGGTTAAAACGGCAGACTTAACATGTTAAAAGGAGGGTGATGCTTGAAATCATTGTTCTTCCATTGTTAACTAAGGTGACCTGCAAAGAAACGCGTGCAGCCATCATTGCGTTGCATAAAAATGGTTTCACAGGCAAGGATATTGTGGCTACTAAGATTGCACCTCAATCAACAATTTATAGGATCATCAAAAACTTTAAGGAAAGAGGTTCAATTCTTGTTAAGAAGGCTTCAGGGCGTCCAAGAAAGTCCAGCAAACGCCAGGATTGTCTCCTAAAGAGGATTCAGCTGCGGGGTCGGAGTACCACCAGTGCAGAGCTTGCTCAGGAATGGCAGCAGGCAGGTGTGAGACTTTTGGAAGATGGCCTGGTGTCAAGAAGGGCAGCAAAGAAGGCGGGTGGACAAACAAAAACCCACTAATTCTGACAAACTCCAAGAAGTGATTATGAAAAGAATAGGTTGCTATCAGTTAGGAATTGGCCCAGAAGTTGATTGAGAGCATGCCCAGTCGAATTGCAGAGGTCCTGAAAAAGAAGGGCCAACACTGCAAATACTGACTCTTTGCATAAATGTCATGTAATTGTCGATAAAAGCCTTTGAAACGTATAAAGTGCGTGTAATTATATTTCACTACATCACAGAAACACCTGAAACCAAGATCTAAAAGCAGTTTAGCAGCAAACTTTGTGAAAACTAATATTTGTGTCATTCTCAAAACTTTTGGCCACGACTGTACAAACGTCAACATTTACAGCATAAAGCTGGCCATATGCATTCAAAAGCTGTCTCTCCTGACTCTCCCATACACACTCTTCTAGCCGAGCATGTATGTGTTTTCACTGAGGAGAGGGGAGAAAGCTCTTTTGGCCGAGCATGTATGTGTTTTCACTGAGGAGAGGGGAGAAAGTGCTTTTGGCCGAGCATGTATGTGTTTTCAATGAGGGGCGAAAGCTCTTTTGGCCGAGCATGTATGTGTTTTCACTGAGGAGAGGGGAGAAAGCGCTTTTGGCCGAGCATGTATGTGTTTTCACTGAGGAGAGGGGAGAAAGCGCTTTTGGCCGAGCATGTATGTGTTTTCACTGAGGAGAGGGGAGAAAGCGCTTTTGGCCGAGCATGTTTGTGTTTTCAGTGAAGAGAGGAGAAAGCTGCTGCCAATCACTTCTGGAAGTGGCTAATCTAATGGGAGAACAAAAAGATTGGGTGAAAATATTCAGTTTGCACAACCCAAGCAGACTATGTCGGGGGGAGAATCGGGAGCTCCCCACACATTAGACTGTCAGCCAAACGCCGTTCTCAGTCGACAGTACACTCGTGTGTATGGGGCCGTCTTTACAGTTGCAGGAAAAGTTGGACAAGAACCATTTCCGTGCACTAATAATAGTGCCGTCATTTATCGCTAATTGATTTGTGCGTTATTTTTGATAAATAATAATATATAGGATTGAAATCGCGATGATAATTATGAGCCTTGGGTGTAGCCTCCTGTGTGGCAGTGTGCCAAGCGTAAAAAGTGCACAGAGAAACTCTGTATTGTTTTAACCCCTAAAGACACATGATCGATATATCTGTTGTACATGCGCCCGGTATGTATGGAGCGGGCTCGAAAGCTAAGCCCACTCCATACGCGGCCAGTGACGGCTGTTTAATATAGCTTACTCCCAGCCGTAATGCGTCCACGGATTGGTCAGAGAGCCGAGCTTTGTCTGTTCTCCAATTGAAGCCCCCGGGGTGAAATTGTGGGGTTTAGAATTATGACAACCTTGGGCAAGGCTTAATAGGATGCCTGTGAAAATCCCATAGACTGCGATAGTATACTATAACACTCTATGGTATAAGTGATCAGAGGATTGCATGTTCTAGTCCCTTTAAAGGGGTAGTTTAAGTTAAATAAAAACTTCGGCAACCCCTGTAAACAGACTAATATGGAAAATGGGTACTCGCCCGTTTTCTCCTCTGCTTGTTCCTGCGTTGAGCTCCGATCCTCACTACTGCTCTTTGTTTTTCTGGCTGCAGCAGTGATGTTCTGTTTGCCTAGGTGACTGCTGCAGCCAATCACTGGCTTTAGCAGAGACAATCCCATGCACAGCTGAGGCCAGCAATTAGCTGCAGAGGTGACTTCTGTAGGGAAACTGTCCAACTTTCCGAACTGCTGGAGCCTCTGCTGATCATAAGAACGGTGATCGTGCTTCCTGGCATGTCCGCCCCTTCTTCGCATGACTCCCCACCCCACCGAATGTGTCTTAATGGGACATCCCTTTTAAAGGGGCACTCTCCACTTATAAAATATTGCTAGAATATACCGCCACTTTATAATTTGTTGGGGGAGTGACCTTTGGGTCCGCTGGCTGTCTCTGTTTTCTGGCCGCGGTTGATGAATTGTTGATCCATGTGTCTGCTGCAGCCTGTTTAGAAACTGTGGAGGTCAACACTGGAGGCTACAAGACCAAACCCAGTGGGTGATCATGGAAGCATCAGGACGGGACCCTCAGGGAATTCATAAGTAAATATGCTGATTTTTATTTTTTTCATTTTCAGCACATGCAGATTTTGCTGCAGATACTCAGGAAATCATCAGCAAAATCTGTCACAATTGGGTTTTGTTGTGGAGTGTTGTGTCTCCATTCAACTCAATGACTAACATCCGCAAACAATGCACTATGTAAATGGCAGACGGGATGCGGATTACAAATATCTGTACCTGTTCCTGTTGCAGATTTTCAAACAGACAGAAAATTCACAGCAGTCCAACCGTTCCGAAAAACAAACAAACTGGAAATTGTTCCAACATTGGCTACTTTCACACTCGCGTTTGATGCGGATCCGTCATGGATCTGCACAAACGCATCCGTTCAGACAATACAACCGCCTGTATCTGTTCAGAACGGATCCGTTTGTATTATCTTTAACGTGACCAAAATGGATCCGTCTTCTACACTAATGAAAGTCAATGGAGGACGGATCCGTTTTCTATTGTGCCATATTGTGTCAGTAAAAAACGTTTGCTCAGTTTCGTCAGACGGACACCAAAACGCTCCAAAGCGGAATGGAGACTGAGCGGAGCCAAACTGATGCATTCTGAGCGGATCCTTATCCGTTCAGAATGCACTAAGGGCACAACTGATCCATTTTGGACCGCTTGTGAGATCCCTGAACGGATCTCAAAAATGGAAACCAAAGCGCCAGTGTGAAAGTAGCCATATACTGCCGACCGTGACCTTGATTTTTGGATCCTGTGTTGGACAGAGACCGGTGGCTGCTACATTGCTATAATTATGCAGAGCAGGTTGTAATTATCTGATTACAGCAAGCTACAGTTAGCAGATTGTACAATACGTGCTGTTTTTATTCGGTTCCTTTAACCCATTGATGACCAAACTTGTTTTAGGCCTTAAAGGAATTGTCTGCAATTTTTATAATGATGATATATCCTCAGGATAGGCAGTCAATATTTCATTGTCGCTTCTCCTTGCTGGCACGGGTGATGCACTGCTTACCTTAGCCACACTCCTGCTCTGTCCCACTCTCCTCCTGGACATGCCAGCCGAGTACTCCCTTGTCTTGTGCTATAGGGCGTGCCCGCATCGAAATTCTTCCCCAGCCAATGGTTGGTCTTAAGGTATGCTCCTCAGTGCGAGGGTGCCTGAGCTTTAGGTTCCTAGTGTCTAGTATTCTAGACAAGGTGTTCTATTCTTCCGGACAACCCTTCTATGCCAACTTTGACCGTAACCTGTTTCTCGAATTGCCCTGCTGCCGCCTACTGGCATTTATTTATTTTTTTAATTTGTGTGAATTAAATGTGATAAATTTCTAGTTCAGTGGATTTGTATAGATGGTGACAGTTCAATATGCCTCCAAGGCTTTCACATTGGACCTGACACAACTGGAATGAAAATGATACAAGCAGGTCTGGTGCAGGGGTGGCACATGGGCCTGACACCCAAGGTAGCCATCCATTTTATAGAATTCTTTCTCAGAATTGCCTTAAAGGAATTGTCTCATGTCACCAAATGGCATTTATCTTGTAGAGAAAGTTACTACCAGGCACTTACTAATGTATTGTGATTGTCCATATTGCTTCCTTAGCTGGCTGGATTCATTTTTCCATCACAGTATACACTGCTCGTTTCCATGGATGCGACCACTCTGCAGTCCATTAGCAGTGGCCGTGCTTGCACACTATAGAAAAAAGTGCCAGCCTCTCTGGATGGGACAGTCGTAAGAGCAGATGCTCCAGTATTGTTATTATATCGGGAATACAAGTAGTTACTAAAACGGACCTGTCAGCAGAGGGGACACTCTAAGGGTTTCCAAGTCGAGATTATAGACATTTTAGCATACGTTTCTTAGCAGTTGTAAGGCATGTCCATGCGTAAGCAGCAGCTTGCATAGTGTGGACTGGGAAATTATAAGCAAACTTCATTGGAGAGTGCGGAATGGTTTTGTGGCCAAGAATAGGCTTTTTTTTTTTTTTCAATGGGTCCCGCGTTGTGAAACGATTTTTGAGGTCGTGAGGGATGCCACTATTATTTAACCTGGTCCACTGAGTTAGCGAGGTAGTTTTTTTCAAAGGCTAGGTACACCTTTGGGGGCAATTATTTTTATCATTGCATTGTAGTCATTTTGAGATAAAAACTATTTTTTCAATTGGGCTTTATTAAAAATATAGAGCCCTTTTTTCTGTACAGGGCTGAGATTCTCTAGTAGCAGCCCCTGGATTTTCTGGAGAGCTGACAGACTTCTTACCTCTGCTCTCTGACCTTATAAACACTTATTATAGCTCAGTTCCTATCTTATTGATAATAATGTGGTTTAAGCCCTTAGTGACCACCCATACGCCTTATTACGGTGGTCAGTACGGGGCCTTAGGCTAGGCCGCCGCTTTTTTACGGCGGCTCAGTCTAAGCGCTGCACGGGTACCCTTGCAGCGGGGAGCAGGGACCCGGCTCTTACATGAGAGCTGCAGCCCTGCTCTAACAGCTCAGCCCGGCAGGAGTGCCGATCTGGGCTGTTTAACACTTTACATGCTGCGGGCAATGGCGCCCACCGCATGTAAAGTGCTGACAGAGGGAGTGGAGTCCCTCTGTCTCCCATCGGCACCCTGCAAATGTGATCGCGGGATGCGAATGTGTGTGAAGAATGGCAGGGGTCTGATGTAGGCCCCAGACCAGCCTTCAGTAATTTTCAGCAGCCTGCTGGTCAATGTTAGAATAGAATTGCAATTCTATATGCCATTAAAATGCAATTCAATATAGGGATAGTGCATTGCATTTTAAAAGCAATCAAAGTACTGTCTGTTATAGTCCCCTTGTGGGACTATTAAGTGGTAAAAAAAGGAAAAAAACTGAAAAAATAAAAAAAATTACACTTTTTTTTCCATTGAAAAAATGTTTTCAATGAAACAAATTGCAAAAAAAAAATCTCCCCCATATGTTTGGTATTGCCGCATCCGCAACGACCTGGACTACATATCATATAAATTATCCCCCACTGTGAATGCTGTTAAAAAAAAAAAAAAAGACAGAATTGCTAATTTATTCTTAGTTGCCACCGAAAAAAACTCTCATCAATTGGTGTGGATTTACGTGCTGATTTGGTGCGAATTTTACTCTTCTCATTGAAGTAAATGGAGAAAATCCGGTCAGGAAAAATAAAATAAATTAACATGCTACGGATTTTAAAATCCGCACCGTAGGTCAAAATCCACATTGTGTGCATGAGAATTTCAAATTCTCATAGAATACAATGTACATGACCTATGGTAAGGATTTTTCGAACGCAAGTCCGCGCGGTAAATCCTCAGGCAATCCTGATCGTGTGCATTTACCCTAAGTGTATTTGGTCTTTTGTGTACTTAATCTCAATAAAGGTCGATTTAGACCCAATAATTGTCCAGATTATTGGGAACGACCTTTCCTGCGGATGCTCGTTCCTGACAATTCGCCCCTCTAAATGTGCCACCGATCACATGATGAACGAGTAAAACGCTTGTTCATCAGGAGATCCTGTCGTTCATGCAGGTACAACCAATCATAGTTTCTGGGCAGCAGATCGTGTGGTCTAAACAGTGATCTGGTGCCCAGAAACCATGATTCTGTATGAGGATGAGCGACCGCAATAGCGATCCCTCATCCTTATACCGTGAAGGAGATCGCTGCATGTAAATGTGCGGTCTCCTCCACTGATCGAGCAGCCGACTGTCGGGAAGGAACCTGCCTTATTCATGATGACAGATAGAAAACGCCCTCATCACCCAAGTTTCATACACAATCTGTTCTTTTTCCTAGATCATGCACTACCAATCAAAACCGTACCCCACATCAGTTGGACCCTTCAAGGATCGTCTAAAGTGGGAAGGGAACATTGAACAGGGAGATGCTTCCATTTTGTTGGAGGATCTGAAACTCACAGATAACGGCACCTTCACATGTGTGGTCAGAAATCCACCAGATGTCCACGGGAACTTGCCACAGACGAAACTGACAGTAACCTTGGAAAGTAAGAGAGAAGACAGGGTCGTGGTAGAGGGACTATCCCAATTCACATCTATTAGTCCTGATAGTTTTTGCTATAGTGTATTTGACTCAAAAGATGGCTTCTTAAAGTGTTTGGATGGCTCTGGGAGTTGGCTGAGGAAGTGTCTTCAGCTGTACCAGCACCTCCCATAGAAGTGAGTAGAGAGAGCCGCACACATGCCAGCATCCACCTCACCAGATGGGGCGATGATTGGGGCACCCTTGTTCTGGCGATAGGTGTGGACCCTAGAGGTGCATCTATCAGACAATGTATGAGTGTACTCTTAGGGTCCATTCACACGTCCGCCAATGGGTCCGCATCTGTTCCGCAATTCTGCGGAACGGGTGCAGACCCATTCATTCTTTATGGGGCCGGACGTGAAGCGGAGAGCACACTATGTGCTTTCCGCATTTGCGAAGCACGGCCCCGAACTTCCGGTCTGCAGCTCCGCAAAAGATAGAACATGTCCGATTCTTGTCCGCAGCTGCGGACAAGAATAGGCATTTCTACGGGGGTGCCGGCTGGGTGTGTTGCTGATCTGCAATTTTCGGATCCGCAACACACCACGGACGTGTGAATGGACCCTTAATGTCCAAGAGGGGAATACCCCATTTATGATATACAGTGGTCCCCTTACTTTTGAAGGCCTTGGGGTTGATATTTTCAAGTTACAATTGCTGTGACCGTATAATCACATAGTCCACAAACAGAAGAAAATCACAATACTCACCAGTTTTAATGGCTTCCAAGCATTTCAAGGGCATCTGTCAGCAGATTTGTCCCTATGACACTGGCTGACCTGTTGCATGTGCGCTTGGCAGCTGAAGGCATCTGAGTTGGCTCCATGTTCATATGTGTCCGCATTACTGAGAAAAATGAGGTTTTAATATATGCAAATGAGCCTCTAGGAGCAATGGGGACAATTTGGGCTAATGTTGGTTATCCTGGAACCATGTAATGTACGTGGAGGGATCCCTTGTGTTTGCTGTTCCATTATAATAACCTCAGAGATCATCAACTCTTCTCTTTAGGTCTCACCTTTAAGTTCACCACAGTCATACTGCTGTCCGCTTTGGTGTTCATCCCCTCTGCTTTGGTCTCCATAATACTGCTGATAAGAATGAAAGGAGCGATCAAAAGAGAGCGGACGATGAACCAGAAACCGAAGAAGTCTCCTATTGAAGAATCCCAAGAGTGAGTGGTCCTATATGCCTATATCTCTGTGATTTAGGATTGTGACTGGTTAATGGTAATATCCATGGTTGTGAAGGATTAATGGTAATATCTGTGGTGGCATTGGTTGGTATAGGGTTAGTAGTACCTAATGTTTCTGCTGGTTTAAGGCAGTGAAGCAGTTAATTGAGCGAATTGAGCTTCGGATCATAGATCCAAAGTTGATTTGTTCAATTAATTATTATTTTTTTTAATTCTGTTTCCATACAGCATTAAAATCAAAGTTTTTGAACGAATCGAGTTCGGCTCATTTTGCTTAAGACTAGTTAGATCTTCTCTAGTCTAGGATGTTGAACAGGTTAATGATATGGTATCATTCATTAAATAGTTAAAAATTCTAGAGGTCGGATCTCCTTTCTTTTTTTTTTTTCCGTTACATATCTCTAAATTGTTGTCTAGGTACAATATTGTTGTAGGTATACAATATTTATGGCCTAGCCTTAAGCTCAAGGCCATCAATACCAGATTTGTGAGGGTCCGACTGCTGCACCAATCGGCTGACTGAAGGGGTGGCAGCCTTCCATAAGCACAGAGCGGTGCATGGTATGCGATGGAAATACAGCGTTTGCTTGAGCTGGGGGTGTTTGGGCTCATTCACACGACCGTATGGCCACCATGCCCACAAATAGCTTTCCACAAAATTGTGAACTCCCTATCATGGTGCGGACCCATTGACTTGAACAAGTCCGCCATCCGCAAGATATACAGCAAAAGATAGGACATGTTCTATCTTTTGCTGTGCAGAGACCCAGACCCGAAAGCCCACGGAAGGGTTTCTGTGGGCTTCTAATCCTCGGAGGCTGTATCTTGCGGATCGCGGACCCATTCAAGTCTGTACCCCAGCATGGAGTTCACACAGCCAGGGCCCATTTTTTGCGGACTTGCTGTTTGTAGTCTACAACAAGGGCACAGCAGCCATACAGTCGTGTGAATGGGCCCTTTGGGTAACTCTAAGCACTGGTCATGTATTATAAGCATAGGTCCATATTATACTTCTGGAATTCCCTTTTAAATTCAATGAGAGCTACTTAAATCTGTACGCTGCCGGCTCCCCCTAGTGGCAACCATTCATTAATAATTACATATTATCCAGCGCCTGCAGCCTGCCTCCTGAAACAACCTGATCCCACCACTCGGGACCTCCACTGCCTCCATATTCTGGTCTCCTCACTATTTACGTCTAGCGGTGCACAGGCATGGCCACATGCTCACTTCAACCAATAACTGGCTTCAGCAGTGACGTGGCATGGATTTCTGCAAAGAAAATTCATATAATTTGGTCCACATTTTGCTGCTGTGGTATTCTGGCAGATCCGCTATAGAAAATCCCCAGCAGACCCGCCACATGTGGCCGTACCTGCAGGCACGCTTTAACTCTACAGCCAGTGAGTACTTGGCGTCGCAGGATTCTTTTTGCTATCAGAAAATCTCCTTTAGGCCTCTTGCACGCGACCGTATGGCTTTTTCAGTGTTTTGCGGTCCGTTTATAACGGATCCGTTTTTTCCGTTTCTTGCTTCCGCTGTGTTTCCGTTTCGGTTCCGTTTTTCCGTATGGCATATACAGTATAGAGTAATTACATAATAAAAATTGGGCTGGTCTTAAAATTTTCAATAGATTGTTCAGCAAAAACGGAACGGATACGGAAGACATACGGATGCCTTTCAGTATGCTTTACGTTTTTTTTGCGGACCCATTGACTTGAATGGAGCCACTGAACGTGATTTGCGGACAAGAATAGGACATGGTCTGTATTTAAACGGAACAGAAAAACGAAAAAACGGAAACGGAAGGCATACGGAGACACTTCAGTATTTTTTGCGGTCCCATTGAAGTGAATGGTTCAGTATACTGTCAGTATACTGAACTGAAAAAACTGCCAGTATACGGTCCGCAAAATACTGTCGTGTGCAAGTGGCCTTAGCCAATGTTTTTCAGGTGGAATGAATCCGCCCTCAATGCACCTCCTGTTGTTTTTAAATTAAAAATCCTCAGGATAATTCATATGGATTGTTAATCGGCATCACAGAAAGTAAAAAAAACATGTTCATCGGTGCTGATTCCGCATGGAAATTCCTATTGAAATCAGAGGGTGTACTAAAAAACAAAACAAAAAAAACACATGAAAATCCACACCAAAAAAAAGCCAAAACTTTTAATGAAAAGCAACATAAAAAAACAGTGCGGAAAGCGCGTGGAATTTTGGATTTCATGTCCAAATACAACCATGTTACCCTGAGTATTTTGCAAAGGCAAGGGTTGACCTGAGAAATAATCAGAGGGAATCCATGTCTGCTGCATGCTGCTTACTATATATTCATATTCGGACGCTTGTGTTCACATCCTGCTGTGTGTTTCTCCCCTAGTTGTGTATATAAGGAGAATGTGAGAACTCCGCTCCATCGTACTTCATCTTCGGAGAAGACCACCGGCTGTAAGGAGTGGCTCCGCATAACTTGTTCAGATGTAAGTTTTGTTTTTTTTGTCTAGTTTAGGAATTTTAGAATAAAAAAAAAAATCTTCAAATGTCTAATATACTTTATTTATCCATTCCTGTCCAAGAAAAAAGTGCGTTATCTGAAAAGTAGTATTAGCAGCAGGGCAGGAAGAGAAGCTAAAAGTTATGCCTTTGAAACTAGATATAAGAAGCTGTGTTACTTGGGTATGACAACCCTCTGCTTTAAAGCAAAATGAATCTCGGCAGACGCTGTAGTATCGTGCGTAGAGTTTATCTTTTATTGAATATTGTTCAAATATAACGCGTTTCGGCATATAGCCTTTCTCAAGGAGAAACTCCTTGAGAAAGGCTATATGCTGAAACGCGTTATATTTGAACAATATTCAATAAAAGAAGATAAACTCTAAGCACGATACTACAGCGTCTGTCGGGATTCGTTTTGCTTTGTCACGTGGGGCGTCCGCTCCTTCCCGCTGCATTGCTGATTATATCGAGTGCCGGCTGTCTCTGCTTTATGCTTGGGGCAGAATTACTAATGCTGCCTAATATTTAGCTTTAGGGGGTTGTCAGTTCAAGCATTGGTGGCCTATTGTCTGAGCGGGACCCGCACCCATCTCTAGAACGGATCCTGCAAAGTGAAGGAGAGCTGAATGCGTATATGCGGCCGTAGTGCTTGGCTATTTCCATCAGCCACACAGAAGTGAACGGAGCGGCGGCTGCGCTTGCGCAGTGCGCTTCCCATTCAATTCCATGGAAGTTCTGAAAATAGCCAAGCTCTCGTAGAAATGAATAGAGGGTGGGCACGCAAGCATGGTCAGCTCTTCTTCACTGCGTGCTCTGTTCTAGAGGTAGGTGTGGGTCTCAGAGGTGGGACCCGCACCTGTCAGACATTGGTGGCCTATCCTAGTATGCCACCAATGCTTGAGAGGACACAACCCCTTTAAGGCCTCTTTACCCGGGCTTACTCAGTAGACCAGCAACCTCTGACACTCCAGCTGTTCTGAAACTACAACTCCCAGAATCCTCCTTTCACTTCCATGGGCGTTACAAGAAGAGTCGAGTACCTGTGTATGCTGGGAATTGTAGTGTCGCAGCAGCTGGAGTGCGCAGGTTGCTGATCCCTGCAGTCTTCTGATGTACATCCCCTGATGTACATGCAGAAGTCTTCTCTTCTGTATGGGGAGGAGTGATTATTGATTCTGCACTGGACGATCTCCTGCCCAGAAACCATGATTTCGTGTCCGCGTTTTTTTACCCGATGGATGAACGTTTGCTTGTTCATCAGCTGATTGGCGACAACTTTACACAGGTCAGTTATCAGGATGGAGCATTCCTAGGAACTTCTTCCCAATAATTGCCCTAATCGTCGACTAGCTAAATGGTTCTTTACACCTTCACTAGTTCTTGGCCGACAGCCAGGGGCGTAGCTAAAGGCTCATGGGCCCTGGTGTAAGAGTTCAGCTTGGGCCCCCCTTCCCTCAGTGCTTCGTGTGTCTTCTTATACGGCACAAGGGTCTTTGGGCCCCCTCAGGCTCCGGGGCCCAGTAGCGACTGCTACCTCTGCACCCCCTATAGCTACGCCCATGCCGACAGCCATCCCTTCCAACTCCCCCATACAGGTCCTAAACCCTTGGCTCTGTTGAGGGCCTTGAAATTCAACATGCCGTGCTCTCCTGCAAGACGAGCAGTGTCCAGAACGGAGGATCACGCACACACGGAGCGTGATTTCCGGACTGCACACACTCGTCTGAAACAGCCCTTACCAAGAGTGTCCCTTACTCTGGAGGATCGGTCCTGGCTCATGCACACGAGTGTATTTTTTTTTGTCCGTGTCTGTTCCATTTTTTTCGCGGCCTGTATGCCGAACCATTCATTTCAATAGGGCCGCAAACAAAATGACTGTGTGCATTCCGTATCTGTATGTCCGCAAGTCCGTTCTGCAAAAAAAAGTACATGTCCTATTATTGTCCGTTTTGCTGATAAGCACAAGCATTGTTGCAATGGATCTGCAAAAAACGGATGCAACACGGACGTCACATGGATGTCATCCGGTTTTCTTTGCGGATCTGTGTTTTGCGGCCGGTAAAATACTTACGGTCGTGGGCATGAGTCCTTACACAAACAACCGCCGAGTTGAATGGGCACTGTGTAATGCACAATTTCTCCTGCGGTGGCGCTGCAGGTAGATTGAACACTTACTGCACAATTATTTTTATTTATTTTATGCACGTATATAGCGCTGACATATTCCGCAGCGGTTTACAGACATTCGCATCACTCGCTGTCCCCAGTGGGGCTCACAATCTAAGTTCCCTATCTTTATGTCTTTGAAGTGTGGGAGGAAACCGGAGAACCCGGAGGAAAACCCACGCAAACACGGGGAGAACATACAAACTCCATGCAGATGTTGTCCTTGGTCGGATTCGACCCCAGCGCATAGGAACACTCTGTGATCAGCTTTTTATTAAAGAATCTCTTTTAACAAGTAACAATGGTGCAAAGTGGAAAATCCCTTTAATATTGGCATACATATTATTTCTTTACAACCCGGCAGATTGATTGTATACATTAATATATAATATTCCCGCTCTCCTATAGTTATTAATATTCAACGTCATTTTTTAGGATGATGACTATGACTAAACAGCAGACGAGTCTTGTGTGAATGGACACCTACGGATCCAAGCTTGAGTCATGTGAAGGAGGCTACGAATTATACAGGATTCTATGGACTTAGTATTTTAAGTGTCTTTCAGTACGACTGCACAGTATGGATTATATTTAATATGTGTGAATTTTAACATGTCATTTTCCTAAAAGATAAGACTTTCAAAAGTGTTTTAATGCTGGTGTAACATGAAGTTACCAGTTTGCTAGTAACACCCAGACAATGTTATATACCAGAAGTATTCTTTTACCTTTTGTAGCTTGGTGCTGTAATGTAGTGGGTGTCCAGGATTCTACAAGTGCGGGCCTATCGAAAGGTGAACCCATCACTATCTGATCAGCAAAACCCCCCGCCACCTCCCCCTCCCCCCGCCGATCTGCTGTCCTGCACTAGCTCCATCACCGGAACTGCACAGCCCCATCCATTGTGTAGTGGACAGAGCTGGTTACTGCAACTTGCATTGAAGTGAATAGGAGCACAGCACCAGCTCCATCCAATACACAATGTGTAGTTCCAGCACTGACTTCCGGCAGCGGAGCTCGTGCAGGACAGCTGATTGGCCGTGCTGCGGGGTGCCGATCTGAGTATACGCCATTGTTTGTACAATCTTGGACAACCACCCCGTTAAAGGGAGTGTGATCATAATTCTTCCAGTTACAACCAGATAGTAATATATTCTATTTTTCTAATCTGTTTTTATTTTCAGATTGTAGATTATTAGTTTTTATACTATTTTCTGAACATGATTGTGGTGGGAGAAGGGGACATCTTGCCTGAGCTGCTGTTAACAGCATTTAGGGATTTGCTATGCAGCTGCCACATGGACCATAGACACAGTAGTGAGGAGGGGATTCATTAATATCGGAGGGAGAGTTTCTATTTTTATTTGTGTAATGTGTAAGCGCAGTGATGCTGACCATTTTTGTAATATACTTTAATTACTAAAATCATAAATTTCTATTAGAAAATAGCTCTAAAATCGCCCATTTTGAGCCTTAGCAGCTCCTCTGTCTTCTGTACATAACAGTGGAGACTTGCTGACACTGACTGTCATGTAAACAGAAGAAGAGCAGCTTTGCTAAGCCTCAGATGGGCTGCTCTAGAGCGATTTTCTAATAGTAATGTATGGTTTCAGTAATTAAATTAAATTACAATAACGGTCAGCGTCACTGCCCCTACACATTACACAAATAACAAATAGAATGGCAGTGACACTTTAAGGCCCCTTTACATGGCCCGATGTAGCAAGCGAAAGTTGGGAGGGAAGCCTTCCTTCCTGACAATTGCCTCCTTGTCAGTGGAGGAGACTACTGCATTTATATGTAGTGATCTCCTCCACAGTATAGGGAGGAGTGATCACTAATGCCATCGCTTGTCCCCAAACAGAATCATTGTTTACCAGTAGCAGAGGCTGTTTAGAGAGGCAAAAGATTGTTACCCGTTGGACGAGCATTTTGCATCACCTTTACACAGGAAGAATATCGCCAACGAGCATCCGTACGAGCTCTTGTTAGTGATAATCTGCCTGAACATTGGGCAGCGTAAAGGACCCTTTAGGCACGTTTTGTGACCTGTGCAGAGGTCATTGTACAGAGAGGGAGTAGATAGGCTGTGACATTACATATTGTGTATCCTGTATTATCTATCGGTCTATCTGTCTCTTGCCTGTCATTACAATGCTGTCTTGTCTGTGATGATAATGAGATGACTGCTGATTAGTGATCTGTCCCTAATTAGATTTGTTTGCCTGTTATTAGGACTAGTGCAAAAACTGCAGGATTTTTTTAAACGTATAGATAGTGACTAGAGATGAGCGAATCGACTTCGGATGAAACATCTGAAGTCGATTCACATAAAACTTCGTTCTAATACTGTACGGAGCATGGACTCCGTACAGTATTAGAATGTATCGGCTCTGATGAGCCGAAGTCATTACTTCACGAAGTCTCGCAAGACTTCGCGTAATAAGTTTAAAAATTAATTTGTACTGTAAAAAACCATTTCCCGAACTTGGGTTCGGTTCTAAGTGGTACCATGCAAGTTAAGCATCTAATCTTTAGCCATTCTCCAGCCAAAGATGGAAGGTGCCAGGAAAAACTGAACACCAGTTAATTTTTTACCAGGAGCTGGCAGAACGTCTTGAAGACCGATAAAGAAGTGTCATTTTTTGGCATGCTACTCGGCTGAAAGACAGTTCCCGTTTATATATAAGGACTCACTGAGACCCCATGTAATTAGGTGGTATTACCTACAAAACTACAGAGCACCTAGTGGTACAAATGATCGTTTTTGGCTAATAGAACAGAATCCTATTTGAGATTAGCGAAATTGGGCATGAAGGCCCCCCCCCCCCCAGGAGCAGCGCCATCCTTGTCCATAGACCGTGTCGGGTATTGCAGCACATGCCAATTCAAGCGAATGGAGCTGAGCTGCAATACCATTTACAGCCCCCCTGTTTCAGAAAAAGAAAGCCGGACCCCAGCAATATGTAAAAGGGTGGCTTGCTTTCTGCAGATGTTATAATGGATCCGAGCGTACCTTGCACTAATCCCTCCTATTTGTATGTTCCACTGATGTATGGACCTCACAAAAAGTGTCACTTTTTTTATAAACTTTAATCAGATGAAGAATTTTATTTATCTTGATAACTTGTTTCTGCTGCTATGGTGTATATAAAGTCAGATTCTGCATTCATTATATATGCTTTTATATCGCTACAGTGATTAAATTCTTTTTTTTATAATAAAAGCAAAAAAAAAAAAATCTGTATTCTTTCATCATTTTGGACATTGTATATATGATGTTTGGATCGGCCAGTGTTTCATTAATGCATTGGATATGAGTTTCTCATGGCTTTGGTTGGGAAAGCCAAACAATCAGTATGGCCATACCCCTGATCAGCTGCCTGGTAGCGCCTCCCTACAGTACAGTTTGGTACTACATGTTCTGTGCTACTCTTTACCTGTACCAGGATGGGATGCTCTTTGGACACCAGTTGACGGCGACTCCATTTTATTTTTCCAGTGTGTGCTCTATAGCACCCTCAAGAGACTCGTTCTCTACAGAGAAAGTGTCTTACAACTTCTCATGGCTCAGTCTTGACATGATAGGTGATGGTCCCCTTACATGGCACTATTAGGCCAATTATTACGTTCCTACGAAAGGTGTAAGGGTGCCACTGATCACCCCAGGAATGGGCAATCGCTCGTTTATTGGGTGAATTCATCACTAACGCTGACACATAAATAATTGTTTCTGGGCATCAGATTGTGCCGTGTAACAAGTGATCTGCTGCCCAAAAACAGTGACTGAATGAGGAGGAGCGATTGCAGTAGCCGCCGCTCATCCCCATACAGTGACCCTAACTTTATACAGTTGTGTTCAAAATTATTCAGCCCCCAATGCTGTAAAGGCTTTTAGGGAATTTAGTGTACATTTGTAATTGTGTTCAGAATGAAATCTTACAAGGACTTTTTAACCAGTTCCCGACCGCCGTACGCAGGATTGCGTCCTGCGGGCGGCCGGGATCTTCTGTTTGGACGCGCCGGGGCGTCATCTCGCGAGACGCGAGAGTTCCTGTGAACGCGCGCAGCGCGCGCTGCTCACAGTGAAGCGCGGCTCGAGAGTTGGACTACAGCCTGCCAGCGATGATCAATCGCTGGCAGGCTGTAGATGCGATATAAATCGCATCAAACAGCTATATCAGACGCTGTTTTATGAACAGCGTCTGATATAGCTGCTACCTGGTCCTCTGGTGGTCCCATTTTCTGGGATCGACCACCAGAGGACCAGGTAACACAGTAAAAGTTGCACCAAACACTACACTAACCCCCCACCCCACCCCTCACCTATTAACCCCTTGATCACTCCATCTAGACCCCTGATCACCCCCTGTCATTGATCACACCCCTTGTAAGGCTCCATTCGACGCCCATATGTGTTTTGCGGATCCGTGGATTCACGGATCCGTGGATTCACGGATCCGCGGATCCGATCCGCGGATCCTCAAAACACGGACACCGGCAATGTGCTTTCCGCATTTTGCAGATCCGCACATTGCCAGAACTATATAGAAAATGCTTTTTCTTGTCCGCAATTGCGGACAAGAATAGGACATGTTCTATATTTTTGCGGAACGGAAGTGCAGACTCGAAGCGCGGATCCGTAATTCCGATCCGAGCGGGACAAAGTCTGTCCCCATAGAAATGAATGGGTCCGCAATTCCGCTCCGCAAACAGAATTTCGGACGTATGAATGGGGCATAAGGGTCCCTTATCACCGCCAGTTAGTTAGCTACTTGTTAGGTAGCTAGCGCCCAGCCCACCGCACCGCAGTCACTGATTTGGCAGAGATTTTTTCATCCACATTGATCGATGCGAATGAAAAATCTGTGCCGCTCATTTTTTTTTTTTCAGCGCAGAGGCTGAACGGAAAAATCTCATTACCCGTATGCTCAATATAACGGAGAATCGCAGAAACTCCTAATGCTGGCCATACGTGTAATGACTGCGGAGACCCTCAAATGCCAGGGCAGTACAAAAACCCCACATGTGACCCCATTTTAGAAAGAAGACACCCCAAGGTATTCTGTGAGGGGCATGGCGAGTTCATGGAAAATTTTATTTTTGTCACAAGTTAGTGGAA
The DNA here is from genome assembly GCA_033119425.1 of Bufotes viridis. NCBI lineage: Eukaryota > Metazoa > Chordata > Amphibia > Anura > Bufonidae > Bufotes > Bufotes viridis. The sequence continues at coordinate 556,704,672 of CM065590.1, read as the reverse complement.
TATGAGACTGTAAAAAAAAAAAAAAAACAATTTCCGCTAACTTGTGCCAAATTTTTTTTCTGTGAACTCGCCATGCCCCTCACAGAATACCTTGGGGTGTCTTCTTTCCACAATGGGGTCACTTGTGGGGTATTTATACTGCCCTGGCATTTTAGGGGTCCTAAAGCGTGAGAATCCAAATGCGTAAAAATGCCCTGTGAAATCCTAAAGGTACTCATTGGTTTAGGGCCTTTGCGCATCTTGGCTGCAAAAGTATCACACATGTGGTATCGCCGTACTCAGGAGAAGTAGGGCAATGGGTTTAGGGTGTATTTACATATACCCATACTGGGTGTGAGAAATATCGCTGCAAACGACAACTTTTACATTTTTTATTCAAAGTTGTCAATATACAGAGATATTTCTCTCACCCAGCATGGGTATATGTAAAAATACACCCCAAAACACATCGCCCTACTTCTCCTGAGTACGGCGATACCACATGAGTGACACTTTTTTGCAGGCAAGATGCGCAAAGGGGCCCAAATTCCAATGAGTACCTTTTAGGAGGGCATTTTTACGCATTTTTCTTCTCACGCTTTAGGGCCCCTAAAATGCCAGGGCAGTATAAATACCCCACATGTGACCCCATTTTGGAAAGAAGACACCCCAAGGTATTCGCTGAGGGGCATAATGAGTTCATGAAAAATTAAACTTTTGTCAAAAGTTAGCGGAAAGGGAGACTTTGTGAGAAAAACAATAAAAATCAATTTCCACTAACTTGTGCCAAAAAAAAATATTCTATGAACTCGCCATGCCCCTCATGGAATACCTTGGGGTGTCTTCTTTCAAAATGGGGTCACACGTGGGGTATTTCTACTGCCCTGGCATTTTAGGGGCCCTAAAGCGTGAGAAGAAAATGCGTAAAAATGCCCTCCTAAAGGTACTCATTGAATTTGGGCTTTGCGCATCTTGCCTGCAAAAGTCACTCATGTAGTATCGCACTCAGGAGAAGTAGGGCGATGTGCTTGGGGTGTATTTTACATATACCATGCTGGTGAGAGAAATATCTCTGTATATTGACAACTTTGAATAAAAAATGTAAAAAGTTGTCATTTACAGAGATATTTCTCTCACTAAGCATGGGTATATATAAAAATACACCCCAAACCACATTGCCCCACTTCTCCTGAGTACGGCGATACCACATGAGTGACACTTTTTGCAGCCAAGATGCGCAAAGGGGCCCTAAAACCAATGAGTACCTTTAGGATTTCACAGGCCATTTTTATGCATTTGGATTCTCACACTTTAGGGGCCCCTAAAATGCCAGGTGAGTATAAATACCCCACATGTGACCCCATTTTGGAAAGAAGACACCCCAAGGTATTCCGTGAGGGGCATGGTGAGTCCACAGAATTTTTATTTTTTGGCACAAGTCAGCGGAAATTGTTTTTTTTTTTTTTTAATTTTGTTTTTTACAAAGTCTCATATTCCACTAACTTGTGACAAAAATAAAATTTTGCATGAACTCACCATACCCCTCACAGAATACCTTGGGGTGTCTTCTTTCCAAAATGGGGTCACATGTGGGGTATTTATACTGTCCTGGCATTTTAGGGGCCCCTAAAGGGTGAGAAGAAGTCTGGAATCCAAATGCGTAAAATGCCCTGTGAAATCCTAAAGGTACTCTTGGTTTTAGGGCCCTTTGCAGCCCAGGCTGCAAAAGTGGCACACATGTGGTATCGCCGCATCAGGAGAAGTAGGGCAATGTGTTTGGGGTGTATTTTTATATATACCCATACTTTGTGTGAAAATATCTCTGTAAACGACAACTTTTAAAATTTTTTATACAAAGTTGACAATTTACAGAGATATTTCTCTCACCCAACATGGGTATATGTAAAAATACACCCTAAAACACATTGCCCTACTTCTCCTGAGTACGGCGATACCACATAAGTGCCGCTTTTTGCAGCCTGGGTGTGCAAAAGGGCCCAAATTCCAACGAGTACCTTTAGGTTTTACATGGCGGCTCACAATTTAGCCTCGCCCAAAATGCCAGAACAGTAAACACACCCCACAAATGACTCCATTTCGGAAAGTAGACACCCCAAGGTATTCACTGAGGGGCATAGTGAGTCCGTCTGAGATTTTTTTTTTTTTGCCAGAAGTTATCAGAAATTGAAACTTTTTTTTTTTTTTTTTTTTCTCAGAAAGTGTCAATTTCCGCTAACTTGTGAAAAAAATGAAATGATACATGAACTCACCAAGCCCCTCCGCGAATACTTTGGGGTGTCTTCTTTCTAAAATGGTGTAATTTGGGGGATATTTATACTATCCTGGCATTCTAGCACCTGAAGAAACATGACAGGCGCTCAGAAAGTCAGAGCTGCTTCAAAATGCCGAAATTCACTTTTTGCACCATAGTTTGTAAACGCTATAACTTTTACCCAAACCAATAAATATACACTTATTGGATTTTTTTTATCAAAGACATGTAGAACAATAAATTTAGAGAAAAATTTATATAGAAATGTAGTTTTTTTGAAAAATTTTACAACAGAAAGTGAAAATGTCATTTTTTTGCAAAAATTTCGGTAATTTTTGATTAATAGCAAAAAAGTAAAAATGTCAGCAGCAATGAAATACCACCAAATGAAAGCTCTATTAGTGAGAAGAAAAGGAGGTAAAATTCATTTGGGTGGTAAGTTGCATGAAGGAGCAATAAACGGGTAAAGTAGTGTAGTGCGGAATTGTAAAAAGTGGCCTGGTCATTAAGGGTGTTTAAGCTAGGGGGGCTGAAGCGGTTAAAGAACCAAATGCAACTAAAATGACATCAATTGTTTTTGTAATACAGTATTAAATGTTTTTTTTGTGATTTCTTCATTGACACAATTATTCAACCCCTTAAAGACGACCACTCTTAAGAACAGAGGTTCATTCAAGTGTTTTCGATCAGGTATTGAAAACCCCTTTGGATGTCAAGGAGCAGCAATCAAGCATAATAAGCCCCAATTAGGCAGATGTAAAATGACTGTGATCCTCAGCTCCTTCTAGACATTTACTGGTGTGTTTACAGACATGGTGAAGTCAAGAGAATGGTCCAGGAAGACAAGAGAAGAGGTGATTTCTCTTCACAGGAAGGGCAATGGCTATAAGAAGATTGCAAAGATGTTAAACATACCAAGAGACACCATAGGAAGCATCATTCGCAAATTCAAGGCAAAGGGCACTGTTGAAACGCTACCTGGTCGTGGCAGAAAGAAGATGCTGACTTCGACTGCTGTGCGCTACCTGAAGTGCAAAGTGGAGAAAAGTCCCCGTGTGACTGCTGAGGAACTGAAAAAAGATTTGTCAGATGCGGGTACTGAAGTTTCAGCTCAGACAATAAGGAGCACACTGCGTAATGAAGGCCTCCATGCCAGAACTCCCAGGCGCACCCCCTTGCTGTCTCCAAAGAATAAGAAGAGTCGACTGCAGTATGCCAAAAGTCATGTGGACAAACCACAAAAGTTTTAGGATAGTGTTCTGTGGACTGATTAGAACTGTTTGGGCCCATGGATCAACGCTATGTTTGGAGGAGGAAGAACAAGGCCTATGAAGAAAAGAACACCTTGCCTACTGTGAAGCATGGCGGGGGTCAATCATGCTTTGGGGCTGTTTTGCTTCTACAGGTACAGGAAGCTTCAGCGTGTGCAAGGTACCATGAATTCTCTTCAGTACCAGGAGATATTGGATAAAAATGTGATGCAGTCCGTCACAAACCTGAGGCTTGGGAGACGTTGGACCTTTCAACAGGACAATGATCCCAAGCATACCTCCAAGTCCACTACAGCATGGTTGCAGATTAAAGGCTGGAACATTTTAAAGTGGCCATCGCAGTCACCAGACTTAAATCCGATTGAGAACCTCTGGTGGGACTTAAAGAAAGCAGTTGCAGCGCGCAGGCCTAAGAATGTGACTGAACTGGAGGCTTTTGCCCATGAAGAATGGGCGAAGATACCCGTAGATCGCTGCAAGACACTTGTGTCAAGCTATGCTTCACGTTTAAAAGCTGTTATAACTGGAAAAGGATGTTGTACTAAGTACTAAGATTGAATGTCACTTGGGGGTTGAATAAAACTGATAATGATGTGAGCACAGAAAAGACATTTGTGGTTATTTCATTATAAATGTTCTGTTATATTTGTCTGACTTACAAGTGCCTCTTTGATTTAATTGTAAACAAGATGACTGAAATGATCAAAATCAATGTCAAACTGGCCAAAACACTCAATTTCAGTGGGGGTTGAATAATTTTGAACACAACTGTATTTCTCTATTTCCACCTCTACTTGGTTTATATACTCTGTCCAGACCTGACACACTCGTACAATCTACACAACCTCCGTCTACTTGAACAAAGTGGATGCGAAGGATAAATTGTGTGTTCCCGAATAGGAAGCACCATGAGAACACTACAAAAACAAGTAAGTGAACAGTGGCACATGTAAAATCAGCATCTAGACACTATGGAGGAGATTTATCATCTTGCTTGCACCAGAAAAGTGGCTTTAAAAACTTACAAGCTGTGTGTGTGTGACTTCTTAAACGCAACTTTTTTTGGGGAAAAAAAGTCGCAAGTGCCTCCTTTTCCACCGCCCTCACCACTTTTACAAAAGAGTGGAAAAGTGGCTTGGACAACTGCTGACACTAATTTATCTTCATTTCTACCAGTTTTCTGAAGCTAGAAATCTACGGCAACTCTGAGCTGTTGTAGGTTTCTGTTTAGGTGCACGGACCGCCGGAGGATGAGCTTCATTTATGATGAGGCGTGCGCATCCTCCAGCGGCTCAGAAAGCACCGGTCTGACTCTTGATAAATGTTCCCCTTTTTTCAATAACATAAAGGTTGTATAGATTGTATGGGTATGTCAGGTCCAGAAAGTATATAGAAACCAAGTAGAGGTGGTAACTGGGGACATAGTGAGGGCCAGAGGAATATTTGGGATACAAGGTTCCCTGCAGGGATGAAGAAGCGAACAGATGTTATGTATTTTTATTGAGTGTTTATCCACATCAATTTGGAATTTTTCGACGGAGGTGCCAATGATTAATTAAAGAGGACCTTTCACTGGTCTACAGTTTATTAGGCAAAGCTATGTACATGGAGAGCGGCACCCAGGGATATCCCTGCACTTACTTGTATCCCTGGGTGCCGCTCCGTTCGTCCTCTGTAGCCGCCGGTATCGGCGCTCGTGCTTCTACAATTTTGCCTGGGGCGGAGACTTATCCCAGGCCTGAAGTGCTGGCCAATCGCAGCGCTCAGCACATATTTAGGATATGAGCTGAGCGCTGCGATTGGCCAACGCTCCAGCCCTGGGAGAAGGAGACGCCCAGGGCAAAAGTAGAAGTCTCCGCCCCAGGCAAAATTGTAGAAGCACGAGCGCTGGTACCGGGGGCTACAGAGGACGAACGGAGCGGCACCCAGGGATACAAATAAGTGCAGGGTCATCCCTGGGTGCCGCTCTCCATGTACATAGCTTTGCCTAATAAACTGTGGACCAGTGAAAGGTCCTCTTTAAAGGGGTTTTCTGAGCCTAGGCGATGTCCAAGCTGAGAGAAGCCCGCAGAGTTACTGCAAGCGTAGGGGCTTTCTCAAACAGCTGATCGACTGGGGTCCCAGGTGCCAGACCCCCACCAATCAGATACTGATGATCTATCCAATATAAAAATCTACCCTTTAAATGTATACAATGTAAACAGATATCTATAATGACTTGCGTGTCTCTGTCAAAGAGTGCACATGAGGTAAGTATGTTAATGAAATATGATTAGCACCTGTGAAACCAGAATGCCGGCTGAGAGAAGACCATTATGCCATGAGTAAGGACAAGTCATACTATGTCCGAAACGAGTAGGTTTGGTTTTATATCCTTCTGTGCAAGATGTTTTAATCTTCCTATAATAAAGGATTAAAGTTTTTATGGGGTGCTGGACAATCCCCTTTGCAAATACGGATGACATGCGGATGACTTTTGTAACCTTTCCACATGTCATCCGGATTTATGCGGATCCATTCACTTCAATGGGGCTATGGTCCACAATTTGCGGACAAAAGTAGGACATGCTCTACTTTATTTACGGTTCCGCATTGCGGAAATGAAAGGATTTGCGGATGCGGAGAACATACGGAATGCTCTACGCATCTTTTGCGGACCCATTGAAATGAATGGGTTCGCATATCTTCCGCAAACTTGTAGGAAACAGGCCGAACTGGATGGACAAATGTCTTTTTTCGGTCTTATATACTATGTTACTACTATGTTACTAATATTTCCGCATTTTTGCGGACGTGTTAATTAGGCCTTAGACTGTCTAGTCTTAAGTTTTTACCACCCTTACCTTTGTGCCAGTCGTATGCCTGCAATTCCTAAAGCCATGCCCCAAGGCAAAAAGAAGTGTCTGCACCAATAAATGTGGAAGGCAACCTTTGCTCCAGAATATTTTGCACATTTGCAATAGTAAATCTACCCCGTTGCTCATATTGAAGCCAAACCCTTTTAATATGGTGAGCACCTTGTGTAGGTGCAGTCAACATGGCCGCTTCTCTTCTGTGTGGAAATCAGACCTTTTTTTTTATCATGGCAGATCTATAGTAACTTGTATTAGTACAGTAGATCTCTACCATCATGCTGTATGCAGTGAGCTCCCTCTAGTGGTGGCTGCAGGAAGGCAGAACTTGGAGCTCTGTTTTAGCTTCACCTTCAGTTAATTTAGTATTTTGTGAGTAGTTAGTGTTTTTTTTATTTTTTTTCTAACATTTTGCGACTGGTTGACCTGTAGATTTTGGTCAACCTTAACAACGTGTACTCGCTAGTTGAGTAATTTTGAAACTAAGTTCTGAGAAGTTGTCAGATAAGACTTGCTGAAACACGCAGAGCTGTCAGCTAGTTAGAACATGACAAAAATCAGGTTATATGGCTATTTGCTTTAACTATTTCCTGCTTTGTCTCAAGCAGAATAGCTGACTTTGTTATTTTACGCTTTGCTTTGCCACTAATACATATGGAACTAACGCTAGAACGTCCGGCACATTTCACAGGCAACAATTAAAGGGCATCTGTCAGCAGATTTGTACCTATGACACTGTCTGACCTGTTACATGTGCGCTTGGCAGCTGAAGGCATCTGTGTTGGTCCCATGTTCATATGTGCCCGCATTACTGAGAAACATGATGTTTTATTATATGCAAATGAGCCTCTAGGAGCAATGGGGGCGTGGCCATTACACTTAGAGACTCCACTCTCTCTGCAACTGCGCCCTTTGCACTTTTACAGGGCTATGGGTGATCATGTTTTCAATGCCTGGCCCTGTCAATCAAAGTGCAGAGGGCACAGCAGTTGCAGGGAAAGAAGAGCCTCTAGGAGTAACGGCAACGCCCCCATTGCTCCTACCAGCTCATTTGCATATATTAAAACATTATTTTTCTCAGTAATGCGGGCACATATGAACATGGGACCAACACAGATGTCTTTAGCTGCCAAGTGCACATGTAACAGGTCAGCCAGTGTCATAGGGACAAATCTGCTGACAGATGCCCTTTAACATACACAAAAGAGAACAAAAAGACAGTCTGAGATTGGGTCTATAATCAGTTTACCCCTCTCCTTACCAAACACATTTTCTGTGTTTTAAGTACATGCATTTTGAAAGCTAGAACTTTTTCCATTCTGGTATGTAAATAATTTTTTCCCTTTTTTGATGATACATAAGGCTTTATGGGACTATGTAAAAAAAAAAAAAAAAAGAAAATGTGTTGCATTTTTTTTATTTTTATCGTAAAATGCAACTAAAATACGTTTTTAAACTCCTTTCCATAGTAGTCATTTTTATATAGTATATATTTAGTATAGATCATATATATATGATCTCTCAAGGTGGGGTTAGCTGTGTTGTGGCGTTACAGAGGGAATATAGCCCTCAGAGAGGTAGTACAAGGCTGTTCAGACTCATTGCAGAGCAGTTCTGGGTCTGCTAAGACCCAGCAGCTTGTGCTGTTAGGGTATGTTCAGACGACCACAATTGTCGCGCGACAAAAAGTCGCACTATTGTCGCGCGACAATTTTTATAATGGGAGTCTATGGTGTCGCGCTACAAATGTTGCAGTGTAGTGGTTCCCAAATTGTCGCGCGACTTTTTGTCGTCGTGTGAACGTAGCCTTACCGAGCCCCCAGCAATCACATGATCACTAGGACCAGAGCAGGAACGTGCTGCATTGCTGCTTCCTGATCGCTATACAACAAGGGAAAAGACAGATGAAAAAAAAAAGGGGCTCCCCACTTCTGAAGCTGCTATCTCTGCAAGGAATATCCTTGCAGAGATAAGTGCAGATGCGCGGACATTTAGGCTGGGTTCACACGAGCGTGTCCGGATTATGTCTGGATGCATTGCGGATGCGTTCAGTGAAAACTGTGCGATTTCACAGGAAAGCCATTCAGTTTTGCCTGCGATTGTGTTCAGTTGTTCAGTTTTTTCCACGCGGATGCAATGCGTTTTGATGCGTTTTTCACGCGCGTGATAAAAAACTGAAGGTTTACAAACAACATCTCCTAGCAACCATCAGTGAAAAACGCAACGCACCCGCACTTGCTTGCGGATGCAATGCGTTTTTAACGCAGCCCCATTCACTTCTATGGGGCTAGGGCTGCGTGAATAACGCAGAATATAGAACATGCTGCGATTTTCACGCAACGCATAAGTGATGCGTGAAAAAAAACGCTCATGTACACAGCCCCATTGAAATGAATGGGTCAGGATTCAGTGCGGGTGCAATGCATTCACATCACGCATTGCACCCGCGCGGAAAACTCGCCCGTGTGAATGCAGCCTTATAGTCAATGGGTGGTCTGCACGTGCTTAAACGTGGCACTGGCTCAGGAGCTAAACTGGTGCCATAGCCTGCTGTTTAAAAGAGTGGACACTCACCAGTGTTGGCCTTCATCTGAGGCAACTCTGATGATAGACATTTAAGCCCCCGCATACACTGCCCGCGCTCTACAACATTCTCTTCAGGGTATTCAGCAACTCCCCTGGCCAGCTGGATTGCCAGATCTCTCCCCTATTAACAATGCCTGGAGTAGGAAGTTCTCTTTGTTTCTACCTGTCCATAGGATTTTTGTAGCATTTCTGTGGTGTTCTGTTTCTTTTTGGCTGCATTTTTTAAGAAAAAAAACTTTAGTTCTGTATTAAGGATGAGCGAATCGATTCTACTGTTTTAGCATTCGTCCCGAATTTCCCAAAAAGTTGAGATTCTATCAAACCTCATTTTTTTGTGAGAGAATTAATAATTTTTTTACTCCATACAGCAGAGGACAAACATCCTCATTAAAATACTCCACACCACTATCATCCCACTAATTGCGGAAGATGCATGGGCCAAAACTCACAGTATGTCATTGGTGGGAGGCACTCCCAATTTCACACTTGGGGTTAAATAAAATACAGCCGGTTCCTCGTTATACATAATTCCAAATGTGGAAAAGTGATGAACAAATCTTGTGCAAAACTGCAAAGTTATGGGACAAACTCCAATTTCCGCATCGTCCTGCAGCAGCACAGAATGGGATATTCTGTCCCCAGTGTCCGTACTAGGACCAGCCCACCTAGAATACTAAACAACAAGAATTAGCATACTCAGTTAGCATAATTAATTCACCTCTATGAAATCCCCTCCTCCCTGACAACACTCGTGTATTATTTTGTCCTCATTGCATATATGTGTGCATCTATTCGATTTCAATACCATGAAAAAATATTGTGATACTCTATACCATGCAAAAAAAAGTTGTCATGCATTCCGCATTTTATGGAACATCCGGCCCATAATAGAACAGTCCTATCCTATTTTTTGGGGGGACAAGGTGACAAAAAAATGGCGAATCGCAGTTTTTTTTTTCCTGTTACGGCGTTCACCGCATAGGAGATATTTTTTGGACTTGTTCTATTAGGGTGAATAGGACTTTACACTGTCCCTGCAGCTCTGTGCTTTGGGAGCCAAGGCTTCAGTAGCATCCTGGCTGCCATGGTAACCGATCAGAGCCCCACGATTTCACTGCTGAGGCTCCAATCAGAAGCTGCGACCGCCACCAATGAGGAGGGGACCCTGTGGCCACTGGCACCAATGACTATAATACTGGGACTGTGGGTGGGCTCACTGCTCCACCAATGATTATAATTAACCTGTTAATACAAATGTAGGATGCGGGTGCCGGTGGTATCACATACCCAGCCTCTATGACTGGTCGGCAGATCGCAGCGCCCTGTCATGGAGGGCGGGTGCCGGGGATGTGATATGGCCGGCACCTGTATTCTTACATTTGTATTAGGCCTCATGCACACGACCGTTGTTTGTTTCCGTGTCCGTTCCGTCCGCAAATTTTGCGTCCACCCAAAAAAACGGGTGACGTACCGTTGTTTTTTTGCGGATCCGTTTTTTGGGCAGATCCATTGTAATAATGCCTATCCTTGTCCGCAAACGTAAAAAAAATAGGACATGCTCTATTTTTTTGACGGAAGAAAAACGGTTGACCATCTGCATTTTTTGACGGACCCATTGAAATGAATGGGGAAGCGTCCTATCCGTGAAAAAAAACGGAACGGACGTGGAAACAAACAACGGTCGTGTGCATGAGGCCTTAACAGGTTAATAATGTTCATTGGTGGTGTAGTGGCCACAGCCCCACCCCTCTTCCCCTTCCTACTCATTGGTGGCAGCGGCACAGGGGGGAGGGAGGGACTCCCTCCTTCTCCACTGTCCTGCTCAGGAGAACAGGGTGTTCGCTGAGAGCGGCGCGTGCCATGTTCTCTAAGAGATACTAGGCTGTGAAGTAGCGCAGCCAAGTATCAGAAAATAGTAAAACCCGGTATCGAATCAATCCGGGTACAACAGTATTGATTGGGTATCGACAGTTCGATACCTGGTTGTATTGTAAGGGTATTTTTAAGTGACTGATTAGTTCTCCCCTTAAATTCTGTTTAATACTCTGTGTAATAGTTTATAAGTTTCCCTTGTAATGAAGTGGGTTAGAGATAGTACCCATCCGCCATTGTGCTGATAAGACCACATTCCTGAGTGATCTCAGAGACATGCGTGCTGCACACTGAAGGAGGGGCTAACAGGTTAAAACATTATAGCCCACATTTTCTCAGCAGACTCCACCAGGCCCTCCATTCTAGGTAGGATCTGAGTATGATTGCCGTATCTCTCTTGTACACCCTGAGGTGTCAGTCATGTGTTATAACGGGGTAGACAGCCATGGGTTATAGCATGATCGATTGAATCTACACCCCATTTAGGCTAGTGATGATTATTTACTTTTTATTATTCTGTATGTGATTTGTTTGTGTTATCGTATATTTAATCACTTAGTAAATATATTTATTCACGTAGCCTGTGTAAGCTTATTAATTCTCAAATCTTTTGAATTCACTTTACGTTACACCAGTGCAACCCTAGTCACTAGCGACCTCCCTGTCCAACTATTTGCAACTATTCCAACTATTTCTCCTGATTAAAACATTGTTTTTCTTTTGTTGATCCGAGGCTCCTTTCCTGATTTATGATACTTATGATTTCCCTTTTATTGATATGCAAATTAGCCCTTTGGTGCAATGAGGGTGTCACCGTTGCTCTGGTTGCATCCAAAGATCCGCTCCTTTCTGTGGCCAGCCAATTCCTCCCTGTCTGCTTTTCCAATGCCTGGTCCAGTCAATCAAAGCAGCGAGGAAGTGGTTGGCCACAGAAATGAGCGGAGCTTGGGTGCAACAGGAGCAAAGGTGACGCCCTCATTGCACCAAAGCCCTAATTTGCATATTTTAAAAAGTATCATAAATCAGGAACGGCGTCGCGTTAACAAAAGAAAAAAACTGTGTTTTAGGAGAACCACAGCTATGTTTCCATGCAAACTGTTGGATAGAGAGGTTGCTGTGACAGATTCTCTTTAAAGGGTTAGGATGCACCATAATTTTCTGACTGTTGGGGCTTTGATTTCTGGTAATTTCACCAATTCTGAGATTAAAGGGAACCTGTCACCACGAAACGCAGTGTAATCTGCAGGCAGCATGTTATAGAGCAGGAGGAGCTGAGCAGGTTGATATATAGTTTTGTAGTAAAAGATTCAGTAAAACTTGTAATTTATACATTTAAATCTCTGCTGTTTCTGGGTTGGGAGTCCATGGACGGTCCTATCAATGAGTGACACCTATAACTATCCACACTCCTACAGGGAAGGCTGTCCATCACTGATAAGACCACCCACTGGACTCCTACACCCGGCAGAGATTTAAATGAATAAATGATAGGTTTTGCTGAATCTTTTCCCATAAACCTATACATCAGACTGCTCCGCTCCTCCTGCTCTATAACATGCTGCCTGCGGATTACACTGCATCTTCATGGTGACAATAAAAGGCTGCAGTAAACTCTATGCAGCGAATAATGCTGGCTACACACAGAAGCCATCCTTACAGCTGCTGAATCAGCTAAATGCTATATCCCTTAATCCCCGGGGGCCCCCTTTAATTTTCATAATCACAGGTGTTCTTTTTCTCGTGAATTTATAATAAGCGTATTAAGAGCCTGTGATGAAGGGTGTGTTTTGTTAATTGGAAATCTTAAAGCAACAAAAGGCTTAGGGTTTATATACTGTATATAGTATAGTCACGGCTCTATGCATGTGAGAGCTTTAATTGCTGGGAAGAGATCAGATCTTATTCGTGTGTGGAGAAACTATTTCCTAGTTTAGATTATGGGCTCTGTCCCTTTAAATGGCATCTGTCAGCAGATCTGTCCCTATGGCACTGGGTGAATATGTTACATGTGCACTTGGCAGCTGAAGACATCTGTGTTGGCTCCATGTTCATATGTGCCCGCGTTACTGAGAAAAATGTTTTAATATATGCAAATGAGGCTCTAGGCACAACAGGGGCGTTACCATTACACCTGCAGCCTCTGCTCTCTCTGCAACTGCTACATCCTCTCCACTTTGATAGGGTAGGGTGGGGTGATGTTTTCACTGCCTGGTCCTGTCAATCTAAGTGCAGAGGGTGTGACAGTTGAGAGAGCAGAGCGTCTAGGTGTAATGGTAACGCCCCCGTTGCTCCTAGAAGCTCACTTGCATATAGTAAAACATCATGTTTCTCAGTAATGCGGGCACATATGAACATAGGACCAACACAGATGCCTTCAGCTGCCAAGTGCACATGTAACAGGTCAGCCAGTGTCATATGTACAAATCTGCTGAAGATGCCCTTTAAACCCCTCTGGACCGCTGCACGCAGATACGCGTGATCGCGGCGGCCCAGTTATTCCTCGTTGGCGCGTCATGTCGCGAGAGGCGAGATTTCCTGTGAGCGCGCGCTCACAGGATCGCGTCGGGAGGAAGTTTAACTACAGCCTGACAGCGCTGATCGTGCGCTGGCAGGCTGTTGTAATTAAAAAAAATCGCATATCAGACGCTGTTTTGTTAACAGCATCTGATATGCCTGCTGCCTGCTCCTCTGGTGGTCCCTTTTGCTTGGGACCACCAGAGGAAACATATGTAAGTGCACCAATCACCACACAGACCCCCCCACCCCTCCATCCACCCTCCATTGGGGTGTCTTCTTTCTAAACTGGGGTCACTTGTGGGGTATGTATACTGCCCTGGCATTTTAGGGGTCTCTAATGCGTGAGAAGTCGTTTGGAATCCAAATGCGTAAAAATGTCCTGTGAAATCCTAAAGGTACTCATTGGAATTTGGGCCCCTTTGCGCATCTTGGCAGCAAAAAAGTGTCACTCATGTGTTATCGCCGTACTCAGGAGAAGTAGGGCAATGTGTTTTGGGGTGTGTTTTTACATATACCAATGCTGGGTGTGAGAAATATCTCTGTAAATGACAACTTTTTAAAATTTTTTTATACAAAGTTGTCAATTTACAGAGATATTTCTGTAAAAATACACCCCAAAACACATTGCCCTACTTCTGAGTACGGCGATACCACACGTGTGACACTTTTTATCAGCCTAGGTGCGTAAAGGGGTGTAAAGTCCAACAAATACCTTTAGGCTTTACAGGGCTGCTCACAATTTACCCCCGCCCAAAATGCCAGAACAGTAAACACACCCCACAAATGACCCCATTTCGGAAAGTAGACACCCCAAGGTATTCACTGAGGAGCATAGTGAGTCCGTGGGAGATTAATTTTTTTTTTGGCTGAAGTTAGCAGAAATGGAAACTTTATTATTATTTTTTTTTCCTCAGAAAGTGTAATTTTCCGCTAACTTGTGAAAAAAAATTAAATCATACATGAACTCGCCATGGCCCTCCGCGAATACATTGGGGTGTCTTCTTTCTAAAATGGTGTCATTTGGGGGGTATTTATACTATCCTGACATTCTAGCACCTGAAGAAACATGACAGGCGCTCAGAAAGTCAGAGCTGCTTCAAAATGCCGAAATTCACTTTTTTATACCATAGTTTGTAAACGCTATAACTTTTCCCCAAACCAATAAATATACACTTACACTTAAAAAAAATTTACAACAGAAAGCGAAAAATTTAATTTTTTTGCAAAAATGTCGTTACATTTTTATTAATAGCAAAAAAAGGAAAAATGTCAGCAACAATGAAATACCACCAAATGAAAGCTGTATTAGTGAGAAGGAAAGAAGGTAAAATTCATTTGGGTGGTAAGTTGTATGACGGAGCAATAAACGGTGAAAGTAGTGTAGTGCAGAATTGTAAAAAGTGGTCTGGTCATTAAGGGGGTTTAAGCTAAGGGGGCTAAAGTGGTTAAGGAATACTCTAGGAAAATCTGCGCCACTTAATTATACATAGTGATGAGCTTAAAGGGACCGTGCAATGTAAAGATACTGAAAACCTGTTCTCAAGATAGGTCATCAATAACAGATCAGCGGTGGTCTTACTCCGGACACGCCGGTCAATCAGCTGTTTGAAGGGGGTCCTCTTAATTGCACCATCTCCTTTCTAGCAGTGGTGCAGTTTAGTTTCAAATGCTAGTCCCATTCACTTGAATGAGAGAGGAAGATGTAATTATCCTACACCGCCACTATATTCTAGACGGCATGCACTTAAACATAGAAGAGGAAGCAGTGCTTGCGAAAGAACCCCTAAGAACCCCATTAGTCCCCTTTCAGACGAGCGAGTACCACACATCGGACTTGCAACGTGAGTATGCTGCAGCTCCCATCCTGACCTCCCAGCACTGATGGGGTTGCTTAGCATTATATTGAGTTGTGATGCTTTGTAACCCTTAGAGGTCTGAAATGTATTGTATAACACTGACATCCAATACATTCCAGAACTGTAAGGGTTACATAGCACCATAAATCAATATAATGCTATGCGACCCCGGCAGTGCTGGGAGGTCAGGACGGGAGCTGCAGCATACTCGCGCTGCGAATGCCGTGTGTAAAACTTGCTCGTCTGAAAGGAGCCTAAGGGTCTCACACGACTGTATTTTTCATCCATGTGTTTTCTGCATTTTTTGCGGACAGCACACTGACCCATTCATTTATGTTAGGCCATGCACACAACTACATTTTTTGCGTATCCATGTGCCTTTTTGCAAATTACAGAACATGTCCTATTCTTGTCTGCATTGCGGATGAGAATAGCCATTTCCATTGATCAGAGTGATAAAAATTCAAAGTTCCACAGAAGCTAACCTGTATTTTGCGGACCAAAATACGGACCCGGTCGTGTGCATGTAGATTTGAATTCAGATTGTCACCGATTTCATCTTTTGCCTTTCATAGGGTGAAATCAGTAGCATGAGTTAATATGCTGCAGGTGTAATTTCCACACTGCAGGTGTATTTCTGCCCATATTTCACCCGGATTTTGTCTGCAGTATGTGGATATGACTTGCTTAAATCTCATCCACTGTAAATGATGCGGGTTTTGCGGCAGTGTATCCGTCTGGGGTGGTGGTGGGGTGTCACAGAGCACTGCCTCCATCTATCATAGTTTTATGACCTGTCTAGTAAATAAAGTAAAAAAGAAAATGTTGTCACAGGAAACCCCTGGGAGACCAATGGGATTTGAAAGCTTCACAGTAGTGCCATCTACTGGTGAAAAGTAAGAAATTCATCTCTATATCTCTACTATGATAGTTATATACTGTACATTATTAGTACCACTTACTTTTCCAGCCTTTTGTTGCCCCCTGATATCATTTTTTTTCCTGAAATGGTAAAATGTCTCACTTTCAACATCTGGTCTGTGTTCTATGATCTGCTGTGAATAAAATATGGGTCCATGAGTTTAGTCCATTCGTTTATTATTAACATTTATTTACATCTTACTTAGTGTCTTAACTTCATTGGAATTGGGGTTGTATATCTACACCGATCAGCCTTAAGCACCTACCTAATTTTGTATAGATCTCCTTTTTTCTTCCAAAAAAGCTCCTACTGATCGAGGCATGGACTCGAGAAGACCTTCGGAGGTGCCCTTGCAGCGGGCCGGCCACAGGGGCATGTGTGAGTATGGATGTTGCTGGATGGCTGCTGAAGAAGTTGGACTCACGGTTCTGAAGCTCCCTGGGCCGGTCTGCAGTGACGGGAAGGGCGCACACCGGTTCTTGGGATCCTCCTGCCTGATGGCAGTCAAGGTGTCCTTGATGTTGATGGTTTTATGGTGCAAGGGGATGTGCAAGCCCCAAAGCTGTGTATGGAGGGCTAGTCTCATTCCCTTGTTGGTTAAGCTGTGCAATCTTTTCTTTCCTGGCCTAAGAGATGCAATATGTATATCTCTGGATATCCTCAGATGCCCCAGTATCCTCGGGGGAATACAGTCTTTAGACCAGGCATCCTCAAACTGAGGCCCTCCAGCTGTTGTAAAACTACAACTCCCACAATGCCCTGTAGTAGGCTGATACCTGTAGGCTGTTCGGGCATGCTGGGAGTTGTAGTTTTGCAACAGCTAGAGGGCCGCAGTTTGAGGATGCCTGCTCTAGACAGTGGATCCTTTCTGCCCTATTTGATATGGTAGTAAACTGGACATTTGTTATTTTCCCACCACATGCAGAGATGTCTCTAGCTTCAGTTCAGATGCAATTATCTTTCTCTAACTAAGGCCTCTTTCACACGGGCGTCATGTTTGACGCCCGGATAAGAGGCGGGTGCGTTGCGGGAATATGCGCGATTTTCCTGCGCGGGTGCAAACGTTTGTAACGCGTTTTGCACGCGCGTGAGAAAAATCGCCATGTTTGGTACCCAACCCGAAGCCGGACTTCATCACTGAAGTCCGGTTTCGGGTCTTCTGGAGAATTGATTATTTTCCCTTATAACATGGTTATAAGGGGAAATAATAGCATTCTTAATAAAGAATGCATAGTAAAATGAAGTAGAAGGGGTTAAAAATAATAAAAGTTAACTTACCTTAGCCACTTGATCGCGTAGTTGCGATCTGTCCTCTCTTTCCCTGCATCAGCTAAGATCTAAAGGACTTGTGATGACGTCACATCACATGGTCCAATCACATGGTCCATCACCATCTTAAGACTTGCATGCGGATGCTTGCGATTTTCCCGCAGCCCCATTCACTTTTATGGGACCTGCATTGCGTGAAAAACGCACAAAATAGAGCATGCTGCGATTTTCACGCAACGCAGAAGTGATGCGTGAAAATCACCGCTCATGTGCACAGGGTCCGGATTCAGTGCGGGTGCAATGCGTCCACTTCACGCATTGCACCCGTGCGGAAAACTCGCCCGTGTGAAAGGGGCCTAAGTCTCTAACTAATTACCTTTCTCTAAGTAGTCTGCAAACCCCTTAGTATGGCTTCCCCACCTTCTCTCCTTCCTTTCCAAGGGCTGATATGTGCCCTTAGGGACTGCTGTATGGAAAGGGTTAACAGGGAGGGAGCTCCCTCCCTCCCCATCAGACCTGCGCTGCTGTGGCAGCGTCCCGATGGTTACCATGGTAACTGGATGCCTTCACAGGCTTCCCGCTTGCCATGGTGTAGCTAAGCCTGATCAGGCTCCTGCTAAAGGCTAAGTGTAATGTGTACTGCAGTGTATTATAGAGGCATCAGACCCACTGGATCTTCAAGAACCAAGTGGGTCTCGGTAAAAAAAAAAATGCAAAAAAATGTAAAAGTAAAAATAATCTAATTTCTTCTTATAGCTGCACATTTATAATTGATTAAAAATTGAAAAAATAAAATATACTACACATGTTTTATATAAAGCGTCTGTAACGACCTGATCTACGAAAGGGTCATGTTACTTTCCCCAGACGGTGAACCCCATGAAAAAAAAAAAAGAAAAACTATGATGGAATTTAAATTTTGCCCACCTCACTTCCCAAAAAAGGTATTAAATGTAATCGAAAAAGTCGTATGTACCCCAAAATGGTACCATTCAAACTGTCATCTCATCCCGCAAAAAATACATGAGACAATTGATTAAAAAATGAAAAAAATATGGCTTTCAGAAAATAGAGACACAAAAACATTTTTTTTCCTAAAATGCTTTTATTGTGTTAAAGTGAAAAAAAAAAAAAAAGAAAGAATACATATTAGGTATTAAATCTCACATCACCTAACTCCTCAGGTGAACACCATAAAAAATAAAAACTGTGCCAAAAAAAGCCATTTTTTGTCACCTTACATCACAAAAAGTGCAATACCAAGCGATCAAAAAGTCATATGTACAACCTGCTCTATAAAAATAGCACATGATCTAACTTGTCAGATGAACATTGTAAAAAACAAAAAAAAAAAACTGTGCCAGAACAGACATTTTTGGTAACCTTGCCTAACAAAAACGTAATATAGAGGAATTAAAAATCATATCTAAGAATAGTATCAATAAAACTGTCACCTTATCCCATAGTTTTCAAAAAGAGGTCATTTATGGGGTGTACTTCTTCATTTCCATGTGCTTTGTAGAAAGAAAACTGTCTTTAAATCGACACTTTTGTGTAAAAAATGAAAATTTTATTTCTTTTCACCTTCTTAGCATTAATTTCCTTAAAAGACTAGGGGGTCAAAAAACTCACTACAACCATAGATGAATACGTTAAGGGGTCTAGTTTTCAAAATGGGGTCACTTTTGGGGGGGTTCTATTATTCTGACACTTAGAAGCCACTGCAAACTTGGCTTGTTGCAGGAAAAAATATGTACTTCAAAAAATTTTAAATTTATGTTAAAACGGTAAGTCTGCTAAATTAAAAAAAAAAGTTTAAGTTTTTTTGTAAGTGCAGCCAAAATAAAGATGTGAAAATATATTTCTGATAAAAATATTGAATAGTATTTATGTATGTATGTGAAATATTGCAGTTGAAAATAGCAAAATATGCTAATTTTTTTAAATTTTTAGACAGATGTTTCATCAGTTGCCGTACAAAAGGAGTCATCTACAAGGCAACTTGTGTATGTGGTCTTGAATATATAGGTAAAACGACCCGTGAATTTCGGAGGCGTATTGGCGAGCACCTGGGGGACATGCGACATGGAAGGGATACTCCTTTGGCCAAACACATTGAAGTGAATCATGATGGAGATTACTCTAGACTGACTTTCTTGGGGATAGAGGTAGTCCCCCCGTCAAAGAGAGGGGGAAATTTGAACAAGAGAGTATTGCAAAGAGAGACCTGGTGGATATTTGAATTAAAGACGGTCCAAACGAGAGGTTTGAATGATCAGTTGTTATTTGGCTGTTACATCTAGACTATTCACTCTAGGACTAATGCATTTGTCCCACAATTTAACATCTACCCATAATTTATCTGGGTATGAGGCTAGTCATTACTCCATGTCATTTGATTTTCTGTATTTTATGTCAATCTGTTACTTATTATTTCATGTTAGTTTAAGTTTTGTATTTATCTTCCATCATTTTAAATTATTTCACACGAATATCTAATGTATACTTTTCTAATTAGTGTGTGCAGCCGAACATATCCTACCAGGTTATGGACCTAGAATCAGATGCATCGTTTGCGGAACGGATGGGAATTTGCCCGTCTAGTTGCGAAGTACTATCAAGTGAATCTCGGTGAGTGTAGTGAGGAGTCGTCTCTGGCTCATTTAGCCTCCTCACACTCCCACGCAAAAACCCGCCCAACCACAGCATCATGGATCGAGGCGTGTACCGATTAGCTGGACGCGCCCACTTTGAACTGGATAGCGGTCACGTGACCTAACTGGTCATGTGCCCGCTCAGGTGATCGCTCACATGACATAAGAAGCGGTCCTATAGTAAATCCGCGGGGGCTTAAAACCAGCGAGCACGGACGCTTGGGCTGTCACTGCCACACGCAGGACGGATGCAGGCTTGGTCCATGAATATCAACTACATCATGGAGAGCTAAGTCTCAAACAATACAGCGACTGATCATCTGTTTTTGATTTCTGAAATTGATGATTTGTGAGTCTGGTTTGTACTGGGCCTGTATTTGAGGCTATTGGGCACTTGGTTGCCAATGTTGTTGTACTAGTCCCCTGATGATTTGGCTGAGGGCCATTGAAACGCGTCGAGACGTCGTGTGGAGTTGGCATAAGTGTACCTCTGATTTCTTGTTTCACTGACGAATGCTGGGCAGTCATCGCCACCGTACAGGGACAATCAGGGATACGTAGAGAGGTGGGAATTGGAGGAAGATATAGGGACACATAGGGGAAGAGACCCAGCATTTGTGTCCCTTCAATTTACTACTTCCTATCCCCCTCTCAGTCTCTTTCTTTTTTTGTATGCGCGATCACTTCATGGGTCTACCTTATGGGTCTATTTTAAATTGATTATTTATTAAAAGCTAAGTTTTACTAAGTTCACCCACCCTTTGTTAATTATTATTATAGTGAACAGCATAAACATTTTTTTTGGGTACATATAGGTGTGCAGGCTCCTCCTCTCATTGGTTGCTGGATGCACACAGAGGTGACTAGGAGCAGCACACTATACGTACAGGGTCTGCTCTCCTGAACATAGATGCATAACGGCATAGGTAGCCTTAGCGTAGGACCTGCCTGATTGAGACCACCTTGGCGCGGGTAGGCAGGCACAGATGTGTTTTGATCAAAATATATTGGCTAAGAGTCTCAGATTTTATTATATCAGAATGAGGGCTTAGTCTATATATCATGCTTGCATCTATTTTATTAGCGCATTATTATTATTATTTTTTCCCCCATAAATGTAGCCAGGGACATCGCATATTTATTTATCATATCGTGCAGGATGTTTTAATCTTTGTTTTTAACTCTTTTCTGTGATTTTTGTTTAGTTTGTCAGATAAAGCAAGGCCTCAGACAGCCATGTCAATGAAAAATTAAAAAAGCTATGACTGCTGGAAAATGAAACAGAAATTGCTGGTCATTAAGGCCTTCTCAGATCTGGACATTAAGGGGTTAACACATATGCCCTGTGGGTGGTAATGTATAATTGATATGGCTGGCACTGGTATACAGTATGGAGTCCATGTATCGATATAGTCACTACTGTTTTCTGGCATAATTGCACTGAAATGCATAAAGTCCCTGAACAACGCTCTCCGATTATGTGCTAGAAAATTGGCACAGGGGGGATTCATAAATACGGCTTTGGGACTTGTATTGATGTGAAGACATGTACATGATATGTCTGAAAGAGAGAGCGCCATTCTAAAACTTGTTTAGCGACACATTTTAAAAATGACGTACCAGAGACATGACTCAAATGATTTGCAATGATTGCTACAAACGTATCAGTGACTTACAAAATGAAGCTTTGTAGCAAATTGTAGCATCTTGGTTTTTCCACTACAAAATAGTGTCTTTATGAAACCACTGATACATGTGCTGTATAGATCTTGCTGGCAAAGCTGGAGGACAAACCATAGGGCGCCATCAGAGGAGCGACGCAGGGCTCTCTGTCCCTCAGCTTACCTTGAATAGCCCATTGACAACCAATCTCTGCTGTAAACCATATTAATGTGCTAAGAGATTATTATTAGCTAATATTTTTTAATGTGGATGTGCAGTTAGGGGCACCAAGGGTGGGTCCAAGCCATTCTGTGCACCCTTCTTCCTCTGCCGGCCTCTCCCTCTCCTTCTTGATTGTCCTGAGCAGGTTTCTGCATAGTCATCTCATCTGGCCCTGCCAATCAAGGAAAGGGGGCTGGCAGAGGAAGCAGGTGTGGCAAGGGTGCACGGAGTGGCTTGGGCCCCCCCTTGGTGCACTTAACTGCTCATTTGCATATAGATTAAGTGTTTTTCTTCCTCCACAACGAAGCAAAAGTGAATTTCCCGGTGACAAATTTCCTTTAAATGACCAATATGATATTTTTGCTGGTTATGTTAAAGCTGGTCTTAAGCAGACCTCCAAGTTCTTCCATGGTGCTCCAAATCAAGTTACCCCCAAGGGGTTAATATCCACGCGTGGTTGAGAGACGAGACGCTGACACATAGCTGGTCAAGGTAATCTCTACGTTTATTACAATGTGTAAAAACAGTTATACATCCTCAGGGAGGCGGTCCTTCCTGAGGCACATGCCATGATTTAATTGGTGAAGAAGGAAAAAAGAGATAACACTTGGCTTCTGCGCAGTATGCACTAGTTCATAAACTTTGGAATGTGGATTAATGTAAACATCTGGGTATTGACGCCATGTTGTAATGGTGTCTGAATACTACATACGTCATATGTGACACTTCAAGGAGGTGCTTTTCTATAGGCAGTATACATGTGTAGCCACCTCATTCTCTCCTCAGCGTTGACTAGGCAAAGGGAGCTCCTTGAGACAAAAGAAGAAATAGTTTGTAACATCTTCAGAAAAGTTAACTAGTTACAGTCCTAGAGATACAAAATATAGAATAAAATTCACACATCTCTATCAGTTAGAAGCTAGAATGGTGAATGCCACTGGGCAGCGATACTGGACACGAAACATGAATTAGAGTTGAATTGACTCTTTTCTTCTATTGCTGGAGAACCCTTTCCAGCTCAGTGCGCCCTTACATACATGTAACTCTGCAGTGTATTTCCACACGCACAAAAAAATCCCTTGTGTTTTTTCTTTTCTTTTTCTATCAAGCTGATATGTAGTAATATCTTGAGGAAGCCACAGACCTTCACATGCATACTCGGTTCGTCCAAGGGTGCCAGTGTTTTCAATGGAGAAAGTGGAATCTGCTGCCCATCACTTCTGGCAGTGCCTGATTTCCCATGAAAAAAACAGATCAGGCAAGTTGAAATTCAACATGCCCCATCTGTCCCTGACATGTCAGAAGAGATTTGACACAAAACCCATGCACATAAGATAGCCGTCCGGTTTTGTCAAAATCAGCAGGTTCATAAAACTTAATGATGACCACAAATATGGTTATCATTAAAGGGAATGTGTCATCAGAAAATGACCTATTGTTTAACTCACGTTTTTATTTTAAAAACATAGGTTTTTTTTTAGAATTTTTGGTGATTTAATTTTTTTTCCATGCCCCTATCTATATTTAAAAAAACAAAATATTTAATCCTGCAATTTTCACAGTGGCCACTAGGCCTTATAATAGGTCATGATTTCCTGTTCTGCACAGGTAACTTCAGTAGCCATCTCATTATCACAACAGGCAGGATTACAATGACAAATGACACCTCTGTATACATAAGACAGGATTCACCATATCACAGCTTAGGGTACTTTCACACTAGCGTTTTGGATTCCGTTTGTGAGATCCGTTTTAGGGCTCTCACAAACGGTCCAAAACGGATCAGTTAAGCCCCAATGCATTCTGAATGGATAAGGATCCGTTCAGAATGCATCAGTTCGGCTCTGTTCCGCCTCTATTCCGTTTTGGAGGCGGACACCAAAATGCAGCATGCAGCATTTTGGTGTCCGTCTGAAGAGGCGGAGCCTAACGGATCCGTTTTTTTTTACAATGTAAGTCAATGGGGACGGATCCGTTGTCAGTGACACAATATGGTGCATTTGAAAACGGATCTGTTCCCCATTGACTTTCAATGCAATTCAAAACGGATCCGTTTTGGACTTAGTCATTTTTCTTTAACGTTTGCATTAGAGGTGCGGATCCGTCTGTGCAAATAAACAGACGGATCCGCACCAACGCTAGTGTGAAAGTACCCTTATCTTCTCCCTCCTGACCTCTGCACAGGTCACTGAGCATGCCTAGAAAACTCTCCCATAGACGTCAATGGAGTCGGCTCCTGTCCATTGTGTCTATGGCCCATGTAGTTACTCTCAAAAGACAGGAAGTCATAGCATATTTTAGGCCTAGTGGCCAATGTGAAAACTGCAGGATTTTATGCTTTTTTTTTTAACTATAGATAGTGACATGGAAAATTAAAAAGAACATCGTCAAAAAAACAACAACAAAACTATATATGTTTTAAAAGGAACCTGTCATGTGAAACATAGTGTCTGAACTGCAGACAGCTTGCTTAGAGCAGGAGGAGCTGAGCAGATTGATATATAGGTTTATGGGAAAAGATTCAGTAGAACTTGTATTTCATTCTTTTAATTTCCTGCTCATTCTGGGCTTTGAAGTCCAGGAGGCGGAGCTACCAGTGATTGACCGCCTCCCCCCTCTATGACTGTATACAGAGACAGCTGTCAATCACTGATAGCTCTGCCTCCTGGACTTCGAAGCCCAAAATAAGCAGGAAATAAAAAGAATGAAATACAAGTTCTACTGAATCTTTTCCCATAAACCTATACATCAATCTGCCCAGCTCCTCCTGCTCTAAGCAAGCTGCCTGCAGATTACACTGCATTTTTTTTAAGGTGAAAAGTTCCCTTTAACATAAAAACATATGGGGTCATTAATTAAGACCTGGCGTTTTTTAATACCCCTGTAGTTGGCAGTAGATGTGCCAAAGTAATAAATAATATAACGTTGGCGTATCCACCGCATGTTTAAATCTATGACAGCTCCCTTGCTGATGTAGATTTAGACCATTTTTTATGCCTAAAACAAGTGTAGAAAATGATGAATAGGACGGGACAGATGTCACCCATGTTTCTGGAGTCATAATTAGCAAATCATCCTAGTTATGCAAAGAGGTAATGGAAAATAATTTTACAAAATTGCCAATTTTCTGTTTAGGAATGTAGGTAGATGACAATATTGGTATCGGCAGCCATACTTGTTCGTGTACCACTCAGGCCTCTTTCATATTTCTGTGTCCATTTGACGTCCGTGTTTCATCCGGGAAGTTGCCCATGAAGTATCCGTGTGACCATTTTTTGCCCTCTGTGTGCCATCCACATTCCTTGGACACTGCTCAGCTGAAAATTAATTTCAAAAGCATAATCTTTATTTATTTTTTTTGGAGGGAGGGGGTGTGGGAAGTACTGGCTCTTCTTAAAGGACATCTGTCAGCAGTTTTGTACCTGTGCAGCTGAAGGCATCTGTTCATATGTGCTCCCAGTGCTGAGAAAAATGATGTTTTAATATATGCAAATGAGCTTCTAGGAGCAACGGGGGCGTTACCAGTACATCTAGAGGCTCTGCTCTCTCTGCAACTGCTGCAACCTCTGTATTTTGATTGACAAGGCCAGACAGTGAAAACATCATAATACCTGACCCGTTTAATCAAAGTGCAGATGGCGAGGCAGTTGCAGAGGGAGTAAAGCCTCTAGGTGGAATGGTAACGCCCCCGTTGCTCCTACAGGCTCATTTGCATATATTGAAACATCAATGTGATCACATATGAACATGGGACCAACACAGATGCCTTCAGCTGCCAGGTGCACATGTAACAGGTCAGCCAGCGTCATAGGGACAAATCTGCTGACAGATGCCCTTCGAGGAGACCTGCTGTGTACAGAGACGTTTGCAATGCTCCATGGGAAAATGATATGTAAAGAGGTATCTTCAGAGAGCTGATCGCTGGTGACACTAGCGAGACAGTTCTCTTTCTGTGGGAGATACCTCTTTGCAGTGCAGTAATAAAAACAGTGTCTAGTGTCTTCTTTCCCGGTATTTATAGCTGCCTGTTTGATATCATATCTGTTTTCGTGTCAGGTTCCCTCCTCAGCAGAATTTTTCCCTCCTTGCCCATGGACATCTCACCGGGCGCCCATGGTAGATTGGATTGTTTTACGCTGTAGTCTTTTTGTGATTTGTTTGTTTCACATCATTAAAGAAGAAAGTCAATCGGGTAAGTGGATGAAACAATGACAGGCTGGAAAATCTCATGTTTGTAGCGCCTGCAAGTCCGCCCGGCATACAACGCTACACGTAACGTGCAAAATAATATCAGCTTTTATCTTTATGTGAAATGGCACAAGATGCCTTTGTATGTGTCCTCAAATAACGACATTTAATGAAAATAAAAATCTAAATTGTAAGAATTGCTGCAAAGTTACTGTGCATTGATACATTGATACCTCTCCACAAGACCCCTCTTGAGAAGACAACCCTCCTATACAGACCAGGTTTGTTTTTCATCTTCTATGAGAAGACCGCCCCCCTAGGAAGATCAATTTTTAATGCAATCTTGGGTGGTGGTCTCCAAAATATGTCACCGTATATGTTATAGCAATTTATCTCCAGAACAGGATCCTCAAAGTGAAGGAGAGGACACAGCGCAGGCGCAGCCACCCTCCATTCACTGCTATGGGAGTTTCAAAAATAGTTTTATAAATAGTAGAGCGCTGGCTCAGCTTTTTCCGACAGTCCCATAGCGGTGGATAGAGAGTTGGCTGCACTGTGCGCTTTGCTTTTATGGTTATGGGACTTCTGAAAATAGCAGAGCGCGCTTGCTCAGCTATTTTCCGAACTCCCACAGCAGTGAATGAAGAGCACATTGCGCATGCGCAGTTTGCTCTCCTTCACTTTGAGGGCCCCATTCTGGAAATAGGAGCGGGTACCAGAGGTAAGATCTGCACCTATCTCACATTAATGGCATATCCTAGGGATATGCCATCAATGTCTGCCATGGGAATACCCCTTTAATTGATTTATTTTGCAATAAAAAAGTCGACCCAATCTAAGATCTTTCTAGCCCAAGCAGGGGCGCACCACCAATAAGGCGAGGTGAGGCGATTGCCTCAGGCAGCACCAGGTAGGGGCAAGAGGGGGGCAGCGGAAGGGGGATTATCTGTTTCTGCAATATAGTATTGGGAAGTATCGGTATGTGGCGCTGTATTACCCAGTATGTTTTGTAGCTCTGTATGTAATGTTTCCCAGCTCGAGGGAAGAGGATAGGTTAAGAAATTGGCATTGGGGGGTTGGGTCGCCATTTCGGCATCAGTTTCCCCATTGTGGGGGCATTAAACATTGCCAGGCAACACAAAGCTCAAATTTTAATAAATAAAAAAAAGAATACAATAAAACTGGGTCACCGTTTCAGTTTTCGCCTTTTCGGCAGCAGAAAGGCTAGGTGCACCCCGGAGCCCAAGCACTTATTGCTTAGTATTAGCAAATAAAGCCCTTTCCATCCGAGAATATAATTAACCCTTAAAACCACCAAGTATTATTTGTGGTGTATGGTACATATGGAGTATTATTATACATTAGTATGGATCCTTTGTATGCAGAATTCTTTGTACCAAGCTCCCCTATTGGCGGCTGGATTGATGGAGGTGGTCTGCCTCCATGCAGGGGTGTACACAGATCTCTAAGGGCCCCATAGCAAAACGTATTATTGACCCCCCCTCCCCCCGCCCCAATCAGTTTCCCCATTGTATGTGCATTAAACATTCCCGACAACACAAAGCTCAAATTTTAATAAAAAAAAAAAAGAGTACAATAAAAACGTCACTCTCCTCCCCCAATTTCTCAATGGCTTTTCACCAGACAACTGGCATAAATACAATGATCAATCTGTGTTTAGGACTGTCCTCACATGATGTAACTCAAGTGACCACTAGAGGGAGCTCAGTGCACATGGATTTATACAATGACCATTGACTGCAACGGAAGTGGCAATTATCTCTATGCACAGAGCGCCCTCTAGTGGCTGCTGCATAAAAATGCAGTGTTTTCATATTAGGAACAGAAGAAGGAGTTCAGTGATTGTCCCCATAGTATTTTTGAGGTATATTCCAATGACTGTGATCCTGGCCATTTAACCTCTAGTGGCCATATTTGATAGCAACCATATCGTCTAAGGGTAGTAACATAGGAGAGGCCTCCAAAGTCCTCAGGTCTCCCATCAGTAACACTCTTTTAGGCCCAGCTAGGTGCCTGGTTGTTTTTGGTGTGTTCAAATGGTTCACATTTCTTTTTTACTGTTTTAGTTCAAGATATGTATCCAGTAACCTTTACAAACACATCGGCAGCTTTCTAATTCCATTCCAGTATTTCAGTTGCATTTTTTACATAATATTTTCTTATGCGCATGCTTTTTATATTGTGGCTTTTATGATAAGAAACTCTCTCTCGCCCCTAGGAATATACAGACCTTTACTGAAGAAAATTACAAAATCAGAAGCAAAGGGAATTTTTTTCTTCTGAAAACTCTTTTTATTGAGGTAAAGAGATCAAACGCGCAAAGAATATACATAATTGGTGTAGCCATAATTGTATTAACCTACAAAGTAAAGTAACATGTCCGTATCTGGGGCATTCGCAAGATTTTGTGGGATGGGACGGGGGACAGAACGGGAGGTGGGGGCTCACAGCCATAAACATGTACACACATTCATAAACACTGTGACAATATATATTCATACATGCATACACATATACACACTGTGACACGATATATTCATACATGCATGCATACACATACACTATGACACACATATATTCATGCATGCGAGAGCAAGGAGGATAAGATTGGTGGTAGCAATGATGGAGGTAGTATTTACTCACAGTGGCGGTCCTCACTCTGGCCCTCCCTGGGGACATGCAGTGATAGAAGGGCGCACCCTTTCTTCCCTGGGGGCACACTCTGTTTCTGGGGCCTGTTGGTAGTGGAGGTGCCCTTTGTGTAAATAGGTTTTGGTTTGCAAGGCAGGAGCCCCACAGACATACCTCTCAACCGTGGGATTTCAGTGGCTGTTCCGTGGTCCCGAAACAGCTGAGGTATGTCCTGCGCTCATCTGATTGTCAAGGTGAAGCAGGGAGCCGTCCACTTCTTACTTCACCATTCAGCTCAGCTGCCGGTGCTCCCCAGCAGCAGCATGATATGCTGTTAGACATCGCTCTGCTGGTCAGGGCAGGAATCACCCTGTACTCCTCCTACACAGAAGCGAGATGGGTGATAGTATCCTGCCTGCTGGGAAGCGGCTGCAGCTGAGCTGTGATCATCGGAGGAACCAGGTGAGTATTTACGGTTTGTTTGTTTTTTTACTTCCTGTGAAGGGAGCACATATCTGGCCATAAGTATTTCTGAGTGGGCACATATCTGGTCATAACTACTGTGATGGGGCACATATCTGGCCATAGCTACTGTGAGGGGGTACATATCTGGCCATAACTACTATGAGGGGGCACATATCTGGGCACAACTATTGTGAGGAGGCACATATTTGGCCATAACTACGGTGAGGGAGCACATCTGGGCATAACTACTGTGAGGTGGCACATATCTTGGCATAACTACTATGAAGTGGGCACATATCTGGGCATAACTACTGTGAAGGAACACATATCTGTGCATGACTATTGTCAGGGGGAAAATATCTGGACATAACTACTATGAGGTGGCACATATCTGGGCATAACTGCAATGTAGGGGCACTTATCTTGCCATAAGTACTGTGAAGGGGGCATTGGGAAAACTACTGTAAAGGGGGCACAATGTGGGCATTACTGCTGTGAAGGGGCACATTTGGGCATAACTACTGTGAAGTAGTGCTGTGAAGGGGCACATGTGGGCATAACTACTGTGAAGGTGAACATATGGGCATAACTACTGTGAAGGACACATGGGAGCATTACTACTGTGAAAGGGGCACATCTAGGCATAAATACTGTGAGGGGTACAATGTGGGCACAAAGGGAATAATTACCATGTGGGGGCAGTAAGGGGGCTGACTGGGTGTGTATAGTTATGCTTTGGGCAGAGTCAGAGGCATGGCCTAGTAAGAAAAAAATTGGCGCTAAAGTTCAGAGGTATGCACAGATGGGCAGTGTTATGGTGATGCAGACGGCAGTGTGGTACAATGACGAGGACGGGTTTAATGCATCAATTGCACTGTACATTACCGAGGCAGCTTAACAGATGGGTCACACGGGCACTGATCACATCAAGCACAGTCTTTAAAGTTGACATATGCAGTTTCCCAAGGCTGTGTATGGGAGGCTGGTATTTTTCTAATCCCCTTTGTTCCTCTCTCCTTTCTTAATCAGTCTGTACAATCTCTCTTTTTTGGCCTAAGGGTGCACTTTCTCCATCTTCAGATCTATATATCCACAGTCCCCTCAGCAGAGGAACATGCCGCTCAATCCAATAGCTCTTTTCGTCAAGGAATGGTAATCTTTTCCTCAAGACTTCAATGGGCCTGCAATCCTCAAGATATGGAGCGGTGCGGAGCGAAGGCCCGGATCGGAGGCCCATGGAAGCACTTGCAAGCCTCCTCTCTGCAAAAGATAGGACATGTTATATCGTTTGCCATATATTGCGGATCGCGGACCCATTCAAGTGAATAGGTCCATGACGCAATACGAGATTCACGCTGCCGGGCCCGTTCTGCAGGACACAAATTGTGGTCGTGTGAATGCACCCTTAGCTCTACCACAGATAAAAGTTAGAAAGGTCCTCTGAAGCAACAGTATATCTGTTTTATGAAGTATCAATGGTAACTTTGTGAGTAAAAAATAGCTTAGAAAACGTCACCATCTTAATAAGGTGGCATCCCTCCGAAAAGGAGGGAGTGAAATGTTTCCATGATTGGACCAAAGTGTGAATGGCTGCTAAAGCAGATTTGATGTTTAGTTCATAATGAAGGATGGGGTTTGCCGGTAGCACTACTAAGTACTTGATTTATTCCAAGCGCCACTGAAAAGGAAAGGTGTGGCCCCAACGCTTCCTAACTGTACAAAAAATGGGTCAAGCCTCAGACTTATCATAGCTAACTTTACAGCCATCCTAAATAGTGGACTCAATACCCGGCATTTCCTACTGAGGATAAGATATGAAAAGTAATGTGTCGTCCACAAAGGCTAAAAGTTTAGAATTGCAGCGACCGATCCTAATCCCCTGGAAAAAGGGAGCTGATAACGAAACCCTCAATAAGGGGTCCAAGTCAATATCAAATAACCATGGGGATAGGGGGCATCCCTGTCTAGTACCCCTGTGAATAGGGAAGGTTGAGGAACATATGTTATTAACCAAGATCATGGACTTTGAACTGCATCACAGAGAAACACACCAAAATTGGGATCCTGTTACGATGAGCCCAGGAAACTCTATCCACTGCCGTATCGGCATCAAGGCTGACCGTTCTGATATAATATACCGTATATACTCGAGTATAAGCCGACCCGAGTATAAGCCGACCCCCCTGATTTTACCCAAAAAAACCTGGGAAAAGTAGTGACTCGAGTATAAGCCGAGGTGGAAATGGATGTCACTGTTATGGGGGATCTGTGGATGACGCACTGTTATGGGGGGGATCTGTGAATGACGCACTGTTATGGGGGGATCTGTGGATGACGCACTGTTATGGGGGATCTGTGGATGACACTGTTATGGGATGGGGGGCTGTGGATGGCACTTATGGGATGAGGGGGATGTGGATGACACTGTTATGGGAAGGGGGATGTGGATGGCACTTATGGGATGAGGGGGATGTGGATGACACTGTTATGGGAAGGGGGATGTGGATGGCACTTATGGGATGAGGGGGATGTGGATGACACTGTTATGGGAAGGGGGATGTGGATGGCACTTATGGGATGAGGGGGATGTGGATGACACTGTTATGGGAAGGGGGATGTGGATGGCACTTATGGGATGAGGGGATGTGGATGACACTGTTATGGGATGGGGGGATGTGGATGGCACTTATGGGATGAGGGGGATGTGGATGACACTGTTATGGGAAGGGGGATGTGGATGGCACTTATGGGATGGGGGCTGTGGATGGCATCCACAGATCCCCCATCCTATAACAGATCCCCCATAACAGTGCCATCCACATCCCCTCATCCCATAACAGTGCCATCCCCATCCCTCTCATAACCGCTCATGTATAGTTTTTAAATTTGATTATACTATACACTTATTACAATTCTTGCCCCCACTGTACCTCATTACATGCGGCAGGCGGGCAGTGAATCCTTCAGGCCGGGCGGGAGAGCGAGCGCAGTGTGACTGACGCCACGTGCCTGCGCCGCCTGCTTCATTCATAAAGCAGGCCGGGCAGGCACGTGACATCAGCAAGTCACGCTGCTCTCGTCCGCCCGGCCTGAAGTATTCACTGCCCGCCTGCCGCATGTAATGAGGTACAGTGGGGGCAAGAATTGTAATAAGTGTATAGTATAATCAAATTTAAAAAGTATACATGAGCGGTGGGGCCGGAGCGCAGTGAGCGCATCGGCCCTGCCGCAAATGCCCGCCCCAGCTCCTCCCCGCTCCTCCTCCCACTCCGCTCTTCACAGTTTTAATTTATGACTCGAGTATAAGCCGAGTTCGGGTTTTTCGGCACAAATTTTGTGCCGAAAAACTCGGCTTATACTCGAGTATATACGGTACATAATAACATGCAGAAAACCAGTTTGCATCGGGCCCAAAATATCGGGTATTATAAGCTGTAGCCTATTGGCCTTTACTTTAGTGAATAATTTCAAATCGGAATTGGGAAGAGATTTGGGTCGATAGGGTCCCACTGGAGTATGAACCTTCCCCGGCTTTGGGAGGACTGTGATACACGTCTCATTAAATCCCTCAGGAATACGTTTAGATGATATAATATTATTGAATAGCTTACAGAGATGAGGCGCCTTTTTCTATAGTGTGCAAGCACGACCACTGCTGCTGGATTGCAGGGTGGTCGTAACCCCTGGATCACACAAGAAGACATTCAAATTTTCTTTACATTGTTTTTTAGTCTATTATTTTTTTTACTATTGAGCTGTTCTCGTGGACTGCGCACAGGCATTTTTCATCACTTGTGGTTTTACTCACATCCTGTTCCATTGAAAATAAATGAAATATCCACTTGTCTGGGCAAGTCCTAAGTGCTTCATTAACTCTGAAAAGACAAATTAATTGCCATTATCTAGTTAGCTCTGGTTGGTAAGGCTGCTGTCACATGTACTGGCTGCTTCTGGGACAAGTGGTGACTGCAGGTCGCTAACGGAAAAGCAGTAACCCTTTGCGGGTTTGTTAACGGCTGCGTGGCTTTTTGGCAAGCTGTGTGGGTGTTAACAGGATTGTCCCATCTGGACATTTATGGCACATTGAAGGCATATGTCATTAATGTCCAATAGTTGGAGGTTCCACCTCTGGGACCTGCTGCCAACTCAAGAACAGGGCCCAACCATGAACAGAGAGCGAGTCGCACATGCTTGGCTTTCTCCATTCATGGCTGTGGAAAATCCCATGGCGGTGAGTAGAAGAGTTGCTGCACATGCGTGGCTTGCTCTCCTTTCAAGGCTGTGAAATATCAGAGGATGCTCAGTCCCATAGCAGTGAATGGAGAGGACACGATACGTGGGACAGCACATAAGATAAAAGCAGGATTTTGGTCATTTCACTGAACTTCACTTGAAAATCTCACCAGTTCGGAAAGTTCAGCCCATAATGGACTTTAAAGGGGTTTTCCCACAAAATATATTCTACAGTTTTCGGACCAGCACCTGCACGTAATTAAAAAGGTATTATAGCTACTGCGTTATTTAATAAAATATATATTGTGGAATTGCAGAACTTGTAAGGAAGTATCTATGCGCGGCTCCCCAACCCTAGGATGGCATAAGGAATCAGGTGATCAGCGGTTACAACAGTTTTTGACAGTCAACGGGCTTAGGGGTTACAGCCTAACAGAGGTCACAGATTTCAGTCACTCAATGAGGGCACAGATGTAGTCATGGGCAACAGGCAAATATAACATTGCACCCAATTCCCTATCAATCTATACCCTGGCTCTGGTCTCCTCAGAGAGGCAGCAATAAACATGGTTGTATCTGCAGTTATCAAGTTATCACTACAACTCTCTCTCTCTGCACTTGGTTCAGTACTGCACAATCTGTATAGGCATCTCTTCATGCCGCATTATCTCAATCTTCATGATCCTTCTCCTTCCTCACAACTCACACTTTGCATTCTCTCAGCACTCATGGTGCCTCTTCTCACAACACACACAATTGCGTTTTATAGTGCAGCAGGCTGGCTGGTCCGTTCCTCCTGGCTGGTCCGTTCCTTCTGGCTGGTCTGTTCCTTCTGGCTGGCCTGTTCCTTCTGGCTGGTCTGTTCCTTCTGGCTGGTCTGTTCCTTCTGGCTGGTCTGTTCCTCCTGGCTGGTCCGTTCTTTCTAGCTGGTCCGTTCCTTCTGGCTGGTCCGTTCCTCCTGGCTGGTCTGTTCCTTCTGGCTGGTCCGTTCCTTCTGGCTGGTCTGTTCCTTTTGGCTGGTCTGTTCATTCTTACTGGTCTGTTCCTTCTGGCTGGTCCGTTCCTCTGGCTGGTCCGTTCCTTCTGGCTGGTCCGTTCTTTCTAGCTGGTCCGTTCTTTCTGGCTGGTCTGTTCCTTCTGGCTGGTCTGTTCCTTCTGGCTGGTCTGTTCCTCCCGGCTGGCCTGTCCCTATGACTGGTCTGTTCCTTCGGACTGGTCTGTTCCTTCTGACTGGCCTGTTCTTTCTGGCTGGTCTGTTCCTCCTGGCTGGTCTGTCCCTTCTGGCTGGTCTGTCCCTTCTGGCTGGTCCGTTCTTTCTGGCTGGTCTGTTCCTTTTGGCTGGTCCGTGACTGGCCCGTTCCTCCTGGCTGGCCTGTTCCTTATGACTGGTCTGTTCATTCTTACTGGTCTGTTCCTTCTGGCTGGTCCTTTCCTCTGGCTGGTCTGTTCCTTCTGGCTGGTCTGTTCCTTCTGGCTGGTCTGTTCCTCCTGGCTGGTCTGTTCCTCTTGGCTGGTCCGTTCCTTCTGGCTGGTCTGTTCCTCCTGGCTGGTCTGTTCCTTCTGGCTGGTCTGTTCCTTCTGGCTGGTCTGTTCCTCCCGGCTGGCCTGTCCCTATGACTGGTCTGTTCCTTCGGACTGGTCTGTTCCTTCTGACTGGCCTGTTCTTTCTGGCTGGTCTGTTCCTCCTGGCTGGTCTGTCCCTTCTGGCTGGTCTGTTCCTTCTGGCTGGTCTGTTTCTCCTGGCTGGTCTGTTCCTCCTGGCTGGTCTGTCCCTTCTGGCTGGTCTGTCCCTTCTGGCTGGTCTGTTCCTCCTGGCTGGTCTGCTCCTCCTGGCTGGTCTGTTCCTTCTGGCTGGTCTGCAGGGGCGGATTAGCTATAGACCTTACAGGGAAATTTCCCGGTAAGCCGATGCCCAGGAGGCTGCCTAAATCCTCTTCTCGGGTGGCCATTGGAAGTTGTTTTGGATGTATTTTGTGCTGCTGGTGGCAGTATTTTGTAATGGACTGTGGTATTTGGCTGTGGTAGTTGGGGTGGTACAATGTGCCACTGCCAGAATATGTTATTGCTGGCCTTGCCTACTTGTGTTGACCCTGCCTTCTATCAATTTGGACCCAACTACAAAACAGGGCTACTTTTAGTATTTTTTCCGGGCCACTTTAAGTTCCCAGTCCACCCCTGCTGGTCTGATTCTTCTGGCTAGTCTTTTCCTCCAGTTCCTCTTGTGTTACTGTGTCTCTGCCCCTCTCTATCATGTACTCAAAAGATCCAGTACACCTAAGGCAGTACCCCAGACCTGAGGTAATGTTTTATTATGTATTGTTATGACATTTTCATATGTTTTGGGCTGTTGGTTCCAGCAGAGGAACAATGGTTGGCAGGAATAGGGCTTACCACCCTGTTCGTAGGAGTTGGCTGGTCCTGCTGCCCGCCAGGAGGGGGAGTTCACGTCTAGAGAATGAAGAATAGATCGCAACTACACGATCAAGTGTATATGGTGAGTTAATTTTTTTATTTTTAACCCCTCCATCCACATTTTTTGAAAGCAGAGGAAGCATATGCAGAGCTCCTGCTGCTAGGTACTATGTATGATTCTCCTGTGAGACTATCAATCCAGAGATATCTTCTGAAACAAGAATGCAGCTTCCCGGAGGCATCAGTCCATCAAGACATCAGAGTGATCAGCAAAATTCAGCTTTACAGACACTGATGCAAGGTGAGGGACTACGGCTCAGACATCCATCACCTAGAACAACCACAAGACCAGACTAACATCAAGCCTGTATTACAGTGGACACCTTACCAACCAACCACCTTACCTCCTCATCTGGTGTCAGAAGCTGCATTTTGTATTTACTACTGCAGGAGGTGCACCAAGTTATATTTTGCACTCAGTAAAGAGAGACTGTTATACATTCACTTCTGGCTTGATTCCTTAACCTACCTTTTCACTGCGCTGATCCCCAGGGAGCAACGGCCTGAGGAAGTATACAGGGACACAACATGTCATCAGAGCAACTACCACTCCCATCCACTGTACTGCCTCCTCAGGGGCTCGCTGCAATAAACATCAAACAGTCAAAATACATACTACAATTGGCCACTAGGTGGCAACATAACCTCAGTACTGTTTACAACATACTGATATGAAATGGAAACATTTCTTTATTTTATGCACTTATAAAGCACTGCTATATTCCGTAGCGCTTTACTATTATTATCATTACTTGCTGTCTCCAGTGGAGCTCACAATCTAAGTACCCTATTAGCATGTCTTTAAAGTGTGGGAGGAATCCGTAGTACCCGGAGGAAACCCACACAAACACGGAGAGAACATACAAACTCAATCCTCTTCTCTGGGTAAGAAAACATTGATATAAAGCAAAACTGGCTTAGCTGCCCATAGTAACCAATCTGATTGGTTGCTATGGGCAACTAAGCCAGTTTTCCATTACACCAGTTTGATAAATCTCCCCTGATGTTTTTTTTTTCGCGCAGTGGCCACTAGGTGGAGCTTAGTGCGGCAAAGAGATCAATGGTAAGTATATAGCTTTCTATGTATTAAGCTCCCCCTAGAGGTGGCTGTAGGCAAACAGCTTTGTAATAGAGAAGCAGATTTATCATTGTATATAGTGAGAAATATAAGGTTCAGAATAAGTGCCATAGTTGTGAGGCAGATTAAGTGGGTGAGGTAGAGAGCAACATTTTTTAATTTAAATTTCTTCTATGTAAATTTATAAAAGAACTGTGTTGCCTGGGAGACTTGGTGGGGCCCATAGTAAGTTTTACTATGGGGTTTGATGAGACCTGCGTACATCCCTGATGGCACTGTTTAATATTCCATACAATGTGGTGTGAAGTTGTAAATATTGGCGGGGAATCTGACGTTTGCGGGTGTGGAAGGAGGTGTGTCACGCCGCTCGCTTACTGAGTGGTTGAGTAGGAGTTGCCGCAGGCGAGCACGGCTAACTGTTTCCCGCAGGGTTGCTAAGAGACGGGACCCAATCTTTATTATTTCCCCTTATAACATGGTTATAAGGGAAAATAATAGCATTCTCACTACAGAATGCTTAGTAAAATGTGGATTAAGGGGTTAAAAATAAAAAAATTAACTCACCTTAGCCACTTGATTGCGTAGTTGCCCATCTCTTCTCTCTTCAAGCATTAGCTGCCGTCTAAAGGACCTGTGATGATGTCACCATGGTGATGGACCATGTGATTGGACCATGTGATGAGCTCAGAGACCTCACCACAGGTCCTTTAGACGGCAGCTAATGAATGAAGAAGAGATGAAGAAATTTTTTTATTTTTAACCCCTCCATCCACATTTTACAAAGCATTCTGACCAAGCCTATCCTTGTCCCCCAGCATGTACCCCCGCCAATCAGATATTGATGACTTATCCTGAGGATGGGATGGGGCAGAACTCCTAAAAAAATATTGATGGGCTCACATTTTAATTGGAAAACACAGATGAACTGCAGGGAACTAAATGTGAAAAACATAGCCGCCTAATTAATTTGTATCACAAAATAAATTTGTCAAAAACATATAAAACCAGCATCTTAAGAAGTTAGATGCTCTTTAACCACAGGACAACCAATAGCGGGGGTACCATATATGAGAGTCCATCACATTGAATAGACTTGATGTTGCTAAATAAATATCTACGTTCAGGAGTACACATAGATAACATGATGTGAAACAGTCACAGGCCATTCATGAGTTACATTTCTTGCTAATTCAGCTCTGGGCAGAACCGTTTTCAAGAGGACTATTACTGCACATACTTCATCATTGGTCTCTAGAGAGTCTGGAAACCAACGTTCTGGAGTCTCCAGAGAGGAAGTTCGATTTAATACTGTCTTCTATCCAGGCCTCATGCACATGACCATTGTTTGTTTCCGCGTCCGATCCGGTTTTTTCACGGACAGAATGCTTCTCCATTCATTTCAATGGGTCCGTCAAAAAATGCGGATGGTCAACCATTTTTGTTCCCCATCCGTGGTCCGTGTTTACAGTCCATCATCCGTTTTTTGGGGCGGACGCAAAATTTGCGGACAGAACGGACGCGGAAACAAACAACGGTCGTGTGCATGAGGCCTTATTGGCAAGATAAAGGGCTAGGGGGAAGGGGAGAAAGGACCCATACCCAATAATGTCAACATGATGGGTCTAGTTACAGGCAAATAATATAGAACAATATATTAACTATTCATGCATATTACTTTCATTACTATAACAATGCCTTAAAGGGGTTGTCCAGCCAATTACATTTCTTTTAAACCTGGCACAGAAAAGTACAAAAATTTATACGCACCTTATCTTTCCCAGACCATCCCTGTTTTGATGCTTCCCGGATCCCATGCTGCTCTTCTGATTGTGGGTCCCTCTTGACATGGAGATGTGCCCAGCCAGCCAATAAGTAGCTGAGAAGTCCAGTGATTGGATGAGCAGTCACATTTCCTGTGTCAAAAGGCACCATAAAGTGGAGAATCAGTGGATCGGTGAGGTGAATATACACCATTCAGAGCCTTTTTTTTATTATTTGTCTTAACAACCCCTTTAAATGGCTTGTCCCATGACAATATCTTTATTACTGTTATAAACTCCTAATCCATGGGTGTTGCTTGGGTCTCAAAAGAACTGGGGGCCAAGCCCCAATACATGTATGCCAAATTCTTTATCTGTCCCTACACCAAAGAAAATTTTTCTTACTGGATGGAAATTACTTTTTAAATTGCATTCAGCACTACCAAACATACAACACAGTACAGCACCCCATACCTTTATATTCGGTGGCATCCTCTCTGATTGTAGATGTTCTTTCCTTCTCCATTCTGCCCAGACCACAATGATGACTTCTTTCAACCAAACCTCATCTCTGCAGAGTTTACTACATAGACATCTTAAGTTCCATACTTTTCCATAACCCTCTCCACTTTCTCAAGACAAACTCCACATCCTGGTGCTCCAAGAAAGTCAACCTGCCACTATCCTTAATACTGTGCTTGCTGTGCTCCTCAATGTCCCCAAATACTTTTTCCTTAAATACAAATTCAGAGATAATAGTGCCATACAGATAATCCCCCTAAATATATTAGTACCACACAAATGGTGACCCTTCAATAATTATTGCTACATAGTGCCCTCAAAAATAATTGTGCCCAGCAATTAGTATCTCTGACAGTAATAGTGCCACAAACATAGTGCCCTCCAAAATAATTTTGCCATGCCGACAGTAATTATTCCCATTAAGTGATTTTGACAAGTAGATAGTGCCAAGCAGTGATGCCAGAAATAATAGTGTAAAGCAAAGTGCTAGTTATAGTGCTCCCTTAAAGGTCCTCCAAAAGTTACTGTACCAGGGTGACCCTCCATAGTGATATTACTCCTGAAACATATGCTGCAACATATTGCGAAAGACATCATTAATGAACTCCTAGAAGATAGCGGGAGCATTTCACAAGCCAAAAGGCATGACCAAATATTCACAATGACCTGTTCTGGTGTTAAACGTAGTCTTCCACTCGTCATCCTCCTTGATCCTTACGAGGTTAGATGCTGCCCTTAGGTCAAGCTTGGTAAAGACCGTTGCTCCCTTGAGGCAGTCGAACAATTCGGTTATCAACGGCATGCATTCTTGACAGTGATGCGATTGAGACCCCTATAGTCAATGCAAGGTCTCAACTTGCCTCCCTTTTTCTTTATGAAGAAAAAGCCAGCACCCGCTAGAGAAGTGAACTTGTGAATGTGTCCCCGGAAAAGTACGTCCGCAACGTACTCCTCCATTGCCTTATTCTCCACAACAGAAAGAGGATAAACCCTGCCACGAGGGGGAATGGCATCGAGTTGCAGATCTACAGCACAGTCGTAGGGACGATGAGGAGGAAGCAGGGGCGTAGCTACCGGGGAAGCAGCTGCTTCGGGGCCCGGCAAGCACGTGTTGTCCTGGGGCCCGGGCTTACAGGGGGCCCGGCAAGCACGTGTTGTCCTCACTCCTCTCCTCCCCTGGGTAATCAGCACGTGTCCTCACTCCTCTCCCGATCGCTAATTACACAGTGAATCGCACTGTCCTCTCGCCCTTGTCTATTTAAAACTTATTTATTCTTTCTTTCAGAAAAGCTTGCCCTGGGGATTGAACCTGCGACCATTAGGTTCAAAGGCAAGACACTTATCCACAAGGCTATATCAGGTGCATAGCCAGATAGCTTTAATAATAAAAAAAAAAAAAAAAAATATGACCTCTAGATGTGGAGAACTTTGATAGTGTATCCATACACATTACAGCTGCACCAGCACATTGTATATGGATGTAGCAGAGCTTGGTGTGTTGGGGCAGCTGTAATGTGTATAGATACACTATCAAAGTTCTCCTTATCTAGAGGTCTTATTTTTTTTTTTAGCTACCTGGCTATGCAGCTGATATAGCCTTGTGGTTAAGTGTCTTGCCTTTCATCCTAATGGTCACAGGTTCAATTCCCCTCACAAACTTTTCTGAAAGACAGGATAAATGAGGCTTGCCTAACATGACAAGTATATGTGTTTTTTTTTTTTTAAATACTGGACTTTTACTTTACTGCCACAGGGGAGAAGGGGGCTATTGGCACTATGATATTGGCAAATGGGGGGAGAGATAGGCACTTCATATTGGCACACACATTAGGGGGCAGGGGAGAGGATGGCACTATGATATTGGGATGGGGGAAGACAGAGGCACTTGATATTGGCACATTATAGGGGGCACTATGGGGAGAGGAGCACTATGGGGGCATCTGGTGCTATATGGCTGGCTACTGGCACATTATAGGGTGGGTTTATATGGCTGACTACTGGCTCATTATGGGGGGGTTATATGGCTGACTACTGGCACATTATAGGGGGGTTATATGGCTGGCTACTGGCACATTATAGGGGGGCTGGGGGGGCTATATGGCTGACTACTGGCACATTATAGCGGGGCTATATGGCTGGCACATTATAGAGGGGGAGCGAAACGCGCGGGTAGGGGGGGCCCAATACAAAAATTTGCTGTGGGGCCCAGTCATTTCTAGCTACGCCCCTGGGAGGAAGGGCACCAGCGCGCATCTTCTCAAATACATCCAGATACTCAAGATATTCAGGAGACAACACAGAATCTGAGGCCCATTTATGTAAACAGCGCCACACTGTGGAGACCAAGAGGGGATCTTGGACCGACTGCCAATCAAAGGTCGGATTGTGCCGCTGAAGCCAAGGGAACCCCAAAACCACGGAGTAGTGCGGGGACGAAATAACCTGAAAACAGGCAGATTCCCTGTGAACAGCCCCAATTGCCATATCGACCGGAACAGTCTCGTGGGTAACCGGCACCTATCACAGAGGTCTCCCATCAATTTGCATTAAAAAAATGTGCTGTCAATAAAATAACTGACAGCACCGGAGTCCATCAATGCTTGAGTAACCGCTGTGCCCCCTGTCCAGGAGACGACAACTGTGATCAGCGGTTTATCTGTACGGGAAGCTGGGGATGAGGAAATTCCACCCAAGATCTGTCCCCAACAGGACCTTAGATGCGAGCATTTCCTGGATGGGTTGGACATGACTTCAGGAAATGCCCACTGAGACTGCAATACACCGGCCCTCCCTCCTCCTAAAGGCCCGCTCAGCCTCAGAAAGGTGAGTGAATCCCAACTGCATAGGTTCACTGCCAGACGCACCATCTCCAGGAGGTGTGGGAGGTGAGAGAGGAATGGATGGGAAAGAAAACGTAGGAGCCGATCTGGTCCCTTAGCCTTATATTGATCAAAACCAGGAAGGAAACGAGAGCCTTAAGCTCATCAGGGAGATCCTTAGTCGCAACCTCGTCCTTCAATACATCAGAGAGTCCATGCGTGAAGGAAGCCACCAGTGCCTCATTATTCCAACCCACCTCTGCAACCAGGGTACGGAATTCAAAGGTATATTCATGTACGGTTTGTATGCCCTGTTGAATGGGCAGGAACTGCTTTGCAGCAGAGGCAGAACGAGCAGGTACATTGAATACCCTACAAAAGGAGGCAACAAAACTCGGGTAATCGCGTATCACAGGTTTATCGTTCTCCCATAAGGGATTCGCCCAGGCCAAGGCCTTGTCCGAAAGAAACTAAATCAGGAAACCCACTTTGGAAACGCCTGAGGAACCATCTCAAAATATATGCCTACTTGGTTTAGGAAGCCACGACACTGACTCGGATCACCCCCGTATTGCTGTGGCAGGGAGGCTGAACCAGTCATCCCTCTGGAAACAGAGACCTTAGCTGCAACTGCAGGAGCAGGAGTGGCAATGGTAGCAGTAGGAGGAACCACCGGCCCAGCAGCACCAGGAGAAAGGTGTGCGGTGCGTGAAAGCAATGTCTGCAACGCCTGAGCGAACTGACACAAAAAGTGATCTTGTTGACCAGCATAGGGAGCGTGGGAGTACCTGCATTCATGGCTCTTGCGTAATGTTACGGGAGCCAGGAAACCAGACCACATGCAAACGCAGGTAAAACAAAGTTGTTTATTTAAAGGAATATAAATAAACATAAATCAGGGACAGCGAGAGCCAGAGGAAACGTCAGCCAGGCCGGAACATACAAAGGAACAAATGAGGAGCTCAGACTGCCAGAGATGCACCTTGGAGCACAAACATAAGGGCAATGAACCTGAAGCCTTGGCAGAATTATATAGTCAGGTGTTGCCACATCATCACTGTGCGACGCCCAGGCAGCAGGCAAGTGATGATGCACTCAGAGGTTATAAGAGACTGCAGTCTGCACATGTCCAAAATGGCAGCCACCATGAGGACAAGGTAAGACCTTGACAGGGGTATACCTTACTGAAAAGAAGGCTAGCAGCAGGCACTCTGTTCATAACTTTTTGAATCTTTAACTTTAGTTCCCCTTCAGTTCCTTTTTCCTTACCCTACCGCTGCTTTGTGGATGGTACGAAGCATGTGAGGCCTGTTCTACACCCAAAACCTTCATCATCACCTGCATCACTTCACCTGTGAAGTGAACACCTCTGTTACTTTCAATGGTCTCAGGTACCCCATACCTGCATACAACCTCAGCCATAATCTTCTTTTGCTTCTTTAGATATGCTTTTGGCCATCCTGAAAACAAGTCATCACACATCAAAACATACTCATACACGCCCACCTTGGGCAGTTGAAGGTAGTCTGCAAGCGTTGAAATAAATGCAAAGGGCAAGATGTTTTTTTCTGGGGTACCTCAACCACCTCGCCCACATTGTTCTGGGCACAAATCATACATCCTTGAGCATATCTGACTGCTACAGTGCTGAACCTTGGGGCGTACTATATGCTATGTACCAAATCACTCATAGCAGTTTTTGACTGTTGCATCACTCTATGGGTTGCCTGTGCCATCGTGGGGTAGAGGGAACTGGGAAGGCAGAGTTTCCCTTGGAAATGTATTAGGCCGCCTGATCTGCCGTAGCTTTTCCCTCTGCCTCCTCTGAGTCTGTTTTACAGTGACCTTTTTGTCGTTATCACCACCACTCAAGTTGGCGACATAAGGGC
This sequence comes from Bufotes viridis, assembly GCA_033119425.1. Classification (NCBI taxonomy): domain Eukaryota; kingdom Metazoa; phylum Chordata; class Amphibia; order Anura; family Bufonidae; genus Bufotes; species Bufotes viridis. The sequence continues at coordinate 556,660,660 of CM065590.1, read as the reverse complement.
TTCCATCAGGGGCCTCACTGCTTCCCCATTTTTGATGGTTTTACCTGAAGCAGTCAAGAAGTCTCTGGCTTTTCAAATGGGCCCATAGTCATGGGCTATCCGAAAGGTATACCTGGAATCAGTGTAAATGTTAGCAGTTTTTTCCCTCTGCATATCTGCAAGCCATCTTCAGAGTCTTTAGCTTCACTTCTTGAGCAGACGTGTGGTGGTAAGAACTATGTTTTTTTTTTTTTTAGAGAGTCATGTTTAATCACCACTGCCCAACCTGTTTCGTACCTGCCATCCTGGACATACCTCGATCCATCCACAAAGAGCACATGATCTGAATTACCTAATGGCTGATTTACTACATCCCACTGTCTCTTGTGACATCATCTGCAAACAGTCATGAGCCTCTTCCTCTGGATCTGGAAAAAAAGTTTAAGTGCCCTAACTCTTCCCTCCCCCCTCGTTCCAGAGGCAACAGGGTGGCTGGAGTCAAATTATTACACCTTTGGACAGCAATATTGTCAGGCAACAAAATGGAATACTGCATTCTCAAATAGTGGGCAACAAAATGTTTTTTTTGGGTTGTACTTTCACTTTGTGGTTTAGAACGATCTCAGAGCTTTTATTAAGCATGGCTTAGATAACTACTACAGCTCTGATATAGAAAGGGGCACCTCTGGCCACATGGTCAAGTCTGATTGAATAATATGCCACAGGGCGTTGTTGGTGGTGCGGTTGGGTGAAGACAGTTGAGGCATGGCCATTCACTTCTGTACAATACAGTAGTGAATGTTTGGGCGTAAGCTGGAACTTGCTCTGTAACCCAAGTAACCAAACGTGTCCCTGAGTTATCCAGTATATCCCTGAGAGTCTGGATATTTTTTGCTTCCATTCTTTAAATAATTTGTTATTCTGGCCTTGCTGAAAGGACGGGAAGGTCCACAGTGGCATGTAGGCCGAGATATACATGGGGAATTTATACAACTTTCTGATATGTTTCCAAGTTGCTAGCGTGTCTCTAATTAGTGAAGCTTTTTTTTGCCGCTTCGGGGAGCAATGACCGTTTAGTATGTAAAAGGGGCTGTAAATGATAAGGTGCCGCTAGTTCCTGTTCCATTTCCCTATTTGAGTAGTGAGATGTTTCCCAGATCCAATCCCTTATATGTCGAAAGATTGCTGCCAGATTGTATCCTCTGATGTTAGGTAGTTGTAGACCACCTTTCCATTTTAAAAGACACAGCTTTTTTTTATGCTATCCTTGGCCTTTTTTTCTTCCATAAGAATTCAACAAAGGCTGCTTGTAATTTGCAAATATCGACATGTTTCAATAGTAAGGGGATAGTTTGTATGGGATATAATAACCTCGCAAAACTGGTCATTTTCACCAGCTGTGCTCTTCCTATAAGGGATAGTGGGAGATCTTTCCATCTCTGTAATTCTTGAATTATTTTAGCAATCAGAGGGATATAGTTTAATCTGTACATCATAGCGGGGTTTTTCCCAATTTTTATTCCCAAATATTTTATACATTCTCTCGCCACTGAGATCGAGTCGTCTTTCTGTACCATTATGGACCTCCCCCAATCTGTAATAACTGGCACTTGGTAACATTTATTTTGTCCCCTATGAATTTGTTCGCCCTCTCTAGATCTTTGGCCGGATCATTCATAAACGGTAACATATCATCCTCAAAGCAGATTAGTTAAAATTCTTTTGTCCCCACTGGTATTCCTTCATAAACAATAGGTTTTAATAGGTGCAAGGCCAGGGGCTCCAGTGCTATATTAAATAGGAGCGGCGAGAGCGGACACCCCTGTCTTGTTCCCTTCTGGAGTTGGAACAGCGTGGGTAAAAAACTCGGGAGACTCGGGAGCTTTGGGTGAGTTGTAAATCGCTTGGACAAAGGCTCGAAAGTTCCCTTTAATTCTCATCCGGTCTAAAACCAATCCCAGCCATTCCCAATTTACGTTGTCAAAAGCTTTTTCGGCATCTATTGCCAAAAGAGCTTAACGGCCTCCTGTCCCAAAGTGTTTTTGTTTTGTTATCCAGTCCTGTACCGCCTGCACTGTACGTATGTTTATGGTGGCTGAGCCACCTTTCACAAACCCTACTTGATGGTGACCAATTATTTTAGGAAGGATGTCTGCCAGTCTATTTGCCATTATTTTAGCAAGAAGTTTTAAATCTTGATTTATCAAAGAGATTGGTCTATAAGACCCCGGGTGTGTTAGGTCTCTATCTGGTTTGGGTATGAGTTTAATGTGCGCCATGTTCCCCGATGGCATAATCATTTTATCCTGTATAATCGAGTTAAATAATGATAATAGATTGGGGGCTATTTCTGTGCTCAGTGCTTTATAAAATTCGGCCGGTAATCCGTCAGGACCCAGGGCTCTACCATTATGTAATGACTTTATGACAGAATTTCTTGGTCTGAAATTTGGGCATTTAGGATCGCTAGGTAATTCTCCCCCACCGTTGGTAGTGATAAATTGTCTAAAAAGGCTTTCCTGTCTTGCACATCACCTGAGTATATAGTTTTTCATAATAATCCCAGAAAATTGGTAAAGTGTTTCTTGGATCGCTTGTCACCTTTCCTCCCCCCGACTGAAGTCTCGGCATGGGTTGCTGAGGCCTACTCCCTTTTGCTAGTCTGACCAATAGTTTGCCCGCTTTGTTCCCGTACCTTAAAAACTACGCTGAGGTGCTGTCAGCATATATTCTTTCCAATTTTTCTGAATAATGATCAAAGTTGTGCTTAGCTGTCACCCATTTGACTTTATTCTGGTCTGTGGGGTTTTGAAAAAATGCAGTGTAAAGCTTCCTTAAGGAATCAGTAGTCTCCAAAAATTTTGCTCTGGCCTCTTTCTTTTGGGCCGAGAGATATGATATAATTCGTCCTCCTAACACCGCATTTGCCGCATGCCAGAATAAAGCCCGGGTGTCTCTATGCTGGTTATTAGTTTCCTTGTAGGAAACAGGCCGAACTGGATGGACAAATGTCTTTTTATAAACTATGTTATTATGGTACTATGTTACTATACTCCCACCACCATCCCAGAAGTTTGTTTTTAAAATCTTAATCAGTAGAGATATATCCAGGCAAACACCATATGAAATCTTGGCCTTTTGGGCCTTCTTCTTGTAGTTGCAAGACTACTGGAGCGTGATCTGATATCAACATCTGCCCTATCTCACCACCCGTACCTTTGGGATTAAAAGATTGGTCCCTAGAAAGTAATCAATCCGAGACCAAGCTCTTTGGGAGTGGGAAAATGTGTTTATTCCCTTTCCATGGGATTACAGTACCTCCAAATGTCTGTAAATCCGGTGGCCTCCAGCAGGGTGGGGAGAAGGGGAGATATCGCCGCCCCCAGGCCAACATCATTTATTGTCCTTTTCCTGTCTTTAGAGACCACATTTACTGTGTTCAAGTCTCCTCCTACCAGCACAAGGCCTCGCGTCTCCTTTATGATACGTCTCTCTAGGTCTTAAAAAAGGGTTAGCCTGTACAGGGAGTGCAGAATTATTAGGCAAGTTATATTTTGAGGATTAATTTTATTATTGAACAACAACCATGTTCTCAATGAACCCAAAAAACTCATTAATATCAAAGCTGAATATTTTTGGAAGTAGTTTTTAGTTTGTTTTTAGTTTTAGCTATTTTAGGGGGATATCTGTGTGTGCAGGTGACTATTACTGTGCATAATTATTAGGCAACTTAACAAAAAACAAATTTATACCCATTTCAATTATTTATTTTTACCAGTGAAACCAATATAACATCCAAACACAACAATAGCTGATCTCAGGGAGACCAGCTACAAAAAACACCGCGGAGCCTCACTTAAGAGTCTCAACACAGCAATCCGAAGTGCAAAGTTCCCTGGGAAACAGGAATATGCAAAATAAATGTGGAGCCCCAGTTATGGGTCTACAACACAATGAAAGCCAGATATCCCTCAAAGGAAGGAAAACCAAGAGAAGGGGTGTCTCCATTACAGAGATCACCAAATCCACCATATTAAGTGGCCCCTATGTCAAGATCCCGCTTTTTTACAAGCTTTAAGGATGTGACAGGGAAAACCTAACCAATAGAACATCTCAACATTCACAAATATACATTTCTGACATTCAAAAACAAAACAAAAACAAATCAGTGACCAATATAGCCACCTTTCTTTGCAAGGACACTCAAAAGCCTGCCATCCATGGATTCTGTCAGTGTTTTGATCTGTTCAACATCAACATTGCGTGCAGCAGCAACCACAGCCTCCCAGACACTGTTCAGAGAGGTGTACTGTTTTCCCTCCTTGTAAATCTCACATTTGATGATGGACCACAGGTTCTCAATGGGGTTCAGATCAGGTGAACAAGGAGGCCATGTCATTAGATTTTCTTCTTTTATACCCTTTCTTGCCAGCCACGCTGTGGAGTACTTGGACGCGTGTGATGGAGCATTGTCCTGCATGAAAATCATGTTTTTCTTGAAGGATGCAGACTTCTTCCTGTACCACTGCTTGAAGAAGGTGTCTTCCAGAAACTGGCAGTAGGACTGGGAGTTGAGCTTGACTCCATCCTCAACCCGAAAAGGCCCCACAAGCTCATCTTTGATGATACCAGCCCAAACCAGTACTCCACCTCCACCTTGCTGGCGTCTGAGTCGGACTGGAGCTCTCTGCCCTTTACCAATTCAGCCACGGGCCCATCCATCTGGCCCATCAAGACTCAATCTCATTTCATCAGTCCATAAAACCTTAGATAAATCAGTCTTGAGATATTTCTTGGCCCAGTCTTGACGTTTCAGCTTGTGTGTCTTGTTAAGTGGTGGTCGTCTTTCAGCCTTTCTTACCTTGGCCATGTCTCTGAGTATTGCACACCTTGTGCTTTTGGGCACTTCAGTGATGTTGTAGCTCTGAAATATGGCCAAACTGGTGGCAAGTGGCATCTTGGCAGCTGCACGCTTGACTTTTCTCAGTTCATGGGCAGGTATTTTGCACCTTGGTTTTTCCACACGCTTCTTGCGACCCTAATGACTATTTTGAATGAAACGCTTGATTGTTCGATGATCACGCTTCAGAAGCTTTGCAATTTTAAGAGTGCTGCATCCCTTTGCAAGATATCTCACTATTTTTGACTTTTCTGAGCCTGTCAAGTCCTTCTTTGGACCCATTTTGCTAAAGGAAAGGAAGTTGCCTAATAATTATGCACACCTGATATAGGGTGTTGATGTCATTAGACCACACCCCTTCTCATTACAGAGATGCACATCACCTAATATGCTTAATTGGTAGTAGGCTTTCGAGCCTATACAGCTTGAAGTAAGAAAACATGCATAAAGAGGATGATGTTGTCAAAATACTAATTTGCCTAATAATTCTGCACTCCCTGTATGTATGGGGCATAAACATTATATAATGCCAGTACTCCTGCAGGCATTTCCAATGTCATTTAAACTAGTCTCCCCTTGCCATCATTTTCCGTTGTGAGTACCATGTATTGTAGTTTTTTATGCAGTAAGATAAGCACCCCTGCTTTCCGTCCCTCAAACGGGGAGCCCAAAACTTCTCCTACCTATAATTTTTTCATCCTCCAGAAGTCACTTTCTTCTAAGTGAGACTCTTTAATTAGTGCTATGTCGGTCTTAAGTTTTTTTTAAGTGTCTTAGTACCATTAATCTTTTATGGGATGATCTTAGGCCCTTCACATTCCATGTGACTATGCGTACCATTGCTGAATATAATGTGGTGTGATATCATCTTGCTCAATCTCTTCCCTCGGGTCCCCCACAGCGCTGGAACATATTCCTCCCCTCCACATTTCCCCCCACATAACAGAACACGTCAACTGGAAATTTACTTTCCAACACTAGTATTAACAAAAGTATTAACAAAAGCATTTTCTTCCTGACTTCACTTTTTTCTCACATTCAGTGAGACTTCGCTATCTCTATGTTATATCTATTTTTTAACCCTTTTTTTAACGCTTTCCACACTCGCTCCGCCGTCAAGCTTAATGTGCAATCATAATGGTGGGCCTTAAAACCGTCTTCACCACATTGGGGTGTATTATAAATATACCCTGGGCCTTCCCAGAACTCATCTAATAACCCTCCCTTTCATGTTATCTTCCTGCCCAATTCTAACTAAGTTTCTGTACCTCTCCAAGCATCAACATGTCTGTCCTACATTCACAGGTACCTTTGACTAAGAGGTTATGTTAGAGCAACATAGCAATAGATATAGAACAGAAGTAGATGAGATCTATCTAAAATAGAAAATAAAATAAAAGCACTCAGTCCTCATCTTCACTAAGGTCCTCTAGATGTAGTTCTCTTCGTCTTCTGGGTGATCTGATTTCTGGGATGGAGTTGAATCATTCTGTGATAGACGTCCTCTTCTGGTTGCTGAAGGAGGGAAGGATCCCCTGGGAGAGAGTCCATCTGGTCAGGAATGTTCATTGCTGCCTTTGCTTCCTCTGGAGTTTTATAGACATCAGCCTGGCCTTCTTCTTTGAATATTTTCAGAATTGCTGGGAACTGCAAAGCAAAGTTTTTGCTTTCTTTTCACCAGAATCGAGTACACTCGTGCAAAAGCCCTTCTCCTTCGAGAAACTTCTGCTGAGTAGTCCCAAAATAGGAGCAGCTTGTAGACCTCTATCTGTCTTATCCGCTTAGTTTAAAGGGTTTCTGTCACCAACTTTTGACATTATAAGCTGTCTGACATTAGCTATGTGCTAATGTCAGACCAGCTTGATAATGTCTTTTTTATAAAAATCGGATGTATATATAGTCAGAAAAACTTACTTTTATAATATGTAAATTAGCCTCTAGGAGCAGGGGGGGCGTTGCCCTGCTCCTAGCGGCTCCGTCCGGCAACCTGCTGGCACGCCCCTTCTTAGTTTGATTGACAGTGCGGGGAAGCGATCCTCCTGCACTGTCTTCTTCTGAAATCCCGGGCCTGCGCCACCGCTCTGTATTCGGCGCAGGCGTGGTGAGCAGAGGACAGCAGGCACCAGCGTCCTCTGCTCACCACGCCTGCGCTGAATACAGAGCAGCGGAGATCTGGTGTCAACTGTGCCTTTGGGGTAGCGGGCTTCTTGTAACTGTGCCACCTCTGGTCAGAAACCTCTCCATCCGTTCCTGGAGACGTAGGTAAGATGCACCCCTCTGTAAGGTTCGGCAGCTAGGTTTGCAGCTCTGGGCAACAAAGCTCCTGCCTCCTTACATATGAGCTCCGGAACCTGAAGTCCCGCACAGTTTTCTTTGTTTCATCATAAACTTGCAGCACAAACAAACACAGCTTTCCTGGGAACAGATAGACACACCACACCCAGAATTGCTGATGATCTCTGTTGTTCTGCCGTTTTTTTCCAATGCCTTCTGGTCTCCAATCTGTGATCAAAGTCTTATAATAAGACAGCATACTAGTTATAATTATATAACAATTGTTGTTGAACCCAAATTATATGCCATGTGGTCTTAATGGGTGATGCACATATATAATCATTTTTGTTAAAGGCTGCTTGGAAAGAAGAAAGAAAATTATTAAGCAATCTTCACATTCGTCTTATAAAAGATTATTGCATAACTTTACTTAACTCTGTTGTCTTACTCCACTCCCCATCTTTTATAGCCAGCTAACCCTCTCCTAAGGAATTTTTGCCTAGCAATGTGTGTCTCTTTGTTAAGACTAGGGGATGAGAACAGCCCCCCTTCCTGACTGTTATCCCTTCTCACACTCTGTAAAGCAGAACTACTTCAACAGAGATATCTTTCTAATACCTTCATTTTCTTAGTGCTAACCACACATCTGTTGGCACACACTAGGTACAATACTTATTTATTGACTGACCATCTTTTACTGCTATGATCTCTAATGCTAGGGCTACGGGTCTTTCCTATTTGGACACACACATGGTATTAGGTAACAAAACAAAACTTGACCAGTTCATTTCTGAACATTTAACACAAGTGCCTTCTGATTGCAGACAGTCGGGTGCTGTTAGTGTCATAAATTAACATCCTGACTCTGCTCTGTTTTCTAACTCATTAGAACCCCCCCCCCCCTCAACCTCACAGGAGCTCTGATGTGCACATTCTGCAAGTTCTAATTTCACAAAGTCTTACAGATTTTCATCCCTGTTACCAGCCAGGCTGCTGTCCGGTGCCACACTTTCTCTGTACCTAGCAAACTTTCATCACTCTACTTTCCCCGTTATCTCTGTAACATTTTTTTTCACATTTTCACATTTTAACTTTCAATTCTCTATTAATACCACATCCTATAATCTCCCTCTTCCCTCGCAACTAGCTAGGGGGCAGTATGTTTTCCTTCTTCATGAGACTGGCCCATTACAACAGCAATGTTTCAGACTGACATACACAAAACAGAGGAGTGAGCAGGTTAACCCTTTCCTCCACAAAGGATTTACCCTCCCCTCTGGTTGGCTCAATCTGACTATCAATCGCATCTACGACTAGTCAGCCAGTGACTCCCCCGCACCTCAGGTCAGGCTGAATAATCATCCGCCCCTGATCAGGTTCTGCGGCCAGAATTTTGTCCCACACCTCGGTGCTACAGCGCACCCTTCCAAACCAAAAGGTTACTGTCCCCTCCCTTTGTCTGTGGTCTTACTGTCCGTGCTCAATTCACTCCTCAGACAATCACATGTACACATATACACACCTCAAGGTGGGAAAGGAGTTAGCAACTCGGTTGCTCACTGATCGACAGCAGACAAGTGTCTATATCCGGGGTCCCTTCACCACACCTCTTCCCTCCCAGGGTCAGGCGGTCACACCCCCACTTTTCATTTGTCTCACTCAACCTTGATCAAAACTTTCACTCAGGCTTCCCCATCCTTTCTCAGCCCCGTCTTGCAATGCATAGAAGACAACGCATTCAGCTGGCACTTAAATAACCATACCAGGGTGAACCTCTATTTTCATGTCTACGGTTCGGAGCTCAGAATTTCAGCCGAATACTCACATGATTCCACAGTTCAGCAGGTGGAGACAGGTAAGATAACCAAATTTTCTTACCTTTTTGAGCCGCGATCTCCTCTCCCACTGTTCATCGGGTCCCGAAGTATCCCTTCTAGGTCGGCTGGTGATGCCTGGTTTTTCTGAGCCCCACGTTGGGCGCCAAGTTGTTAAAGCTGGTCTGTTAAGCAGACTTCCAAGTTCTCCCCTGATGTTCCAAATCAAGGTACCCCCAAGGGGTTAATATCCACGTGTGGCTGAGAGACTAGATGCTGACACATAGCTGGTCAAGGTAATCTCTACATTTATTACAATGTGTAAAAACAGTTATACATCCTCAGGGAGGCGGTCTTTCGGATATACTGGATATACATGGATATACTGCCATGTTGTAATGGCATCTGAATACGACATACGTCATATGTGACACTTCAAGGAGGTGCTTTTCTATAGGCAGTATACATGTGTAGCCAGAGAAGAAGTCAGCCCAGCTGCGTGCCCCCACCTCTTTCTTTCCTCTGCGTTGACTGGGTAAAGGGAGGAGGGGAGGCTCCGTAAGACAAAGGAAGAAATAGTTTGTAACATCTTCATTAAATTTAACTAGTTACAGTCCTAGAGATACAAAATATAGAATAAAATTCACACATCTCTATCAAGCAATGGGGCAAATGTTCGCAAATACCCTTGCATCAGGTCACTACACAAGCATTCAGTGCAGACAGGCAGGTGCACTCAGCATGATGGGACCACCTCCATGGCACTTGCAATTGAGTTGCTGGAGGGGATTAAGAGTTGGATTTCTCAGTCATGCAACCATGCAGTCACATCTCCCCTGGAATGCTTACACTGTCCCCTCTGTCACCTACAGTATATAGCACTGTCAGCAGTTTTGAAGGGTCAGAAGCGCTAACAGACTCCCTTTAAAATGCTTTTTCCTAAATGCATTACATTTGTTAAAAAGCTCCATCTGCAGTTAAGCTCAATGAAATTAATATTTCATAAACCTGGAACAGATAATTGATCCCCGGTTAGACAATCCTTCCAGGTATCCTGTGTGCTGTAGCAGGACGAGCAGGCTCCTCTCATTTGTAAAAATAAAGAAAAAAATAATCAGTGTGTCCATTTAAATGTATGTATGCAATTTTACCATAGGCCATTTGTTACTTTTATGAAGTTTTATGAACCCCTAGCATACTGCTGCATCATATGCTGATCAGGACTCTGGGAAAGCTGGGTGATTTCTTCTTGCATGGTTCTCTATGCATTCTGTGTTAGTTACCGTATGTAGAGGCAGCCTGTACAGTTAACAAATGATGCAAAGAAAGGTGATGTGGACTTAATATTAGGAAGCAGTATGGAGCACTCAAGAGATTCCTGTAAAATATATGGAGAAATATGAAAAGCAGAGAAGGCTAGTTCACATACATTCAGAAACATGTAAAAATGTACGATATCTGTCTAATAAAAAAAAACAGAAAGAAATGAGAGTCAAGTTTTTTTTTTTTTCGCCCTTCTGCATACTTCTAGGAATTCCACCAACCATAAAACCAACCGTTCCCACCCCCCACTCCCCCCTCGCAACCCTCCTGCAATTCTGCTGCAGCCAGAGATCCGGCCATATTGAGTTTACAGTTCTGTCAGAGCTGCATCATCGAGGGGAAAATTACATTATATAAATAGATATATTCCAGGACAGCAGCCGGAGACCCCCCTCACCCCTCCCAGGCCATGGGCAGGAGAGAGCGCCCAACACCCCCTGGGCTAGGCTTGGTAACACTGGCACTCAGCCTCCTGGGTAAGTTGTATGGCCAGTTCTGCATGCACAGCTGGGTATACATCTGCCGCAATGCACTTCCACCCTCTACACACTCCACGGTAACCCTTTCACTGCCAGCTGGGGGTAAATGACGCCCGTACATACAGCATATAAATAATAATAATAAAAAAAGCAATATAAGGATGAAAAATTATTGCAAAAAAAAATAAACCCCCCCATTTCATCAGCATCGAACACTGCATACTGTCAGAGTGGGGGACGATAGGAGGATCCTCAGTTAAATGACTGCATTGATTGTAGGATTATTTACCATCAGCCTCGGATATCTACCCGTTATACCTCAGGTCACCTTTATATGTTTGACCTAATTCTAGCAATGCTTAGAAAATCATGCAGAGGGGAGAATTAATGGGGACTGACAATCAGTGGAAGCTGATGGATAAAATATAGGATTTTAGGAAGGTAAATTTGGCTTTTTTTTTTTTTCCTAAAGCTTTAGGGCATCCTGTGAGATGCAATTCCCTGACGCAAGGAGCAAGGGCATGAATACAAGATTTCAACATTTCATAGATAAGGGGCACCAGATCAAGTACCATTTATGTGAAGTGATTAGTGGCCCAAGAGGAATGATAATGGGTATTTGTAGTGGTAAATGGCTTGTAAAAATGACCGTAGATATATTGTACATGTTCATAGAGTAGAAAATGACTGTAGTTACATCTAGATAGTATCACAGGGCCAGTCATACGAGGAATGGTTACAGTATCTCAATACACGTAATCAACGATGATAACGATGGTATTGCATTAGGACATTATTTCCTATGGAACCCAATAAGGGCTCATGCAGACGTCCGTAGCCATTTTTGCGGTCCGCATATTGTGGATCCACAAAACACGGATACCGGCCATGTACGTTCTGCATTTTGTAGAACGGAACGTCTGGCCCATAATAAAACTGTCCTTTCCTTGTCCATAATGCCACAGAACGGACACACGGATGCGGACATCACATCTTTTTCGGCCCCAATAAAGTGAATGGGTCCGCATTCAATCCGCAAAAAATGCGGATCCGATGCAGACAAAAAATACATTCGTATGCATGAGCCTTAAGTATCATATACAGAATACCATTAAGTATAACTAACCACCCCCATATGACTCACAATACATATATATATATATATATATATATATATATAGGGAAAACTCTTTAAGATAAGCACCCATAATTGCATTGAAAAGTGGTCTCCAAGAGGGGTGGTCTTCTTAAAGAGAAAGGTCAGTAGTATACTCTATGTCATGTATGGTGGAAGTTAAAATCTGTCACAGGATATCTGGTCTGGATAAGGGGATGGTTTTCTCAAATAAGATGGCCAGTATGTAGACCAGAGATGCCCAACCTGTGGCCCTCCAGCTGTTAGAAAACTACAACTCCCAGCATGCCAGCAGGGAGAATCACTGATGTAGACTATATGGTGGAACTGAACGTCTATCACAGGACATTTGGTCTGGATAAGGGGGTGGTCTTCTTAAAGAAGATGGCCGGTATGAAGACTATGTGGTGGAACTAAACATTTGTCAAAGGACATCTGGTCTGGTTAAGGGGGTGGTTTTCTCAAAGAAGATGGCCAATAGTATACATAAAATATGGAGGAACTGAAAATCTGTCACAGGACATCTGGTCTAGTTAAGAGGGTGGTCTTCTCAAAGAAGATGGCCAATAGTATACAAAATATGGGAGAACTGGAAGTCTGTTACAGGACATCTGATCTGAATTAGGAGATTGTCTTCTCAAAGAAGATGGCCAGTATGTAGACAATATGGTAGAACTGAATGTCTGTCACAGGACATTTGGTCTGGATAGGGGGGAGGTCTTCTCAAAGAAGATGGTCAATGTGTAGACCAGGGGAAGGCAACCTCCGGCACTCCAGCTGTTGTGAAACTACAACTCCCAGCATGCATACTTAATCTTCTCTTCTCCGAACTCCCATAGAAATGAATAGAGCATGCTGGGAATTGTAGTTTCACAGCAGCTGGAGTGCGGAAGGTTGCTGATCTCTGGTGTAGACTATATGGTAGAACTAAAAAACTCTCAAAGAAGATGGCCAACAGTATACATAATATATGGAGGAATGGAAAATCTATCTAGTCTGGATAATGGGGTGGTCTTCTCTAAGAAGATGGCCAGTATGTAGACTATATGGTGGAACTGAACGTCTGCCATAGGACATCTGATTGGAAAAGAGGATGACATAATTGGCCTTTGCATACAGGAGTCCCTGGGGGATAAGATGACCGAGTTATCAGTGACTAGTTGTGTAAGGTATCCTAACAGTTTGGGATTATATAATGCTAAGTCCCATTACATCAGCATCTAAAGAAGACAACATGCTCCATCCAGTAAAACTATTCCCCTCTTGCCTTCTACCTTAATGCAGCCAGCCCCCTCCCTCCTCATCCTGTTAACTTGACTCAGCAGAGTAGATATTGATCCTGTAATAATGGAGTTACCCTTGCCATTCCGGTAAACAGGAGTTACTGCATTACCACAAGTTTCCACTAGGGGCACCATAACCCCCTCTAACTCCATTCACTCTGCAATGTGACCTGCACAGTGCACCAGATGCTGGTCCAGGATATACCCGCAGTGCACCAACCATAGAGGAGACACAGATCTATGGGGTGGGGGTGGGGGGGAATCTGCAAAGGAAAGTAAAAGAGAGTTAGAGATCCATGCAAGGCGGGAGAAGAGTTTCTGTAATCATTTATGGTAACCTATAAATTAGCCATGGATGCAATTAGTAGAGAAATAACTGCTTCACTTTACAATTAATGCAAAAAAATAGAATGATCACAACTGTATAAAAATGAATTAATGCTGTAATCACAGATATCAGGCAGTTTTTGCATGTAGGCACTATAGATTATTGGCTTGTAAGCGGAGACACATTGTATGTAAATGGTTTAAGAAATTGTCCTCATGTGAACATTGACCATGGATGCTGAAAGTTTACCCTCTAAGGGCTTGTTCACATAACCGTATGGTTTTGCGGTCTGTTTTTAATGGATCCGTTTTTCCATTTTTGGTTTCAGTAGTGTTTCGGTTTCGCTTCTGTTCCGTTTCCATATGGTTTCCGTTTGTGATCCGTTTTTTGCAGATCGGAAACGGAAGCATATAATAATGTTTTAACAGTAAGCACAATTGGGCTGGGCATAAAATTTTCAATAGATGCTTGCGCAAAAACGAAACGGATACGGAAGACATACGGATGCATTCCATATGCATTCCATTTTTTTTTATAGCCCTATTGACTTGAATGGAGCTATGGAACGTGATTTGCGGGCAATAATAGGACACGACAAAATGTAGCGAAACGGAAATACGGAAACGGAATGCATACGGAGTACATTCCTTTTTTTTGCGGACCCATTGAAATGATTGGTTCCGTATACGGAAGGTATACAGAACGCAACAAACGGCCCGTAAAAGGAACATCAAAAATGTTTCTGTGAACGAGCCCTAAGGGCTTATGAACACGACCGTATTTTCTTTCCGCTTCCATTCCGTTTTTTGTGCGGCCCGTATGCGGAACCGTTTACTCCGTGTGCATTTCGTTTCCGTTTGTCCGCATGGCCGTTCAGCCAAAAAGTAGTGCATGTCCTGTTATTGTCCGCAAATCACGGTCCGAGGCCCCTTTCAAGTCAATGGGTCCGCAAAAAGTAGGCAACGCACACGGAACACATCCGTATGTCATCCGTATTTTGCGGATCCGTACTGTAGAAATGCTATGCCCAGCCCATATTGCTCATATGTTTGTTGATTAATAAGTTACTGTTTCCGTTTCCGATCCGCAAAAAAACGGCTCGCATACGGAAACCATACGGATATGTTTTGTGAAATAACGGAATGGAAGAGGACTTAAATCAGAGAATAAAAAACCTCAGATGCGGAACAACAGATCCGTGAAAAACAGACCGCAAACCTACAACGGTCATGTACATGAGCCCTAAGGCAGGGATGCTCAACCTGCAGTCCTCCAGCTGTTGCAAAACTACAATTCCCAGCATGCCCTAATAGCTATAAACCATACTGGGAGTTGTAGCTTTGCAACAGCTGGAGGGCTGCAGATTGGGCATCCCTGCTTTAAGGTAACAAACTACATTTTAGGGTACGGCCACACGGTCAGGTTTCTGCATTTGGTTTTGGAAACCAAAGCCAGGAGTGAATTTTAAAAAAAGAGGAGAAGTCGTATCTGTCCTTTATACTTTCTATCCTCTTAGGGTTCGCTCCTGTCCTGATATTAGCCTCTAAAACTGCATCAGGAAACCTGACTGTGTGGTCGTACC
Source organism: Bufotes viridis (assembly GCA_033119425.1). Classification (NCBI taxonomy): domain Eukaryota; kingdom Metazoa; phylum Chordata; class Amphibia; order Anura; family Bufonidae; genus Bufotes; species Bufotes viridis. The sequence continues at coordinate 556,645,563 of CM065590.1, read as the reverse complement.
CTAAGGGGTCTTCTGCTTTTAGTTAAATAAAGCGTGATCACTGTTTACAGGAAAAGTTCTACAACTATCATAAATACTTGATGTTTTAATGCCTGAAAGTTTTCAAGATACAGTATGTGCTTGCTGTGTGTGAATGAGGACAAGGTTTACGTTCAGAGGCAGAAAAACCTGTACTTAGGCTACTTTCATATCTCCTTTTTTGCTGGATCCGGCAGAGATCAGCAAAAACGCTTCCGTTATGATAATACAACCGTCTTCCTCTGTTCTGAACGGATCCGGTTGTATTATCTCTAACATGACCAAGACGGATGCGGCACTAAAACCCATTTGTAAGTCAATGGGCGCCAGATCAGTTTTTCTATGACAGATCTCAATACCGGAAAGGAAAACGCAGATGTGAAAGTACCCTTAGCCAGTCCTGTCCTCAGCTGAGAAGTGGATACAATTGTATCCAGTCTAGACAATGATCTGTGAACTGCAACATTATACAATGTAGCAAACTGCAGATGTGTTCAGCTCACAGTGTATTGCCTAGACTGGACACAATTGTATCTGTAAGTGTTCTCCTTGACAGTAAACTAATATCTTGAAAATGGTGATTTGTTGGGGAACTATCTCTTCTTGGGGAGAGAGAGCCTCAGTCAGCGTGAGGAGACTTATAGGCCATACATGCAACTCCGGAATTCTGGGAAGAAAGAGGTGCAAATGAGCTCTTAACAAGTGGCGAGAAATGTGCAGTGCAAACATATTGATGACCTATTTTTGCGGAACCCAAAATTGCGGAACGGATGAGGAGCCCGAACTTGGAACGTGTAAATGGACCCTAAAGAGGCATCTAAGTTATTAAAAAAGTCTGTGCTCTCCGCATCCGCATTTGCGGAGCGCACCGCCGATCTTCCGGACGGCAGCTCCGCAAAAATATAGAGCATGTCCTATTCTTGTGGACAGGTATAGGCATCTCTATAGGGATGGTGGCAAAACACTACGGACGTGTGAATAAGGCCTAATGGTAACATACTGAGGACCTATCCTGAGGATAGGTGATCAGTATAAAACACTAGGACGACCCCTTTGGTTTTGCATTTAGGAAGAAACACATCAATTGAAAAAGTTCAGTGCCAATGTGTGCATAGCCTTTATGCTTCCTTTGGGCTTCCCTAATTTTTCTTTCAGCCATATTATTCCCTGTTTCAGCTGCATAGCTAGATGCATTTCACTCAGAAGCAGGGGCATATTCCTTCTGTGAAATATGCTAGTATTGTACTGCTGTGACCACCTTTCCCTTACTTCCCACTATGTTTGTTTTCAGCTCTGAAGCTCACAGATAAGGAAGGAAAGATCACACTTACAGACACACAGGAAGCTCCTGTGATGTTCAGAAGCAGTGTAGAAGCAGTTCCTGGGTCTCAGCTAGCTCTGACACGCCCCCACTTCCTCTCAGCCTGACGACATGCAGGGGAACTGCAGATTAGGTGCAATTAACAACCCTATTGGCCATGACTTTACAGCTTTTTTTTTGCAGGTGGATGCAGGCATTTCTTTTAATGAAGTGATTCAGAAATTCACTAGTTTTACCATTCTCTATTAAATGAAATTGTGCGAAAGTACAGAGACTCTAAGTTTTTACTGAAGATCTGGTCAATAATAAAGACTGTAACATAGGATCAAGAAAATGAAATAAAGCTAATAGGCTAATGTTTTTTCTCCTATTTTTATTTTTTTTTTGCATTTTCTGTAACTTTTTATACACAATTATATATGACTCTAGTACAATTAATAAAAATTAACATAGTTGGCCCCCTGCCATTGACAATGTCAATGCTTCTTGAAGTTCCTCTAGTGCACAAATGATAATTGCAACCTGATAAATGGGAAACTGGTTTCACAGGTAATTAATAGTGCAATAGCTTCTTTTTAGGACCTAAAACCAGATTCTGCTTCATATAAAATGCAAAAGAAACATACAGCTCTCCAGATACAGGCCACTAGGTGTTGATCACTTTGCTCTTTTAACAAGTGCTTTCCCATAGACTTCTTGGTTTAAAGGGTTATTCTGGTTTGTAGATATTGATGTATCCTCAGGGTAGTTCATCAATATCAGATCTGTGGAGGTCCTACAACCAGCACCTCCATCAATTTAGCTGTTCTCCTATGTCAGAAAAAAACTGTGGACAGAGTCGGAATCACAAAGCTCCATCTAATATTTAGTGGCCGTGCTGGGGTACTGCAGCTCAGCTCCCATTGAGTACACCAGCATGACCACTACAGAGTGGACAGAGCTTGCTGCTTTCAGCTCTGTCCAGTGTGTTGCTTAACCCTTTCCTGACGCAGCTCTTTTCCATTTATGCGTTTTCGTTTTTCGTTCCCTGACTTCCCGGGGCCATAACTTTTTAAATTTTCCATTCACATAGCCTTATGAGGGCTTGTTTTTTGCGGTTTTACTTTCTAATACCACCATTTAATATTGCATACAATGTAGTGGGAAGCAGGAAAAACATTCCAAATAGGTTGAAATTTCGGACACAGTTTTACTGGTTTTATTTTTATGGCGTTCAATATGCAGTAAAACTGACTTGTGCTCTTCATTCTCCAGGTCAGTATGATTACGGGGACACCACATAAATATATCGTTTTTCTTGTGTTTTAATAAAGAAAAAAAAAGAAAAATGTAATTGCCGTATTCTGACCCCCATAACTTTTTTATAGCTATGTCTACAGTGATATGTGAGGGCTCATTTTTTGCAGGATGATCTGTAGTTTTTTATATTACCACCTTGGGGTGTAGATGACTTTTTGATCACTTTTCATCATAATTTTTTTTGGGAAGTAATGAAAAAACGGTGAGTCAGCCATTTTTTTTTTCCATTACACCATTTACTGTATGGGATGTTTTATCATATTTTAATAGTATAGCTGTTTTTGCACATGGCGATGCCCATGATGTTATGTTTTTTTATTTATTTTTTTGGGAAAGTGGGGTAAATTTTATATAAATTTTATTTTTTACCTTTTTTAGGTCCCCAAATGGACCACAACTTGCAATCATTAGATTGCAACTTGTACAGAATAATGGAATTTGCTCCAATATTCTGTACCGAAATCGCTATATCACACTTCAGTGCTGCCACTACAAATAATGGGCCTGTATACCTAGCACAGGCTCCTGACCCTGGTTTTAGCACTCTCAGACCCTGTGGTCACATTTGACCACTGCATCTGAGGAGTTATATGTGAGTGGTCAGCATTACCCCCGATCGCGAACATTAGCCGCAGGTGTCTGCTATATGAAACAGTTCTAGACCGGCACCATCTAGACCCGACATCCACAGTACATGTAAGGCGGATGTCGGGAAGGGGTTAAAGGGAACCTGTTATTTTTAACATGGTTTTTGAGCTGCAGGCAGCATGTTATAGAACAGGAGGAGCTGAGCAGATTAATATATAGTTTGGTGGGAAAAGATTCTGTAAAACTTGTGTTTTATACATTTCAATTCCTGCTCATTCTGGGCTTTGACACCCAAGAGGCGGAGCTATCAGTGATTGACAGCCATGTCCGTATAGACAGTCAAAGAGGGAAGGCTGTCAATCACTGATAGGACCGCCTCCTGGACTTCACAGCCCAGAATGAGCAGAAATTTAAATGTATAAAACACAAGTTTTACTGAATCTTTTTTCGCAAAACTATATATCAATCTGCTCAGCTCCTCCTACTCTATAACACAGCATGTGTAGCTTATATTGCACTTTCACAGTGACAGGTTCCCTTTAAGTGTGGTGTGGCTGCTGAGAAAAGTGGATTGGAAGGGGTGCTGGGTGTCAAACCCCCACTGATCTAATATTGATGACCTACTCTATATCTGGAACCTGAAGAACCCCTTTAAACCAAAAAACCTAATGGAAGCAGCTGCCGAGGGTGCAGAGTGCTCAAGACATCATGGCTTCAGCCACACAGTGCAGTTTTGGTACAGTTTTTAATGTGTTCTTTATGTGGGGACTTGCTGACAAATTTCCCTTTATGTTAATTGCAGTTAGCACAGCACCAATGTCATGCAAAATGTATGCTCAGCAATGGTTAAATTATCAACAGTTCAACCCGTAGAAAGCTTGATGGAGCGTAAGACATTTCTACATATCTCCAACTGCAACTCTAAAATTGTCCAATTTAGGGTTTACTTTTATAAGAGTTAATTCATATTTTGCAGAAATTCCTAGGAATAAGCAACCCTTTTCTGCAAATCAAATTCAGATGCATGGGGCAGTGATCCATGATTATGTATTTTATTCATTTTGGGCAAAAAAAATTTTAATTGGTCTTTATTATAAATTCTGTCTACAGAGTATCTTGCTTTCAATTTCACACCGAACCTTCAGGTTGCTGCTCTGACAGCTTGATGTATAGCCCTTATCTCTTACTTCCTGACAGCTCATAAACACTCATTATAGCTAAATTCTTGTCAAACTGATAAGAACATGGCTTGAAGAAGCGTTTATGAGCTGCCAGGAGTTCACAGATAAGGGCTATACATCAAGCTGTCAGAGCAGCAACAGTATAAAAAGTGATCAAAAGTCATACACACCCCAGAATGGTATCAATGAAAAGTTCAGATCACCCCGCAAAAAATGAGCCCCCATACAGCTCCGTACACATAAATGTACAAAAAAGTTATAGGGGGCAAAATATTGCGACAAAAAAATAAAACTGATTTTTTCCCTCTTTAAATTTTTTTATCACTATCAAAACGCAAGAAAAACTATACATATAAGAAATCGCTGGATTCGTACTGACTTGTAGAATAAAAGTAATCGGTCAGTTTTATCGCACATCAAAAGTCGTAAATAAAAAAATTGTAAAACTGTGGTGGAGTTGCTATTTTTTTTTGCAATTTCACCCAATTTGGATTTTTTTTCCCACTTCCCACTACATCATATGCAATATTAAATGCAATATTAAATGGTGGCGTTGGAAAGTACAACTTGTTCCTCAAAAAACAAGCCCTCATATGGCTAAATGAACAGACCAATAAAAAATGTATGGCTCTGGGAAGGCACGGAGCGCAAAATGAAAACGCAAAAAAACGAAAACTCCGGGGGTGAAAGGGTTAAAGGCTATGCTATGAACACCTTCGGAATCAATATTTTTTATTATTGCATTTTCCTCGTTTTGGTCTAAAAATCAATTTTCAAAATCAATTGGTCTTTATTAAAAATTCTCAACAGTTTTTGTCCTACAGGGTTAACCTTCAGCCTGTCTATAGTATATCTGGGTTTCAGTTTCATGCTGAACCTTAGAAAATGAAGCGACCAAAAACGGCGAATCGGCCATTTGGAGGCTTTTTTCCGTTTTGCTGTTTGCCGTATGGGGAATATATTTTTATACTATGGGTGTTTTCGCCCATCGCGACACCCATGATGTGTATTTTCTTAATTTTTTTTGTTCTTTTATTTTTATTTTGGGGGAAAGGGGGGTGATTTTTTATTTTATTTATTTATCTTTAAACTTTTTTTTTTTACACTTTTTTATAGTTCCCATAGAGAACTATAACAATCAATCATCTGATTGCTATTCTCATAGACTCCAATGCACAGGGGCTGCTGCACACAAGCTCTGGCTCCTCAGATCGCCACGCGGGGGAGCCGGAGCACCACCGAAAGCACGCGCTTTCGGTTTTCAGCGCACTCGGATGCCGTGGTCAGGATTGACCATGGCATCTAAGGGGTTAAATGTCTGCAATTGGCATTAGTGCCAGTTGTGGACATGAGCAGCGGGTGTCTGCTATAAGAAGCTGGCGGCCACCCGCGGCTATGGCGCCCTCAGTGCTCAGAAGCGGGTGCCATCTCTAAAGACCCGGCCAGCGCCGTACTATTACGGCGCTGGTCGGGAAGGGGTTACGTTGGCCTTTGTCCAGGAATTTCTGCATTCTTACATCCACACTGTGTAGCTTTATATAACCTTTCCATATCTCACACATTTGTAAGACCCACTGGACTATAAGACACTGAAACATACTGTTGTGCATGTAAAGGCTCCTAGTTGTATCTCTGTGCCACTAATGGTTGTATGTGCTCAGTTTGTGCATCCGGGATGGAGGTCACCGTGCCTGCTGTTGTTTATGCCCTTAATGGCTCCAACATACGACTGCCCTGCAACTTCCAGTCGTGCTACAAGATGGAAACCAAACAGTTCTCCATGAACTGGACATATCGGGGCTGCGAGAACTGTACCGAAGAGACGGTGAGAGATGGTGTGGATCACTGTGAATTTTCTGGGTCATCTGTGTGTCATGTATCTGTGCCGATGCCAAACCATTGTCCACCAGTATGTCATCTCTGTGTCATTCCAACGTGTCACCAGTATGCAACAGAAACCACACGTGTGTCTCTGCGGTGTACCAACCGCCTGTGACAACCATAAATGCCTGTGCATCATCCATATTGCCATTCGCTTTTTTTTTGTTTCATTTGTATGTTTGCCTGGTTTTTGTTCTTTCAGCAGCCAACAGCTTCTCTTATATGGTAAAGTTTACATTTCATTTGCTGTATATTATAATGGTATCATGTCCAAAGCTAGATGGAGCCAGTAAAGGGGTTGATCTATCTGGGAATTTGATGGAATATGCTAGGATAAGGTGTTAAGGTCAAATAGGTGCTGGTCCCACCTCCTATCTCCAGAATGGGGCTCAAAGTGAAGGAGGGCACGCCTCTCCATTCATCTCTATGGGAATTCTGAAAATGGGCTACTGAGCGTCCCATAGCGGTGAATGGCGAGCGCACTGCACAGGCACCGCCACCGCTCCATTTACCACCATGTGACTGTCAGAAATAGCCAAGCTGGTACTCAGATATTTTCTGTGAATGTTAGGAGATCGTCCATGGTCAGCTGCTCTCCGTTCACTTATGGGGCCCCACTCTGGATTTAAGAGCAGGTCCCAGAGTTGGGACCTGCATGTGTCTAACACTGATGGGCTAGCAATATGGCATCAATGTTCCAGATGGGCCAAACCCCTTTAAAGAGGTTATTTTATATCATAAGTTCAGAAATGCGGTTAATAGCTTTTTTTATTTTGTAGTTTTCCCAGCATATAAAAATACCCCTTTCCATCCTTTTTATGATTCCATTTGTTCCCTTTAATACTGCTGCCAATCTATGCTGCTTGGGACTGGCTCTGTAAAAAATCTGTCTCCTTCTCCCTCTGGAAGCTGACAATATAGTCTTGACTGTGGGGAGAGTGACTAAGCATCCATGTGTGACTTGACATGTAGCACTCAGCTCATTAACTGGCGGTGCCGATTTCTATACACTTCGATCACCAGGAGGTGCCATACCATGTATGAAATTATCCAAACAGCATTTAAATGGGAAACAGTCTTCATTTTTGTGATCTATTAGGTATATGCTATTTGGGACAAAGAGGTACACAGCCTTCGAATAGTCAGTCCTGATTCATACAGAGTATTCATGTGGTCTTGACACGGGATATCGGGGTCCTAAATCCACATTGCAATATACAATATACCTTACAATGACCCTTGACATAATATTCATATTTAAAGGGGTTTTCTGGGATTTTGATAATGATGGCCTACACTCAGGATAGTTCATCGATATTAGATCGGTGGGGGTCTGACTCCCTGCACCTCTACCAATGAGCTACTTGAAGAGGCTGTGGTGCCCCGTTAGCCTCCTCACAGTATACTAAGCACAGCGCCATGCAGTGTATAGTGGCTGTGCTTGGTATTGCAGCCCAGGGCCATTCACTTGTATAGGACTGAGCCGATCACTGGCCTAAGAGGAGGCCGCAGCACCCATCGGAGTGCCATAACTTTTTCAAAAAGCTGGGAGTTAGACCCACACTGATCAGATACTGATCACCGATCTTGAGGAAAGGCCCTCAGTATTTTATTCCCAAAAAACACTTTTCATTATCATAAATTCTCACTATATTTCCCATAAAATATAAAAATTTTATCCCCAAAGACACACAGTGAGGGAGATTTATCAAAACTGGCGTAATGGAGAACTGGCTTGGTTGCCCATAGCAACTAATCAGATTCCTCCTTTCATTTTCCAAAGAAGCTCTGAAAAATAAAAGCTGGAGTCTGATTGGTTGCTATAGGAACTAAGCCAGCTCCTTTACACCAGTTTTGATAAATCTCCCCCACTATGTCCAAAAGTTGTCCACTTCAGTGAAATATCTCCATATTGTATCAGGTCATTTCTAAAAATTCTTATTCCAGAAAACATGGCCATGTAAAAACCTGTAGTAGCTACTTGGAAGTAGATGAATAAGAAGATTTTGTCACAGAAGTAGTCACATATTTATCACTGATATTCCTTTATTTTATGATAAAATGTTCTTTAATGAGGAGCTGTCTCCTCTCCTGACATGTAGTACTGCCGATAATATTCCAAAATCATGGTAACAGATTCTCTTTAACTTCTAGCAGGAATAATAAAGGAACGGCACAGCAAAGAGTCATAAGAATAGATGCTCCAGATTGGTTATGACATGAGGAATGCAAGTAGTTACAACAGACATATCAGGAGAGGGGACAGCTCATCTTTTATGTAATTTTAATTGGGGATTTTCCTACTCTTGGTGATGGAAAATATTGATTTTATTAAAGACAGGAGACGAGCATTATGCTTTTCTTTCTTTACTGATTTGATAGCAGCAAACAAGAGGTTAATCAACAGTTAATAAGAAAAAATTTATTTTAGTCATGTATAGTTCAGTAATTGGACAATAATGGTACAGTCCAGGTGAATATAATGACCCCTCAGGTAAAACACCTCCTCTTTCTTTAATGGATTAGTAGAGGATGAAGACACAGGAAATTGAAGAAACAAGTGTGGAACCGGGAAGAACGAAACTGGAAACAGTTGAGTATGGAAAACTGATTGGAGATCAACTTTAAGGATGGGTGATTCATTTCAAGATTAGGAATAACCGGAAACTAGAATAGTCACTTGGTTAGACTGTAAGAGAAAACAAAATAGAACAGATAGGGTTGGGTAATGAGGGTGGGATAATGTTCGTCTCCTGTCTTTAATAAAATCTAAATTTTCCGTCACCAAGGGTAGGAAAATCCCCAATTTTATTACAAGATGGAGACTCACATTATGCTTGTTTAAAGCTTATACATTAATAGAAAACATATGAATGTACATAGAAAGGCATTAAATTAAAACAAAGACATAGAAACATGTGGCTCGGGTCTAAAATAAAAGGTTTTGAAAGTAGACTCTGATGATCAATTAGCAGCTTTCAATATGTCTGCTAAGGAACCTCCTGCCTGCCTAACTTTAGTGGACAAGGCACTTCTAGTCGAGTGGGCTCCAAAAACGGAGGTATCGATACCCGCTAGTGACATGACTTGTCTAATCCATCTAACTAAGGTCGGAGAAGACACAGGTAAGTGAGGTTTGCAAAAAGAAATAAGCAACTGAGAAGCCGAACGACTCCTGAGAGATTCCGTTTGTTGTTCGTAAGATTTTGAACAACGAACAACACACAAATTTTCTTGATGAGGAAAATCTGTGTAGAAAACTGTGGAAAGGTTGGTTTTGGTACGTTTAACTATAGAAAAGGTGACTCTCTGAGGAGAAAAATGTCTTTCAAAAATATCTAAAGCTCGAACATCTGTGTTAAAAGAGATGAGACACAAAAGCATTGTAAGTTTGTAGGATAATAATTTTAATGGGAGAAGATCGTTGTCTCCCCATAAGTTAATAAAATCTAAAATTGCCGTGTCGTCCCAAGTAGATTGGTATTTAGGTAAAGGGAGTCTCATATATTTAATACCTTTCATAAGTTTACAAACTAAGGGATGTGTCCCTAATGTTAAAGCATGAATCGGTGCATGGTAAAAAGATATGGCTGAACAATACACATTAATGGTACGATAAGCCTTACCTGCGTCAAAGGAATCCGAGAGGAAATTAATGACTTGGGTTATAGATGCATGTATGGGATCCAAATCCCGTTGTATGCACCAATCACCAAAATGGACTATAATTTTTTTTGAATAAAAACCTTTTTGAGCATTCAAGAACAGTTGCTGGGACCTTCTATCTTACTACGTGTGGAACTGGTCCTGTCCCGTGCAACGTTACAAGCGAGTGCTGGCCATTTTCTTATACCTTGTATGCACCAATCAGACCAAATTTTCCAGGCTGATCCATAATCTGGTCTGGTACCTGGAGCCCATGCGTCCGAGAGGATATCTCGAGCTGATTGTGAAAGTTCATTATCAGGTTCTGTTGACCTGAGATAAACCAAGTGGGTCCACTAGAATCGAATGGTGAGTTTGAAGCGTGGAAAATCTATGGACATCCCTAGAATTTGAGGAAACCAAGATTGAGTCGGCCAGAGTGGGGTTATCAGGACCATTGTCGATTTCTATGATCTGGTCAAAAGAAGAATTCTTGGCCAAATTTAAAGTAATGCATCCGTGCCCAGAGATTCCGGATCGTAACGCCAACTGAAGAACCGAGGAAGTTGACGGTTCAGACGGGAAGCGAATAAGTTTAGATGGAGAGGGCCCCAGAGAGAGTCGATCTGATTGAAAACCAGAGGATCTAATTTCCAATCGCTGTTGTCGATCAGGAAACGAGAATTCCAATCCGCTACAGAATTGGACAATCTTGGGAGATATTCTGCCTTCAATATGATATCTTGATTTAGGCAAAAATGCCAGAAATTTTTTGCGATATTGGCTAACATTTTTGATTTGGAACCTCCTAGTCGATTGACATATTGTACTGCTGGAATGTTGTCCATCTGCAGTAGAATACAGCAATGAGACTTGTCTTTGGCAAAACTCTTGCGGGCACATGAACCCGCCAAAAGTTCCAAGCAATTGATATTAAGAAGCGTTTCTTCTTCTGACCATTTTCCTCCTGAAAATAGTTTTCCCATTCCATGATTGAATATGATGAAGCCACCATGGAAGTTCTTCTTTGGTGTCCGAGGTAAGGGATATGTCATCCAAGTAACCCAAGCCATCTCTCAAATGTTGGGCTTTGAGGCGTTGAAGTGCGCTGTAATGAAGAGGTGTGGGAAATATTGCTTTAATGGAAGCAGAAAGTAATCCCACAATACGAGTGATGGCTCATAGGGATACTAATTGTTTGTTCAGGACAGAGCGAATGTCCCTCCGAATTATTTTCAGTTTCCTTATAGGAAGACTCAATATGGCTGATTGAGTGTTAACTAGGAAGCCTAAAAATTCTACTCCCTTTGAAGGGGTAAGAATCGACTTCTCGGAGTTGATTAAAAATCAGAGATTGGAGAGTAATGTTAGGGTCCAATGAGTGTGAAGGTGAATGAGATCTAACAAATCAGCCATGATGAGGATATCGTCCAGGTAAATTATAAGACGAACTCCTCGAGCCCTCAAAATAGCTATTATTGGTTTAATTAATTTTGTGAAGAACCAAGGGGCTGAAGGTAAGCCGAATGGCAAACTGGTAAATTGCCATTTTTGGACGTTCCCATAAAAATTGGAGGTATGGTTGAGATATAGGGTGACTAGGCACAGTGAAGTAGGCGTCCTTGAGGTCTATCTTGACCAACCATTCTGCCCTCCATTTTGAAATGATGATATAGTACAAAATTGTTGAGGGTTTTCAAATTTATGACGGGTCTGTGACCTCCGTCTTTCTTTTTTACTAAGAATAGATTGCTCAGGAAACCTGGTGCATTGATAGAGACTTGAACTATTGAGCCTTTGGAACATAGTTCCTTGATTTCTATATGAATGAGGTTGCGGTCTGAATTGGTAAAAACTAACGGATGAGGTTCCTGTATTTGAACAGGTGGACATATAAATTCTATTTGATAACCTTGAACTGTGTTTAGGATTCACGCATCTGAGGTTATCATAGACCAGATGTGGAAAAAATGTGTTATCCTCCCTCCTAGGGGAATGTGAGAAAAATATGGTAGAAGAACTTTTATGTGTAAAGGGTCTTGAGTGTGGGAAACCTCTATGGCCTCTAGCTCTCCATGGTCGTCCTCTGATAGGAAAGAAGGGTGATGCTTGATATGAGGCTTGTGGCAGTGATCTGGGTGGAGAAAGGCCTCTGTATAATTGTCTTTCTTGATGATATTGCCGCTCCAAAAACACGTCCCTGAAAAACTCTTTTCAGAGAAGACTGGGCTTTGCCCAGGGATGAGAACAAGCCTACATATTTATTGATTTATTTGATATATCATTCCCCAAAACGGTAATTATCAGCTGATGGGGTAGAATTGGAAGATGCCAAGTAAACGAGTTGTGGATCCAATTTAATTAAAATGGATCTTTTTCGTTCCATACATAAGGAGGCATTTGCATTGCCAAATAAACATAGGGTTTGTTGTGCCCATCCTCTGAGAGTAGGCAAGTCTATGGGATCTCCAGACATGGTTGCCTCCTCTGTTAGATCCAGAATTTTGGTTAAGGGTCCTAGTAGGTCTAGGAATTTGTCTTGGACCGATCTGAATGAACGGTCCACGCCCTTTTTTGGATTCTTACCCGACTTGGCCAGATATTTAACCAATGTTGGGTCCAAATCCGGAGTAGTGGCAAATTTATAGGAAAGGGTAGGCTGGGGGACTCAGATTTTTTTTTCACCCATAGGCTAACAAATTTAGAAACTTGGGGATAAAGAATCTACTCTCCGGATCGCGGATGTTTGATCTGACCCGGATCAAAGTATGGGTTCCCCATGATATGCAGAATATATTCAGAGGGTTTATCACATAACATATCATCTCCTTCCTCAGTTATATCCTCATCTTCGGATTTGTCATCAGGGTCTGAAATATCAGCTTCAATAGAGGAGCATTGACTTGCTGATATAGGGAAGGAGTTTGTTTTTCTGTTAGAAGAGGCCTTAATCACCTGCTTTTGGTATACTTCCTCAGGGGCTGAGGGTTTCTGAGGTAACTTAGAGACCTCTTGACTAGTGCTTTTTGATAAAGCTCCCAAAAGAACCTGATCCTCTGATTGTGACACCACTCTCTAGTGTTTGGTTACAGGAGGACCGGTAATTAAATGATGTCTTTTTTGGCTAGCTTTGCCTTGTTTTAAACCTCCCGCCATATGCGAGGTTGAGTCCTCTGCAGACCACAATAAATCTCAGGGTGTGGATGGACCGAAAGGTGATTCAATGGAGGTAGTGCGGTTCATTGCTGATGTAACTGAATTTGCAATTACTTCATAAATGGAAGACATTGCTGAGCAAACTGCAGTCTGCACGGATTTAGAGGCCGATTGGTCTACCATGGATTGCAGTAGATTTTCATCAATAAATTCAACATTTTTTTTGAATTTCAGATATTATGGTAACTTCTTCGTTTTCTATGTATGAGAGAAGTATATTTGAAAGTATATATATAGGAAAATAAAGATATGTATATGAAATTAATGAATTGATATGGAGGCAAGGAGAGAGGTTAGCCAATAGAGGATTAATAAAAGGATACTGTAGCAGGACAGTTAATATTACTAGCCAAGAAAATGTCGGCTGACAGGAGCAGAATGATGCAATGCAGAGAGAGGGCTGACGCGTCTGAGGTAAGGTGAAAGTGCGGGAACAGCTGAGCACCAGCTGAGGGTGGGAAATAACCCCCCGGAGACTCAGGGCAAGCTGTGACCGAGATGGAAACACAGGACAGCAACTGATACCAAGCAGTAACTAGGAATATGTAAGGATGAACTAACATATATATATATATACATTTATCAGTTAACAGAGAAAATAATTATTAGTACTTATCCTTGACTGAGCAGCAAAGAAAGAGGAGGTGTTTTACCTGAGGGCTCATTATATTCACCTGGACTGTACCATTATTGGCCAATTACTGAACCATTCATGACTAAAATAATTGTTTTCTTATTAACTGTTAATTAACCTTTTGTTTGCTGCTATCAATTCAGTAAAGAAAGAAAAGCATAATGTGAGTCTCCGTCTTGTAATAAAATTACGTTTTTACCAATAATCACGACTGTCTACATCTGGATCACTAAACAAAAAAGACATAAAATTACAGCAAGACAGTTTCCTGATACGAATCATAACCAAAAAAGTGGAGATATATTGGAAGGAGCAGTTCACCGGAAGGTGCTGACATTTCTACAATGTTTATTCTTCAGACAAGTATGGAGGGAAACTAAAAGGGTTTTCCAGGATACGAATATCGATGACCTATCCTCAGGATGTATCATCAGTATCTGATTGGTGGGAGTCCGACTCCTGACACTCCCTCTGAAAAAACTGTTTGACTAAACCACTCCGGTGGGCACTGCGACCTCCTCATAGTATACCGAGCACTGCGCTGTACATTGTATAACATGGTATTGCAGCTGAGGTCCAGCATAGTACCCACCTCCAAAACAGCCTCCGTAGCGCTATAAAACATCCAGCTGTGCCGGTGATGTCACTGGGCTCATTGCTAGGCAGAAGTCTCCGATTAGTATAGTAATGCAAAGCCCGGTACATCACCGGCAGTAAACAAACAGAGCCGCGCGGTGCAGCATGACAAGAGGGAGCATCGGAGCAAGGAAATGCTCTGATGCTCCATTCATATGAAGTCAGGGAATAAAGAAGAGCTTATATCCAGACTCAGCTGTGAACCCAGAGAACCCTTTTAATCAGAGACAACTGGAGGAGGAAAAGGACAGAAATGGAGAGCTATTGATGGCCACCACAGAGGGACAGCTTTTGGGGCAGTGATATTGTGGTATATGGTTCAGATGGGATGATATTTTGCACTATGGTATTGCTGCCCCGCCTACTTCTGTTGCTATACCTTCTGTCAGTTTGGACCCACCTACAAAATGGGGTCACTTTTAGGTTACTTTTTCTAGGGCCACTCTAAGTTCCAAGTCCACCCCAACATGGATGACAAGCTTCCTGCAAAGGTGTGTGTGTGTGGGTGGGGGGTTGGGGGGGGGGGGGGGAGATAGGTGACGGCCAAACAAGCATTTGATAGCCAGATATCTAAGTGTGTGGGCTCCTTTAATGGCCTTTAGGCACCTTTCTTCCTATACACAGTACAGAACGTGAGGGGTCATTCATCTATGGGGGGGGGAGGGGCATGGGCGGACTGACCATAGACCCTACAGGGAAATTTCCCGGTGGGCTGATGCCCAGAAGGCTGCCCAAGCCAGGTACATAAAGATCTAATGCTCTCAGCATTAATTAATGTAGGAGCATCAGGCACTTATACACAGCCAGTGGCTGCAGGTGCCCTCCTAAATTCAACTATATCGCCATTCTCAGGACGATAATACAGCTTCATATTGTGGCACAGGCGGCAGTATATTGTGCTACACTGTGGTATTTTTTTCTGCTGAGGCAGCATAGTGTGCTGCACTGTGGTATTTGGTTCTGCTAAGGCAGTATACTGTGCTGCACTGTGGTACTTGGTTCTGCTGAGGCAGTATATTGTGCTGCACTGTGGTACTTGGTTCTGCTGAGGCAGCACATTGTGCTGCACCATGGTATTTGGTTCTGCTGAGGCAGTATATTGTGCTGCACTGTTGTATCTGGTTATGCTGGGGCAGTACATTGTGCTGCACTGTGGTATTTGGTTCTGCTGGGGCAGTATATTGTGCTGTACTGTGGTATTTGGTTCTGCTGAGGCAGTATATTGTGCTGTACTGTGGTATTTGGTTCTGCTGAGGCAGTATATTTTGCTGCACTGTGGTATTTCGTTCTGCTAAGGTGGTATATTGTGCTGCACTGTGGTATTTGGTTCTGCTGAGGCAGTATATTTTGCTGCACTGTGGTATTTGGTTCTGCTGAGGCAGTATATTGTGCTGCACCATGGTATTTGGTTCTCCTGAGGCAGTATATTGTGCTGCACTGTGTTTTTTGGTTCTGCTGAGGCAGTATATTGTGCTGCACTGTGTTATTTGGTTCTGCTGAGGCACTATATTGTGCTGCACTGTGGTATTTGGTTCTGGTGAGGCAGTATATTGTGCTGCACTGTGGTATTTGGTTCTGCTGAGGCAGTATATTGTGCTGCACTGTGGTATTTGGTTCTGCTAAGGCAGTATATTGTGCTGCACTGTGTAATTTGGTTCTGCTGAGGCAGTATATTGTGCTGCACCATGGTATTTGGTTCTGCTGAGGCAGTATATTGTGCTGCACTGTGGTATTTGGTTCTGGGAGGCAGTATATTGTGCTGCACTGTGGTATTTTGTTCTGCACTATGGTATTGCTTCCCCGCCTCTTTGTGTTGCCACGCCTTCTGTCAGTTTGGACACGCCTACAACATGGGGCCCCCTTTTTTCTTTTTTCCAACTAAAGAATGTGTCCCTTTGGTCTCTCCCAGGCCATCATTCCATACGACTGGTGCAGTGAAAAGGATTGCACACCCTTTCTTCCCTCGGGGAACTCTTTGTAGTTGGGGCTCCGGCCTGATGGCAGTTCAGGGTGCTATTGATGTTGGTTGTATGGGTTTCTGGCTGATGTAGTAGTGCACTGCAACGCAATGGCCATTGTGTGGTGTGATAGGAGTCACTAATCAGGCCAGGTTCAACAAAACAAATGTCCTTCTTTACAAGGTTACCTTGCTGACTGACTCTTCACCTGGCCATGTGGATTTTCTAGAAGTAAAGGATCGTACAGAGATCTGTTAGTCTCCGAATTCTTAAAGCTGGATGCCTGAGCGGAGCACATATGGGGTCATTTGTCAAACTGGTGTAAAATAGAACTGACTTGGTTGCCCATAGAAACCAATCAGATTCTCCCTTTATTTTCCAAAGGAGCAGTCAAAAATGAAAGGCGGAATCTGATTGGTTGCTATTGGCAACTAAGCCAGTTCTAATTTACACCAGTTTGATAAATGACCCCAATAGTGTCTGTTCCCTTCCCCCTTTAAGCTCTTCCTCAAAGTAACTAGAATTCTCTAGAGCTAGGGGTGGAGCCACCCCACACCCTAAGCTTCCTAAAAGGATATGACCAGGATGATTAACCCTGGCTGTAGCTACACCATGCACACATATTCTGAGTACACGTTACATAGCATAGAATCATAGTACATTACCAAACAATTGCAGTTACCCCCTGTACTGGAGTACTGAACATAGCGTACAGCGCCTACCACCTGCAGCTCCATACACTGTATAGTTTCCAGCACTGGCAGCTGACCGAAACACCTGATGGCTGAGGATGTCCGGTCTTGGACCTCCACCAATCTGATAATGATGACCTATCCAGACAAGGATCAATATCTGTAGTCCAGAGAACTCGCCTATACAAGGGATACATGTTGGATCACTGGGGGCGAGTCCCCTGTGTTATTGGACCATTAGTGGGCATGTTGGTCCACTGCACCGTTCACTTCTATGGGACTACATGAAGACAACATTACTGCCATAGAAGTGAACGGTGGACCTCCAAACATTGTACTGCTCCATTTACAGAGGGGACGCTACGTTCTTTTAACCGCTGTGGTTACCAGCAGTCAGCCCCACTTGATCCAACATATATTTTCCAAAAGAAGCCCATTATATCCTCAAGCTGCTTGCCCAGAGAAAACGTAACTAAAGTTGAAAAGACAAAAAAACTAAAATGTTTTATTGTGGTAGGAAAGCAAACACTAATGGAAGTATAACAATGTCTCGGGAACTAGAACCCACCACGCCATTGAAAGTGGGCTTGAGGATCCTGCTGGGAGTGCATAACGTGTGGGAATATGTGAAATAAGAACATAGCATGAAGCCTAAAGCAGAAAGGAAGCCATGTGTATTGGATTAGTCAGTTAACGAGTCTTGCATATAAGTGCACAGGTCGAAACACCAGGGAAGAAATATGTAACTTGCACGTGAATATGGAGCGTGTGGGTGAAATCTCCTCCTCCTGCAATAAACACAACGGGTGCTGGAGCGAGGGTGGCGGATGTGGGGAAAAAACCAGCAGAGTTCAGGAAAATGATGGAAGAAAAAGCTGAGTTCGGAACAGAAGTGCACAATATAATGTAGATTTTTTTTATTATTGCATTATACTCATTTTGAGCTAAAATAATTTTTTCAATTGGTGTTTATTAAAAATGTGGCGTCCTTTTTTCTGTACAGGGATAGATGCTCTAGTATCACCCTTTGGATTTTCTGTCTTTTCTGTCAGACCAGGAGCTGACGGGCTCTTTATCTCTGCTCTATGACCTTATAAATACTCATTATAGCTCAGTCCTTATCTTACTGAGTGAAGGTGTACATAGCTTTGAAAGCGTCACTAACTTTTCAAAAAACTTTTGATGAGTCAAAGAAACATATAAAAGGTTTTGATCGGTGGGGGTCTGAGTGCTGATTCCCCCACTGATCTCTAGAACGAGGGGAGGGACAGATTCCACGTGTATATAGCTCTCTCTCCTGGCTGCACAAGATAGGCTCCATGTCTATGTGCCCGTCTCGCTTCCGTCCTCAGCAGCAAGGGGAGAGAGTGTGATATGTGCAGCCATCTGTCCCCTCGAGATTGGAGCGGGTCTGACTGCTGCTTCTGGGTCTATGACACATCAAAAGTTATTTTGCAAAGTTAGTGATGCCTGCTAATGCCATTCTCCGCACAGAATCTACTTTAACTCTTGTGATTATCAGCTTTTTCTTCTTTAATTCTCCTGCAAAGTCTTGGGTCCTTCCATGCAAACTTCCTCTTTGATGCCACTTCAGTCAATCCCTGGAGGTGATCTGCTCCCATTTGACAAGGACGCAGGGGGAGCAGCAGCCAGTGATTGGCTGTAGTGGCATCAAACAGGAAGTTTATATGAAAATTTATATGAAAGGACCCGAGATAAGCAGTGGAGGTCGGGGATCGAACAAGCCGCTACCCAGCGCCAAGGATCAGGTAAGCATGATCACCAACTCGGGTCCCTGCAGTCTGAGAGGCCTGGAAATTAGTGCACAACCCCTTTAAAGGGGAATTCACTTGCAACAGATTCTGCAGAATGTGCTGGCTACCAAAACAACTTCATTTGTATGGTATGAATTCAACCTTAGATATTTATTTTCTCGCCATGCTCCGTATCTATCTTCAGACTGAATCAGTACAGTTTATATTAGTCCATGAAAATATGAATGGGTCTATACAACGATCTTGGCCGTGACACTCATCGTGTTACCTATGATCCTAGCACAGCCATTGATCTGAATAGGGGTCAAAGGGTGACTTGCAAATTGCTGCAACCTTGACCCTAGAGTTGCAAAAAATCCAGACTGTAATTCTGGGGTCATGGTTCTGGCAACTTGCAAGTCGTGCTGTGACCACATTCAGTTCATGACTACATTACTGCAAAGCGATTGTTGGTCATGCAATGGGTCGCAGCCTAAAAATCTAAAATTACAAATCTTTAATAAACTACACTTATCATGTATCCACAGGACAGGTAATAAATGTGTGATCACTGAATGGGTATACTGGGTCTCCAATTCTGAAAACAGGCCTCCCCGAGTCTCCTGTGTCAATGGGATGGCAGTGTGCATGTGTGACTGCTGCACCATTCACTTCTATGGGGCTAACCGTGATAGTGCTGTACTCAACAGTCCAATAGAAATGAATGTGGCGGCGGTCAGACATCCTCACTAGAGCCCAATTCGCATAAGAGACTCTAGGATCCCCATTCTCAGGATCGTGGGGGTACAAGAGGTCGGCTCCAGCGATCAGGCGCTTATCTCCTATCCAGTGAGTAGGTAAAAAATTTACTTATGGGAAAACCCTATTAAAAGGCAAGACTTAACTAGACACAGACAATCGATGGAAGCATACAATAATCTGTGCCTGTTTTTCTGATTCAGAATTCAAAATCGGGGCCAGGACATTTTGTTACCATAGGCAAATAAGGCTTATTTGCATCCCTACTACGCCACTTCAAAATGACAGTTATTGGAATGGTTTACTGGTAGGGAAGGGGTTAATGGGAACATCCCTGGTATTCTATGAAAGGGAATCGGTTAATGGGCACACTTTTGAGTCAAGTACCTGGTGTCCAGGGGTTACTTACCTCCTCGGGGTCCAGCATTCCTCTGATGCCCCAATCACTGGTCTACAAGGAGGCTGGCAGGAGATAGGTCTAGGGATCCTGCTACACGGACTGCCAGCAAAAGGCATAAAGCCAGTACATAGTTGTCAACTGGCTTTTCCAGAACCGTTCCTGATTTTCAGAGACAGTCCCAGCAAATTTGGTCTGCCCTATGCAAAAAATGGCTGGGGATAAGGATAACCCCACCCATAAGTGGGTGTTTCCGGATGGAGTAGGGCATTTCCAGGGGGCGGGGTTTGGATGCACCAAATTTACATTAAATGTTGGTATGTATGGCAGTAACACATATATACAGGGGCACGCAACCACACATAGAGCTTATACATACTACACGTTTATGCCAGGTTACAAGATTCAGGAAAGAGGTGTCTTAAATGGCCCGAATTTTGTTTTTAACATAGGGCTGATTTTATATAGGCCCCCAAATACTGTTAGCCTGCTGAGTTCCAGTCACATGTAATGCATATACCCTTCATTTTGCCTCAAAAATTAAAGGGAGGCTACGTTAAAAATATATATTTTTTTATCATATAGTAACAATGTAGTGTAGTGTGAATATTTATGTATTTTATGTATTGTAACAAAAAACAGGTGAATGGTTTTCTGTATATCATTTGCTGACGTCCCTCCAGGTATTCTACTTCCCGTCCTGGCTCCTTAACTTCCTCTTTGTTTGGTATTTTAGCATGGCAGACAGTCTAGCTTAACTTTCTCAGTCTCGCTTAACTTTCTGCATTTAATTTTAATTTGCGATAGGGTACTGCCTCAATGAAAAAGAAAAATGGTCAAACATTCTAAAAGAAAACAAAAGTTCAATTTCTGAAACGTCTCTTCAAAAACAATCCAGACCAACCCGCAGAATAAACAGACCACAAAATAAGTACAGTCCCCAAAATAAATATAGACCCCAGAATGCACCCTTAAAATACAGATCCAGACCCAAAAATAAATATAAGCCTCAAACCAGACCCCAGAGTATATGCAAAACCTAGACCAGAGGACAAAATATATACAGACCCCTGAGTAGACCTCCTAGATATATACAGACTTGGATCAGACCACAAAATAAATACTGACCCCAGACCAGACACCATAAGGCAGACACCTAAATAAATGAATGCCCTAAAAAATAGGTACTTATGCAGAACAACTCAAGCTCTCTTGCTGCTCCACACACAAAAAAAGAAAATCAGACTGTCTGCTGCCACCACTAGGGGGAGTTAGTAAATTACTACATTCAATAAAACTGCATCAAAAATAAACCCAAATGTGTAAGTGTGAAGGCAGCCCAACATGTTTTTTTTGACATGTAAAAGAAAAGCACCATAAATATGTTAAAACACAAGACCCATAAATGAGGTTTCATGGTGGAAAATGTCGCCAAAAATGTCATACTGTACCTCAGTAAACTGCCCTTATGTTAGAACAAGCATGATTGCATGATGCCCTAAAACATCTCTCACAGAAATCACAAATGTCACTACTGAGTTCACTGGGGTCGGGCGGCTTTCTCATGTATGAGGGAGTCCAAGATCTCCCACTATGGAACATGTTGGGGGTAAAGAGGATAAGGCATGATGCATTTTACTATACCTGATTCGTTGGTTCAGTGTCTGCCAAAGGTTTAGTTTGGTTTTTGCCCATAGAGGACACAGACAGCATATGTATCTATAGATTTTAATGTGGTTACTAACCCATCCTTTTTTTTTCCACTGACTGTGGGTCAGTGGAAAAACGACAGAGACATGCCCTACTTTGTGTGGTGGACCAAACATGCCGAAGTCTATGGGGGAGATTTACTATCTCCATACACCATGGTTTTACGAAACCATGTAAACTTTATTGCGACTAAACCCAGTTGCAGGAGGTGTTTTTACGCCGCTCTTGTCAGTTTCTAAAAAGTAGGTGTGGGGAAGGAAGAGTATGGGAAGAGCTCGATACATTTATTATCCAGAAACTGATATAAATGATAACTGAAATTTATACCTAGAGTAGATTTCAGTCTGGTGCATGGACTGCCAGAGACGCAAGCCTTGTCATAAATTAAATGTCTCCTCCAGAGTTCCATGGCCAATCAAGACCGGCGGAAAATTACTGAAAGAACCTGGATGTCATCCAGTTATTTTGATGGACCATTAGTGGGAGATGATCTGGAAAATCTCTTTTCAGGCTAGCAGTGTATGTGCAATACGGATGACACACGGAGGGCAAAAACAGACACACGGACCAAACACGGACCCTTCAAAGATGTCCTCATGGATGAAACAGTGACCTGTGTCTTGTCTATGCCCATGATGATGTCCATGACATGTGACATAAGGAATGAAAAGAACCTCATCTATTCTCCTTTCCCTTTCCTGCTTAGGGCTCATTCAGACACATCTGGATGCAGTCTCAGTGTAGAACGAAGAGCACTCAGACTGAACACCCACTAAATAGTAAATCGGCCAATTCACATGTGTTCATTGGTCTGTGCACCATTAGGTCTGAATTTCCCACAAGACTCACCCATTCTAGTGAAGTCCTTAGGTAACACTTCCGGGAGTCGGACCCCCACCGATCTGATATTGATGACTTATCCTGAGGATAGGTCATCTATATCCAACTCCTGGAAAACCCCTTTAACCTCAGTCAGCATTCTTCTTGGTTTTTATATTGTGGTTTGTATTTTCTGAATGGACTTACAGACACTGGAAATCATTCTGGTGTTCCATCTCCTAGACGTACAAACTCAAACACGGCAATAGTCAAGTTCATAAGCTTTGCTGGATGATAGCTTCACCGGTCGTCCTTCCTTGGACCACGTACTCTGATCCAGTTATCTAGCCATCATAGTTTGCCCCCTTGTCAAAGTGGCTCAGATTCTTACACTTGCCAATTTTTCTGCTTCCAGCGCTTCAACTTCAAGAACTGACTGATCACTTAATGACTAATATATCCCACTCCTTGACAGGCGCCATTGTCACCAAATCAATGTCATTCACTTCATCTGTCAGTGGTTTTAATGTTGTGTCTGATCGGTGTTTGTTCTAAAAAGAACCCCATGGGAAAGCAGTGGAAAACTGGCAGAATTATCTACTCATTTGATTGATCAAAAGGCTTGATAATCCAGGTCTTTGATATCTGCTCCTTGATGTTCAGTGCTTTAAAGGGGTAACATCTGAATGCACCATGAAATTATGATCAGTGGGGGTCTGAGTTCTGGGGAATGGAGCTATAAAGCAGTTCCCAATGGTGGAACCACAGCGTGTAACTAGGGCTGCGGCTCCATTATTCTGAGGAACACCATGCCATCACTTCTAAACAAGGGAAACACCTTGGTCCATTTGTTTTATAGTTGTTTGGTCACCTTTTGGGTTTTTTATGTTTTTGGCAAATCCTCCTCTTCGATGGGTGCCCGCTCCTTTGTTTCCCAGCCTAGGCTGCCTAGCTCAGGTCCCTCGCTGTTAACACCGCTTTGACAATGCTTCTGCAGTGACCTGCTCCCCTTGTGCCATGTCATTTTATCACTTGGGTTTTCAGAGCTTGCAAGCATCACGCCTGTGAAGGCCACTATCAGACATGTAAGACTTCTCTACTAGGCAGAAAAGGCCTATACTGTGCCAAGATATTACCACTAGTCACTAAAAATAGCTCCACACAGCACCGCTGTACAACTGTCGTAGAGTATGTACATAACAGTGCCACACAGTGAACACATAGCCCTTCAAACAATGTCATGATACTGTGTCTAAAACAAACCACAGCCAGCAGCATGAGGTGGAAACTTAATGTAATAGATGAACTCTTAATGCCGTCCGGTATTGTTCACTTTTTTTTTTCCATTTCCATACCAAGAATGTGACTGACTATCCTGTTTCTGAACCTATAGTTTATCCAGTACGACAAAAAGATCATCAACCAGCGACTTGAGCGTTTTCAAAACCGCATAGAATTTACAGGAAACCCCAGCAAAAATGATTTGGCCGTGACAATCCATGATGTTCAGCTGCAAGATGAAGGAGAGTACCATTGTTATGTGCTGAACCCGCCAGACCGTCACAAGGGCACTGGGAAAATTCGCTTAGAGGTCCTTACAGAAGGTATTACATGGGCATCAAAGTATTGACCTAGCCAGGATCCTTCTATTAACTGTTGCCCAGGTTTCATTAAATGCCATGGGAAAACATGTATAAATAGGGTTGGAGCACACATGGCTTTCCTACAACACCATCTGCCCAGTTAATACAGATATGTGGGTGCATTTTTTTATATATACAGTATATTATCGCACTGTACTGATTTTGAGCTAAAAAATATTTTTTTTCAATTTGTCTTTATTAAAACTGTTGAACAGCTGTCTTTGTGTAGCCTTGAGTTTATGTAGTAGCAAGATCTGAATTCTCATTCTGTACAGTCAGGCAGCTCAGCTGACAGCAACTTATCTCTGACCTCTGAGCTTATAAATACCCATTATAGCTCAGATCTTATCTTACTGATAAGAATGTGGCTCAAATAAGTGTTTATGACCTTTTAGTTATTTAGAGATAAGTGTTATTAGATGGCCTACCTGCACAAAGCGAAAGTAAAAAGTGCAATTCACACAGCTAAAAAAACAGTTAACATTTTGGGACAGAATGGCTCAATATTTTTAATAAAGTGCAATCATAACAAAATTGTTCCTGAAGGTGTATATAGCCTTTAATGTATTCAGTTATAAACAATCCATTAAATGTTTAAAAGAATATATTTCTGATTAAAAATCATCACTATAATTTGGTTTAATTAAACATTTTCAACCAGTTGGCTTCTGCTGCTTCTATGTTTCAAATTATGTAGCATGCTGCAAAATGCCATTCACAGTGAATTCCTTCAAACAGGCTCTCTGATGATTTGGTCTGTAGCCCCTCTCTCTGCTCTCCTAAATGCTAGTTAACCTGACATTTCTTTTTATTAAAGTTTTTTTTATTCGGTTTTATTCAGTTGTGAAGAGAGAGGAGCTATAGATTCAGCCATCAGAAACTCGTCTGGCTGATTTTACACTGAATGGAACCGAGTAGCCTGCAATGTATGAGAATGCATGATAAGATTAAAATGGTTGAAAATATTGAATAGGATCCAATTTCAAAAATGTTTTTTGGCCAAAAATATGTGCATTTCAGTTAACAAGTTCCCCCGAAGGTGTACATATGCTTTTCTGCCCTGCGTAAAGAGCTACTAGTGACCTTTCACCCTTTCTGTGTTCTTCTAGTTCCTCCAGAAAGGGACTCCACAGTTGCAGTTTTGGTCGGAGCCTCGGTCGGCGGTTTTCTGGCTGTGGTCATTCTATGCCTTGTCATCCTAAAATGTGTCAGAAGAAAAAAAATGCAAACCCTTATCTCAGAGGATCAGAAAACCGAGGAAGAAGTGAAGACTGATGGAGAGGGGAACCCTGAAGGAGAACTGAAAGTATGTGAACAATAAGGAGCTTGGGGAGAGATGGGAGAGGGTGAGTAAGGTGGAGGGATTTTCCCATTGCCAGTCATTTAAAGGGGTTGTCCGACTTAATTTATTTGTTTTTTTTTTATAGCAGGAAGGGCATTAAACTAATACAAAAACGTATACCCCTTTGTTTCTAGTGCCGTCGCTTTAAAGCTCCCCACCTCAGCCATGATGTAATTGATGTGCCTGTATATCATTTGTGGCCGCTGCAACCAATCTGTCACGGACGTTCCCGTGACAGGTGCCAGGAGATCAGTGAGACTGGCAACACATGGTTTGATCTGACAGGTTCCTTGTGGATCAATTTGTGTCTGTGTTGTTTCTGGTAATGGCAACACCCCTTGCCTCAGGCTTATGTGGTCATTTAACCTTCCCTATTTTTTGTGGCTGCTCCCACCATGATGTGCGGTTTATAGCTTCAGTCTTGTTGTGGATTGCTGGTGTTTGGATCTTGGCAGAGTTCCTGTGCTTCCATAGCCATTTGAAGTTAAGTGTCTTCTTACCCTTTTGTTTATTGTTTGGGTTTTCTTGTGTTGCTCTTTTCCCTGTCATTGGTGTTTAGGCCTGAGGGAGACTCCTGTTCGTCCTACCGTTTGGAGAAACAAGTTGTCTCTTGTCCTGACATTAGTACCAGGGTCCTACAGGGTGAGTTAGGACTTTAGGTTCCTGTGTATGAACTCACCTACCTCTGGGGTCGGTTAATACTTGCAGTCAGTCAGGACTTTCATTAGGGTTTCTCTAGGAGGTGACCTGCTCCTTTCCCTTGTTTCCAGGCCTTTTCCCCCACACCCCTTTCCCTCCTATGTTCGGTGTGGGTTTCCCTCCCACACCGAGGCGTGACACAATCACCTGCCTCAGCAGCATATGGCACAGGACCACTGAGGCCTGTGATTGGCTGCAGTTGTCACATGTCGTATATGGCAATGTCAATGTTGCCGTTTTGTACACAAATACCACAAAGAAGACCAAATCTGCGGCGGTTAAAACAGGATTAACAGGTGAGTATAGGCTCATTTTTTATTTTATAACAGTTGGCAAAGTTTTTAATAACTCGGACAACCCTTTTAAAGAAGCAGGGGCATAGATGGAGGGAGCGACTGTCAGAGCATAAGCCCCATGTGATGGGTAATAGGGGGCACCAACAGATCTTGGCCTGGGTACATAGACACAGCACTAGGGCAACAAAATGAATCCTTCACCCAGGTGAAAGCAGGCCTGCCAGACAACATGGAAGTCAATTTCCAAATATTCAGTTTTTTAACCTTTAAAAGCATGGACAACATGGGTGACTTTAGATTACAAATAAGGGAACTAGGCATTATTAACACACTTGGGTCATGTATCAATTATGTAGTTTACACAGCATATTTGTTATAGGAACTAGATGTCGTCAGCTAGTCAGAATTGCTCTCATTCTAGAGGCATTAACGCGAACAAGTTTTTCATGGACATTCCTTAAGCGTACCTACATTTTCAAAATAAGCTGTCATATATGTATACAAGAGTTATATCTCTATATATAACCATTTTAGCAGTTTTCTCCACTGCTGGCTGCATTTCTAACTCTCAGTTGTTTATGAGCTGCTGGGTGGAGACTGGATGTAATCATGTCTCCCCATAGACTACACATAGAGACAGCAGATTCTACTTCTTAACTCTCTCTTGCTCACTCAGAAGCAACATATATAAAATTATAAAGAGGTACTAGCAGAATAAATGTGAATAAATCACTTGGGGGTGAAATATAACACTTACTATTAGCGGCATAATCTGCTGAATCATTCCTGTGATGTGTCTATCTCTCTGCACTTCCTCCCTCTCCTCCATAAACTTCTATGGGATTATGTGATCTGATCATTCAGTGAGACAGCAGCCCATCTTGGTATCACAATATGGATTTCTCACAAATTTCTGAGAGAAAGCTAGTTTAAGAAAGGTGGGGGCGGAAGAAGACAGTTGATAGCTGGAGAACAAGGCATTTCACATACAATACAAAACTCTAGTTGCTACAGGAGATAGTTTAGGTTTAGCCCACAGCTAACCCCAGTGATGACAAGTGAATACCCAATATATCAGCTGCCATTCCCATGGCAATTAGTTCATTTTCTCTGGTTTATCATTTAGATCAGACATGCTCAACCTGCGGCCCTCCAGCTGTTGCAAAACTACAACTCCCAGCATGCTCGAACAGCCTAAAGCTATCAGCCTACAGCAGGGCATTGTGGGAGGTGTAGTTTAACAACAGCTGGAGGGCCGCAGGTTGAGCATGCCTGATTTAGATAAATGGTTGTCCAGGGGAGGCAACTGATTTTTTAAATTCCCTTTACAAAATTTCTCTCACATTTCTCAGCTTTCTGTTTCATAGTAATGATAAAATCCAACAAAGCTGGATGCTTCACAGATATGATGTACAGAACAACATAATGGCAAGGATAAAAACAGCAAAAATCTGAAAAATTTCCACTTTACAAAAAATATAAGGCATGTAATAATGTAACCCTAGTAATGCATCTGCAAAAAAAAAAAATCATTATAGATCTTTATCTTTTGCTCAGGACACAAGTGTCCTTCAGAACATGTAGGGCTCTGGTTCATATTGCACCTTTCCAATAGTACAATGTGTCTCCAGAGGGAATTAGGTTTCCACCTTTCTAAACCAGAGGGTAAAGAACACTGCCAAATACCCAGGATGATGAATGCACAATCTAGATATTGCTTCTCGTATACTGTACATAATTTGGCTATTGCATCATATGTTTTTTGCCATATACTATTTTAATCCAATCCAAATAATACAGATAGTACTTGATCTGGTGGGACAGTATAATAACCAACTGGTAACCAATGGGCAGGAGAGGGAGCCCCATCGAAACCAAATGACAAGGGTGCACAGAAATGAGAATGTACGGTGGTCAATCAGCGCAATCATAGAGATGGTTGACTTTAGGAGCAAATACAGTAAGGGGATTACCATGGCACGATGGGATACATTAGGCTACTTGAGTACTGAGAAATCTCAGCAGTGGTTTACTCACCGCTCCCCATTCAGAATACATGCGCACTCGGTCGAGCTATGCATGTGTTTGGGGTAGTCGGGAGAGATAGCTGTCGGCTGATTAAGCTTTTGGCCAACAGCTTTCTGAAACGTATGATCCAGCTATAGGCAGAGAAGCTTTCAAAGTGAAGAAGACAAGGTTTTTCACTATGGATCTCGTATATGTGTGTGCGGGTGTTTCACGGGTCAGGAAATTGGTCAAGAAAGTGACTGTACAAAGTGGAAGAAAAAGGACTACAGAATGTAGAGATAATATTCCCATCTGGAACATTTATATCATACGGCTAGGATAGGGCATCAATGGTGTTGGTCCCACCTCTAGGACCTGCTCCTATATCCAGAACGGAGCCCCTAAAGCGAAGGGAGAGCAGCTGCAGTACATTGCAACTGTCCATACTATATATCACATGAAATAACATGCCAACCTGCAGTGCATTGCACATACAATGTATTGGCTGGGGGCTGGAATTGCTTAGAATGTTGTCACTATAGCCATAGTAATGATACAAGGGATCTACCATGGGACTGCTCTTCATAGTTACCAAGATATGGATAACATTCCCAGGGACTCTGCTGCTGGGCAGGTACGACTGAGCATACAGTATCATGAGCAGGGCAGCCTGGATAGAACTGGGGGGGCCATTGCACATACATATACAATATTCCATGTACAATATATACCATACATTGTACAATATATATGTTTAATCTCATTACATTATCTCATTATTTGTTGCTAATTGGCTGTATTACAGGATAAATACATATTTGCATGTTGCATGTCTTCTCATACATTGCAGGCTGCTCAGTCCCCTTCAGTGTAAATCTAAGCTGACATCTTTACCACATACTAAGAACTTAAAGGAGTTATCTGGTAATTAATATTGATGACCTATCCTCAAGATAGGTCATCAATATGAGATTGGTGGGGTTCCACCAACTGGAACCCCCGCCAATCAGCTGTTAGAAGAGGCTGGGCGCCTCTTCCTATGCCATGTGACATCACCATACATTGGTCACATGGCCTAGTTGCAGCTCAGCATTGAAATGAATGGGGCTGTGTTTGGAAAGCTGATGAGAGGTGGCTGCACTCTCCGGAGCTCCCTGAATACAGCTGATTGGCAGGGGTGTTGGGACTCAGACCCCCACCAATCTGATAATGAGGATCTATCCTGAGGATAGGTCATCTTTATAATTTCCTTGCCGCTGGGTTCTGGCTCCATCAATGCCCTGCTGGCTCTGCAAGTGCAGCACATGACTTGAGTGATGTGTGACATGGGTGACATGTGACCTCTGCGGCCAGTCATCGGCTGCAGCGGTCATGTGCCCCACGTCAAACCAGATGTTGACGCAGGGAGACCCAAGATTTGTGGAGCCTGGAACCCAGCAGTGAAGATCAGGTAAGTATGATCACCATCATGGATCCGGCCATGCAGTGGGGTCTGTAAAAAACATCATGAAGGTAAATAACCCCTTAAAATCAAAAGGAATGTCAGCTGAGCACAAGAGAGCAGACAGAAGGGCTGCAAACTGTGCTGCGGAGAGCTTGTCTGATGGATTTCCCACTGAATGGAACTGAGCAGCCTGCAATGTGTGAGAAGACATAAAGGCTGCAAAAGACAAAGCTAATACAAAAAATTCAGATATAACCAATGCAATAAACAAAACAATAACCTATAGGTGTCCAGGACTTCAAACTTGGGACTGTTTGTAAAAAGAAAGACATATTTCAGTTACATACAGAAGGACATGCCTGGTGCTGCTCATAAACCACCCTGGTTAGTACATAGGGTGCTGGTGGTCTGGATGTCTCGTGAGTTTAGAGGGTCTTCCATACTATCTATAATTATTAATAATGTCTCCATGTTTTTTTATTCCTACAGACAGCCATCCCTGAGGTCCTATAACCTGCCTCTTACATATACAGCCTCAAGTGGATTCCCAGGAAGAAGGGAACAGCATTGTTCTTAGAATATATTAACAATACTGATATTCATTTTGAGCATTAATCGGCTCCTGGGCATGAAGACTATGTGACCTAATCTGGACAGGAACCCTTCACCTGTGTATGATCCTGACATATTGAAGGAAACATCTGGGCAGCTTTAGTCTGGATACACGTTTTAAGCCTTCTCCTGTGTATGATCCTGATAAACTCTGTACAATTGCTGATTATGTCAGGCTCAATAACTTGGTCAATCCTATGGACTGTGTTCTGCATTGGTGTGAATGAGTCCTGGAGAAGAAACCAAGTTCTCCTTGTATGTACGGATCACTCACAGAATGAAGGAATGTTTCTCGCACTGCGTAGATTTCGCTTATATTGTATACTCGCTTATAGCACCCATTACCAGTTCGGTACATGATACGTCTTTACCGTGCGAGAACAGTGTCTGATCTCATTGTGTATACATGTCAAAAGAACCTTGCCTGTAGGATCCATGACATGGAGATGGCCAAGATGGCTGTCCTCATGGCAAGACGCCATGGACTATGAAACAATACAGTGCAGTCTAGACTGAAAAAGTGCATCCTGTGGATCGAGGCCCAAAGTAATTTGGTTTCTGACGTTCACTGATCTTCTCGTGTTTTTCTTGCTGCCCAAACCTTTAATAATGATATCACAATGGGTCCAATTAAAAACTACAATCAAAGATAGTTGAACACTGCCATTACCTGATAAGAACCAAATCTATTGGGCATTACTGCGGAAGATTTTTGTAAATTTCTATCTATACCTTTATAGACTTTCTATTATATTTGCCAGGGAACATCTGATAGCATAACCTGGGTAGGGGCTTGCCAATTTTATAAAGAAAACATATCGGCGCACAGGATGCCCTACTCAGCACTGCCAATATACTGCCAATTGCATCAATGCAGGCATTTTAACGCCTATGAATGTTACCTTAACTCGTTTCTTTGCTGGTGTTGTGCCAAGCTTGTGAAGAAATTACTTTCCTAAGTGCTAACCGATGACACTAAGCAAGAAAGACAGCCCCCAATTCATTCAGTGTGATAGCAATGGACTGCACATATCTCGTCTCAGCAATCGGGGAGGGGGATACTTTTTCAGCTGGCATAGGTAGTCTTACAGGCAATGCTCCCTGGGAAAAGATATGCAAATGAGCTCTCCAGATAGAAAAACGTCTCTCTACTGCCCTCTATAGGTATTTCCTATGGGACTGTCGGAGCTAACACAGAACTCTGTACTCGGCAGGCCTTTAAAAGGGAATGGGACGCTGGTCACACATGTGCATGCTCATATGGCATTCTGGGGCCTCAGCTTTCATGATGGATGAGGATCCTAGTGAATCCTCTATCCTCTGATTTTGAGAAAACTCCTTTGAAGCCTTGACAGAATGTCCTCCAAAAAGAGACTCGTCTGTAGACAACTGTATGGATGAGAGGCAAGAGCCCCAAAAAGCTGTCTACAGATGGGTGCTTCTTCCTTTTGAAGGGGATTCATCTTCAAGTCATGTTTGAAGGCTGTTTAAAGGAGTCAGGTATTGGTGACCTATCCTCAGTGGGGGTCTGACTCCTGGCACCACCACCACCGATCAACTCCCCGAAGAGATTGGAGCACTCCGTAAGCAGCATAGCCTCTTTCTAGGCCATGTGACGTTGCGTTCATTGGTCATGTGGGCTAGGTGCATCTCGGTCCCATTCAAGTGAAAGGGCCTGAGTTGCAATCCCAAGCACGGTCGCTATGTATTGGACAGTGCCGTGAATAGTAAGCTGCGAGCAGGTCACGGTCTCTTCAAACAGCTGATTGGTGGGGGTGCTGATATTGATAATCTATCCTGAGGCTAGGTCATCAACATTAAACACATGGAAAACACCTTTAATGGATCAGTCATTAACCTACAAGGTAGCTACCCGTAGACAGCATTAGAGAGAGGTTTCTTCCTTCTGGAGGAGAGCTCATTCGCATACTTCTCCACAATGTTACATTGTATTCTTGCTCATATATCGTAACAACACAGTCATAGCTTCTGTACTGCATGTAAACCACCAGCACACATAAGGACCCTACCCTGCAAGACAGTAACAATACACAATGCACAATGTTTAAGCGTAAGCTGTCATACACAGCAGAAGGGTCCCCCTGCTTAATGCATTTGTATGTTTATGGGTCCTGCATGCCTAGACTAGAGGTAAAAGCAAACAAGCACCGTGTATTCATTATAAAGCCACAGGGATGTTTGGTTCATGGTTGCTATATTACAGGGCAATAACGAAACAACAGCGATTAAAGGCATACACTTTATATTCCAAGTTGGTCGGCTCGGCACTGTTTGATACAGTACTCAGCTATTCACTTTGTCCCTCATTAATTCAGGGAAAAATAAAAATGATGAAATCCAAATATGTCCCATTGTGTGGTATATCTACATAAATCTGAACATCCTTTAAAGCTTCTGTTGTAAACTGAGCAGTCGGGGGGGCTATTGTTGCAGCCAGTTGCCTTACAGCCAGAGGCAAATATGTGAGCTGATCGAAGGGATGGAAGGGACTGACCTCCTGGTATAGAAGCATTCATTTTCAGTAGGATAGGATCAAAGCAGAGAATGAGATTTCTTTTTTGTGTATTTTCTATTTTTAGAGGTTTTTTTTTTTTTTTGCAAAACATAAAACAGAATTTTGTGTTATACATTCAGGGGTTGTCTGACCCCACCGTAAAGCAATGTTACTTATACTCCTGAAAGTATAAAGAAAAACCACCAACCTATTTACCGAGGCTCTGTACCACGATTGAGGGTCCAGTCCATACTGCTTCCAGAACTATGGGCCAGAAGTGTTACATCCCATCCGTCAGGACATGCAACACCGCAGCCACCAGCGTCGTCAGACACTATATATGCTGTAAATAAAGTTGACCACACTAGCGGAAAACTAGGTTGGAGCCAATCATTTGCCACTAGGGTGTATTGCATTATTTCAAAGCATATTAAACTTTATTAATGATACAAGGATTGGGTTTTAAAAATAATTTCCTTAACACTGCGGCTGACAAACAATGAAACTGTATGGGGATGAATGATCGTAGTAAGGGTCCATTCACACTTCCGTAGTGTAATGCGAATCCGCAATACACCGGGCGGCACCCCTACAGAGATGCCTATTCCTGTCCACTATTGCGGACAAGAATAGGACATGTTCTATTTTTTCGGGAGCCGTGGACCGCGGAAAGACGGAGCAGCGGACCGGAAATGCGGATGTGGACAGAACAATATGTGTTGTCCGCATACTTTCTGTCCCCATTGAGAATGAATGGGTCCGCACCCGTTCCGTAGAATTGCGAAACGGATGCGGACCCTTTCTACAGACGTGTGAATGGACCCTAAAGGTCATTCATTCCCATAGATAAGTGGACTGCTGCATGTAAATGCAGCTAAATGAGTGGGCAATGATCGGGAATGAATCGTTCCTTAAATGAGTGTTTACTCTCAAGAGTGCAGAAATGAGGCCTAGAGGACAAGCGGTTAGACAACTCGTCTGACGGATTTCACTGTGAGAAGATGCACAGTACAGAGGACAAACAGTTCAATACACCAGTTGGAAAACAAATTTTTAGCCCAAAATAAGTACAATCCAATTTTATAAAAAAAATCTGAGGTGACCATAGCCTTTAAAGGGGTTTTCCAAGTTAATTATAAATTGGAATCATACAACCTAATGGTTTAAAGAGGCGCTGTCACTTCTCCTACTGTGCCGGATTTCAAGGGATTACCCCTGATGTTCAGAGACAATCCTGGGTTGAAAATGGGCGGGGCAAATGTAAACCTGGGGGTGGCTGGGCCTGAGTTTTTCATGACTATTCCTTTATCCTTCCTTATAAATGAATTGCTAGCAGTCTGCAATGAAGTTCCAGCAGGGGTGTTACCAACTGGGGGTATGTCCCTGCACTGTCTGACAATGGCAGCACTGAAAGGATAGTACCTTGTATTGTATACCCTGAGGACAGTGATTGGCTGCTGTGGTAATGTGCTGTATACCAGCATGTCACTGCTGCAGCCTTGTATTCAAACAGCGGCAGGAGCATCGGGAAGGTGGCGCTAAGAGCGGTGGAGGAGAAGGAGCAAATTTGCAATCAACTTTGACAACCTCTTTAGAACAACCCTATTAGGGTGGCCATGCGCTTATAAAGAAAGTTGGCCAAATCTGCAATTATTGAGCATAGGCGTGAATGGAGGGATTCAGGAAGGATGGTTCTTGACTGTATGAGCATTCAGGAGACAGCTACTGAAGGTACATGGGCGCCTTCAGACTGATACATTTCTTTTATATGGTAAAAAGTGGAGAAAAGTTCTTAAAAAAACTAAGATTTTCCTATTGACACATGTGCCACCGCTCCTGAACTAGCGATGAAGCAGTCTCTGCTCCTAAGGCTACATGCACACGACCGTTGCCTGCCTCCGCGTCCGCTCCTCCTTGAAATTTTGCGTCCGTCAAAAAAAACGGATGACGGACCGTTTTTTTTGACGGATCCGAGTTTTATGGCAGATCCATTGTAAAAATGCCTATCCTTGTCCGCAAACGTGAAAAAAATAGGACATGCACTATTTTTTTGACGGAATGAAAACACGGATCACGGATGCGGAACAAAAACGGTTGACCATCCGCATTTTTTGACGGACCCATTGAAATGAATGGGGAAGCATCCTATCCGTGAAAAAAAACGGAACGGACGCGGAAACAAACAACGGTCGTGTGCATGTAGCCTAACCTGCAGAGTAATTATCCCAGCATTAAAGAGTTACCGGGAGTTTCCAAGAAAACACATGTGTGATAAGTGTGGATCCGACCCCTGGGACTCCATAACAAATGAACTCGTTCCTACGTGTGGCTGTGAGCGGAAAATGATTGAAATACGGCAGTGCTCACTGGAGTGCATCAGCCCCTTCATTTTGCTGGTTGATCAAACAACCGATGAACTCTCCAGAAAAAACCCCTTTAACATATACATATGCAGCCGAGCTAAACTTGATGGTTAATTTGTTAAAGGGATTCTGTCACCATGTTACAGCATATATAGATGCGGACATGCACGGCTAGATCGCCGCTAGCCCAGCACCACCTCCGTTGTATCATTCTCATCCGTGATGACAGTTAGAGCGATGTAAGTCTCGCGATGCGCGAGATCGTGCATGCCCAGTTCCTTCCTTGAGGCTGATGCCAGCACAGGGAAGGAACACTATGTCAGAACTGGGCATGCGCGATCTCGATAGATAATAGATAGAATAGACAGATATATGATAGATAGATACTGTAGATAGATATAGATGATAGATACACTTGATAGACAGAATAGTTAGGAGCGAGCAGAGGATGGGAGTGGTAGTAGCTCTGGCAATGATAACTGAGCGCATTGATCACAGTGGCCTTCCTCTCACTGATACCACCTAGGGCTGTGCAGTGACAGGAGTCCCTCGGGGCACACCTTAATGTCACGGCTCCTGTTGGCTGGTAATTGGGGTGCCTTTGGTGTTAAGCATTTTGGCAGGGTGCAAGGCAGGAGTGTGGAATCAGTGACTGGTGTAGTGCTGGACTAGTTGATATAAATAAGTCTCCCTTTAACCCCTTAAGGACCGGGGGTTTTGGGATTTTTGCGTTTTTGTTTTACGCTCCCTGCCTTCCAAAAGCCATAACATTTTTATATTTCCGCTCACATAGCCATATGACGGCTTGTTTTTTGCGGGACAAGTTGTACTTTTTAACGCTAACATTTATTTTTGCATGTGATGTAGTGGGAAACGGGAAAAAAATTCCAAATGGGGTGAAATTGCAAAAAAAAAGCAATTTCACCACAGTTTTACGGGTTTTTAAATTACAACGTTCAATTTGCGATAAAACTGACTGGTTAATTTTATTCTTCAGGTCAGTACGAATCCGGCAATACCTAATATGTATAGTTTTTCTTGCGTTTTGATAGTGAAAAAAAAACTTTTTTGTAATTATGCGTACGGAGCAGTGTAGGGGCTCATTTTTTGCAGGGGTAATCTGAACTTTTAATTGATACCATTATGGGGTGCGTATGATGTTTTGATCACTTTTTATTCATTTTTTTTTAGGAAATGAAGCGTCCAAAAATGGCGAATTAGCCATTTGGCCGCTTTCTTTCCGTTTTTATGTTTACCGTATGGTGAATATTTTTTAATATTATTATAGTATGGGCGTTTTCGCACATTGCGACACCCATTATGTGTAATTTTTTTATTTTTTTATTTATTTTATTTTCATTTTGGGGAAAGGGGGGTGATTTGAATTTTTATATTTTTTTATTTTATTTTTATTTTTAAACTTTTTTTTTTTTTTTTACCACTTTCTTATAGTTCCCCTAGGGAACTATAAGATGCAATCATCAGATTGCTATTCTCATATATTCCAATGCAATAGCATTGGAATATATGAGAAAATCGCATATTTCCTATGGAGCCTATTACAGTCATAGGCTCCATAGGAATACTATGTAGTAACCTAGGTTTCATTCACAGAAACCTAGGCTACTACATGCATGCTCCGGCTCCCCCTTGTGGCCATCAGGGGATCCGGAGCACAAACCGAAAGTGAAACTTTCGGTTTTTGCACGATCTGACCACGGCATCTGAGGGGTTAAATGTCCGCGATCGGCATCGCTGCCGGTCGCGGACATGAGCTGCGGGTGTCAGCTTGATGAATGGGCGCCATCTTTAAAGTGCGGACGAAGGGTGTACATGTACGCCCTTCGTCCTTAAGGGGTTAATATAGTACAGAATAGGAGTAGTAGTACATCTGACAGTATCAAAGCACAATTCTAAATAAATGACAGTCACTGCCGAGTTATAATGGGGGAGTTTTGGCAGGGCCCGATGCTCTCAGGAGGCCCATGTCAGTCCAAAACACCCACCCTCTTAAAAGCCTGCACAACCCAATCTTTATTTGGTGGGATGCAGAGTGTCGGACCCCCGCCTATCTGATATTGATAACCTATTCTGAGGATAGGCCATTAATATTAAAATCTTGGACAAGCCTTTCAAAGGGTGCGGCGTTCTCTGCAGGACTGTGATTCCTCCATTTAGCGGGCGTGCCAGGAGTTGAACCTTCACCAATGAAATATTGATGGTTTGGCTGACAGTTGAAGAGGTTTTCTGGGACTGTAAGTTTGATGACCGATCCATCCAGACACCGTTTTCCTGGCAACCAAAAATGATCCTGTTCCCAGAGCTGCAGAACGAAGCCGTCAACGTAAGACACAAGGTGGGAAGAGATTTGAGACTGACACAGAGACAGAAGGCACACCGGGGGGAGAGACAAACATGACACTGCATTGCTCCTCACCTCTGCCCTATGTCACCCCCCCCTTACATATTGGCTCATAGCATCCATGCGCCCTTATTTTCTTGGAGACCTCATGTGGTCACTGCAGGTTGATCTTGCGCAGCTCTACAGTGGTCTTTCCAATTAAGGGGGTTCTTTGAAATTTGTAAATTGATGGCGTATTCTCAGCATGAGGTCATCAATA
This sequence comes from Bufotes viridis, assembly GCA_033119425.1. Lineage (NCBI taxonomy): Eukaryota > Metazoa > Chordata > Amphibia > Anura > Bufonidae > Bufotes > Bufotes viridis. The sequence continues at coordinate 556,607,513 of CM065590.1, read as the reverse complement.
TGTGATCAAGGGGAGTCCAATTCTTGGTACAGCCATCAATCAGCCGTCTGAAGAGAACGCTGCGCTCACCAAGAGCCTTGGCCTCTTCCTAGAGCAGTAATGACGCCGTACATCAGTCACATGACCTATGCAGTGTTCAGGCCTATTGAAGTGAATGGAACTGAGCTGCAATACCAAGCACAGCCACTATACAATGTACGGCGCTGTGTTTGGTAAGCTGTGAGGAGGGCGCAGCCCTCACCGAAGCCCCGCAGCCTCTTCAAACAGCTAATCAGCAAAGGTGCCAGTTGTCGGACCCTCACTAATCACATATTGATGATGACCTATCCATTAATATACAATTCCTAGATACCCCTTTATAGTGAGCAGAACCGCTGTTAAACGGCTATTTACGTCGGTGGTCGGGACTTTAAAGATGGCACCCGCTCCTGAGCAGAGCGGGGACCAAAGCCGCGGGGTGCCTGCTGATTCATACAGCAGGCATCCGCAGTTAATGTCCACAACTGGGGGTAATGCCGATTGTGGACATTTAATATTTCAGATGTCGTGGTCAATCCTGACCACGGGCATCTGAATGCTAAAAACCCGGAGGCCGTGTGTTTTAACACCAGCCTCCTGTGAGACAGGAGGCTGCTGCATACAATGTGGTGGGAAGGGCTCCATAGAAATTCTGTAAAATCCTCATAGACTTCAATGCGTTGGAGTCTATGAGAAAAGCAGTCCAATGATTGCTTCTTATACTTCTCTATGGGAACTATAAAAAAAGAGTAAACAAAAATATGTTTTATAAATTTAAAAAATATAAAAATTCAAATCACCCCCCTTTAACTAAGGAGACAAAACATAAAAATAAAAAATTAACATATGCCCATACTATTAAAACATTTTTTCCCATATGGAAAACGGAAAAATGGAAAAAAGTCAAAATGGCCAATTCGGTATCACAACAGATCGCCCCACAAAAGATGAGTCTTCACACAGCAATACACACATAAATAGTAAAAAGTTATAGGGGTCAGAATATGGAGACTAAAAGAATTATTATTTTTTTTTAAGCTTTTAAGTTTTTTTCAGTATAACAACACAATAAAAAAATACACATATGAGGTATTAACAGATTTGTACTGACCTGGAGAATAAAAGAAACTGGTCAGTTTTATGGTATAGGGAACACCATAAAAACAAAAAACTGTTGTGAAATTGCGTTTTTGTTTTCCAATTTTACCCAGTTTATAATTTTTTTCCCGCTTCCCACCACATTGTATGCAACCATAAATAGTGCCATTAGAAAGGGCATCTTGTCCCACAAAAAACAAGTCATTATACAGCTATGTGAACAGAAAAATAAAAAAGTTAAGGCTTTGGGAGGGCTGAAGTAAAAAACGAAAGCGATCAAAAAGTTACACAAACCCCAAAATAACTAAATTCACTGAAAACTACAAATTGCCCCACAAAAAAAAGAGCCCTCACACTGCTATGTAGACATAACTATCATGACGAAAAGAAAAAAAAATATTTTTGAAAGTTTTTTATAAGTATTAAAACATAAGCAACACTGTACAAATGTTGTATAGCTATAATCGTACTAACTAGAAGAATAAAGGGAACGGCTTCCCATTATATCATATGGAATATTAAATGGTGCCATTAGAAAGTACAACTTGTCCCACAAAAAACAAGCCCTCCTCATACAGCTAGGTGAATTATAAAAAAGTTATGGCACTGGGAAGGCAAGAAGTAAAAACAAAAACAAAAAAAAGTAAAATCGCCATGTCAGAAAAGGGTTGATTAAGAGTTTATGCTAAGAATGTTTTTAAAGAATCTATATAAAAAAAAAAAAAAACTTACAGTTTTTACTCTAAGCCTCATAATAGTTCATGTTCTGTAGACATAACTTCTCAACAATAATCTCATTATTGCTACAAGCAGGATTACAATAGATATAGGAGTATCCACCATTCACTATAAACTAGGTACTGATAATAGCTTGTCTCCCTCCCTGCACAATGACTTCTGCGCAGGTCCCATGACCACAACATTCTACCATAGAAGTCAACAATTCATCTCAGGCACCTATGGTCCATGTGGCTGCTGTAGAGCGCATCTGTAACGTAGCCTGAGTGCTGTTAATAGAAGCTCGGGCAAAATGGCTGCCCCCATAATCATGTACTAAAAACATAATAAAAATATATACAAATAAAAATTTAAAACAGGTTAGAACAAAAAGAAAATGTATTTGTTTCTGGCTTTAATTAGTACAAACTTGTAGAGGTGATACACTCCCTTTAAGCCTATACTGATTTTAAGTAAAAAAAACTTAAAGACAAGAACAAAATTTGATGTTTTTAATTAGTAATGACTGAGAGAAGTTTTCAAAAATTTGATTTGACTGCTTCGCCTAACTTCGCCAAAAAATTCGGATTCACTACGTAATGCCTTTGTCACGAATCCCATTCCATTGTATGTAACATAGTAACATAGTAACATAGTATATAAGACCGAAAAAAGACATTTGTCCATCCAGTTCGGCCTGTTTCCTACAAGTTGATCCAGAGGAAGGCAAAAAACCCCTGTGAGGCAGAAGCCAATTTTCCTCACTTAAGGGGAAAAAAAAATTCCTTCCCGACTCCAATCAGGCAATCAGAATAACTCCCTGGATCAACGACCCCTCTCTAGTAGCTGTAGCCTGTAATATTATTACACTCCAGAAATACATCCAGTCCCCTCTTGAATTCCTTTATTGTACTCACCATCACCACCTCCTCAGGCAGAGAGTTCCATAGTCTCACTGCTCTTACAGTGAAGAATCCTTTCCTATGTTTGTGTACAAACCTTCTTTCCTCCAGACGCAGAGGATGTCCCCTTGTCACAGTCCTGGGGATAAATAGATGATGGGACAGATCTCTGTACTGACCCCTGATATATTTATACATAGTTATTAGATCTCCCCTCAGTCGTCTTTTTCTAAAGTGAATAACCCTAATTTTGATAACCTTTCAGGGTACTGTAGATCCCTCATTCCAGTTATTACTTTAGTTGCCCTCCTCTGAACCCTCTCCAGCTCTGCTATGTCTGTCTTGTTCACAGGAGCCCAGAACTGTACACAGTACTCCATGTGTGGTCTAACCAGTGATTTGTAAAGTGGTAGGACTATGTTCTCATCACGGGCGTCTATGCCCCTTTTGATGCAACCCATTATCTTATTGGCCTTGGCAGTAGCTGCCTGACACTGGTTTTTGCAGCTTAATTTGCTGTTTATTAAAATTCCTAGATCCTTTTCCATGTCAGTGTTACCGAGTGTTTTACCATTTAATATGTACGGGTGACTTGCATTATTCCTTCCCATGTGCATAACTTTACATTTGTCAGTGTTAAACCTCATCTGCCATTTTTCTGCCCAAGCCTCCAATCTATCCAGATCCCTCTGTAGCAGAAAACTGTCCTCTTCAGTGTTAATTACTTTACTTTATGTAGCGGGCGCAATTACAGGGAACGACCATTGTGCCACCTCCCCGTCATTCAACCGGTCATATGCTGCGTTCAATGCTGATCGTGGCATCTGAGAGTCACATTGAGGCCTTTCAGGGGTTAATCAGGGGTAAAAAAAACTAAAAAAAATCCTCACTCACCTCATCCGACTCGCCACAGTCGCAGCCATCTTGATTGAAGAAAACATGCCAAATCTCACACGCGCTGACGTGATGATATTACCATGTCATCACGCTGGCCGGGTGCGGTGATGATGATCACTGATATTTGCTATATTCAGCGTGTTTTCTTCAAGATGGCTACAACAGCCTCTCCGAAATCAAATGTTTGAGGTATGTTTTTTTTTTTTTCTTTACAGTCATTTCAGGAAGAATGAATTCGTTACCACGAAGCATCGGGAAATTCGTATTCATGGCGAATTAAATTTTTCCAAACATTCGGATCGCGTTCCATTCATCGCTATTTTTCATAATGATATTGACCAAATATTTATTTTCAGATGGCTCAAGGTTGAATTCCTCACATGAATGTTATTTAGTGGTTACAATTATCTGTAACAAAGTTACAACGTGTTTATGGCGTGATTCCCTCATCAAGGACAGGGGGCTATGTTGTTTACTATCTTTATTATGTGACCTCTAAAAGATGATACACGGGTGACCATCTCACTGACAGGCTGGCTCTGGTCCCACCTCTCCAGGTGCCCCGATAAGGCTTTGCTGGAGGAATAGCATGTGTCTGGGCAGACGTCCCAGATTGTCACCTCCACAGGATGTAGTCTCTCCTCCACACTAGAATATGCACTGCTCACAGGAAACTTAGAAACCTTAATATAACTCAGACTGGATATCACCATAACAAACGCAACTTCCACAGCACGAAAACTGAACAGATGGCTGTAAACTATCAAGATCCGTGTAGCAATCCTTATCTTCACATGTTAAATAAAAAGTTACAAGAACACCTACATTTAAATTTTCCATGGCTTCACACTTCCAAATGCCCACACCTTAATGTGACCCCATCATTTATCTCACATAATGGCAATATCAGGGTTTATAAGTGTTACATTAACCCCATTGTTCCCCTATGCTGCTGGCTGGCCGCAGTACAGGTCATCAGAAGAAAGCAAAAGCTGCTGATTGTACGTTACACTATGCTCCTCCCTCCCTGACACTTCCCCTTTAGCGTGCTCTTATTTTCATACTCTCTCCTCAGCCTGCTCTCATTTTCATACTCCCTCCTCGGCCTGCTATCATTTTCATACTCTCTCCTCAGCCTGCTCTCAATTTCATACTCCCTCCTAGGCCTGCTCTCAATTTCATACTCTCTCCTCAGCCTGTTCTCAATTTCATACTCCCTCCTCGGCCTGCTCTCAATTTCATACTCCCTCCTCGGCCTGCTTTCATTTTCATACTCCCGCCTCGGCCTGCTCTCAATTTCATACTCCCTTCTCGGCCTGCTTTCATTTTCATACTACCTCCTCGGCCTGCTCTAAATTTCATACTCCCTCCTCGGCCTGCTTTCATTTTCATACTCCCTCCTCAGCCCGCTATTATTTTCATTGTCATTCAAAAGATTGTTTCTTCAGGGAGGCACAAAAATACCAAACTTCAAAAAAAGCTAAGTTTAGCCAACTAAACTCACCTCATCCACTTGATCACGCAGCCGGTATCCTCTTCTTTCTTCAGGACCTGCAAAAGGACCTGAGATGACGTCACCGCGCTCACCACGTTGTGAGCGCAGTGACGTCATTGCAGGTCCTGCTCAATGAAGATAGAAGGACCTGCGTTGACGTCACCATGCTCACCTGAGCGAGGTGACGTCATCACATGTCCTTTTGCAGGCTGGATGAGGTGATTTTTTAAAATAATTTTTTAACCCCTCAATGGCCATTTTATGTTCGCATTCTGTCTTAAGAATGCTATTATTTTCCGTTATAACCATGTTATAACGGAAAATATTAAAGTCAAGTTCGGATCCCCATTGACTTTAATATGGGGTCTGGGTTCAGGGTCAAATTTGGGTCCCGGACTCAAACTTTGACCTGACGTTTGGCTGAACCCAGTGAACCCGAACTTCCAGATTCCGGGTTCGCTCATCCCTAAATGTGGATAGAGTTCTAAAGAAGGCAATAAATGACAAAAAGAAATCATTTAAATCACTAAAACAGCAGGGTAGCAAGGAATCATTGAAAAACTGTAAGGAAAAAAATAGAATATGTAAAAGACAAATAAAAGCAGCCAAACTGGAGACAGAGAGATTTATTGCCAAAGAGAATAAAACTAAACCTAAAATGTTCTTCGATTATATAAATGGTAAAAAGTATAAATCTGAAGGTGTCGGCCCTTTACGGAGTGATGAGGGGGGAGTTGCAGAGAGTGATGAAGAGAAAGCAAAGCTATGGAATATTTTTTCTCTCCACTGTATTCACTGAGGAAAATAAACTGTCAGATCAAACGCAGAATTTAAAAGCAAATTTCCCATTGAAAGTGCCCTGTCTGACCCAGGAAGAATTGCAGCGGTATCTTAAAAAGATTAAAATGTGAGTGTGGGAGCACATCATCAGGGTAGCAGGTAAGTATTTTTTGTTTTTATTTGTTTTGTTTTTTCCTTCAATGTAGTGGCAGTCTGGAGAGGACACTGGGGGGGGGGGGGCACAACTAGAGTGAGGGATCACAAAAGTGGGCATAAATCCACTAAGGGGGCACCTAATCTGGCATAACTACTGTGAGGGGCACCTAATATGACATAACTACTGTGAAGGGGCACCTAATCTGGCATAACTACTGTGAGAGGCATCTAATCTGGCATAACTACTGTGAGGGGCACTTAATCTGGTATAACTACTATGAGGGGCACCTAATCTGGCATAACTACTGTGAGGGGGCACCTAATCTGGCATAACTACTGTGAGGGGTCACATAATCTGGCATAACTACTGTGAGGGGTCACATAATCTGGCATAACTACTGTGACGGGCACATAATCTGGCATTACTGTAAGGGCGCACATAATCTGGCATAACTACAGTGGCAGGCACAAAGGTGGTCATTACTACAGTGAGGGCCCACAAGGAGGACATTACTACTGTAAAGGGCACAAAGGTGGGCATAACTAATGTGGAGGGGCACAAAGGTGAGCATAACTACTTTGAAGGGGCACAAAGTTGGCCATAACTACTGTGAGGGGCCACATGGAGGACAAAAAAAATTTGTTGCCTCTTTATGTAAGTTTCAGTTGCGTGGGGTGGGGGTGGGGGTTGGGCAGAGGGGTTACCTAGCTACACTTCTGATATATTTATTAATCATCTTGTAGAAGGCTTGCACAGTAAAATATAATTATTTTGAAGATGACACTAAACTGTGTAAACTAATTGACATGGAAGAGAACAATATTCTGTATATATATATATACTACAGAGGACAGTATACTGTGTGTGTATATATATATATATATATATATACAGTTGTGTTCAAAATTATTCAGCCCCCAATGCTGTAAAGGCTTTTAGGGAATTTAGTGTACATTTGTAATGGTGTTCAGGATGAAATCTTACAAGGACTTTTTAAAGAACCAAATGCAACTGAAATGACATCAATTGTTTTTGTAATACAGTATTAAATTTTTTTTTGTGATTTCTTCATTGACACAATTATTCAACCCCTTAAAGACGACCACTCTTAAGAACAGAAGTTCATTCAAGTGTTTTCGATCAGGTATTGAAAACCCCTGTGGATGTCAAGGAGCAGCAATCAAGCAGAATAAGCCCCAATTAGGCAGATGTAAAGTGACTGTGATACTCAGCTCCTTCTAGACATTTACTGGTGTGTTTACAGACATGGTGAAGTCAAGAGAATGGTCCAGGAAGACAAGAGAAGAGGTGATTTCTCTTCAGAGGAAGGGCAATGGCTATAAGAAGATTGCAAAGATGTTAAACATACCAAGAGACACCATAGGAAGCATCATTCGCAAATTCAAGGCAAAGGGCACTGTTGAAACGCTACTTGGTCGTGGCAGAAAGAAGATGCCGACTTCGACTGCTGTGCGCTAGCTGAAGCGCAAAGTGGAGAAAAGTCCCAGTGTGACTGCTGAGGAACTGAAAAAAGATTTGTCAGATGCGGGTACTGAAGTTTCAGCTCAGACAATAAGGCGCACACTGCGTAATGAAGGCCTCCATGCCAGAACTCCCAGGCGCACCCCCTTGCTGTCTCCAAAGAATAAGAAGAGTCGACTGCAGTATGCCAAAAGTCATGTGGACAAACTATAAGAAACAGTCATGTAATGTCTCTAAGTTTCACTATTCTGTGTTAAAATGTAAAGTGCCTGCAGTATTCTTTTGGTCAGTAGATGGCAGCATAGGACCACTTTGTGTTGAAGTTAGCATAGAGATAGTGTGTTACTGTGATGTTGCTCCTTTAAGTGCTGAATAAGACACGCCCCGGATGATGTCAGCAGGCCTGTTTTCTGAGCAAGAAGGAGGACAGAGAAGCTGCTGCTGTGTCGGCCATGATGGCAAGTTAGAGAACCTGTTCTGTGTGGTGTAGGGCCTGGTTGGAGACATCACAAAGCTGCCCCGTGCATCCAGGCTGTGTAAACTTCGGTTGGAATATAAAGAAACAGCGCATTTAGTCAAGCTGAGCTGAGAAGGACCGTGTACAGCAACTAACCTGTGGAGCTGGCCTGTGCTGAGTGAATTGCCACTAATGGTAAAAGGACTCACAGTACTGTCGATGTACCGGACAGTGACTGTAACATCTAACTGATTCTTCCGGCCTTCTGAGGACTTCTTGGTTGTGGATCCTGCCTTGGTTAAAGAGAAAGAACGACATCGGGCACCACCGTGCACTCCTATAAACTGTAAGAGAACCACTGGGATAAGGGGGGTGCGCACCCACTTGAAGTTAGGGTCAGTTAGGGACAGTGTTTGGGACTATTGTATCTGAGTGTCCGCGCTGCAAATACGGAAACAGTGGAGGTGGACATTGTTCTAGTATATGACTTATATTGTTCATACTGTTCTGAATATTCTGCTTGCCCTTACCCCTGCAATTCCAGTGTTGTTAACCTGTTTTTATTCACTTATAGTAAATGCAACTTTCTTAATCTGAAATTCTGCGTACGCACTCTTTTCTGGTCGCGGAGTCAAACCACCTTCCTTGCTCTCGGTTTACAAAACCACAAAAGTTTTGGGATAGTGTTCTGTGGACTGATGAAACAAAATTAGAACTGTTTGGGCCCATGGATCAACTCTATGTTTGGAGGAGGCCTATGAAGAAAAGAACACCTTGCCTACTGTGAAGCATGGAGGGGGGTCAATCATGCTTTGGGGCTGTTTTGCTTCTACAGGTACAGGGAAGCTTCAGCGTGTGCAAGGTACCATGAATTCTCTTCAGTACCAGGAGATATTGGATGAAAATGTGATGCAGTCCGTCACAAACCTGAGGCTTGGGAGACGTTGAACCTTTCAACAGGACAATGATCCCAAGCATACCGCCAAGTCCACTACAGCATGGTTGCAGATTAAAGGCTGGAACATTTTGAAGTGGCCATCGCAGTCACCAGACTTAAATCCGATTGAGAACCTCTGGTGGGACTTAAAGAAAGCAGTTGCAGCGCGCAAGCCTAAGAATGTGACTGAACTCGAGGCTTTTGCCCATGAAGAATGGGCGAAGATACCCGTAGATCGCTGCAAGACACTTGTGTCAAGCTATGCTTCACGTTTAAAAGCTGTTATAACTGGAAAAGGATGTTGTACTAAGTACTAAGATTGAATGTCACTTGGGGTTGAATAAAACTGATAATGATGTGAGCACAGAAAAGACATTTGTGGTTATTTCATTATAAATGTTATGTTATATTTGTCTGACTTACAAGGGCCTCTTTGATTTAATTGTAAACAAGATGACTGAAATGATCAAAATCAATGTCAAACTGGCCAAAACACTCAATTTCAGTGGGGGTTGAATAATTTTGAACACAACTGTGTATATATATATATATATATATATATATATATATACTACTATGGAGGACAATATACTGCTACAGATGGATCTGGATAGATTGGAGTCTTGTGCAGAGAAGTGGCAGACAAATGTAAGGTTATGCACATGGGAAGGAATAATGCAAGTCACCAGTACATACTAAATGGTAAAACACTGGGTAACACTGACATGGAAAAGGACCTAGGAATTTTAGTGAACAGCAAACTAAGCTGTAGAAACCAGTGTCAGGCAGCTGCTGCCAAGACCAATAAGATAATGGGTTTCATCAGAATGGGCATAGATGCCTGTGATGAGAACATAGTCCTACCACTTTATAAATCACTAGTCAGACCACACATGGAGGACTGTGTACAGGGGCGGATTAAAAGTATCATGAGCCTGGGGCTGCTTACCTATATTTGGCCCCCTACCTTCAGGGCCGGTGCAAGGATTTTTGCCGCCCTAGGCAAGATAAAAATTGCCGCCCCCCCCCCCCATCAGATGATCTGCCCTTACAGTACTGTAGCGGCGGCACGAAGCGACCGGCGTCATAGCAACCAATGACGCTGTGCGCAGTGTATGCTATATGTGTATAACAAACATATTTCACATGAAAACTTACAGTTACTTGGCTTGGCCCTTGGGGATCTCGGACACCACTTCACACTTTATTTTATTTATATTGTGGGGATCGGCGGAGCTGATGATGTGTTTAATCCTAATGAGAAAGATTTCTGAATAAGGATTTGGAGAAGGATCAGAGGGATAGCAGAGCAGGGAGGGGCTGGTGCTGCTACTGGGGGGTCATAACATGGGGAAGTAATAAAGCCCACCATAATACCCCCCCCCTCCCCCCGTAGTAATAATTCTCCTTATAATAGACAGTGCAAAAAATACCCCCTTGTAATGCCCCAGCTAAGCTAATGTCCCCATAGTGCCCCCATAATATACCAGTATGAAATACCCCTATATAGTGCCCCTAGTAAATGCCCCCATAGTGCTCCTCTCCCGCCTTCCTTCTAGTGCCCCCATAATATAATACACTGCTTCATTTGCAGAGCACATTTCCCCCACCCCTCTCCCTACCCATACCACATTTCTCCCCTTCCATGGCAGCACTGTTGATGAGGGTATATAGGGTATATCCCAATTCTCCCCCTCCATGACATGGCAGCACAGCTCTGTATTATTATTAATATAAAGGCCCTCTCTGTACTATTATTATAATAACGGCCCCCTCTGTATAAATAATAATACTAATACAGTGGGGGCTATTAACATAAGAATAGTACAGAGGGGGGCATTATAATAATAATAGTACAGAGGCGGTCTTATAACAATAATATTAGCCCCCATTAAGTGCCAGAATTCCCCTTATGTGCCAGTAGCCCTCTTATGTGCCAGTAGTCCCCCTTATGTGCCAGTAGCCCCCCTATGTGCCAGTAGCCCCCGCCTTATGTGCCAGTAGCCCCCCTTATGTGCCAGCAGTCGCCCCTTATGTGCCAGCAGTCGCCCCTTATGTGCCAGTAGCCCCTCTTAAGTGCCAGTAGTCCCCTTATGTGCCAGTAGTCCCCCCTTATGTGCCAGTAGTCCCCCTTATGTGCCAGTAGCCCCCATTTATGTGCCAGTAGCCCCCTTATGTGCCAGCAAGCCCCTTATGTGCCAGCAAGCCCCCTTATGTTCAGCAGTCGCCCCTTATGTGCCAGTAGCCCCCTTATGTGCCAGTAGTCCCCTTATGTGCCAGTAGCCCCCCTTATGTGCCAACAAGCCCCCCTTATGTGCCAGCAGTCGCCCCTTATGTGACAGTAGCCCCCTTATGTGCCAGTAGCCCCCCCCTTAGGTGCCAGTAGCCCCCCTTATGTGCCAGTAGCCCCCCTTATGTGGCAGAAGTCGCCCCTTATGTGCCAGTAGCCCCCTTATGTGCTCCACACTGACTTCAGTTTGTTTTGTACAAAAAAAACAGACAAAAAAAACAACGCAAAAAAACACATACTTACCTCCATGGCAGAGATGCGATGCAGGCCTCTTCCGGCCTGTGTCCGGCGCTGTAGGCTCAGGCGGCGCGATGATGTCATCGCGCCTCCTGGACCGGCCTCTGATAGGCTGCCGGCCTAGTGCTGGCAGCCTATCAGATGAACAGGGGACGGGACACGCCTCCGGCCCTCCTCCTGCACGCTCCGCTGCCGCGACTCTGCTCGCTGCAGGTTCCCAGCATTGGCTGGGGGCATAATGCCCATTGCCCGCAATTTGGCGCCTGGGGGTGGGGCGACCGCACCACCCTCAGGCGGCGCAGCATGAGAGCAGGGCGCCGCGCCGGCCGCCATGTTCCCTTCCAACCAGGTTTTTTATTTTTATATCGCAGGGTTCCGGCGGCGCCCCCTGGTAAATTGTGCTCTAGGCGGTTGCCTAGGTCACCTTACAGGTGGCGCCAGCCCTGCCTACCTTCATATGTCCCAACCATCCCCCCTTTTTGCATGCTGCCCCATATTTATTGTTTCTGGAACATACTAAAGAATACTATACCATATATATAATATAACATCCCCAGCCCCTCATATAGCACAGTCTATACTATAACACCCCACAGTCTACAGTATATATTATACCACCTCACAGTATATAGTATAACACTCTACAGTATATATCATCCCCACAGTATACAGTATAACACCCCACAGTCTACAGTATATAGTATATCACCCCACAATATATCATATAACACTCTACAGTATATAACATTCCAGGGGAGCACCCAAAAATTTTGTCTAGGAGGGGGCCCCTTCCACTGTTATAAGCCCCTCCTGCATATAATAGGCCACTCCCAACAAACACCATACAGTTGAAATTATATTGTTGAGGATAAAGATAAGAGTGTCACCCTCATCCTACGTAGAGACACTGTACTCAAAACTCAGGGCCCCGACATAAAGCTCCTGTACTCACACTATTGTTTTTGCCTCCCTGTGACAGGAATCACCATCCAGTTCTGCTTCACAGACTCCCCACCACGTGGCTCCGTGGCAGGAGCTGTTGCAGCTTCACTTCCTCCCTCCTAGTCCTGAAGGCACCAAAAGTGGAGTGGAGGAGGAGCTGTGCGATATTGAAGGTGCGTAGGTCCGGGTGGAGGAGGCTCTACACATCATACAGAGGGGAGGGCATGTCCTGGCTGCACTGCCAGCTTTACATTATACAATAGACCAGGGCTCGACAAATCCCAGGCGCCAGGTCGCCATGGCGATCAGGAATTTGGTCCTGGCGTCTGGGTATTTGCCAGCCTGCGGCAGATGGGATCGTACCGCTGGGGGAGAAGAAGCGGCCGGGGATGGAGGGCAGTGCGACACTTGTGCTGCCCCCGGCTGCGAACTGCCAGAGCTCCAGCGTCAACTCCGTGCTGCTGCTGAGGAGGAGACGGCGGCTGAAGAGGAATCTGTCCGCGCCCCCGGCTCTTCCTCCACCCTGGGGCCTGGCACCCGCAGCCTGGACAGGAAGACCCTGCTGAAGTACAGGCAGTGGGTGCAGCTGCAGGAGAGGGAATGGGTGCGCGGGAGTGGCTGCCTGCAGATCTACGAGCGCCACTCGTCCCCAGGCCTCAGGAGGCAGCTAATCCGGGGTGCTGAGGGTGCTGGGCCAGGCCCCTGAAGCGGGCACCAGCAACGAGCAGGCTGAAGTGTTCTCGGGCTCTGTCTGGAACCTGGGTGGAAACACCTCACAAGCTGAGCCGCCCGGGCACGGACTGCTGGGACACAGAGGAGGCGAATGGGCTGCACCTGGAGAACACGGACCTCCGGGGCCGCGTCTTCCTCCTCTGTGGAAGAGCTGAGCGCGGAGCCGCCGCCTGCAGTCACCGTCCCTGCCCGGCCGCGGAGCCATGGCCAGCCGCAGGGCACCCTGTACGTGCGGCGCACCAGGGAGAGCAGCCGCAGGCTGGAGCCGCATGAGAAGCTGCTGCTGGTGCAGAATGATTACCTCTTCCAGCTGGGCTTCCGAGACCTGTGCAGGGTGCAGGAGGAGGGCAAGGAGCCCAAGATCGGCTGCCTCATCCGCTTCTATGCAGGTAGATGGCAGATGCCATGCTGAGGATAGGGACTGGCACTGACAGAAGGGAGCTACTATAGATTAGGTCCTCACACCTAGAGCAATGCTGGGCATAACAACTCAGTGACTGGTATCAGATTAAGAAGAAGCATAAGGTGGCACAATGGCTCCTGGAGTATTGGAAAGGATGCATGAGTTGGCATAACCATGGCTCCTAGAATATGCAGACTGGTTTTAGGGACCTGGCATGAGTTGACATTGAGGGCAGTTCTACAATCTAGACAAGGGCCTTGCTTCTCCAAGTGACTGGCATGAAGTGACATGAACATTGCAGTGTAGTGAAGGAGACTTAGTGACCAGGTGGCACTGCCTGGAATCCTACAGTCAGGAAAGCTGGGGGGCACCTTCTGTTGATTATGTTGTGCCATTGACTTCTGGAATCTGGAGTCCAGGGTTACTCTACTCTAATGGCAGTAATAGTTTTTTTAATAATAATAATAATAATGGCAGTTATAATAGTAAAAAAAAAGGGAAAAAAGAAAGTATAATGTAAATTTTACATTATACTTTCCTTTTTTCCCCTTTTTTTAACTATTTTTACTGCCATTATTATAACTAATAATAAAATAAAGCTTTATAAGGTTAAAAAAAAACAAAAAAAAAACGGCTCCTAACTTTTTTAGCTGGCTCCTAGATTTCAAGAAAATTTGTCAAGCCCTGCAATAGACAACAGCAGGCTACAGCCAGCAAGCTCCTCCACTCTCCTACCTCCCTGGATCCTGCTTGCGGCCTGTGGTTCCCCCCACCACCCGCACGTGGCCTGCTGCCCCCCTCAGCCATCCTCACCAGGATGAAGCCCCCTGCCCAATTTACAGCTACCACCTTAATTATAGCTGTCCAGATCTGAATCCTCCTTCTGCAAATGGCAGGGGAGCAGCCGGAGCATCTCCTCTCCTACATAGCGCCACATACCTCCTACATCCAGTGATGTCACCTTTGATGTAGACGTTCTCTTTCCTCATCTTCTCCATTCAGACCAGACCGCCATGTTTATTTTTTGGCCATGTCTCGTCTCTGCAGAGATTGACAAACAGACATTTGTTTCCCACTTTTCCATCATCCTCACATCTTCTGAACACCCCATCCTGCTCTCCAATGCTATACTGCAGAAACAGACCCTCTGAAAATACTAGCACCACAGAGATGGTGCACCCTTCAATAATTATTGGAACAAGGTGTTCTAAAAATAATAACTGTGCCCAGCAAACGGTATACCGGACACTAATACTATAAGTATTGGTGTCCACCAAAGTAATAGTGCTCCCCAAAATCCCACCAATACAAATAATTCTTTGCCAGAGCACTCTTAGTAGTAATCATGCCCCCATAGTGCCCATACTAGTAATCATGTTCCCCATAGCCCCCCAGTAGTAGTAAAACTCATCATAATGCCCCCTAGTAGTAATAATTCTCCTTATAATATGACAGTACAAGAAATACCCCCTCTTAGTTGAGCTAATGTCCCCATAGTGTACCCATAATGTAAATAGTAAATGACTCCATAGTGCTCCTCTCCCCCTTCCCCATAGTGACCCCAATAATATTCCAGTGCCTCCAGAACATGCCTCCATAGTGCTACTTTCCCCCTTCCCCATAGTGCCCCCTATAATGTGCCAGTAAAAAATGCCCCTTCTTAGTGCCACCAGATGCCCCCCATAGTGCTCCTCTCCCCCATAACGTGGCAGTAAAAAATGCCCATTTAGTGCCACCAGATACCCCCATAGTGCTCCTCTCATCCATAGTGCCCCCCATAATGTGCCAGTAAAAAATGCCCCTTCTTAGTGCCACCAGATGCACCCATTATGTACCAATAAAAAAATGCCCCTTCTTTGTGCCACCAGATGCCCCCCATAGTGCTCCTCTCCCCCATATTGTGCCAGTAAAAAATGCCCATTTAGTGCCACCAGATACCCCCATAGTGCTCCTCTCATCCATAGTGCCCCCCATAATGTGCCAGTAAAAAATGCCCCTTCTTAGTGCCACCAGATGCACTCATTATGTACCAATAAAAAAATGCCCCTTCTTTGTGCCACCAGATGCCCTCATAGTGCTCCTCTCCCCCATAACGTGCCAGTAAAAAATGCCCCTTTAGTGCTACCAGATACCCCCATAGTGCCCCCCATAATGTGCCAGTAAAAAATTCCCCTTTAGTGACACCAGATGGCCCCATAGTGCTCCTCATCCCCATAATGTGCCAGTAAAAATGCCCCTTTAGTGCCACCAGATGCCCCCATAGTGCTCCTCTCCCCCATAGTCCCTCACCATAATGTGCCAGTAATTTAAAAAAACATAGTGCTCCTCTCCCCCATAATGTGCCTTTAAATGAATGCCCCTTTAGTGCCACCAGATGCCTCCATAGTGCTTCTCTTCCCCATAGTCTCCCCCATAAGGTGCCAGTAAAAAATGCCCATTTAGTGGCACCAGTTGCCCTCAGTGTCCCTCTCCCCCATAGTGCCCCTATAATGTGCCAGTAAAAAATTCCCTTTAGTGCAACCCGATGCCCCAATAGTGCAGTTCTCCCCCATTATGTGCCAGTAAAAAATTCCCTTTAGTGCCACCAGATGCCCCCATAGTGCTCCTCTCCGCCATAGTGCTCCCCATAATGTGCCAGTAAAATATTCCCCTTTAGTGCCACTAGATGCCCCCATAGTGCGCCTCTCCCCCATAGCCCCCCTCATAATGTGCCAGTTAAAAAAAATGCCCCTAGATGCCCCCATTTTTCTTCTCTCCTGTATTGTGCCATCTAAAAAACAAAAAAAAAAACCAAAACACTAATACTTACTTCTAGGTGGCTGTCAGCGATGCATGCCTCTTCCGGCCTGTATCCTGCACTGTATGCTGCCCAGCTCAGGTGACGCGATGATAATGAAGTTATTGCGTGCCTGAGCAGGCCTCTGATAGGCTGCAGCCTAATAGAGGAAAGGGGAAGGGAGACGCCTCTCTCTCCTATGCCCCGCTGCAGCATTCATCTGTATTGCTGTCCTGAGGACGGCGATACAGATGAATATAAAGATGAGTGCTTCCACAATGGAAGCGCTCACCTCCTACTTCCCTGCAGCTGCCTCCACTTAGATCCAGGGTGAGGTGATCGCCTTGGACGGCGCAGCGCTGACTGGAAAAACCTCCCAAAAAGGACTGCTTCTAGAGGGTCCATATCCGTTGGACCCCCCCTGTTGGTAAGCCCCTGTAACATCCCCCACAGTATATACTGTAGTACACAGTATACCACCCCGCAGTCTATACTATAACACCCCACAGTGTTCAGAACATAGTGTACCAGCCCACAGTATATAGTATAACACCATGGTCGTAGCTATAGGGGGTGCAGAGCTAGCAGTCGCTACTGGGCCCAGGAGCCTGAGGGGGCCCAAAGACCCTTGTGCAGCATAAGAAGACCCACAAAGCACTGAGGGAAGGGGGGCCCAAGCTGAACTCTTGCACCAGGGCCCATGAGCCGGTAGCTACACCCCTGTATAACACTCTACAGCAGGGATGCCCAACCTGCGGCCCTCCAGCTGTTGCCAAACTACAATTCCCAGCATGCCTGGACAGCCTACAGCTATTAGGGCATGCTGGGAGTTGTAGTTTTGCAACAGCTGGGGGCCGCAGTTTGAGCATCCCTGCTCTACAGTATAAAACACCCCACAGTACACAGTATAACACCCTACAATATGTAGTACCCCACAGTATGCAGTATATGCTATAACACCCACAATATATAGTACAACACCCTCTGTCACCTTTTCCTGATGTACTCTCACATAAAACTATAGCAAATTTCTCCTGCAGCAACACTCCTCCTACAGGAGAAAGGGCCTGTGATGACATCATCTCCATGTGACTAGTAATGTGCTGCTACGCAGTTAAAATGTATATGTATATAGTTTAATTCATTGAACCATTTCATATGCAGTATTTCTATATTTGGTTATATGTTCCCATCTAGTGGCTGTTTTTGGTAATGCACTTGTTTTTCTTGTTCTTTTCTTTTATATCTATGACTCACTTCCTGTCAATGCTCCACCCTTCTCCTGTGTACTTCACTTTCTGTATCTTCCATGCTGCTTCAGCCACATGTACAGGGACACATGTATTCTTATGTACGCTAATGAAAGCATCATCCTTTGACTTGCACAATACCGGAATTCATCTGTTCTGTGTACTCTGTTGTCTGACATACAGAATAAAGCAATTTACATGGATAAACACGGTGTTGGTGAGTTCAAGCTATCTGATAAGGATTGTCTGCAGTGATTATATCTGCTTATACAGGCCAGGCATTGAGGTCTTACTAGGGATAAATCGCTATTACAACAATCGGAGTCAGAGTAGTCAAAAATTGCATAGAATTCCTACAGCCTGCTGTGTATATGTGTGTGCCTAATCTGGAATTAAACTCAGTGCCATCCGCCATCTTGTAAAAGCTCATGGTCACACAAGCTTACTGCACTTCAAGTGAATGTTGTGTTACCTCACCTGTCTAAGCTGCTGTTCATCTTCTTAAAGAGACAGTACCATTTTTTAGCTAAACCGTAAAAAAGGTCTAGACAAAGCTATGAACACTCTTTTATGGCTCACCCAATGAAGATACATCATGCCTCTGAGCCGGCAAACGTACAGGGAGCAGATTCTGCAGATATTACCGAACAGAATGTAAGACCCAAACGTGCAATAAAGCCAACATAGAAACTCAGAGAAAACTATGAAGCCACTAGAGATGAGTTCTCCAGCAATCTGTCAGACATCTGGGACAGAACCTCACACTGCATATCAGTTTTGTCACACTCTAATGACCAACCAGCTGAAATAGGAGACTCTATAAATCGACTATTTGCTGCATATGTTCACTACCAGCAGCTGTCTGCAAAATACTCAGCTTTCTTGCAGGACTCCAATATACAGGATTCTTCAGCAGAACTGACCAGGACTGATGCACTGAACCAACAAAGGGATCTTGCAGTGAAAAATGCTAAGCTTAAGGCAGAACGCCGCATTTCTAAACTGCAGGAGACCAGATTTCACAGATCCACCTCAACCAAGTACACTGCACTTTCTTCAAGATCCTCTCGCTCCAGAAGGTCAACATTAAGTGACAAGTTAATAGAGGCCCAGGCTGACGCCAAATCAAAGAAGAATCACAGAAATAAACGTGGCCTAAATGGGTGGGACTGCTCCAAACCCCAAACACTGTGGCGTGTTTCTAACTGGGGGGGCAGTTCCTCCGCATGTGGTTTGCAGCGAACGGCTATCCCCAGCAAAAATTGCATACAATGGAGGATACCGGCGCGAACCACAAGCACCACACAAACATCTTACACAAAATAAAACATGTGCGGATGAAAATATATAAACACATAACTCACAGAAAAAAGATGCACCACATGGATAAGCACCTGACAACACTGGCTAATCCCTCACTCTGGTGTTAAAAGCTGAGAGATTCGCCAATATTTCCAATCAGGAACATATCGGAGCCCCTTTAAGCACCACTTCACGGTATCTCAGCATGACATGGGGTCCTACCACTAGACTACCTATGGTGTGTGAACAAGGTCTGAACAGGTATTAAGCAGCCTACAGCCCCCTCCCACTCACCTGCATTGCAGGACCAACAATGCAATGGGGAACAAATGAGGCCGCAAGCTACACCTACAACAGACCATGTGACACCGGCTTCCAGGTGCAACAGAATGTTCACCAGCCATATGCAATGGCACATTCAAATCAAAGAAGGCACAAAGCTCTTTCACCAGAAGGCAAATAGAGGTAGAAGCTCAAAGGGCAGCTCAACAAGCAAAGATGGAAGCTCAAAGAGCAGCTCATCAAGCCAAGATGGAATCTCAAAGTAAAGCTCTCCAAGCACAAAAGGTAGCTCAACAAGCAGAGATGTAAGGTCAAAGAGCAGCTCAACAAGCAGAGATGGAAGCTCAAAGGGCAGCTCAACAAGCAGAGATGGAAGCTCAAAGCCAAGCTCTCCAAGCACAAATGGTTGCTCAACAAGCAGAGGCAGATTCACAAATAAAGATTCTGACAATGGAAGGGGAGGAAGCAGCTTCCCTAGCAAGGCTGAAAGTCCTTGAACAAGCAATGGGTCAAAGTACTAATTCAGACTACCTTATCCCAGCAGAACTGGAAGATCCAGCTGAGCGTGCCAGTGAATACGTTCTAAAGCATAACATCTGCAAAGATACAGAGTCATCTCCTGTACCTCCCACTAAGAACACTGTTCTGACTCTCAACGCAGAGACCTCTCAGCTTTATATGCCTGAGCCTCTTCAAGTCTACAGCGCAAGTATATCTATGCAGCAAACCACATCAACTCATGCCAACAACAAGGTGACTTCCGGTCATAAGCCGCAGCTCAAACCAAAGCCAGCACAAGCCTTGGAGACTACACCACAGTTAAATGCTCATGCAACATAATTTTACCCTGGTAAACCTCACCCTATATCACCAAATTACTTTCACACCCAAGGGTTTTCACAAGTTACTTTGGCACCAAGGAGTGAGAGACCAGACATGAATGACTTTGCCAGATACATGGTACGTCGTGAGCTCATTAACACCAGCCTCTCAAGGTTTGACGACTGTCCGGAGAGCTACAGGGCCTGGAGATCAACCTTCAAGGCTAATATTGCTGATCTCAACCTTACTACTAAGGAAGAACTTGATTTACTCATAAAGTGGCTGGGACTAGAATCTGCAGGTTGTGTTAAGAGACTTAGAACAGTACATGTTGACCACCCAGATGCAGGTCTAGTTGCTGCATGGGCAAGACTTGAGCAAGCCTATGGTAGCTCTGAAGCCATAGAAAGTGCTCTATTGAAGAGACTGCAAAACGTCCCAAAAATAGGGAACAAAGACTATCACAAGCATCAAGATCTAAGTGACCTCTTTATTGAGCTAGAGTTGGCAAAGTCTGACCCAATTCTACCTGGACTAAGCTTCCTGGACACCGCTCATGGTGTCAACCCAGTGGTGTATGAACTGCCATACGGCCTACAAGAGAAATGGGCACAACAGGGCTCAAGATACAAAAGAGACTATAACGTATCCTTTCCTCCATTCTTATACTTCTGCAGGTTCATTAGTGATCAAGCCTGGATGAGAAACGATCCCAGCTTCAGCTTCAGCGAACCAAACCTGCCTGCTTCATCCTCACCATTATCAAGGTATGATAACACAGCAGCTAAACGTAGAGACTTAAATAGAGCAATATCTGTTAAAAGGACAGACATCTTACCCTTCACAACCTCACCTACTGATCAGGGCATTCTGGATGACAGAGATAAAGACCCAAATTGTCAGTGTCCTGTTCACAAGAAGCCTCACCCTCTTAAGAAATGTCGTGGGCTTAGGGCAAAGACTTTACAAGAGCTCAGGGAGATTCTCCATAAACTTGGAATATGCTACAAGTGTGGTGGTTCTTATAGCCATTTTGCTAAAGACTGTAAAGTTGTCATCAAGTGCACAGAATGCGGTAGCCAAAGACATGTTACAGCCATGCATCCTACTCCACTTCCAGACAACCCACAGCAGCTACCTATCTCCACTCCCGTCTCAAATCATGGCAGGGAGCAACAAGGTCATGTTCCAACCAAAGATAATGTCTCTTCTTCATGTACAGAAGTCTGTGGAGAAGGCATGGACCACAAAAGCTTTGCAAAGATATGCCTAGTCAAGATATACCCAAAGAGTCATCCTGAGAAAGCTGCTAGGATGTATGCCATAATAGATGAACAACAGAGCAACAGATCCCTGGTTAAGCCTAAATTCTTTGAGATCTTTGGCATAGAGGTTCAAGCCACACCATATACTCTCAGAACCTGTTCTGGTCATGTAGAGACCTCTGGCAAAAGGGTTCATGGGTTCATGGTCTCTTATATCAACGATGGAAAGGGCATACCCCTACCAACGTTAGTCAAGATACCAGACAAAAAGGAAGAGATTCCCACTCCAGAAGCTGTGTATCAACATCCTCACTTAAGACACCTTATTGATGAGATTCCTGCAATAAACAAGAGTGCTGAAATCTTAGTCCAGTTAGGAAGGGACATTCTCTGAGTACATAGAGTACGCGACCAGTGCGATGGGTTCTGACGACGTCCCTTATGCACAAAGACTTGACCAAGGCTGGGTAATATTGGGGATGTATGCTTGGACAGGGTGTGTACATCATATGAGATTTACTCCTTCAAGACTTACGTGTTGGGAAATGGACGTGCATCCCACTTTAAACAGTTTCCTCACCATTATAAAGTAAAGGAGAAGCTTCTTGACATCATCCAAGTACCTGATATTACTCCTGTCTTTTGTGATGGCAACCTAGGTACCACAGTGTTTGTACTACAAGTAAGGACAACAAAATAGCCTTGTCAGTTGAAGACAAAGAATTCATCAAAATAATGGACAAGGAATTATTTCAGGATGAGTCTAACAACTGGGTTGCACCATTACCTCTTCGAGCTGCAAGGGCCAAACTCCCAAACAATCGTGAACAGGCTCTATCCAGATAACTCACTTTAACGAATGCTAAAGAACAGACCTGAGGTGAAGGACCATTTCATCGCCTTTATAAAAAGGATCTTTGAAAATGATCACGCTGAACCAGCGCCACCACTTCAAAGACACGATGAGTGTCTTTCTTCTGAGTGTATCATCCATATAAACCAAAACAAATCAGGATAGTATTTGACTCCAGTGCCAAGCATCAAGGCGTATCCCTAAACAAAGTTCTTCTCACTAGCCTGAATATAACCAACAACCTTGTAGGCGTACTTATGAGATGTAGAAGAGAACCAGTTGCCATAACTGCTGATATTGAGCAAATGTTTCATTGCTTCATTGTACGTGAAAATAATAGGAACTTCCTAAGGTTTCTGTGGCACCGTAACAACAACATGGACAATACCGCATGAAGGTGCATGTTTTCGGAAATAGTCCCTCACCCGCTGTTGCAACATACAGTTTACGAATGACTGCCCTTGATGGAGAAAAGGAGTATGGCGCGGATGCTCGACACTTCGTTAAGAGAGACTTTTATGTTGACGATGGACTTAAGTCTTTACCTACAGACGAAAAAGCCATAGACCACTGGAAGAAGGCACTGCCGAAACGTGCGTTGGGGTGTACGGCTCTCCTGAGGATCTCTCAATTGCATCACTTATGAGTAGGTTTTTGTAACATGCTAACATATTTGCACTTTATTTATATGCTCTAAACTATGGTTTACTTTGCACTTGCACTTTGACTTACCCCTTTGTGGGAGTTTCTGGTCACTATGTTGTACTAATATGTATTGTGGATTCAATAGCACATCTTTGTATTGCTTTACTCTATTTTGCGGTAACGTATATCGACACTATTTATGTTATTTATACTACTTATATATCTACTTATTGTGCTTGAATTACCACAATACATTGATTCCATCTGATGCATTATTGGCGATCAGTACTTTTCTCCTCCCTATGTGTTAGTGAATACCTTTTTCGCATGTATTGTAGTGTTACGCTTTTCCTCAGGACAGATTTGTACATGTCTTTTCCCCTTTTGTCCAATTGTCGTCTGTTATGCTTTTATTAAACTACTTTTTAACCTAATAAAATTATTTGTGATATCAGGTCCATTTGCTCTCAGCCTGTTCTTTTTAGGGTTTATGTTTAATTGTTGAGCAGACTGCAATAGGGTCCGACATTTTCCCATTATTTAATGGTGGGAGTTTTCTATGTCATTTTATTTGTTTCTGTCAAAGGACACAGGGTATGCTTTCCGAGGCTAACCTCAGACTACACAAGATTGCCTCAGACAGTGTTGCTGTTATGAAAGCCTTTCAACCTGGCGATCATGCCACAGGGTTTAAGGACTTAAATCTGGGAATGGACATGCCACCTGTACAGAGAAGTCTGGGCCTACGGTGGGACTTATTAAAAGACACTTTTGGCTTTCAAGTCAGCTCTACATAGCATCGCAAGGTTAGTCCATATCGCACACTGCTTTCACACAAAGCCCACCAATGTTCAATGTCAAGGTTGGCACGTGTATCAAAAGCTTCTTTCTGCAAAGGACTGCTAAAGGTGAAATGATCATAATACGCAGTGTACAACAGGATGTCTTTGGCTCTGAAATTAAATGTATCCGTGACAAGAGGACCATTCCAAAAAACAGTCCAATTGCTAACCTGAACCCATTAATTGACAACTATGGCATGTTATTGGTTGGTGGACGTTTAAACTAAGCTGAGTTGGGGGAGCAAGAACAAAGTCCTCTCATTATACCTGCTCACCACCACATCACCACTCTGTTCATATGGCACTACCATGAAAGGGGTAAGGTACGCAAGGTGGAGGTGAAAGTTGCAAGACAAGGGAATGTAAAGACTTTCATCAGACCTATCACCGAACTTGTTCTGCTCTTGCTCTTTGGAGAATGAACGTGTTTGCGTATGGTGCTGGATCCTACCTGTGACTTCAAAGAAGAAATGTTTGAACTTTATTTGATATAACTTGAAGTTTTGCATTATAGTTGTTGCATTATATGCATGCTCGTTTTGTGTCTTTCAAGTTTTCAAGACATCAAAGCAAATTGCACAGTTTTTCATTTGCAATTGTATAATTGTATCAATGCCAGACAAGGAGTGTGCTGCTACGCAGTTAAAAGTTATATGGAATGTATATAGTTTAATTCATTGAACCATTTCATATGCAGTATTTCTATATTTGGTTATATGCTCCCATCTAGTGGCAGTTTTTGGTAATGCACTTGATTTTCTTGTTCTTTTCTTTTATATCTATGACTCACTTCCTTTCAATGCTCCACTCTTCTTCTGGAGTCCTTCACTTCCTGTATCTTCCATGCTGCTTCAGCCACATGTACAGGGACACATGTATTCTCATGTACGCTAATGAAAGCATCATCTTTTGACTGCATAATACCGGAATCCATCTGTTCTGCTGTACTCTGTTGTCTGACTTACAGAATAAAGCAACTTACACGGATAAACACGGTGTTGGTGAGTTCAAGCTATCTGATAAGGATTGTCTGCAGTGATTATATCTGCTTATACAGGCCAGGCATTGAGGTCTCACTAGGGATAAATCGCTATTACAACAATTGGAGTCAGAATAAGTAACATACATATATATGGCGAAGATGTCATCACAGGCCTTTTCTCTTAAAAGCGTCACACTCTCCTTCCTTGTAATGGGCATTTTAGATGGCGATGCGCACCACAGA
This sequence comes from Bufotes viridis, assembly GCA_033119425.1. Classification (NCBI taxonomy): domain Eukaryota; kingdom Metazoa; phylum Chordata; class Amphibia; order Anura; family Bufonidae; genus Bufotes; species Bufotes viridis. The sequence continues at coordinate 556,582,707 of CM065590.1, read as the reverse complement.
AACTTTGGGCCCAGGGCTACTTACCCAAACTGGCCACTATTACAATCTGTCATTGTGTGCAATTCTGGGCTTCTGTGCACAAGAAAGACATAGCAGAGCTGGAGAGGGTTCAGAGGAGGGCAACTAAAGTAATAACTGGAATGGGGCAACTACAGTACCCTGAAAGATTATCAAAATTAGGTTATTTTTTTAGACAAAAGATGACTGAGGGGAGATCTAATAACTATGTATAAATATATCAGGGGTCAGTACAGAGATCTCTCCCATCATCTATTTATCCCCAGGACTGTGACTGTGATGAGGGGACATCCTCTGCGTCTGGAGGAAAGAAGGTTTGTACACAAACATAGAAGAGGATTCTTTATGGTAAGAGCAGTGAGACTATGGAACTCTCTGCCTGAGGAGGTGGTGATGGTGAGTACAATAAAAGAGTTCCAGAGGGGCCTGGATGTATTTCTGGAATGTAATAATATTACAGGTTATAGTCAATAGAGAGGGGTCATTGATCCAGGGTGTTATTCTGATTGCCTGATTGGAGTCGGGAAGGAATTTTCTGCTAAGATTAGGAACATTGGCTTCTACCTCATTGGCCTTTTGCCTTCCTCAGCACTACAGGATAATAGGATGAACCAGACTTTTTTTTTTTTTCAAACTTACAAAGTGTGTTAGTATCTATTTCATGCAAGCAATGAATGTAGCATGATGCGTTTATACAGGAAATGACTTCATCATTATAAATACCACCAATTAATGAATTTGCATAGCGCTATTGGCATTAAATGGAGGGCTAGGGTGCGTTGTGTGTGACTACCACTTCATTCAACCACCTCCTCACTGTGGTTGTGCAGGGAGTTTGGTATCCCCCATTCTAGTGATAAAACAATAGCTGATCTCAGGGAGACCAGCTACAAGAAACACTGCGGAGCCTCATTTAAGAGTCTCAACACAGCAATCCAAAGTGCAAAGCTCCCTGGGAAACAGTAATATGCAAAATAAATGTGGAGCCATTCTAGTGATAGGAAGGAGGGTTCCTGCGGTGAAGTCTCCAGCAATTATATATTTATCACCTATCTGTGGCTAGGAGATAATTGCTGTTTGTGGAATCACCCCTATAAAGAGAAGGAATCAGAAATCTATCTCAGAAAACAGAGCTCTGCCCTTTTTGTGAAGTTCTAAACTTATTTATATCAAAGGTTCACCAACTTTTCAAAAAACGTTTTATATATCACAGAGGCATATCAAAAGTTTCGATCTGAGCGCGGAGACTCCCACCAATCACTAGAATGAGGGGAGAGAACCGTACGCATATGCCGCTCTCTCTCCTCACAAGCTCCGTCTTTGGGGCTATCTCGACTCCATCTTCTGCAGCGAGGAGAGAGAGGGAGCACAATATATAAACGCTTCTTTCTCCTTGTTTTAGATATCCATGGGGGTTTCAGCACTCAGACCTCAACAGATCTAGACTTTCGATATGTCTCTATGACATATCAAAAGTTTTTTGAAAAGTCAGTGACCCTTTAAATACCATCAAACTATAGGTTTGCTGCCACAGACCACCATAATTAACTCCTTCACCATCTCAGAGCATAACATATGACCATTATATTATTATACAGTATTAACATACAACACTAGACCACCATGGAAAACAGATATCAGTACCGACCCTTTCATCACCCTAGATCACCAGATATTCTAGATATTGATCTCTAAACCAGACTACCATATTCTATCCCTAAAGCCTCATTCGGATGTGGGTGCTTGCAAGCAGAAAGTTGCCAAAGTGTCTGGGAGACTAATGACCATGGGACTGACATTTTTTCTCTGGACTTTCTCTGTAGTCATTTACAGGGCACTAGTATAGACTGTATTCTCCTGCAGATCAACCATGGAAAGTACTGACTTGCATGCACCAAATAACCTTAGCATACACATGTGAGGTCATACAGTTTAGTAGAACCATAGTGAGGATGTCCTAGCAATGCATAATGATGTGAATACATCCTACCTATGCAGTGATTGTACTTACCCCTGGACTGGGATCTAGCAGCTTGTCCTCCTGGTCTGCAGTTTGATGTCTATGGAGTGTAGTCTTCAGTGCACCACATACAAGTATCTAAATGTGATACCCCATATACTAGTCATATCCAGCCTGTCCTGACTTCACTCCATGTCTTCCCTTCTTATAGTCACTCTTCTATTGTTTCTCCTTCTTCTCTTCTGTCATTTCTTTCCTAATCTGATCTCAGTAGTCAGTACTTTTCTCCCTGTCTCTCCTCCTCCCCCTCCTCTCCCTGTCCCATGTGCTACTACCCCTCCCCCCTCTATCCTTTACATCATTGCCTAGTCTTTATCATAACATGACAGGCATCCTTCCATCTTTATATATTCTGGATCATATCCACTGTAGCTAAAATTAGGGGATACACAATTTGCTATTTAGAGCCTACATCATGATCCAAGCATCTATAATAGTCTTGCAGCAATCTGTCTGCAGCTTGTCCATCCTGCCATGGACCACTAGAGCTGAATCTTTGTCATTTAACTCTTGGAAAATAACCTTCTAGGTGAGATCTATCTGCAGCTCTATGTCAAGTCACAATTTTTGTAAATGACTAGCTTGGTTTTGCTGCATTTGACAACCTTAGCTCTGCTACATCTGCATTCATTGCCTCATAACCAAGTCTTTATTCATACAGGGGGAGATAAGTTCATAAGAAAGTATGTATCACCTTGGTCGTTTATTTGTAAATATCATCATAAAAAATAATAAATATTGATACAAGGAATATTGTAAATGGAAAGACCCTGATATGGTGCCCTAATCATGGGGCATGAAAGGTGTGATGCCATAGTGCTGCACTTCTGCCCATACTTTGTGGTGCCTGCATTGAAGTCTCTGCATTGTATAGGGATGTGGAATATCTCCTACTCTGATACAGGAGAATCTGCAGACAGGGGCAGAGGCAGGGCTTAGTCCTCTCTCCTCCCCATTAAAACTGCAGAGATGAGAAGTCAGCAGTAGTGTATCTGCACATGGGAAGCAGTCCAGGGATAGAGGCAGGAGCAGAGGTGACAGGAGAGAAAAGGGGAAAAGGTGGGGGGAGCCACAGACACCCTACACTGTGCTAAAAACAGCAGGTAAGTGGGCAAGGTGCTGTTCACCTAGACTGAGGGTAACCTGGGGGCATGCAATTTGGGCATATATTATGTGCACCATTGATTTCACTTACACCGAGGTTGGGATTTATATATTTATTGCACTTTGTACTTATTTGCATTGCTTAATAAGGCCCCAAGAGACTGAAGTGTCACCTGCCCTTGGCAGGTAATGACTCCAGGCTTCAGATGGTTAATGCAGATACTCCTTTTTATATGAGGGTATAGGAGGGTAGTGGTGACAGAGGTGGTATATGTAATAGAGGTGGTATATGAGGGTATGTAGTAATAGCGGATTAGAGGTGGTATATGAGGGTATGTAGTGACAGAGGTGGTATATGAGGGTATGTAGTAATATCGGATTAGAGGTGGTATATGAGGGTATGTAGTGACAGAGGTGGTATATGAGGGTATGTAGTGACAGAGGTGGTATATGAGGGTATGTAGTGACAGGGGTGGTATATGAGGGTATGTAGTGACAGAGATGGTATATGAGGGTATGTAGTGACAGGGGTGGTATATGAGGGTATGTAGCGACAGAGGTGTTATATGAGAGTATGCAGTGACAGAGGCGGTATATGAGGGTATGTAGTAATAGAAGTTGTATATGAGGGTATGTAGTGACAGAGGTGTTATATGAGAGTATGCAGTGACAGAGGCGGTATATGAGGGTATGTAGTAAGAGGGGTGGTATATGAGGATATGTAGTGATAGAGGTGGTATATGAGGCTACGTAGTGAGAGGGGTGGTATATGAAGGTATGTAGTGAGAGGGGTGGTTTATGAGGGTATGTAGTGATAGAGGTGGTATATGAGGATATGTGGTGACAGGGGTAGTATATGAAGGTATGTAGTGATAGAGGTGTTATATGAGGGTATGTAGTGACGGGGGTGGTATATGAAGGTATGTAGTGATAGAGGTGGTATATGAGGATATGTGGTGACAGAGGTGTTATATGAGGGTATGTAGTGATAGGGATGGTATATGAGAGTATGCAGTGACAGAGGCGGTATATGAGGGTATGTAGTAATAGAAGTGGTATATGAGGGTATATAGTAAGAGGGGTGGTATATGAGGATATGTGGTGACTGGTGACAGAGGTGTTATATGAGGGTATGTAGTGATAAAGGTGTTATATGAGGCTACGTAGTGACCGGGGTGGTATATGAGGATATGTAGTGATAGAGGTGGTATATGAGGGTATTTATTGAGAGGGGTGGTATGTGAGGATATGTGGTGACATAGGTGGTATATGAGGGTATGTAGTGACAGGGGTAGTATATGAGGGTATGTAGTGACGGGGGTGGTATATGAGGGTATGTAGTGACAGAGGTGGTATATGAGGGTATGTAGTGACAGAGGTGGTATATGAGGGTATGTAGTGACAGAGGTGGTATATGAGGGTATGTAGTGACAGGGGTGGTATATGAGGGTATGTAGTGACAGAGGTGGTATATGAGGGTATGTAGTGACAGGGGTAGTATATGAGGGTATGTAGTGACAGGGGTGGTATATGAGGGTATGTACTGACAGGTGTGGTATATGAGGGTATATAGTGACAAGGGTGGTATATGAGGGTATATAGTGACAAGGGTGGTATATGAGGGTATATAGTGACAGGGGTGGTATATGAGGGTATGTAGTAATAGAAGTGGTATATGAGGGTATGTAGTAATAGAGGTGTTATATGAGGGTATGTAGTGACGGGGGTGGTATATGAGGGTATATAGTGATAGAGGTGTTATATGAGGGTATGTAGTAATAGAAGTGTTATATGAGGGTATGTAGTGACGGGGGTGGTATATGAGGGTATGTAGTGATAGAGGTGTTATATGAGGGTATGTAGTGACGGGGGTGGTATATGAGGGTATATAGTGACAGGGGTGGTATATGAGGGTATGTAGTGACGGGGTGGTATATGAGGGTATGCAGTGATAGAGGTGTTATATGAGGGTATGTAGTGACGGGGGTGGTATATGAGGGTATGTAGTGATAGAGGTGGTATATGAGGGTATGTAGTGACAGGGGTGGTATATGAGGGTATGTAGTGATAGAGGTGGTATATGAGGGTATGTAGTGACAGGGGTGGTATATGAGGGTATGTAGTGACAGGGGTAGTATATGAGGGTATGTAGTGACGGGGTGGTATATGAGGGTATGCAGTGATAGAGGTGTTATATGAGGGTATGTAGTGACGGGGGTGGTATATAAGGGTATGTAGTGATAGAGGTGTTATATGAGGGTATGTAGTGACGGGGGTGGTATATGAGGGTATGTAGTGATAGAGGTGTTATATGAGGGTATGTAGTGACGGGGGTGGTATATGAGGGTATGTAGTGACGGGGGTGGTATATGAGGGTATGTAGTGACTAGATGGAGACTATTAATGTTATTACCTGTTCCTCTATTCCCTTCAAGCTTCATCATCACGGAGCTTCTTTGGAATTTTATTTCTCAACTTGTTAACTCCCCTGATAGAATATGCCTGTGGGACCCCCGTGGGAAGGAGAGTTATTTTCCTGTATACGTCATTCATGGCTCGTAGCGACCCTGGGTAGGTGGCATGGTTCCTTTTACTAAGATGCATCGTCTGCTTATTGTACTGCTTAGCAACATTGTCTCCTCAGGATCGTTACATTGTATTCAGATTTCCATCCCTGCCTAGATGATGTGCCAGTGCAGAGCGTAGTGCCAGCGTCTGTGCCCAGGAACCATCTCCACTGTCCCCAAATACATCTGAGTATCTAAAGTCTACCCAAATGTGATCCTCACCTCAGACAGGGACTGGAGGGGGGCAGCAGGAGGGTGTGGTGTGTGTTCCTTAGGTTGTCTTGATATAATGTAGGTCGGCCATTTTTGCCCGGCTTGCAAAATTCTGTGGAAATCTGGGACACTTTAGGGGAGAAAAAAAAGCACAAAGTGAACAGATCATGTCTGTCCCCTGTCAATGACTCAGCACTAAGCTCCAAAAACTGCAGGCATAGTCAGTAACAGTCCGATTCTGTCACTTGTGATAGGGGTCAGCTACCTGCTGACTGTCTCCATAAGCCCAGGAGACTCAAATCCTACTGCATGCTTTACTCAGGATTTGTGAACCATTTTTTCTAGACTGTATTTTACCCTGAATTTACTGTGACCTGTCCTTCCATCAAAAAAGGCCGAAAGGCTATGGACATCTTTGTGAGATTTACCATTTTTTTCCTCATGATCACATTTTACTCAACTTGGGCTAAAAATCATTTTTTCAATTGTTTTCTATTAGAAATTTTCAGCTGTTTTTTTGTGAAACTGTTTTTTACTCAATTTGAGTTAAAAATCATTTGGTTTTTAATAACAAAATTTCTGCAGTTTTTTCGATACATGAGGTTTAAAATCAGTCTATTTGCACCTTGACCCTCCTGAGTTCCCTCAGCTGATGGCTCATGTGAAGCCTTATCTCTGATCTCCTAACCTTATAAACAATGATTATAGCTAAACGCCTATCAACTGATAAGAATATGACTTAAATGAGTGTTTATGAGGTCAGGAGATCAGAGACACGATTTCACATGAGCTGTCAGCTGAAGGAACTCATGAGGGACAGTCGACAAATAGACCGATTTTTAACTGCATATATCACAAAAACTGCAGAAAATTTTTAACTAAGACCAATTAAAAAAATGATTTTTAGACAAAAATGAGTACATTGCAATCATAAAAATTGTCCATATGTTTTACGTAATAAGCACATTTAGCAGCCTGCTTTTTTTGATAGAGGTTTTCTGCTATGTATATGCGGTTTTAGGCTACTAGACATGGGATATGTATGTGAGTGGGATATGTAAGTGTGAGGCACATATCCCATCCATACTAATGGAAGAGCCATAAGTAGATACATCCATCCCCCTGCAGCCACGGTCTTGAAGGTCACCTCTTGGGAACTGAATTTCAATGTACAAAGCTAAAACAGATCTACTCCAACAAACAAACAGACCATCATATCTCAGCTTCCTAGAGGGAGTGGGGAATACGTTACCCTGAAATCTCTAGGAGTTAGGCCAGAGGTGAAAGGGGCTACATGACGCAGAATAAAATGGGCCACATGCCTGATGCCACCAGTTCTCTGACCACCTGGGAAAGGACAGCTGTGGTCTTGTTTCCTCACCTTGGTTTAATTCCCTGCACCTTGCTAATGGAAAGTAGGTGCCATAAGAGGTTGTCACCACCCAATAAAATAAGGGATGGGCTGAACCCCCTCTCTCCAGGGCTACAATAGGCTATCTCTATGGTATGTACGCCCTTGAGTAAGAAATATCTTAGCGCTCTTTACGACCTCTCTACTTTACTGCATCAGTGTTCCTTTATTAAAGGGTTTGTCTCACCGGAAGATGATCTGGGGAAGAAAACTAACACTGATGATACAAATGCCTGTCGTAGTATACAGTAAGTCGGCACAGGCCCTTTTAATAAATTTAGTGAATCTCCAGGTAGTCCGTGCACCAGACTTTCAAATATACAGCAGATATGAGCTGGGTAGATTTGAACTATCATTTACACAGGGAAAGAGAAGAAGGTCAGTGCTGGGCCCCTCTCCCTGGGCCCCGTAGTAATCGCGTGGTCTGCTTACATTGCAGGTAGACCACTGCCAGTGATGTCACGTTCATCGGTCACATGGCCTGGGAATACCAAGCAAAGCCGCTGTCTAGTGGGCGACGTTATGCTTGGGAGGCCGCGGCCTCTTCGAAGCCAGGAGTTTGACCCCCACTAATCACATAGTGATGACCAATCCTGAGGATAAGTTATTAGTATTAAAGGGGTTGTCTGCTTTATTTATATTGCTGACCTATCCTCAGGATAGGTCAGCAATATTATATAGGTGGGGGTCCGACACCCGACGATCATCTGTTTGAAGAGAAGGCCTTGCTCGTGCCAGCACTACCTTCTCTTCATTGTTTACCTGCTCGCAGTTGCAACCGCAATGGTAAGAAGGTGTGATTACAAGTAAGCCATCCCATTCACTTCAATGGGAAGGGTCCTTCCTATACGAGCAGGTAAACAATGAAGAGAAAGCAGTGCTGGCACGAGCGCAGCCTTCTCTTCAAACAGCTGATTGGCGGGTGCCGGACCCCCGCCAATATGATATTGATGACCTATTAAATATAAATAAAGCGGACAACCCCTTTAAAAACTTGGACACTCCCTTTAATCACTTCCCTGAATGCTGTTAACAGCAGCCCTGACAATACTGCAGACCTCGTAATCATGTGCAGGAGAATAGAATTCTAAAATATTAACAACAAAAAAACATATCAGTATTTGGTATTAGGGAAAAAATAAATGCATAAGTGTTACATTCCCTCTAAATGTATAGTTACATAGTTACATAGTTAATACGGCTGAAAAAAACATAAGTCCATCAAGTTCAACCAAGGGACGCGAAACCCAGAAGGAAGTGAGGCTCAGATTTCTACACGTTTTCAGAAGCATTAATGTCATTTACTTTTATGAATTCATCTAAACCCTTTTTAAAACTGTCCACTGTTCCTGCTGTGACCACGTCCTGAGGAAGTCTATTCCACAGATTCATAGTTCTTACAGTAAAGAAGCTTTGACACTTCTGGAGACTGAAATTTTTCTTCTCCAGTCGGAGGCAGTGCCCCCTTGTCTTTTGAGGGCATTTTACATGGAACAGTTTTTCACCGTATTTTTTGTATGGCCCATTTATATATTTGTATAGGTTAATCATGTCCCCCCTTAGACGTCTCTTCTCAAGACTAAAAACATTTAATTATTTTAATCTTTCTTCATAACTAAGACCCGCCATACCCCTTATCAGTTTAGTGCTCTCCTCTGTACTTTTTCTAGCTGCAGAGCGTCCTTTTTATGGACTGGTGCCCAGAACTGAACTGCATATTCCAGATAAGGCTGCACCAACGCTTTGTAAAGTGTTATATTACATCCCTGCCCCGCGAGTCCATGCCTCGTTTAATGCATGACAATATCCTTAGAAGCAGCTGGTTGACATTGTATGCTGTTATTCAATCTATGATCTACAAGGACACCCAAATCCTTCTCTATAAGTGACTCTCCCAGTGTTACATCCCCTAAGACATATGAAGCACATAGATTTTAAGTACCAAGATCCATAACTTTACATTTATCGACATTGAACCTCATTTGCAAAGTTGATGCCCAATCACTCAGTGTTCAAGTCAGCTTGTAGTTTGTGGACATCTTCCATAGACTGTACAGTACTACACAGCTTAGTATCATCTGCAAAAATAGAAATGGTGCTATTAATCCCATCCTCCATATCATTAATAAATAAATTAAATAACAGAGGACCCAGCACTGAACCTTGGGGTACACCACTAACCCCGGACCATTCTGAATAGGAATCATTGACCACAACTCTCTGGACACGGTCCTTCAGCCAGTTTTCAATCCAATTACAAAATATACTTTCAAAGCCTATAGACCTTACTTTACCTATTAAACGTCTATGAGGGACAGGATCAAAAGCCTTTGCAAAATCCAGAAACAATACATCCACCGCCGCCCGTCTGTCCAGGCTTCTACAAGTCAGGTTAGTCTGACAACTTCTGTCCTTGGTAAACCCATGTAGTTAAATGTAGTAAAAAAATTATAACTTTACTGTGAAATAAAACATAATGCTATTGATAATCAAAAATGATTTACTGAATTTAAAGGGAGTCTGTCAGAGGGTAGGTGTAGATAATTGGACAGCCCTCCATACACTGACTAAGCAGATGAGCTACTTTGTATTACATAAATTAAAGTCATAGAAAGGAAGCTTTAGTTAATTAGCTGTCGGCTTATGGCAATAGTGTTTCTCAGCCCCGCTGTAAATGTTGGGGTTAACACAACCCTTTAAGTGTGCATTGGGTGACAATGGCTGGTTTCAGTGCCTTCTGCTGCTGTCAGTAGTGTATACCTCCAGCAGCTGGCACCAGCAATGATCATGGAAGAGAGGTCTTCTTGATGCAAGTCAACAAGGATCCCGGCGCTCGTTCAGTTCTTTTAGCTTTCTAGTTTTGGTCCAACCCGAGCCTTTCTCAACTGTAAAAACACGTCCTTTAAAGGGGTTATCCCATGACTAATGTAAAAAATGAGGCATCATATAGTCCATGACAATCTATTTCTAACAAAGCTAGAACCAGCCCTGTACCTGACACACATCCAGAGATCTCCCCCTTCATAGCTCTGCTAGATTTATATCAAGCTGACAGCTCAAGGGGAGTGTCTTCTCTGCTGCAGCTAAGGGGCGTGTCTCAGCTCTCCCTATCACAGCTCAGGAGGAAGTTGAAGCATGAAACTGAGCATGTGCGACCATCTCAGTGAGCAGATCAAAGAAATAAGAAAAGAAACAAACAGCAGGTGGCGCTATATGGATACATTTTATTGAGTAGCTCAGTGGCTATGCAAAATTTTTAATTAAATGCAATTACAAAAGTATTCGGATCCAGGTACTGGTGTGAAAACTGTAGAATATTTTTCATGGGACAACTTCTTTAATCTGTATGCTTTGGCATCAATAAAAACATGTTAAAAGAACAGTAGACGTGCTGGGAACCTTGTTATCTTCTGTGTGCTGTGTGGTCATCTAAGTTCAACCCTGAAGTAGTCTGAATCCAGACCAACACCGTGATGCAGCAACCATAAATATAACCAACGATGAATAACGTTGGTCACAGCAGGATGACAATAGAATGAAGATGAAAATAAAAAAGTTAACACTCTCATATCGCAAGCAAAAAATGGAGGACATTAGTAGCGGTCAGTGTCACGTTCAGGTCTGGGAGGGAAACACCACACAGAACATAGGAGGGAAAGGGGTGAGGGAATAAGGCCTGGAAACTAGAGAAAGGAGATGGACACCTCCTAGTAAAACCCTAATCAAAGTCCTGACTACCAGTAAGAACAGAATAGGATCCTGGTACTAATGTCAGGACTGAGACAACCTGTTCCTCCAAAAGGAAGGACGAACAGGAGTCTCCCTCAGGTCTTAATACAAATGACAGGGAAATGCAACACACAGAATTCAAACAAAATACAAAGAGGGAAAGGAAAGACTTAACTTTAAAGGAGCAATGGAAGCACCAGGAACTCTGCCGAGATCCACACAACAGCAATCTACAACTAAAACTGAAGCTATAAACCGCACAGCATAGTGGGAGAAGCAACTATAAATCAGGAAGGTTAAATGACCACATAAGCAACACCTGAGGCAAGAGGTGTGGCCATTACCAAAAACAACACAGACGCCTATTGATCCACAAGGAAACCTGTCAGATCAAACCACGTGTTGCCAGTCTCACCGATCTCCTGCCACCTGTCGCGGGAATGTCTGTGACAGTCAGGCCATCATGTCCAAGTCAGGACATTAAAGGGGTGGTCCTGCCTAGGGTCCAACCATTCCAGCTCCTCTGTTCCATTCCTGGCTGCTTCTGGTCCCAGTCCGAACAGAATTGGCTTGGCTCAGTCAAATGTGCTTGTAATGCGTGTCCTTAGCAGTGATGTGATGTTTAATCACATGTGACCTCTGAAACCAGTGATTGGCTGCAGCGGTCACGGGACCAGTCCAAGACACTTCCGGAAGCAGCCTGGAATGGGGCAGCGGGTCATTTGATTTTTTTTTTTTTACTGGGGCACACTTTCCGACCACTGGAGTTGTTGGCTCCTAGGCTTTAGTAAAATGTGCTTGTTTTGTTGTATACATAATAACACTTTCTTATCTTTGATACTTTGTGACAAGAAATTTGTATGTTGAATATGAAAAAAATCATTGGTTGGACTGGCTTCCCACAAGTACCTGATGATCGCAGTCTCTGACACAATAATGGGACCCAAGTTCCAGGAGGAGACAACCACATTTGAAGTTCAATTTGGAGCCACTCGGGTCTTTTTCTTATGGGTTGATTCACAAATAACCTATTAGGCCGCACTGATGATGTGTTCTGTGCGTACAGTGATAGCCACAGATAACGTGAAGTTATCAGCTAATATACAACTGAAACTCTAGGAGCGAGTGCCTTGCTCACAAGAGCTTACGATCTATGAGAAAATGAGAGTGATACAAAAGTTGGTTGATTGTTATATGAAGTGGTCCAGCCATCTTTGTACTGAAAGCAGTGATGTAGACCGATCTGCTTCGGGTATGGGACTGTTAGAAGATCGAGTTCTGAGGAGTTGGGTGGGGGGGTGGCAACTAGGGGAACAGTCAGTTTAGGAAGCCTGATAAGTTTGTCTGAAAAGATGTGTTTATGAGGCATGTTTGAAGGTAGGGAAGTTGTGAATTGACCTGATATTCCTGGGAAGAGCATTCCAGAGAGTAGGTGCAGCTCGAGAAAAGTCTTGAAGCCGGGAGTGAGAGGTACGAATTATGGAGGCTGTTAATCTTGGATCACTGACAGAACGGAGAGCACGAGTAGGGTGCTAGACGGAAATGATGGAGGAGATGTATGGAGGTGCAGCACTGTGGAGAGCTTTGTGGGTGAGAAGTTTAACTGTATTTTGTGCTGAGTGGGGAACCAGTGAAGTGACTGGCACAGACTGGTAGCATCAATGCGGCGGGTGGACAGAAAGATGAGCCTGGATGCAGCATTTAGGACAGACTGAAGGGGGAGAATTAAGGATCAAGAGTTTTGGCCACTTCCGCCATAAGAAAAGGGTGGATTCTGGAGATATTTTTGAGGTGCAGACAACAAGATCGAGCAAGTGATTAAACAAAGGAAAGATCCAAACATGACCCTGCAGACAAAAAAGGGGTTGTTTCATCTCACCGTTTCTAAAGCGAGATGGGACTATGTGCCAATCAATAAGTGGCCTGGAAATAGCAGAACAGGCCGGCGCTCCGATCTTTTCCTAGTTCCCAAGCTATTCTGTTTCGGTAACTCAGAAGCAACATACCTTGCTACAATACCCTGTTTGCCTTGTTCCCGTGCACTGCGCCGCCCAGTGGCCATCGCTTAACCCCTTAAGGACGAAGGGCGTACATGTACGCCCTTCGTCCGCACTTTAAAGATGGCGCCCGCTCCCGCACGGAGCGGGCGCATGAGCTGCGGGTAAACGCTTGATTCATCAAGCTGACACCCGCAGCTCATGTCCGCGACCGGAAGCGATGCCGATCGCGGACATTTAACCCCTCAGATGCCGTGGTCAATCCTGACCACGGCATCTGATCGCGCAAAAACCGAAAGTTTCACTGGCTTGTGCCCGGCCCCTGATGGCCACAAGGGGGAGCCGGAGCATGCAGTAGTAGCCTAGGTTTCTGTGAATGAAACCTAGGTTACTACTTAGTATTCCTATGGAGCCTATGACTGTAATAGGCTCCATAGGAAATATGTGATTTTTCATATATTCCAATGCTATTGCATTGAATATATGAGAATAGCAATCTGATGATTGTATCTTATAGTTCCCTATGGGAACTATAAGAAAGTGGTAAAAAAAAAAAGTTTAAAAATAAAAATAAAATAAAAAATATAAAAATTCAAATCACCCCCTTTCCCCAAAAATGAAAATAAAATAAATAAAAAATAAAAAATTACACATAATGGTGTCGCAATGTGCGAAAACGCCCATACTATAATAATATTAAAAATATTCACCATACGGTAAACATAAAAACGGAAAGAAAGCGTCCAAATGGCTAATTCGCCATTTTTGGACGCTTCATTTCGTAAAAAAATGAATAAAAAGTGATCAAAACATCATACGCACCCCATAATGGTATCAATTAAAAGTTCAGATTGCCCCGCAAAAAATGAGCCCCTACACTGCTCCGTACGCATAATTACAAAAAGTTATAGGGGTCAAAACATGGCGACAAAAAATAAAATAAAAAATTCCCACTTTTAATTTTTCTTTCACTATCAAAACGCAAGAAAAACTATACATATTAGGTATTGCCGGATTCGTACTGACCTGAAGAATAAAATTAACCAGTCAGTTTTATCGCAAATCGAACGTTGTAATTTAAAAACTCAGAAAACTGTGGTGAAATTGCTTTTTTTTTGCAATTTCACCCCATTTGGAATTTTTTTCCCGTTTCCCACTACATCACATGCAAAAATAAATGGTAGCGTTAAAAAGTACAACTTGTCCCGCAAAAAAACAAGCCGTCATATGGCTATGTGAGCGGAAATATAAAAATGTTATGGCTTTTGGAAGGCAGGGAGCGCAAAACAAAAACGCAAAAATCCCAAAACCCCCGGTCCTTAAGGGGTTAATCCCATCTCACCTTAGAAACATGGGATAACCCTTTACGGCTTCTTACACACATATATTTGGCCAGGACAAGCACTTTTTTTTCTTTTCTTTTGGTGCCTGCGGCTTTTTTTGCTGCTTTTGTGGCATTTTTTCCTCGACTCTTTTTTTTGGAGGATATCTTACCAAAAACGTTTTCTTCATAGTGTTTTTTATCATGTTTTTCCATGAAGAAAATGACCTAATGAACAAAAACGCCAAAAGCAAAAAACAAAACACTTGTGTGTCCGTCATTTCATATTTCCACAGACATTCAACTAACATTTGGACCTAAAAAAATGCTGGTGCTAAAAATGCGGGAAAAAAAAAAAGGTGCAAAAAAACTGCACATCAACGCAGCCCAATGGTGAAAAATGCAGAATGTCATATTTTTAAAAAAATTGAGGGCATGTGATATCCGAAGTGCAGAGGAAATATTGCTGCGTGTGAATTTCCATCCATTAACACTGCACATCTGGATGCCGAGGTAAAATGCCAAACTAGCAAAAATGCCAGGAAACTGCCATCTATGAACGAGCCTAACACAAACTAAAACCTCAGCAATATACAGACATCGAATATATAAAGCTGTAGGTATGTATGTCTGCTAAAGGAATCCGCACTGTCGCATTTACAATCACTAAATTTTGCACAGCTGCCTCCTCTGACTCGGGGAACGTCATAGACTATAGATGTTTTCAGTGGAAATTTTTACCCCGCGCTTTCTAATTATTTGCCAAAAAATATGCTAAGTAACCTAACCGCCAAACTCCAGGAGCCATTGTCTGTTAGCTGTTGTGGCAGTTAGCCTGGAGGTTGCATATGGCAACCAATCACAGCTCAGCTTCTATTTTCCTACAGGTCATTAATATGAGCTCTGATTGGTTGCTATAGGCAACAAAGGGCATTCTTAGTAGAAGGCAGCTTATGTGTGAGTTAATATGATTTTGATATATGATGTGAAATGCTTCTGTTACTTTACTTTTTGATACTTATTTTTTCATAAGAAAATTTCTGTCTTTGGGTGCTGTGGAGGTCACTGTTGAAGGGGTGGGCACTGTGGAGGTCACTGTTAAGGGGGCAGGGGACTGTAGAGGCCACTATTAAAGGGGCAGCTGTACTGTGGAGGTCACTGTTAAGGGAGCAGGGGACTGTGGAGGCCACTATTACAGGGGCAGCTGCTGTAGAGGTCACTGTTAAGGGAGCAGGGTACTGTGCCAGTCCATGTTAAAGGGGCAGGCGCTGTGGAGGTCTCTGTTAAGGGCGCAGGGAATAGTGGAGGTCACAGTTAAGGGGACTGTAACTTATGGTCAGTGTTAAGGGGCGGGGTGCTGTAGAGGTCACTGTTAAGGGGGTGAGCTCCTGTGGAGGTCACTGTCAAGGAGGTGGGGTGCTTTGGAACTCACTGTTAAAGGGGCAGGCTGCTGTGAAGGTCAAAGTTAAGGGAGTGGGCTGCAGTGGAGGTCCCATTTTAAGGAGGGGAGGCACTGTGGGGGGGTCAGTGTTAAGGGGCGGGTGCTGTAGAGGTCACCGTTATGGGGGATACTATCGATATTTTTTAACAGGGGGGGTCAGTGTTAAGGGGCGGGTGCTGTAGAGGTCACCGTTATGGGGGATACTATCGATATTTTTTAACAGGGGGGGTCAGTGTTAAGGGGCAGGTGCTGTAGAGGTCACCGTTATGGGGGATACTGTCGATATTTTTAACGACACACACAAACATTAAATGAAATAGATGAAATATACCCGTGCAAAGCCAGGTCCTTCTGCTAGAATATATATATTGTACATTATAATGCAATAGCCACTCGTCACTCATGTGATGTTTCTAAGGCCTGTTCGGTCTCCAGAGGGTTAATCATACATACTATAAATATGTGCTATGTGAATTCTGTCTATAGGCACAGAAGCAGAAAGAAATGTTAGGCCCGTGGTATAGATAAGATATAAATATAAGGCTAGCCATACACTTTACATAGCTCTCAGCAAAAAGCTCATTCACTGTTCCAAGCCCCCATACACATGCACTGGCAACTCAGCCGAGCATGCATGTATTATGAATGAGGGGTTTCAACTGCTGCCAGACTCCTCCGGTTATTATCCCTGAGAATAAAAGGCAAATAGAAATCTAAACTCCGAATACCTCTCTCCCCAGACATCTTCTGTCGAGGGAGAGTGGGGACCATTAGATGGTCTCCAGTCCTGCCAAAATCAGCAGGTCCAGGCTGCACGTAGCTGCTGTGTACGAGCAGCTCGGCATACGGCCGTGTATGCAAATTTTCCACAGCAAAAATGTGCATGTCCTTTCTAACTGTCTGTCACAGATTTTGTTGCAGATTTCACCTTGCGAAGGTAGAGATCCGCTGTATAAATTGACAGTTTGTGATTAAAATTCTGCAGCGCAGGGCAATTTCAAAAGCAAGTTTTTTTTTTTCTGCAGTGTGTGCATTTTGTAGAATCTCATCCACTTTTCTTAAACTATAATATGCTGTGGATTTTCTGGCTGCAGTTTTGTGGCTGAAAAATCTGCAATATATCCGGAACATGTGAACATACCCTTAAAGGGGTAGACCAGGATTTCAATATACTGTAGATGGCCTATTCTCAGGATCGGCGGGCGGTCTGACATCCCGCATCCCTGCTGATCAGCTCTTTCAGTGTTGCTCTGGTGCCGTCTGCAATTTATAGCTTGTAAATCAGATTTTTTTTTTATAACTGGTCTTAAAAGGTACCTGATGAGTAACTACGGGAGCGGACTGCTTTATGGATCCATTTTATAGAGAGATCTATGGCCCCATGCGCGATGTCTGTTTGCCTCCAGTTTCATGCTGCATTGGAGGCTGTATTACAGCGGTATTCTCCCTAGAAGGGTTGCTTATACGGGATGATATGGCACCTCATGGACAGCACCATTTGGCGGCTCATGGAGTGGTCTGTGCATGCATGAAAACATCTGTGGTACAGTTAGTGGTAAGCACTGTTAATGTACAGCGAGGAGAAGGCGTGGGATCATGCGCGGCACACCATCCGCAGTTGTGTACTACAGCTGACACTCTGCTGCATCGTCAGGTTTAGACTCATGCACACGACTGTATGTATTTTTCTGGCCGCAAAACACGGAACCGCAAAATAAACAGATGACATCCGTGTGACATCCGTACTGCATCTGCCTTTTTGCGGATCCATTGTGACAACCCCTGTCCTTGTCAGCAAAATGGAGAAGAATAGGACATGTTCAATTTTTTTTGCGGAACGGACATGCGGACATACGAAACGGAATGCACACGAAGTAATTTCCCATTGAAGTTAATGGTTCTGTAAAAAAAGATGGAAAGGGCATGAGCCCTTGGATAGCTCTGATTCCGGGTGTTTAACCCCATAGATGTCGTGGTCAATAGTGACTTCAGCATCTAAACAGTTAGACAGAGCTTCCTCTGTCACCCCATTGGCTCCCTGCAGCACTATTGTGCGGGTGCCTATGGGTTTCCATTTCGGGAAGGGGGCTAATGAAGATTCCACAGGTCTCTGCCATCTGTCTGTTAGGCACTGTCTCCCTATATATGCTTGATGGACTGTAATTTAAGCGAGGTACCTTAAAGAAGCACTCCGGCATTTTTTTTTCTTTGCCTACATAGTGCAGGATAGGCTATTATTAAAGAATAACAGGCTTTGGTTATGCCTTGTGTTTAATTTGATGGTTGTCAGCCATCTTGATTCCTTCTTTCCTTAGATATCGTTTTCCTAATGAATCCTACATTTCCCATCATGCCTGTCTTTGCAGAAACAGAGGGTTGGAGGCTCCGCACACTGCACTGCCCTATGTAATGGCAGCCATGACAGATCAGTGACACAGAACTGCTGTCCCCTCACACTACAGTGTCTCCATGTTCTCCTATGTGATACAGGTTGAGCCTGTCTGCCCTCTCTGCCCTGTCCTATCTCTCCCCTCTCAGCTTTTACATGCAGGAGGCAGGGAGACCAGTGACTACATCTTATAGATCTACACTGGAGAGTCAGCGCACACACAGATAGTACAGGCAGTGTGAGTCAGGAGGTTTATATTTTACTGCAGCTGATCACTGTATACACTCACCTACTATACGTATATCTGCAGTCCTGGTCCTTTAGATGGGGAGACATTTTATCTTCAACAGAATACAGGAACATGCATGGGAACATAGTAACATAGTTTATAAGGCTGAAAACAGACATCTGTCCATCCAGTTCTGCCTGTTATCCTGCAAGTTGATCCAGAGGAAGGCAAAAAAAAAAAAAAACCTGTGAGGTAGAAGCCAATTTTCCTCACTTTAGGGGAAAAAAATTCCTTACCGACTCCAATTAGGCAATGTGTAGGATCATCCCACAACGGGAGATGTATAAACATCTAGACACAAAACTGGGCCACCAATACTCAAAAGTGGGTCACCTATAAAAATATTCACAAAGCAAAGAATACAGTATTATTTAAAAAAACTTATAATAATCTCAAATTTCAGCAAATTGCAGCAAATCACAGACAGACCCGTATTTTACATAACATGGAAAGTGGAGCGGGGCCTGAGAACTGCCAGGAGGTATTTGATTGGAGATGATTTCATCCTGTAGTTCATAGGAAGTGAGGCCTATGGGAGCAGGGGTGCACCTAGCCTTTCTGCTGCCTGAGGCGAAAACTGAATCGCAATGAAAGCGCTCATTCCCCACGGCCCTTCTGCTGCCCCCCTCTCGATCGCCTCACCTGGCCTTATTGGTGGTGCACACCTGCATGGGAGAGATCGAATTTTAATTCCTCTGTCCTGCTCGCTGAGACGGAAGCACGTGCTCATTTCCATCCTTCAACAGCCACCATCTGCAGCAGAAAGGACATGCCCCTGAGAAAAGACACACCCCCTAACCTGACAGCTCGAAATAAATCTAGCAGAACAATAAATGTGGAGATCTCTGGATCCATGTGAAGTACAGGGCGCGTTCAAGCTTTATTAGAAAAAGGTTTTCATGAGCCAGATTTGCATGATTGTCATTTTGTACGATAACCCCTTAAGGAGTGGATTATAATAGGTTGTAAGTGAGATGGAAGGAATGGGACATTGTAAACAAGGACAGAACGGACTCTGGTAGAAGCAATATCCTAGATATGGACAAGGTGACACCATGCCTGCTGGTAATATCAAAGGGAATTAGAGCCTGTAAACACGGCATGCTAAAAGGAATATCAAAGGGATTCGGATACTGGAAGCCAGTCCTTGAATAACATTGAGAAAGAATTTTAATTGAGGGTCAGTCCTTCTGTACAGAGCCCAAAGAGAGCTGTGATGGATGGGTGAAGCTGGGAGCTCTCCGCACAAGGCCTGCTGGAGATGGGACCTTCTTTGTGCAGTTTTAGATAGCGGAGGGAAATATTCCACATAACAGAGATGTGTGCACAGGGTCACTACAAGAACAAAGGGGGGGAAGAAGTGTCATCTCTGGAGGCGGAGACCAGAGACCCCGTAATAGCCATTGTTCTGGAGCCACTTTTATAAAATTTCACAAAATCAAAAGAATAGGATTGTAAGTCATTGCTATTTTACTGCAGATTTCACATGAGATCAGAGACCTATACAGTGAGACCCTGTGTGAGAACAGTGTGCAGGTCTCTTAAAGGGAGTGTGTGAGACCCTGTTCAAGAACAGTGTGCAGGTCTCTTAAAGGGAGTGTGTGAGACCCTGTGCGAAGAACAGTGTGCGGGTCTCTTAAAGGGAGTGTGTGAGACCCTGTGCGAGAACAGTGTGCGGGTCTCTTAGAGAACAGTGTGCGGGTCTGTTAAATGGAGTGTGGGAGACCCTGTGCGAGAACAGTGTGTGGGTCTCTTAGAGAACAGTGTGCGGGTCTGTTAAATGGAGTGTGGGAGACCCTGTGTGAGAACAGTGTGCGGGTCTCTTAGAGAACAGTGTGCGGGTCTGTTAAATGGAGTGTGGGAGATCCTGTGCGAGAACAGTATGCGGGTCTGTTAAATGGAGTGTGTGAGACCCTGTGCGAGAACAGTGTGCGGGTCTCTTAAAGGGAGTGTGTGAGACCCTGTGCGAGAACAGTGTGCGGGTCTCTTAGAGAACAGTGTGCGGGTCTGTTAAATGGAGTGTGGGAGACCCTGTGCGAGAACAGTGTGCGGGTCTCTTAAAGGGAGTGTGGGAGACCCTGTGCGAGAACAGTGTGCAGGTCTCTTAAAGGTTGTGTGGGAGACCCTCTGCAAGAACAGTGTGCAAGTCTCTTAAAGGGAGTGTGGGAGACCATGTGCGAGAACAGTGTGCGGGTCTTTTAAAGAGAGTGTGTGAGACCCTGTGCGAGATAAGAGTGTGGGTCTCTTAAAGGGAGTGTGTAAAAACCCTGTGCGGGACTCCTAAAGGGAGCGTGTGAAACCCTGTGCGAGAACAGTGTGCGGGTCTCTTAAAGGGAGTGTGTGAGACTCTGTGCAAGAACAGTGTGCGGGTCTCTTAAAGGGAGTGTGTCACCAGGAAATTCACTGATAAACCAGACACAATGTCTTGTATGTCTAAGGGTCCTTTCACACTAGCATTTTCAGGATCCGGCATAGATTTCCATCATCAGGGCTCTATGCCGGAAGAATACTGATCAGGATTATCCCCATGCATTCTGAATGGAGAGAAATCCGTTCAGGATGCCTCAGGATGTCTTCTGTTCAGTCACTGAACGTTTTTTGGATGCAGAAAATACTGCAGCATGCTGCGGTATTCTTTCCGTCCTGGGATGCGGAGCAAAATGGATCAGTCATGACCCCCGATGTAAGTCAGCGGTGACGGATCAGTTTTCTCTGGCACAATCTGCCACAATAGAAAACGGATCTGTCCTCCATTGACTTTCAATGGAGTTCATGATGGATCCGTCTTGGCAATGTTAAAAAATAGTTAAAGTTAATACAAGCGGATCCGTTCAAACGGATGCATGCGATTGTATTATCTGTAACTGAAGCGTTTCTTTCCGGCATAAAGCCCCGACGACGGAACTCTATGCCTGATCCTGAAAACGCTAGTGTGAAAGGGCCCTAACTCAGCTGAATGTAATGATGCCTTTCACTTAGTGATCCATTGCTTCAATCTGGAGAAAAAGTACTTTTAATCCATATTGTAAGAGGGTGCAAGGTATCATATGCGATGGCAGGTACGTGTCACCGAGGTTGCTGGCCTCGGTGAGGTGAGAGCCGGGTTTTTTGTCTGCAGCAGCTAGTGCTGCTAGACTCTGTGACTTAGTTTGGCTGCAAAGCTAATCCGGGCCGGCTCTTACTGGGAGTAGGTAAAGTGTAGGGTGGGTGCCTACTCCCCACGGTCCAGGCCGGACTTTATCCGGCCCCTTTAAAAGGCAGCCTCCTTAGCAGCTGGGGAGGTGATTATCCTGGAGCTGCTAACAGGGCTGAGGAGTTCTCTGTCCTGGAGGAAAGAGCTCAGCAAGGAGGTGTTTTGTTCCTGGCTACCTGAAGCTGGATTCTCCTGCGGCGGGGCCGACAGCGTGGTGCGAACCTGCACCTACACCTCCCAGGTGACTGAACCTGTGTTGGCCTGTTTTGCTTTGCCTCCTTGTGTCTGGCCTGTGTGAATTACCACCAAGAGACTGTTTCTGTTTATTTTTGTGTCAGTGTGAATAAAACACTGTTTGTTGCACAATTCTGGACTCCTTGTTTTGCCTCGGTACTGCACCCGCACCGCTATCTACCAGAGCGACTCCCACATTTGGTGTCGGATGCGGGCATGCGCAGTGAGGCTGGCGTGAACGCCGAACTTTGTTTTGTGCGGAGCAAAAGTGAATGTCCTATATTAGGCCGGCAAAGTTGCAGCCTGTGATCTCTGGCAACATGGAGGCTGCTGTGAAGGCTCTCGTAGAAGCTAACGTGCAGCAGCGGGAGACCAACCAGTTACTGCTACAACATGTGATGGCATTACAGGCGGCAGGAGCGTCCCACCACGTCCATGATGCTCGGAAGCGGTCCGTGCGGCGATCCCAAAGATGACCCCGCAGACGACGTGGAGACATACCTAGCGGTCTTTGAGAAGGTCGCCGTGAGGGAAAAGTTACCCCGTGACCAGTGGGCCGAGGTGGTTGCTCCGTTCCTGGCATCCGGACCCCAGCAAGTTTTTTTGATTTGGCAGACGACCAGGCTGCTGACTATCCCACGGTGAAGGGGAGATCCTGGCCAGACTGGGGGTAAGCGTGTTGGTCCGGGCTCAGCGGGTCCACCAGTGGGACTTTAAAGTGGCTGAACCCGCCAGGCCGCAGTACTATGAGTTGCTGCACAGGTTGCAAAAATGGCTGCAGCCTGAGGTTCTAAGTCCGACTGCTATGCTGGACCGGCTGCTGGCTGACATGTTTTGGAGGGCCTTGCCTTACCCCCTTCAACACTGGATCGGCCAGGTATCCCCCACCAATGCCCTTGAGATGGTCGACCTGGTGGAGCGATATGAGGCCACCAGAAACCTGCAAGGGGTTCTTTTGGGAGGGGCCAGTCAAACCCGGAAGTCTCCACCCCAGTCCCGGCGGCCGGCCAAACCCGCCCGGGATGTACCTCTTGCAGATCCGTCCCCAGTGGTCTGCTGGCAGTGTCGGGAGCCTGGACACATAAGGGCCAACTGTCCACAGTGGGGGAACCCATGGAGACTAATTATGGGTACCGGCCTTCCATGTATGCCCGGAGACTGTGTGCGACCGGCACCCCGAGACAATAGACAGTCGTCATCTGTGCCAGGTGCAAGTCGGGGATAACCTGGCAGTGGCGCTGTTGGACTCAGGGAGCCTGGTAACCCTGGTAAGTGCTGCCCTGGTACAGCCCACCCAGTATACGGGCCGGAAAGTGGGTGTGGTGTGCATTCACGGAGACTTAAAGGACTATCCCACTGCTGTAATGTCTCTGTCCACGGCGGCCGGCACCTGGACTTGTGAGGTGGCGATCTCCACAAAGCTACCCTATGAACTGATAATTGGGAGAGACTTCCCTGGTTTTCCATCACTGTGGCCTGAGGTGAAGGTGTCTAATAGCCCTGAGACAGGGGTAACCCTAGCAGAGTGGCCTGATACCACTGGAAGGCCAGAACCCTGGGAGCCCGAGTCTGAAGGGCCAGCGGTAGGGGTGACCACTGCTGCAGCGGTAGTGGGGAGACAACCCCACTGAGTGTAATGGTGGGAGACACGGAGGACTTGCCACCGGGACCTGAGTTGGCAGACCTCAATGTCTCCGGGGAAAATTTTGGGACCGCACAACACCGGGACCAAACCCTAACCAGGGCCTGGGAGAATGTGCTGGAAATTGATGGTAAACCCCAGAAACCAGGGGCTGAATTAATGTTCCCACGATTTATTGTTCTGCAGGATATGTTGTATCGGGTGAACCAAATCCGAGGTGAACCTGTTGAACAGTTGGTGGTGCCCACAGCGTATCGCAAGCTTGTCATGGAGCTTGCCCACCAACATGTTCTTGGGGACACCTGGGGTGGCAGAAAACCCAGGACCGCATACTGCAGCGGTTTTATTGGCCCAGTGTGTTCAAGGAGGTAGAAAATTATTGTAAGTCCTGTCCAACCTGTCAGGTAACTAGCCCCCAGCCACATTTCCGTAGTCCTCTGGTACCTCTGCCAATTATTGAAGTACCGTTTGAGCGAATCGCTATGGATTTAGTGGGCCTGTACCAAAGTCTGCTAGGGGCCACCAACACATTCTGGTAGTTCTCGACTATGCCACTCGGTATCCGGAGGCGGTGCCTCTGCGACATACCTCAGCTAGGCTCATTGCCAAAGAGTTAATGGAGATGTTTTCCCGTGTGGGCCTGCCAAAGAGGTTCTGACAGACCAAGGGACCCCTTTTATGTCCAAAGTAATGAAGGAACTGTGTAAATTGTTGCGTATAAAGCAGTTACGGACGTCCGTTTACCATCCGCAAACAGACGGTCTTGTTGAGAGGTTTAATCAAACTCTAAAAAATATGTTAAAAAGGGTGGTGTCTAGAGATGGGAAGGACTGGGACCTGCTTCTGCCCTATCTCATGTTCGCAGTGCGAGAGGTGCCCCAGGCCTCTACTGGGTTCTCGCCCTTCGAACTGCTTTATGGCAGAACACCCTCGGGGCCTGTTGGATATCGCCAAGGAAGCATGGGAACAACAGCCTGTCCCCCACAAAAGTGTCATTGAGTATGTCGCCCAGATGCAGGAACGGATGGAAAGGGTGTTGCCCTTGGTCCGGGAGCATATGGAGGCAGCACAACAAGCCCAGAGTAGGGTGTACAATCGTCAGGCTCGGAGTGCGGGACTTCAATCCGGGAGATCGGGTTTTGGTTCTGGTACCCACCCTTGACAGCAAATTCCTAGCTAGGTGGCAGGGCCCCTATGAGGTGATCGAGAAGGTAGGGAAGTAAATTACAAGGTACACCAGCCAGGGCGGCGCAAGCCGAGCAGGTGTACCACGTGAATTTACTTAAGCCGTGGAAAGATAGGGACGCGGCCGACGACCACAGCCCCCGACCAGGGCTTCTAGGTGAAAAGGGTCCAGCCCCACAGTTCGAGGCCTGTGAAGCCGTAACCACGGTAAAAATTGCAGACAGCCTGTCTTCCAAACAAGTTCAGGAAGTCAGGGAGTTCCTCAGTCGGAACACGGATGTGTTCTCAGACCTCCCTGGCCGCACGTCTCTCATCCGACATGACATCGTCACTGAGCCTCAGGCCAAGGTCCGGTTAAAACCATACCGGGTACCCGAGGCTCGGCGGCGGGCCATCGCGGAGGAAGTGCAGTTAATGTTGAAGCTTCGATGTCATTGAGGAGTCGAAAAGTGAGTGGGCCAGTCCCATAGTCCTAATACCCAAGCCGGATGGGACGTTGCGGTTCTGCAACGACTTTCGTAAGTTAAATGAAGTATCCAAGTTTGGCGCGTATCCCATGCCCGAGTAGACGAGCTTGTTGAAAATTTAGGACAAGCCCGTTATTTTTCTGTGCTGGACCTCACTAAAGGGTACTGGCAGGTACCCTTAACGGAGACGGCTAAGGAAAAAACCGCGTTTGTTACCCCGCAGGGCCTATATCACTACAAGGTGTTACCCTTTGGCCTGCATGGCGCCCCGCCACTTTCCAAAGGTTAATGGACATAGTGCTGCGACCACATCGTCGGTGCGCCTCGGCCTACTTAGATGATGTAGTCATCCACAGCACCGACTGGGAAAGCCATTTACCCAAGGTGCAGGCGGTAGTGGATGCCCTGAGGAAAGCTGGACTAACCGCCAATCCAAAAAGTGTGCGATTGGGTTGGAAGAGACCAAATATCTGGGATATGTAATTGGGCGGGAGTCATCAAACCTCAGGTAACTAAGGTAGAGGCCATTCGCAACTGGCCCCGACCGGTCACCACCAGGCAGGTAAAGTCGTTCCTGGGGATTGTAGGATACTACATGAGGTTTGTGCCCCACTTTGCCACAATAGCAGCGCCATTGACAGACCTGTTGAAGGGGCGAAAGTCTGGGAGGGTTAGCTGGAGTGAGAAGGCGGAGGAGGCTTTCTCCGCGTTGAAGTCGGCCCTGTGTGGGTCCCGGTTTTGGTGACACCCGACTTCAACAAGGAGTTTGTCGTACAGACCGACGCCTCGGAGGTAGGCCTCGGTGCGGTACTGTCGCAGGAGGTCAACGGGAAGAACATCCCGTTGTCTTCCTGAGCCGTAAGCTCAGTCCCGCTGAGTCCAGATATAGTATAGTGGAGAGGGAGTGCCTGGCTATCAAGTGGGCACTCGAATCTCTCCGCTACTACCTGTTAGGGAGGAGGTTCCGTCTGGTGACCGACCATTCCCCCTCAAGTGGATGAGTCAGGCCAAGGAGAGGAATGCTCGGGTCACCAGGTGGTTCCTATCCCTTCAAAATTTCAAATTCTCCGTGGAACACAGGGCAGGCCGCTTGCAGGGCAACGCAGATGCCCTGTCCCGCGTCCACTGCCTCACGTGTGTTCACCCCCTCAGGGTTGAACAAAGGGGGTGTGTAAGAGGGTGCAAGGTATCATATGCGATGGCAGGTACGTGTCACCGAGGTTGCTGGCCTCGGTGAGGTGAGAGCCGGGTTTTTGTCTGCAGCAGCTAGTGCTGCTAGACTCTGTGACTTAGTTTGGCTGCAAAGCTAATCCGGGCCGGCTCTTACTGGGAGTAGGTAAAGTGTAGGGTGGGTGCCTACTCCCCACGGTCCAGGCCGGACTTTATCCGGCCCCTTTAAAAGGCAGCCTCCTTAGCAGCTGGGGAGGTGATTATCCTGGAGCTGCTAACAGGGCTGAGGAGTTCTCTGTCCTGGAGGAAAGAGCTCAGCAAGGAGGTGTTTTGTTCCTGGCTACCTGAAGCTGGATTCTCCTGCGGCGGGGCCGACAGCGTGGTGCGAACCTGCACCTACACCTCCCAGGTGACTGAACCTGTGTTGGCCTGTTTTGCTTTGCCTCCTTGTGTCTGGCCTGTGTGAATTACCACCAAGAGACTGTTTCTGTTTATTTTTGTGTCAGTGTGAATAAAACACTGTTTGTTGCACAATTCTGGACTCCTTGTTTTGCCTCGGTACTGCACCCGCACCGCTATCTACCAGAGCGACTCCCCACAATATGCAAATGAGCGGTTAAGTGCACGAAGGGTGGGCCTAAGCCACGCTGTGCACCCTTGTTCCTCCTGCTTCCTCTACCGGCCCCTTCCTCTCCCCTTGATTGACAAGATCAGATTCCTGCATTGTCATTTCCCCTGGCCCTGTCAAGGCTCACACCAATACCCTGATAGGGCCAGGGCAGTGATATGAGGGCACACCCTTTTTTCCTTGGGGCACAGTCTAGTACTGGGGGCTTCTGCCTAGTGGGAGTTGGGGTGCCCTTGGTTTTAAGTGTTTTGGCAGGGTGCAAGGAAGGAGTGTGGATTCAGGTGCACTGACCGGCTTACAGTAAAGGAACAGCCCAGTTGAAGTAAATGAATAAGTCTCTCTTTAGTAAAGTGAAGAATTGGAGTAGTAGTACATCCAGCAGTATAAAAGCATACTTCCAAGGAAATGGCAGTGCACTTCTTCCTCCAAAGCAATGAGATGATTTGCAATCCCAGTAATCCGGGGTCTAAACTGAAAACTCATTTTACGTAGATGTTTTCTTTCAAGGTTTTCCATTTGACAGGGGCTCTAATCTCAATACCACTGGCACACAGCAAACACCATGCAAATATTGTACAATATAAGGAAAAAAATCCCAAACTGAGCTGATTTGATTTTTAGAATATGTTCTTCTGGAGTCGGTGCTCCATTCCTCTGATAATGACCCCTGAATCCCCTTCTTCCTCTTACTAGCTACGCAGTGCAATTTGATTTCATTTATATATAGAGAGCTCCAGCCCCCGAAAAATACGTCAGAAATATTTTTTAAACATTTTTGAGTTGAGGAGAATTACATGTATGATTTAGAACACCAATGTTTGCTCCGTGCATAACTGCATTATTATTAGACTATTTTTCCTGAAATTCTGCAATTTGATGCAGCCTGCACTAGTCCGCTGTGTGATGAAATGAGCCTAATGCACGGGGTTTGGTGCAGTGTAAAACCGAGTCAGTACTTACATGGACCAATCAATATTACAGATGACCTAAGTGCAAACCAGTCAGTATAACCTAATACTACGTTTACAGTGGGGAAAGTTGATTACATAACATTATATAATATTTGATTTGTAATAGTTGTATTGCTGGTTAATGGAGAGTAGAATTAGTTTATTTTTTATTTTTTTAAGGCCTCTTGCACACGAACGTTGTGTGCCCGTGGCTGTATTGCAGCCCGCATACGGTGGGTTCGCAATACATGGGCACTAGCCCGTGTGCACTCCGCATCACGGATGCAGACCCATTCTCTTGGGTTCCACAATCACGGAGATGCAAAACAGAAGCACGGATCGATACCTGGATTTGGGGATTTTCAGCCATTTTTCTCTGCAGTTCCTCTAAAGCTCTGACAGGGTGGATGGGGACCGTCGGTGGACAGCCATTTTCAGGAATCTCCAGAGATGTTTGATTGGGTTCAAGTCAGGGCTCTGTCTGGACCACTCAAGGACATTCACAGAGTTGTCCCCAAGTCGCTCCTGTGTTGTCTTAGCTGTGTGCTTGGGGTCATTGTCTTGTTGGAAGGTGAACCATTGGCCCAGTCTGAGGTCCTGCGCTCTCTGGATCAGGTTTTCATTCAGAATATCTCTATACATTCAGCTTTCGACCAACCCTGACAAGTCTCCCTGGCCCAGCCATTGAAAAACACCCCCACAGCATGATGCTGCCACCACCATGCTTCACTGTAGGGATGGTAATGGGCAGGTGATGAGCAGTGCCTGGATTCTTCCAGACATGATGCTTGGAATTGAGGCCAAAAAGTTCAAGAGAATCTTCTTTTTCACAGTCTGAGAGTCATTTAGGTGCATTTTTGCAAACTCCAGGTGGGCTTCCATGTACTCCAGGTGGGCTTCCATGTACTCCAGGTGGACTTCCATGTACTCCAGGTGGGCTTCCATGTACTCCAGGTGGGCTTCCATGTACTCCAGGTGGGCTTCCATGTATCTTTTACTGAAGAGAGGCTTTATTCTGGTCACACTGCCATGAAACACAGCTTGGTAGAGTGCTGCAGTGATGGTGTACCTTCTGGAAGTTTTTCCTATCTGCACACAGGATCTTTGTAGCTGAGCCATTGGGTTCTTGGTTTGGGGAATGCAATATCTCCTTATAGAAAGTGCTTTAAATGGCGTGAGGAGTCTTATAGACCAGACAACACAGAAACAGCTGTCTGCAAATGAGATGCTGGCTTGATTATTATTCAAGTCATGTCTCAAGGCTGTTTAAAAGGTCGAACATTGACTTACAGGATAAGTTCCTTACATCTGGTAGCATTAGAGGCAGAGCATGCTTAGAGCTCATTTGCATCCGCTCTTCATTAGGTTCTTGGCCACCTTTCTCTAAACAAGGCCTTTCTGCCCCCATTACTTAGTTTGGTGGGGCAGCCAGTCCCAGAAAGAGTTCTGGTTGTTCCAAATTTCTTTCATTTAAGAATGATGGAGGTCACTGTGCATTTGGGTTCTTTCAGAGCTGATCTGTGCCTCCACACAATCCTATCTCTGAGCTCTACAGACACTTCTTTCCTCCTCATGGCTTGGTTTTTGCTCTGATATGCATTGTCAGCTATAAAATCTTATATAGGCAGGATGTCTTTCCAAATCATGTCCAATACACTGATTTTACCACAGGCGGATGTAAGCCATGTACCGGGGTGGGCTCCCCAGGATACTGCGAAGTCATAAACTGAATTTTACTAACACGTGGTAATAAACATAACCCCGAATGTTGAGAACATAAAATAAATTTAAAAAAAAAAAACCCAGCTCGAAGCCCTCTGATGGATGCCGGAGGAAATTTTGCGGTAATTTACCTACTGGCGGGCACAACTAAAACTCGCCGTACCTATTATTACCTTAAAGAAAATACAAACAACTGTTTGGGTGCTTAGTAAGGGCTAGCCTTCGGTGCAGCTCAACAGTTTACAATCTTACCGTGTTCTATAGTATTCCCCCTCCCATACCTAGTCCGGTAGCACATCCCTGAGTATTACTCCTGAGCAAAACGCTGAACTGGATTGGGGTTCGTGGGGTGTTTATCAGCTCTCAAATGTTTAATGTTTAATGTCCCTTTAAGTAATAGAGTCCTTGTAGTAATAGTAGCAACACTTTAGGCCTGACACAAAGCAGAGACCCTAACTATCTAACTATAGGCCTGGTCTAAGTCTCTAGGCGCTAACACTGCAGTAAGGTGCGTGCACGATCTTACCTACCCGGGTCTGCTCTTTATCCGCTGATGACTCTGAACCGTACAACCAGTCTCACTAGCAAACATGAGGTCCTGCAGGGTATGCAGCTTTGCTCCTCAGCTATTATCAGACTTCCTGGACAGGATCTGGGTCTTCGACAACAATTTGCTTCACTCAGCTGCAGCTGTGGTCACTGAGGGGTCCTCTCACTCCTTGATCCATCAGATTCTCTGCTCAC
Source organism: Bufotes viridis (assembly GCA_033119425.1). Classification (NCBI taxonomy): domain Eukaryota; kingdom Metazoa; phylum Chordata; class Amphibia; order Anura; family Bufonidae; genus Bufotes; species Bufotes viridis. Next base: position 556,552,273 of record CM065590.1, on the reverse strand, counting down.
ACACAGTTCCTCAGTCTCAGCTAGCTTCTAAGATGGCTGCTGCCTCTTTTCTTCATGCTCTGAAAACCACACCTCTCATGAATATGGAAATATATATGCAGTCAGTCAGCTGTGCCTTGGAAACAGCGGCATCTTGTGGCCAATCAGCAGAATGTCAGTCCAGAACATTTAATTTAACCCATACAAACAGTGTTTAAACAATGGGAGCTGTTTCCCCATCTCACATGGGTGCCAATGAAAGTGTAGGAACATCTCAATAATGAGCAAGAGAAATGGGAGGCTCCAGAGCTAAACCTCAATTGTCATAGCGAAGGGTCTGAATACTTATGTCCATTTGAAATCTTAGTTTTCCTTTTTAATAAATTAGCAAAATTCTGTTTCTACTTTGCCATTATGGGGTAATGAGTGCAGAATGGGGAAAACATGAATTTATCTTTATTTCACCACAAGCCAGAAACATAACAAAGTGAAAGGGTCTTAAGACTTTCCGAATGCATTGTATAGATAGCCCAGCACCCTCTATCCACAATAGGTGATGTCGCAGCTAATCTACTTTCCTTCCCTGCACATTGACCTTTCCATAGGTCACGGTGCATGCCCACAACACTCAGTCAATGAACATCTCTACAGGTTCCTATGGTCCATGTGGCTGCTGTAAAACAACCCTCTCAACATTGTCAACAGCAGCTCAGGCAAGATGGCTATCCCCGTAATCATGAACCGAAAATTGATTACAAAATTTTCTTAGTATCTGGTTTTAATTTGTAAAAAACCCAGGAGATACATTCCCTTTAGGCCTCATGCACACGTGTGCATGCTGCTATTTTTGTTTTCATTTCAATAAAAGTATCCTATGCTTGTCTGCAAAATGGACAGGACTAGGACATGTTCTATCTTTTTTGTGGGGCCGTGGAACGGACGTGTGGATGCGGACAGCATGGGTCCGCGTCCAATCCGCAAAAATGCGCAGTAAATGCGCATGCATAGTTTATTTAGTTTAAGTATATGTTCAATTCTTCTTGAAGTTGTCTGTTCCAGCAATTGGCGACAAGTAAGTCGGCGTCAGATGCTGACCGAAGGCTGATAGCTGTCAAGACTTTGATCTATATAGCATTGTATATTTTCTATCAGAGATCTGGGAAAATTTGCAAGCTCCAGTATTTGTGTTTTGTCATTTTAATGTATAACCTGATGGAGTGTGAAGTTGCTTAAAGAGGAGCTGTCCCCTCTCCTGACATGTCTGTTTTAGTAACTACATGCATTCCCCATGTTCTGGAGCATCTATTCTTAGGACTCTGTGTTGTGCCGTTCCTCTGTTATTTCTACTAGAGGTTTCTGAATGAACTGTCATCAGCTTGCAGTAAAGGTACAGATGGGTGTTACTAGTCCAGGGTGTGTCCCTGCACAGTGCGACACTAGCAGCATTGATTGGACACTGAAGTCAGACACACCCGCTATTGGTAACACCCAGTAGTACCTTTACTGCAAACTGCTAGCAATTTATTTATATACTTCTAGCAGGAATGGCACAGCACAGAGTCATAAGAACAGATGCTCCAGAATTGTTATTACACGGGGGATGCAAGGAATTACTAAAAACAGACATGTCAGGAGAGGGGACCGCTCCTCTTTAACATCACCCTTTTATCCATATGTTTAGTTATATAGCCAGCTTTAGTGTAGTCGCAAAAAATAAAAATTCAGATAATGTCATTAAAGACTAAAAATAGTGTAAGAAATCAATACAGTATCCAGGGTCTGAGTGCAAGACTGTCACATAGCACATTACTGCAGCTAACAGGCTTGCAGCTATAGTGGATAGAGGAGCATTACACGGGTCAGAGTAGAGATCGGAAGGTTTAGATGATGCTTAGTTTGATGCCCTGTGTTACAGATTTAAAGGGATTCTCAGAAAACCCCTTTCTGAGACAGGGTGCAGGAATTAAAAAAAAAAAAAAAAGACTTGCCTATCCCCAGCGCTGAGCTCCCTTCTCCTCCGCTTCCAGTTCCTGCTAGAATGGAAGCATTATGTGCTGCCTACATGCACATCACTACTACCATCCTATCAATGGCGTCAGCAGTGGCAGCGGTCACTTGCCATGCCTGTACACGTGCGTGTAGACTGGAAACGGAGAAGAAGGAAAACCCGGCACCCAGGTCTTGTGGAGTGTTTTTTCTGTGTGCAGTGGTTAGTACCTACCAAAAATTCTCTAGGCAAGGACAACTGGTGAACTAGTGACCGGGTCATGGCCACCTACTGCCCACTGATTTGTGTGGGAAATGGAGTTTAGGCTTCCATGGTCGGAGCTACTGTACAACAAATTGCTGAAAAAGTGTCTCCTGGCTATGACATATCTGACGTAATTGTCACCAGATTATTGCTACAATCAAGTTGTATACAGGGCTGGTTTAAGCATCATGCACCAGGGCTGATGCCATGGTCATTTAAAGGGGTTTTCTGAGATTTTTTAACTGATGACCTATCCTCTGGATAGGTCTGGGTCATCAGTTAAAAAATCTCAGAAAACTCCTTTAAGCTTTGGTGTTTCTGTGCTCTGGAGGGGATAGTGAGACATGGTGCACTTCAACAGGAAATAAGTCCAGAGAGTCAGGGGCTGTAACTGCTTTCCTTATATTTAGTCAGCGGCGTAACTAGAAATGACCGGGCCCCACAGCAAATTTTTAAACGGGCCCCTCTCCCCAGCAACTTCTTTGCAATTGGCTAGAAAAGATCATGCTTTCAGATGAGGCCCAGCAGCCGCTACATGCATTTCCTACAGTGTCACTGTATATAATGTCGTTGTATAGTACTGTTGAGGGGGCCCTGACACTAATATCTTTTAGTCCTCCTAGGTGGGCCCCTTTTGAGTTCGGGCTCCAATGCAGCTGCTTCCCCTATAGCTACACTCCTGTATACAGTTTATAACTGAACTAGAACCTTCTACTGGTAGGGGTAGCGTGGAGAAGCACAGCCTAAACAGAAAAAATGTTGCAGTTTCGGTCTGTCATAGACTTGTATAGAGTCTATAAATTTCAATACAAATCTATGGGAATGACTAATGACAATTAGACGTAAAAAATAGAGCTAAACCAGACTGTCAAAAGGTCACTGTGTCTGTTTTTTTCCCTCCAAAACTTTGCATGGACCGATTTAGTAACTGTGGAAGATTTCTAATTTCTAATTGCATAGACAGAAAGTCCAGCAGTCTCTCAGTATTCGCTGGCTGTGCATTAACCCTTTCTATAGTGCAGTGCAAATACCGTGCAAATGAACAGGATATAGTAAACTAAACATATACAGTTCAACAATATAAAACAGTATAGGTGCACACAATGGCATAAATCATAGTGCAAGTTAAGTTGCACTAAAGTAGTGAGTTGATGGATTTGCATAGTAGCAATAGGGGCAAATGTCTACAAAGGTCTATAGTCCAAAGTACCTTTGCTCCAGGGCACTACACTTATAAAAAGCACGCTGGATTCTCCTGGCTCGGCAGTAACTATTTCTGGTGGATGTGATTGCATTTTCATGTAGGAAAGTAGCATGGTATTCATTACCCTTAAAAGCTGTTCACTAGTCTTAAGAAACGTTGAAGGAGATTGCTGAAAGGGAAAGTATTGAACCTGCTAAACATAGAAGAGCTTACAAGAAGAGATTGCGATATAAGAGAAAATGTGACCATGGAATGCATTGTATCGATTGTAGTTGAGAGTATAAAGATCACTTATCGCTACACTGCTAAGGACACATTTTATGCAGTGTTTTTGGTACTCTGTGCGATGCACCAATAGAAAGGCGGGCGGGTATTATAGTATTATTATACTGCATCCCACAAAAAAACAAAACAGTCAGTCATTCTCAGGTTGACTGAAATCCAGGAAGACTTTTATACTGTGTTATGCTGTTCTGACACAATAGAAAATACTATTTTTATGCCTAATGCACCGTATTTTCAGTCCACATTTGATACGCATTTTTTGGGGATCACACTGATGCATTCATTCAAAAATGGGGACACCACATGGCCATGCTGCAAATTATGGAACATATTCTATTCTTGTCAAGAACAGACATTTTTACAATGGGGCCCAAGAAAAGTGCAGGATGCACACGGACCGCATCCGTGTTTTGCTGATCCATGATTTGCGGACCACAAAATAACGGCCGTGTGAATGTAGACTTATCCTTCTTTAGTATGGCTAAAAATCTCTAGCGCCACCTGTTGAAGATAGTTATCCTTCAAGTCAATGTTGAACCTTTTTCTCAGAGGAGCATTGCATGGCCCATAAGGCTCCTTACACCTACTAGGTCTGTGATGGTGAACCTTTTAGAGACTAAGTGCCCAAACTGCAACCCAACACCCACTTATTTATCACAAAGTGCTAGCATGGCAATTTAACCTAATACTAATATAGTATATCTTCCATGCAAAAGGTTCAAGGAATCCAGCTCCACTTCCGTAAAGGAATATTTATTTTGCTTGCGGTAAAATCACATCCAGTTACGGCTACAAAAGTCTTGTCTACGCGTTTCGGGCTACTAAGAACAATGTCATGAGTAAGGGCTTGAATTGTTCTTGGTAGCTCGAAACGCGTAGACAAGACTTTTGTAACCGTAACTGGATGTGATTTTACCGCAAGCAAAATAAATATTCCTTTACCGAAGTGGAGCTGGATTCCTTGAACCTTTTGCATTGTGTTACCTGGGCCTGACATGGGTTCTCCGTGCTCACAGGTGAAGGTGGGGCAGATGAGAGCTGCTGAATTTTCCTTTTCACTAGTATATCTTCCATGTACTTTATAATTTAGCTATAATAGCCTCCCTACATTCAGTGCGCTGCCTGTGCTGTTCATAGTGGCCCTGCGCTGATGAACGGCAGGAAAAGTCTAAGGCATATTGGTACACCGTAAACTTTTTCCAGGGTGTGGGTGCCCATTGAGAGGGCTCTGAGTGCCGCCTTGGGCACCCGTGCCATAGGTTCGCCACCGCTGTACTAGGCGCTCCCACAAGGAGAAATAGCATTCTCCCGACTCCATGGATATAAATGCCATGAGTGATGGAGAAGGAAAGGTATGTGTTTTATTGGTGGCTTCAGGTTGAAATTGAATGCAAATTTTTGGCAATTCCAATTGGGCAAATTTCTCAGTCAGCAAAAATTAAGAAGTAGGATCTCATGACCAGGGATATTCACACTGGCAGGTATTTGCTGCCAAAAGTGGAGATTTGGACTATTTAAAAAAAAAAAATCCGACAATGCAATGTGTTATACATGCTTTTTGTTACCTCTGGCTACCCCAAAGCCATATATGTCACTGTCACTTTGACATTACTAATGATGTCTTGGCCTTGGATACAGTCCTAGGAGCCCACGGGGTGACATGCACAACTTGTCTGGGTAATTGGAGCACTTCTGATTTTGGTCAAATTTACTCCGGCCTGAATCGAAGCAGCCGACTGGTTCAGCCAAATCCAACTTGAATTTCAGGAAATTCACTCATCACTAGTGATAACACAATTAGAATATGGATCCTGTCGTAACTTGAAAATATGCTCACTAAATGGTAAACTTTTGGGTTTCAGTTACTAGAACTGCCAAACTGTGCAAACTGCCACGGAATCCATATTTTCCTGCAGTATAACATGAAGACCATTGAAGTCAATGGGCAACCATATAATACAAATACAAGATTTTACCAACTGTATATCTATAAACATATCAGCGGGGGTTCTACTAAGTGTGTAAGCGCTGTTAGGTGCAAGTGACTAGGTGGTATGTGCAGTGACCCAACGGATCAATGCAAAGAGTTAATTTTTTGCTATAGCGTTAATGTGATAATTTATTGTTAAAGTACTCTTGTCCATGCACTATGTATCCCTTATGGGCAGTAAATAGTTAAGGCTCGCAGTCCAAGTTTGGATTCCTGGAGACAGGCTAGACTTGCCGCCCTGGCTTGTTAGTGTGTGGACTGTCTTGTCATCAAAGCAACACCTGCATGTGTGAGCTCCTGAAGTAGGCCCAAGAGAAGTCTGGTCCAGGGAACCTCTATCACTGAGACTGGCAGCTGCCATAGAGCAACTGAACTGAAAGACTAACCCTGAGAGACAGAATGAGAACCGAGATTCTTAGAGCACCATTTTAAGGCCATGCTGGAAAGACAGTAAGGTGATGGCTTGTTTAGGACAAAAGACTTTACTGCATATGGAAAGGGTTAATTGCCTCAGGCGCCCGTCACACATTTGAGACGGACTGACCATCTGCAACTATATCCCGCAAATTTGGGACTGCAGAAAGTGTAAATGAGAAAGGAATTGCACTCCTATAGTTCCTTGGGAAGGTTGCAAAGTGTGTCTAGAGAGAGATTCAGGGTGGATTTGTAGCACCATTGAAACTATTGGGAAAAGCTTACTCTGTGCTATACCTCAAAACTGTGCGTTTTGCTGCCATATGTACTGCAACTCCCATCATCTATTCAGTAAAGAGAGACTTTATGTACTGTAACCCAACTGGCTTGGTCATCGGCTGTCCTGCCTTGCACACTGACAACCATCCAACTTGAAGGGCACCCTAGAGAACACCAAACAGGAGACCTCAAAAGGGTGTGCGAAGTGAAGAAAGGGTGTACCCCCCCCCCCCAATGACTGCATGGCCCAGGGAGGCACAGGATGAGGACTGCCATTGTGATTAACTACCCCGTTGATTGCCACCACCACTCCCATCAGTCTGGATCACTGCATATGGACATTCCTAGTTGGATGCCAAGGTCATGCCTCCAAAGTATCCTTCTCCCGATGACAACTGAAGAGCAAAAGAGCTGCAAATTGTTTGTTAAATTTGTAGTCAGTTTAGCAGCAGTTCATGCCAGAAACGGGGTTATCAGTGGGTTAAATTAGGACATTACCACTGAATTTATTTTACTTGCCGGCAATTAAATAGTATATATCGATTGTGAGGACACCATTAGGCAGGCTGTATCTAAGTTGTTTTACAGCATTTGATCTTCATGGCATGCTGTGCTTGTTGCGCGTTGGCACTCCTTGCATTTTGGCAGTCATCCCTCTGCTGCACTTACCATGCAATCTGGGGTTGTCTCAACACCCATCTACTATGCCTGCTAGGTCTATCAATCCCCACCCATAAGCCTCCATGAGATCTTATTATAGATCCTGAATGTTCTTGAAGTTTTAGTTACATTTTCAGTTGCTGCTAGTAAGATTCTCCATTGTTGCCATTTTTCTTTTTTTTTTGCAAGTATATAATGGCATCCACCGTGCCATCATGAAGTTCCACAGCTCTGGATTGTTTTTTTCTCCGAATGTTTAGCATTTCATTTCACAAGGCAAACTTTGAATTAGTCAGTTCAAAGATCTTTGAGTATAGGATATTCGTTAGACGAGCTCTCTGAGATCTTTCACTGTGAACGGTGTTCTGCAGCTTCTATGTACTGTGATACGTAGAAGCTGCAGAAACCAAATGCTGCAAGATTTTAAATTCAACCCTATTTGAGTTCTGCTTTTCAGACTAAAACATGTGCAAAGTACACCAAAGGTGTCCATAGTTTAATTAAAGGAGTTGTCTGAGAGTAAAATAAATGAATTCGACAGCAGTTAATATTGTAAAATAAATAAAATAGACCAAAATATTACACCTTCTGCAACTGTGCCAAACATGCATGTGACCACTACAGCCAATCAATATTCTCAAGGGTGATGCATGTGGGCACATGACCAATGAGGCCAGTGATTGGCTGCAGTGGTCATGTGGATTTATGGAACATAATTGCTGCAGGACAATAAACAAAGGTTGGTGGGGGCCACTGGAGCACTGGCGTGAGAGTGGCAGGGGATTGAAAAGGTTAGTACTGTGATTGCAGTTTTATAAACAGTTTTAGACACTTTTCCTGCTATGTCCGACAAGGGGCATGGAGTAGCAGGTAAGGGGCATGGAGTAGCAGGTAAGTGGGCGTGACTGTGGTTTGGCACAAAATTCTGTTGCAAATAAAGCCAACCAATAGGTGGAATTAACTTAGACTGGGCAGTCTAAAGGTGCGATTTATCATTCAGCATCAGTCACTGTCATAAATCTGCCGCATTTTTGGACTGTCTAAGCTTGCATTGTCCAAATCTTCGTAAATGGCCTTATTTTCAAATTATTTGCAAATTTTACCTAAATTTTATGCAGGAGAAAATGCTATCACCGAAAACAAACAGCGAACAATATGTTTTCTGTTGACGTTTTTGATGTGAATAGTTCAATGTTGTCAGCAAAAATGAGAAGCGTTATGTTCTGTGGGGAATCAGGGCTGAAGGTAAATAATTAATAAGTATTTATGGTAGTGCATCTGCTTGAAAGCTATATCCAATTTCAAAGCAATCCATTGACATAATTGTTTATACTAAATTTTTTAAATATTATTTCCAAGAATTATACATGAGTATCCTTGAGTTGATTGCTTTAAAGGGGTCCTCTGGGCTTAAAATAAATCCAGCAGCCTCCTCACCTGTTGTGGGAAGATAGTCCAGTCAGTACTTATGCAGCGAGCCCCTGAAGAGCCATAGTGGAGGATGGGAGTGGTAGTGGCATTGGCTATCACAATCTATCATAGTGGCTTCCCTCAGACCTTTGATCCCTAGGTTTGGTGCAGCGCATGGAGGGGGCACCCTATTTTCCCTTGGGGCACACCCTAATCCTGTGGCTCTTGCTTGATGGTAGTCCTTGATGAGGCTCAGGTGTTTGGATGATTGCAAGGCAGGGCTTGTAGAGTGCAATGGTTCGCAAATGGAAGGAGAAGAGTAAGGCAGCTCTCACCTGCATAAACACCCTCTGTGCACGGATGCCGCACCTGGATGCGGGAGCATATGATTCAACAAAGAACAAGGAATCCAGCTCAGCTCGGGTGAATTACGACTTTATTCCAACGGTTTAAAATTTCCATACAAGAGGTGAAAACAGTGACGCGTTTCAGACCTTCGTGATATCTCGGTCCTTCTTCATGACAAACAATCATGTTTGTCATGAAGAAGGACCGAGATATCACAAAATCATTGTTCTTCCATTATTAACCATGGTGACCTGCAAAGAATTGCGTGCAGCCATCATTGCGTTGCATAAAAATGGCTTCACAGGCAAGGATATTGTGGCTACTAAGATTGCACCTCAATCAACAATTTATAGGATCATCAAGAACTTCAAGGAAAGAGGTTCAATTCTTGTTAAGAAGGCTTCAGGGCGTCCAAGAAAGTCCAGCAAGCGCCAGGATCGTCTCCTAAAGAGGATTCAGCTGCGGGATCGGAGTGCCACCAGTGCAGAGGTTGCTCAGGAATGGCAGCAGGCAAGTGTGAGCGGATCTGCACGCACAGTGAGGCGAAGACTTTTGGAAGATGGCCTGGTGTCAAGAAGGGCAGCAAAGAAGCCACTTCTCTCCAAAAAAAACCATCAGGGACAGATTGATCTTCTGCAGAAAGTATGGTGAATGGACTGCTGAGGACTGGGGCAAAGTCATATTCTCCGATGAAGCCTCTTTCCGATTGTTTGGGGCATCTGGAAAAAGGCTTGTCCGGAGAAGAAAAGGTGAGCGCTACCATCAGTCCTGTGTCATGCCAACAGTAAAGCATCCTGAGACCATTCATGTGTGGGGTTGCTTCTCATCCAAGGGAGTGGGCTCACTCACAATTTTGCCTAAAACCACAGCCATGAATAAAGAATGGAACCAAAACACCCTCCAACAGCAACTTCTTCCAACAATCCAACAACAGTTTGGTGAAGAACAATGTATTTTCCAGCACGATGGAGCACCGTGCCATAAGGCAAAAGTGATAACTAAGTGGCTCGGGGACCAAAACGTTGACATTTTGGGTCCATGGCCTGGAAACTCCCCAGATCTTAATCCCATTGAGAACTTGTGGTCAATCCTCAAGAGGCGGGTGGACAAACAAAAACCCACTAATTCTGACAAACTCCAAGAAGTGATTATGAAAGAATGGGTTGCTATCAGTCAGGAATTGGCCCAGAAGTTGATTGAGAGCATGCCCAGTCGAATTGCAGAGGTCCTGAAAAAGAAGGGCCAACACTGCAAATACTGACTCTTTGCATAAATGTCATGTAATTGTCGATAAAAGCCTTTAAAACGTATAAAGTGCGTGTAATTATATTTCACTACATCACAGAAACAACTGAAACAAAGATCTAAAAGCAGTTTAGCAGCAAACTTTGTGAAAACTAATATTTGTGTCATTCTCAAAACTTTTGTCCACGACTGTACATATCTGCACTGCCATCGGAATATGTATCTTGACACTTGATGGCTATGTGGGTTGCAATGTGTGTGCCGCACATTAAGCCCTTTGAAAATACAGATTAGACCGTGTCGATCTCTCCTGCCTTTTCCAGTAATTCCAATCCATCTGCACTTCCCAAACATTTTAGAGACTCCATTGTTAGGGCTCGTTCACACGACCACATGGTTTTGCGGTCCGTTTTTAACGGATCCGTTTTTCCGTTTTTTGTCTCAGTAGTGTTTCCATTCCGCTTCCGTTCCGTATGCTTTCCGTTTATGATCCGTTTTTTGCAGATCGCAAACAGAAACGGAAGCATATAATAATGTTTTAACAGTAAGTACATTGAAAAATTGGGCTGGGCATAAAATTTTCAATAGATACTTCTGCAAAAACGGAACGGATGTGGAAGACATACGGATGCATTCCGTATAAATTCCATTTTTTTTACAGCCCCATTGACTTGAATAGAGCCACGGAACGTGATTTGCAGGTAATAATAGGACATGAACAGAAATACGGAAATGGAATGCATACAGAGTATATTCAGTTTTTTTCATGGACCCATGAAAATGAAATGAATGGTTCCGTATACGGACGGTATACTGAACACAAAAAACGGCCAGTATACGAAACGCAAAAAATGTTCATGTGAACGAGCCCTTAACCTTCATCCGTTTTTTTTTCATATCTTCTGCAGCTTTCTCTATAGTAATGATATTTTTATTATGGCATGCCATATACATATGATTGTCATGTTTTTATATTAGCCCATTCCTGCTCACTGATGTGCTATTACGTCGCTGAGTTTATGTAGCTAACCTTCAGCTACGGCATAGTACAGCACAATAATGACACAGGCTCAGGAGCTGGACCCAAGTCAGTATTTTGCACCTGACACCCTGCTTTCACTGCCGGGATTGTCATTTTAACCCCTCTGATGCAGCAGTCAGTAGTGACTGCAGCATCTAACCAGTTAGATAGAGGGAGGGAGATTCCTTTGTCCTCTGATCAACACCCCGCAAACACATTCGCCGTGTGTCGAGCACTTGTCATGGGAGCCGGGGGCCTTCGGAAGACCCCAAGGCTACAATGTTCCAGCTTCTCTTATAAGCAGCCTTTAGCAGGATATAATAAATTGCCTGTAAAAATCCCTACACACTGTAATACAGAAGTATTGCCGTGTAAAATACATGCAAGGGGACTGAAAAATGAAAAACAAACAAAAAAAAAATGTTGAATAAACTTTTTAAAATATGTAAAAATAAATAAAATTTTAAAATAACTCAAGAAATATCAAAAATAAACCTAATTGGTATCCCTGCATCCAAAAATGTCTCAAATATTAGAGTACTATGTTATTGTATGTATCATGCGCAGTGAATGCCAGAATTGTTGTTTTTGGTCACCTTGTCTCCTCCCAAAAAATTAAATAAAAATAGATGAATAGGTGTATCCCAAAGTGGTATCAATAAAAGTGGTAGCTGGTCCTGCAAAAAAACAAAAAAACAAACAAGCCCCACACAGAATCTGTGGCAGAAATATAAAAATGGAAATTGCGCAGTTTTTTTTTCATACTGCAGCCTCTAAAAATTTATGGCGCCATAAAAAAATATACCTCATGAAACCAAGGGTAATATTGATTGGAAAAATAAAATAGTTACAGCTTTTGAAATGTGGAGACCAAAATAAATACATAAATACGTAAAGAATCGCTGCGTCTACTCTTAACCCCTTAGTGACCAACCTGCTTTGGGCCTTACTGACAAAGCATTTTTCTTCCTTATTTCATAGTTGCCTATCCTTTTCCATCTATATAGTTGTATGAGGGCTTGTTTTTTGCGGGACAAGTTTAGTTTTTCAATGGCGCTATTGTGAGGTACACAGAACTTTCTGATTTACTTTTGTTAACTCTTTCTGGGAGGGAGATGGGAAAAACAGCAATACTGCCGCTGAGTTTTTTTTAAGTTATAAATTGTATGGTGTTACTTTTTCGGTATATCGGTCTTTGGGTCAGTATGATTACAGTGATACCAAATACATATTTTTATTTTACGTTTTACCACTTTTGTGCAATAAAACCCCATTTTTTTAAATCTTTTTGCATTGCCGCTTCCCAAGACCCATAACTTTTTTCTTTTTCTTTCTATGGAGTTGTGTGAGTACTTAATTTTTGCTGGATGACTTGTAGTTTTCATTGGTATCATTTTGGAGTAAATTACACTTTTTTAACACTTGTTATTAAGTTTTTCAGTGACAACTAAGATTAAGATAAATTAGCAATTCTGTCTTTTTGTTTATTTTTATGGCGTTTGCCGTAGGGGATAATTTACATGATGTTTATTTAGTATGGATCGTTATGGACACGGTGAAGATTTTTTTTTGCAATTTTTTTAAATTGAAAAGCGTATTTTTTTTATTTAATAAATGTGTTTTTTTTTTACTTTTTTTTTACTTTTTTTTTACCACTTAATAGAGGGAGGCAGAGCCTGCTACTCAAAGCTGGCTTGGGCCTATATTAGACCCCAGCCAGCCTTTACACACATCAGCACCCCGTGGCGTCTAAAGATTGGCACTCCTATCAGTCCGAACTGTTATAACAGGAGCGCGGCTCTCTTTTGTATCTCTTTTAACATTTGGATTGAAGGGAATGTGTCATCAGAAAATGATGTCTAAATCACGCTTTTATGTTACTTATATTTTTTAAGAAATTTTAATAATTTTTTTCAATTTTCTATGTCAGAATCAGTGGCGTACATAGAGAAGTAAGTGCCCCATAGCAAGGATCAAACCAGGCCCCCCACACAGGACAGAAGGGTTTCCACCTAAACCCTTTTCAATGACCCTTGGGCCATTTTTCCACTGCCTCGTTTGCTAAAAGTTGTTCCTTTAGAGCAGGCATGCTCAACCTGCGGCCAGGGGCGAAGCTAGAAATGACTGGCCCCCATAGCAAATAAAAATTTCTACATTAAGTAGTTTGCCCCCCACACTGCCCCCTGAATTAATTTGTCCCCCATACTGCCCCCCCATTAAGTAATTTGTCCCCCACACTGCCCCACATTAAGTAATTTGTCCCCCCACACTGCCCCACATTATGTAATTTGTCCCCCCACACTGCCCCACATTAAGTCATTTGTCCCCCACACTGCCCCACATTAAGTAATTTGTCCCCCCACACTGCCCCACATTATGTAATTTGTCACCCCACACTGCCCCATTATGTAATTTGTCACCCCACACTGCCCCATTAAGTAATTTATCCCACACACTGCCCCACATTAGGTAATTTGCTCCCCACCCTGCCCCACATTAAGTAATTTGCCTCTACACTGCCCCATTAAGTAATTTGTCCCCCACACTAAGTAATTTGCCCCCACACTGCCCCCCATTAAGTAATTTGCCCCCCAGTCTCCTACCAGCTGTACATATATAATAATATAACAAGATACTAGTAGTAGTTACCTGGGCTTAAGTCCTTGTGCCTAGTGGGCTGGCTGATGCTGAATCGACTAGTGCTGCCTGATGATCACTGGAGGCTGGGCTGGCTCTGGCTAGCTGAGTTGACGCTGACTGACTATGCCTTGGCCTGGCTGGCAGTCAGAGAAGGAGGACGATCGACCGCTTCAACAAACCTGGGCCAGACGCCAGTGAGTACAGTGGTGTGACAACGCGTTCCTCTGTTCCCACCTGCAGAAACAAGAATTGGCCGGCGGTGCAGCAGCGCTGATGACGTTGTGACGTCACAGCGCGCTGTGCGATCTAGATGTGCTGCGCAGCCCTGCCTCCTGCCATGAGGTTGGAATCAGATCAGATGTTTGTTGGGGTTGCTGCTGGCGCAAGGTTCGGGCCAGTGGTAGATAGATTCGGGGCCCTGGCCCCAGATAAAAAGCCCTAGCGACGCCCCTGTGCTACATAAAAAAAATAAAAAATCCTCAGCCGGAGGCCCCGGGCCCCCAGTGGCGTAGGGCCCCATAGCCATTGCTATGGTGATCCCTACGCCACTGCGGCTGCGGCCCTCCAGCTGTTGCAAAACTACATCCCAGACCTCCCAGCATTCCCAGACAGTCTACAGCTATCAGCCTGCAGCAGGGCATGGTGGGAGTTGTAGTTTTACAAAAGCTGGAGGGCCACAGGTTGAGCATCCCTACTTTAGAGGGTGGAGTCCTGACCAAGTTTTTACCTCCAGTAGAAGAGGAGATAATCCCAACTAAGACTGGGCCCCCTCTTGCCCTGGGCCCCATAGCAGTACATGGTCTGCCCTTATGGTAGTTACACACCTGGCCAGAATCTATATTTTAAAAAAAAGTATAGAATCCTGCAATTTTCACACTGGCCACTAGTCCTAATAATAGGTCATGATTTCCTGTTCTGTACAGGTAACTTAGTGTCATATACATATTTCATCCACATGGCAGCTTAAAGAAAAAACTTATATAAAATGGCAATTATACTTTAATACACTTTAATGCACCCCCCCCCCCCACCACACCCTCTCCCTTCCTCCCCCCTATACATACGTGCACAGCTTTACAGATAAATATTATATTAGTTAATATATAATAATTCTTTATGATTTGTTGCCGAGTTCCAGTGTATGAAGAAATGTAACTATTGTTATATGATTGACTCTTTCACCTCCCGGATATGCATCACCATACGTACCATAATGGGTAATAATAGGTAGTTAGTTATATGTTCTCTCTTGTCCTTTATGTCTCCTCTTTCCCTTAGTAACATTAGAAGACAATGACTAATGGTGCTTGGAAGACGGCTAAACCATATGGGAAATGAAAATAGCTTACATTATACTTCCTTACAAAAAAAAAGTACAATCTATTTTTATTAATGAAAAGAAGTAACTTGAAATACAAAACCACCGGCCTATTCTAGACGTGAACACAGGAATTTTTAAATACTGGGTTTCATTGGTAAAGAAAAGGGGGTTTATGTGGATTTTCAGACATAGACAAGGTATTTCTTCCCAGATATTCACAATTCCAGAAGATATTTTTGTAAGCAAAGTGATCACATTCCTTCCAGAAATGGACCTTGATCTCTGGTGTATATCGAAGAACACCCACTGGAACCCCAGCTTGCAGCCTAGAATGTATTGAACATGGTATTAATTCAATACTTTTCTGTAATGTTAACTAACATGATACATTTGATACATGAAACCACTTGATATCTAGGGCTTCCTAAAAAATATCAGACCTTCTGCTAATCGTCTTGTGGTGCCCTGAACTCCAATACAGCCCTGTCTGTAACCAAAGATATTCTCCTGTCCTATTTTTTTTTAATTTGTACCCGTTCCCTTGCATTAGAATAGTGACTGATGTTATTAGACTTTTTACTATATTGCACTCAGATCACGTTTTGCAAGGTACTGGATGATTACCCGTCCTCAACCTGCTTTAGCCCTATATAGGTTGGCACTGATGGCATGACTAAAGTTGCCCAAACACTGTCAGCTGAACCTTCTGCCAACAGCTGTTCCTCGCGACTTCCCCATACATTTTCTGTACCACTGTTCTTGGCTTAAAAAGGTGTATGTGTTTTCAGTGGGGAGAAAGGAGTAAGTCGCCCCCAGACACCTCTGGGGACCGCTTATCTCCTGTGAGCTAAAAAGAACTGGCTGTTAAAATGTAACACATCTGTTTTTCTTTCTCCTGACATCATCTATCATGGGCAGGGGCATAGCTATAGGGCATATAGATTTGTATTGAAACTCTATACTGTCTATGACAGATGGAAATTACAACATTGTTTCTATTTAGGCTGTGCTTCTCCACTCTACTCCTCCCACTAGAAGGTTCTAGTTCAGTTATAAACTGTATACAGGGGTGTAGCTATAAGGAAGCGGCTGCTTTGGGGCCCAAACTCAGAAGGGGCCAGGAGGAGGACTAAAAGATTTTATTGTGAGGGCCCCCTCAACAGTATTATGAAATTACATAATATACAGAGACACTGTAGAAAACGGACAGACAGCGGCTGTTGGGCCTCGTTTGAGAGAGCAATTTTGACTAGCCACTGGTGTGGGGGTTGCACGGGAGGAGGGGGTTGCAAAGAAGTTCCTGGGGGTGTCCTCGTTCAAAAATTTGCTGTTAACCAGCCAAGATTCATCTGTATTTCCTTTGTTGCATGGTGGCTGGTTAAGTACTGGGTGTATATTTCACAAAGAATACTCATATGGGTGAGGTAAAATAATTCTGGGAAGGCTGGGTGGTTTCAGCAAAGTGTAGTTTGCTGAGGCCTGGATTTTTATGGAATAGCATATAGATGTTGGTAGTGGGACATGCCATTCCCTCCCCACTCCAGTACAACACTTTTGCTTAACCAAAAGCAAACCCAGGTGTAACTGCTGGGCTCATAACTGTGAGGGTATATACAGGGCTAAAAGCTTCATTCAGCCTGAGTGCCTGGAAACTGCATGATTTGCTGGCTGAGGATAGCCGAATCCAGTGAAATCTGTCATCGCTGACCCTGCCCACACATGGACCCACAACACTAGTATTAGAGTTGCTTTACGCTATGGGTTAAAAAAAAAATGCACATAAAATTTTATCTAACCTGTTCTGTTCATTACAGGGATATACTGTGCTACTGTTTACTTTTTTAATCTGTAAATTCTTTGCACTAATACTATATAATTTTAATAACTGCACTGTAATTGACACTTTTGTCTTTTTCCAGCTGCGTTACTTGCCCATACCTGCTTCTCATTAGAAGTCATTGTAGGAAAAAATAATCAAATCGAAGCTCGGAATGGAACAGATATCTACCTGCCCTGCACATTTGCCACCTGCATTGGTTTTGAGGATGTTACCTTCTTTTGGGAATACAGGACATTTAATCTGTCATCAAAGCCAGAATTAGTGAGTACTTCCTACATATTTGTGCCTGCAATAAAGAAAAAAATATTAATTATAGATATATTATTTTTAAGGAACATTTAGCCACCCGGACCCCCCTTCCCCCTTCCCCAGCAGTCCCAAATATGAGAGATAACCGGGTAGATGAAAACAACAACTGGTCTTTATGTTGTATATTATAAATTCTTCTTGGTATTTGCCAGGGGTGTAACAAGTAACCATGGGATTCCATCGCAAAATGTGGATAAGGCACATAGTGATGTCACAGTACTGGGATAAACCTCACAGTGATTCCACAGTACAGAGATAATATACACACTGATGTCACAGTACAGGTATAAGGCACACAGTGATGTCACAGTGCTAGCACTAATGTCACAGTACGGGGATAATATACACAGTGATGTCACAGTAATATACACAGTGATGTCACAGTACTGGGATAATGCTCACAGTAATGTCACAGTACAGAGATAATATACACAGTACAGGAATAATATACACAGTGATGTCACAGTACAGGTATAAGGCACACAGTGATGTCACAGTACGGGGATAATATATACAGCGATTTCACAGTACTGGGATAATGCTCACAGTGATGTCATAGTACAGAGATAATATACACAGTGATGTCACAGTACAGGGATAATATACACAGTGATGTCACAGTACTGGGATAATATACACAGTGATGTCACAGTACTGGGATAATATACACAGTGATGTCACAGTACAGGCATAAGGCACACAGTGATGTCACAGTACGGGGATAATATATACAGTGATGTCACAGTACAGGGATAATATACACAGTGATGTCACAGTACTGGGATAATGCTCACAGTGATGTCATAGTACAGGGATAATATACACAGTGATGTCACAGTACAGGCATAATATACACAGTGATGTCACAGTACGGGGATAATATATACAGTGATGTCACAGTACTGGGATAATGCTCACAGTGATGTCATAGTACAGAGATAATATACACAGTGATGTCACAGTACAGGGATAATGCTCACAGTGATGTCATAGTACAGAGATAATATACACAGTGATGTCACAGTACTGAGATAATATATACAGTGATGTCACAGTACATAGATAATATATACAGTGATGTCACAGTACAGGGATAATATATACAGTGATGTCACAGTACATAGATAATATACACAGTGATGTCACAGTACTGGGATAATATACACAGTGATGTCACAGTACAGGGGCAATATACACAGTGATGTCACAGTACAGGGATAATATATACAGTGATGTCACAGTATGGGGAGAATGCACACAGTGATGTCATAGTTCTATCTGTGATTATGCAAACAGTTATGTCATGCATTATGTACACCATAATATTATAATAGCACAGGTATATAACAAACAAAAAGTCAGTTTTTCACTGTCCATTTCCTATTGCTATATACACTGTACACAGTGCTCAATGAGAGATCAGGAAGAGACAATGTGGGAGTCTGCACGAGCTGCTCAGTCTTTGCAGACCCTAATCAGGTACAACCACTCTGGGGACTGTATTCCCACTGTAACCAGGGCTAATATATCAACCCGAGTTACAGGAGAAATCAGCAATAAATAAATAAAAATATATAAAATTAAATGTCCCCAAAAGGGTCTTCTATGACCCTTTAGGGGGGCACAAAGTAGTAAAAAAAAAAAATAAGTGTAAAAAAAAAAAGATTAAAAGTTTAAAAAAATACAGACAAAAAAAGTGAAAAGACCCGCCACCACCATATTTTTATTTTACATTTTTCTTTCCTTAAAAAAAATAATATATATATTACATAAAATTAAAGCCCCATGCGTCACTGAAAAAGGCGCAAACATTGCCTGCAGTTCATGGGTGCTGTAGCAGATAGAGGAAGTTGATCTGTTCTTTAGTAAAAAATTCCTTTTCTTCGAGTTCTCATTCCAGCCCTGTACTGGGTGTGGGGTACCAAAGGGATTCTTTCATACTTTTTGACATAACAGAAATAGCATTCAACAGTATTATCCAACAGTGTCCTGTGCAGTTCTGTAACCAATCCAAAAACATAGTGTAAAAGATTTGACCCTTTCTTGAGTAACACATACACATCTGTCCTGTTTGCGCTGCTGAAATGATCTTCTTCAACTATGACACTGCAGTCTCTATCAGTATTTTGAAGACCGGCTATGATGTGTGTATGGGATTGAGGAAAGTATCTGATAAGAAGCGACAAGAAGCGACTTCTGCTCTTTCAAGAATGTGTTAAGTACTTTCCAGCAGACATCTTTTGACCCCAAACTGTAAACAATTCATCATTACCCTATCATTTCTAAAATGTTAGTGTAACACTTTTATCTTTCACCCTAATGTTACTAATTGTACTGGTCACTGTGAGCACTTAATAAAATTACAAGCCCACTGACTTGCCAAGTTGGCTCCTGCCAGACACCTCTGGTGGTGGATTATCTCCCTAAGAACGCTAGGATTGGTCATGGTGAAATTCATGAAAGCGCCTTAATTGGCGAGAGGAGACTTATAGGCCATACAAGCTCCTCTGGAATTCTGGGAAGAAAGGGATGCAAATGAGCTCATAACAATCTCTGCCTCAGGGCCTATTTAAAGGGTCAAACATTGACATATAGGATAGCTGCTGTAACAGCGGCTGCTGTGCGCCGCTGTTCTCCTGTTTACCGCTGCGGTCCTGGGCACCGTGTTCAGCGGTGACCTGCTGCCTGTGCTTCCCCATTCACTGCTGCAGTCCTGGGCTCTGTACTTGCAGGTACTATTTGTTCTGGGATCTGCTCCACAGTTTCCTTTCTGCCCTGGCCCTGGCCACAGCATACTTGCTGCTTCTTCCCTGGAGCACTTCCTTAAGGGCTGGCGCGCATCACTTCCTGTATTTTATGGGTTAGATCATGTGACCTCGCTGACCAATCCTAGCCCTCCTGCATGTATATAAGTGGCTCAGCCCTCTTCCCACATGCCTGAGTGTCAAGGTCTTTGTGTCCTGCAAAGGTTGCTGATTTTTCTGCTTGTGTGTACCTGACCCGCGCTTGTGTTTCTGGACTTCGTTACCTGTTTGAGCCCTGCCCGCTTGCCTTGACTCTCCTGTAGCCGATCCGGCCTGCCTGACCTGTACCTGTGCCGCCTGCCCTGACCTATTGCTTGTTTGACTTCACCTCTGCCTCATCCAGCGGTCCTGCACTGTTGCTCCTGGTTATGACTCGGCCTGCTGACTACATCTGTTCCTCTGGTACCTTGCTAAGGTACTTCCTGGTCCACCTGGACCAGCTGCCTCGTGTGCCAATCCGTCTCAAGAGGTAGCGACCTGGTGTTCCTCTCGGGAAAGTCTATCCCCACCATCAGGGGTAGAGTGAAGATCGAGGGGTTCACTTAGACAACGCCCTTAGAGGAGGAAGGACATGTGGCACAGTGGGTTCACACCCGCTGGTTCGTGATAGCTGCCTTACATCTGGTGGCATCAGAGGCAGAGATTGTTAAGAGCTCATTTGCATCCTTTTCTTCCCAGGATTCCAGAGGACTATGTATGGCCTATAAGTACCCTCACGCCGATTGAGGAGCTCTCTCCCCAAGGAGATATGGTACCCCTCGAAATCCTGAGTTAGGCCTCTCATCCAGTTAAGCCAGTACTCTCTGCTCTGCACTAATGAGGGGCAATCACCCCGAAACAGATGTCTGCAGATGAGGTGGTGGCTTATTTAGTATCCGAGTCATATCTCAAGGCCTATTTAAATGGTCGAACACTGACTTATAGGATAGCTACCTTACAGTTCGGTAAAATTCATGGCATGACCAATCCTTCTTTCCCTTGACGTTAAAAGGGTTTTCCAAGATAGATCATCAGTAAAAAAAAAATCTTGGAAAAACCTTTTAAGGAAGGGTCAGGACACCACCACATACAGCCGTGGCCAAAAGTTTTGAGAATTACATAAATATTGGAAATTGGAAAAGTTGCTGCTTAAGTTTTTATAATAGCAATTTGCATATACTCCAGAATGTTATGAAGAGTGATCAGATGAATTGCATAGTCCTTCTTTGCCATGAAAATTAACTTAATCCCAAATAAACCTTTCCACTGCATTTCATTGCTGTCATTAAAGGACCTGCTGAGATCATTTCAGTAATCGTCTTGTTAACTTAGGTGAGCATGTTGACGAGCACAAGGCTGGAGATCATTATGTCAGGCTGATTGGGTTAAAACGGCAGACTTGACATGTTAAAAGGAGGGTGATGCTTGAAATCATTTTTCTTCCATTGTTAACTATGGTGACCTGCAAAGAAACCCGTGCAGCCATCAATGCATTGCATAAAAATGGCTTCACAGGCAAGGATATTGTGGCTACTAAGATTGCACCTCAATCAACAATTTATAGGATCATCAAGAACTTCAAGGAAAGAGGTTAAATTCTTGTTAAGAAGGCTTCAGGGCATCCAAGAAAGTCCAGCAAGCGCCAGGATTGTCTCCTAAAGAGGATTCAGCTGCGGGATCGGAGTGCCACCAGTGCAGAGCTTGCTCAGGAATGGCAGCAGGCAAGTGTGAGCGCATCTGCAGTGAGGCGAAGACTTTTGGAAGATGGCCTGGTGTCAAGAAGGGCAGCAAAGAAGCCACTTCTCTCCAAAAAAAACATCAGGGACAGATTGATCTTCTGCAGAAAGTATGGTGAATGGACTGCCGAGGACTGGGGCAAAGTCATATTCTCCAATAAAGCCTCTTTCCGATTGTTTGGGGCATCAGAAATGTCGCGGATATAAAGCGCAAAAAATGCTTTATATACAAAAAAACAAAAGAAAGGATCAAAGGAAAAAATGTCAAAGTTATTGATCCTACTGAGGAGAGGGCGACATAATAACCTCTCAGCTCGTTGACGAGAATCTTAATTATTTTGGCAACTAGAAAGAAAACGAGGTACCATTGTCTATGCAAAAAAATATGTAAGTTTATTATACATAAGTGCTAAATACAAGATCGATAATACAACCTGTACAATGATAGACAATGAAATATAATACCACTACCTTCAATCAATACTGAATATTGCCAATCAATACAATGATATGCAACAATTCAAATTAAAGAAGAGTAGGGGTATCAACCCCTTCCTATCACCTTTTTACCAATTGAGGTATATGGCGGCACTATAAATTTACCAGCTCGGTATCAGGCTAGGGAATATCAAAGTTCCCAAGGACTAGGTACCAATGTCTGATGCTCAATTAGCAATATGCATCTTTGCTAAGAGAATGGTCAGACTTGATCAGGAGCCTTATAAATTACAGATCCACAATTGGGGATCTTTGACTATATACCGGGCTAAGTAACTTATCAATACCGCAAGCAATAAACAAGATATACGTTACCAAGGGTCAAAAGGTGAGTAGGGCTCCGGAGGGACGGTCAGCTCTCCAGAGGGTTCCCCGTGGTCCAGGATAAAATCCAAAGTTTTGCCACGTTCTGTTGAAGTCCTTTGTTTGTAGAACTTTTTTTTTTCTTTCTCTTGGAATCCCCTCTCTCATCCCGTCTATGATTAATATTCACAGACTTATCACAAGAATACACCCCTTTAGATAACGGTCTTCCAACCAAACCAGAGGGTGTGCACATATGTTAATGGTACTGTGAAATCATACATTACCCAAAATGCTTTGTGGTGAATAGTGTAATGTTACCTGCCCGTACCTAGGTGGCAATGTTGTGTAATCTATAAATGTGAAACTTTTAAGAGTTAAATTTATATAATGTGACTTCATGTTAAGTGGTAGACATCCACCACCTGGGACATACATCAAAAAGGGAGGCATACCCCCCTGACACTTGAAGCAATTAAAAACCTAGATTCCCAGAAACTAGTATAACTGTTCTCATGTCATAAAGTTAAAATGTAGACGACAAATGTGTGGGTTTTGGATTTCACAGGTGCCTTATCTTATGAAAATAACACAACTTTCTCATTAGCAGAAATCCAACTGAGCATGCTTTCCTAGATACCTCAGGAATACACGCTTCTGGTGACACACAAAGGATATATATACGTTAGTATATGATTATAGCATGTAACAAAATAAAACCAATATATGAAGCATAAAACAACCCATATGTGATATATCGATTAACTTGTGTCAAAACTAAATACGATCCACTATATGAACAGACATTATATGTTTGTCTCATTAATACATCTCATTATGAAGAGATGCCAGACGAGTGCCAGGAAGTAACTTTATCTCGGCTCATAGCCTAGTGATGAGGTAAAATCACTCCCTTAGATAGGCCCACATCTGCCAGGAAGGACCTTACCTTGAACCCATTTTTCTCTTTTACAATGAAGGTTCATACAGGAGGGTGAACATAAGTACAACATGGCTGCTTATAGGCCATGAATACATGTTATAACAATAATAATGTATAAATGTTTATATACTTATGAAAAGGCATGACAGGAAAAAGGCTTGTCCGGAGAAGAAAAGGTGAGCGCTACCATCAGTCCTGTGTCATGCCAACAGTAAAGCATCCTGAGACCATTCATGTGTGGGATTGCTTCTCATCCAAGGGAGTGGGCTCACTCACAATTTTGCCCAAAAACACAGCCCTGAATAAAGAATGGTACCAAGACACCCTCCAACAGCAACTTCTTTCAACAATCCAACAAGTTTGGTGAAGAACTATGCATTTTCCAGCACGATGGAGCACAGTGCCATAAGGCAAAAGTGATAACTAAGTGGCTCAGGGACCAAAACGTTGACATTTTGGGTCCATGGCCTGGAAACTCCCCAGATCTTTATCCCATTGAGAACTTGTTGTCAATCCGCAAGAGGCGGGTGGACAAACAAAAACCCACTAATTCTGACAAACTCCAAGAAGTGATTATGAAAGAATGGGTTGCTATCAGTCAGGAATTGGCCGAGAAGTTGACTGAGAGCATGCCCAGTCGAATTGCAGAGGTCCTGAAAAAGAAGGGTCAACACTGCAAATACTGACTCTTTGCATAAATGTCATGTAATTGTCAATAAAAGCCGTTGAAACGTATGAAGTGCGTGTAATTATATTTCACTACATCACAGAAACAACCGAAACAATGATCTAAAAGCAGTTTAACAGCAAACTTTGTGAAAACTAATATTTGTGTCATTCTCAAAACTTTTGGCCACGACTGTACATTAGATGGTCATCTCATCCTATCTAAGTAGATTAGTTGGGCAATCTAATGTGGCCAGCTTTAGACACTATCACCACCTGCACCAAGAGCTTATATCTAGCTCTAGATACAAACCACTGGCTAGCTCTTGGACCCATGTAAAAGCATCTCCTCCTACCAACCAGTACCCTGTTCTGTACTGACAAAGGCGCAAGTAACCCAAAACAGCCGTCTACCGAGGGGAATCCTTTTGGATAATAGTTTGGCTGATATGGTTCCTTCAATTTTGTTGAAGAGCTAGTTTTCCATTTTTTTGCATATTTATTTTCCCATGGAGCATTGCCTGGAAGCAGGTCTCTACACAAGAGCTGGGTCACCTCAATGACAACCAGTGCCCTATTTCAAGAGAGAGAAGTCCTGCAGTATTCAAGACCTGAGAAATGATATTGGGAGTAGAGAATTGACCCATATCATGGCAAAAAATATGTATTATCATTGCAAGAACAATAATATGCCATGATCTAGCTAGCTTCTCCAAAAATGTATAATTCTGAATTATGACAAACTGAAATACAGATCCATATACCAATATATCATTATATTTGCTATTTGGTATCCCACACCTTGTCTTTGTGAATCTTTCTCTTTTAATGATCTTCAATTTCTATTTGACTTCGTCTGTATTCTGCAACCATTGACCATAATCGCTCAGCTGTCTATTTGCATTCTTCTATCTAATGGTCCTTTATTCTCTTTCATTTTTTTATGACCAGCTTTACCACGGGAAGCTGAAGAACAAGAAATCCCTGCCGAAACCTATAGAAATTCAAAATAAAAATTACCGGCATGATCGAATAACGCTAGTTCCTAGCAATGACACCAAGGATTATAGTTTGAAATTACTCCTGAAGGAGGTGGAGTTTGACGATGCCGGACGCTACACCTGTATTGTGTCAAATAAAAAGGAAAAAGACACTAAAAGCAACGCCACCATCTACCTTACAGTGGTGGACAAGTGTGAGTGCCACCGATAGATCCAACACCTGTTATCTGTATCCTTGGACATGCTGATAAAATACATAGTAGATCTAATTTCAAAGGCTTGCATACTTTCGAGACACAAACCGCAAAAAAGAAAAATGTCCGTTCGGACTCCCGTAGCAGGAAAACCAATGAAGAAAAATCAAATGTCCAGCACTGGTGTCTCTCATAAAAAGCAATATTTATTGAAGATCACTAAAAAACAAATCCAGGAACGGTACCGTAAAAGGTCTATGCTTTTTGAACCGGAAGGTCATGATTAAGAACCTTCTAGTTCAAAAAGCGTAGACCTTTTACAGTATCACTCATATATCTGTTTTTTAATGGTCTTCAATAAATATTGCTTTAAGGGTTCATGCACATGGCCGTGGCCGTATTGTGGCCCGCATACTGCTGGTCCGCAATACACGGGGCACCGGCCGTGTGCATTCCGCATCACGGATGCGGACCCATTTACTTGAATGGGTCCGCAAATCTGGAGATGTGATGCGGAATGGAACCACGGAACGGAAGCACTACGGAGTGCTTCTGTGGTGTTCCATTCTTCTGTTCCTCAAAAAAGTAGTGCATGCACTACTTTTTTGCGGTGAAGTCCATCGGATGTGGATCGCGGACCCCAATCAAGTTAATGGGTCCGCGCTCCGCATGCGGCTGGGCCATGGTCGTGCCCGTGCATTGCGGACCGCAATTTGCAGTCCGCAGCACGGGCCCGGCCAGCACATGGCCGTGGGCATCAGCACTAAAGGAGAAACACCAGTGCTGGATATTTGCTTGCATACTTTCACCCACTTTCACATTTTTGCATGTGCCTTTCATAGGTATTTCTACTGTTGTTCATCAAGACTTTGATTACAAGAGTAGTCAACTTAGGCTACTTTGACATATGCGTTTTGGCATTCCGGTTTTGAGATCCGGCAGAGGATCTCAAAACGGGGGCCAAAATGGTTCCGTTTTGGCCCCATGCATCACGTTGTCTTCTATTCCATCAGCATTCTGTTTTGTGGCTGCAAGCTGCTGTTTTGTGTCCACTCATCGAAACAGAACAAACTGGATCCGTCACTAAAATGTAAGTCAGTGGTGACGGATGCAAGTCAGTGGTGACGGGAATGTTAAAATCCAACTGCTCAATCGTTCTCTTCCTCCACATCTGCCAGCTGGAAGAGTTGCTCCTCCTCACACACATTCAGACTTCTTTTTGTGATTTAGGTCCAATCAGATCATCATTGTAAAGCTGCGACTTTCCTGGATTACAGGTTGATGGCAGTTTGGGGAGCTAAATCCTCATCATGACATGTTCTCTTTAAATCTCTATTGGGGTTGCACATGTTCCAGCACAGGGGCTTAAAGAGAAGCTGTCAGCAGAGTAAACCCTATTAAACAAGGCACACTGCCTGGTAGAGTTCATCCTCCTGATTAAAATGATACCTATCTTGTGAAAATCGTTTGTGGCATTACTGAGAATAAAGACTTTTATTCTTTATGCAACTGAGGGCCCCAGTGTACCTCAGCTTGTCAGCTTTCCAGTGCTGGCCACGCCCCTTTGTGCACTGCAGCCTCATTTGCATTAAGAATAAAAGTATTTTTTTTCGAGGAACGCCTAAGCCGATATCAATTTCATCAGCAGGGTCAACCCTACCAGACAGTATGTTTGGTTTAATAGGATTCATACTGCTAACTGGTACCCTTTAAAAGGGCATTCCAGCCAGGCGCATGTATCACCTGTCCAGCGGATAGGTGAAAAATACTTCTGGGTGCAACACCCTCTCAAATTCATAGAGACCACCTGAAGATAACTTATATACTTTGCAACTAATTTTGTGAGGATGATAACATAAAGGATCCGTGGTCTTGATTACTTCAAAGCTCGGTCATCGCCAGCTCAGCTTGAAGACTTTTTTGTTTTATTCCTTTGTTCTTTTGTCTAAACATTTCAGTTCCATTTACTAATGCTATTCTTCTCCATAGTTAAGGTCGTGGATAACACGTTGACTCTTATTATCGTGGCTGTTGTTGGTGGTGTCATCGGCCTTCTTATATTAATCCTTATCATAAAGAAGACAGTCGGCTTCATTATGAAGAAGAACCGTGACCAAAAGTGAGTTCTGGTTGCATGTGAATTTTTTTTTAAACATTTTTAAAATTAAATGTACAAATGATCTAAATAATATAATCACTTTTGAAAACATTTTACAGTTTTCATAGAGAAATAACATACTGTAATAAAACAAAAAAAATTTGCATACAACCAGTGGCGTAGCTAAAAGTTCATGGGCCCTGGTGTAAGAGTTTAGCTTGGACCCCCCTTCCCTCAGTGCTTTATGACCTTGGGCAGGGAAGCACATAGCCTTCGTGCTGCCAGAGACGAAAATTGACACGGCCTCCCCTTTGCCAAATTCTCAACCTACTGTAACTACTTCCCTCCAGCCCTACTGTTAAAGACATACTAACACATCTTACATCTAGTCATATCTCCTCTGATGTAGATGTTCACGTTCCTCATCTTCTCCATTTGGACCAGTCCGCCATGATGATTTCTTTTAGTTATCTCTTCTCTCTGCAGAGTTTGACAAACAGCTATCTTATTTTCCTACTTTTCCATCATCCTTCCACCTTCTCATGACCCCATCCTGTGCCCACTGTGGTCCCCAATACTGTACTGCAGAAACAGTCCCTTTGAAAATACCATGTTGATAGTGCCCCCTTCAATAATTATTGGCGCACAGTGCCCTAAAAAACATCTCTGTCCAGTACCTGAAACTAATAGTGTAACCATAATGCCCCCCAAAAATAATTGTGCTAAGCCAATTCTGTGCCAGCGTACCCCCCTCCACCCCACAGTACTAGAGCTCCCTAAAGTCCCACCAATAGAAATAGTTATCTACACTTAGTGTTAACAGTGCCCCGAATAGAAATAATGCCCCCATTGTGCCCATACTAGTAATCATGTTTCCCATAGTTCCCCAGTAGTAATAATTCTCCTGTGCCAGTAGAAAAATGCTCCCAGTGTGTGCCAGTACAAAAATACCCTCTTATGTGTACCAGTGCAAAAATACCCCTAATAATGTGTGCCAGTGCAAAAATACCCCCTTTAAAATGTGTGCCAACACAAAAAATACCCCCTTTATAATGTGTGCCAACACAAAAAATACCCCCTTTATAATGTGTGCCAACACAAAAAATACCCCTTTCTGTGTGCCAGTACAAAATACCCCCTAATAATGCGTGCCAGTACAAAAATTACCCCTTATAATGTGTGCCAGTACAAGAATCCCCCTTATAATGTGTGCCAGTATAAAAAATACCCCAATATAATTTGCACCAGTACAAAAAAATACCCTTAAATTCCCTTACTTTCAGATCGGAACCCCATATCAGACCTCAAATCAGACCCCCATATCAGGGCAGAAGTCCAATTCAGTTCAAGTTCAAGTAAATGGAGCTGAGCTGCAATACCATGCAGAGCTGTTATAGAATGTAGGGTGCTGTGTTTGGTAGGTTGCGAGGAGGCACTCACGGGAATGTGCTGCAGCCTCATTTTTATGACCTACTGTATCCTAAGCATAGGTCATCAATACAGTATGTAAATCCTGGAGAACCCCTTTAACAGAAGGGGGTATTTGACAGATTTTAGAATCTCATGTCTAACCCTTCTTTATCCTTAGGAAAGACTGTCTCGTTAGCTCTTCGGTCAATGACAACACAGATAATGCCTCAAAGCAAGAAGCCAAAGCTAAACCAAAAGCATGATGTTTGCACCCCTCCATGGACAAGGACAGAAGTGACTTCAGTAGATGGACTGCGGAGCTTAGAGCCCCGGTATTGCAGAAATTTAAGCGGAGAGCACCTGGTGGAATGAGGTTGATCACTTTATCGGCTACACACCTTATTATCTTGCACTGCGCAGTAATTATGTTGCCTCCTTCTGGGCCTTAATTTAGGTGTCTATGACACCATGTAGTTCATCACGGTGAATGTGTTTCTGTTCAGAAGAACAGAGTCCCCAGATCATCCCAAGCAGGTGTTTTTGGAAGAGATATTTAACTTTTTTTTTTCTATGCATGGAGTGGGGGTTGACAACGTAGAATCACTGCCATTGACTGTCAGTGAATGTATATATATATAAGTTTATTTGTATAAAATTATAGTACACATCTAAATGCACAAATTTCATGTATAAAGAAATACTTGATGTTTTTAAACTGCATTTACAGCTGAGGATTTCTGCTTGCAGCACAGTGTGCCTTCTCCCTGCTCCTCCGCTTACCCTGCAATATGTCCTGACTCCTCTGAGTTATTTCTGCACATAATGAAAAGTTCTCTTCCGGATCACCACGGCCTCTATATATACTGGCACCGCATAACAGGACTGCCAGTCTCCACTGCAGTTGCTGCCTGGGCATTGTTCCTGCTTTCTGGATGAACGTAATAAAATGTATTCTTTAATAGAGTAGTTGTCATTTACACATAAGTCACTAACTTCAGTACTACGAAGGAGGAAAGTCTTCTGCTGAAGGAGATGTTGTCCCCGATCAGCAGGGCCGGCTCCAGGTTCATGTGGGCCCTTGGCCGATAAAGTCTCAGTGGGCCCCCTTACATGGGCGTATGAAGCCCAAAAAATCTGGGGGGGACAGCACTTATGGGGCCCCTGTGTCCCACCCTCAAGCCACACCCACATATCTCTCCGCCCCCCCCCCAAGTGCCAAAAATCTCTCCACCCCCCCCCCCCTTTATGGGCCAGTGGGTCCGGTTTAAAAAAAAAAAAAAAACACACACACACACACACAAAACAAGACACCTGTACTAACCTCCATCCATCACAGCGATGTGATGCAGGCCTCTTCTGGCCTGTGTCCCGCGCTGTACGGCTCACGCCGCCTGTACCAACATCTGATAGGCTGCAGGCCTAGTGCCGGCAGCCTATCAGAGGAGCAGGGAAGGGAGACACCTCTCCCTCTCCTGCTTCGCAGCACAGCCATATGTATCGCTGTCCTGGGGACGGCGATACAGATGACTATGGAGATGAACGCTTCATCTCCCTGTGCCCCGCCACCGCCGCACACATTACCCTGCTGCCGCAGGGGGGGATTTTTGCATACCTGTCCCCCCCGCATATTATTTCCTGGGGGGATCTGACCCCCCCCCGTCCCCCCCGCTTCCTACGCCCGTGCCCCCTTACACAGTCATAACTCTCTGAGTACAGATAATATAGTAGATATCCCCTGCAGTCCAGTTCTTTAATTTGCGTTTTCAGTTGAATAGACGTTTTACTGTAATTGTTCTGCCTGCATCCACCATGCGCTGACCGTAGACATGAGTGGCGAAGGGGATAGAGAAGATGGAACAGCTGTCAGGTGTACATGCACACGACCGTTGGTGTTTTGCGGTCCGCAAACCGCGGATCCGCAAAACACAGAAGCTGCTCCGCGTTCCGTTCCACAATTAACGGAACGCGCCCCATTATAGAAATGCCTATTCTTGTCCGCAAAACGGACAAGAATAGGACATGCTCTATTTTTTTTGCGGGGGCACAGAACGGAGCATCGGATGCAGACAGCACACAGAGTTCTCTCTGCATCTTTTGCAGCCCCATTGAAGTGAATGGGTCCGCGCCCGAGCCGCAAAATATGCGGCTCGGACGCGGACCACAACAACGGCCGTGTGCATGAGGCCTAATAGGACATGACTAAAAATGTAGCGGAACAGAAATACGGAAACGGAATGCATACGGAGCACATTGTTTTTTTTTTTGCTGACCCATTGAAATGAATGGTTCCATATACGGACGGTATACTGAACGCAAAAAACGGCCCGTATACGGAACGCAAAAAACGTTCGTGTGAATGAGCCCTAACTATGTGCCTTGCTGGGCCTGCTGCCTCATATCAGACCCCCAGATCAGACCTCAGATCAGACCCCCCATATCAGATCCTCAGATCAGAACCCCTTCTCAAACCTCAGATCAGACCCCTTTAGACCTCCATGTCAGACTCCCATCAGAGCTAAAAATAAATACATTAACTTACCGCTCCGCCACTACTCTTTAGGTCTTCTCTGGGCCCGCACTGCACTATGACCTGACTGTGTACAACATCTGGTCATATTGTGATCACTACATTCCGAACCTGTATGCAGTCAGGACAGCGCAGTGTGGGCCCAGAGAAGACCAGGGAGGGGTGAGTACAAGTAGCACTCAGACCCTACTCTCCGCACCTACTGCATACTAGTGAGCACTTGCATAATGGAAGAACTTACTAATATTCGTTTAATAAGACACTGACTTTCTCCCCCACTTTATGGGGAAAAAGGACACTTTATAAAGCAAAAAATATGCTGAAATGTATCACATTTTAGACCCCAAAAAATGCAGCAAAAAAATCTTTCCAGACTCCAAGTACAGTCTCACTTCTCTAAAAGTAAAGGATCCCCGACTATGATAATGGTGAAACTTTTTTTTTTTACTGTAGAGGACACCACCTTGTTCTTGCTATAGGCTGAGGTATAAAAAGCTCAAATACAAAATTATAAAAAAACAAACAAAAAACACATGGCTTGCACACCCACAAGCTATGCTTTCATCTATTGCTTCTCAGCATAATTGTTTACAACACCATAATCTGGAAACTGTACATGAGGCCATTTGTACACGTTTTGATTAAAATGCATAGGTCCACTCACCACGTCAAGGTTGCCACTTTCGAGTGGGTACCTGCTCTAGGTTGGTGCAGCGCCACATAGTGGCCACCTCTGCCTTAACACAGTGCCCTCTGGTATTAAAAAGATTTGAAAGATTACTGCACTAAGCGATCTTTTTTCCAAACTGAATAACCCCAATTTTCCTGTCTTGTACTACAAATAACTGGTTCCCTCAAAGGGGTA
The DNA here is from genome assembly GCA_033119425.1 of Bufotes viridis. Taxonomy (NCBI): domain Eukaryota; kingdom Metazoa; phylum Chordata; class Amphibia; order Anura; family Bufonidae; genus Bufotes; species Bufotes viridis. Next base: position 556,520,053 of record CM065590.1, on the reverse strand, counting down.
TTCCAGTTAGATTAAGTTATTCCCTATCCACAGGATAGGAGATAACTATTAGATTGGTGGGGGTGCTACCGCTGGGACCCCCACTGATCACAAGAACGAGGGCCACGTACCCCCTTCAGCCCCCCTAATTAAACAGAGTGGCCGGTCACACATGCGCGTGGCCATTCCATTCATTTTTATTGGAGTTCCGGAGGTATCTGAGGGGATAACTTAAAGCGGTTGTCTTCAGCAAATTGCATTTATCATGTAGAGAAAGTTAATACAAGGCACTTACTTACGTATTGTGATTCTCCATATGGTTATGACCCCCCTGTAATCCAGCAGCGGTGGTTGTGCTTGCACACTATAGGAAAAAGCACCAGCCTATGTCCGCTCCCACAGGCTCGGCCACCAGTGAGGCCGATGCTTTTTCCTGTAGTGTACAAACACGACCACCCCTGCTGGATTGCAGGGTGGTCGTAACCATGGAAACAAGCCGTGTATTATGTGATGGAAAAATGAATCCAGCCAACAAAGGAAGCAATATGGAGAATCACATTATACATTAGTAAGGGCCTTGTATTAACTTTCTCTGCATGATAAATGCAGTTTGCTGAATTGAAACAACCCCTTTAATTACCTTCTACACCAGCTTTAGTTCAGTGTGCTCAAAATTTTACACAGTATTCCATGTAATCCAAGAGAAATTATAAAAAATTGTGTTGAACTACACAAAACATATAAAAATTTAAATTCTAGCATTAAAATCTGCATAATATTTTCCCTCAATCTCCAGTTTATTAAGGGAAAACTTTCTGTTCTGTCCCAGGAAATTCAGTTCGGACTTGTAGGCTCGGTCATACTTTTTATTGCACAAACACAGAAAAGTTAATTACAACATTTAAGTAGCTCTAAAAACATTATATGTACAGTTCACCTGGTTCCTAAATACATTACAATATGTACACAATCAATGGCTTCACAATCATGCAGCACCCTGAAGTATTCAATGTGCGATTGTGATCTAGTTTCTCCCTTAGTCCACTAGGTAAAAAAAAACCTGCAAAATACAATCCATTTCTAGTAGGTAGACCACTGCTCTAAGTACTAAACCTCCGGTGACCCCACTGTGGGGTAATATGGGATAAAATATCGAGTTCTGATGAACTCACATGAATTTCGCACATGGGCCTACAGGGAGAGTCATAGCACATATTCAAAAATAGGTTGACATGGGGAATGGATGGACCAATGTAAACGTGTCCCCGTAGTGCTGCATTGTCCTGGTAGCCAAACTGTGGGCTTACACTACAGCATATAGCATGACGACCTCCACGGTGTGCAGCATATCTTTCAGGAGCAAGAGTAGGAGTGACGATTCTCTGCAAAATTTGGCTAGGGTAGCACCATCCTGGCAAAGTGAGAGTTGGAGGTCTACCAGAGATGATGATGATGCAGTTTAGTGTTTTTTATAGTCTTTTTTCTTTCTTTTGTTACTGAAGAGACAGCTTGTTCCGGACCTGCAGAGAGTGTAGGGCTGTGCTGGGAAGAGGGAAGATTGTCTCGACGAGACTAACACAGTAGTCATATCATGTGCTCGACCCATGAGCGTCACTTGGCCCGAAGGAGGTAGAAGTAATAAATAGGACAGGTTCAGTGGATCATCTACAGGCGCTACAATTCAGACTGAAAACAAAAAGAGAAGACATGAATATGTGGCATCCATTCATATCTATCTATATCTAGCTATCATTCTTTGCCCTCTCTCCCCCATTTCTCTTTCTCGCCCTCTCCATCTCTCTTTTTTGCCCTATCTCCACCCATTTCTCTGTCTTGCCCCCTCTCGTCCCCATCTCTCTTTTTTGCTCTGTCCCCGATCTCTTTTCCTCGCCCTCTCTCTCCTCTATCAGTTTTTCTCCCCCTCTCTCTCTACCCCCTTTCTCTCCCCTTTTTGCCTTCTCTCCTCCTAATGATTTTTCTCACCCCCTCCCCTATCTCGTTTTGGCATAAGACTCAGACTCCTGTAGACAATGCCCTGCTGAGTCCTCAGATTTTGAGGAGATTGCTAAAACGTATTAGGGGAAAAGTTACACTATAAGTGTCCTATCAGATTCCCTTATATAAGCAAATATGTAAGAATGCAAAACAACCGCAGAAGGCGTTACCTTCATGAGTCCGTATATCCATGATGAAAAAGACGAAACTCTTGTGTACACTCCAACTTTGCCAGGCCGTCCACAGCCATCTCCCCAGCTTACAACACCAACTTGTACCCAGCGCGAACTCTCACCCAAATACACCAAGGGGCCCCCACTGTCACCCTAAAAGAGGGAAAAAATATATATTATTTTTAGACTTCTATAGGAGACGCAAACGATAGTCTGTAGTAAAGTATGTATGTTACGTCTTCTTCGGCCTCATGCACACAACTACTCTTGTCTGTAATACGGCCAAGAATAGGACATGTTCTATAATTTGTGGAATGGACACACAGATGATATCTACTTTCTCTCGTGAGCATGAGGCCTAAGACTGTTCTGAATGCCTGCTAAGAGTTACCTGGCAAGTGTCAGCCCCACCCGTAATTCGACCAGCGCACACCATATTGTCTCGGATTTGACCAAAATACTGTTGGTTGCATACATTGCTTGATACCAAGTTGAGGTTGACTTTCTGAAGTGTGGAGGACAAGGATGCTGTAAAAGGCAAAATTTAGAGAGAAGAGGCACTGATGAGAGGAAAACACAAAAGAAGTTCTTACACGGTAAGGATTCAATTTTAACGCTTGTCTATGGATTGACATGCGGATTTGATCCATTGAAATTTTGATAGAAAGGAAAGATGTGGAAAATTAGGAGAAATTTTAGAGATGCAAAACTTAGTAAACTTACCACCTCCTTCTACAGTGTGACCCCAACCGGTCACTTCCAATGGTGCATTATCTGGCAAGTTGATATCATAGCCCGGAAGACAGATCGGTTGTATGGATGCTGGAAAGCAAAAAGTAAAAGGAGGAGTTTAGTCAGTGAGGTCCGACTGTAGATCACCATCTCCAGCTGTTGTCGAGCAATGTGGGGAGTCCAGGCCAGGGTGGCCAACAGTCCAGAAATGTCTGGACAGGCCGTAAAAATAGGCGACTTTTTCCAAATGTCCGTGAAAAAAAAAAAAGACGTTTCAGTGATTTTTTTGAGGCTGGGGGTTTTTGACAAGATTATTTTGGTGGTAATTTTCAACATTTTACAGCTCACAGTAAATGCTGGTGATTTCTTATCAGTATATTGAGCTATAGACATGTATTATTTAGAATCTTTATCATTCATAATGGTTTCCAATTTGTCCGTAAAACACATTGGCTGTCCGTGATTTGGGGATAAATTCTGATCTGCATTTTTGCAGATTTTAGGCAGACCCATTCATTTTAACGGAGGCTCAAAGGACGTGGACAGCACACTGTGTGCTGTCTGCATCCGTATGTCCGTTCTGCAGTCCCGCAAAAAAGATAGACCATGTCCTATTCTTAGGACAATAGGCACTGGTACAACGGATCCGTCGAATCGGGAATCCCACATACCCATAAGTCCATTATAAAAATCTGCCAGTAATTGATGGCAGCATGGTGAAATAAGTCACTAAATATGGCCCTTGTATCGTACATCATGTTTACCAACAGGGTTAGGACTCATTTATGAATTATCTCATTTCAGAAAATGGCTGAGTAATTTACAGTAGTAGTAATAGAGTCTTATTACCTGATAACTTCAAATCGCTCTTCAGTTTAAGGATGGCAATGTCATATAACTTTTGATCCAAGCTGTAGAGGATGTGAATGAAGATCTTATCCACTGGTAGCGCAAATAGGTAGGTAAGACTGGAAACGCCAACCTGAACGCGCCATTTATCCACCTGCTGCTCATTCCTAGATGGACAACAAGACCCAGAATTACCTGCCTGCCATATTATAACATGATCTACTGAGGAAGGCCTCAACAATTAGGAAAACTCGAGAAGGCTATAACTTACTTTTGGAAACAATGTGCCGCACTTAAGATAATACGGGGGGTAAGAATACTTCCGCCACACGAATGTTGCCCCATGTACTGCAAGCTGACCTGCCACGGTGAATGCTCGATGGTGGTGTCTTGTCCTCCAATAATTCGCTGCTTTTCACGATTGGCTCCACAGGCTAAGAGGCAAAGAATAAAAAGATGACTACCTGACATAACGAGAGTATCAGCAGTTTATCATGAAGGGAAGTCTTTCTTGGTGGTTTTTTGGCTGTTAAATTCACTTTGGTTTTTTTACAAGGATTTTTGGAGTGGCATTTTTTTGTTACTTTTTTCACATTTTTTTTTCCTATGGAGAATGGGAAAACATCTGAAGAAAGATAAACTCGGTATGTGTACCATCACCCTGCCTGTTACAACTCTCACAGTGCTCAGTATCAGAGAAGACTCGTTACACTCTTTTTTCCATTACAAAGAAACATCTTTTACTAATAAAGTATATTACAAAAATGTTTAACACCACTCACTCCATACTATATATAAAAAATAATCCTCAATGACAGTTACACTTTAAAGGGGTTATGTCAGGAAACATATTCTACATTTTTCAAACCAGCCCCTGGATCTGAATACTTTTGCAATTGCATGTAATTAAAAATTTACTATAGCCAGCGAGTAATTCAATAAAATGTATTTGTATAGCGCCACCCGCTGTTTGTTCTTTTCCTTATTGTTTGTCCATCTTACTGAGGTGGTCACACGTGCTCAACTTACATCTTCAACTGCCACCAAGCCATATGTTTCTGTTAGAAGCTGTGGCAGTTATAAGGGCTCATGCACACAAATTTTGCGATCCGCAAAACTCAGATGACATCCACGTGACATCCTTGTTGCATCCATTTTTTGGTGGATCTAGTGTAACAATGTTTGTCCTTTGCGGACACAGAATGCACATTTCAGTATATTTTTTTCCAGCCCCATTGAAGTGAATAGTTATGCATACGGACCTGTAAAGAAAATGGAATGCAAATGGAAAAAAAATACGTTGTTGTGCATGAGCCCTTATAGGGAGAAAGCTGCAGCAGAAAGGACATGCCCCCTGAGCTGCCAGACTGAATATAATCTAGCAGAGAAATTGGAGCAGTGAATGAGGAGATCTCTGGACCCATGTGAGGTACAGGGCTGGTTCTAGCTTTGTTAGAAAGATGTTGTCATGTACTATATGATGTCCAATTTTCATTGTTTACATCAGTCATGGGATGACCCCTTTAAAGACTCCCTTTCATGCATGGATAATAGAAACAATTGAAAAGAATAGATAAACTCACCTATACAGCTGATGGATACAACGTTGCCAGATGGACATGTCCTGAAAACCAGACACAAAAATCAGTAACATGCATTAAAAAAAAAATTGCCTCCAAAAGTGTACAAAGCCTTTAATTTTTGATAGATTTCCAGCCAACCCACTCTACGAGCGAGGCGTAGCAGAGTGTCCACGACACTTCTTAAATGTTTCAGAGAAAACTTTGGAGGAAATCTATCAAAAGGGGAATTTTGAAAGCTCTTTTTGCAGGAGTTAGCGAATTTGTTTCATATTTATCAGATGTTGCCGAATTTTGAGACATTTGGTGAATCTTAATTTTAACACTTCTGTCTTGAGATTTTACTCCATTTTCTACGAAACATCTTTACTGGAGCAAGAGTGTGACTAATTATGCAACTTTTGATAAAGTCTGAGTTGATACATGTGGCTTAAATCAGCTTGACAGACCAAACACAACCACTTTCCCACCCACTTGTTTTTTTTTTAACTAGAGAGATGTAAAAATACAAAAAGTTGCAAAATGTAAGGTGAGCAGATGTACAGAGCTATGACATGGCTGTGGTGCTTGCATACCCTGGCTCCTTCAAACAGCTGATGGGCAGGGGGTCCGAGAATCAAGTCCCTATTAATCTGTTCATTGGTGGCCTCTCCTGAAGACACACTCTCAGAAAAACCCTTTAACAGATGTAGATCCTTAGTTTCGGACCCCTTTCTGCTAGCCATATGGAGTGGCACCATACATTACATGGACAGTCCATTGATTTCAAAAGAAAATCTGTCTGGTTCCCCTATAGATCACAGCTGATTACTGGGAGCCCCAGCAGTAGACTGAAGTCCCTTGGAGCCACCAGAGGTAATGATTCTGAGGGCCCACCCTCTGTGTATATAGGACCTAAAGGGCCCTGTTTTAATTGGGCTCACCGGAGGATCCTCAGGTAGGTCTGTCCGACCCTGCTGGTAACCCCAGCGTTGGGACACCCTTTGATTATCTTTCCATCTGGGGACCCTTCAAGAATCCCCATTAAACCTAACTTTAAAGGGACAATAACTTTGTGATTCATTCATTCATTGCGGCAAATTACAGTACAAATGTCTACACATGATTTTTTTGCTGAGACATTGGGGGACGGAATATTAAAATCATCCTTGTTTATTGATGAAACTACTGTAAAAATGATCTGTGTGTGTATACAGGCCGATTCTCTACGGCCAAGACTCTACAGAATTTATTAAGATAATAATTAAGGTAATTGTCAGCATTTAATTTTAAAAACTTTTTAGGGCTTTTACTCACCCAGAAATAGGATCCACCTCAACCCCAGAGTTAACGACCCGAACAGTACCGAAAGGCCCATTTATACCACTGGCACTTACAAAGCCGAAGGTAGGGTTACTGAAATACAAGGACAGAATGGTTTTTATAGTCAGCATTTGGTCTAAACTACATTTGACAGTATATATGAAACATACAGTATTACAAGAAGAGGGCGTGAGTGTACTGGCATTGATAACCAACTAGTATACTTAAAAAAAGATAGAAAAGGTATAGATAAATAGCTGGTGTATGTAATGAAATGTCTACACAACATGGTTACCCTCCTTTAAAATATTTAGCTACTATAGGATTGATAATGAAAATGAGAAGGTGCCATTCTACTTTTCACCACTAGTGGGCAGCAGCTAACTCCACAGTTTTCATGTCTGGTTTGAAAGTAGTCGAAGCAAGAAAAATGCTCCTTATTAGATGCACTGCTGTAAGCCTCAGCAAGGGGTAGCATAGAAAGGCATCCGAACGGAAATGGTGTACTTAAAGGGGTTGTCTCACTCAGCAAATGGTATTTATCATGGAGAGAAAGTTGATATAAGGCCCACCAGAGAGGTCCGCACCTTTTCCTATCAGGTCGTAACCCCTGGATATAAACAGTGTATAATGTGATGGAAAAATGAATCAAGCCGGCAAAGGATGCAATATGGACAATCACAATACATTAGTAAGTGCCTTGAATTAACTTTATCTATGTGACAAATGAAATTTGCTGAAGTGAGACTACTCCAGGAATCAGTCACCAGGAGTTCACAGTGCCTTGCGGGGGTTTTTAACGGTGTTTTTTTTATTATTCAATTTTTATTTAATGAACAGGAAAATTAAGACAAATACATGATTAATCAATACCATCATTAGCTCTTGTCCCTCTTTCTTATCCATTCTCTCCCCAGTCAACCCAACCATACCCTCCCTCCCCATGCATTGCGTCTCTAATCCATCCATGTTAAAAAAAATTTTTTATAAAATAACGGATCAATAGAAAAAACCTACCACTTCCAACCTCCCCATATCCTGGACCATTTTTCCCAGAATTTCTTTGGTTATATAAAACATTCTCGTATCTTTTAACCTTATTAATCAGATATAACAACGCATTAAGCTTTGAAGTATTTTGTGAGATCCAAACTCGGGTAATCAACAGTCTAGTCAAAAAGATAATTCTAACTAAAAGGGTCTTTTTATACTTATGGCAGTTAACCTTGGAAAGATCACTCAATATCCAACACTCAGGTGTGAACGGGATTGTTATTTGTTACCCTCATTTTATGGGTGATAAAATTATGAGTTAAACGCCAATACAGTTTTAGATCTAGACACAAACAAAACATATGCAGAAAATCTGCCCGCTGTGAATCACACCGTGGACAGTTTAACAAATCTCGTAAGCCACGTTTTTTAAGCCAAATCGGAGTGATATAAACTCTGTGTAAAATATTAAACTGAACCAGTGTGTGATTCAAATTGTTCGATACTAATCTTAAATAACCAAATATATTACCCCAATCTTCCCTGGTGACCATTGGACAGTTAGTTCCCCAAGCCCTTTGACCCGGGGAGACAACCTTATTAAATAGTGCCTTAAGTAATAATTTACCGTATTTTTCGCCCCATAAGACGCACTTTTCCCCCCCCAAAAAATGGGGGGAAATGTCCCTGCGTCTTATGGGGCGAATGCTGACATTTTTACATCGCAGCCTGCGATGTATGAGCGGGGAGGGACCGGGAGGAGGAGCTGGGAGCAGGTAATTGCGGTGGGGCCGGTGCGTTCACTGTGCTCCAGCCCCGCCGCTCACAGTCCTGCACTAAAAAGTTATAAAATGCCCCCTCACTTATTGCTGTAGTTACCGGTACATAGTATGAGCTTACGAAAAATGCGGGCAGGCCAGCTGGGCGGACGGCAGCGTGAATCCCTGATGTCACGTGCCCACGCCGCCTACTTTATGAATGAAGCAGGCAGTGCAGGCACGTGACGTCAGTGAGTCACGCTGCCATCCGCCCAGCCGCCTGCCCGCATTATTCGTAAGCTCTTACTATGTACCGGTAACTACAGTAATAAGTTAGGGGGCATGTTTTTTTGAATGAGGGGACATTTTATGAATGAGGGGACATTTTATAACTTTATAGTGCAGGACTGTGAGCGGCAGGATGGGGGGGATCTGTGGATGGCACTGTTATGGGGTGGGGTCTGTGGATGACACAACAATGCTGCCCACAGATCACCCATAACAGTGCCATCCACAGATCCCCAGTAATAGTGTCATGCACAGACCATCATTAGTTCCAAATCCACCAATAACACACCTTTTGGTTAAAAATATTTTTTTTCTTATTTTCTTCCCCAAAATTCTAGGTGCGTCTTATGGGCCGGTGCGTCTTATAGGGCGAAAAATACGGTATATAGTTGGAAAATCTTACTCTTCTGGCCTAGACTCCCTATGACAACATTCAGAGGTGAAGAAGTTTCCATTTCGAAAAGTGAAGTTTCTTTTACACTAGAAAGTGCTGAACGTATCTGAAAATACCTAAACCTATCTAAAATTACCGATTTGTGTTAAAGAGGAAAAAGGGAGAACCTCCCCATTCCTCACCACCTGTGTAACAAGAAATATAACTTTTTTTTAAAACTATATAACAAAATAACGTGGTCTTAAAAGGCAGGAATGCTCAACCCCATATGCAGTTGTGCATCTATACCCAGGGAAGCAAATCCTGCACACGTGGTCCACTGCTGCGGACCACAAGTGCCACAAAGACAAAAAAAAACACCTTCTTGTAAAGGTTTATTTCAGATATTACTTTTTTGCCAAAACTTATCCCCAGCTAATTTATCCAAATCCTTTAAATACAAATTATGCCAAAGAGGGGTGCATGCAAGAGATCCCTTTATCCCCAACCATCTTCTAATAGTGGTCCAAGATCTAGAAAATAGCTTTCCAGTCACTCTATATTCTTGTTCAACATTAATTAATCGCCAAGATTCCAACAGAGTAAATATATTATCAAATGGGGATTGCTCCACCAAGGTCTTACAGAGAGCGCTTTTCTCCCAATCCCAATATAACTGCCCAGCTATAAAATAGCCCTTGAAGTAGGGAAGATTAAACCCTCCCTGCTCCAATGGCTTATAAAAATAATCCAGTTTTAGCCTTACTTGCTTTCTTCCCCAGAGTAGATAAGTAATCATCCTCTCAATGAGCTTGTAAAACCTATCCTCGATCCATGTTGGGGAGTTCCGAAGAATATAAAGAAGTTAGGGTAAAATCACCATCTTGACTAAAGATATTCTGTCAGCTCTGGATAAAGGTAATCAAAGCCAAATAGAAATTTTAGATCTCAATTTGGTTATCAAAGGAATCAAGTTAAACTGGATAAAGTCCTCAATCCTAGGAGCAATCATCATACCCAGATATTCAAATGAATCGACAATTTTTAAAATCGTCAAGGACCCCTCACTCAGATACTCAAAATTATCCAATATCATAAGAATACTAAGAGAATAATAAGAGAATAATAAGAGACTTCCCTATAGGAGTTAACTACACAAAAAATTCTTGGAAGAATTATATTGGTATGATTTACAAAGAATAACACATCGTCCGCATATAAAGAAATCCTATCATCTACTCCCAGTACTCCAAACCCTTCAATCCTTGTGTCTTGCCTAACCCTAAGTGCCATGGGCTCAATATAAATGTCAAATAATAGAGGAGAAAGTGGACAGCCTTGTCGAGTCCCTCTAGTCAACATAAAACTCGAGGTCAAACTGCCATTTAGATTCAGTCTAGCAAGGTTTATCGAGGGGAAAAACCTTATACCAAATCCCATCCTTTCCAACACCTTCCATAGGAATTTCCACTCCACCCTAAGACAGGATGGAACGGGAATCCCCCTGGGGGACTGTATGTTTGCAAATAATCGATGAAGGTAATGGTGAGTACCTTTGTTAGGGATAAAACCCATTCTGATTAGGGTGAATAATTGAGGAAATTACTCTAGAGAGCCGTGTAGCCAGCATCCTCGATATGAGCTTTACATCCGTATTCAGGAGCGATATCAGTCTATATGAGCCCATGTCTAAAGGATTTTTCCTCTTTTTCAATATTAATATAATTACCGCTTCTGTCATTGACTCAGGAAGGCTACCGTCCTCCACTGAGTCAACAATTACCCTCAAAAGGCGCAGAAGAATAACCTCACCATACTTGCGATAGAGCTCGTATGGGAAGCCATCTGATCCAGGGGAGGAGTTACCCGAACATGCCTTTAAGGCAGCCTCTAACTCCAGAAGTGAAAAATCTGCTTCAAGGGATTCCCTCTGTAATTCTGTAAGAACTGGGAAAGTAATGGAGTCCAAATAGGCCTCCATCATTTCATCCGGGATATCATTACTAGTTTGATATATTTCCGAAAAATGTTTTAAAAAGGCTCCCTTTATTTTCTCCTGGTTTTCAGTAATTATACCCTGGTTCTGATTAGCTATCACTCTAGCAAGAAATTTCGCTGGATGGCCAGATTCACAGAATTGTTTTTGACCCTTAAAAAGAGCCTCTGCTGGGCCTTATCCAAAAGAAAGTCAGAGTACTCCTGACTTGCATTTTGCATCGCGCTTCTATTCTCTTCTGTTTTATTCCTGGAGAACTGGTTCATACCACGAAGTGCAGCTGCTTTCAAGGCCCTCTCTTTCATTCCATAAGGAGGTTCGTAAGTTAGAGATGTTGCTAACGAATAACCCCCTCATAAAGGCCTTAAACATCCCACACCAGTTGGATTTTAACTGATTTATAGTTAACATCCCAGAAGTACACCATCTCCTGTTTCATCCAGTCATGATTATCTATTACCGATAGCCAGTAGGGATTTAATCTGAAGGGAGGTGCTACCCCTTCCCCACCATCAGTCATACAAAGTTCAAGAGCGACCTGGCTTCATATTTCATTTGTCTAATATATCTCAAATATTTTTCATTTATTAGAGCCAGGTCGATCCTGGACATGCAGTTCCCAGACTTAGACACACAGGAATAAGCTCTTCTCCCCCGTCCTAAAAAAACCCCAGACGTCTACAAAGCCCGACTCCTGGAAGAATCAAGCCAGAGGGAATCCCTGATTAGGTACAGGAACATGGGTGTCTCTACCCATGAAAGTCCAGTCTGTCCTGGGATTAATAACACAGTTAAAATCCCCATTTACTAGAGTAAGACAATCTGGCCGTTGCTCCATAAACGTTAATAAACAATTCCGTACATAAAAGGAAAAGGGGAAAGGATATAAATAGAAGCTAGAATACATTGTCTTCCGAGAAGTTTCCCATAAAAAACAAATCTCCCCTGCTTATAAATAGAGGATTCCTCGCAAACAAAATCGATATTTTCATGAATAAACACCGTCACTCCTCTGGAGTGGCTGGTGAAGGTTGAATGAAATGCCTGCGAGAACCATCCTCTACTAATCCGCACCAGAACCTCATCAGTAAAGTGGGTTTCTAATAAACAGACAACCGCGGGTAAATGTCTCTGGACTAAGTCGAACACTGCCTGTCTTTTTAACTTGTCCCCAAGTCCCCGTACATTCCAGGTTAAAATTCTTACAGACATGTAGTCAGATAATCAAGAGAAAAAAAAAAAAATTTCTAGAAAACGCATCGCAACCCATCCATCCCCCCGCTAAAGAACCAAGATAAGAAAAAAAAAAGAAAATAGGAAAGTGCGCCACTATTTAAATATTATTCCGGTCAAGCCAGTCAGTGGCAAGGGCCGGAGTGTCAAAAAAGTGAGTTGATCCATTGAAAATTATCCAGAATATAGCTGGGTACAGAAAGGAGTACTTAATATCTTTTCTTGAAGAGAAATCCTGAAAGAAGAACAGTTTCCTGCCATTATATAAAATGGGAGAGCACTCCCTGGCCCTCTGCAAGATCATATCTCTGTCCTGGAAAACAAGAAATTTAGCCAGAAGTACCCGTGGATTTATTCCGGGAGTTGGTTTTCCCCCAGGAATCCGATGGGCCCTCTCCACTAAAAATCAAGGCGAAAAGTGTTCCTTTCCAAAGTTCTCAAGGATAAGAGATTGTATCATTCCAACAAGGTTCTTTCCTCTGCACCCTCCGGGAGCCCCAGGACTCTCATGTTGGATCGTCTCGACCTATCTTCTAAAGTCACAACTTTTTTTTGTAGATAATTATAATCCTTTCTCAAGGGGGCAATTTCAAATTTTAAACTTTGTTCTCTAGGGAGCCATCGTGTTTTAGTAACATCGTCTCTTATTAGTGACACATCCGACTGGACTGGTCCCAACTGACAAGCAATATCTTGTATCACCTTTCCATTGTTTTTAACCGTGGCTAAGATCTCCTTTAAAGGGGAGGGCTCTACCGTAGGAATATCCACTACATTCGCTCTCGCCCCGTCTCCTTCCTGGGAGTAATCATCTGCTGCCTCTAAGTCCAGCAATATTTTTTTTCAAATTTGCTTCCTGTTTCCCTTTTTGTCCTTCTATTTACATTTGGGAATTTCAAAAACTGCTAAATTTTTACAGGCTCTAGAGATCTCTGTCCAGTTTTAGACATTAACAAATCTATTGAACGCCTGTGCTGTTTAGGGGCCATTTTCTTCACCCTCTACTTCCTTCCCTGTTCCTACATCAATGTCCCATATCAATATATAACCAAAAAACACAAGGGAAGGGGAGAACCAGCAGCAGGGAGAAAAAAGAAAAGAAAAAAAAAAGGACCCAGAGCGGATAGATCTCACCACGGCTGCAGAAATCTTGAGAAGGACAGGGAGAGCTCAGGAGTTTCCACAAACTTTTTTTCCTAGACTGCAGCAACAGGGATGGAGAGGACGCCAAAAAGAGCACACAAGCAGTCAGCGGCACCAAGTCAGAACCGAAGCACTACCAGAGGCAGCACAGCGGACAAGGCAGGCATTTCACGGGGCTACCTAGGAACCCCGACAAAACTTGACTTCGGCACATAGGGACGACCCAGGGGAGAGGGCAACAGGACAGCATCCAGCGTGAGCCACGAAGCACTACGTGGTCCGGAGTAGCAGGAGAGAAGACAGCAAAATACCAGCGGTACGGAGCGGAGTAGAGGCAGAGGAGGCAAGTGGAGATAGATGGTAACAGGTACCCACCCAACTAAAGTCTCGGCGTCCCAACAGAGGAGCATTATCTGAGCAGCACCAGGATCACAGAGGGCTGGTCAGGTAGAGGAGGAGGACGTAACGTCACGTCATCACATCCAACCCTGATGTGGGGTGCTTTTTAAAGATCTGTCTTTCTAACCTTATGGACACGCTTAGCGTAGACGATTTTCTGGTAAATGTACATTAGAAATGCGATGTGAAGCCAGCCTTATATGTACTGGTGCCTACTGTCCAGACTATAGGTGTATACCAGAGATCAGCAACCTTCGGCACTCCAGCTGTGGTGTAACTACGACGTCCAGCATGCATATTTGCTTGGCTGATCTCAGAACTCTCATAGAAAGTGAATAGAGCATGCTGGGAGTTGTAGTTTCACAACAGCTGGAATGGCGGAGGATGCTGACCCCTGGTGTATACTATATAGAATATACCTTGAATATCCCAGCTGGGCACATACAGCCTTAGCTCTCGCAGCATCAAAACCATCATAACAAATGGAGCTCCACCTTCCAAAGGAGAAGATCTGTACAGCGGAGTTTGCATCTGTAAGCCGGACTGTGACATAAGAAGAAAGAACAAAGTCAAGAGTTTCACTTCTGGTCTGGTGAGGGATCTCGGAAAACATACACGTGCATGCTTAAGTGCCGTGACTGAGAAAGGGAGAAAGCTGTTGCCAGACTCCTCTCCTATCTCCTGAGGAACAAAAGTATCAGGCATGTTAAAATCAAACTGCCATTCCCTGACAGTTACTATCAGGAGAGAGTCGGGAGGCCCCATACAGTACATATCAGATGATAGGCCAAAATTGGAGGGTTTGGACAGCATTTATCTGATGCGTATGGCCAGCTTAACGGTTCTGTGTGAGTGAACCTCAAATTGCATGGAGGATCACAGTCCCTTTAAGTTGTAGGGATGATAGAGGAACACCTACAGCCCAAAAAATTTACTATTATTTACACCCGAAACTGGCCTATATGATAAAGCAAATTTGCTTATCTGTCACATGGGACTGCCAGAAGATTCACAAAATAAATTTTGGACATAGCGATCTTATCATTAAGACTGGAGCATAAAACACCCTTCTTAAAATCCCCAAGTATTTAATTTCCGTACAGCGCCGCTACAGGGCGCATTAAACAGTCCAGTTTATGGGGTACTACTCACCAAGTGAGCTGTTGCTGTAATCTACTCTCTGTACGCAGCGGAGTTCATCTTCATTGCTGCTACAGTCTGAAGTTCCATCGCACCATTTGTCCAGTGGAATGAACTTGAAGGACTTGCTACAGAAGAAGTAGTAATTATCTAGGACCACCTTAACTGTAAAAATAAGGGAAAACACAAATTATAAATCTTAAATAAACCATAAAATACTGTAATTGTCCAACCCCAACACAAATTCTAACCAGGGTCGGGAGAGTGTCTAAATAATAGAAAAAAGCCACTCATCTACTCAAGCTTGTTCTGTTCCAGCATCTATTAGTCATCTGGGGTTCAGAAGTGTGATATCCCAATGGGATATCACTCTTCTGGTCCACAGGGGACTGAAAGGAGCGTAAAGGGGAGCCTAACTTCTGGAACGGAACGGCATTGAGTAGATGAGAGCCCCTTTTTCTTTCACTTTGGCCCTGGTTAAAATATAGGTTACAACAACTTCTTTAATTAAATCATAAACAGCTAAGATTAGGTGATTATAAAAGATGTATAACATTTGTCTTTGGTAAGTTCCCCCTAGTGGTGGCTATAGGAAGTCAGAATTCTATCCTGTCACTACTGTATATGGCGGTGTGAGGGGTACAGGAAGTTTAATGCTCTCATTGAATTATTCATAACAAATACCAGAATACATCACATAACATAACACATTCAGACACATGCAGGCTCTTCCTCGGGTCAAGAACCATCTATCCAACACTTCTCACCAAACCAGATCTTTTATCTTTGCATCATATCCTCAATGAAAATATGCCTTCTTCTGTACTTACTCAGTATACCAATGACTGCAAGCGAAGCTAATACAAGTATCGCCGTTGTGACTGGGACACAGTATCTTCTAAGTGCTGAAACTCTTCTGATCTTGTAGACCAAAGGACCAGGTCTTGGATTAGGTCTTGGGGTACCACGAACAGGGCCTGGCATTCTAGTGGGTCCTACAGGCCTAGAATCAGGAGGTCGGGCAGGTCCTCGTGGTCTGGGGGCAGGAGCTGGAGCAGCAGTTGGTGCTGGGGCAGCACGGGTGGCTTCAGGTGGAACACGAACTTCAACAGCAGGGGAAGGAGTTGGTCCTGGTGGGGCAGTATTAGGTCCTGATGGTTGAGTGTTGGCAGTCCTAGTGGTAGAGGCAACTGGTTGTGATGATACTGTTGGCTGTGCTGCATTTCTTGCTCCCTCATTTGCACCTGCAATGGCATAATATCCCAAAATTATGACGGTAAAATCTAACAATGCCTATTGGGCCCAATGGTGGACTTTTTTTCCATGTGTGATATTTCGCTTAGCAATCACCCTCTGAATATATGCGCTATTCCTAATTCAGACATCTATGGCGCATAGCACATCTAGGGCTACACTAGCACCCCTTCGGGTTTGGAATACCTCAAGTTAAGTTGTATGTGTGAAGATTCCTATATTTGTTAGATAAGTTAAGAAGTTAAGGGGAACCAGTCCATAGATTCATACTACATAAATAGGGAGAGACCTATCAGCGAGAAGCCAGAGGGAGCCACCAAGTGAACACTTCTACTTGTGCCCAGCAATTTTTAAAACTATGAGGGCCTTTAACTAAGACCAGCCTTTCACATGCCAGTCTTATTAAAACCCAGCTGGAGATGATCTGACCAATTTACATCTCGTAAAACATTTGTTATGTCTTCTGCTCCTCCAGAATCTAAATCTACTCCATCCAGGAGGTGGAGTAGATTTTTGGTGCAATGTGGTTCCTTTTTATTGTAATGGCTAACCGGTGGTTCATTTTTTTCTTTACCCACAATCATTTATGATGTTGAATGTGAAGGAGAAAGCAACGGTGGAGGGTTGAAAGTCCAATTGGCTGCAATGACTCGAAAACTTTTCAGACTGTTGGCATAAGGTGCTATAAACTACGATATACAAGAAAAAAATGTTGTGCTGAGCTGTAGGGCTGAAAGGATATTTGTATGAGTGCACCTTCATGAGGAGACTGGCTTCAAAAATGGGGCTTGTATGAGTGTGTTTGTATTTTGCAAGCAATCTTTAATGAGGCTCTTTGATAAGCCATGTTCTACACCGCTGACTTCTAGCCCTGTATGTTTTCACACTGAATAGTCCCATTGTATTTAACCACAGTGTAAATAACAAGCACACACCCTAACACGGCTCTGCAGTTTCTACCAGCGCGGGTTGACCTTACCTGTAGTGTTAAGAGGAGATGCAACATCTACTTCTTCCTCTCCTGTACTCTGTAGAAGAAAAAGGAGAAGGATGAGAAGGGTGATAACGCACCTCTGTACTTTTATAGCTACAGGAAAAAAAAATAATCTCCGATACAGTGGGTCTTTCTGAAACAAGCTGATTGTGGTGGTCTCATCTGATATCTTAAAGGGGTTCTCCAGGACTTTACTGTTGATGATGACCTATCGACAGTTAAGTCCTGGAATCAGTGAGGGTCCCATTCCTGGTGTCCCAGATGATCAGCTAGTTTTACGAGCTATGGCATTAGGACTACACAGCTCCATGTCTGGATACAGCAGAATCAGACCCCTACCAATCTTGTATTGATGGCCTATCCTAAGGAAGGGACTTTCAACAGTTAAAAGGGTTGTTCCATTTTGGACATTGGGGGGCATATTGCTAGGATATGCCCCCAGTGTCTGATAGGTGTGGGTCCCACCCCTGAGACCTGCACCTATCCTTAGAAAGGAGCCAGCAAAGTGCAGGAGGGTGCAGTGTGCATGTGCGGCTGCCCTCCATTCATTTCTATGGAACTGTCGAAAATAGCCGAGCTACACACTCCGCCATTTTCAGAAGTCCCATTGAAATCAATGGGAGGTGCACCGTGCAAGCGCACCAACCGCTCCATTCACTTCTATGGGGTTGACGGAAAAAGCTGAGCGTGCCACTTGCTATTTTCGGCAGTCCCATAGAAATGAATGAAGGGTGTAGTGCGCCCTCTTGCACTTTGCTGGCTCCATTCTAAGGATATGTTCCTAATGTCCAAGATGGGAAAACCTCTTTAAGTCTTGGAAAAACCCTTTAAAGCCTCAGCTGTACTCTAGAGATAAGCGAATCGATTGTAAACTAATTGTATTTGATTTATACCAGTCAACATAAAGGCTCTTAAAGGCTGTATTAGACACCCCGAGGCCACAGACGACTGTCGTCAGGGAAGCTTTCCCTTCCTACAATTATCAGTAGGGTTGAGCGAACTTGTGTTTTAAGTTCGGCGTCCAAAGTTCGGGTTCGGGTTATCGAAGAATCCCGTTATGGATTCCGCTACCACGGACCATAACGGGATTTGGAATCCATAAGGGGATTCTTCAATGAACCCGAATTCTGAACTTAAAAAAACAAGTTTGCGCAACCGTCCTTCACTGCTCTACTTCCTTCTTCTCCTCCACACAGAGCACAGGATCTCCACCCCTCATGTCACATGATCATTATACCAGGCCCCTTACCACCTCTTATCCAATCCAGTACTGAGCCACGCCCCCTGCACTGATCACACGACGGTGACGTCACCCCAGGTCCTTAGTGTTGTTCAAGGTTCGGGTTCATCGAAGAATCCCCTTATGGATTCAAAGTTCCATTATGGTCCGTGGTAGCGGAATCCATAACAGGATGCTTCGATAACCCCAACCAGAACTTTGGACACCGAACTTAAAATACAAGTTCGCTCAACCCTAATTGTCAGATATCTAGCGGAGGACACTGTTGCTTTTGCATGCAGCTATGTCCTCCATGGCGCAGGGAGGAGCAATCATTATGCCATCGCTCGTCTCCGTGCAGGGCAGCAGTATGCTGGGGGCAAATTGTTATTACACAGCGAGATCTACACGCTTAAAAATCACAATTGCCCAATGAACGAGCGTTTGCAACAATCACCTGCAGAATCGGGCCATGAGAGTTTTTGAGTGGTAAAAAACATTTTTTACTTTTTTTTCAGTTTTTTATTATCTTCTATTCACATTTTTTCAGGCCTTTCTCAACACCTATAGAGATGACTAAACAAATAAAAATGCCATACCTTGAACATGCTAGGTTTTATCAAAAACACCTGGAGGAAGGTAAAAAAACAACAAAAAAACATAAAACTAAACGCTTTGCCTGTAGTGAATTTCATTATTTTATAATTCACTAAAGACTCCGAAGCAACATTTTACCTAATAAAAAACACAGCTTTTAAGACTAAAAAAAAAATGGCAAAAGCGCCTAAAAGAGACTATAAATCCAGCCTTGATAATACAAATAGTTTACCAAATGACATCAGTTTTATAGCAAAAGATTACTACAAAACACAAAAGTCACAGTGAAAAAAATACAACAACCCGAAGAACTGGCACAAGTGCTAGATTACTTCAGGCTCTATCACTCTTGTAAAGTTACACCTAGTTTCATGCGGTTATTTTCTTGTCATTTTTGCTGCGTGTATGCCTTTAAAACGCTGAGCTATAGGTGCCATCGATAGACATGTTTTTCCAGCTGTGAGTATGTAGTAGGTTGGGGAGTGGAGATCATCAGTCAGAGCGTTCCTGGAGAGGATGGGTTAACGCACTGCACGCAGAGACATTGTGCCATATCTAGTTTTAGATTTTAGATGACATTTTAAAGGTATGTTCACACATCATGCCGCCATGTATCTGCAAGAAGATCCGTGGCAGAAATCCAAGGCTGTACGCTCTGATGTGTGGAGGTTAGGTGCAAGGATTAGCCTCATTAAATGGGGCTGTATCTTGGCCATTTCTGGGTTGAAATGCACCGTCCAGGCTTGGACTGGCCCACAGGGGTACAGGTG
Organism: Bufotes viridis; assembly: GCA_033119425.1. NCBI lineage: Eukaryota > Metazoa > Chordata > Amphibia > Anura > Bufonidae > Bufotes > Bufotes viridis. The sequence continues at coordinate 556,500,286 of CM065590.1, read as the reverse complement.
AATCCCCCGATGGGCCCCCGAGCAAGGTGGGCCCCTAGTCTCTAGTCCTAGACTTACTGCACTACACATAGATAGACAACATGCAGCACCTCAACCAGCCTATGTTCATGTAAAGAAACTCCTCAGTTTATAATTAGGCTACATGCACAAGAACGTATTTTGTTTCCGTGTCCTTTCCGGTTTTTTTTTTGTGGATCGGATGCCGACCCATTCATTTCAATGGGTTCTCAAAAAAGGTGGACAGTACACCGTGTGCTATCCGCATCCGTATGTCCGCTCCGTAGCCCCGCAAAAAAAATAGAACGTGTCCAATGGATTGCATACGGATGCAGATCCGCAATTTGCGGACCACAAAATACATACGGTCGTGTGCATGAGGACACAACCGTACGTGTTTTGCTGTCCGCATTCCAGATTGCATACGGTTGTCATCCTTTTTTATTTTGCTTGCGGACAGCAAAACACATACGGTTGTGTCCTCATGCACACGATCGTATGTATTTTGTGGTCCGCAAATTTCGGATCTGCAAAAAAAAAATGGATGAAGTCCCTATGGCATCCGTTTTTTTGCGGATCCGTTATTTTTGGGGATCCATTGTATTAATGCCAATCCTTGTCCGCAAACTAGAAAAAAATAGGACATGCTCTATTTTTTTTTGCAGAGCAACGGAACCAACATACTGATGCGGACAGCACATGGTGTGCTGTCTGCATTTTTTGCGGACCCATGGAAATGAATGGGTCTGCATCCTATCAGCAAAAAAAACCGGAACGGACAAGGAAACAAAATACGGTCGTGTGCATAAGGCCTTATAGACATGATGAGAGCTGAGATGACTTCTAGGTATAGAGAAAGTAGAAAGCTACAAGTGTCCTCTTTTCCCCAGGACCTACCTTCTCAGAGTTACGGCAGGGACCCCCATAGTCAATCATCTGGTAGCATCTTGCTGCTGTGTGAGCAGTCATATTTGAATGTGACCCCCAAAATAAATTTTACTGGTGGGTCCAAGGCACCCCAGTCTAAGGCCTAATTCACATGTCCGCAAAATGGATCCGCATCCCATCCGCAATTTTGCGGAAGGGTTGCAGACCCATTCATTTCACAGGGGCAGGAATGGATGTGGACAGCACACTATGTGATGTCCGCATCCGCATTTCTGCATCTGTGTTTCCGCATCCGAGTTTCCGTTTCCGCAAAAAAATAGAACATGTCCTATTCTTGTCCGCAATTGCGGACAAGAAAAGGCATTCTCTATATAGTGCCAGCAATGTGCGGTCCGCAAAATGCGGAATGCACATTGCAGCCGTCTGTGTTTTGCGGATCCGTGTTTCCGCAAAACACACTACAGACGTGTGAATTAGGCCTTACACTGCCACTGTCCAAATAAAATCTGCCTGGATTTATCTGATGCTCTACAAGGAGGAACAGCATTGTAAACACTTACTTGGGCCTTGTTCACACATCAGTTATTTGATCAGTTATTTCAATCAGTTTTTGTGAGCCAAAACAGGAGTGGAGGCTACACAGAGATAAGGTATAATGAAAAGATCTGCAACTGTTCTGTGTTTTTGATCCGCATCTGGTTTTGGCTCACAATAACTGATCAAATAACTGATGCGTGAACAAGGCCTTACTTGCATTGGAGGCAGCTTGTGAGCAGGTCTGATAGGATTTTTGCTGAAAATCCATGGTGATATAAGTCATTAAAGGGGTTGTCTCACTTCAGTAAGTGGCATTTATCATGTACAGTTAATACAAGGCACTTACTGATGTATTGTGATTGTCCATATTGCTTCCTTTGCTGGCTGGATTCATTTTTCCATCACATTATACACTGCTCGTTTCCAAGGTTGCACACTATAGGACAGGGATCAGCAACCTCCGGCACTCCATCTGTTCAGAGACGACAACTCCCAGAATGCTTCATTCACTTCTTTGGGAGTAAGAAGAGCAGCCGAGCATGTTTGCATGTTGGGAGTTTTAGTTTCACAACAGCTGAAGTGCTTAAGGTTGCTGCTCCCGGCTATAGGAAATTGCAGCACCCTATGTGCCCTTCTATGGCCCCACCCGCTAGAGAGACCGATGCTTTTTCTTACACTATAGTGTACCGCTGCTGCTGGATTGGAGGGTGGTCATAGCCCCTGGAAACGAGCAGTGTATAATGTGATGGAAAAATGAATCTCTACTTTCTCTTCATGATAATTGCCACTTGCTGAAGAGAGACAACCCCTTTAAGCCCTTAAGGACCAGTGCCGTACATGTACGGGGCGGTGATTGGGCGAGTGCAGGAGATGCGACCGCCTGATCCACAGCAGGGGTCTGGCAGTCACTGATAGCCGGACCCCTGCTGCATGCAGGGGTCCGGCTATCACCGATGCTGGCGCATTAACCCTTGATGCGCTGACCGCGGGGATCGGAGCTGCCATCAGGTCCCCGCGCTGCTGTGACGGGGACTCGATGGCAGGGAAGGCAGCCCGATGCCTTACTTAGGCATCGTGGCTGCCTTCCGGGAGAGCCTGTGAAAATAAAAGTAAAAAAATAAAGTTTAACAAAAAAAGTTAAAGTTTCAAGTAAAAAAAAAAAAAGCGTCCTTTTTCCAAAATAAAGTAAAAAAAAAAAAAAAAAGTAGACATATTATGTATCGCCGCATCCGTATCGACTGGCTCTATAAAACTATCACATGACCTAACCCCTCAGATGAATACCGTCCAAAAAAAAAAACTGTGCTAAAAAAAATATTTTTTGTCACCTTACATCACTAAACGTGCAACACCAAGCGATCAAAAAGTCATATCCACCCTAAAATAGTACCAATCAAACAGTCATCTCATACCGAAAAAAATTAGCCCCTACATGAGACAGTCACCCAAAAAATGAAAAAAACTACGGCTTTCGGAATGTGAAGACACTAAAAAAATCATTTTTTAAAAAATGCTTTATTATGTAAAATTGAAACAAACAACCAAAAAAAGTATACATATTTGGTTTTGTCGCGTCTGTAACAATCTGCTCTATAAAAATACCACATGATCTAACCTGTCAGATGAACATTGTAAATAACATAAAATAAAAACAGTGCTAAAACAGCTATTTTTTGTAACCTTGCCTCACAAAAAGTGTAATATAGAGCAACCAAAAATCATATCTACCCTAAAATAGTACCAACAAAACTGCCACCTTATCCTTTAGTTTCCAAAATGGGGTCACTTTTTTGGAGTTTCTACTCTAGGGGTGCATCAGAGGGGCTTCAAATGGGATATGGTGTCAAAAAAACAGTCCAGCAAAATCTGCCTTCCAAAAACAATATGGCGTTCCTTTCCCTCTGCGCCCTGTTGTGTGCCCATACAGCAGTTTACGACTATATATGGGGTATTTCTGTAAACTACAGAATCATGGCAATAAATATTGAGTTTTGTTTGGCTGTTAACCCTTGCGTTGTTACTGGGAAAAATTGATTGAAATGGAAAAATCTGCCAAAAAAGTGAAATTCTGAAATTTCATCTCCATTGTCCAGTAATACTTCTGGAACACCTAGAGGGTTAACGAAGTTTGTAAAATCAGTTTTGAATACCTTGAGGGGTGTAGTTTTTAAAATGTGGTCATTTTTGGGTGGTTTCTATTATGTAAGCCTCACAAAGTGACTTCAGACCTGAAGTGGTCCTTAAAAAGTGGGTTTTGGAAATGTTCAAGATTTGCTTCTAAGCTTCTAAGGATCTAACATCCCCCCCCCCCCAAAAAAAAAAATGACATTCACAAAATGATACAAACATGAAGTATATGGGGAATGTAAAGTAAAAACTATTTTTGGGGGTATCTTTATCTATTATAAAAGTAGAGAATTTTGCAAAAAATTTTTGGTAAATTTGGTATTTTTTTATAAATAAAAATGAAATTTTTTGACTCAATTTTACCACTGTCATGAAGTACAATATGTGATGAGAAAACAATCTCAGAATGTAAGCGTTTTAAAGTTATCACCACATCAAGTGACACATGTCAGATTTCCCAAAAATGGCCTGGTCCTTAAGGTGAAATATGGCACGGTCCTTAAGGGGTTAAGGCGTTTTCCAAAAGTACAATATTGATGGCCTATCCAGCGCCCTCCAATCACGAGAGCAGGGGCACATGTTCCAGTGTTTAAATAGAGCACCTGCTTTACTCCAATCTATGGGACTGTCGGAAATCAGTACAAGCGCCAGGTTATGTTCGGCAGCCCCATGGAGTTGAATATCCGTGGCACCATTCACATGGAACATGGGCCCCCATTCTTGTGATCGGCAGACAATGTTTTCCATTTTTGCTTACTTCTAAGAATAATGCGGTCTGAAAGAAGAAGACGTCACCCAGCCAACAATACGATGACTACAGCCGGCAAATAGGTGTTGTAGCTACTGCCTCGAAACTTTTCACATTCTCTTCTGGTATGATCATATGGGTGCCGGACAATAGCCCCGCGGGCGGCCCGACGTGCACAGGACCATTGTAATCTATGATGATGTGAGCTCCCGTGCGCACAATTAATGCCGCTCCAGGACATATGGCCCGCTCACGGACTGTATGTTTCGGAGGGCATACGGTCGTGTGCAAGAGGCCTTAAGGGGATTTTTTAAGCTGTTATCAGTAGTGATTCACCGGCCCGAACACCCTGCAGGGATGAGGAACTTTTGTTGTTGATTAGTCATGCCTGAAACGCCTGCGCTGCAATTTTCTGTCTATTACTTATCATTGTGCAATGGGGACAGACATTGTTTTGAGCACAACACATGCTAGAAAACGCTGAATCGTGGCTCGTGACGAACGTGATGAATGGTCGATGGGGAAATAGTGGAAAGTGATTGAGAGCGATCAGGTCTGCGGCTATTGAACAGTCGCCAAAGAAAGACAATGGGCAAGATTTATTAAAAATGGTGCAATGAAAAAGCCGAGACGTCATCAATAGCAGCTAATCAGATTGCCTATATTACTAAGGCTACTTTCACACTTGCGTTGTTGTTTTCCGGCATTAAGATCCGGCAGAGATTCTCAATACCCGAAAAAATCTTTCCGTTTAGTCTTCATGCATTCTGAATGGAAAGAGATCCGTTCGGAATGCATCAGAATGTCTTCCATTCTGGCAGCATTCCGTTTTGGGACCGGACACAGAAGCTGTGGTTTTGTGCCCAGTAATAAAAATGGAAAAAAATAGATCACAATGTCACTGAAAACAATGTAAGTCAATGGTGACGGATCCGTTTTTTTAAGAGCCTAAAAAATCGGATCTGTCACCCATTGATTTTCAATATATTTAGTGACAGATCCGTTTTTTTCCATTTTGATTTCACACAACCGCATTCTAACGGAACGGATGCATCCTGATGTGCAAAATCAAAATGGATCCGTTTAATTTCGGATCCATTTTGGATCCTCGGACGGATCTCAATACTGGAATTAACAGCGCAAGTGTGAAAGTAGCCTACATCACAATAGCTTTATAACAACGCTAGAACCAGCCTTGAGCCTCATATGGATCCAGAGATTTTCCAGTTCATTGCAATCTTCAGCCTGGCAACTCAGTGGGCATGTCCTTTCTGCTGCAGCGCTCTCCCTGTAACTGCCTCAGCTTCTAACAGAATATATGGCTGGTGGCAGTCGAAGATTTAAGGCTCATGCACACTGCTGTTGCCCGCAAACAGCAGGTCCCCAATATAGGAGTACCGGCCATGTGCACCACGCATCACAGATATGGACCGGAAGGTCCGGTGTGGAACGGAGGCACGGAACCCGAAGCACTATGGTGTGCTTCCCTGGGGTTTCTCTCTGTGTCTTCGAACCGCAAAAAGATAGAACATGTTCAAGTTTTTTGCGGTGCGGACAGATCACGGACCCATTCAAGTTGAATGGGTATTGATCCGTCTGCAGAATCCACACAGATGTTGCCCGTGCATTGGGGACCGCAAATTGCCAACCAACGGCCGTGTGCATTAGCCCTTAAACTGAACGCGTTTGACCAGCTCAGCAACACAGCAAAGAAATAAGGAAAAGAACAAACAGCAGGTGGCGCTATACAGATACATTTTATTGACTAGCCCACCAGCTGTACTACATTTTTTATTACATGCAATTACAAAAGTATTCAGATCCAGGTGCTAGTTTGAAATATGTAGACTATGTTTCATGACACAACCCCTTTAATTCTATAAATTAGCTTTGATAAATGTCCCCAGCAGTGTAGTTGGAGAATGGAGGTGTCCGGGCGTGTGCCTGGTGGGCTTTCCACTTGTTTTGGCCAGGGTAGCAACCTGAAACTTTTGCCCAAGGTGAAAATCTAAAAGTGCTTTCAAGTCTGTATGAATTCTGTTTGGTACTCTAGCCATGGCTTAAAGGGATTCATCAGGATTTAAATATTGAAGGTCTATCTTCAGGGAGAGGAAGGAGAAGTGCATCATGGGTTTGGTTGGATACAAGGACAGGAAGTGCAACATAAAGGATGGAAACAACCAGAGGGTTTGGTTCATATGGTGAAAATGGGTCAAGAAGAGTCCAAATTAAAAAAAAAAAATGCATGGGGAAAAAATGAAAATGAGGTAAGGGTATTTTCACACTTGCGTTAAAGTTTTCCGGAATTGAGTTCCGTCCTAGGGGCTCGAAACCGGGAAAAAACTGATCAGTTTTATCCTAATACATTCTGAATGGAGAGAAATCCGCTCAGGTTGCATCAGGATGTCTTCAGTTCAGTCACTCTTACGGTATTTGGCCGGAGAAAATTCCGGAACACTTGCCGGAATGCCGGATCCGGCATTATTTCCCATTGAAATGCATTAATGCCAGATCCGGCACTAAGTGTACTGGCAAAACGGATCCGGTTTTCCGGTCTGTGCATGCGCAGCCCTTTAAAAATGCAAAAAAAAAAATACCGGATCAGTTTTTCTGTATGACACCGGAGTGACGGATCCGGTGTTTTAATGCATTTGTTCCGCATCTAGATCCGTCTACAAATGCTTTCCGTTTGCACACAGATTTCCAGATCCGGCAGGTGGAACTGCCGGTCAGATCCTCACAATGCAAGTGTGAAAGTACCCTAAGCAGCTACAGGAGCAGATCTGTTAAGAACCATAGTAATCCTGGAAAACCCCTTTAAGTACCATAAAGACTTCAACAATTGTAAACTATTGTAAAATTGCGCAGATTATTACTAATTAGAAATGAGCGAATCGATTCATAAGCCACCTTATAAATCTGCTATCTTGGATTATTCTCTATGGGTTTTACAAGGGATTTTCCCATAAAATTCTTTTTTGAAGCAATTATGGTAACAAAAGAAGCCAGATCACAAGGTATCCGGATTCTCAATGAGATTATGTACGTCAGAATTTTCTGCTACAAATTAAAAAAAAAGAGAGAACTCAGGCAATTTCTTCTCCCATTCTGTTCTTCTCTGCCGTCATGTACGTTATTTTGCGTATAGGCCGCTTTCACACAATGCGTATATGGTCCAGATTTTCTGTCCCGGAATCTACTGCTAATGTCAATGAATAGAGCTATTCACATGGACGTATAATTTCTATCAGTATATGAAATCCGCAGCATGTCCGAGTTTTGTGCCTAGTTGTTTCTAAATGCGCACATTACAGTCTATGGAAGTGCATCAAAAATGCACGGAGGAAGAAATAGGCATGTAAATCCTGATGAAATCCTGAAGCAATACTGACGGTATATCATCAGGAATCCGTGCATAATCCAGAGCCAAAATACTGACTGATTTCAATATGCTCGTGTGAAGGAGGCCTCAGGGAGTTTGTCAACAGAACATTCACCGATAAACCAGGTGCAGTAACCCAGTGGTTCACTGCTAAAGGGGGTTAAGTTGTATTTTTGTATTGTAATATGTTTATTAGTTTTTTTTCTAAACTGTACACAGAGTTAATATATAGCCCGTGGTATAGGTTGCGAGAGGGACTTCTGGTAATGAGTAGCTAGTAAGTGTGAAAGAGAGAGACAAGGAAGCACTCTTTAGCAGCGAACGGCCCCCCAAGAAGGGGATTGGAGGAGACAATGCCGAACTCCAGCTCCTGAGGGAGAAAAGCGCCTTTTCTCAGCTTTCCAAGCACAGCGCCGTACACTGCATAGCTTCTGTGCTTGGTATTGCAGCTCAGCCCTATTCACTTTAATGGGCCTGAACTGCGCCTAGGTCACGTGACCGATCAACGTGACATCACACAACCTAGGCTAATCTGCAAGAAGACTGAAGCGCTACTGCCTTCTCAAACATCTGATCGGCGAGGGTCCTGTGTGCCACGGGTCAGAGACTGATGAACTATCCAGAGGACAGGTCATCAGTAAAAAACACTACAAAAATCCCTAATGATAGTACGTACCGTACAGTGAAATAAGACTTTTTTTTACAATATTTCCAAAAATGAAAAACATGTTACAATTGGTGTACAAATCTTTGTACATGACTGTATAATACAGGTTAATTATATGCATGCATAGCCTCCAGTATTCAGAAAATCCACAACATCTCAAGAGTTAATTCACATGTTGCTGAGTCTCAGAGGCCTGGAGCATCATGAGTGGGGACCAGGGAGACAAGGCCCGGGTTGCCAAGAGACTATGGAAACAAATCCCAGGATCCTTAGGGATATTTCTCAGCAGATTTTGCTTCTTTTATTGTAAGGTGACATAGAAAAGTCCTGCAAAACTGTCTGCTATGAGGCTGCACCTGCTGATAGCACGCTCCCAAAATCACTGAGGGCCTCAGCATCAAGCAGAAGAGCATCCGGTGAATCAATCAGGTACGGGTTTCCAATAGATCAATCATCAGCTGCGAACCCATGTGCACATGGCTCATAACTGTATAATGCTGGGACTGTAATGACGGGGTGTAAGCGTGGAGAGCAATAGATATGGTTGTATCCTGAGTGTTCAGGATCATTCCGTTCCTCCGTTTCTTTAATTTAATCTTCTGTTGTGGGCAAAAAATTATTTTTCATTTTGATTTTATGGGCAAAAAAGAGAGAGAAAAAGATGGCGGAACAGAATAATAAAAAAAATAAAAACACAAAGAAAAAAAATGGGGCAAGAGTTTCAAACACCAAATGTGAATTCGATTCGGTGATTCTGAATGAGTGGCCTTTCCAAGGTGTAATGGATGGTGTTGAAATCCCAGGATCCTTCACTGCAGTATCCAACACGGTGACACCCATAGGTGTGTGGCCAATTATGGTACTGCAGCTCAGTCCATGCAAGGGAATAGAGCCGAGCTGCATTATGAGACACAGCCACATTCGTGTGGTCATTAATGTGTCAGATATTGCAGCAAAAGGGCCACATCCCCTTCTGCATGTGTGCAGTGCCCTGCAGCAAAGGTACTTTGGACTATGGACATTCACCCTTATTGCTACTATGCAAAGCCTTCAACTCCCTACTTTATTGCACTTTGAAGGGTTAAATTGCACCGTGATTTATGCTGTTGTGTGCATGTATTCTATTTCATATTGTTGTACTGCATTTATATGTTTATTGTACTATATTCTTACATAAAATCAACCCTACATCGTCTAGGATCTGCTGCCGTTGCTGGGTGGAAGTGGGACCATATTTGGTGGTACCGTCCACAGATCCACCAATTATGGTTGGATGTTATAAGGGTACTTTCATACTTTCACACTTGCGGCGTGTGGATCCGGCAGGCAGTTTCGTCCCACCAGATCCGGCATACCGCATGACAACTGAAAGCATTTGTAGACGGATCCGGCTTGCAGATCCGTCTAGAAATGCATTGCAAGTGCGGATCCGTCTCTCCGTTTGCCATGCGGATAGACAGATACGTCTTGTATTTTTTTCATAGTTTTAAAGGTCTCTGCATACGGATCTGTCCTTTAGTCGTTTCTTAATGCCGGATCCGGCACTAATGTAAGTCAATGGGACTTACCATCATTTGTTCCGGCATTTCAGGACGGAGATAAAACCGCAGCTTACTGAACTGATGCATACTGAACGGATTTCTCTCCATTCAGAATGCATGGGGATAATCCTGATCAGTTTTTTTTCCGGCATAGAGCCCCGAAGACAGAACTCTATGCCGGAAAAGAAAAACGCCAGTGTGAAGGTACCCTAACTCTCTACAATAAGTTATACCACGCCTCTATATCAATATCCTTGGAGATGGCATTACTGTCCATGTTCCCAGGTCCACCGCAACATGTAAGACATTGTATACTAAGATGTTTTATTAGAGCCATGAAAGCAGTTTCTTCAAGGGCCCCCTCTAGAGAAAACTGGGCCGAGGAATTCCATAGAATTATGTGCATGGAGGATATGATCGCGGTGGAGAATGGGCTGCCTTCCAATCAATATGGTCCCCGTGGTCTTCTTTATGACAATCTCCTGGGTACCATGCTTGGCTGGAGGGGGGTTTGTTCCCCTATACCCTGTAGGCTGTTTTATTGGTTGAGTTCTAAAATAACATATCATTTTTAACTGCTAACCTTGAAGTTGTGGCATAGTAGGCGATTTATAGAACTAGGCCTGTTCCTTCCCTTTTGTATCTAGTCTTGTTGTCTTACACGTAGGTGATGTTATTATTTGTCAGAACCACAATAGATACAAGAAGCTGTAGAACAAGCAGTTTTTTATTTTCTATTCATTCTTTTATACATTCTGTTTTTCCATTTTGTAATAAGACTGATTTGTGTCCCTTGGAACAAGTTTGTTTGTGTTGAAATTGATGATAATTAATAAAATCTCATTTTAATATATAAGAGACTTTATGGCTTTCTACCTATGCACAGTTTTGGATGGAAAAAAATAGACACACTGACCCTCTGGCTGTCTGGTTTAGCTCTGTCGTTTATGTCTGAAGACTTCTTTATGTCTGGGAAAACGGCTTAGTCGTTCCCATAGACTTGCACTGAAGCGCTATACAAGTCTTTGGGCTGAGTTTCTCCACTCCACTCCTCCCACTAGAAAGTTGTAGTTCAGCTAGAAACTGTATATAGGGAGAGCACTCAGATCCCTTAGTTGTCTGCGGAGAGGGACCATTGCTTAGTAGGAGAAATTCTGCCAGACTGCATGAGTGACCATAAGAAGACGCTGAGATGGAGATAGTCTGCCACAGATACTGGGTCACCAGACCTGTGACTCGGGAGCCAGCCGGACGACTGAGCCATAGACCTGCCCCACTAGCCTTTGACCAGCGTACTAGTCTTCTGAGAGAGAGGGACAGCTAGCTCAGGCCTTTCCTCAGCACCAAACCTTCTTCTACCAGAGAAGAGACTGGAGAAGCCAGCCCAGTGCCTCGTCCAACTCCTGGCACCCGACAGATCAGCAGTTTCAAGCTACTGCAGCACTTATGCAATCACAGCTTTGTCCTGTTCACTTGAATGAGAGAGGAAGCTGTAATTACCCTGGAACCTTCTACAATGTAGACGGTGTACAGGTAAAATAATGAAGGGGACCCAGGAGGGTGCGGGAAGTCGAATCTCCACCGATCTGATATTGATGATCTATACTGAGGACCAGGGGCGTAGCTAAAGGCTCATGGGCCCTGGTGCAAGAGTTCAGCTTGGGCCCCTTCCCTCAGTGCTTTGTGTTTCTTCCTATGCAGCACAAGGGTCTTTGGGCCCCCTTAGGCTCCTGGGCCCGGTAGCGACTGCTACCTCTGCACCCCCTACCCTATAGCTATGCCCCCGCTGAGGACAAGTCATAAAAACCAGACAATCTCTCTAATGTGCAATGGAGGGAGCTGGTAACTGCAGTATTCACTTAGGGGAGCAGCGCTGCAGTAACCAGCTCTCTCCACTACACAATAGATGGAGCTGTGGAGTTCCAGCACCGGAGCTACTCCAGAAATGCTGATTGCGAATAGTTGTGGGGTGTCAGACTGCAGCCAATGCAAACTGATGACTTATCCTCGGGATAGGTCATCAACTGTGAAATTCCAGAGAATCTCCAAGGCTATGATCATACACTGTGCACCTATTAACCTCAAAACACAGTGATAAAGCAGTTATTCCCTAGAGCAGCGCTCCCCAAACAGTGCCTCTCCTGCATTTGGCACCCCAGCTATTGACAGTTGCGCATAACTTCTGACGGCACCAGGGATGGCATGGGACGACTATAATTCGGTACAAGGGTCAGAACCGTGTCACTAGCAGTAAAAGCCATAGCAATAACTCATGTTTAAAAGGCTGATCACTCATTTGGATGACAGCTGTTCCTTCTGACTTCCCCAAGCACATGCATGCTCAGTTCAGCCGAGTGTGCATGTGTTCTGAATGAGAGGAGCCAAGTCTCCCAAAGTCTACTTTCCCTCTCAACATAACATGTTGGGAGAGAGTCGGGAGGCCCCCATATGCGTAAGATAGTCAGCCGACAGCCGGTCCTGCTGAGTTTGCACTTTTTTCTATTCTATACCTCTGCCCTAGAGACACGGCATTTACCCTTTGGCGCACACGTGTGCCACAAGCTGAAAATGCAGAATCCGGTAGAACACAGCAGAAGCCGCAGCACCCAGTGATTAGGGATTACTAAAGATTTTTTTATTGATATCAAAGTGCAAATTTCTGGAGCTGGAATGTGTTGACATCATTGGGATTGAGGAATAATTACGGCAGTGTCCTGAGGGACAATGAGCAATGGACGTTAAAAATGTCAGGAGCCTGAAAATAAAGGAAGTAAATGCAGCTCTATATTCAATGTGGACTAATTTGGAATGAACATTTAAAATATTCTGACCAGAACCTTGCGTCCACGTAAGGCCGTCATGGGCAAACACGGCAGGATCCCCAGTACCAAAGAGAAATCTCTCTCTGAGCCGTCATTGATCAACCCCTTGGGGCACATTTACTAAGGCCTCGTCCACATTTCCGTTTTTCACTGATTCAGTATTTTTTTACTGACCGTAGGTCAGTAGAAAAAAACACAGGGACGTGCACTACTTTGATCCGTGATGCGGACCAAGCACGCCCATAGAAGTCTATTGTTCAGTAAAAATCACAGACACACCGTACTGCGTCGGTTTTTTACTGAAGACTGACAGGAGATCCTTTGGAAATAAATTCTCCGCTGAGCAACATTAGTGAATTACGGATGACACACGGATGGTAAAAACGAACACACTGACCAACCACAGATCCTTCACGGACAGCTTCACGGATGAAACACGTGCGCTTTTTTCGGACGAGGCCTAAGACTTTCGACTAATTTAGGGGTAAAATAGCCACAAGTCCTCTTTTTCAACCGGCCATGCGACAATATTTAGTCGCATGGCCCGTTTTATGCTGTGTCCACCAGCTGGGTGTGATGGGAGCGGGTTGGCGCACGCCTCATCATAAATTAGACGAATCTAACAGCAGCGCAAGCGGGAAACTAAAACCGCCGTAAAAAGCTGGTCTTAGTAAATGTGCGTCACATGCCTAGTAGAGATGAGCTAACTTTAAAAAAAAGTTCGGCGTTCGGGTTGTGGTAACTTGCGCATCCCGTTATGGATTCCACTATCGCGGCATATGGAATCCATAAGGGGCGGCTGCCACCAACCCGAACTGTTGAACAGCCGAAGGACCTGGGGTGACGTCACGTCATGTGATCAGTGCAGGGGGCGTGGCTCAGCACTGGATTTGATCCTGTACTGAGCCACACCCCCTGCACTGATCACATGACGGTGACGTAACCCCAGGTCCTTTGGCTGTTCAACAGTTCGGGTTGGTGGAAGCCGCCCCTTATGGATTCCATATGCCGCGATAGTGGAATCCATAACGGGATGCGCGAGTTACCACAACCCGAACGCCGAACTTTTTTTTAAAGTTCGCTCATCTCTAATGCCTAGCTTGCACAAAACTTTATAACTTTTAGGGCATTTTGAGCGCTGCTTGTTACTTTCCAAAAGCAGGTGTAAAAGGGCGAGGAGTGGATTATGCGTGAACAGGCATAGCCTTGCTGGAGTAGTTCTGGTGCGCCATTCTATGGAAAGGCAATGCATTTTTCTGGGATCACCCCTTTGGGTACGCAGGGGGTTTTGGAGCTCTGGAGCACATGCCGGCGGTGCATGATTTCTCAGTAGGGAGAGGGAAAAAAGTGGCTAGCGTAAATTGTATATGACCACCTGAATGCAGTTCTTCAACTCCGCCATCTCCATATAGAACATATCCTAGTAGGACTGGCTAGTTCACCTCCACTTAACATGGGAATCTGGCTAGGGCGCCAGCAGCCGGATGATTTAAAACCAGAAATACAATGGGGGTCATTTACAAAGACCGACATTATATACCGGTCTTTGATTCCCCCACTATGCTGCTGAAGGATGCGTCTAATTTGTGACGAGGCCTGCACCGCCGGCAGTCTGTGCACCTGGTTTTTCACCAACATTTACACCTGTTAACAGACGTAAACAGACTAGTAAATTTGTTGTTTGTCAAAATATGGTTTAAAAAGTCGTAAAAAGTTATTTTTTATGAGCGAAGTTCATTGATTCGGCTGCTTTGTCGAATTTCACAAAGAAATTCGATTTGTGACGAATTACTTTGTCACAAAGCACATTCCTTTGTACGTAGCAGGCGTAATGACGGGGAACGGCGATCGTGCCGCGTTCATCATTGATCACAGCTAGGGATGAGCGAATCGACTTCGGATGAAACATCTGAAGTCGATTCGCATAAAACTTTGTTAGAATGTTTCGGCCCCGAGTTCGGGAAAAGGTTAGGCTCATCAGAGCCAATACATTCTAATACTATACGCTCGATCCGTACCGTATTCAAACGACATTTTAGGTGAATCGACTTCGGATGTTTCATCCAAAGTCGATTTGCTCATCCCTAATCAAGTCATCTGATGCTACAGTTGAGGCCTTTCATGGGGTTAATCAGATGGAAACAAAAAAAACATACTCACCTTATCCATTTGCTTGCAGAGAGGCCGTCGCAGCCATCTTGATTGAAGACACCGTGCGAAATCTCATGCAGTGACGTGATGACGTCATCACGCTGGCTGGGTGTGGTGACATCATCACTGATGACGTCACCGTGCCCGGCCAGCGCACTGGCGTGATGTCACACGTCACCCCGCAAGAGATTTTCAGTATCCAATCAAGGTGTCTGTGAGGGCCTCTCCGCTCTCGTGGCCACCTTGTGCCAATTTTGCCTTCGTCACATCTCTGTAGGAGATATTCTAACTCCGCTTGCTTCCAACCCCTACATAATACCAATGCTCTTGTAATAGCCCCCACTATGGCAGGTTGGCATTTGTGCAGCTGTACGTAAAGTGTATGATTGCTTTATCATTGTAAGGTACTAAGACGTGTAGTGTTTTCACTTCTCTCAATCATTAGGCTTCCTTCTTTTTTTGTGGCTTTTTTTAGCTTTTAAAATAAATCCATAAAACACCATTTTGTCAGGTTTTTAGGGAGTTTTTCAGAGGTTTTGCGGTTCTCAGTGGGGCTTTTGTGCAGAATTTTCCTTAGCAAAAAAAGCCAGCTGCAGATGGTAAAAGAAAGTGTGGGAAATATTAAACACAGCACACACATTTTTTGTAGTGGTGCTTTTTTTCTCCTTATGGCCTTATTCACACGTCCGTAGTGTTTTGCGGATCCGCAAAACACCTTGCCACCAGCCCTATAGAGATGCCTATACTTGTCCGCAATTGCGGGCAAGAATAGGACATGCTCTATATTTTTGCGGAGCTGCCGTCCTGAAGATCGTCAGCGCGCTGTGCAAATGCGGAGTGCACAGTGTGTGCTCTCCGCATCCATCACGTCCCCATTCAAAATGAACGGGTGCGGACGTAGATTGCGGACGTGTGAATTAGGCCTTAGATGTGGCTTTGGGTCAATTTTCGTTTTTAAATTGCAGCATGCAATTGACAGATCCAGCAAAAACACTGATGTGAAAGTAGCCTAAGGCCTCTTGCACACCAACGTATTGGTTCCGTTCCGTGCATTGGGGACTGCAATTTGCGGCACTCAATGCACGGGCAACGTCCGTGTGGTGGCCGGGATGGATCCGGACCTTTTCAACTTGAATGGGTCCGTGACTGGTCCCTTCCACAAAAAGATAGAACAAGCTTCCGTGGGGTTCCGTTCCGTGCTTCTGTTCCGCACCGCACCGCATCTCCGGACCCATTTAAGTGAATGGGTCCGCATCCGTGATGCGGAGTGCACATGGTCGGTGCCCTGTGTTTTGAGGAACTGCCGTATGCGGCCCGCAATATGGCCACGGGAGCACTATGGTCGTATGGCCTAAGAGTAAATGCACACGTTCAGGATTTATGTGCAGACAATCCGCACTGAAATCCGCAGGTGTTTGCAGGGAAATCCGTGCGGTCAATCCGCATCAATTGGTGCAGATTTGGTGCAGATTTTACTCTCCCCATTGAAGTGAATAGAAAAATAAAATAAATTGACATGCTGCGGATTTTAAATTCCGCACCGTAGGTCAAAATCCGCGCTGATAAAAATCCACAGTGTGTGCATGAGAAATTCAAATTCTCATAGAATACAATGTACATGACCTACGGTGCAGATTTTCAGCGCACAAATCCGCACGCAATCCTGATCGTGTGCATTTAGCCTAAGTCAACCAATACTTAGTATAAAGCTCTGCAATCATGTCTGTCCCTGCTCCCCATTTATCCTCCAGCCCGAGCCCCTGTGATCTATTAAAACAGTGAGACCGTCTTTGTTGCCCGTGGCAACCAATCAGATCAAGGCTTTTATTTTTCCCGAGCAGTTTAAGAAATGAAAGCTGAGCTCTGACTGGTTGCTATGGGTTACAAGGACAGTTTTACTGTTAGGCAGTTTTGCAATATGCGGAACTTCCTTTAAAGTGGGTTTATACTGACTAGCCCTTCACCGTGGTGCAGCAACAGGACGATTAGGTTTCACATTTACTCTGCATTTTAAAAATGCTGTTGTGACCAGTTTCTTCCACGTAAACCAGTCTATGTTTACAATGTTGGGTTGGGTAACGTTCAGGTTTCGTGACCACAGCAGCCGATCACGCCATTGTGCTGTGAACAAAGAAAAACTTTATTGCCCATAGCGACCAATCACAGTGCCTCTTTTATTTGTCAAG
Organism: Bufotes viridis; assembly: GCA_033119425.1. Lineage (NCBI taxonomy): Eukaryota > Metazoa > Chordata > Amphibia > Anura > Bufonidae > Bufotes > Bufotes viridis. The sequence continues at coordinate 556,483,240 of CM065590.1, read as the reverse complement.
AGAAGAAAACAAAATGAAAGCTGCGCTCCGATTGGTTGCTATGGGTTGTACAGAATTTTTTTTTAGAACTCCTTTATAACCCCCAAAAAGAAGGACACCATACTGGGGAGGTTGCCAGAGGTTACCGATCCCGAGTGTAGTGTGTAGTGAGGCCCTATGTCCTCAGCCCTCTAGGCAGCTCTGCAAGGGGAGGCAACCAGTCCTGCTCACATTCTAGGACACAGGGGCAAGTGTGCGACTGCGACCGGCAGGTGAAGTGGGCCCGCAGCCCTGCCGAAATAATTTAATCTGGGCAGGCTGGCAGCAGTGGCGGCGGCGGCAGGGCACATGGAGATGAGCGCTTCCATTGTGTAAGCGTTCATCTCCATAGTCATCTGCATCACCATCCTCAGGACAGCGATACAGATGGCTGTGCTGCGGCCGTGCAGGGGAGGGAGGCACAAGGCCCGCACCCTATCAGAGGCCGGTACTGGCACATGATGGGGGGGCATGGAGAGGCACTTGTTACTGGCACATGATTGGGGGGGCATCTATGGGGGGCACTTGTTACTGGCACATGATTGGGGGGGCATTTATGGGGGACTCTTGTTACTGGCACATGATTGGGGGCACTTGTTACTGGCTCATTATTGGGGGGCATCTATGGGGGCACTTGTTACTGGCACATGATTGGAAAGGTGAGGCACTTGTTACTGGCACATGATTGGGGGGGCATCTATGGGGGGCACTTGTTACTGGCACATGATTGGGGGGCATCTATGGGGGGGACCTCTTATTGGTACATTATTGGGGGTACTTTTTACTGGAACATTATTGGGGGGCATCTATGGGGGCACTTCTTACTGGCACATTATTGGGGGGCACTATCGGGGCTTTTACTGAGGCAACATGAAAGGGTATTTAATATGATAGGCTCTGTGTGGTACTAGTATTATCAGGGGGTTTATCTGTTTCTGCAGTATAGTATTAGGGAGCACAGCGGCACAGTATTGTGGGTTGGGCCGGGCCCAATTCAAAGTTTGCCCTGGGGCCCATAGAACTCTAGTTACGCCACTGCTAGGGCAGGTTGCTGGCGGCACATCATATCATGGGCAGTACACAGTGAGATAAGCCTCATCTAAAGGCTTTCTGTAAATCAGCAGCAAAACAGCTCGGAGCGATGCAGATTTGCCAGGTGACAGATGAGAAAACCGCTCTCATCTGTGTCACAAGCCATCAATAATGTAAATACACAGTAATATACAGGATGTTGCATTAGAAAACTGCTGCTTGTAGCTTTCACCATGTTCATCCATAGAAATGCGTCATTTTTACAATCACATTCAGACATTTTCACAATTTGTACGCCTGTCTTGATATCCCCTGTGCCGCTGGAGGATGCTCTTAATTTATGAGAAGGCACAGGCCTTGTGGGTGACGTAGATTTCAGTTACCATTTACGCCAGAAAATGATGGTGTAAATGAAGACAAGTGTACCGGAGCCATTGGCCCCGCCAATACTATGGCCCCTTTTTTGAAAGTAGTAAGAACGGCATCAAAATGGCATTAAAAAACACAAAAAATGGCATATAAAAACTACTTGCAGTCTTCAATGCACATCCAGTCCCCTCATGTAAACTGTAAACTTCCTGCATGGACAGGATGACATGCTCTTCTGCAGCCAACAACTGGCCTCAGACGTGACATGTCCAAAAATGACAGGTGACCCAGCAGCGACTGCAGAGGACCCATCCATGCAGGATGTTTACATGTGGGGGACTGGAAGTCCACTGAAGACAGAACGGGTAAGTATAGTGCTTTTCACAGGTCCCACTGGGGGTGGAAAGGGATAAAAAAAGAAATAGAAAATCCCGAACAACACCTTTTTGTCCATGGGAACCCCATATTTTCACTTAATTCAGAAAGGTACTGATTAAAAAAACACAACTCTAAAACAGGATATCTATGCTCTTGTCCTATTCTCCGGAACTACCATAGAAACGAATGAAACCACAGACCCAAAAAGAAACCAAATCAGCCATGAGGAAAACACCCAAACAACTACGACCAGATACTTCATAAATACGGATCCATGATTTGAGTAGTGATGAGCGGCAGGGGCAATATTCGAATTCGTGATATTTAGCGAATATTTGGGCGAATATTCGCCATATATTCGAAAATGCGCGTATTCGTAATCTCCAGTCATTATTTTCTTGATTGCAAAAATTCGCATATAAAAATTTGCATAGAATTGGCATAAAAATTCGCATAAATTGGTATTTAAAAGGTATCTTTTAAATACCAGTTTATGCGAATTTTTGTGCAAATTTTTTGCGAATTTTCGCAATCAAGAAAACAATGTTTTCATTTTTTTCGTAAATTGAACAAAACATTGCCAGGACATTTGAATGGTTTTGTTCACATTGAATGTTTTTATACATGTCAGTTTCTTCTGCACATAACTTTTTTCAGTATGCACCATAATCCAACAGATCCAGATAAGTACCGTTTTTAGTCCATGGACATCAGTGGTTTGACTTAGGGGTTGTCCCATGAAGACAACTAATCTCTTTATTCACAGGATAGGGGATAAGTGTCTGATTGCTGGGGAACCCCTAAATCCCTGTAATGGGGGGCCCCATGCTCCCCGTTTGAATGGAGCGGCAGAGATGCATGTCCACCGCTCCATTCAACTCTATGGGACGGCTAGTACAAAAGCTTGGCTATCTCCGGTAGCCCCATAGAGTTGTATAGAGCTGCAGCACCCATGTTTGAGCGCTGCCCCATTCAAACTAAAGAGCACGCCCCTTGTTTTTGTGGTTGGCAGGGCCCCCAGTTGTCGGACCCCTGACGATCAGGCACTTATCCTGTCCTGTGTTTGCATGGTTCTCATGTGCCTATTTGTCCTTTCTGTATCATCTGTATTTCAGCAACATTACAAAAGCAAAAAAAAAAAATATATATAACATCTTAAAACAATATGGAACAAAAACAGATACAATATGGAAGCAAAAATCAGAGTGAATTATAAAACAAAACTATTGGCATTACGCATTTCAATCCTAAAATCCAGAACACATGAAAGCCAAATGTGTTTCTGCTTGAAATGAATTACACGGGCATCATCCACGATCAGGTTAGGGAAGCCACCACGTACACTTACCATGGTGATCCTAGGATGTCAACCTCTTCACTGCTCAATCCAAAACTTATGGAACTGTACAGGACTTGTGTTTGTCTCTTGTGTTTGCTTCTAAGCCCCGTCTCACGTTTTTCTACCTCAGCATGTCAGTTTCTTTGTTTCTCTTCCTTATCTGCATGTCTATTTTATGAGAAAAAAAAACATAAGAGTATTGAAAGTTGTCAAACTGGAATCCCGGGTTTAGCCCTGCCCTACACAACATGACTACACAGCTCCTTCCGCCCTGACTCATCTGAACATGTGAGAGGCTTCAGTGACCAGACCTGACTCCTTACTGGAAGCGCCAACAATGGCCGTCAAGTTTCTTCCTTCATTGTTAGAAACAAGGAAGTAAATCGGTCAGAAATAGGCTCACTTTCATGGTCACCTCTGCTCTGGGAAAATATTGCTTGTTGCAACAACTCTCTTGCTCATAACCGGAAACAAATAATTTGTGCAGTACGTTGACCGCTGAAAAAATACATAGATCTGGGTATAGCAAATCTGTCTATATTGTATATCGGGGGATCTATTTGACCCTGTCAGGAGGCTGTGAGTCCCACCTATCACTCGCTCGCGTGACGCAGGCTGCAGGCAACTCCAGGTTTAAGTGTGCCTTAATTTTGATCTATGGGTAACATTCAGGTGCACCTGTGCAGCCTGCGTCACATGAGTCAGTGATAGGTGGGACCCACAGCCTTCTCCCTCCCATTGTATGTGTGATTTCACGCTGGAGGTAACCTGGGAGCTGTTCGCTGTGTGTCGGACTTTATGTCCCTGTACTTGCCCATACGGCACAGGTAGATTAGCGTTAGGTCCCGTGCCTCCTTGAGATACCATGACGGGGTGCATGGGCTCCGGTTTGTTCTTGATATAAGAATATATTGGCTAAAGTCTCATTTTAATATCAGTGTGAGGATATAGCCATATATTGTCAATTACATTTACCATTGTAGTGCACCGTTTTTTTGGAAGCTCCTGTCTGATGGTAGCTGTGGGGCTCTTGATGCTAGAGGAATGTGGTGGTGGGGTGCAAGGCAGGAGTCCTAGATAATAGGGCATGGCGGATTGATGGTGGAGTCAATGACCAGGCCAGTTTGGATAAAACAAATACAGTCTGTTTTTAATAAATAGATGATGGGAGTTGGAGTACATATAGCAGCAGTAGGCTCAGTTATGAGGTATATCACAGAGTAGGCTTTTCTCAATAGTTGTTTATGGGCAGTAGTAATGATGCTAGTAGTAATCCTTCCCAAATCTCTCTCTGTGAGCGCTAGCAATCTTCCTAAATAACAACAGGTGAGCAATTCCGTTCTCATCAATACTTTCTGCAATGGCCAGGCTGCGGGGTTCAGATCTCAAATTTGGATGTCCAGTCCGTTTCCAAAGTGTGGTGTGCTCCAAGCTATATACTATTTCCACAAGCAGTAAAGACCTTTTCCATAAACGTGTGTTACCTTATTGTCTTCGCAACACTGCCTTATGTGGTTTCAAACCTCCTCTCAGTAGTAGTTTCTCCGTTTAGTTGCTTCCCTTTGGTAGCTCTTCCAATCCACTAGGTACTTTTCAGCAGCTCACAGATACACGTGTTGAATCTTGCTCTGCTGGCTAGGCACCCTGTACTCTGCAAGTTGGGGGGCTAGAATCTCAGAAGCAGCCTATCTCCCAGCAACCTAACCAGGACTGCCAGTGTTAGCTATTGACTGCCTAAGGCAGCCATTAGGGATAAATGGTGTGTAAAGAATTGTGTACTTTAACAACAATGGATCACAATGGAACAATGGATCACAATGGAACAATGGATCACAACATTAGCATAAGGTTAACTCTTTTGCAGCTATCCCCTGCGTCACTGCAGACCTAGTGGAGACATTTTTTTCCCGAAAAAATATTCCATTGTTGCAAAATGTTTGTATGCATGAATGCAGAATAAAGACAGATTTCCAAAAAAGTGGTTCTTACAGACTATTATGGCTCATTCAAACATTAGTGTTTTGGTAAGTGATTTCCATCAGTGATTGTGAGCCAAAACCAAGAGTGGAGCCTACACAAAGACATAAGGTCTAAGGGAAGGATCTGCTCCTGTTCTGTGTTTAGAGCCGCACCTGGTTTTGGCTTACAAATCACTGATGAAAATCACTTACAGAACACTGACGTGTGAATGAGGCTTTAGGCTGGGGATACACAAAAAAGCCAAAAAGATCCGGGAATAAAAAATATCACTTTATTGAATTCATTTAGTTAAAAAAATAGTATTACCATATCTAAAACAAACATATATCCATGGTTGGTAAAAGATTTACATTGAGGCCATATAATCCACCAGTACAGAAGTATATGTAACCGCAGCAGTTATAGTGTTAGTATGTCGCTAAACTCCGGGGAAAATTCCCCTAACAGCTAATAAAGTCCTGCTAGCAGAATGATTTAAACAATAAAGTGACAGTGCATATAACATCAAATGTCCTACTAGCATTACAGGAACCAATGAATAGAGTCGCATACCTAGCACAATACATTGCAATCTCGGCACCTCCTGTATCCTCCCGACGTACGTTTCGCCTATATCCGGCTTTCTCAAAGGCTGGGGATGGCAACTGGTCTGTGACACCAAAGACTATATAAAACTGGTATCTCTGTGTCCAGCAGACCAGCACAATAAAGTTAATGTGTTGTTTTATCACATGGGGCACTGTGTTCCCTAAAAAGCAATGGCCGAACTGCTGCTTTTTCTTTATCCTGCTTCCCAAAAAGCAAAATAAAAAAGTTGCATGTAACCCAAAATAGAACAAAATAATTCCTCACACATCTCTGTAGAGAGAAAAATATATAACGAATGGTTCTCAGAAAATAACTGTACTACTGCCCCAAAGGTTGATCTAATGGGGAGCCATTTGTTCCCAGTGCATTTTGTATAGACAAAAGGGGTCATGTATCATCAAACTGGTGTAAAGTAGAACTGGCCTAGGCTACTTTCACACTGGCGTTTTGGCTTTCCATTTGTGAGATCCGTTCAGGGCTCTCACAAGCGGTCTAAAGCAGATCAGTTTTGCCCCAATGCTTTCTGAATGGATAAGGATCCGATCAGAATGCATCAGTTTGGCTCCGTTCTGTCTCCATTCCTGGAGGCGGACACCAAAACGCTGCTTGCAAACTGATCCGTCCTGACACACAATGTAAGTCAATGGGGACGGATCCGTTTTCACTGACACAATAGAAAACGGATCCGTCCCCCATGGACTTTCAATAGTGTTCAAGGCGGATCCTTTTTTACTATGTTCATGATAAGACAAAGGGATCCGTTCTGAATGGATGCATGCGGTTGTATTATCAGTGCAGAACCGTCTGTGCAGAAACATGACGGATAGGCACCAGACGCCAGTGTGAAAGTAGCCTTAGTTGCCTCTAATAACCAATCAGATTCCACCTTGACGGCTTCTTTGAAAAATAAAAGATGGAATCTGATTGGTTGCTATGGGCAACTAAGCCAGTTCTACTTTACACCAGTTTGATAAATACCCCCCAAAGGTTCATTTTGTAGAATTCTTTCTCACAAAATGACATTCTTTGTGACAAAATTAACAGAATTGTATTTTGTTGCGCAACATTCATTTTGTGACATGTCATTTTGTGACACAGAATTCTACTAAGTGCAATGTAACAAATGGCGCCCCATAGTTACATGGAATTCATTTTTAGAGTTGAGCGAACCCGAACTGTATAGTTCGGGTTCGTACCGAATTTTGGGGTGTTCGGGACCCGGACCCGAACGTTTTCAAAAAGGTTCGGGTTCGGGTCCGTTGTTCGGCGATTTCTTCCTGCTTTCTGAAGGGCTGCACAGAATCCATCACAGCCATGCCTACTAATGGCATGGCTGTGATTGGCCAAGTGCAGCATGTGACCCAGCCTCTATTTAAGCTGGAGTCATGTAGCGCTGCCCGGCACTCTGCTCTGATTAGTGTAGGGAGAGGACGCAGCTTCTGTCAGGGCGAGATTAGGCAGGGAAAAGTCAGCAAAAACACCTAATGAAGTGATCGATCTACAGCTGTGAATCATTCAACTTCTGCTAGTTAATTGCTCGTTGGTTTTTAGGCTGCACAGAGCGTTTTTCTGTCACTTTTTTCTGGGGTGATCAGCGGCCATTTTGTGACTTGTGGTGCACCAGAACAAGCTGCCACCAAGTCCATCAATCCATCAATACTAGTTTTTTTTTTTTGCTATATCCTACATCAGGGGCTTGGCTGTGCTTATTGTCACCCCTAGAAACTCAGGATAGAAATTTCTATATTTTATTGAGGGGTTAAATTCAATTGCCAAAATAGCAATCCCCTAAATCTGGTGTTCTAGCTTTGGATAGCCAAGTGTAATACTGTCTGCTGTCTGGCAAAGGATAGATTATTTTCTGTGGTGAAATTTAATTGCCAAAATAGCAATCCCCTAAATCTGGTGTCCCATCAGTGGCTGGCAAAGGATATATTTTGTTCTGGGGTGAAATTCAATAGCCAAAATAGCAATACCGTAAATCAGTGGTTTCAACAGTGGCTGGCCAAGTTTAATAGTGTCCGGCAAAGGATATATTTTTTTTCTGGGGTGAAATTCAATTGCTAAAATAGCATTACCATAAATCAGTGGTTTCAGCTGTGGCTGGCCAAGTTTAATAGTGTCCTGCAAAGGATAGATTTTGTTCTGGGGTGAAATTCAATTGCCAAAATAGCAATCCCCTAAATCTGGTGTCCCAGCAGTGACTGGCCAAGTTTAATAGTAGAAAAAGTAAGTAAGACGGCTCCACCTGTCAGTATTGATGGTGGAGGTGCAACAGCTGGGTGTACTGACTCACCCTGTCAGCAATAGTAGGAGAAAATGAAAAGAGGAGCAGCTGGCACACTCTTATCTGGGATAAAATTGTAGGTTTTATTGAATCGATTAAAATAGAAGATAAAAAAGGGATAATATTACATGAAGAGTTGAAAGGTAATGTTAAAAGGACAATTATGTCTTAGTATTCAGAGATACATCTGGTACAGTAACGTAAGTAATGCTGCTTACTGAGGAAGGGACACAGTCCCGAAATGCGTTTAAGCTGTAGGGGATATAGCAGGACTCACACTATCATATCCAAAACACGCATGAATACAAGACCGATACGAAGTCAAATTGTGCCGGAAGAAAAAAGCGCGCGAACGGGAACCACGAGGACGCCGAGATCAAGCTGCAAGGGAAGAAGCCACATACAGGAAGATTGGAACCCCACGAGGACGCCGAAGACCGCGATCAACTACACCACAGAAGGAAGCACCGGCCGGTAAGTGAGCTCTGCGCCATAGACAGTGTGGGACGCCGCACCGAGGCACAGTACACCGTCTTCCTTCTACAGACTACAGTTAATAGAGACATATCTTAGCTGCCCCAGCGGACTCTGACCAAAAAGGACTAAGCTTTTTTACTCTGGCCATTTTACCTTTATATGACTTTACACTAATTTTAGTCTATACCCATCATTCAATATTAACCCATTCCTTTCTTACGTTACTGTACCAGATGTATCTCTGAATACTAAGACATAATTGTCCTTTTAACATTACCTTTCAACTCTTCATGTAATATTATCCCTTTTTTATCTTCTATTTTAATCGATTCAATAAAACCTTACAATTTTATCCCAGATAAGAGTGTGCCAGCTGCTCCTCTTTTCATTTTCTCCAAGTTTAATAGTGTCCGGCAAAGGATAGATTTTGTTCTGGGGTGAAATTCAATAGCCAAAATAGCAATACTGTAAATCAGTGGTTTTAGCTTTGGCTGGCCAAGTTTAATAGTGTCCGGCAAAGGATATATTTTTTTCTGGGGTGAAATTCAATTGCCAAAATAGCAATACCATAAATCAGTGGTTTTAGCTGTGGCTGGCCAAGTTTAATAGTGTCCGGCAAAGGATAGATTTTGTTCTGGGGTGAAATTCAATTGCCAAAATAGCAATCCCCTAAATCTGGTGTCTCAGCAGTGACTGGCAAAGTTTAATAGTGTCCGGCAAAGGATCGATTTTGTTCTGGGGTGAAATTCAATTGCCAAAATAGCAATACCATAAATCAGTGGTTTTAGCTATGACTGGCCAAGTTTAATAGTGTCCGGCAAAGGATAGATTTTGTTCTGGGGTGAAATTCAATTGCCAAAATAGCAATACCATAAATCTGGTGTCCCAACAGTGACTGGCCAAGTTTAATAGTGTCCGGCAAAGGATAGATTTTTTTCTGGGGTGAAATTCAATTGCCAAAATAGCAATACCGTAAATCAGTGTTTTCATCTTTGGCTGGCCAAGTTTAATAGTGTCCGGCAAAGGATAGATTTTTTTCTGGGGTGAAATTCAGTTGCCAAAATAGCAATACCGTAAATCAGTGATTTCAGCTGTGGCTGGCCAAGTTTAATAGTGTCCGGCAAAGGATAGATTTTGTTCTAGGGTGAAATTCAATTGCCAAAATAGCAATCCCCTAAATATGGTGTCCCAGCAGTGGCTGGCCAAGTTTAATAGTGTACGGCAAAGGATAGATTTTTTTTCTGGGGTGAAATTCAATTGCCAAAATAGCAATACCGTAAATCAGTGATTTCAGCTGTTGCTGGCCAAGTTTAATAGTGTCCGGCAAAGGATATATTATTTTCTGGGGTGAAATTCAGTTTCAAAAATAGAAATACCGTAAATCTGGTGTTCCAGCTGTGACTGGACAAGTTTCATAGTGTCCGTCAAAGGATATATTATTTTCTGGGGTGAAATTCAGTTGCAAAAATAGCAATACCGTAAATCTGGTGTTCCAGTTGTGACTGGACAAGTTTCATAGTGTCCGTCAAAGGATATATTATTTTCTGGGGTGAAATTCAGTTGCAAAAATAGAAATACCGTAAATCTGGTGTTCCAGCTGTGACTGGACAAGTTTCATAGTGTCCATCAAAGGATATATTATTTTCTGGGGTGAAATTCAGTTGCAAAAATAGCAATACCCAAAATCTGGTGTTCCAGCTGTTGCAGGCTAAGTGTAAATATGTGCCTAAAAGGGTATATTACACTCAGCGTGCATCTCCAAGTGTATTTCTTTACGTTAAAGGGTATATTACAGTAAGTGTTAAAATACAGCATAATCCTCTACATTTGCACACACTGTTTTGCATCTCTAAGTGTATTTCTTTCTGTTAAAGGTTATATTACACAAAGTGTTAAAATATAAGTGCTGAAAGCAGATCCCTATATATTTTTTCACACGCTACTGTGCATCTCCAAGTGTAAATCTGTCCGTAAAAGGATAACTTTCATCCAGGGCCTAAATACTAGGCCTACAATTGATATTCCCCTAAATCTGTGGTTACTGCTGTGCCTGGATTAGTGTAATACGATACATAAATAGATAGCCAGATAGTGTTAGGTGCCTGTATAAAAAGGCCTGAATTTGAATTCAATACATTGGGCCAAATATTTTTTTTCTTATTGTGGTGAACGGTAACAATGAGGAAAACATCTAGTAAGGGACGCGGACATGGTCGTGGTGTTGTTAGTGGACCCTCTGGTGTTGGGAGAGGACGTGGCCGTTCTGCCACAGCCACACGTCCTAGTGAACCAACTACCTCAGGTTCCAGTACCCGCCAGAATTTACAACGATATTTGGTGGGGCCCAATGTGTTCTAAGGATGGTAAGGCCTGAGCAGGTACAGGCGCTAGTCAATTGGGTGGCCGACAGTGGATCCAGCACGTTCACAACATTATCTCCCACCCAGTCTTCTGCAGAAAGCGCACAAGTGGCGCCTGAAAACCAAGCCCATCAGTCTGTCACATCACCCCATGTATATCAGGGAAACTGTCTGAGCCTCAAGTTATGCAGCAGTCTCTTATGCTGTTTGAAGACTCTGCTGACAGAGTTTCCCAAGGGAATCCACCTAGCCCTTCCCCAGTGGTGGAAGACATAGAATGCACTGACGCACAACCACTTATGTTTCCTGATGATGAGGACATGGGAATACCACCTCATCAGAGTCGGCACGAAACACAGGTGTCAACTGCTGCATCTTTTTGCAGTGTGCAGACCGAACAGGAGGCCATCAGAGTCTGAAGCGAGGCATTAACGTTCTGAACCTTAGCTCAACCTGCATGACTAGGCATCTACATGCAAAGCATGAACTGCAGTGGAGTAAACACCTTAAAAACAAGGAACTCATGCTCCTCCTGCTCCCTCTTCTCCTGCTGCCTGGGCCTCTTCCTCCGCCTCGGGAGGAACTTTGCCACCAACACCACCACCTCCGTCACCAAGCATCTTCACCATGTCACACGGCAGCGTTCAGCTCTCCATCTCACAAACCTTGGAGAGAAAGCGTAAATTCCCACCTAGCCACCCTCGAGCCCTGGGCCTGAATGCCAGCATTTCTAAACTACTGGCCTTTGAAATGCTGTCATTCAGGCTGGGGGACACAGACAGCTTCAAACAGCTGATGGCGATTGCTGTCCCACAGTATGTTGTTCCCAGCCCCCACTACTTCTCCAAAAGAGCCGTGCCTTCCCTGCACAACCAAGTATCCGATAAAATCAAGTGTGCACTGCGCAACGCCATCTGTGGCAAGGTCCACCAAACCACAGATACATGGACCAGTAAGCATGGCCAGGGACGCTATATCTCCCTAACTGCACACTGGGTAAATGTAGTGGCGGCTGGGCCCCACGTGGAGAGTTCTTTGGCGCACGTCCTTCCGCCACCAAGGATCACAGGGCATCATTCTTTGCCTCCTGTAGCCTCCTCCTCCTACTCGGCTTCCTCCTTCTCTGCTTCCACCAGCTCATCCAGTCAGCCACACACTTTCACCACCAACTTCAGCACAGCCCTGGGTAAACGTCAGCAGGCCGTTCTGAAACTCATATGTTTGGGGGACAGGCCCCACACCGCGCAGGAGTTGTGGCGGGGTATTGAACAACAGACCGACGAGTGGTTTCTGCCGGTGGGCCTCAAGCCCGGCAGGGTGGTGTGCGATAATGGGCGAAATCTCGTCACAGCTCTGGGACTAGCCGGTTTGACGCACATCCCTTGCCTGGCGCATGTGCTGAATTTGGTGGTGCAGAAGTTAATTCACAACTACCCCGACATGTCAGAGCTGCTGCATAAAGTGCGGGCCGTCTGTGTGCGCTTCTGGCATTCACATCCTGCCGCTGCTCGCCTGTCTGCGCTACAGCGTAACTTCGGCCTTCCCGCTCACCGCCTCATATGCGACGTGCCCACCAGGTGGAACTCCACCTTGCACATGCTGGAGAGACTGTGCGAGCAGCAGCAGGCTATAGTGGAGTTTCAGCTGCAGCACGCACGGGTGAATCGCACTGTGGAACAGCACCACTTCACCACCAATGACTGGGCCTCCATGCAAGACCTGTGTGCCCTGTTGTGCTGTTTCGAGTACTCCACCAACATGGCCAGTGGCGATAACGCCGTTATCAGCGTTACAATACCACTTCTATGTCTCCTTGAGAAAACACTTAGGGCGATGATGGAAGAGGAGGTGGCCCAGGAGGAGGAGGAGGAGGGGGAAGAGGGGTCATTTTTAGCACTTTCAGGCCAGTCTATTAGAAATGGCTCAGAGGGAGGTTTTTTGCAAAAGCAGAGACCAGGTACAAATGTGGCCAGCCAGGGCCCACTACTGGAGGACAAGGAGGATGAGGAGGAGGTGGAGGAGGATGAGGATGAAGCAGGTTCACAGCGGGATGGCACCCAACGCAGCTCGGGCCCATCACTGGTGCGTGGCTGGGAGAAAATGGAGGACGATGATATGCCTCCCACAGAGGACAGCTCGTCCTTAACTCTGGGCAGCCTGGCACACATGAGCGACTACATGCTGCAGTGCCTGCACAACGACAGCAGAGTTGCCCAAATTTTAACGTGTGCGGACTACTGGGTTGCCACCCTGCTGGATCCCCGGTACAAAGACAATGTGCCCACCTTACTTCCTGCACTGGAGCGTGATAGGAAGATGCGCGAGTACAAGCGCACGTTGGTAGACGCGCTACTGAGAGCATTCCCAAATGTCACAGGGGAACAAGTGGAAGCCCAAGGGAGCAAGAGGTCGCCAACACAGCTGTGTCACGGCCAGCTCCTCTGAGGGCAGGGTTAGCATGGCAGAAATGTGGAAAAGTTTTGTCTCCACGCCACAGCTAACTGCACCACCACCTGATATGGAACGTGTTAGCAGGAGGCAGCATTTCACTAACATGGTGGAACAGTACGTGTGCACACCCCTCCACGTACTGACTGATGGTTCGGCCCCATTCAACTTCTGGGTCTCCAAATTGTCCATGTGGCCAGAGCTAGCCTTTTATGCCTTGGAGGTGCTGGCCTGCCCGGCGGCCAGCGTTTTGTCTGAACGTGTATTCAGCACGGCAGGTGGTGTCATTACTGACAAACGCAGCCGCCTGTCCACAGCCAACGTGGACAAGCTGACGTTCATAGAAATGAACCAGGCATGGATCCCACAGGACTTGTCCATCCCTTGTGCAAAATAGACATTTATAACTACCTTCCCTTAACCATATATTCTTGTACTCCAGAGCACTTCTTTATTGAATCCTCTATTTTTAATTTTACCATTATTTTGCGGGGCAACCCAAAGTTGAATGAACCTCTCCTCCGTCTGGGTGCCAGGGGCCTAAATATCTGAAAGTGGCCTTCTCCGTTGGTGGGTGACATGAAGCCTGATTCTCTGCTTTGGGACCTCTCTCCTTTGTCTGGGTGTCAGGGGCCTAACTTTCACATACTTGCATGCTGTCTTGGTGGCAGACATTTAACACTTTTTACTGTCTAATGACCGCCCCATTGTCTGGGTGTCAGGGGCCTATCTGTCGTTTAATAATTTGTTGTCTTGGTGGGAGATATTAAACTCTTTTTACTGTCATGACCGCCCCATTGTCTGGGTGTCAGTGGCCTATATTTCGTTTAATTGCTTGCTATCTGGGTAAGAGACATTAAACTCTTTTTACTGTCAAATGACCTCTCCTCTGTCTGGGTGTTAGGGGCCTACATAAATAATAATGGCCTGTTCCATTGCAGGTTGACCTGAGGCCTGTGTTGCTGTTACAGGACCGCTCTCCTCTTTGCGGATGCCATGGCCCTGAGTCTGTGAATGAGGCCTGTGATGAGAACTTCAACTCCCATAGCATTCCCATCTGATGCCACCCCAATCTCCTCTTCCACCTCCTCCTCCTCCAAGTTGCCAATTGATATTGGTTAATTTTTATTTATTTTATTTTAAGTCATTTCCCTATTCACATTTGTTTGCAGGGGATTTACCTACATTTTGCTGCCTTTTGCAACCCTCTAGCTATTTCCTGGGCTATTTTACAGCATTTTTAGTGCCCAAAAGTTCGGGTCCCCATTGACTTCAATGGGGTTCGGGTTCAGAGTGAAGTTCGGGTCGAGTTCGGATCCCGAACCCGAACATTTTCGGGAAGTTCGGCTGAACTTCTCGAACCCGAACATCCAGGTGTTCGCTCAACTCTAGTCATTTTGTTACATAGAATTTTATTTTATCAGACAAAATGTCATTTTGTGGCAGAATTCATTTTGTGACATAAAATTTTTTTGGTAGAATTCTGTCTATACAAAATGCACTGAGAACAAATGGTGCCCCATAGATCGAAATTCAAACCAAAAAAGACCCTTGACAGAACAGACCCAGGTTTAAACAATACTACTTGGTTCAATATCCTAGAAAAGAGGCAATCTAATACCTGTTTTTGGTCATTATGACTTTATTTAAAACATAACATTTATTGCTCACTTTAAGATCATCAAACTGCTCAACAAAAAAGGCTTTTAAAAAAAAAAAAGATTGAAATTGACCTTATGATATTTAATATATATATCCTTGTCACAGTATTACTGGCTTTTATATGATGAGGGAGAAAGGGATATTGCCTTCATATCCCTTTCATTGTCTGTGCTGTGGCTATATTGTTTCTTATTGTATCTACTATTTGCACTGTCACACCTAAGGCAACAAATGTAACACTTTCCCACAACACAATTGCCATGCGTAATCTTGTAGATGGCAAATAAGGTTTTCAGCTAATAATAGCTTATATCAATTATATCTTTCCCTTTATCATCGCCAGCTAAGGGTACTTTCACACTTGCGGCAGTGTGATTCGGCAAGCATTCAGTTGCCTGAACTGCCTGCCTGATCAGGCAAACTGTATTCAAACGCATGTCATTTTTTCTGACTGATCAGGCATTTTTCAGAACATGCGCAGACCAGAATGCCAGATCCGTCATTGCTGTATTTATAATGCCGGATCCGGCACTAATACATTTCAATGTAAATTAATGCCAGATCCGGCATTCCGGCATCTGATCAGGCATTTTGGATGGAGATAATACCGCAGCATGCTGCGGTATTTCCTCCGTCCAAAACGCCTGACAGTGACTGAACTGAGGCATCCTGAACGGATTTCTCTCTATTCAGAATGCATTGGAATAAAACTGATCAGTTATTTTCCGGTATTGAGCCCCTAGGACGGAACTCAATGCTTTAAAAGAAAAACGCTAGTGTGAAAGTACCCTAAGGCTAGTTACACACTAACGCCAGGATGGATCGTCGGATCCGTCCTGCCGCTAGTTCAATTGTGTCGCCGGACTGCTGCTCGTATTCATTGACTATAATGGGGGCAGGGGCGGAGTGGCGAGAGGCCGCTGGACTAAAACTACGACATGTCCGACATTTAGTCCAGCGGCCTCTCTGTGCACTGCCGTTCTGTGCTGGAACTCCACCCCGCCTCCATTATAGTCAATGGGGACGGAGCGGCAGTCCGGCTTCACACTTGAACTAGTGGCAGGACGGATCCTGAAACTAGCCTAAGTGTCTTATACCATTGCTGTTATCTCCCTTCCTACTATATATCTCTCTATAGCGTACTGCTGTGACGGGTGCCTGCAGAAGACCCCTCCGCTAAGTCTGTGTTAACATAAGGCTAGGGGCGTAGCCAGAAATGACTGGGCCCCATAGCAAAAAAAATGTATGGGCCCCCCTCCCGGACCTCCCACCCCTTCCAGAGCTCCGACCCAAACACCCCTCCAGGACCTCCCACCCCAACATCCCCACACCACTCCCTAGATCCCCCTAAGTGTCATCCACAGATCCCCCCTAAGTGTCATCCACAGATCCCCCTAAGTGTCATCCACAGATCCCCCCCTAAGTGTCATCCACAGATCCCCCAAGTGTCATCCACAGATTTCCTCCCCACCCAGAGCCGCCTCCAGCACCGCCTCCTAGCTAATTTATTCACTGCACTTGCCTCTGTGAAATTGAAGAAAAGCACCGTAATCTTGCAAAGGCGCAGTGGCAGAGACCAGGAAGATGGCGCATGCGCACTTCAATGCCTCTTCCAGTGCGCCTTTGCGAGATTATGGCGCTTCTCTTCAATTTCACAGAGGCAAGTGCAGTGAATAAATTAGCTAGGAGGCGGCGCTGGGTGGTGAGGGGCGGTGACGGTGCCCCCAGCAAGACTGCGCTTCTCATCTGGCGGCCCGGGCCCCCAGTGGCATAGGGCCCCATAGCCATTGCTATGGCGATCCCTACGCCACTGCATAAGGCCATATTTCTTTTTCTTAAAAAACATTAAAGACAATGCTCCGCCAACATGTTTGGTAATGGAGCTTTGGCACAAACTCCATTACCCCTGTGTACGCCACGTGTGCGGCAAAACATGTTAACACAGACTTAGCGGAGGGATCTTCTGCAGGCACCCGTCACAGCAGTACGCTATAGAGAGATATATAGTAGGAAGGGAGAAAACAGCATTGGTATAAGACACTTAGCTGGCGATGATAAGGGAAAAGATATAATGGTTATAAGCTAATATTAACTGAAAACCTTATTTGCCATCTACAAGATTACGCATGGCAATTGTGTTATGAGAAAGTGTTACATTTGTTGCCTTAGGTGTGACAGTGCAAATAGTAGATACAATAAGAAACAATATAGCCACAGCACAGAAAATAAAAGGGATATGAAGGCAATATTCCTTTCTCCCTTATCATATAAAAGCCAGTAATACTGTGACAAGGATATATATATATTATAAGGCCAATTTCAATCTTTTTTTTTTTTTTTAAGTATTTTTTTGTTGAGCAGTTTGATGATCTTAAACTAAGCAATAAATGTTGTGTTTTAAATAAAGTCATAATGACCATAAACAGGTATTAGATAGCCTATTAGCCTCTTTTCTAGGATATTGAACCAATTACCGTAGATCGAAAACATGGGGCCGGTAAACCAATTCATCATAATCTGTGCTGCCGAAAAGGTGGTCTTTCCCTTCAGAACTCTGCAATGTACCCAAAAAGCAGTTTACCTCTGCATTTAGAGCATTTCTGTACCAAGTAGAACCCATCTACGAGTTTAAGAAGTCTGGTGCGAGTCTCGGATGGCACAAGCTGGGCACAAATACCATATCTGTGGAAAGCAGCTTACATCCCCATTTTCCACGCCTGGTAAAACCCGTCTATGAATTCAAGTAGTGTGGCCAGATACCATGAGCTGGGCACAACATATTGGGCACTGGAACGCCATATCTGTGGAAAAACTACAATTTTCATTTTGCACAGTCTGCTGCTGATTAATTTCTACATATTGGTGTCAAAATTCTAACTCCTCCCCTCAATACCTTGAGGGGTGGATTTTCCAAACTGGGGTCACGTCTAGGGTTTTCGATTTATTATTTCACCCATAGGCTCTACAGTTGTCAGCACATGCGGTGTAAATCACTACATTGTGCCTCAAAATGTGCATGGTGCTCTCATGCTCCATTTACATTAATTTTTGCCAAACACCTGGGGTCAAAATGCTCACTACACTCCTTGGAAAATGTTCTGATGGGTGTGGTGTCCAAATTGAAGGGGTATTCCCATCTCAAAGATCACTGTTAAATCTGTTAATGATTTAACAGTGATCATTTTTCTAAATATATTTATTTAACTATTTCCTACCCATTACAAGAAAATTAAGCTATACTTACCTGATTGTTGTCTTCCGTCTCCCCTGGTTACAGCCACCGCTCTTCTCTGGAATCCCGGTGGCCGCGCTTGCGCAGAAGACTTCTTTTTTCGTGGCCGGGCCGCGCACAGTACTGAACGTGCACGCCGACGCCGCGCATGCGTTATGGTGACTTCTTCCTGGCCAGTATAGTATACTTGCCAGGAAGAAGTCACCATTGCGCTTGCGTGGCGGTGTGCGCGTTCAGTCCAGCGCGCGGCCCGGCCGGGAGAAGACTTCAATCAAGATGAAGCCCACCCCCTGCCAAAACCAGGAAGCGGAGCAGGTAAGTATGAACCAGGCACTGGGAGCAGGTAAGTATGAACCCGCGTGATGTGAATACCCCTTTAAGGTCTTTTTTTTTAGCCTCTACTTCATCTCAGAGCCTCTACAGTTGGTTGGTCAGTCCTGTTTAAGCCCCCCTGAAAATAAAATATCTGGGGATAATTCAACATTTTATTGGAAAAAAGGATTTTTATTTTGTATTTTCACAGCGTGTCTTAATTCTTTGAAACTCCTGTGGGTTCAAAGCATTCACTATACATCAGGGGCTCTTCAAATGTGACATGGTGCCCAAAACCATTGCAGCAAAATCTGCTCTCCAAAAACCATATGGAGCTCCTTCCTTTCTGAGCCCTGCGCTGTGCCCATACAGCAGTTTAGGACCACATGTGGGGTGTTTCTGTGAACTGCATGATCAGGGTAATAAATATTGTCATTTGCTTTGCTATTAACACTTGCTTTGTTACAGGAAAAATGGATTAAATGGAAAAATTGCAAAACAAATATAATATTGATAAATTTCACCTCCATTTTGCTTTAATTCCTGTGGAACACCTAAAGGGATAACCAAAAGGCACATTTATTAAAACCAGCATTTTAGATGCCGGTCTTAATAAACGCCTAAGCTGGCTATGGCTGCTCCGAAGTTATGTAGAGGCACCGGCCTCTTCATAAGTTCCACGGATCCTCTGCCAGTTCTAAATGTAAGACAGCTTTCAAGCAGTCTTACATTCAGACCTTTTTCTATGCCTGAAACAGGCGTAGAAAATGGTAATTGAGACTAGCCTGCCGGCTCATCCCCTTTCCCGCCCATGCCAAGCCCCCTTTTTAAGACCTGACGTAAGTGGGCAGAAGTCGCAGATTGCGGCGCAACTAGCTGTTGTGATGCAATCTGTGCCTAAAATACGTCTAATATAGGCGGATTTCAGCTTAATAAATGACCCCAAAGTTTCTAAAATCAGTTTCTAGTTTTCATTTATGAGTGGTTTCTATTATGTAAACCCTTTAAAATCACTTCAAAACTGCACTGGTCCTTAAAAAAGCCGGTTATGGAAATTTTTGGGAAAATTTGAAAAATTGTTTCTCAGATTCTAAGGGTGCCTGCATACGGATTCCGCCTGTTTTTCCATGTGGATTTCGTGTGGAAAAACTGCAGCGTATTACAGTACCAGCAAAGTGTATGAGATTAGACAAATTTCACGTACATTTAGGCCTCTTTCACACGGGCGTCGGGTGTGAGGGTTGGATAGGATCCAGGTGCGTGGCGGGGAAATCGTGCGAGTGCGCACGGTATTTTAGTCAGTTTTGACTGCGATTGCGTTGCGTTGTTCAGTTTTTTTCCGCGCGAGTGAAATGTATTTTGCACGCGCGTGAGAAAAAACTGAATGTGGTACCCAGACCCAAACCCGGACTTCTTCACTGAAGTTCGGTTTTGGGATTGTTGTTCTGTATATTTTATTATTTTCCATTATATTATGGTTATAATGGAAAATAATAGCATTCTAAATGATCCATTGTGGGGTTAAAAAAAATAATAATAAATTAACTCGCAGCCGGGCTCGTCTTCTTTCTTCTTCTTCTTGCAGGACCTGGCTGGAAAAGGACCTTCAGTGACGTCATCACGCTCACCACGTGGTGAGCACGGGGACGTCAGCGCAGGTCCTGCTGAATGCGCGATCAGGTGGATGAGGTGAGTTCAAATTTTTTTATATTTTTTAACCCCACAATGGATCTGTTACTTCGCATTCTGAATTAAAGAATGCTGTTATTTTCCATTATAACCATATTATAATGGAAAATAATAAAGTAAACGGGGTCCCGGGTAACTCATTCCTCGTCTCCTTAGCAACCATGCGTGAAAATCGCACTTGTTGCGGATGCTTGCGATTTTCACAAATCATCATTCATTTCTATGGGGCCTGCGTTGCGTGAATATAGAACATGCTGCGATTTTCATGCAACGCACAAATGATGCGTGAAAATCACCGCTCATCTGCACAGCCCTATTAAAGTGAATGGGTCCGGATTCAGTGCGGGTGCAATGCGCTCACGTCACGCATTGCACCCGCATGGAATACTCGCCCGTGTGAAAGGGGCCTTAGATTTTTTCTTTGGTGTGGAAATTGGCCTGTTGTGTGGCTTTTAAAAACTGCAGCATGTCAATTGTTGCCGCGTTTTTTTGTGTGTGAATTTCACCCTTTTCAACAAAAGGGTGAGATATGTGGCAAAACTATACCTGCACCAAAAAACCCACAAAAAAAAGGCACTAAAACCACAATAAATAGTGCAGGTTTTTGTGCCTTTCTTGTGTGGTTTTGGTGCTGATTTCTTGCAGATTTTCAGCACAAAAATCTGCACCATGTGCAACCACCCTTAGGCTAGGGCTACACGACGTCATTTGTCGCACGACAATAAGTCGCGTGACACATAGGGCACAACTACACTGCAACACGTGTCGCGCGACTTTGATGTCACATGACAATTTTTATAAAAACAGTCTATGGTGTCCCACTGTTACATGTGACATGCTGCGACTGCGACACGACAGTCGCAGAAAAATCCATCTGGGATGGAGTTTTTGCTACTGTCGTGTCGCAGTCGAAGAGCGACATTATAGACTATCATTATAAAAATTGTCGTGCCACATTGGTGCGACTAATGTTTCGTGTAGTCCTAGCCTTAGGCCTCTTGCACATGGGCGTTGCCCCGCCCTGGCCGCATTGCGGTCCATATGCGGCGGTTCCGCAATACACGGGGCACCGGCTGTCTGCATTCCGCATCACGGATGCAGACCCATTCACTTGAATAGGTCTGCAAATCTGGAGATGCGGTGCGGAAAGGAAGCATGGAACGAAACCCCACGGAAGCACTACGGAGTGCTTCTGTGTGGTTCCGATCCGTGCTTCCGTTCAGCAAAAAAATAGAACTTGTTCTATCTTTTTGCGGAAGGGACTGATCGCCAACCTCATTCAAGTAAATGGGTCAACGATCCGCATGTGGCTGCCCCACGGTCAGTGCCCAGGCATTGCGGACCGCAATTTGTGGCCTGCAGCACGGGTCAGGCTAGCACACAGTGTTGTACAAGAGGCCTTAGGGGACATTTGCACAGCCAAAGTACTGGCATGGCACTGCCACACCCTCAGTTAAGGATTGGGGGGCAGCATAAAGCCACAGCTGCTCCAAGAATGGACATCTCCCTTCTCGGTGCGGCTATAAGCTGCCGCTCCACGATTCTCAGCGCTGCCTCCCATTGAGATGTATAGGAGGCAGAAAGGACCCGGCTGCTGGTGAGTCTTCGGCAGAATTTTAGTGCAGCTGTCCGCATAAAAAACCTGTGTTAAAACCCACCTTCACCCCTCGAAAATCGTAAAAAAGGTGACACATCAGATTTACAAAATAAGGTCTTATGCACATGACTGTATGTATTTTGCGGTCTGCAAAAAATACGGATGACGTGTGCATTCTGTATTTTGCAAAACGGAACAGCTGGCCCCTAATAGAACAGTACTATCCGTGTAGGACAGGCATGTTCAAACTGCCGCCCTCCAGCTGTTGCAAAACTACAACTCCCAACATGCCCTAATAGCTATAGGTTATTCAGGCATGCTGGGAGTTATAGTTTTGCAACAGCTGGAGGGCCGTAGTTTGGACATGATTTTGATTCTGCACCTTCTGTAGGGCAATTTGTCCGTAGACATCCATGGGGTTGTTACCATGCACATGGAGTTCCGTGTGGATTTCTATGTGTTTCTGTACCCAAATCACACCAAAAAACGCAACTTCTAACAGTTTTTGGTGTCAATTAGATGCGGTTTTGCCCTTTATTAGATATGGTGGTCGTGCAACATTTTTATGCCAAAAAACTGGCATAAAAATGTCCGTAAATGACTACCATAGTGTTTTTGTTTATGGCGGTTTGGTGATATTTTGGGAGTTTATGAAGTTTTATAAACCATCAAAAAATGTGGTGATAAGGAAGTTTTTCAAAACACCGCGGGGGAGATTGATAAAAAAAAATGGTGTAAGGGGAAGAGCTCTGAAAAATAAAAGGTGGAATCTGACTGGTTGCTAGGGGAAACTAAGCCAGTTTTCCTGTAGGAAGAGTTCACATTACCACTACTTTTCCGTTCTTCTGATCCGTCATAGGAACAAAAATAAAAAAACTAAACCCATCCTGTGCGTGTTATGCACATTTGGCATCAGTTTGAGCCATTTCCGTCTGAGATCAGTTTTTTTTAGACCCTGCATGCAGAAGTGACAAGACCACGTTTTGTGACTTTTTAAATGATTGTGCGGCAATATTTTTTCCCATGGGCATTTTTACACCGTCCTCGCCACTTGGGAGTGGAGGGGGCCAGGCTGGGACATATGCCCTGACAAATTTACTAACATTTACAC
This sequence comes from Bufotes viridis, assembly GCA_033119425.1. Taxonomy (NCBI): domain Eukaryota; kingdom Metazoa; phylum Chordata; class Amphibia; order Anura; family Bufonidae; genus Bufotes; species Bufotes viridis. The sequence goes on along the minus strand of CM065590.1, from coordinate 556,460,361 downwards.
CTGGAAACAGGTGTAAATGTTGGCGAAAAACTACTCTAGTCAGGGGCTGAAGTAGTTTTTACATGAGGCACATGAACTGCCAGAGATGTGCCTAAATTATGATAAGCCTACACCGCGCCATAAATCCCCGGCAGTGCGGGGGGGGGGGGGTGTGTGTGTGTGTGCAATGACCGGTGTAAAATGGAGATCTTTATAAATAACCCCAGGGTGTTGGGTTATTTTACAAGCATCAAAGGGGATGTCTGAGTTTTTTTCTTGTTCTTTGTATGTTTCTAACTAGGCGAATCAAAGGACTTTGCAATTCACTTACTTTATCTCCAGTTGCTGGTTTCTCAGATTTCACTGAGCGTCACATGACCTGTGATGTCAGCTTCTCTCCCTGCTCTGATGATGTTTCCTACACAAGCCTGAGAGACAGGGCCGGTGCAAGGATTTTTGCCGCCCCGCCCCCCCCATGTGACATCACAATGGCCCACCCATATGATCTGCCATATTAAAGGGGTTCTGCAGTTTATTTAAACTGATCGGCAGGGGTCCCACACCCGGGACCCCCGCCAATCAGCTGTTTCAGAAGGCAGCGGCGCCTCAGCCTTCTCGCAGTGACGTCACGACTAGTTTCATTAGCCTGGGCGGGGCTAAGCTTCATTCAAGGGAACAGAGCTTAACCCCGCCAAGGCCAGTGATACTAGTTGTGACGTCACTGCGCCTGCGTTAAACAGCAAGAAGGCCGAGGCCCTACTGCATACATAGGATAGATCATCAGTTTAAATAAACTGCAGAACCCCTTTAACTAATGCCAGTTCTCTCCCCCCTTGTCATTCTCTCCCCCCTCTTGTCATTCTCTCCCCCCCCTTGTCATTCTTCCTCCCCCCTTGTCATTCTTCACCCCCCTCCTTTGTCATTCTTCCCCCCCCCTTGTCATTCTTCCTCTCCCCCCCTCTTGTCATTCTTCCTTCCCCCCTCTTGTCATTCTCTCCCCCCCCCTTTGTCATTCTTCTTCCCCCCACTCTTGTCATTCTCCCCCCTCCCCCAGTGTAGCGTGGCCGAGCTCTTTATGGTCCAGGGGTACAGGAGCTTTAGTTTCCTGTACCCTGACGGACTGACAGGAAGTGCACACTGTGTGCGCACTTCATGTCAGTCGGGCCGGGTACAGGAGACAGATGCTCCTGTACCCGCGGCCATAAAGAGCTTGGCCGCGCTACAATGGACTGACAGGAGGGAGCACTGAGCGCTTCCCTCCTGTCAGCTCCTCTCCTCTTGCTGAGCCCGGGCGGTGCGCCCTCATGGACGCGCCAGCCCGGGCAGTGCTGCAGCCGTCTGAGGCTCAATTCAGAGCGCTCGGGCGGCTGCAGCATGAGGCAGGGCCGGCGCTCCTAGCAGCGCCCCTTGCCAAGGGGCGCTCTACGCGGCGGCTTAGTCCGCTTATAGGACGCGCCGGCCCTGCTGAGAGAGCAGATATGGGTCTGTACACTAGAGGTCACTGTGCTGGCCACGCCCCCCTGCACTGCCAACTGCTGCTTATTGTTCTCTCCCTGGATTCTTGAGGAAAAACATTAACCCTTTTCAGGAGCACAGACTCAGGCATGAAGGCTTTACTGAGTAGCTGCAGGCAGTGAGGAGACAAATGCTGGGCACATGAGTTGACAGAGGAGTTCTGCAGAGCATTGCACAAGAACAGCTGTGTGTATCAGCAGTGTCATTTTACAGCTAGGACTTGTAGTCCTACAAGTACAACATGCTGCTGAGTCTCCCAGCAGGCAGACATGTCACTCAGGGAAGCACTTGTATTCACTCCCTTTGCAGAGCAGGGGGAGGGGCAGAGATTGTTGTTATGGCAGGTAAACAAAGGGCCAGAAGAGAACCAGGGAAATGAGGAAATATACATTTTTAATATAAAACTATATAATATATAAAACTTGCTTAGCTTAGTTATATATTGCTGCCCATCAGATTTACAGTGCTATATATTTTTTTTTCATAACTTGGCCAACCCCTTTAATAGTGGGGGTCTTTTAATAAGAGACTTGTCACTATTTTAGTTGAAGAATTAGGCTAGATGCAGACTTCCGTTAAACCTGGACGTGAGCAGTCAGTGGTAATGAGGGCTGGATTTGTTCTTTACAGCCGGAGCGCACGGCTTCATTGGTTGCTATGACGCGTGCGCTCCCTGCCGCCGCTGCAGAATAGTAATACACTGGTATAGATCATACCAGTGTATTACTGTAGTGCAGCGGTGGCAGGGAGTGCACAGCGTCATAGCAATCAATGAAGCCGTGCGCTCCGGCTGTAAAGAACAAATCCAGCCCGCATTACCACGGACTGCTCACGTCCCAGTTTAACAGACATGTAAAGCCAGCCTTAGTCGTCAGTCCCATTTTTAACCGGCTGTGCGACAATATCTAGTCTCACGGCCGAGGGCAGGTTGGGGGCTGTGCCAGTATCGGGACTCCGCCCCCTGCAAATTTACTGCTACAGATGCACCTAATTTATGATGAGGTTCACACATCATCATAAATTCGACAAATCTAACAGCAGTGCAAGGGGGAAACTAAGACTGGTGTAAAAAGACTCTTGGACTCCATTCACACGACCGTATTTTTGAGGTCTGCAAATCGCAGATACACAAAATACAAATACATGTACCAGCCGCATGCATCCCACATTTTCCCCTTCTGTAGGTTCCGAACTATGTAACAAATGCCTGTTCTTACCAAAAACTGCATTGCAAAACCTGGGCCATTTTGTTGTACGGTAATTAGCCAGGACGTGTGCAAGCGCCACACATGGAGATGATCATACAGTACATGCACGTGCCTGGTAAAAAAAAAACTTTACAATATTTCACGCATGGTAAATCTACGGAATCACATGAATTCAAGTGATTGGCTGCAGGGGTCACGTAGGTAGACTGGCACTTCATCAATTCAGCAAAGATCGGGACTGCTGAAGCAGGGAATTTAAGAAGTGAGTATTGCCTATTTGCTTATGTTAGCATCATTTCTAGTGGTACGCAAATTTCTTTACACTCTGTAAAACCGACTTTAATAAGACAAATGAATCTTGTACCCATACCATCCATCATTCTGGATCAACATAAGCTGACCTTTTTTTTAACTAACCGAGCTTTCTTAGGATATATGCACACACACCTACAGTATAGCAAGTGCTATGAAATGTGGTGCAGGGCAGCCTTTAGTAACACATAGGTAGGGTCTATTATATTAGCATATCTGACCATTATTGAGTTATCCATTGATTCTAACTGCTTAATTGTTTTTACAGTTTTTACATCCTTTTTTTATTTTAATTTTTGTAGGCAAAAATGTGTAGCCAGTGAGCATCATACGTGTGCATGTTCCCTACTGAAAACAATACAGATTATGTACTAGTTGTAAAACAAGAAAATTAAAGAATGTAAAGAGTCTTCAAGGAAAGCAGAAAACACAGCGAACAAAGAACAAACATTTTTTTTTTTTGTGCTTAAGGCCCTGTTTGTTTGCCAAGTGCTTCAAGCTTCAATTTACTTCCATTTTGCTGACTGGAATGCCCGCCCCACAATAGAGCAGTCCTATCCTTGTCCGTGATACAGGTCGTTCTATTTGTTTTGCGAGGCCACAGAATGGACGTGCAGGTGCAGACAGGACACTGAGTGCTGTCCGCGTCTTTTGCGGCCCTTTGAAGTGAATGGGTTCGCATCCGACCTGCAAAAAATGCGGCTTGGATGTGGACCCAAACCATGGTTGTGTGTACAGGGCCTTAGGAAACTACAATTTACGCCCAAAACTGTAGACAGCTATCCTCTAGCTGGCATAGATTTGAGTTTCTGGTGCATGTAGGGTCAAAGATGTGCCTAATTTGTTAAAGCGGTTGTCCGAGTTATTTTTTTGTTCTTTGTATGTTTCTAACTAATCAAATGTAACAGCTTTGCCATTCACTTACTACATCTGTATTTGTCCCTTTCTCAGATTTCACTGACCTGTGATGTCAGCTTCTCTCCCTGCTCTGATGATGATTTGTGTACAGTGTTCATTTTAGGACATAGTCAGATATCGTAGTCAAGTATCAAAATAATGCCAGTGTGACACCTGACCCTGACACTTTGTGCACAAGCCTGAAAGAGCAGACATGAGTCTGTACAAGATGTCACTGTGCTGGCCACGCCCCCCATCACTGCCTCTGCTGCTGTCTGCTCCCTCCCTGGATTCTTAACCCCTTTAGCTGCACAGACTCAGGGCTGAAGGCTTTACTGAGTAGCTGCAGGCAGTGAGGAGACAAATGCTGGGCACAGGAGCTCATAGGTTTTGCACAGGAAAAGGTAGGGGGAAGGTCCTGTGTGTATCAGCAGTGTCATTGTACAGCTGGGACTTGTAGTCCTACACATACAACATGCTGCTGAGTCTCCCAGCAGGCAGACATGTCACTCAGTGGAGCACTTGTATTCACTCCCTTTGTAGAGCAGGGGGAGGGGCAGAGATTGTTGTCTTTGCAGGTAAACAAAGAGCCAGAAGGGAGCCAGGGAAATGAGGAAATATAATTTTTTTTAACCTAAAATTTGCTTAGCTCAGCTATATATTGCTGCCCATCAGATTTACAGTACTATATATTTTTATTTTTCATAATTTGGACAACCCCTTTAAAGTCGTTGTCCCACAAAAAATATCCTACAATTTTCAAACCAGCACCTGGACCTGACTATTTTTGTAATTGCAAGTAATTAAAGGGGTTGTCCGGCTTCACTCATTTAGGCCTCATGCACAAAGCCGTTGCCCGACCGTGGCCGTATTGCAGCCCATAAACAGCGGGTCCGCAATATGCGGGCACCGGCTGTGTGCTCTCCACATCATGAATGCGGACCCATTCACTTGAATGGTTCCACAATCCAGAGCTGCGGTGCGGAATGGAGGCACGCAAGGCACAGAGTGCTTCCGTGGTATTTCTGTCCGTGCCTTCGTACCACAAAAAAATAGAACACTATTTTTTTTTTTACGGTGCGGGCGGATCACGGACCCATTCATGTTGAATGGGTCTCGATTCGTCCTGGCCGCCGCACAGATGTTGCCCGTGCATTGGGGACTGCAAATATTTTATTATTAGGAATGGGATAACCCCTTTAAGAGGCATCTGCCTCTTAATAAATTAGGTGTATCTTACTCTAGTGCACAGGGGATCAAGACTGGATTATGGGAACACCAGTCTTGATAAATCACCCCGTTCGTATTTATGTCACCTGTGCATCTGGGTTCATTGGGGGCACTCAAAAGACTCTATTATATGGGTCATAGAGCAGGTTGATTATTTGGAACAAATGTTTATGTGGATTCTCTAATAATTGGCCAGTGTAAATGTGTCACGATCACCTGACAAATGAGCGTTTTGCTGGCATGTGGCACATAAAATCACACTAATAACGAGCATTCATCCTTGGCATTGGGCCATGTGAAAGGCATTTTAAATGAGTGGTAATTGACTTGTAGATCGTAAATCGTGGTTTGCTATTGGCCTAGCATTGGTCATGAGGGCTAGGTGCTTATCTAATGACAAATGGAAATGGCATTCAGGAATAAGGATATGGTCATGGATAAGGTGATGGATCCAGTTGGAAACTAAGGCAGAGCAGAAAGCCACCAGATCCTTGTCCTGCCACTCACCAGTGTAAGAGGTCAGAAGCATGGACAGCACATCTAGGTCCTGGCTCAGGAAGTGCAATGATGTCACTGCATGCAGCAGGAAGATTTCCCAGCTTCTCAAGTTGAATTTCAACTTTCTTCTTTAGGCACTATTAACAGTGTGCGTAAAGGAGGATTACTGCTGTACGGTAGCACCAATGGGGTATATAACTACAGTGTGGAGTGTGTGTGGAGTGTGTGTGTGTGGGGGGGGGGGGGAGATGCACAAAATAGAACTACTACTGTATGGGAACACGCATGGAGGACTACTATGTGGAGGCACAAAGGAAGGGATAGGTGTAGTATGGGACCACATTGAAGCCTATATTACTGTGTGTGTTGAGTCTAATGGAGGCACTGTTACTGTTGTGTGGGCACTATTACTTTGTAGGGCACAAACAGAGGGTACTATTACTGTGTGGAGCTCCATGGAAGCATGGAGGGGGCATTATTACCTTTTGAAACACTATTACATTCAGGCCACTATGGATGACACGTTTTTGGAGAGGTGGGGGGGGGGGGGGTACTGGAAAAGATTGATGTAAATTAAATTCTGCAGAGATGATTTGTGTCTGGAAGAAGTCGTCATGGTGGTCTGGGCCAAATAGAGAATAAAAGGGGGAAAAAAGAACATCTACAATCAGAGATGTCGTCACCTGTGAGGCAATAGATTTAACTGTCCTGTATTCAATTATGTGGTCTGAACCTTAGAAATGTTCAATTCATCATGGGTATTTAAACATTTATATGCATATATGGCAAAATCAAATAACATGCAAGTTCACATATAAAGTGCCACTGATAATATACACACTACCTTCCACTCACCATAACAACTCCTGCTCCCTTTGTCCAACACCCCAACAAAGCCTGTTGAGTAGGGAGTAGGAGTTGTTACAGCAGTGTATGTGAAACCACTGTGACAACCAACAGATTTGGGATAATCCTAAAGACGTTATCCTAGCAGACCCCTGGTATTCACCCTTTAACTCCTATACAGGGATCTGGACTTTGCTGCAGAGAACCCACCAGGCTGCTACCTTCTGAAGTAGTAGTAGTCTCTGTGTGGCTGACAGGTGACCCACAAGGTCAAATCCAGTAAACGGGAAGAGGTCAGTACTAGTAATGAGCGGCAGGGGCAATAATTGATTTCGCGAATATTCGGGCGAATATTCGTCATATATTTGCGAATTCGCCATTTTTTTTCTTGATTGCGAAATCGGCAATATTATATATATGTATTATATATATATATATATATATATATATATAAGCTAACTAACTATCTAATGTAATGTGACTCAGCAAAGCACAGAGCACAGCAATGACACTGCTCTCTTTCTAAGAACTGTAATGAACTGCATACAATGGCTGCTGGGGAGGTTCTTATATAGTAAGGGTTAGGCAACTTTCCTATTGGTTGCTAGGGATGTTGCTAAGCTCAGACAAAGACATTGCAGACTTCTCATTGGCCCACATGTAAGAAGGGAGGTTACTGATGAAAAAAAAATCTAGAATATTCCAAATTACGAATATATAGCACTATATTCTAAATATTCGCGAATTCCCGAAGTGCCGATATTCGCAATTCGAATATCCGCGCCCAACACTAGTCAGTACATGGGCAGACAAACAAATACAGCACAAATACCTTCACAAAAAAAAACTAGCAAGCTAGATAACCTATTGCTATGGCACCCTAACATAGGAGAATGTGCATTAAAGAAGTACCGTATTCCAGGATTTTTTTTCTTTGCCTACATAGTGCAGTATGAGCCATTATTAAAGAATAAGATAGAGGCTCTTTCTTTGTGTTTACCTGTTTTATTTGATGTGCCATTTGTGCCATCTTGATTCCTTCTTCCCCTCAGATATGGTTTTCCTAATGAATCCTGCATTTGCCATCATGTCTGGCTTTGAAGAGACAGAGGGGGTGAAGTTTATGGGCAGCACAGTGGCTCAGTGGTAAGCACTGGGGTCCTAGCATGGTCGTAGCTATAGGGGTGCAGAGGCAGCAGTCGTTACCGGGCCCAGGAGCCTGAGGGGGCCCAAAGACCTATGTGCCGCATAGGAAGACACACAAAGCACTGAGGGAAGAGGGGCCCAAGCTGAACTCTTGCACCAGGGCCCATAAGTCGTTAGCTACTCCCCTGGGTCCTAGGTTTGAATCCGACCAAGGACAACATCTGCGTAGAGTTTGTATGTTTTTCCCGTGTTTGTGTGGGTTTTCTCCGGGTACTTTGGTTTCCTCCCACAGGCCAAAGAAATACTGATAGGCGACTCAGATTGTGAGCCCATTGGGGACAGCTCGATGCTAATCTCTTTAAAGCGCTGTGGAATATAGTAGCGCTCTATAAGTGCATATGTCAGCTCTTGGTCCTCTTAAATCTTCACTTTCCAAGGCCAGACATCTAGAAGGTTTTAGTCCGCCAACTCATCCAGGGTGACAGACCTCCTGAAAAACACATAACACTGACAACAATCACAGATCACCATGGGGCACAGATGATACACGTTACCCTGTTCTACTGTTTATTACTTTTGCCCGGTAGATGAGTAGGCCCTGACTCTCCAGCTGACACAGCATCTTATTTGTTAGTTTCGCTGTTCATTTCTTGGGCAGCCTTTACGTGAGTCTCATAGGAATGAATTGAGAAACTGACTTCCTGTCCACACATAAGTCCCTGAGTCAGTTGGAGAGTCAGGGTGTTGGTCACATGACACAGCTGAGGAACAGAGTCGAGGGGATAATTTACAACCACAGCTACCAGTAAGAAAATTACCTTCCCTACTATTTACATAATCTACCTTTCTAAATGTCCACAGACCCTCCTCTATTAACTCAGACTTACCTAACAGAATATCTGAAAATGTTTTTTCACAACCTGGCTACCTATACATAGTTTTTTTACAGGTGTTTTGGAGGAGGGTTTTGCAATTTCTGGTGAGTTTTTTTGTTAAAAAAATACCAGCATGAGATGTTGCATCTAAGAGAAAATATTTAATGTAGCAGAGACAAGAGGTATTTTTTCCTCCATTGAGTTGCGTTTTTTTGTCGCATTTGTCGCTCATTTTTTTGTTTTTGCTTCAAACAAAAGCACATGCAGTGTGTTGTTGTTGTTTTTTTTACCATTGCATTTTTACTATTCAGCTATGCAGAGAAAGTGGCTTCATGGGCGGCACATACTTTTCTCTAAAAACCCCCCAAAAAATAAAAAGGGTGAAATTTATCAAAACTGATGTAAAGGAAAACTGCCTTTTTTTTAGGCTTTATTGGTCAAACCCTCCCCCCCCCCGCCATGAACAAAAGTGTGAGTGAAGGAACCCAAAGAAGGGTCATGAAGGAAATTGAATATATATCATCATGAGGGAGATTTATTACAACTGGTGTAAAGGAAAACTGGCTTAGTTTCCAATAGCAACCAATCTGATGTGGAATTTTTTTTTTCTTCCTTTTTATCGCCATATTCTGACCACCGTACCTTTTTAATAGTTATGTCTACGGAGTTGTGAGACAGCTCATTTTTTGCAGGTCAATCTGTAGTTTTTATTAATACCATTTTGGGGTGTGTTTGATTTTCTGATCACTTTTTTAAATAAGTTGGCCATTTTTTCACCTTATGGAATGAATTTAAGTATGGGAGTTTTCAGACACGGCAAAGCCTATGATGTTTATTTTTTGATTATTTATTAAAATTTTAACCTTCGGGAATGGGGTTTATTTGAATCTTTATTTTTTGCCAAATGGACCCCAACATGCAATCATCATATTGCAATTTGTAAAAAGTAATGGAATTTTATCCATTACACTATACGAAGATCGGTATTTTACAATTCAGTGCTGCCACCTGTGGGCCTGAATTGCAATATACCGGAAATTTATCAAAACTGATGTAAAGGAAAACTTGCTTTTTTAGGCTTTATTGGTCAACCCCCCTACCCCCCTCCCCACCCCCCCGCCATGAACAAAACTGTGAGTGAAGGAACCCATGAAGGAAATTGAATATATACCATGAGGGAGATTTATCAAAACTGGTGTAAAGGAAAACTGGCTTAGTTTCTGATAGCAGCCAATCAGATTACACCTTTCATTTTCTAGAGCTCCTTTGGAAAATGAAAGATGCACTCTAATTGGTTGCTATGGGCAACTAGGCCAGTTTTCCTTTACAGCAGTTTTGATAAATCTCCGTCCGATGTGCTTGGTGTATACAGGCTGGGAATTCGGAGACTCAGTGCTGTGATAACATACAGTAGCATATACAAGGTGCTGGCAGTGATACGAGCATCCTACTGATTTAAGTGTGGCAATAGTGAAACCCATGCCGATCATTAATTCACATTCCCATAGCGACAATCCTGCGTTAGTCATGCTATACCATGGAGACACCTCACGGCACCGTTCTCCTATAACCTCAGCGTTGTGGCAGCGGCACAGTGGAGAGCCATGCTATACCGTCCATGTGTGCGTGTGTCTGGGTGTGTGATTATTGTGTTTTTTCAGTTTTTTTTCTGTGTGATATCTATGGATTATAGGTCAGGGGGCGTGAAAAGCAGGTTAAGTGCATCACAAGTGTTTGTATCGTCGCTCTCGTAGGACGAGTTTGGCGAGTGATGCATCACCTGAGATTCTATGACAGACTTCAGGACCTTCACGTGTCTTCATTACTCTCAGTGTGGAAATAGGTCAGAGGTGGATGACATTTAAAGAGATGACTGTCAATAGCGCTAACGTAGCCCCACAGCAATTCTGAGTATTTATCTGCTAATAGCAGTCTGCGAGATCCACCATCTACTAACTGGAATACATTTCCATCTGTGAGTAAGTCCGCCACTCTGCATAGCTGTGCGATTACCGTGGTATGCCATTCTATACATTCTGCATACCATAGCGAGCATCTGTGCAATTGGCTTACCACGGAACTGACATCATTACCTGAGCACATGATTTAAGGCTCATGCACACGACCGTGTGCTGGCCTGGCCCGTGCTGCGGACCGCAATTTGCACGGGCACCGACCATGGGGCCACCACATGCGGATCGCGTACCCGATCACTTGAATGGGGTCCACGATCCGCATGTGACGGTCCGCACCTCTAAAAAGTAGTGCTGCACTACTTTTTTGCGGTGCACAGGCATGGACAGATTACCCACGGAAGCACTCAGTAGTGCTTCGGTGGGCTTCCGATCCGTGCCTCCGTTCGGCACCGCCTCTCCCGGATTGCGGACCCATTTAAGTGAATGGCCACAATACAACGGCCGTGTGCATGAGCCCTTACTCGGTGCCGCTGAACAGGTGTTTGTTTGTTCTCATTTTTGCATTTTCGTTTTTTATTCCCTGCCTTCCCAGAGCCATAACTTTTTTATTTTTCTGTTCACAGGGCTGTTTTTTTTTGCAGGACAAGTTGTTCTAATGGCACCGTTTAATATGGCTCACGATGTAGTGGGAAGCTGGAAAAATAATTCCAAATGGGGTGGAATTAGAGAAAATAAAAATGCAATTCCGTTACAACTTTGTGGGTTTTGTTTTTACGGCATTCACAATGTGGTAAAACTGGCTTCATTCTCAGTGTTAGTAGGATTATGGCGATACCTCATTTGTATAGGTTTTCTTCTGTTTTAATACTGAAAAAAATAAAAACGTGGAAAAAGATATTTTTTTTTCTTTTCATCACCATATTCTCACCACCGTAAATTTTTTATAGTTATGTCTACGGAGTTGTGAGACAGATCATTTTTTGCAGGGCAATCTGTAGTTTTTATTCATACCAGTTTGTGATGTGTTTGATTTTTGATAACTTTTTTTAAAAATTTGGGAGGAGAAGCAAGGAAACAGATGGCACATTGGCCATTTTTTCAAATTATGGGATCAATTTAAAAAAAATATATATTAAAAGTATTCAGACACGGCGAAGCCTATGATGTTTATTTTTTTATTATTTATTAAAATTTTAACTTTCGGGAATGGGGTTTACTTGAATCTTTATTTTTTTAAATATTTTTAAAAACTTTTATTTATTTTTTTTGGGCTCCCAAATGGACCCCAACACGCAATCATTAGATTGCATTTTGTAAAAAGTAATTAAATTTTATCCATTACGCTATAAAAAGATCGGTATTTTGCAATTCAGTGCTGCCACCTGTGGGCCTGAATTGTAATATACCGGTAATAAGCTTAGTACAGGCTCTGGCTTATTACTTCAATGGAACGCCTTCCCTGATTTCAGCCAGGGGGAGGCATTCATGCCTGTGAAGCGTGTGCTGCCGTTTTTTTTGCCTTTCAGATGTTGTGGTCACATTTGATCACGGCATCTGAGGGGTTAAATGACATTTTCGCCAGGTGTCTGCTATGTAAAACGCTCGTTGCTGCTCATTCCGCTCTGAAGTGGGCGTCATCTTTAAAGACCAGACATGCACGGCAGATGTCAGGAAGGGTTAATGTAATGTTCTGATTTACTTTATTGTACACTCAATCATTCTGTATTCTTGTGAAAGGGGCTGAAAAGTGGCTCTACACATTAAGCAAATGTCAACTGAACCCACCAATTTTGGAAGGACTAGCCGACCATCTAATCTAATGTTCCCGATGCTTGCCTCTCCAAAACTACAACTCTCATCATGCACTGACAGCCAGTGGCAATCAGACCATGATGGCAGTTGTAGTTTTGCAACAGCTGAAAGCTCCAGACTGGTGTTTCAGACTGTCCACCAGTGGAAAATGTCACGAGGAAGAATGAGTGGGCGTGATTGGAATGATTCTCCTAATATAGGCTCCCTAAAGAGCAGGCAAATCTGCAAATGTCAATGAGACATTATTAGCTTTACTAGCTTCTACCAGCAGGGGGCAGCATAACTCTTCTAGACAGCGCAGGAAAGTTCATTATGCGCAGAAAAAAGGAGTTTAAGAGGTTCTCTATTTTTTAGATATTGTAGACCTATCCTGAGTCGGAACTCCACCGATCTGATATTAGGAAGCCCTAGAAAACGGAGAACCTCTTTAGATGACAACTACCTTATAACGGGAGGGTGGCACTGTATCCCTGAAGAGTGTACAGTCTATTTATATGGGGAAATTACTTTAGCGTACTCTTTGGTACAGTTTGGCTCACTGTTGGCACTTTCTGGGCATTGGCTCTTTGTGAGTTCAGTATGGTAGTTTCCTCTGTATAACCATATAGGCTAGGTATGGTACTCTGGACACAAAGGGGATCCTCTATTAAGCTGAAATCCGGCTATATAAGGCAGATTGAGACGCAGCGGCTAGTTGCGCCGCCATCAGCCACTTCTGCCTGCTCACGCCTAAAAAATGGGCGTGGTGCGGGCAGGGAAGGGGACGGGCCGGCAGGCCCCTCTAATTTACCATTTTTCTACCCGTTTCAGGCATAGAAAAAGGTCTAAATGTAACTGACGGAGTATCCGCTGAAGTTATGAAGAGGCCGGCGCCTCTTCGTAACCTTGGCGGAACCACCACCAGTTTAGGGGTTTATTAAGACTAAAACACTGTGCCCCTAAGTGAGCATTGTATAGCACTAAGTTAGTGCAGAATAGCACTGTGTGGGTAACATACAACTATATGGTCAAACTATTGCACTCTGGGCACAGTATTGCACTAAGTGGGGAAAAAATGTACTGTCAGCACAGCATGGCACTGTGTGGGTACTGTATGACTATATGACAAAACTAGGGCATTCTGACCACTGCTTGGGCATGTGGGCGCAGTATGTCTGGAGATTAAAGTGTTTAACTATTCAAAGAAAAGGGTATACGCAATAGAGTATAAAAGCTGACATATTAGTGTTACATAGTGGCAGCATCAGGCCTGGGCTTGTCAGGGCGATATACCCTGGCACTTTTCATACCAGACAGGGTGAAGCAATACAAAAGAGTTTAAGAGATTAAATTAGTCCTAAGAAGTTAAGGAAACTGGAATGAACGTGCTGCTCATATCAGCCAAGCCCTTTCCCTTTTTAATGGCCATTATTGACACAGCTATATGTTTGGTCTATGCTGCCAGATACAAAAACAAGTGTCTTCCAACATAGGAAAAGCTACAGAACTTTCCTCTGATGACATCCACTTCTGGTGTTGGCAAGATTTTAATACAGTCTGAATTTTTCAGGCAGCTATCGGGAATGAATCTGTCTGTTCCCGATAATTGCCTACTTGTAAGAGAAGATGAGAGCTGCGTTTAAATGCAGTAATCATCTCCTCTGTTTGAGGATCAACGATGGCTTCTGCGATCGCCCGTCCTCATACAGATTCATTATTTTTGGGCAGCAGATCCCTTTATACAGAATTATTTGCTGCCCAGAAATTATGATTGTGCTGTCCACATCAACGATGCTTTCAGTCGATTATTGACAGCACATTTACACAGGTCAATCATTGGGAATGCATGTTTGTAGGAGCTTTAGGTCCAAATAATCAGCCCCTATAAAGGGGCCTCTACACAATGTATATACGGCTGAGTGACTATAACACCCAGAGAAGCTATACTTCCCCTAGATAAAGAGCTTACCAGAGTTTCTAAGTGCTGTGTGTCAGCAACAGGGAGGGGGAACCAAAGATCAGGGGACAGTTGGCGTTTGAACCTGGCCATGTCTTACACCGTAGTAGACAAGGAGTACGGTGTGTGTCCGGGACAGAGAAATAGCAGAAACAGAGGTGTCTGCAGACCTAGGTGGAGAAGGCTAGCCACCAAATGTGTCCTACTCAATTCAGAGAGAAAGAACTGTGAAGCTGAAGTCACATTACAGAGCCAGAACACAAGCTGTGTATCATACACATAAGGCTTCGTTCACATCACCGTTTGTCTTTTCCGTTCTCCGGCTCCGTTCAGGAGCAGGAGAACGGAAAGGACGGATGGTGTACATAACTGACACCTAACTGACACCAACGGAGCCTAAAGACCCCATAGACTTTAATAGGGTCCGTTTGGTGTCCGCTCAGAACATGATTTTTGAGCGGACATGAAAGTACTGCATGCAGGAAAAGCATGGAGTCGTAGTTTCAACACATCTGGAGTGCCGAAGGTTGCTGACCGCTGCCATAGACTATAATGGGTACTTTCATCTCTGCTCAAAAATCATGTTCTGAGCGGACACCTAATGGACCCTATTATAGTCTATGGGGTCTTTAGACTCCGTTACGCTCAGTTAGGTGTCTGTTATCTGCAGAAACCTTCCTTTCCGTTCTCCTACTCCTTAACGGAGCCGGAGAACTGAAAGGAGAAACGGTGATGTGAACGAGCCCTTACACAATTTTATCTTAAGCTATTGTTCCTTGATTAGTTATACTCAATGGCCGATTTCCCAACTGAGTTACCGCAAAACATGTTTTGAGGCTTTCATGCTCAGTGTGGAGGATGGTATGCAATGATGTAATGCCACACCTTCTCCAGCAACAGTATCAGAATGTCCACAAATAAATGAGGCCTAGGCCAGTGATGGTGAACCTCTTAGAGACTGAGTGCCCAAACCAACCCAAAACCCACTTATTTATCGCAAAGCGCCAACGCAACAATATAGTATATCTTCCATGTACTTTATCATTTAGCTATAATAGCCTGCCTACATTCAATGTGCTGCTTGTGCTGTTCATAGTGCGCCCTGTGCTGATGAATGGCAGGAAAAGTCTACGGCATATTGGTAGGTTCGCCACCATTGCCCTAGGCTTTCCTTTACTTATAGGCTGGAGATAATTAGTATATTGTGTTCTTCATGTCAGCCGTTTTCCATCCAAGGAAAACATTACATGACCATGTTCATAACCCTCATAAGGAGGACACCATAGCCAAGACAGTGGGTGATGATACAATACACAGAATGGAAACCGTAATCTATATACCAGTGTCAGAGAACACTACAGGGAGGAGGTATAAGAGGAGAAGACTACAATCCCCAGCATGTCCAGGATGTTATTATAGGCTATCAGGGGACAATTCAGAGAGGGGGTATAAAAGGAGAGAACTACAACTCCTAGCATGTCCAGGCCGTTATTATGTGATATCATAGGACATTACAGGGATGAGGTATAAGAGGAGAGAACTAGAACTCCCAGCAGGTTCAGGCCATTATTATGGGATATCAGAAGACAATGCTGAGAGGGAGTATAAGAAGAGAGGACTACAATCCCAAGCATGTCCAGGCCATTATTATGGGATATCAGGGGACAATTCAGAGAGGGAGTATAAGAGGAAACCACTACAACTTCTCTAGGATTCTCAGGCTCACCTCTTCTCCACTGCTGAACTCCGCCCCTGCCTACACTGATGACATGATGGTGACATCATCACAGGCCTTTACCACTTCTCTCCACTGCTGAGATCCTCCCTCTCCTGCACTGATCACATGATGGTGACATCATCACAGGTCCTTACCACTTCTCTCCACTGATGAGATCCTCCCTCTCCTACACTGATCACATGATGGTGACATCATCACAGGCCTTTACCACTTCTCTCCACTGCTGAGATCCTCCCTCTCCTGCACTGATCACATGATGGTGACATCATCACAGGCCTTTACCACTTCTCTCCACTGATGAGATCCTCCCTCTCCTGCACTCATCACATGATGGTGACATCATCACAGGTCATTACCACTTCTCTCCACTGCAGAGGTCCTCCCTCTCCTGCACTGATCACATGATGGTGACATCATCACAGGTCATTACCACTTCTCTCCACTGCTGAGATCCTCCCTCTCCTGCACTGATCACATGATGGTGACATCATCACAGGCCTTTACCACTTCTCTCCACTGCTGAGATCCTCCTTCTCCTGCCCTGATCACATGATAGTGACATCATCACAGACTTTTACCACTTCTCTCCACTGCTGAGATCCTCCCTCTCCTGCACTGATCACATGATGGTGACATCATCACAGGTCATTACCACTTCTCTACACTGCTGAGATCCTCCCTCTCCTGTGCAATTCCATACCTTATATATAGTGGATTCCCCGTAGACTTCAATGGGGTTGTTACAATCTGCACCAAAAATGGTACAAAATCTGCAATAAAAAGTTTTATGGGCAGTTTTTATCACCCTTTTCATGCTGTTTTCATACGGATTTTCTAAATACAATGAACCCGAACCTTGGACAACACTAAGGACCTGGGGTGATGTCACCATCATGTGATCAGGGCAGGGGGCGTGGCTCAGTACTGGATTGGATAAGAGGTGGTAGGCTACCACCTCTTATCCAATCCAGTAGAGAACCACGTCCCCTGCACTGATCACATGACGGTGACATCACCCCAGGTCCTTAGTGTTGTCCAAGGTTCGAGTTCATTGAAGAATCATGGATTCCAATGCCGTTATGGTCCGTGGTAGCGGATCCATAACGGGATTCTTCGATAACCCCAACCCGAACTTTGGACGCCGAACTTAAAATACAAGTTCGCTCAACACTACTTATAAACCCTATTTGTGGCTTTATTGTGCTAAAAAACAGGTTTTACTAACCTGTCAATCAATGAATTAAGGTGCCCAAGGGGAAGTCCATGGATCCATGGTGCCTGGCCGTTCGGTGCCCAGCGCCGCCTTCTTCACCTCTGCGCCGCCTCTCCCTCCGTCCCCCTCCTCCTGCTTTCAGATCCTTTGTGTGCGCACAGGCTTGGGCTTGAGCGAAGAGCACTTCAGGCTGGCACTTGCGCACTTCGCAAACAGAAGCCGATGCCAGCAGTCCGCACAGGCGGAAAGCACTGAGGGACGGGGAGGCCCAAGCTGAACATCTTGCACCAGGGCCCATAAGGCTTTAGCTACGCCCCCGATTATTGCTAATAGTGGTTGAGGGGTTTAGTACCCAAGAGCTTGAGCTATACCTCTCCGGTAACCCTGTGTAACCATATATCATGTTCTTAGCTCTCTCCTGCAGCCATGGTGGATGCTCTTGGTGTCGTGTTGGGCAGTAGTTTGACAGTCATGCTTGGCGCCACTGCCTTGTACATCCTGATTCGCTGGTATCAAAGCGGACGCTGCTGCTATGGTAAGTATTGTCTATTGACAGATACAATGTTTCTATTTGTTTGTCTTGAAAGCCTGGTAAAAAGTAGCAAGCAACTAAATTTTTTTTTGGTTTGCATTAGGTCCCTAGACATTAAACTGATGGTGTTGTGGTGATAGGACCCCAGCATTTAGTTTCAATCTGTGAGAAGAACCTGACAGCATCACTGCTGGAGAAATTAAGCATTACAGCATCCCCATATGTATCAGTAATCAAAGGTGTATTCCTATATCAGACATGGGGGAATATCGCTTGGATATGCCCCCAATATCTGATAGGTGCTTAGGATGGAGCCTGCAAAGTGCTGGAGAACACACTGCGCATGCACCCTCTATTCATTCCCATGGGAGCACCAAATATTGCCGAGCACTGGCTCGGCTATTCCCATCAGCCCCAAAGGAGTGAATGCAGCATTGGCCGCGCTTGCACGATGTGCTTCCCATTTCAATGGGACTTCCGAAAATAGCCGATTGTGCCAGCTAGGAATGAATGGAGAGCGACCATGAATGCACGGTGCAACCCAGGCACTTTGTGGGCTCTGTTCTAAGTAAAGGTGCATGTCTGAGAGGTGGGACCAGCACCTATCACACATTGGCTACATATCCTAGCAATATGCCCCCAATGTTCGAGATGAAAATACCCCTTAGGTCCTGTATTCCTGGGGGTCTAGGGCAGTGAAGGTATTAAAATCTATATATCTAGTGGTCTAGGGAAGGGAAGGTGCTAACCTCTGTATATCTGGCGATATAGAGCAGTGAAGGAGTTAATGTCAGGATTCCTTGTGGTCTAGAACAATTTGGGGGATCAATGTAGGACAGTAAGAGGGTTTATGCTGCATACCTGAGGTTCCAGTTTTTACTTTTTGTCTGCACCTTAGCATTGTCTGGGCCAGGGATGCCCAACTTGCGGCCCTCCAGCTGTTGCAAAACTGCAATTCCCAGCATGCCTGCACAGCCTACAGCTATTAGGGAATTCTGGGAGTTGTAGTTACAGTTGGAGGGCTGCAGGTTAAGCATCCCTGGTCTAAGCTGTAACAGGAAGCTATAACTATATGGCTACAAAGTTCTCTCTGTAATAGGGCAGAGCTATTCTGGAACACTCTGCCCAATCAATAAGGGGGTACACTCAGGGAATCTGCACAGGTCCATACTATCTCTGAGCAAGGATAGCGACTGCAGTCTCAAAGGGATGGTTTTACTCATGTAACCTACCCCCTTGCACATGCCCCTGTCTGGATCCCCCCAGGGCTAAAATTGAAGGGTCTCAGCACTGACTGAGGTCTGCAGCCCCTTCAGTCCTGTACAGTGGTGACTATGCAGGAGAATGCAGCACAGCTCTTCTCAAGTGAATGGGGCTGGCTGCAGTTCTCTACACAGTCAGGTGGCTGTGAACGCCTCTTTGCAGGATCAGTGGGGTTCCCAGAAGTCAGACACCCCCCAAGATCAACAGTTTCTGAGATGACCATATCCGTTTAAAGGGAGTCTGTTACAACCTTTTGACATTTTAGACCGCTTACATAGCGCTGTAGCATAACTGTGGATGATTCAAATGGTACCTTTGTTGTGTTCTTGGGAAGTTCCCCCGAGGCAAATAACGGACTTTGATTCGTCAGTAAATGAGGGCTCGCAAGTGCCCAGGGGCGGCGTTCACGTCGTTGGAGCCCAGGCTGCTCTGCCTCTTTTGCTCATATCCCCGCCCCAGCCTCTGCCTCTGCCCGCCCTTCTCTTCCCTTGCGTCCTCCTTCTCTCCCAGCGAGATCCCGCGCTTGCGCTCTCCCTCTCTGGGCCGGGGCATGCGCACCGCGATGCCCATTGTGGGCACGGCATCACTGTAGCTACTGCTCTTGTGCTGGCCAACGGCGCGAAACCAGCGGCAAGGATGCGGACCAGAGGCGTGCAGGAGAAGAGGAAGAAAGCCGGCCGGCGCATGCGCAGTAGCTACAGTGATGCCATGCTCACAATGGGCATTGCAGTGCGCATGCCCCGACCCAGCGAGGGAGAACGCAAGCACGGGATCTCGCTGGGAGACATCTGACCTATTTATATAGGTGCTCCTGAATTTGAAAAAAAAGTCTGATTTCTACCACCACCCTACCCCGGGGCTAGCGTATGTTTCTTTGTCTGTTACCAGTGGTGAAGTGCATTAAAAATCGCGCTTTCTGGGAGACATGCAACTTTTTTCTGCACAGATGAGACTTTTTTCATGTGCAAATAAATTAGACCAGTCTAAGTGAATATGAACCTGTCGTACTGAAAAACCACCACCAGAGGTCAGACTAATAAAAATACACAGAGTCTAATTCATCAATGGCTGTGCGACTTTTAATACATACTTGGCAAAAGAAAGACAAGCGAATGAAATGCGCCAGTCAAATTTTTGGCCAAAAAAAGACAAGCTTGATAAATGTGCCCCAGTGTGTGCTGTACTTGGCTATCCCTGTCAATCCCCTAGCCTTTGAATGGAGTGGAAGGGCATGCTCTCATCTGCTGCTCAATCTACTGTATTCCTCGCTGTGATTGTGCAGTGAGGAGGAATGGAGAGGCTCTAAATTTCTGTTTTAGTAATGCGTGTATCTCACAGAGGTGAAGGCCCAAGAGATTATACATTTATCAACTATCCTATGAATGGGTAATAAATGCTTATTGTGGAAATACCCATTTAAAGGGGATATCCGAGAAAAAACATTACTGTGAAATATGGCATCTAAAATGGTATTATTACAATATATATGCAATAGAAATATTCTAAGGTTTTTTATGTACATTACATTTTCCTCTGGTGGCGCCCCCTGCGGTTTATCCTTCTGGTCCACCTTTATCCCTACTTCTAAATTCATAGTAATATATAGCTATATCTCTCTCTAGACAGCGGAGAAGAAAATTGTGGGGAGAATTACATACCATATGTATCTCTGGGGTTGTATGCGAAGAGCTATTTTCTGTGCAGCACAGGAAGGGGTTAACAAGAGCTAACTGCAATGCATGAGGGTGCTTGATTGTCACCTGTGAGCTGCTGCCCACCCACAGAAAGGGAAGAAAGACCTCTCCCAGAAAGTAAAAAAGAGTTTTAAACTTGTGGAATAACCCCTGTGAGAAGAGTATTGCTAGGGCCTTTTGGCACTGCAGTCAACATTGTAGAAGTGACCGACCACCGCTGCTTCATTTGAAGAAAAGAAAATGGCAAAAACATGGTTCCTTTCGAGTAGGACAGACCAGCCAAGCCCTGAGGTTCTGTTTCTTGTGCGGCTTCACATGCCCCCCCCCCCCTCCTTCCGCTTAGATTGAAGGTGAAACAGCATACTGTAAATGATTTCATTTTTGCTTTTGCTTCTAGAGACAAGTTTCGTCTTCAATCTGTACAACATTCGGTAAGTGACCTTGGGCATCAGCTACTTAGAGTATGTACCAAAGAATCCCAATAATGAGACAGCACACACATGGCTCCCCTTCATAATCACACCAGTTCACAGATCAAAACGCGCTAGAATTTAGATTATAGTAAAGCTGGCCACCCAACAAAAAAATTTGGTATAGTAGATAATTGGACGGCACTCCTCAATAGCTTGGTATGGTGCTCATTGGTAGTAACAGTTGTCCTATAGTGGGAATAAACACGGCACTAAATATTATAATTGTATCAGTTATGCTCATTTATTATTATCCATCCAGGAATTAGTTATGAATACTGGCCAACGTTTCGGTCTTATCCCAAGACCTTGATCACGGCCCTAGTAGCAAAGACATCATGTCTTTGCTACTAAAGTGAAAAACGCATGAAAACGCATTGCACTCGCGCGGAAAAAACTGAACAACTGAACACAATCGCAGGCAAAACTGAATGGCTTTGCCTGTGAAATCGTTTTCACTGAACGCATCCGCAACGTATCCGGACCTAATCCGGACACGCTCGTATGAACCCAGCCTAATAGACAATAAAAGTAGGTCTTGTGACTTTCAGTGGGCAGTTCAAATGGAATAGTATTATGCTATAAAATGATAATTTCCGGAAAAACTAAGGACACGTCCTATCTTTTGTGGCACCGTCGAACCCCCCCCCTTTCCCAGAAGCACACAGAAGGGGGTAATAGTTAGATTGGTAAGGGGTTCTACCACCGGGACTTCCACTGCTGAAATGAACGGAATGGCCAGTTGGGCATGTGCACTGCTGCTCCATTTTTTTTTATGGAAGTTCTGCAGATAGCGGAGGGCTGTACTCAGCTATCTCCAGGACTATGGAATGGGGAATATTTCATATAACCGGAATACCCCTTTAAGGTCCTACTAATTATAGTGTGATGCAGAAAACACAGGTTCACAGGAAACCCAGATTTCTTTCAGATTCACTGCAAATAGTGGTGTGGGTTATGGGACGACTCAGCGGCCTATCTTGTTGATAAATTTCATAGTATGGAGTACGGTATTTCCATGTTCTAATGTTATCCCCCGTTTTTATATGCCATATTATTACTGCTGTATAACCATTTAACCATTAATGCAGGACAGTGGGACAGCAGATGGGAAGGGAAAAGCTAGGGCCACGTTCACACAGGCGATTTTCCACGTGTATTTTTGTGTGTTTTCCACAGCAAAATCCTCAGAGAATCCATCTCTCATTATCGTTATTGGAAATTCGTGAGTGTAGTTCATACTGAGCATTTTTTTCCGAAGCAAAAGCAACATGTTCATTCTTGGTGGGGATTCTGCAGAAAAAAATCCCACTGAAATCAATAGGAGTCCAAAAAAAACACATCAAAATCTGCAAGAAAAGCCACGTCAAACATGAAGAAAAGTGTGGATGCCTGAGCTTTCATTGTGTGTGAACCTGAACATACCCCTGAGAACCCACTGCACATGTATCCTTACTGAGAAAATCTAGGAGCATCTCTTTAAGGCCTCATGCACACGACCGTTGTTTGATTCCGTGTCCGTTGCTCCGTTTTTCGTGATTTTCTGCGGACCCATTGGTTTTCAATGGGTCCGTGGAAACCTCGGCAAGTGCACCGTTTGTCCTCCGCGTCCGTGGTCCGTGATTCCAGTCCGTCAAAAAAATATAACCTGTCCTATTCTTGTCCGTGAAAAACGGTTCACGGACCCATTCAAGTCAATGGGTCCGTGAAAAATGCGGATGGCCATCCGTGTGTCATCCGCGTTCCGTGTCCGTTTTTTTTGCGGATCCCTTGGCAGGCACTTGGGAAACATTGTCAGCCTGTCTTTTGGTAAAATCTTTTGGGTCATGTCCGCTAAAAAAACGGAAGACACATGGAAACACAACGGAAGGCAAAAACGGACACGGATCACTGAACAACGGAACCCTTTTTTGCGGACAGCATAAAAAAACAGTCGTGTGCATGAGGCCTAAGGCTACATGCACACGACCGTTGCCTGCCTCCGCGTCCGCTCCTCCTTGAAATTTTGCGTCCGTCAAAAAAAACGGATGACGGACCGTTTTTTTTGACGGATCCGATTTTTATGGCAGATCCATTGTAAAAATGCCTATCCTTGTCCGCAAACGTGAAAAAAATAGGACATGCACTATTTTTTTGACGGAATGAAAACACGGATCACGGATGCGGAACAAAAACGGTTGACCATCCGCATTTTTTGACGGACCCATTGAAATGAATGGGGAAGCATCCTATCCGTGAAAAAAAACGGAACGGACACGGATACAAACAACGGTCGTGTGCATGGGGCCTAAGGGTCCATTCACATGTCCGCAAGTGTTTTGCGGTCCGCAAATTGCGGATCCGCAAAACACGGACACCGGCCATGTGCGTTCCGCATCTTGCGGACCGCACATGGCCGGCACTATAATAGAAATGTCTTTTCTTGTCTGTGGCTGCGGACAAGAATAGGACATGTTCCATTTTTTTTGCGGGGCCGCGGAATGGAAGTGCGGATGTGGACAGCACACAGTTGAAAATTAATGGGTCTGCACCGTTCCGCAAAATTGCAGAACAGATGTGGACCCATTATGCGGACATGTGAATGGACCCTAAGGCTACATTCACACAACCGTATTTGTTTTGTAGTCCGCAAAACACTAATCCGCAAAAAATACATTTGATGTCCGTGTGCATTTCGTATTTTGTGGAACAGAACAGCCGGCCCCTAATAGAACAGTCCTAACCTTGTCCATAATGCGGACAATAATAGGACATGTTCTATTCTTTTGCGGAATAGAAATACGGACATACGTAAAGTTTTTTTGCAGACCCATTGAAATGAATGGTTCCGCATACGGTCCGCAAAAAAAAAAAAAACTGAACGGACACGGAAAGAAAATATGTTTGTGTGCATAAGGCCTAAAGGGAAGCTGTTACCTCTCCTGACATGTCTGTTATAGTAACTGTTTGCATTACCCCACGTAATAGCAGCTCTTTCGACTCTATGTTGTGTCATTCCTCTATTATTCCTGCTAGAAGTTTATGAATGAATTGACAGCAGTCTGCCACGAAGGCCCAACTGGGTTTTACTAGTTAGGCTACTTTTACACTAGCGTTCATTTTTCTAGTATTGAGATCCGTCAGAGGGTCTCAATACCGGAAAAAAACGATTTCGCTTTGTCCCTATTTATTGTCAATGGCGACAAAACGTAACTGAACAGAACGGCATTGTCCAAAATGCATTCTGTTCTCATACCGGAGCGCAAACTGCAGCATGCTGCGGATTGCTTTCCGTCCTAGGATGCGGAGCAAGACGTCATGACCCACAATGCAAGTCAATAGGGATGAATCCGGTTTCTCGGACACAATCTGACACAATAGAGAACGCATGACGGATCCGTCTTGGCAATGTTAAAGATAATACAACCGGATCCATTCATAACGGATGCAGACGGTTGTATTATCAGTAACGGAAGCATTTTTGCTGAACCCTGCCGTATCCAGCAAAAACGCTAGTGTGAAAGCAGCCTTAGGCCCCTTTCACACGAGCGAGTTTTCCACGTGGGTGCAATGCGTGATGCGAGTGCATTGCTCCCGCACTGAATCCGGACCCATTCCTTTCAATGGATCTGTGTACATGAGTGATGTTCTTCCCTCATCACTTCTGTGTTGCGTGAAAATGGCAGCATGTTCTAGGTTCTGTGTTTTTTCACGCAGCCCTGGCCCCATACAAGTGAATAGGGCTGCAAGCAAGTGCCGATGCAATGCGTTTTTCACTGATGGTTGCTAGGAGATGTTGTTTGTAAACCTTCCGTTTTTTTATCACGCACGTGAAAAACGCATCAAAACGCATTGCACCCGCACGGAAAAAACTGAACGCAATTGCAGAAAAAACTGACTGAACCTGCTTGCAAAATGGTGAAAGTTTCCCTGAACGCGTCCGGATCTAATCCGTATTGTTCGTGTGAAAGGGGCCTTAAGGTGTCTCCCTGCACAGTCTGACACTATCCAATCAGTGCTGCTAATGACATTTGTGTAATAATGATTTTAAGGCATCTGTTATGTTGTCCCTTTCCTCTATTATTCCTGCTAGAAGTTTATGAATTGACAGCAGTCTGCCATGAAAGTCCAGATAGTTGTCACCAGTGGTGGGTGTGCCCCTGCACAGTCTGTCATTAGCAGCACTGATTGGATAATGTCAGACTATGCAGGGAGATCTGTAGACTAATGTAGACTGCTCTCAAGTCATTCATAAACATCTAGCAGGAATAATAGAGGAACGGCAGAACAAAGAGTCATAAGAACAGATGTTCTTGAATCTTTACTACATGGGGAATGCAAGTAGTTACTAAAACAGACGTCAGAAGAGGGGACAGGTCCTCTTTAAAGAAGATCTTGGGACAACATTGTACATTACTTTGGACCGGGTATTAAAACATGAATGTGTTCTGCATTTCCAAATCTCCTCATTTACTATTTTTAATGCACGTTTCCTTTTCACTGCAGACATCTGAAGTCGATGGACCTGGAGCTGGGGCCCCCCTTTACTGTCAGCGGCTCCATGCACGCTCACGGTCCTATGTCTGGATACCATTACTCTCAATTCCAGGACGGCGACGTCTAGCAGCAAATGCCTGAAAGGAAAATGGGGACACGACTGGGGACAACATGTTATATTCTCTTTTGTGTAAATTCTTCACTTTACTAAAATTTCACGCACATTCGTGGTCATAAGTAGAAGTGAACCTCCACTGGTTAACCAAAATTATTCTGTGATCAGACATTAGTCTATGGGAAATGATCAAATGAGCGCGATTCATGTGCCCAACAGAAGCAGACTGACAGGTTGAGTAATCGGGCGATACCAGCAGTTTGAGGGGAACCTCAACACCCCACAAAGTGCTGTGGAATAGTGACATTTTTGGCAGCTGCTTGAGGTGCCTGAGAAGGTCACACTAAGGCTCTGTTCACATCATCTTCATGGCATACATTCGGCATACACATTTGAAGTGTGCCACCAAATGTATGCGCCAGGCGTATACACAACAACTGTCTTCCCATTGACTCTCATTGTACAAGAAAGACTTTTTTCGGTCCCCCTGTATTTACAAAACAAGTGACTTCCAATACAATATACAGTCCAAGGGATGTAACATAGTAACATAGTCCGCAAGGCCGAGAAAAGACATCCATCCAGTTCAGCCGTGGTATCCTGTAATGTTGTTCCAGAGGGAGGCAAAAATCATCAGGTAGAAGCCAACTTTCCACATTTTATGGGAAAATAAATCCTCCCCAAATGTACATTTTAGTAACTCCCTTCTCTAGACATCTAGGAGCTATAACCTGTAATATTATTACACTCCAGAAATACATCCAGGCCCCTCCTGAACTCCTTTATTGTACTCACCATCACCACCTCCTCAGGCAGAGAGTTCCATAGTCTCACTGCTCTTACCGTAAAGAATCCTCTTCTATGTTTGTGTACAAACCTTCTTTCCTCCAGACGCAGAGGATGTCCCCTCGTCACAGTCACAGTCCTGGGGATAAATAGATGATGGAAGAGATCTCTGTACTGACCCCTGATATATTTATACAGAGTTATTAGATCTCCCCTCAGTCGTCTTTTTGATAATCTTTCTGGGTACTGTAGTCCACCCATTCCAGTTATTACTTGGGTCACCCGCCTTTGAACCTGCTCAACCGAGTATTGAAGGAGTATTCACATATTATGCCTCATTCACACGTCAGTGTTTGGTCAGTGATTGTGAACCAAAACCAGGTGCGGCTCTAAACACAGAATGGGTGCAGACCTTTCCCTTAGGCCTCGTGCACATGACAGTTGTTTTTAGCGGTCCGCAAAATGGGGTTCCGTTATCCGTGTCCGTTTTTGGTTCCGTTGTGTTTCCATGGTCTGCCAGAAAAAAAGGAAGGAAAAAAAAAGTGTAATTTTAATATCTCCACCCAGGATAATGGAATATAAATGCAGGTCACGGACGCGGATGACAGTCTGTCTGCATTTTTTCACGTTCCTATTGACTTGAATGGGTCCGCAAACCGTTTTTGCGGACAAGAATAGGACAGGTTATATTTTTTTGACGGACAGTAATCACGGACCATGGACGCGGAGGACAAACGGTGCATTTGACAAGTTTTCCACGGACCCATTGAAAACCAATGGGTCTGCAGAAAAGCACAAAAAACGGCTCAACGGACACGGAATCAAACAACGGTCGTGTGCATGAGGCCTTATACCTTATCGCTGTAGAGGCTCCAGTCCTGGAAATCACTGACGTGTGAATGAGGCTTTAGACATTTTTTAGCTTGCTTGACTGTTTTCCGAACCCCTGTTGAGACAGCCGACATTCCAGTCACAGAAGTCACGTCGTGAGAGTGATCAGGGGTTGGAAATGCCCAGTGATGGGATATTTTGGCTCCATGAGCATCCTTGGGGTGCGGCCATGATCTGGTCAGGTTGCGGCCGTACTGCGTTCAAGAACCGTGCAGCAAAGTAGCCTGTAGCTTTCTTTCATTTAACTAATGAAGACCGCACTGTACAGTGTATTGAAGATGCCACACCGCCATTAACAATGAAGACCGACTGTACAGTGTATTGAAGATACCACACCGCCATTAACAATGAATACCGCACTGTACAGTGTATTGAAGATGCCACACCGCCATTAACAATGAAGACCGCACTGTACAGTGTATTGAAGATGCCACACCGCCATTAACAATGAAGACCGCACTGTACAGTGTATTGAAGATGCCACACCGCCATTAACAATGAAGACCGCACTGTACAGTGTATTAAAGATGCCACACCGCCATTAACAATGAAGACTGACTGTACAGTGCGGTCTTCATTAGTTAAGTGAAAGGCAGCTGAGGGCTAATTTGTCTGTGCGGTTCTTGACCACAGCACGGCCGGAACCTGACAGCCGCTCTGTGTGTCCGTACAGATACTTACTGCAGATCTCTAAGACCTTCTCCGCTATAGACTTAAAGGGTTTGTCTCACTTCAGTAAGTGTCATTTATCATGTAGAGAAAGTCAATACAAGGCTCTTACTAATGTATTGTGATTGTCCATTTTGCTTCCTTTGCTGGCTGGACTCATTTTTCCATCACATTATGCACTGCTTGTTTCCATGGTTATGACCACCCTGCAATATGTCTTTGATGGTCGTGCTTGGACACTATAGGCAAAAGCGTCAGCCTCTCTGGTGGCCGGGACTATGGGAGCGCACATAGGCTGGTGCTTTTTCCTATATTGTGGAAGCACGACCACCACTGATGGATTGCAGGGTGGTCTGTAACCACGGAAACGAGCAGTGTATAATGTGATGGAAAAATGAATCCAGACAGCAAAGGAAGCAAATGGACGATAACAATACTTTAGAAAGTGCCTTGTATTAACCTTCTCTACATAATAAATGCCACTTACTGAAGTGACCCCTTCGAGGAGGCTGAGGGAGTTAAGTCTGCTTAGCTACTTTCATAAGTCCCACAGCATTGAACGAGGAGACCTGCACATGTACAGCCTCCTCTCCATTCCAGGTGGGACCGACACCTGTCGGACATTTATGGCACAGCCTGTGAATAGGACATAAATGTCCGGCTATAGCTTCTAGAGATGGCTCGTTGATCCAGGGAGTTATTCTGATTGCCTGATTGGAGTCGGGAATTTTTTCCCCTAAAGTGGGGGAAATTGGCTTCTGCCTCATGTTTTTTTTTGCCTTCCTCTGGATCAACTTGCAGGATGACAGGACGAACTGGATGGACAGATGTCTTTTTTTAGCCTTATAAACTATGTTACTATGTCCTATTATTGTCCGCATTACGGACAAGGATAGGACTGTTCTATCAGGGGCGAGCTGTTCCGTTCCGCAAAATACGGAATGCACACGGACGTCATCTGTATTTTTTGCGGACTGCAAAATAAATACGGTTGTGTGCAGTACTTTAAGACCTGGCACAGATGAATGAGTTCAATGCGAGAAACTCGCTGTGTATGAGTTTCCGTTCTGTCCTTTGCTCCTAGACCACTGAGGACAGTGATGGCTGCAGTAGTCACTTATCATATAGCGGAATGTCACCAATGCAGTTTGTAAAGAAGCAGCAGCGTGAGAATTTAACACTGGATACAGGGTTGAGCATAAGATCATTTGTTATACTATTGTGGGGCTTGTTTGAGATTTTTACCTGACATCCCCATTAAGTTTTAATTTAAAACTTGCTACAACTGTGTTCAGTATCAAGGTAAAGATTACTACTTCTGTACACTGTCACCATTTCTTATACATAAGACTGTGTAGTATACTGCAGGTCCAACCAGCAACACTTGCATAAAAATGTCACTTTCATTGTAATTTTGCAATAAGGAAAACTGTGGTTTCATTTCCCTTTTCACATAATGTCAATGCCCCGACCTTCTGCATTATTAGAAGTGTTTACATTAAAAAGTGCTTGTCATCTGCCAGTTGTCTCTGCTTGCTTTTCTATATTCACTTTCTGTATAAATCCATGCAGTTACAGTCCTCTGAAATCTGAAAATATGTAATACCAAGTAGTGGGATTGGGCATGGCATGCCTTGAAGTTTACGCCTCCTGTATTGGTAGTCCGTTTCCATTCTAGCCGGACAACCCCTTCAATTAATGGGGTTGTCCGGGCAGTAAAAATCTATTTAAAAAAAAGTCATGTCTCACTGGCCGATCCTGTTCCAATGCCTCACGGATTCCCCTCTGGTATTTACTTCCTTGTCACAGGAAATGTCACTTCTCAGCCAACCGATGTCCACAGCGGTGACCCAACTCAGCCAGTAATTGGATGAGCAGTCCCAGGGACCAGGACGTAGGGACTACTGTAAGTCCTGGAAAGCGGGACAATGGAGTCAGTAGGGGACCAGTGAGGTGAGTATGACTTCTTTTATTTTTTTAAAACACAGGTTCCATTTCAGTGGATTTTAACTGCATAGATTCCTATGGAGTAGGAAATCTGGAACGTTGTACTTTGCATTGTGAATGACCTGGGTATGATTGACCCATACGTACTGGGAAACTAGTTGGGGCATAGGGGCCCATATTGACTGGCCCTAACTCCTATCCGTATGGGCAACCCTCGATGGTAGAGATGCCCATACACTCAGGGACAGGGACCTTATGAGATCTGTGTCAGATAGGCAGAGTCCCAATGGTTATAGACAACAGCTCTGTAGGTGCATAGGTATCTCAGTAATTGGACATTCACAAATAGAAGAATGCCTTCAAAAATCTAAGCGTTAATAGTTTTTTTTTTTTTATCAATGAACACAATGCAAAAAGTAAATGAACTTCTAGATACACTTGCACACAGTTTATGAAGGAATTTGGCACGGAGGTTTTTCCAAACATCCTGGAGAACTAACCACGGATCCATAGATCTTGTGTAGATATATGTAGCAGCTCGGCCAGAAGGCAAGAGGATGGGAGTATTGATAGAGGCCGGGTGGTGGTAGTAGTCCTCACAATGGCTATGGGTCCTTCCCTTCACTCTCTTGGCTGGTGCACTGTTAAGGGAGAGTGCACCCTGGTTCTCTTGGGGTTTTTGGGGAATCTCCTGCCTGGTGGTGGTTGGTGTTGGTGGGTGTTTGGGTGCAAGGCAGGGTCCCCATGAAAGAGGATATGCAAAGGACAATGTAAAACAATGCAAGTGGCTGGTTTAGCAACTAACAACATTTATTTACTGGTAATAATGGTCAAATACAGCAGACACATCTTTACCATGCATGGCAGATCTTACATAGTTTGCAATTTCCACAGTTCTCACAGTTCTATAGGCTGCAAAGGTGGCAGACAGGCCTAGATATTTCCTCTCTGAGTCAGTCTTCCAAATCTGTGCTTTTAATCCAGCCTAAAGGGTGCAATACATATAGATCTCTCTTGCGCTCTCTGTATCTCTCAATCTCTTTACTTCTCTCAAAATGCACAACTACGAGTACCCGACTGCAGGTAGTTTTATTTAGTAGTGATGAGCGAGCAACAAAGTGTTCGTGTCTTCGGGCCGAACACATAGCTATGTTCGTGTGCTCGGCCGAGCACCCGAGTATAATGGAAGTCAATGGGAGACAACCAGGCACCCCCTGCTCTGAAGAGGGGATGGTATGTGGTCCATTGGAAAAGGTCTGAAAGTGACACAAAAAACACCGAAAAGGATCGGGGACAGCATGGGGATGATGTATGAATGCATCTTGGACTCCCAGGTCGCTGCTGGGAACCATGTTGTCCAAGTTCCAAGTTGTACGCCACTTTTACAGACTGACAAAAATACGCCCAACCCCCCCCCCCCAAAGAAAAGGAAACATTCTTTCCTGTATATTCAATTGTATAGAAAGTGCAAGTGCTGGAAAAAATTACAGGCACTCCGAAACAGCCTGTATATCAGATAAAGGAGAGCCCCGTTCACATTGTGGTACAATTGTTCATGTAGTAGGATTACTACACTCATAAAGCCTATGCACTAAGTGAAAGGGCTGCCAAAAATTACAAGGAACGGGCACTCAAATACACCCTTTATTACACACAAAGAGGGGAATCATACACACCCTTGAATAATGATGATTGGTGGACTGCTGGTGACCCTCAAAAACATTTAGAGCAAGGGCCTACTCGTGACCCTCTAAAACATTACGGGCGAGGGCCTGCTGCTGAGCTGACGCTCTAAAACATTAGGAGCAAGAGACTGCTGCTGAGCTGACCCTCTTAAACATTAGGGGTGAGGAGCTGCTGGTCAGACTGTTACGAATAAGAAGTTTTTCGAAACGTGTCAACAGTCACCATACCTGAGAGATGTATTGTCCTATATGTCTGTGAAGAATTTACCTCAATAAAATACAGAGAAAAGACACCTCAACAAAAGTGAGTGCTGGAGCCTATACTTTACTGTTTATCGTACATTTCCTGAGGGAATATATACAATCTGGATGAGGAGGAGGATGAGGAGGAGGCGGCGAAAACAAGATTCAACCATATACACTTTTTTTGTGGTGCAAAAGGTGGATGGGAATATACTACAGTAGACTGAGTACAATATAAACAATACATTGAAATTGCCTTTATGTTCAGCTCAGCTCTGGTGGAGGTGAGAAGTCAGGGACAATCCAGGCCTTGTTCATTTTTATCTGAGTCAACCTTGTCAGCATTGTCAGCGAACAAGCAGATGCGCTTATCAGTTATAATGCCACCAGCAGCACTAAATACATGCTCAGACAAAACGCTGGCGGCAGGGCAGGCCAGCACCTCCAAGGTATAGAGCGCAAGTTCGTGCCACGTGTCCAGTTGGACACCCAGTAGTTGTAAGGCACTGAGGGATCATTTAGGACGCTGACACGGTCTGCGATGTTTTCCTTCACCATCTTCCAAAACGGTTCCCTCCTTGTGCCACTAGGCTGCGCTTCAGGGTGAGGTTACTGGCGGGGTGTCATGAATGTGTCCCATGCCTTGGAAAGTGTTGCCCTGCCTCTGTTGGAATTGCTGTGTGTTCCCCTTGTCTCCTTTCCTCAGTTGCCTAAGGAAGTACGGACTCTGCCGGCCGCATTGTCAGATGGAAAATTTTGGAGCAATCTCTCAACAAGTACCTTCTGGTATTGCACCGTTTTATTCGTCCTCTCCACCACAGGAATAAGAGATGAGAAGTTCTCTTTGTAGCGGGGGTCAAGAAGGGTGAACACCCAGTAATCTGTGCTACCTAAAATGCGTATAAGGTGAGGGTCGTGGGAAAGGCAGCCTAACATAAAGTCAACCATGTGTGCCAGAGTACCAACAGGCAAGACGTCGATGTCAACATCAGGATGACTCTCCATACCCTCACCCTCCTCCTCCTCTTTTGCCCATCCACGCTGAACAGATGGAATTAAAGTTCCATGGGTACTATTTTCTGGCCCAATTCGCACTGAGAAGACAAACTATGGGTGGTCTGGCCATCACCCTGTGTAATGTTCTCCCCCATTTCCTCGTCTGACACATTCAGAGCGTCGTCCTTAATTGTGAGCAGTGATCGTTTGAGTAGACACAGCAGTAGGATGGTTACGCTGATAATAGCGTTATCGCCACTAACCATCTGTGTGGATTCATCAAAGTTTTTTAAAACCTCACAGAGGTCTGACATCAATGCCCACTCCTCGCTTGTGAATAGTGGCAGCTGACTGGAAAGGCGACGATAATGTTGCAGTTGGTATTCCACAACTGCCCTCTGCTGGTCACAAAGCCTGGCTAACATGTAGAACGTAGAGTTCCAGCGCATGTTCACGTTGCACAACAGTCGGTGAGCTGTAAGCCGCAAGCGCTGCTGCAGTGTTAACAGACTGTCTGAAGCTGTGGACGACTTGCGGAAATGGGCACACATGCGGCGCGCCTTCACTAGTAGCTCTGCCAAATTGGGGTAGATTTTCATAAACCGCTGAACCACTAAGTTTAAGACGTGGGCTAGGCATGGGATGTGTGTCAGGTTGCTGAGCTCCAAAGCCGCCACCAAGTTACGGCCATTGTCAGACACAACCATGCCTGGTTGTAGGTTGAGTAGTGAGAGCCACAGCTCCTTCTGGTCCCTTATCCCCTGCCACAGCTCTGCGGCGGTGTGCTGTTTGTCCCCTAAGCAGGTCAGCTTCAGCACGGCCTGTTGACGTTTACCCACAGCAGTGCTACACTGCTTTCAGTTAGCGACTGATGGCTGACTGCTGTTGGAGGTGGAAGTGGAGGAGGAGGCGGCGGAGGAGGAGAAGTGGGGGTTGGAGCCAGTAACATAGCTGCTGGAGCAGACCCTAATGGATGTAGGGCCTGCAATCCTGGGCGTGGGTAGCACCTGTGCCATCCCAGGGTACAACTCACTCCCGGCCTCCACAACATTCACCCAGTGTGTGGTCAGGGAAATTTAGCATCCCTGGCCACCATCACTTGTCCATGTGTCCGTGGTGAGGTGGACCTTCCCGTTGGTCAGGACACGGGTGATGTTCTGGGACACATGCTGGTGTAAGGCGGGCACGGCACACCATGAAAAATAGTGGCGGTTGGGGCTGCGTACAGAGGGACGGCTGCCGACATCAGGCTGCAGAAGGCCACAGTGTCCACAAGCCTAAATGGCAACATTTCAAGTGCCAGTAATTTCGAAAGTTGCGTATTTAGTGCTATGGCCTGTGGGTGGGTGGGTGTATGGGTATTTGCGCTTGCGTTCAAATGCCTGTGTTATCGACATTTGGACGCTGCGCTGGGACAAGGAAGTGGATGTTGTTGCTGAAGGTTCATGCGAAGGTCCAGATGCAGGGCGAGGGGCATCCGGGCCTGCGCCTTCGACAGGGGTTTAGCCGGCAGTGCGTAACACAGGAAAAGAGGAGGCAGTAGTGTGACCCACAGACCCAGATTGTGGACCCAGGCGTTCAGCCCACTTATAAGGGTGCTTGGATGCCATGTGGCGGATCATGCTGGTGGTGGTGAGGTTGCTAGTGTTCACGACCTGGCTCATTTTGGTACAGCACAGGTTGCAAACTACCACTCTTTTGTCGTCTGCACTTTCCTCAAAAAAGAGCCATACTGCGGAACACCTACCCCTTGGCAAGGTAGATTTACGCAGGGTGGTGCTCCGTGTAACGGTTGCGATCCTGTTTGGTGTGGGCCGACCTTATCCCTTTTGAAACCCTACTGCCTCTTTCAGACTGTTGCTGTGCTGCGGATCCATCCCCCTCTGTACTGCTGTCCTCGCTCGGCTTTTCACCTTCCCATGTTGGGTCAGTGACCTCATCGTCCACCACCTCCTCTTCCACTTCCTCACTCTGCTTATCCTCCTGACTTAACCTAACCACAACCTCAGTGATTGACAACTGTGTCTCATCATCATCCACCTCGTGAATGAATGATTGCCGTTTACCACCGTGATCTTCTTGAGACTGTGAAGGCTCAAGAGGTTGGGAATCAGGGCACAATATCTCCGGTACCTCTTCAAGCGTGCTTGGCGAGAGAGCCAAACCAAGTACTGGCGATGAAAAGAGGTCATGTGAATATCCGAGTGTGGGATCACTTGTTTGGCTAGACTCGACATGGTGGGAGGAAGGAGGATCAGAGTGAGGATTCGGTTGACCAGACTTTTGGCTACAGAGACTGGATTTTGTGGAAGAGAGGGTGGTGCTTAACCGACTGAAAGCATTATCTTCGGCAATCCAACCGACCACCTGTTCACACTGGTCCGACTTGGACAGTGTTGTCCTGCGCCGCCCAGCTAAATTGGACATGAAGCTGGGTAAGGTGGATTTTTTAGTTTTTTCTGATGCACTGCCAGCAGGCACAGTTTCATTGCACCCAGGGCCACGGCCTCTGCTTGCACCATCAGCATCACGCCCACTTCCCCGTCCCTTTGTGCTTGCCTTCTTCATATTAATAGTTTTGTCTGTAGATGTGGCGCAGATTGTTTTACTGTTCGCTAAAGACACAGTTTTCTGATGGAGGACAGTATTAGTTACAGAACACCACGGATTTTGGACACTACACTAGGCCCAGATTAATGAAAGTTGTAATATAGACAGTGTTTTTAGATGCTGTTCAGTATTGGATACAAAAACACACAGATTTTGGACACTTTATTAGGCCCAGATTAATGGAAGTTGTAATATACACAGTGTTTTTAGATTCAGTTCAGTATGGGATACAAAAACCCACAGATTTTGGACACTTTACTAGGCCCAGATTAATGGAAGTCGTAATATACACAGTGTTTTTAGATGCTGTCCAGTATTGGATACAAAAACCCACAGATTTTGGACACTTTACTAGGCCCAGATTAATGGAGGTTGAAATATAGACAGTGTTTTTAGATGCTGTTCAATATTGGATACAAAAACCCACAGATTTTGGACACTTTACTAGGTCCAGATTAATGGAAGTTGAAATATAGACAGTGTTTTTAGATGCTGTTCAGTATTGGATACAAAAACCCACAGATTTTGGACACTTTACTAGGCTCAGATTAATGGAAATTGTAATATACACAGTGTTTTTAGATTCAGTTCAGTATGGGATACAAAAACCCACAGATTGTGGACACTTTACTAGGCTCAGATTAATGGAAGTTGTAATATACACAGTGTTTTTAGATTCAGTTCAGTATGGGATACAAAAACCCACAGATTTTGGACACTTTACTAGGCCCAGATTAATGGAAGTTGTAATATACACACTGTTTTCTGAAGCAGAACAGTATTGGTTTTAGAACACCACAGATTACGGACACTATATGAGGACCAGATTATTGGAATTTGCAATACTAACAGTGTTTTCTGAGGCAGGACAGCATTGGTTACAGAGAACACCACAAATTATGGACACTAGATGTGACCCAGATTATTAAAGAGTCAGTCTGCGGATGATGTACAGTATATGTCACTAAGGGTACTTTCACACTAGCGTTTTGGATTCCGTTTGTGAGATCCGTTTCAGGGCTCAAAACGGATCAGTTAAGCCCCAATGCATTCTGAATGGATGAGGATACTTTCAGAATGCATCAGTTAGGCTCCGTTCCGCCTCTATTCCGTTTTGGAGGCGGATACCAAAACGCAGCATGCAGCATTTTGGTGTCCGTCTGAAGAGGCAGAACCTAACGGATCCGTTTTTATTTGCAATGTAAGTCAATAGGGACGGATCCATTTTCAATGACACAATATGGTGCATTTGAAAACGGATCCGTTCCCCATTGACTTTCAATGTAATTCAAAATGGATCCGTTTTGGACTTTGTCATTTTTCTTTAAACCTAATGCAAACGGATCCGTTCTGAACGGATACAAACGTTTGCATTATAGGTGCGGATCCGTCTGTGCAAATAAACAGACGGATCCACACCAACGCAAGTGTGAAAGTACCCTAATAGTTATAAAATAAAAATATCTTGCTGCTGTGAAACACACACAGTATCCCTTAAAAGGATTTTGGGTTCTTTGAAAAGCTTTTGGTATTAAATACAGCAAATTTCCCTCCCTGCACTATCTGTAATTTCCTTAGCACGGATGTCCCTGACACTGCTGCTAAATATATTGTTGATCTAAAACACACACACACAGTAGTCCAAAATCTCTGAAATTCGCTCCCTGCTCTGTTTTTCCCTTTCTACCTGATGCTCTCCCTGACTATGACTGATCCGAGCATGTGTCATCAGGTGCTATATAACCTCCGATGACGCGTTTCGGCCAGCCAATCACTGTTATGCCAGCAGCTTACATGACTACTGGCATTACAGTGAGGGCAGTACTTAGCTGCACCTTTATTGGCTGCTTAAAACCCGCAAAACGTGCGGGGTGGAGACTCGAGCATTTCGCTCGAGCACATGCAGTTATCGGCCGAGTACCGCCATGTGCCGAGCATAGCAATGCTCGAGCCGAACCGGTAATCGGCCAAGCATGCTCGCTCATCACTATTTGTTAGTTGATAGCCAGTCTGTCTCCAAGATGTGCCAGGGTGCTTCAGCTCCTTATTCTCCCAGACAAATGTACTATGAAGTCAAGAAGCTTTGCACAGCTTACCTCCGCAGACTGTTTAGCATGCACCTCCTCACAAAGGCTGACACGCATTCAAATGTTATCCTCATCAGCTTCTTCAGAGGGTGGTTTATAGCACTGTCTTTCAAGCTGGCTGGTTATTCCCCCGAGGCTGCTTCTTTTTCTTGTCTCAGACTCAACTAACTTCCCTAGCAAGAAAGGAAATGCAGACCATCCTATTTTCCCACATTTTTAACTCTTTTAGCAGTGGGCTATCAGCACACTGCATGTAGCCTTTCTCAAATCATCCTGTCTCTTCATGTAATCCCAGAAAGACTCAATGGTGTTGAATTCAGGGCTCTGTGGGGGCTATATCATCACTTCCCTTCCAGGAATCCTTGTTCTTCTTTATGCTGAAGATAGTTCTTGACATTGACTGCATGTTTGTGGTCACTGTACTGTTTGCCTCCCTGATGGCATTGCATGATGGATAAATTATCTGCCTACATCTCTCATCATTGAGGACACCATTAATAATGAGCAAATCCCCCAAACCCTTAGCTAAAATACAGCCCCGAACTTGCAAGGAACCTCCACCATGCTTCACTGTTGCCTGAAGACAACCATTATTCATCCGCTCTCCAGCCCTTCACAAACTGTGATTTTCATGTTACTCGATGGAGAAAAAAAAAACTGGTTTGGTTAGGGCTGGGAAGATAAATCAGAGTGATGTAGTGGTTTATAGGAATGCCCTGAGAAGCTTGTGAGGTGGCTGGCTGCCCACTGCATAAGGGGTTAATGCAGTAGCATTATGCACCTTGTGCCCCAAAGGTTGTGTATGGGGAGTAGGAGTTAACTTGCCAGCCCTTAGTAACAGAAGTTTGGTGGTGGCCACAAAGGGAAAGCACTGGAAATAATTGTCAGAAAATGTAACACCTCCATTTCGGGCTATAGATTTTCCTGCATAGTGGTTGGGACAATATACCTCAGGGCCCTTACCGCTTGAAAGTACAGACTGGCGATCTGTTGGAAGAGACTGCAGACTGTTAAGGGTACTGTGGATATATAAAGCTGAAGATGGAAAAAGTGATTAGAGACTAGCAAACTGCCTATTCTTTCATGCACACAACCATTGAGAAAATTGCCTAAAGCCACCTATAGAGACCGTGCCTGTATTTGAGAGTGCCTGTGTGAATCATCTACCTAACTTCCTCAGTAAAGTACAATGAACACCTGCATTATCGCAGTACCACCTTGCCTTGTACAGCACTTGGACCCCTGCCTTACTCCTCAAAAATAATCTCCACCAAAAGCACCCCAACTAACAGCAGGCAGGAGAACCACAAAAAACAGGTAGCGCCTTCAAGGGACAAAAGGAAGTATTTTACTACTGATGCCCTATCTTCAGGATAGGCATATCAATATCTGATTGGCAGATGTCCAACACTCAGTGGTCCCCAATGATGGGGATTCTGCTGCTTTATGTTTGTATACCTTTAATATTACAGTAAAAATGTATGCTGCAAAAACAGGAAATACAACAGGAAACCACAAAGAAAAAAAAAATCACATTTCTATTTTAGAAGACAGTCGATGCTGTAATTGACATCTATGTAGTGCTGCATATGTCTGCATATTAATGCTCCATAAATGTGTAATGTAATCATCGAGTATCCCAAAACGTGATTGCCTGTCAATGTAAAAATAGCAGGCAATCTACTAAGCCTTGCCTTTGGCATGACCTAATAATCAGGTTCCTATGGCAAACTAAGGGATGTTTGTTAGGCCATCGACTGTTATGGTAACCCATTCGTTGATCATGTAGCAGGGGGCTGATGGGCTGACAGAGGGACTCTTTAGGTGCCGCAGTTGCTATTAATCACAACCTCCAATAATTTTAACTGCCATGATGGGAGTTGTCTCTGTTCCTGACGGTTGAGAAAGGTGCCAGTCATGCTTCGACTGCTGATCTCAGCAATGAAAGTGCTCACTAGATCAGTGTGATGTATACACCCGTAATACCTAGCACTTGCCTATTATGGATATACACAGTCAAGTCCCATCATTATGACCACTTCCTACTCTTGACGTCGGCAGTGTGAAGTTTATAAAGGAAGTACATATGGTGAGCTGGCTTGGTGGGTATATAAGGTGTGATAGGCTGTCTGCACACACATGCCTTATTGCTGTTGTGGGTAAAGGGGGTGATTTATCAGAGTTGCAAAAAGGGATGATTATTGGCTTTCGGGCCAAGAGTGGACAAATAGCACCATTGTGAATAAGCGATGTGAACACTGTTAAGCACCACGTGCCATGTGAGGGATGAACGTCATCTACGAAGGTGAGTAAGTGCGGACAGACACGTTACAATGGAGAAGCTCACGACCAAAATGCACCAGGGGGATACCAAATGTTTGTCTAACACAACAGTTCAGCGAACTCCATTGTATGTGGGACCCCGAAGGAGACGGGTGGTCACTGCAAGAAGTTTTGGAATTGGACCTCTGCTGATTGGCAAAGAGTTGTCTTCTCCAATGAGTTACGTTTTCTGCTTCATGAAACGAGAAACATCAGAGAAAAAATACCCTGCAAGGATTGCTGGAAGAACAGAAGCTGGCGGTGGCAGGGTTATGGTCTGGGGAAGGTTTTCCTGGCATTCTCTTTGCCCATTGATCCATTTGGAAGGCATTCTCCACTGATTTGAGTAGGAATCCGCCCTTGCAGATCACGTACACCCATACATGCTGATTGTCTTCCTTGTGGTGGATGGGATCTTCCAGCAAGACAGTGCGATATCTCACATGGCTAGAAATGTCTGACGTTGGTTGGAAGAGCATCACCCAGGTTTCCAAGAATTACTCTGGAACCCTAAATCGCCAAAATTGAACCCAATTAATCATCTGTGGGTCCACCTCGATCATCATATTTGCTCTATGGATCCTCCCCCATGCTCCCTCCAACAGCTGTGGGATGCACTGCAGTCAGGAGTGTCACAGGTCACAGCTGTCACAGGTGCTGGAGCCAGGACCTTATTGAGTCACTCCCAGCCCGTCTAAATGCTGACCGTGCTGCACATGGTGGTTACTCTCGATATTAGCTGGTGGTCATAATAATGTGACTCAACCGCATCAGAGATGAGCAAACTGGGTTCGGACTGCTGTGTCCGAATCTGGTTAGTTTCTGACCATAACTCATAATGTGAAGCTCTGTACATTGATAAAATGTATTGCCTCCAATGAGGCTTTGTTAATATGTCCGCCAGTAACGCGAGACTTCATTTGTCTCGTGCATGTGCCGTTGCTATAAGTCATGGCGAATGCATTAATGTATCAAATTATGAATCCAAACTCGGGTTCGTTAATGATCGTGGAGCAAGCACAAACCCGGGTTCAGATTCGTAATTTGATACATGAATGCATGCGTCATGACTTATAGTAATGGTGCGTGCACGAGACAAATGAAGTTTGACTTTACTGGCGGCCATATTAACAAAGCCTCATCGGAAGCAATACATTTTATCAATGTACGGAGCTTCACATTATCAGTTATGGTCATTGGGTTCAAGTCAGGGATTTGGCTGGGCCACTCATGGTTGTTGTAAACTTTTTCCATTTAAG
This sequence comes from Bufotes viridis, assembly GCA_033119425.1. Taxonomy (NCBI): domain Eukaryota; kingdom Metazoa; phylum Chordata; class Amphibia; order Anura; family Bufonidae; genus Bufotes; species Bufotes viridis. Next base: position 556,419,195 of record CM065590.1, on the reverse strand, counting down.
ATTAGAGGGCCACTGTGCTCTTGGAAACTTTCAGTGCAGCAGAATTTTTTGTAACCTCCAGATTTGTGCCTCCACACAATCCTGTCTCCAAGCTCTACAGGCAGTTCTTTCCTACTCATTGCTTGGTTTTTGCTCTGATATGCGTTGTCAGCTGTGATACCTTATAGGGCTTCTGTCACACCCAAAATGCATTTTTCATCAGCTGACATTAGCTATTTGCTAATGTCAGCTGATCTCAAACATACTGTTCTTACATTCCCCTGTGAGATTTTGTTCTTTTAAAATTCTTACTTTTATTATATGCAAATATCTTCACTACCAGCAAGTTGGGTGGTAACAGTTGCCGACACGCCCCCTCTCCTCTTAAAAGACAGGGCCAGCAAGTGCTCTTCTGCCGCTGGCCCTGTCTTCTCATTAAGTTCCGCACCTGCGCCGTAACATTCTTCAATCGGCGCAGGCGTACTGAGTGAAGGACAGCAGCTCCGTCCTCAGTGCGCCTGCGCCGATTACGTCATGGGTGTACTGTGACGTAATCGGCGCAGGCGCAATGAGGAGGGAGCTGGCGTCCCTCACTCACTACGCTTGCGCCAATTGAAGAATGTTACGGTGCAGGCGCGTGACTTAATCAGAAGACAGGGCTGGCGGCAGGTGAGCGCTCGCTGGCTCTGTCTATCAAGAGGAGGGGGGCATGTCGGCACCTGGAGGATGCGGCTGCTACCAGCAAGTTACCACCCAACTTGCTGGTAGTGAATATATTTGCATATAATAAAAGTAAGAATTTTACAAGAACGAAATCACAGGGGAATGTAAGAAAAGTATGTTTGAGATCAGCGGATGAGCAAATAGCTAATGTCAGCTGATGAAAAATGCATTTTGGGGGTGACAGAAGCCCTTTATATAGACAGGGCTGTGTCTTTCCAAGTCATGTCCAATCAAATGAACTTATCATACGTGAACTTCAAGGTGTAGAATCATCTCAAAGATGATCAAGAGAAATGGGAAGCCCCCAGAGTTAAATTTAAAGTGTCATAACAAAAAGTCTGAATACTTAACTCCATGCTAAATTTTAGTTTTACCTTTTTACTAATTCTGAAGACATTTCTAAAATTCAGTTTTCACCTTATCAATATGGGTTATTGGGTGCAGAATGATGGGGGAAAGCTTGAATTTATATTTAATTTTAGCACAAGGAGGCAACATAACAAAATGAGAAAAAAAGGTCAAAGGGTCTGATGACTTTCCGAATGCATTGTATACTATAAGTCAGATAAGGGCTTAAAGACTTGGCTCAGGATGGACACTAGTGCTCACACTTCAGTCAACCATGTCATATGCTACAATGAATTGGCTGTGGACTAGTTACGTTTACCAGGTTTCCTCCAAGTCAACCATTGACTCTAATGGACTAACCATGTGGCCTCTAGAGAAGGGCGAGTGGAGCTGACAGAAGACTAAAGCTGGATTTAGATGTGCAGATGATCGGGCAGATTATTGAGAACGAATTCCTGACAACGTTTGTTCGCGACAATCTGCCGGATGAATGAGAAAAACGCTAGTTCATCAAGTTGATCCTGTTGTTAGTGCAAACCTCTGATTTAGCGTTTCAGGGCAGCAGACCATGCGGTCTAAACGGCGATCTGCTGCCCAGGAATAATGCAGCTTTAAGAGGACGAGCGATGTCAATAGAGACTGCTCATCCTTATACTGTGGAGGTGATCGCTGCATAAACTGAAAGAGCAGCCGACTGCCAGGAAAAAAGGTTTCCTTCCAGACATTCTGCTGCTCACTGGTACGTGTAAATCCACCTTTAGTGACATGAAGTTTTTCTAGTGCAGCTGTCACTTCATTCTAGCAACAGACGAGAGACCCGGGCAGCAATCGTATCCCCACCGATCGGCCATTCATGCTACCATATATCCTATGGGTATTACACCAATGTCCTTCATGATTTAAAACCTTGTTGTGGGCTTATTTCATCATATTGTAGTGAAGATATTAGCAAAGATCATTAATTAATGCAAAAACATGGATGAAAACTATTTAATATCACACAAATACAGTAAGTAATGATGGCAAGGATAAAGCATTTTAGCAATATATACAAATAAATAGATATCTCCTAGTGTGCATACTGAGCGAGTCAAGTGAAAGATCAGTGACCTAGGAGGATGCACAGGACCACAAGCATCCCTCTATACCCGGTAGTATATATCCACTGTACAGTAGAAGTGCATCAGTTTGTAGTGGAAGATTAGTCCATAGGTTAATACTTGTCTGAAGGAAGTACAAGGCTTCCCTGTATCACCTAAACTTGCAAGAAATTTACACCAATGCCACCAAACATAAGGCGACAAGTTTCAGTGCACTAGTGTAGTGCAAATTCAGCGTAAGGTCATTCTTTAGGTGTATTATTGGATGAACTTATAGGACTAATAAATGACTTGTCAGTTGTGTATCTTCCTTCAGAAAGCTAAAATATAGTCCCCTATAATACTGTAAATGTAACACTGGCGACCAGTTATCCGTCTTCACAGAAGCACCTAAAGAGGACCTTTCACCACTCCTGACAAGTCTGTTTAATAGCTTCATGCCTTCCCCATGTAATGACAGTTCGGTACCATCTATTCTTATGGCTCTATGTTGTGCCATTCCTTTATTATTTCTACTAGAAGTTATGAATGAATTGGCAGCAGTCTGCAGTAAGGGTACAAAGGGGAGGTAACCAGTTGGGGGTGTGTACCTGCACAGTCTGTCAATGGCAGCATTGGATAGTGACTCTGTGCAGGTACACACCCTCAACTGGTTACCGCCCCTATGTACCCTTACTGCAGACTGCTAGCAATTCATTCATAACTTCTAGCAGGAATAATAAAGGAATGGCACAACATAGAGTCATAAAAATAGATGTTCCAGAATTGATATTACACAGGGAAGGTATGTAGTTATTAATATAGGCATGTCAGGAGAGGGGACAGGTCATCTTTAAAGGCCTGTCAGTAAAACACTCACCAGGCACAATGCTTTTCTAGGACTACCCCAGCTTTCACTTAGAGAGCCATTGTTTTATTCTGGGAAAAAAGGTACTTTTAATACATATGTAAATGAGCAGTTAAGTGAACCGGGGGCAGGCCCAAGCCACTCGGTGCACCCTTGCTCCTCCTGCTTTTTCTGCCAGCCCCTCCCTCTCCTTTTTGAGTGACAGGGCCAGACTACTACATACTCATCTTGCCTGGCCCTGTCAATCAAGAGAGAATAGGAAAGGATGGTAGAGAAAGTAGGTAAAGCAAGGGTGCTTGGGCCCGCCCTCAGTGCACTAAACTGCTCATTTTCATATGGATTATAAGTAGTTTTTCTCTACAATTAAGTAACGGATTGCTAAGTGAAACATATCATTACATTTGTCTTATCTAGACCTACAAGGCATTGCCCCTGGTTTATCAGTGAATTTCCTGGTGACACCCTCCCCTGAATGTTTACATCCAAGATCAATATGAAGATAGTGTTCTTATGTTCCTGAAATGTCAAGCTCGTAAAGATGGTTTCCCGGCCAGTTTTGGAAAGTACTAATAGTATTCTATGTTATTACAGCGTGAGATCAGACCATCTTTGTACCCAGGCCAGGACAATGTATTTAGTACCCTATGCAGATAAGGTAAATTGCACCCTCCCCACTACCCCGTGTAAAATCAATTCACTTAGGATGCTTTTACATTGTGCTTTGCAGTGTATGCTTTCTGTATGCATCCAGATGTATCTATAGGCCCCCATTCGGCCAACTATGGCTGTCCTTTTGGCCTCTGTCGGGCATGCAGTAAATAAAATGTATCCCATGAGAGTCTAAGGGCAACAAATGCCACGGTAGGTGCCATTCTTTGGAGGTGTATGACAGGAGTTCCTCCCAATGTGTATCTCTGAAGGACACTGCAAAACGCATTGTGACATAATAATGTCCCACCCTCTGCCTCCATGCTCTGTCCCACTGGTAGGCTGGCTCTCTCTGACAGTTCAGCAGTCATACAGTTGGGGTATCTGACTGGCTAGCAGACTCACACCTACCCCTTCTTACGCCTCGCTCTGGCCCTGTTTGCACCGCTACTCTTTCCCTAGTTTTGTAGAGTTGTCAGCCACTACTGTTGCCTACAGCAGCTTTCTAGTTCAGATGCCATGATTATTACAAACAGCACTAACATCTCCCTTCAGAAGCTCAAGATCTAGTGTCCAGGAGCTCAACATCTCCAAGGGATGGTGCGCTGGTTCCTAAATCCCACAGTACACGACTGAAAGGGCTAAAAGCTACTGTAAGTGGAATAGCAGTCTGAAATGTTTCTGGGACTTGAATCCATGGTTCTTGGAACAAGTCACGGTCAGTTTGGTCTTTGCATAGATTCTTTGGACTTTGAGAAAGGTAATCTTTCACTTGTGGTTGCCATGTGGTCTCCAGCTCCTTATCTTCAAAGGGGTTTGGTTTCTTCTCTGGTTCTAATTGTTTCAGGTATCCCAGTCTTACATTGACCACGATTTCCTTTCCGCCATCATCACAACTCTGTGTATTTCCTCTATAGGGAGTATCAGTATGACTGCTCATATGCTTGAGAGTTGGGGAACCGGTAGATAGGCTGATACCGCTGTCTTCTCCTTGGAGACCTCTATCAGGAGGATCTTCTTCTTGTATGGAGAAGTCTTTAAAGTCAAAATTTACCCTTGGCTCACTTACGTCTCTTTCACCTTTCATCTCCGGAGACACTGGAGACACCTGTAATATGTTGTTGATGAAGAACTGACTTCCAAATCCGCTGTCTGCACTGCTGCGCATGGGGGAGTCTCGATGCTCAGCCATCAGATGATCCTTCAAGGCTGTCTCCCAGCATAAGGTGGTTTCAATCACAGGAGAGGGAGGTTTATCCATCCAAGACCAACTTCTTTGCATAAGGGACTTCTGGAGAGAATATATTACATAGTTTAGGGTTGAATATGCATGAGTTAAAGGCTACAAAAACATGGTGGCATCTGGCTGGTTCTCAACATGCAGGAGTACTATAAAGAGGCATTATGCAGGGGCACTTTAAAGGAGCAAAACATAGGACCACTGTCATCTATTTGTGGGCTTGTGTATGGAACTAATGTTATATATGGAACTTATGTCTGATACTTATTTTCAGGGGATGTTACAATGTGTGGAATGGTCATCTTTATGGGCATAATGGCACTATTTTCAGGGGTCACAGTGTATGGCACTATTATTTTCAGGGGGAATCATGGCATAAATTAATGGGCACAATGTGTGGCTTTATAATATTCAGGGACACAGTGTAGGATGTTATTATATTAAGGGGACACTGTGTCGCGCTCTGAACCTGTCGCAAAAAATGTTACCTGGCTAGAAACCCCTTTAATGATACTAATGCCATGGGGTCTCACTCGGTGGGGTCTTACCACTGGGAGCCCTACTGATCACAAGAACAAGGACCACAAACCCCTTGGGACCACCCAAAATGAACAGATCTGTCGGTCGAACCGGTGCACTGCGGCTTCTCTCTTCATTTATTTCCGGAAATAGGCAAGTGCTGTACACAGCTGTGACCAGAACTCCCACAGAGATGAATGGAGTGCCAGGAGCAGCAGTGCGCATGTCCGACCTTTTGGTCTATTCATTTTGGGGGCCCATGACGTACGGGGTACCCATTCTAGTGATCAGAAGGGGGCCATTTAATAGTCCTCTAATAGTTTTTCCCTATCCTGTGGATGGGGGATAACTTGTTACAGCTGGAATACCCTGTCAATATAAAATATATAATGTTATATATTTTTATTTGGGGATAATTTTCTGTGTTGTGCTCTGCCACGGACTCTTGCACACACATTTTTGTCAGATAGATCAGGGACCTGTTAAAATTTTAATCCCACCCCTGCTTATCCATATGTCTCAGCCATAAAATCTGGAGTTCAAGAGCAGGTAGAGATCTTCTATCTGCCATAAATGCAACCCCAAGTCCAAAAATGGGACACTGCGTAAAATAAATGTAAATAAAAACAGAATGCAATGATTTAAAAAATTATATTATACAGCCGTGGCCGAAAGTTTTGAGACACAAATTTTCCTTTTCAAAATGTTTGCTGCTTCAGTTTTTATGGTGGCAATTTGCATTAAAGGGGTTGTCTCACTTTAGCAAATAGCATTTATCATGTAGAGAAAGTTAATACAAGGCACTTACTAATGTATTGTGATTGTCCATATTGCTTCCTTTGTGGCTGGATTAATTTTTCTATCACATTATACACTGCTCGTTTCAATCGTTACGACCACCCTGCAATCCATCAGTGGTGGTCGTGCTTGCACACTATAGAGAAAAGCAATAGCCTATGTGAGCTACCATGGTCTCAGCCACCAGAGAGGACAATGCTCTTTCCTCTAGTGTGCAAGCACGCCCACTGCTGCTGGATTGCAGGGTAGTCGTAACCATGGAAACGAGCAGTGTATAATGTAATGGAAAAGTAATCCATCCAGCAAAGGAAGCAATATGGACAATCACAATACATTAGTAAGTGCCTTGTATTAACTTACTCTACATGATAAATGCCACTTGCTAAAGTGAGACAAACCCTTTAACTCTAGATTGTTATGAAGAGTGATGAACTGCAATTAATTACAAAGACATTCCTCGCCATGAAAATTAACTTATTCACGAAAAAAAATATTTCCATTGCATTCGTCCCTGCCACAAAATGACCCGATGGTATAATTTCAGTGATCTTCTTGTTAGCTCAAGAGAAAGTGTTAACGAGGACAAGGCAGATGACACTGAATGGCAAACTGGTTGCATTAAATGGGAGGGGGCTGTTTTTTTTTTTTAAATAATTGTCTTCTTCTGTTAACCATGGTTATCTCCAAGGAAACACATGCAGTCCTCATTGATTTCCATCAAAATGGCTTCACAGGCAAGAACATTGCTGCCTGTAAGATTGCACTTAAATCAACCATTTATCAGGAACTTCAAGGAGAGAGCTTCAGTTTCTCTGAAGAAGGCATGTGGACACCCAAATAAGTGCAGCAAGTGCCAGGACCGTCTCCTAAATAGTATTCAGCTATGGAACCGATTCACCACCAGTGCGGAGCTTGCTCAGAAATAGCAGCAGGCAGGTGTGAGTTCATCTGCATACACAGCCTGCAAAAGCCTTTGGAGGAAGAACTGGTGTCATGGAGGGCAGCAAAGAACCTGCTTCTGTCCAAGAAAAACATCAAGGACAGACTGACATTCTGCAGGACTTAAAGGGATTGGCCTGCAGGAGACTGGAGTAAAGTTATTTTCTCTAAAGAAGCCCCTTTAGATTGTTTTGGACATCTGAAAGAAATGATTGCCCAGAGAAGAAAAGGTGTGAGCAACCATAAGTCCTGTGTCATGCCAACAGTAAGGCCCCTTTCACATGGGCGTCACGTGTGAGGGGCGGATAGGATGCGGGGAAATCGTGCGAGTGTGCATGCAATTTCAGTCAGTTTTGACTGCGATTGCGTTGTTCAGTTTTTTCCACGCGAGTGCAATGCATTTTGCACGCGCGTGAGAAAAAATTGAATGTGGTACCCAGACCCAAAACTGGGCTTCTTCACTGAAGTTCGGATTTGGGATCGATGTTCTGTATATTTTATTATTTTCCATTATACCATGGTTATAATGAAAAATAATAGCATTCTTTAATTCAGAATGCCAAGTAAAAGATCCATTGTGGGGTTAAGGAAAAAAAAAAAATCAACTCACCTCATTCACTTGATCGCGCAGCCAGGCTCATCTTCTTGAAGAACCTGGCTGGAAAAGGACCTTCGGTGACATCATCACGCTCACCACGTGGTGAGCACCGTGAATTCAGCGCAGGTCCTGCTGAATAAAGATAGAACCTTCTATCTTCATTCAGCAGGACCTGCGCTGACGTCACCGCTCTCCCCATGTGGTGAGCGTGATGACGTCACCGAAGGTCCTTTTCCAGCCAGGTCCTGCAAGAAGAAGAAGAAAGAAGACGAGCCTGGCTGCGCGATCAAGTGGATAAGGTGAGTTACTTTTTTTTTTTTAACCCCACAATGGATCTTTTACTTAGCATTCTGAATTAAAGAATGCTATTATTTTCCATTTTCCATTGCGGATTCTTGAGATTTTTACACAGCACCATTCATTTCTATGGGGCCTGCGTTGCGTGAAAAACACAGAATATAGAACATGCTGCGATTTTTACGCAACGCACAAGTGATGCGTGAAAATCACCACTCATGTACACAGACCCATTGAAGTGAATGGGTCCGGATTCAGTGCAGGTGTAACACGTTCACCTCACGCATTGCACCCGCGTGGAATTCTCGCCCATGTAAAAGGGGCCTAAAGGATCCTGAGACTATTCATGTGTGAGGTTGCTTCCCATCTAAGGGAGTGAGCTCACTCACAATTTTGCCTAAGAACACTGCCATGAATAAAGAATAATACCAAAACATCCTGCAAGAACAGATTCTCCCAACGATCCTAGAGCAATTTAGTGATGGGCAATGTTTTTACCAGCATGAAGGGGCACCATGACACAAGGCTAAAGTGATAACTAAATGGCTTGGGGAACAAAACGTGGACATTTTGTGTCCATTGCCAGGAAACTTGCCAATCCCATTAAGAACCTGTGGTCAATCCTCAAAAAGTAGGTGAATGAATAAAAATACAGAACTTGTGATAAACTCCAAGCACTGATTAGACAAGAATGGGTTGTCTTCAGTCAGGATTTGGCCTAGAAGCTGACATCCAGCATGCCAGGGCGAACTGCAGAAGGCTTACGAGAGAAGGGCCAACACCGAAAATATTAAGTCTTTGCATAAACTTAATGGATTTGTCAATAAAACTTTAAAAACGTATGAAGTGCTTATAATTATACTTCAATATGCCATAGAAACATCTGACCAAAAAATAGAAAAACACTGAAGCAGAACACTTTGTGAAAACCAAAATTTGTGTCATTCTCAAAACATTCGGCCATGAATGTATTATAGTTAATGAGGTTACCTGGCACACAGTTTGGCCTTTTTTCCCTATTCATGAATAAAACCGTAATATTCGTTTAACACAATTATTTTCCATCAACTCACCAGTGTTTTAGGAGTCTTTACCCCTCCACGGATATAGAAACAGATGAAGAAATTGACACAGATCAGCAGGACCAAAAAGCTCAGGATGCAGACTGCCAGGAGCAGAAGAGTAGTGCTTAGGAACTCTTTGAAGAGAAATTTGGAAGCCAATTAATGGCGGTAGACAGGAAATAATAGGTATGAGTTACCTTACAATAAACCGTAATTCATAGGATTATAAAAGAACAAAAGATTCCTCCTATATAAAATTCTATAAGATATAATTACTATGTAAAGTTTCGTACATGCTGGATCCCCAACAATTATGCAGTAATATTTCAGATTTTTTTTAAAAAAAACAAAACATTATTTTGGCAGAATACCCTGTTTACATTTTTATGCTAAAATCTTTGATCAGCCAAAAAACAAGAGTCAGTGGAATGTTTAGCAAAAGAAGAAGGGTAGCGGATCTGCGCAAACTAGACAAGTGGCAAAGGTGAACAATCAAAAGTGCAGTCTGCCAGTGTATGCTCAACGCAACTGCTTCCCTCTCTCAGCCCACGGGCGTTCACACTTCTCTTCTTGCGGCGATATACTTCAGTGCTGAATGCAGGTACCGCTATACTCGGTACCTTAATGACCAGGCCACTTTTTACAATTCTGCACTACACTACTTTCACCGTTTATTGCTCCGTCATGCAACTTACCACCCAAATGAATTTTGCCTCCTTTTTTTCTCACTAATAGAGCTTTCATTTGGTGGTATTTCATTGTTGCTGACATTTTTACTTTTTTTGCTATTAATAAAAATTTAACGACATTTTTGCAAAAAAATGACATTTTTCGCTTTCTGTTGTAAAATTTTTCAAAAAAAACTACATTTCTATATAAATTTTACTCTAAATTTATTGTTCTACATGTCTTTGATTATAAAAAAAACAATAAGTGTATATTTATTGGTTTGGGTAAAAGTTATAGCGTTTACAAACTATGGTGCAAAAAAGTGAATTTTGGCATTTTGAAGCAGCTCTGACTTTCTGAGCACCTGTCATGTTTCTTCAGGTGCTAGAATGTCAGGATAGTATAAATACCCCCCAAATGACACCATTTTAGAAAGAAGACACCCCAAAGTATTCGCAGAGGGGCATGGTAAGTTCATGTATCATTTCATTTTTATTCACAAGTTAGCAGAAAATACACTTTCTGAGGAAAAAAAAAATATAATAAAGTTTCCATTTCTGCTAACTTCTGGCAAAAAAATAAATTATCTCAGACGGACTCACTATGCCCCTCAGTGAATACCTTGGGGTGCCTACTTTCTGAAATGGGGTCGTTTGTGGGGTGTGTTTACTGTTTTGGCATTTTGGGCGGGGCTAAATTGTGAGCAGCCATGTAAAACCTAAAGGTACTCGTTGGAATTTGGGCCCCTTTGCGCACCCAGGCTGCAAAAAAGTGTTACTCATGTGGTATCGCTGTACTCAGGAGAAGTAAGGCAATGTGTTTTGGGGTGTATTTTTACATATACCCATGTTGGGTGAGAGAAATATCTCTGTAAACTGACAACTTTGTATAAAAAAATTTAAAAAGTTGTCGTTTACAGAGATATTTCTCACACAAAGTATGGGTATATATAAAAATACACCCCAAAACACATTGCCCTACTTCTCCTGAGTACGGCGATACCACATGTGTGACACTTTTTTGCAGTCAAGATGCGCAAAGGGGCCCTAAAACCAATGAGTACCTTTAGGATTTCACAGGCCATTTTTACGCATTTGGATTCTCAGGCTTTAGGACCCCTAAAATGCCAGGGCAGTATAAATACCCCACATGTGACCCCATTGTGGAAGAAGACACCCCAAGGTATTCTGTGAGGGGCATGGCGAGTTCACAGAAAAAAAAATTTTTGGGCACAAGTTAGCGGAAATTGATATATATATATATATTTTTTTTACAAAGTCTCATATTCCACTAACTGGTGACAAAAAATAAAATTTTGCATGAACTCGCCATACCCCTCACGGAATACCTTGGGGTGTCTTCTTTCTAAAATGGGGTCACATGTGGGGTATTTATACTGTCCTGGCATTTTAGGGTCTCCATAATCATTACACGTATGGCCAGCATTAGGAGTTTCTGCGATTCTCCTTATATTGAGCATACAGGTAATGAGATTTTTTTCCGTTCAGCCTCTGGGCTGAAAAAATAAAATAAAAATGAAGCGGCACAGATTTTTTCATTCGCATCGATCAATGTGGATGAAAAAATCTCTGCCAAAATCAGTGACTGCGGTGCGGTGGGCTGGGCGCTAGCTACCTAACAAGTAGCTAACTAACTGGCGGTGATAAGGGACCCTTATGCCCCATTCACACGTCCGCAATTCTGTTTGCGGAACGGAATTGCGGACCCATTCATTTCTATGGGGACAGACTTTGTCCCGCTCGGATCCGGAATTACGGATCTGTGCTTCCGGGTCTGCACTTCCGTTCTGCAAAAATATAGAACATGTCCTATTCTTGTCCGCAATTGCGAACAAGAAAAGGCATTTTCTATATAGTTCTGGCAATGTGCGGATCTGCAAAATGCGGAAAGCACATTGCCGGTGTCCGTGTTTTGAGGATCTGCGGATCCGTGGATCAGATCCGCGTATCCGTAAATCCACGGATCCGCAAAACACATATGGATGTCTGAATGGAGCCTTACAGGCTGTAGTTAAACTCCTGAGACGCGTGGCACTGTGAACACGCGCGCGTTCACAGGAAATCTCGCGTCTCGCGAGATGACGCGCCGATGCGTCAGAACAGAACTGCAGGACCGCCTGCCGGACGCATCCGTGCGTTAGGCGGTCCTGTAGTGGTTAAAGGGGTTCGGCAGTTATTTTAATTCCTCTGGATAGATCATCAGCATCTGATCGTCGGGGGTCCGACACCCGGGACCCCTGCCGATCAGCTGTTTGAGAAGGCAGCGGCACTGGCAGTAGCGCCGCGTTCTTCTCGCTGTTTACCGCAGGCCCAGTGACGTCACGGCTAGTATCACTGGCCTGGGGGCGGCTAAGCTTCATTCGAGTGAACAGAGCTTAGTCGTGCCCAGGCCAATGATACTAGTCGTGACATCACTGGGCCTGTGCACCTTTAAGAAAAGATGCATACATAGCGCTCAGCGCGTATAGATAAAAATAGTCGCACTTTATTGTACTTACAAAGTTGTTGTCTTGATCAAATCACATAATTTATGACTGCAATATATCACATAATATATCACAGCATGCACTGAAGTATATCGCCGTAAGAGAAGTGTCAACGCCGTGGGACAGCACGCAGGCTTTGTTAGTTGCGTTGAGCATACACTGGCAGACGGCACTTTTAATTGTTCACCTTTACCATTTGTCTACTTGGCGCAGATCCGATACCCTTCTTCTTTTGCTTTTTATATGGAGGACTGGGATAACTGCTGATAGGATCTTGCAGCATATAATACGCATGTGTATTAAGAAATCACCAATAATAATTTTTGTTTAGTGGGACGCTTAGACAATCCAATGATTGGCTAAATGAACGTTCTTAAGACGATACGTTCCTGATCCATGTAAAGGGTCCTTAGAAGTCATTCATGCTCAGTGCCATATAAAGTAATTAATTAGGACTGATAATGAATGTTCTTGCACCCCAATCTCTGTCCTGCTAAATATGAGTTAATCTGGGATTGTTGATGGAGAGGTGAAGACAGTACTTTATACTGTAAGTGGTCCTACTACTGACTTACCTTGTTCTGGGATATAAATACAGATCTCTTCAGATGCTTCTCCAATGTTTTTACGTGACGATATTAAAGGCTGAACACTCAAGCAATACTCGTGTGACCCAACAAGGCCCTCAATACTGAAACTTTCTTCATCCTTGATGTACTGAAACTAAGAAGAGGAAGAAGGTTAATCAGCTGGAAACCACGCTGGTATATGACATTTGACCTTCACTAGTTGTATGAACAGTCATGAATTCAGTGGTAAAAACAGTATACATACTAATATATAGGAAGTAGACAGTGTCCCAGTGTACGGTTTTCAGTGGTTTCAGGATATTTTTAGGGTGTGGCAATATTTGAGAAGTTTGCAGAAGGCTTTTATTACCCATCAGCCTTCCTGTTACTGAAGAACAGCACAGCTTCTCACCCTTCACACAGAATTTTGCACTCAGCTATGGATTAGGGCTTAGTAAGACCAGTATTTTTCCTGTCAGCAGCATTGTTGATTCTGTATTTTGGTCTAAAGATCAAACTAATGTGCAATTTTTGGCTGGATGTTAAAAGATGGTGCACAGTAACAACATGAGCGATGAGCTGATCCTAATATCTGGTGGTCGGACAATTCTAGATGCCAGTTCCTGCCCTCTATCCAGGGTCCCACCCAAGATCGTAGAAGGTTGAACAGTCGGGACTCCAGAGTGGGGAATTTCCCAGCTTCGGAGTCCCTGCTCTGACTCCATATATGTATATATCCATATATGGAGTCAGTGGTATGAACATGAAAGGGGTATTCCCAAGCATTGTCATTATGTGTATATAAATCAAATTTAGACTCTACTTTTAAAATGTCTCTGTGAGGATTTGAACTCACAACCTTTTACATTAAAGACAAGAACCTTAACCACTGGGCTATAGAGCTCAATGCTAAATCAGTGATGAAAAACCTCATAGAAGTTTCTCTTGTATAATAGCATAACTTCTATGCTATTGATATGCTAGCATAACTTATAACAGAAGAGAAACTCCTATGATGTTTTTCAGCACTGACTTCGCATTGAGCTCTATAGCCCAGTGGTTAAGGTTCTTTCCCTTAATGTAAAAGGTTGTGAGTTCAAATCCCTACAGAAACTTTTAAACATAGAGGCTAAATGAAAACTTAAATACACAGTGTGCTCCCAACAGTGAAAAATTTGATTTATTGAGAAAAAATGGAGCAAAACATAAAGTATGATCAAATAACACGTGTATTAACCGACACCAACTATTTTAACTTGTGTAACCAGTATTTTTAAAATGTTTCTGTGATTCAAACTCACAACCTTCTACATTACATGTAAAAACCTTAACCACTGGGCTATAAAGCTCAATGCTAAGTTACTGCTGAAAACCTCATAGAAGTTTCTCTGATATAATACAAAAGAAACTACTATGAGGTTTTTCAGAAAAAACATAGCATTGAGCTCTACAGACCAGTGATTAAGGTTTTCACCCTTAATGTAGAAGGTTGTGAGTTTGAATCCCCACAGAAATTTTTTTTTAAAAAGAGGCTTAATGAAACTTAAATACACAGGGTGTCCCCAAAAGTGAAAAGTTTTATTTTATTGAGAAAAAAATGGAGCAAAAAGTAAAATATTTTCAAATAACACCCGTATTAACCCACACCAACCTTTTTAACTTGTGTAACCAGTATTTTTTGTTGGGAAAGGTGGCACTGTAACAGCCCCCCCCCCCACTCAGGACCTTATAGGCCCACTCACTACACTTGGCCAAGCCGACCATGTACACTAACGAGCAAAAGGGTAACAATGTTTTGAACTTTTGACTTTTAGACTCCATATCTCACCATCCACTACAGCTTCGAACATGACACTGCCATCTTTTTATAGACAATAATCTTGGCTATCTCATACATAAATTGGACTTGCAACTAATTAGCATATGATTAGTTATGCAGAGTGTTGTCATGTAACTGCATTGTTACTGTTTTGCTCCTGGTACTGGAACAATATTTTTCTTCTCATATACTACAAGTTACAACCTGTTCTCACATTCCCTAATAGCTCAGTGTGTTATTAGGTTTATTCCTAAGCGAAAGGTCACTGGTTTGAATCCAGGAGCAGCCATGAAGAAGATTTCCCAACGATAGCAGTGTCTAGGCCACAAAAATTGCCAAACTGCATCATGTGAGTGCCGTGAAAGTTAGAAGAATACAAAATGGAGTCCATCCATTCCAAAGACAAGAAGTGGAAGTCAAGGTAAAATATCAGTCGACAAGTTGACTCTTCACGAGGGCTATCAGTTCTGGTGTGACAAACATGGCAGTGGAGGTGGCTCGTAATAGTGAGATCACAGATGTCCATGTGACATAAGAAGCGTCGGCTCGAGTGTGCAAAAAAGTACTAATGATGGACGGTAGAAGATTGGAAATGGGTGATGTGCAGCGATGAGATGAAAGTCAATAGACTGGGCTCTGATGGCTATAAATGGGTCTGGAAGAAACAAGTAAAAAGGGGGCTAATGGATCGAGAAATGTAAGCAACTGCCAAGTTTGTTGGAGGAAGCCTGATGACATGGGGTTGTTTCACAGCCAAAGGTGTTGGATACTTGACCAGGATCGGTGCTGGTCTCAATGCTGAGCTGTATGTGAGTATCCTACAAGATGAGTTACTTCATAACTCATGAAAAGTGACAGAGTGTTCCAGAAGGACAACGACCTGAAAGCATACCCTGAGATTGGTGAAGAAATGGCTCAATGACAATGAAGTAGAGGTGTTGGACTGGCCCCCACAGTCCCCAGACCTTAACCCAATTGAACACTTGTGGGTAGAGTTGAAGAAAAAGATGTTTTTGTATCCAAGTCAGTCAACCAGTATGCACCAACATTGGGAACATGTAGAAGAGACCTGGGAACAGATTTCAGTCAAAACATGCTTGAATCTGACCGAGAGCATACCCAGAAGGATTCAGGCAGTGTTAAAGACCAAAGGTGGATTTGCAAAATATTAAAATTTTGAATTATAGGAGCAAAACAGTAACAATGCAGTTACATGACAAGAATCTGCATAACTAATCATATGCTAAATAGTTGCAAGTCCAATTTATGTATGAGAGAGTCAAGATGAATGTCTATATAATGATGGTAGTCTCACGTTCTAGGCTGTAGTGGATGGTGAGATATGGAGCCTAAAAGTCAAAAGTTCAAAACATTGTTACCCTTTTGCTCGTCAGTGTATGTGTATTGAGGAACTGGAGGAATACAAGCCGTATGGCCAGCTTGAATAGCACCTTTAAGTAAGCATAAAAATGGTTATCCTTTTTTTCTAAACGTCCTAAATGCAGCCAAATCTAACAAATTCTGAACTAAAAAAATTTGCAGCAGCTTACCATGTGATTGTCTTTGGTTCGCCGGATGCAAACTTTATATATGCGGTTAAACGGGAAAACATCCTTGTAGTCTCGAGTAATGTGGTTCTTCGAGATCTTGGGTAAAAGGAGCTCAACATGTACTGAAGTGCCAATCACCTTCAACTCTACATGTGGCGGGGGCAGGTTAACTGTGCGAAAATAATACGATTAGTCAAAGTCTACCAGAAAATGCACAATGAAGGCCAATAGCAGAAGTAGGAACCCGAAAGTTGGACCTCCACCGATCTGATATTGAAGACTCAACCTTAAGATTGGTCATCAATTCCATGAAACCGGACAACCCCCAACGCTTCTTTCACAGGACTCATTGTCCTACTAGTAGTTGACAATTAGCTTTAAACAACACGATAACAGAAAAGTAACCTGTCCTTCAACATACGCATATTACACATATGATAATCACCTTCTGAGAATGTGTATCGTGACGATCGAGACCACTCTGATGTCTGGCTTCCAAGAACGCTCCTGACCCTTCCAAAATATCCTAAGCTCTTGGGCAAGGTCTCCACTGTGAGATCACAGGACTGCTGGCTTATATAGCGGCAGTGAGGCACGGAGGTCCAGTTGGAGCCATAACTAAAAACAGAATGGTAGTCGGTTATAAGAGGGGGGTCCTGTGTCCCCTAATTAATGGAGCGGTGGTCATAAGTCTATGATATACCGGAACATGATATAGCCATTGTCCATGTCCACTTTCTCTTACCTTCTATACTCAACTTCATACAAGATGCCATCACCATTGGTTTTGTCATGATTCCACATTAAAACGTGAACAAAAAATTCCTTTTGGAAGGTAACATTTGCAGGGGGCGTGACATTTTCTCCTATGGAAAAAACATATTTTTTAATTGAATGAAACATAATCTACAGTTTATATTGTCTCCTAATAATAGTGCATATTTTACATGTTCAGGAGTTGATGAGATTTACACACCAAGAAGGTTGACTACCAATGAATGTTATTTTAATATAATTCAACATGGAAAATTAGTTACTTTTGCAATTAACTTTCTGTTACAGAAGTGCCCTGTTGGGAAATATTCTCTTTAGTTCAATTTAATGGCGCCCCCTGGTGTTTGACCATCCCTACTGAGATGATTACACATGCTCAGTTGCATTCATCAACTGCCACCGGCTGTATCTACTGTTGGAAGCTCTGACAGTTACAGAAAGAGCTACAGCAGAAAGGGCCTGCCCCCTGAGCTGTGATAGAGAGCTATGGATAGGGAGAGAGCTGCAGCAGAAAGGAGACATCCCCTGAGCTGTGATTGGAAGAAAGCTGCAGCACAAAGGATGTGCCCCCTAAGCTGTGATAGGGAGAGAGCTGTAGCAGAAATAACACACCACCTGAGAAAAGAAACACACCCTGAGCTGTTATAGGGAGAGAGCTGTGCCAGAAAGGACACACCCCACAAGCTGCCTGAACAAAATCTAGCAGAGCAATTGGAGCAATAAAGGGGGAGATCTCTGGATCCATGTGAGGTACAAGGCTGGTTCTACATTTGTTAGAAATATATCAGTCATGGGAAAACCCATTTAAATAGTAACATATCTGATGTAAGGGTAGATGTACACATAAGTGATGAATCAATGCAACATGCCTCTGGGTTAGTCAGCATCTGAAGAGAAGTCAGTGTTAAAATAACGTGGTTCATCAGACCAGGCCACCTTGTTCCATGGTCCGGTTTTGATGCTCGCATAACCATTGAAGGCGCTTTCTGCAATGGACCAGGGTCAGTACGGGCAGGCTGAGGGTTCTGCGTCTACACTGCCCTATGCAGAGGACGTGCTCTGTGGGACGCTCTTCTATCATAGCCAGATTAAACATTTTAGCCATTTGTCCCACTTCTTTGGGCGCAGACCCAACGGATTAGCTACTGCTACTTACTGGACCTCCCAAGTGTCCCTCTTTTGGACTGACGGTCCCTACTTTTGACCCAAGTCTCTCTTTGCTATTTACATGTCCCTAATTTTGAACTGAGGTATAGATTTGTATTATTACATCTACAAAAATGATCCAGAAAGCATTTCTCTGTTTTCTATGTACCCACCTTGTATATTATTTCATTATTTTATGCAATTTGGATTTTAGAAATTTCGATATTTACATTGTTTTTGCTCAAAAATGTGTAAAAGAAAACTACTGAAGTCTATAAATTCGCAGGAAAATTGATATTTCACACAATAAACCATAGGTGTCCCTCTCTGACCAACCAAAAAGTTGCGACGTATGAGTTGCATCCATCAGTGGGCCTTACGCCTATGACCCTGAAGATCAATAACCAGACGTCCTCCCTTGGACCTTACCTTTCAACTTTTTGGATGTTCAAAGAGGGACACTTATGGTTCATTGTGTGAAAGATCCATTTTTCTATACATAGATCTATACACTTCAATAGTTTTCTCTTACGAAATGGCGCAAAAATAATCAGAATATAGAAATAATGGAAAAATATACAAAATGGGCTCAAATATACAGAGAGGAACCAGAGAAACACTTTCTGGGTCAATATTGTGAATGTAAGGAGGCAAATCTATGCCTCAGAACAAAAAAGGAACATTTAAAGGGGTTGTCTCACTACAGCAAATAGCATTTATCATGTAGAGAGTTAATACAAGTCACTTACTAATGTATTGTTATTATCCATATTGCCTCCTTTGCTGGCTGGATTCATTTTTCCATCACATTATACACTGCTTGTTTCCATGGTTATGACCACCCTGCAATCCATCAGTGGTGGGCGTGTTTGCACACTAGGAAAAAGTGCCGGCCTCTCTGGTGGCCGAGACCTTGGAGTGCACATAGGCTGTCGCATTTTCCTATAGTGTGCAAGCATGACCACCGCTGATGGATTGCAGGGTGGTCGTAACCATGGAAACGAGCAGTGCATAATGTGATGGAAAACGAATCCAGCCAGCAAAGGAGGCAATATGGACAATCACAATACATTAGTAAGTGTCTTGTAGTAACTTTCTGTACATGATAAATGCCATTTGCTGATGTGAGACAACCCCTTTAAGGAGCAAAGAGGGACTGTCCCTCCAAAAGAGGTCTGCTTTGGACTACTTTTTCATAGGTACTAACTACTGCATACGGTGAACACCAATGCAAAACTGCTGACAGACACAGATGGGACAGGTGGTAATGCATATGTCTGTCCCTGTTTTTAATTAGCGGAGCGTTGTACAAATGAATTGCACGTACATCGAAAGTACCCGCTCAGTGTATCAGAAGCTCCACAGCCCCTCCCCTCTACTGTGAGTGACAGCTGTATCTTGCAATCAGGAGACCCGTATAGCTGGGGCTGTGGGGCTGCTTATACCCCGAGCCTGAAACACTGCAACCTGCATTTCCGGTGCACTTGTGAGATCCGGTGCACCAGTGGCATTCAGTTTCACTTTTACAGCATACAAATTATCTGGAACTTTCCCTGAGTTGAGTGCAGTAAATTCAGGAAGTAGTCCAAGAAAAATGTAGAATTACTGCATCTACTGCACAGTGCCTGCCCACACAGTCTCCTGTGGATACGTTTATATTTCCATAGGCCTCTATTCAAGAGAGTGCTTTTCACTTCCAACAAGGTAAATGTGAGCATACCATTTTTAAGCTGTATAGGAAAGTGGATTAGTCGGTGCAGAGGGCCACTGCCAAAAAAAAAAAAAAAAAAAACATTTTGGGTGACGGACGATCTGTCACATGCCTCTGTTGGATGTATACAACCTGTATACCTTTGATGGAAGCTGGAATGCAAAGTATACAAAGTCTAATAAATATTTCTCTTGCATTCTCTCTTAAAGGTTTAGGTTTTCCAAGTCTTTTATACTGATGACCTATTGTCTGGGTATCTGATCGGTGGGGGTCCGACACTCGGGACTCCAGCCATTCAGCTACTTTAGAAGGCACTAGAGTTTGCAGCCTTATCCGTTCTCGCCAAGCACAGTGCCGTACATTGTATAGTGGCTGTGCCTGGTATCAAAGCTCAGACCCATTCACTTTGATGGGGCTGAGCTGCGCCTAGGCCATGTGACAGATGAACGTGACATCATATGGCCTAGAGAAAGCAGAGAGTCTGCTGTGCTATTGGTTTCTCACAGAGCTGATGGGCGGGGGTCCCACCAATCCATATGATAGGTCATCAGTAAAAAAATCTCGGAAAACCCCTTTAAGGTCCATTTCCACAACGTTCTTCTACCCAATCGTCCCCACGTTTAACCACGCTCCTGCTCATTTTCAGGTGACCACATATTTGAAGCAACATTAAAAATTGCATGTAAACAGGGGATGTGCCGCTGACATGTGCCAAATGCATGGGGACTAAAGATCTAATTAATAGCCCCTTACGGACAATAGTAGCCGCATGTAAATGTCACTTAACGAGCGACAATCAATGCTTGTCAACGTGGGGAAAATCTGTCCATTTATAGTACTTTGTTATCCCACACTCTCAGGCCATGTACTGTTCCAGCATAATACAGTGTAGACTGCAGGGCAATTATACAGTAAGTATACATGTATATATCCATATACTGTATCTCTAACCACCTGACGACCATTATAAGTATTATTATACTTATAATATGCGATTTAGTAGAACCCAGAAATCTGGAAATGGATCTATATCAGGTTTCCATCCTTCATTTCTTAGCTAAACAGGAACAATATGACGCCATTACACAACTTTACAGTAAGTTTCTGTACTCCGTTCTGATTACTAAAGAAAGGTACAAACGGAGCGGAAGCTGCAACAGAAACTTTTTTTGTACGCAGAGGAAATGACGGTGTTCTCGAGATCATCTTGTGAAAGTGAATGCGGCATTCTGCCTCTGGAAATGCAAAGTTTCTAAATACGGTATATTATAGGTGTCATGGAAAAGGTCGTAAAGATTACAGCAGGAGGACTTCATACCTTCCAACTTTTTGAACGGTCAAAGGGGGACAATTAAAGGGATTCTGTCACCAGCCTATATCAGGCATCCTCAAACTGCGGCCCTCCAGATGTTGTAAAACTACAACTCCCACGATGCCCTGCTGTAGGCTAATACCTGTAGGCTGTTCGGGCATTCTGGAAGTTGTAGTTTTGCAACAGCTGGAGGGCCGCAGTTTGAGGATGCCTGGCCTATATAGATGCGGACATGCACGGCTAGATTGCCGCTAGCATGTCCGCACTATTTCTGTGCCATAGCGCTGCTCTTTATTTATTCAGTGAAAAAATTATTTTATTGATATGTAAATCAGGGTGTTAATGTGCCCAAGGGGCGGTCCGAACCTTTCTTGTGCCCAGCCATGCCCCCCTGTGAAGGAGCCCAGCACCGCCTCGGTTTTACCAATCTCCTCCTTGCTCACAGTTATATCGCCGTAAATCTCGCGACTCGCGAGATGGCCCATGCGCAGTTCCAACATAGTGTTCCTTCCCTGTGCTGGCATCAGCCTCAGGGAAGGAACTGCGCATGTGCGATCTCGCGCAAAGCGAGATTTACGGCGATATATCTGTGAGCAAGGAGGAGATTGGTAAAACAGGGGCGGTGCTGGCCTCCTTCACAGGGGGCGTGGCTGGATTTACATATCAATAAAATCATTTTTTCACTGAATAAAAAGGCGCAGCGCTATGGCACAGAAATAGTGCGGACATGCTAGCGGCGATCTAGCCGTGCATGTCCGCATCTATATAGGCTATAACATGGTGACAGAATCCCTTTAAGGTTCATTATGTGAAAGATCCATTTTTCCTTTATGTCTATAGAATAGTTTTCGTTTACACAATAACGCAAAAATGATTTGAATATAGACATTTCTAAAATCCAAAATGCATCAAATAATGAAATATTATACAAGACGATCTTTAATATACAGAGAGGAACCAGACAAACGCTCTCTGGATCAATATTGTAAATGTAATAATGCAAATCTATCCCCCAGAACAAAAAGAGGGA
The DNA here is from genome assembly GCA_033119425.1 of Bufotes viridis. Classification (NCBI taxonomy): domain Eukaryota; kingdom Metazoa; phylum Chordata; class Amphibia; order Anura; family Bufonidae; genus Bufotes; species Bufotes viridis. The sequence goes on along the minus strand of CM065590.1, from coordinate 556,397,009 downwards.
CATTTAAAGAGAAAAGAGGGACAAAGGGACATGGGGAAAAATTAGGGACTGTCCCTCCAAAGGGGGACACTTGGGTAGTCTGGGACATGTCTGACTTGTCTTATAGTGGCAAGTAGGGAAGATCAAATCGACTTCGGATAAAACATCCAAAGTTGATTCGCATAAAACTTCATTCTAATACTGTATGGAGCAGGAGCTCCGTACAGTATTAGAATATATAGGTTCCGATGAGTTATTGCTTCGTGAAATCTCGCGAGACTTTGTGCAATAACTTCAGAAATGTATTTGTACTGTAAAAAAACCTTTCCTGAACTCGGGAAGTTAGGTTCCAAATGGGGCAATAATTTCGGCTCATCGGAACCTATATATTCTAATACTGTACGGAGCTCCTGCTCCGTACAGTATTAGAACGAAGTTTTATGCGAATCGACTTTGGATGTTTCATCCGAAGTCGTTTCGCTCATCCCTAGTAGCAAGGTGTTGAATATTGGGACTATGATGAACTAAATGGATATGTTGCTCAGAAGGTGTAGATTGTGTAGCAGACCACACCTGGGCCCTGGAAGACACTGGTATCATATATGTCACATGCTACATGCTCCACAAGGAGATCCAATAGGGTGCCATCACATGTGATAGATTTGTTGCAGAATTTTTTTCAACTGTGCAATTCAGCTGTATGGGACTCTATTTGTTACACAACTCCATTCAGATAAATGCAACTGATATTTAATTGCAAAAATTTCTGCAACAGATAAGCCGCCTGAGGAATGACACCGTATCTAGCTGTTATAGGACTTGTATTCTGCATTTTCACCGGTTTCACCCTCTGCAGGTTCCATCTCTAATTCATGCAGGACATTATACACCCCTGTAGTGAGTGGTGTAGCTGTAAATCCAGCGCTGAGGTGAGATAAAACACTTAAAACCTGCAGCCCAGCTCCTCCTCATCCTCTCCTTCCCATCTCCTTATTCTTCTATAGTCAGCAGCTGTAACCTGATCCCTCAGGGCTGCTGTGTATGGATTTTTTTTCTAATTAAGAAATCAAGACAACTCTTTAGTTTCCTGAATATTAGTTACAGCATCAGATCTGGAAAGTCGAATTTTAATATAACCCTGCACATTGTAACGGAATCTATTGGCTATGTTGTACCAGAGGCAAGCAAATAATGAAGTGGCTTTCATTTCATGTTACTTGCTCTCTGGCTGAATTAGGGAAGTATAAGTTGCAGGCAGTCTGCGTCATGGGATTTCCCATTCTTGTACTATCCAACAGTATGAGTGATACTCAACAGCCGCTATGGCATCCCCAGTATTATACCGCGCAGTATGGTACATAGGTCCATAGTACAGATGATACTAAAGTGGATCCAAATTTGATTCAATTTGGCTGGACAGAGAGAGACGAGTTAAAGAGAAAGAGAGTGAGATAAAAAAATAAAAAATAGTATAAAAAAATAAATAAAAGAGAAACACTCTCAAATCCTATTTTTTATCCCAGGAAGTTCAAAAACTATATTAAATACCTTATAGGAACAATAACAACTATGATGCATCAGAACATTTTAGGAAATATACTACAGTATCTATCTATCTATCTATCTATCCAAAGAAAAATTCCACAGCACTTCCTTGAGTAGTGAAAAAAACGTTCTTGTTTATTTACCGAGTGAAAAGTGACGTTTCGGTGCACCCAATGGCACCTTTCTCAAGCATTGCTTGAGAAAGGTGCCATTGGGTACACCGAAACGTCGCTTTTCACTCGGTAAATAAACAAGAACGTTTTTTTCACTACTCAAGGAAGTGCTGTGGAATTTTTCTTTGTATATTCCTGAGGACTCAGGGGACTGTCCTCACAGCCACTGGCACTCCTGTTTTCAATTTGCGATCCTGTACATTTTTGTATCTATCTATCCATCTATCTATCATCTATCTATCTATCTATGCAAAATAAATGTGGAGCCCCAGTATTGGGTCTACAACACAATGAAAGCCAAATATCCCTCAAAGGAAGGAAAACCAAGCGAAGGGGTGTCTCTATCTATCTATCTATCTATCTATCTATCATCTATCTATCTATCTATCTATCTATCTATGTAGTCCAAAAAAGCAGGCAGCACTCCAAGAGGTAAAATTAATGTGCGTTTATTGACCCAGTGCTCCAGCAACTTTTCAATTGCTCAATGCAATCTTTATCAAGCCATCACTTTATCAAGCCAACACTCTCAAATCCTATTTTTTATTCCAGGAAGTTCAAAAACTATATTAAATACCTTATAGGAACAATAACAACTATGATGAATCAGAACATTTTAGGAAATATACTACAGTATCTATCTATCTATCTATCTATCTATCTATCTATCTATCATCTATCTATCTAATCTATCAAAAATGTGAAAGTAAACCTGCTTAAGAAACCAGAACATGATTACCTTCAGAAGGTGACAGCAGGCACACAGCAGCCCTAAGTAATGTCACGCAGCCCAGCACGAAGAGGCACAGCTTTGCCATAGAGACTAAATATCATAGCTTAATGATGCATGACTAATAAGTCAAAGTAAACTTATGAGTCCTCCTGATACTTCCTCATTTTTCTCCACGCCTTGGAGGAGGTGTCCTGGTGTCCCACGCTAGGAAATACCAGGGGATATTTTGCAGAGAGTCGTGAGAATCGAACGAGAGAGACTTACTGAAAGCAGTGTATATGTACAGGGACTTCCTCCAAACTGTAAGCTCTTCGACGCCGCCTATGTGACTCTGTGGTGGCTTCAATCATTTTGTTGCATTTTATATATAATTGCTGTATTCTACATAAAGCAAATGTGGAAATTGACCGGCGGAGCATATTCTAACCTCTTCTACCCCGGACCTGTTTTTGCCCCCCTGCCCGGGCCATTTTTTGCAAATCGGACATGGAGATGAAATTTCTAAATGTAACTTTTTGGGCAGATTTTCTTAATCTTTTGGATTTTTTTAATCCATTTGTTTCTTTAACACATTGAGGGTTAACAGCCAAACAAAACTCAATATTTATTACCCTTATTCTGAGGTTTACATAAACACCCCACATGTGGTCGTAAAATGATGTAAGGGCACACGGCAGGGCGCAGCAGAAAAGGAACGCCATATGGTTTTTGGAATGAAGATTTTGCTGGACTGGTTTTTAGACACCATGTCCCATTTAAAGCGCCCCTGATGCACCCTTACAGTAGAAATTCCCCTAAAGTGACCCTAATTTGGAAACTAGGGGATGAGGTGCCAGTTATATTGGTACTATTTTGGGGTACATATGATTTTTAATTGCTCTAGATTAAGTTTTTTGTGAGGCATGGTAACCAAAAAATAGCACCGTTTTTATTTTTTACAACATTCATCGGACGCAATTATATCAAATATGTCTACTTTCTTTGTTTGTTTCAGTTTTACATAATAAAACATTTGTGTCTCCATTTTCCATATTTTTCTGCAGATCGTCTTGTGCAGGGGCTCGTTTTTTGCAGTAAAAGTTGACGTTTTAATTGGTACCATTTTTGGGTACATTATTTTTTTGGGTATCATTATTATACTTTATGGGTTAAGGTGACCAAAAAATTGGTTATTTTGGCACAGTTTTTATTTATTTATTTTTACAGTATTCAGCTGAGGGGTTAGGTCATGTGACTTTTTTATAGAGCAGATCGTAACGACATGGCAATACCTAATATGTATACTTTTTCTTATTTATTTAAGTTTTACACAATAATAGCATTTTTGAAACCAAAAAAATTATGTTTTAGTGTCTCCATAGTCTGAGAGCCATAGCCTTTTTATTTTTTGTCTTTACTTGAAACTTTATTTTTTTATTAAAAGCACTTTTTTTTGCCTTTTTTAAACTTTATTTCTGTCACACTCTGGGACCTCAACTTTTTAGGGTCTGATCCCCTCTGCAATGCATTACAATACATCTGTATTGTAATGCATTGCCTGTTAGTGTATGACACTGATCTCATCGGACCCCGTAGAAGGCAGGTCCCGATGCCGACAGTAGCGCGGGGACCCGATGGGCTCCCTCACCCGCCTCATGCACCTTCTATGCCGCGGTCAGCGCCGACTGCGGCATAGAAGGGGTTAATCCGCCGGCATCGGCTCTTACACAGCACGTCAACTTCTGTTGCGGTTGTTCACTGCGGATTTCACTTATTTCAATGTAGCAGAGATGTGGAGGATCTATCTCTCATTTGTGGATGCACATGGATCTACTCTAAAGGGAGAGGTTCGATCCCACCCAATGAGAAGGAATAAGAACTGTATATTACAGCTGACGCCCTCTGCTGATGGAATAGCTCCTGCACCTGGACAATCCCTATACCACGTGTTTGTAACACGGTCCTGAAACTACTCCCCTCACTGCTCTGTAAACCACTGGGAAGAGTGATGGGGGGTGGGATTATATTATTTGGTGGGACCAGCCGACAATCTAATGTGAATGGGGGCCTCCTACCTCTCCCTCGACCACAGTTAGAATTCTCCATGCTCAATCTTTTTGTTTTCAAGGAGATAAGCCTCAACCAGAGGTGTCTCTGCTATTGACTTACTCCCTCCTCCCAATTTAGAATACATGCATGCTCAGCAAAGACAAGGGTGCATGTATGACAGGGTTGGTAGGAATAGATTTTGGCTGACAAAAGTGTTTGGCTCACCACCATCTAATCTGTATGGCTAGCCTTAGTAACAGAAGGGGGCATGTCTATATATGAGGGGATACCTTGGTAAGGACTGTTGGAGCAGTTATCCACCTCCTTTCTTCCACCCCCATAATAAGGATGCATTCACACGACCGCAAATCTTGGTCCGCCTCCATTTAGCAATTTTGCGGAACAGGTGCAGACACATTCATTTCAATGGGGCTGCAAAAGAAGCGGACAGCTCACCGTGTGCTGTCCGCATCCATCCTTCCATTCCGCGGCCCCGCAAAAATATAGAATATGTTCTATTCTTGTAGAATAGGCATTTTCTATATAGTGCCGGCCATGTGCGGTCTGCAAAATGTGTCAATCTCTTGTACAAGCAATGGAAGATAGTAAACTTACTATTCTCCTTTCCTTAGCAGTTGCATGTAGAATTCCATGCTTTTAGGTCATTTATTGGACGTACTTTGAGAAATGATGAAAGACTCTCGCCAGCTCTGTGATATATGTGTGACAAACAGGACAAGACTACAGGACACAGGATACAAAAAAACCTAGGGGGAGGAGTTACAAAATGGATAGTACAATGAAATATAACCATAGATAACTTCATAAATCAAATATAACAATGGCCCCTAGACAGGGGTGCACCTAGCCTTTCTGCTGCCTGAAAACTTAAGTGAAGTGAAAGTGCACATGTTTGAGTACACAAAGACGGATGTGGGGGACTGTTAAATATGTATATGTGCAATGTCTGTATGTATATGTGTATATATATGTGTATATCAGGTCAATGGAGGCCTATGGATACATTTGATGTACAGTATGTGTCAGGAGTTGCATATGCAACAAGCCCACTACGCACACCTTGGGTATCCCATGCCCCTTAGGAGGTATCTATGAAATATGTCCCTCTTATAGAGCAAGTAATCATGACGCCAGCTGCGGTTAAGCAGCGAGGACTCGGAGTCCCCTTTATAGATGGTAAAGTTGGTACCCAGGGCTAAGATTGCCAGAGTGGTGCAGGGTGGCCTACAGTCTCTGTAGATGTTGTATACACGTGTCATGGTGTTCCTACCTGGATACAGTTGGATCCCAGACATGGTGTGGTCCGAAGCAGTGCAAAAAGGGTAGTTGAACTTGGATGATGGATAGGTAGAATAAATGGAGTCCAGGCTTTGTAGTAATGTTGAACACAGCTTTACTTGGCATAAATGGTAATCCAAACAGTTTCCAAACTTTATCTTGGTCATCACCAAGTATTGGAATAATCTGTGCAGGAAAACACTTCTGCAACAATCTTAGCTCTGCTTTGCGGATGCTCTGTCTCTCAGCTAGGTTTGGCTGGGTAAATAGGAAACTCTTCCTCTTTTGCTGGAACTTAGGTTAGCTGTAGTGTGTCTCTTACTTTAATCCTTGAAACTTCTTGTCCTGACATCAAGCTAGGTTATCTTGGGAGACAATGCAAGCCCAGGAGGGGACAAGCAATCATCTAGACTTCAGAGGCGGGGCCTCTGGGGCCTAGCAGAGCAGACAGTGCTCTGCTAGCTGACACACAACCTTTCCCTAAGGAGGGTAGGCTAGACACTGACTTTGACTAACTAAACTCCTCCCTCCCTAGAGAGGGCTGGAGAGGAACCACTGCATCTCATCGGTATCGCAGTGGTGAGCAGAGTAACTACAACTGCTCTGTACCATTCAAGTCAATGACTGCTTGTCACTGCAATTCCGACGGTGAGAAGGTAAAGAGTGAAATAAACGAGGTGCTCACAGGACAACTTCAAGCAGCTGATTGGCAGGATGCCGGGAGTCGGACCCCCAGCGATCTGATATTGATGAATTATGCTGAGGATAGGTCATCAATATCAGTAACAAGAACATGACAACCCCTTTAAATACACCCTGTTAGAATGGTTATTGCAGAGTGCGGCTGAGCCAAATCATTCCTTTCGATGAGGACAAGTATGTGCCCACCACACTGTATGAGGCTCTCATGAGTGCACCTGAAGACACACCTGCAGTTGGGACATGCAGCATCAGTCCTGGGACCACAGGACAGAGGGTGAAATTCGGGACTGTCCCGCTGAATCCAGGCTGGCTGAGAGGCATTGTGATACATTCCCTTTAAGTTTTGGAACCTCTTACACTCTATTACTATCTTGAATTGTAAACTATGGTATTCTGGAGGTTAGTTATCTGCACTTTAGTGCTCTATTCTCAATAAAGAGGAGGTGATGACATTTATGTTGCATCTGAAAGTGAAAATGGGGGTGAGGATAAGCTGAAAAACATACGGTACTTTTTCTGGAAGAGAAAAGCGACATATGCTGTACTGAACACTTAACCCTCACTGCACCAAATAGGAGACAAAGGACCTCAGCTACACCAATGTTGGATAGTACTGCTCCATTAGTAGTGTTGATCGCGAATATTCTATTCCCTATGTTTTAACGCGAATATCAGTACTTTGAGAATTTGTAAAAATCTAGAATATAGTGCTATATATTTGTAATCGCGAATATTCTAGTTTTTTTTTCATCAGTAATACTGATTCTTGCTTGTGGACCAATGAGAAGGCTGCCACTGAGTTATTCACTAAAATGCATCGGTATAGCGCCACCATACAGCGCCACCGCACATGCTCAGTTTGATCCTTCAACTGCCTCCTGAGCTGTTATAGGGAGAGCTGAGACACGCCCCCTGAGCTGTGATAGGGAGAGCTGAGACACGCCTCCTAAGCTGTGATAGGGAGAGCTGAGACACGCCCCCTGAGCTGTGATAGGGAGAGCTGAGACACGCCCCCTTAGCTGCAGCAGAAAAGACACCCCTTGAACTTCCAGCTTGATATAAATCTAGCAGAGCAATTATTTATTATACTCACTTATATAACGCTGCTATATAAGTGACATTAGCATCACACTGTCCCCAGTGGGCTCACAATCTAAGCTCCCTATCAGTATGTCTTTTGGAGTGTGGGAGGAAACCGGAGAACGCGGAGGAAACCCACGCAAACATGGGGAGAACATTCAAGCTCCATGCAAGGCAACAGTTCTGGATCCATGTGAGGTACAGGGCTGCTTTTTAGCTTTGTTAGAATGGTATGGTCATGTACGATAATGATGTCCGATTTTCATTTTTTACATTAATCATGGGATAACCCCTTTATGTTAGTGCACGGAACAGATGGTACAGTTTGTATCTTGCACCAATTATCAACATTTGCGGCTTGTGAGTAGTTGACTTCCTGTTGATTTCAGGAACATCTGATTTAGTGGTTTTTGAACAGTAGGTTGTTATTACAATGCTATTTTTCTTAAAGGGATTGTCCCATGACTAATGCACTAATGCAAAAAATCATATCCAGCTCTGCACCTTGCATGGATCCAAAGATCTCCCTATTCATTGCTCCAATTGCTCTGAAAAATGTATTTCAAGAGATGGCAGCTCAGGAAGCATATCCATTCTGCTGTAGCTCTCTCCCTATCCCTATCACAGCTCAGGAGCATGTCTTTCTGCTGCAACTCTCTCCCTATCACAGCTCAGGGGCATGTCCTTTCTGCTGCAGCTTCCTCCCTGTAACTGTCACAGCTTTTCACAATAGATCTCTTACCATGGTGTACGACAAGTGACATGAAACTGTCTTCCATAACCTCACCTTTGTAGCAGAGTTTGGCTGTTTGTAGCAGAATTTGGCTCACCCAGTTTTAAAGGGGTTATCCAATTTCAAGAACCCCCCCCCCCACACACACACACACACGTGCCAAGCCCCTCACAGGTAATATACTTACCCCGCTCCCCACGCCGCTCCTGGTCCCCGCACCACCGCTGCTGTTTCCCCCTGCACACGGATGAAAACAGCCAATGGCAGGCGGGGACGGGGATAATCCTCCCTAGCGTCACCCCTTTAAGCCTCCAACCCACAAATGTTTGGTATAATTGGTTAATTATACACCCGACTATAATCCTACAAAATCCCTGACTTTATGTACGGGTACCTAGAAGAATTGATGCTGTTTTTGAAGGCAAAGGGGGTCACACCAAATATTGATTGGATTTATATTTTGTTCATTCACTTTGCATGTTTTTGATTGATAAAAATAAACTAAAAACACTTGTACTGTTGAAAACTTAGGCCCCTTTCACACGGGCGAGTTTTCCGCGCGGGTGCAATGCGTGAGGAGGACGCATTGCACCCACACTGAATCCGGACCCATTCATTTCTATGGGGCTGTGCACATGAGCGGTGATTTTCACGCATCACTTCTGCGTTGCGTGAAAATCGCAGCATGCTCTATATTGTGCGTTTTTCACGCAACGCAGGCCCCATAGAAGTGAATGGGGCTGCGGGAAAATCGCAAGCATCCGCAAGCAAGTGCAGATGCAGTGCTATTTTCCCGCTTGGTTGCTAAGAGACGGGACCCGATCTTTATTATTTTCCTTTATAACATGGTTATAAGGGAAAATAATAGCATTCTCAATACAGAAGGCTTAATAAAATGTGGATTAAGGGGTTAAAAATAAAAAAAAATGAACTCACCTTAGCCACTTGATCGCGTAGTTGCCGATCTCTTCTGTCTTCTTCAAGCTTTAGCTGCCATCTAAAGGACCTGTGATGACATCACATCACATGGTCCAATCACATGGTCCATTATCATGGTGATGGACCACGTGATTGGACCATGTGATGAGCTCGGGGACGTCATCACAGGTCCTTTAGCCGGCAGCTAATGCTTGAAGAAGACAGAAGAGATCGGCAACTACGCGATCAAGTGGCTAAGGTGAGTTAATTTTTTTTTTTTTAACCCCTTAATCCACATTTTACTAAGCATTCTGTAGTGAGAATGCTATTATTTTCTCTTATAACCATGTTATAAGGGAAAATAATAAAATCTACAGAATACTCAACCCAAACCCGAACTTCAGTGATGAAGTCTGGGTTAGGGTCTGGGTACCAAACATGACGATTTTTCCCACGTGCGTGCAAAACGCATTAAAACGCTTTGCACTTGGCATTTTCCCGCAACGCACCCGCCTCTTATCCGGACGTCAAACATGACGCCCGTGTGAACCCAGCCTTACTTTGCAACAATTTTTCCACACCTGCTTAAAACTTCTGCAAAGTACACATAGTACTATATATATTTTATATTGATATTTGAGATTGCGAGTCCCCCACGAGAAACTGGTTCTTGGAAATTTAACGCACAAATCCTGTGATCATCTGTCAACTCTACACCCTCAATGGTCAAATGTGAAGGAAATTTCCGAATGCCAACCACCCACCTGCAATGACCCAATTAGAATTAAACTATCCGTGAACCCTCCACTTGCAGGATGTGTTCTTTATTTCCAAGTAGTGCCACAGACACATGCAAACAACACAGCCAAAATTATTCATCAGCAGCAATCTCGAAAAATAATTACTATGGAAAGATTTATTTTTACCTTAGTTCCTTTGTATAGATTTATTTTTATCACATGCATTCATAGCAGCTCCCTAAGTATTGGCCGACCAGCCCCAACCACACATCACAAACTACATCGAGGGTGATCCTGACAAATTGAAACCTCTAGCAGTCACCTACAACCCAAATCTGTAAATTCTAAGAAGGTTCGCTCAGAGACTACATCCGATACTACAAACAGTGCTATAGACAGCCCACGTATTGATCTTTGGGTCATTTTGGTTAAGTTCCTTACCTCTTTACTCCACCAGTCATTGTCTGGTCTGTAGACACAACTTGGGGGCTTGAAGCAGTGAATCTCAGATCCCTGTATTGGGTTAAAGGGTAAAAACCTGCAGTGTCTAAGACTCAATCAACCAGTTTGGACAGCGAAATGTCTGACTGTGGAAGCGCTATTTCAAAACCATTACTACTGGAAATGCCAATGTCTGATAAATGCAAGTCCCACCTCTGGGACCCGCAACTTGGTGTGGAGAATAAATGGAGTTACATGATTGACTGCTTGTGGAGAGACTTGTGCACATTCGTGGCCACCTATCGATTCATTCTCTGCATGGATGTGGTGGCTCCAGGACAAGTGTTTGGTGATCTTTCATTATCTTTGTATCCTATGGATGGGTCTGTGATGTGAATACATTTTTAAAGGCCAGGCTCCATATATGAATATATTAATATTGCCTATATAACTGGTTATAACGGTGGTTGGAATGAAATTACCTGCTGTTCCATGGGCCTTCTGATTGCAGTCTGACTATTCCATGAGCTTTTATCCTAAAATGAAGTGAGTCAATGCCCGCCAGACATCCAGAGCCAGGAGTAGCATTGGGGATGGCTTCCCACCCATTCCTGACATGTCTGGTTTAGTGACTGATTATTGCATGGATGCAAATGACACCTTTTCAGAGTAAGATAATAAATTCCTTAGTAACTAATAAATAACGACAAACACTTTATTATGGAATAAAAACTGCCCGCAATGCTTTATTAAGGGTAAACCAATAGAATAAATTAATAAATAATTAAAACCATTAAATTCATTAATGAATAAAGACTGTAAACTCCAATAATGACCGAAATCCACTCAGCAATAGCTGAGTGACACAGCCCCTGTAAAAAAAACAAAGAGACATAAGCAATAAAAAGGAAAGGGAGGGCGATGGTCCGGTCTTCTTGACACTGGCCCAGAAATGCCGCTGAACCCACAATTTAAGGACCAGAGCTTTCCCGCCGCAGGTACCAACCAGAAGTTTAGAAATCTCCCTCAGCAACAGAGGCCACCAATCAGCTGTCACCCTGGCCGTCACTCAGGCTCACGGGTAAGCCGTAAATAAAAAGCCCATCCTGAAGTAAAATCGTTTCTGAAGTAAAATTCAGTAAAAGAAAGAGCGGGAAAAATAGGGGAGGGGGGAGAGAAGAAAGAGAACACCACCCAACAAAATATATATACAAAAAGTTAGTGTCATTGCCCCCATGTGTCCCCCAAGCTAAACGCTCTGGGGGGCCTGTACATTCTTCAAGAAGGAGATACAGTGGTAGACATTCCTAATTGATTAGTCAAACAAAGCCTGGGCAGAACATTAAAAGAAAAGGAAAAAAGGGATCCGTTTTATTATTTAGACTATTGAAACCTGGGGCAGACAGCCCAAAAAGAAATAAACCTCTCAAGCGTAAAGAGGACCTTTCACATATTTTTTTTTATTCTAGATAAATAACTTTACTTGCGGGGTACTTGCTGATGCTGCCACCCTGCCTGTTTTTTTAAAATATCATTCCTACGCCCGGCTGTGCCCCCCTGTAGTTTTTGCCGCTCAGCATGTTAATCCTATGCATCGGTACAGGGAGGAGGAGACGCCAGGGTTTCTCAATGGGCGTCACCTTCTCCCTGACTGTGCCGCGATCCAATCACAGCGGAGAGCATCACAGCCAGGGAGAGAGAAAAAAGCTCACCTTCTCCCTGGCTGTGACCCATGAAAGGTCTTCTTTAAAGGCTATGTACACCTTTGGGGGATTTTTCAGTAATAAAATACTGAAATGTGAACAGACACATTTGAATCAATGGGTACGTGTGCTGTCAGTGGAAAAATGCGGACGGCACACGTCAGTTAAAAAACAGAAATGTGGACGAGGCCTAAGAACAATTCTGGAGCCTCTATTCTTATGAGTCTGTTTTGTGTCTTTATTATTCCTGCTAGAACTTATGAATGAATTGCTAGCAGTCTGGGTGTTATGTTCCTGCACAGCCTGACACTGACAGCACTGAGTAGATAGTGTTAAAATGTACTGGTATACGTCCCCCAACCTGGTAATACCCATCTGGACCTTTATTGCAGCCTGCTGCAAAAACCTCTAGCAGGAATAATAGAAGAATGGCACAACATGGAGTTACATGAAAAGATGCTCCAGAATTGTTATAACATGGGGAATGCAAGTAGTGTCAGGAGAGGAGAGAGGCTAACAAATGAGGGTCCTGATGAAGGTCCTTCCCTATTATCTCTGTTCCACATGCTTCGAATGCCACCTCCCCGCACATTCCACCACAAGAATTGTAAAGTTACTGAGAATGCTAAAATTAACGTAGTGTTTGGCTGCGTCCTAATATTATTTATCAGCGGATAAGAGTGGTGTGCTGCACGATAAACTGTCACATGCTGAAAGGAAAAAAAGAATCAAGTTTCACATTTCAAGCCATAAAGTAACAGGAATTACTGTCTATGAATCATATTGCCCGGGCTTGTGAATACATAATTAAAGAGGACCTTTCACTAAGATTTAGGTAGTGAAATACTTACACTACCTTCCTGGGCGGCCCCCGCTGACGTCCAAGCAACATTTGTTTTTCAAAATGACCCCCCGTTCGTGCAATCCGGTCCCCGTTAGGTTTCACATGCAGGGATTTCTTGTATGAGGCGGGGACTTGTTTTTTGCCTGGGGAGTGGTTTTCCTCTCCCTGGCTGTGAGCCGAGTGCTATGATTGGCTGAGCTCGCAGCCAGGGGGAGGAAAACCACTCCCCAGGCAAAAGACAAGTCCCCGCCTTATACAAGAAATCCCTGCATGTGAAACCTAACGGGGACCGGATTGCACGAACGGGGGGTCATTTTGAAAAACAAGATGTTGCCTGGACGTCAGCGGGGGCCGCCCAGGAAGGTAGTGTAAGCATTTCACTACCTAAATCTTAGTGAAAGGTCCTCTTTAACCCCTGAGCTGGAGACACACACACGGTGCAGGGCTGGTGCCTGCAAAACAAAAGAACTGGGGCGTGGCAGCTTGTAAAGTAACATCGGTGGCGTAAAAGAAGAAAGAAGCTTTGTGACATAAGAGCAGCCAAGTGGATGATGGTCAGTGACAGCATAATGGGGGCCTTGATGACATCATAACTAGAGATGAGCGATGGGTTTACAAAAATTCGATTCGGCTGCTTCGCCGAATTTCGCAAAGAAACTCCCCTTGTCGCCAGAACAGTGAGGTCTATCAGCTGTATACATTCACTACCCTCACAGACGAAAACTTTCCCTATTCAGCTGCTCAGCAATTTTAGGGGCTCCTCGTCTGTGCACTGAGGGGTTCACTGCAGTCCTCGGGGCACTAAGGCTACGTTCACATGACGACAATAAGTCGTGCGACAAATAGGGCACAACTTCATTGCAACATTTGTCGCGCGACATTTTGTCGCACTATTGTCGCGCGAAATTTTTATAATGGGAGTCTATGGTGTCGCATTGCGACATGCTGCGACGCTACAGTCACAGAAAAACCCATCTTGAACGGATTTTTTGCGACTGTCGCAGTTGCAGCATGTTGCATGTCGCAATGTGACACCATAGACTCCTAATATAAAAATTGTCGTGCGACAATAGTGCGACTTATTTTCGCGCGACAAATGTCGTCGTGTGAACGTAGCCTAAAGCTGACTGCTACTGACTGATGGGAACGGAGGGCTCTCCTTCAGCAGCCCTGGTTCAACACATACTCCCAGACTTTCATTTAAGTGACTAGAGGAGAGGCCAAGCCTAAAGCTACACGACCACAGATGTCGCACAACATATTTTGTAATGCTAGTCTATGGTGTCGCACTGCAACATGCGGCATGCTGCGACTGCAACACGACAGTCGCAAAAAATCCAAGATGGAATTTTGAGTGACTGTTGTGTCACAGCATGTCGCAGAGCAACACCATAGACTATATAAAACATACAATAATTGCAGCGCTCACCTATATCCGACTCCCAGAAGCACGGACGCAGCTAGGATCAGCTGCTACTTCTAATATGAGAAAGAACGGAAAGGTCCAGCTTCTAAAATCTATAACCATAGCAAAAAGCAGGTGCACTCTGCGGCAATACTAAACCCTCACACTGATAAAATTGAGGGGTTAGTTCGACATATCCTGCTAGGAGGACATGTCTTAAGCTCGGACACCACGGCAAGGTCCCTCAAGTAGCCCGAGGCCCTACCACTCAACCTACCTGAGCCGTATGGCCGATACCAGGGGCCGTTGGGCATTACGGGAGCATAAGGCCTAACTCACAGACAGCTCACCAGTGACCTCCAGCATGTAACTATGCTTGCAATGGGAGGTGGGAGGTGCCTGTGAGCCCCACCCGAGACCGGCTGATATGGCCCTGAGCCTCCCAGGTGCACCTGAATGTAGCCTGTAGATGGAAAGCAGGCACATTTAAATCAGAGTTTATACACCTCCAAACATATTATACAATCCATTAGAAAACGTGGTGTGTTTCGGACACACAAATTACAGTCCTCACTCATGACCGGTCATGAGTAAGGACTGTAATTTGTGTGTCCGAAAAGCGTAGATGGTGTATTGTCATCCTGTGCATGGAGGATTTTTAAACCGCTGGAATAAAGAATTGAATTTTAGAAGCTGGACCTTTCCGTTTTTTCTCAGACAACATAGACTAGCATTACAAAATATGTTGTGCGACATTGGTGCAACATCTATGTCGCGCGACACATGTTGCAGAGTAGTACGCTATATGCCGTGCGACTTTTTGTCACGCGGCACATGTCGTCGAGTAGCCCTAGCCTAAAGGCTTAAAGGGGTTGTGCACCCTTGGGGAGGGGGTTGGCAAACCCCACCTTTCCCATTGCCAGACCTGCTGAGGTCGAAGAGAAGGAGCAGGGAGCCAGTGGCGGTAAGCAGGTAAGTATGCTTCCCTTCACAGGTCTGCCCAGGGGAGGGGTTTCCCAACCCTCCAAAAGGTGCACATCCCCTTTAAACTCCGCTTCCCTTCTAGAAACGGCATCTCAGGGGCAGGATTTACTCATGATTTAGCTCACAGCCTATACAGATGGTATAAAACATTAGAAAACAACACAGAACATCAGGAATATATCACATAAATTAATATAAAATATCCCTGCTTTAACCGTTAGCAATGGCCTAGTGGGGCACTGCATGACCACTGTGGATAGATTAGAAATGCTGATCATGGGAAAACCCCTTTAAAATTGCCTGTATAACTTGAATAGCTGTCTGCCTGTGACAGAAGAAAAGGATCAAGCACTCAGCATGTCTAATCCTTTTTTCTCAGACATCCTCTGTTGGGGGAGAGTTGGAAGCGCTATCAGGGAAGAAGGGCAAGTTGCTTTGGGACCCCAGCTCAGAAGGGGCCCAAGAGCAGTACTAATGATTTTATTGTCAGCAGGTGAATTGGGCTCTTGACCAAAGTCCTGCAGTTTTTATTACATGCACATGCTGCCCCTACTTACAGCTGTGTTATAATTCATATGAGCAGACACTACATAGAGCCGCAGTGCGGTAGCTCCTCCCACTAAAGGTCCTTGCTCAGTGAAGAGCAGATACTACATAGAGCTGCAGCACTATAGCTCCTCCCACTAAAGGTCCTTGCTCAGCCAGGAGCAGACATTACATAGAGCTGCAGTGCTGTAGCTCCTCCCACTGAAGTCCCTTGCTCAGTGAGGAGCAGACACTAGAGCTGCAGTGCTGTAGCTTTTCCCACTGAAGGTCCTTGCTCAGCCAGGAGCAGACACTACATACAGCCGTAGCACTGTAGCTCCTCCCACTGAAGGTCCTTGTTCAGAGAGGAGCAGACACTACATACAGCCGTAGCACTGTAGCTCCTCCCACTGAAGGTCCTTGCTCAGGGAGGAGCAGATACTACATAGTGCCACAGCACTGTAGCTCCTCCCACTGAAGGTCCTTGCTCAGGGAGGAGCAGATACTACATAGTGCCACAGCACTGTAGCTCCTCCCACTGAAGGTCCTTGCTCAGGGAGGAGTAGACACTACATACAGCCGCAGCATTGTAGCTGCTCCCACTGAAGGTCTTTGCTCAGTGAGGAGAAGACACTACATAGAACCGCAGCACTGTAACTGCTCCCACTGAAGGTCCTTGCTCAGGGAGGAGTAGACTCTACATAGAGCTGCAGCACTGTAGCTCCTCCCACTGAAGGTCCTTGCTCAGGGAGGAGTAGACACTACATAGAACCGCAGCACTGTAGCTCCTCCCACTGAAGGTCCTTGTCAGTGAGGAGCAGACAGTGTATAGTTCCTCCATGCTGTCTCCCTCTCATATGCCCATTCTCACACTGGGATCCGCAGTACTGGCGCACCACCTGCCAGTACAGCTTTTTGTTTTCTATTGGCTGGCAGCTTACTATGAACATATGCTGCCAGCCAATAGCAGAGCTTCATGGGATTAAGCCCCACCCAGTCGGCAGGAAACTAGTGTAGAGTAGGTTGAGCCCCCCCTCCCCCCCAGCTGTTCTCCTGCTCTCTGTATGCCCTATAGTTGTAAAACAATTTGTGTGGTTATATATATAGCTACACCCCTACTCCTCATAAACATTAGACTGTCATCTAGTCCCATCTAAAAACTGGATGACAGTAGTCTAATATGTGCCTTAAAGGGGTTCTCTGGGCTTTTACTATTGATGACTTATCCTCATCCTCATCAATATGCTGTGTCGAACCCCCGCCAATCTGATATTAATGACCTATCGTCAATATTAAAAGCCTGGAGAATTTCTTTAAAGAGAAACTGTCCGCAGGATTGATCCTCTTGGGGTACTTTCACACTTGCGTTGGTGCGGATCCGTCTGTATATTTGCACAAACGGATCCTCACCTATAATGCAAACATTTGTATCCGTTCAGAACGGATCCGTTTGCATTAGTTCAAAGAAAAATGACAAAGTCCAAAGCTGATCCGTTTTGAATAACATTGAAAGTCAATGGGGAACGGATCCGTTTTCAAATGCACCATATTGTGTCATTGAAAACGGATCCGTCTCCATTGACTTACATTGTAATTAAAAACGGATCCGTTAGGCTCCGCCTCTTCAGACGGACACCAAAATGCTGCATGCTGCGTTTTGGTGTCCGCCTCCAAAACGGAATATAAGCGGAACGGAGCCGAACTGATGCATTCTGAACGGATCCTTATCCATTCAGAATGCATTGGGGCTTAACTGATCCGTTTTGGACCATTTGTGAGAGCCCTAAAACGGATCTCACAAACGGAATCCAAAGCGCTAGTGTGAAAGTACCATTAAACCTCTTAAAATGATACCAGTTTTGTGAAATTGGTTGCACTGTTCTAAGAAAAAAGATTTTTATTTTTTATACAAATTAAGGTTAGAGTGCACCTCAGTTTTCCAGTGCTACCCATTCCCCTCCATGCACTGAAGCTCCCATTTGCATAGAGAATTAAAGGGGGTCTTTTATTAAGACTGGCGTTTTAAGCTGGTGGTGGATCCGCTGGAATTACTGTATGTAGTGGCCACAGCATAAACATCATGAACATAAATGCAACCAGAAGGCTGTCAGGTAGGAGGTCACGGATGGTCTAATGCAGTAGCGCAAAAACATCCTCAGCCACAACTCGCCGACTCGTGGAATGACAAAATATCCGGCTACTGCCTACCGATCCCTTAGAACCTGTTTCCTGGGGGCGTCGCCCCAATAGAACAACCTGACAACCTGACTGTACCAAACTCACTTACTGCAACACCTGGGGGACACCATATCTCTGATGGTCCCCCAACCACCACCTCATTAGGTTCCATCCATGACCTCCTCCGCGCCAGCTGGCGTGACAAGAAATGAGGACTCAATAAACAACAGGAAGACATAACCACGACAAACCCAAAAAAATGCCAGCCAGAAAGGCGAAGGGGGGTTAGTCAATCCTGTCCAGCTCTCAGCGAACTAGCATTCCTTGGCAGAAAGTCATGTACCCCCCACTGACCCCACCCTTCTTAACTCGCTATCCTTCCACAGACAATCACTAAACCCACCGAGGTTAAACTATTTAACCCCTTCCTAACCCTCCTCTCCTACAAACCCCCGTCATGTCGGGCCTGCACTAAGCTCTGCTCTCCTGGCCCTCTCTTTCTGTCTTTACTTCAAACTTGATAGTAAAAGAGAAAGTAGCTGATAGAGAAGAGGCAAAAAAAAGTAGACTGTCTGTCTCCATCGCAGCTCATTATCTGCAACCTAAACTATTTCCTATGCATTCCTCCACACAAATTGGAGTACAAAGTTAAAGGGGAACTCTCTCTGTGAAATGCAGTGCAATCTGTAGGCAGCATGTCAAAGAGCAGGAGACCACCAGGAAATAATATATATACACCCATCATATATATCATTATATATCTTTTTAACCCAGCTTATACCCTAGTCCACCAAGAAATTTACACTTACACTTAAAGAGGTTCTCCAGGCTAACAATATTGATTACTTATACTCAGGCTAGGTCACCAATATCAGATTAGTGGAAGTTCAACCCCCAGCACCCCCGCTGTTTTTGGCAGCTGCCCCCACAAATCTTATGTTGGTGACCTATCCTAAGGCATATATAATAAAAAAGACTTGGAGGAGAATACAGCACCACATACCTTTTGCATCCAGTGACATCTCCTGTCATGTAGACCTTCTCTTTCCTCTTCTCCTGCGTCTGACCCAGACCACCATGACAAATTCTTTCAACCGCATCTCGTCTCTGTGGAGTTTGTTACACAGACACGTTAGATTTCTCAATTTTTCCATCAACCTCCCCATCCTGGTGTCCCCACAGTGTCATCCTGCTGCCACTCCCAATACTGTGCCCGCTGAGTGTCCCAGGTACTATACTGCTAAAAAAATATCAAACTGGTGTAAAGTAGAACTGGTTTAGTTGCCCATAGCAGCCAATCAGATTCCACCTTTTATTTTCCAAAGGAGCTGTCAAAAATGAAAGGTGAGATCTGATTGGTTGCTATGGGCAACTAAGCCAGTTCTATTTTACACCAGTTTGATAAACTATCCCAAAAGATCCCTATAGTGTCTACAGCAATTATAATGCCCCCTAGAGTGCCTCCAGTAATAATAACATCCTATATTGTGCCCCAGGTAATAATGTCTGAATAGTGTCCCCAAAAATAATGTCCCCTAATATGTCCTGTACTAGAAAGTCCCCTACAGTGCCTTCCCAATAGCATCGTCCCCCACACTGACACCACACAGTAATTTCCCCCACACTGCTTCCATCAGTGGCGTACTGCCAATATAGGCAGACCACGCAGCTGCTATGGGGCCCGTGGCATGGGGAGGCCCTGCCTACTACATCTGCAGACTCAGCCAGTTTATTAACTAGTAACTTTGCCCCCATGTAATCATTTTCCCCCACTGTCCCTGCAGTAATATGACCTCCTCTACCCCCCAAAGTTAGCACACACACACAAAAAAACACAAAAAACGAAAGGCTAGTATTTACCTGTGTCCGTGATGGTAAGGCAGGCGTGCGTACATCAAAGCCCTGTGCCCCGGCACAGGCGCGTGATGACGACATCGAGCCTATGCACGCCTGCGCCAGGCTTTTACTACCACATAAGCCTCAGGCCTACTAAGCCTAAAGCCTATGGCGGTGATAGGCGGCGGGGCAGGGAACTATGTGCTCCCGTGCCCCGCCACAGTCTGCCGACCCGAAAGCCCCTATTATAATACGGGCAGTGCAATAGTACGGCACTGTCCGGGTTTTTAAAATGTATTGGCTATGTGGAGCCAAACTTTGTTTCACCCGAAGTCGCGCGAGACTTCAGTGAATTAATTCGGTGTTCATTTCTGCATCTTTAAAAACATTTAAAATTAGGAATCTGAAGTCGGGTTTGGTACCTCAGTCTCAGACAGCATTAAAACTGAAGTATTTGAACGAATCAGATCCGAAGCTTGATTCACTCAAGCCTAGTCAAGACATTAGGTCATTATATATCGGACCGGCGGTGGCTTTGTAGCACCCAAAGTGTGGAAACCCCACCTTAACGAAACCGCCCCCCTGTCAAGTGGTTCTTCAGAGAAACAAAACAAAAAGCGTTCACTTTGACCAGTTGATGAGTAATCTAAGTATTTTGGTTGAACTTTATAATTTTTTTTATTATCTATTGATTCTAGAATTTACTCATATTTAGAATTATTTATCCAAATTTATTTTTGTTCCTCAAGCGTTAGTTCACTTTTGGTAAGTTAACGCTTTGAGACTAATGTTCCCCTTCCTCATTAGAATTTCCTTTTTTTTTAACTTCCTGAGATGTTCTTAAACTGAAAACTGTGAATCTGCATTTTGTAGATAAGGCATAGTTCATGCCCTTCAAGTCGAAGATTAAAGGGGTATTCCTATCTGATGGTATATTAATAGTAGATGGCAGCACTTTATGATTGTGGGGGTCATTCTATTGGACTCCCAATGATCCTGAGCTGCATAGCTGATTCAGCATTGTAGCTCCTCTTGCTACTGTGGGGAGTCGCTCTGGTAGATAGCAGTGCGGGTGCAGTACCGAGGCAAAACAAGGAGTCCAGAATGTGCAATAAACAGTGTTTTATTCACACTGACACAAAAATAAACGACAAACAGTCTCTTGGTGGTAATTCATGCACATCAGAAATAAGGAGGCAAAACAAAACAGGAGCACAGGTTCAGTCACCTGGGAGGTTTAGGTGCAGGTTCGCACCAGGCTGTCGGCCCAGCCGCAGGAGAATCCACCTTCAGGGTGCCAGGAACAACAACACCTCCTTGCTGAGCTCTTTCCTCTAAGTCAGAGAACTCCACAGCCCTGTTTGCAGCTCCAGGACAATCACCACCCAGCTGCTAAGGAGGCTGCCTTTTAAAGGCCCGGATAAAGTCCGGCCTGGACCGTGGGGAGTAGGCACCCACCCAGCTCTTTGCCTACTCCCAGTAAGAGCCGGCCCGGATTAGCTTTGCAGCCAAACTAGGTAACAAAGTCAAACAGCACTAGCTGCTGCAGACACATAAAACCCGGCTCTTACCTCACCGAGGCCAGGAACCTCGGTGACACGTACCTGCCATCGACTATGATACCTTGCACCCTCTTACACACCCCCCCCTTTGTTCAACCCTGAGGGGGTGAACACACGTGAGGCAGTGGACGCGGGACAGGGCATCTGCGCTACCCTGCAAGCGGCCTGCCCTGTGTTCCACGGAGAATTTGAAATTTTGCAGGGATAGGAACCACCTGGTGACCCGAGCATTCCTCTCCTTGGCCTGACTCATCCACTTGAGAGGGGAATGGTCGGTCACCAGACGGAACCTCCTCCCTAACAGGTAGTAGCGGAGAGATTCGAGTGCCCACTTGATAGCCAGGCACTCCTCTCCACTATACTATACCTGGACTCGGCGGGACTGAGCTTACGGCTCAGGAAGACAACGGGATGTTCTTCCCCGTTGACCTCCTGAGACAGTACAGCACCGAGGCCTACCTCCGAGGCGCCGGTCTGTACGACGAACTCCTTGTTGAAGTCGGGTGTCACCAAAACCGGGGACCCACACAGGGCCGACTTCAACGCGGAGAAAGCCTCCTCCGCCTTCTCACTCCAGCTAACCCTCCCAGACTTTCGCCCCTTCAACAGATCTGTCAATGGCGCTGCTATTGTGGCAAAGTGGGGCACAAACCTCATGTAGTATCCTACAATCCCCAGGAACGACTTTACCTGCCTGGTGGTGACCGGTCGGGGCCAGTTACGAACGGCCTCTACCTTAGCTACCTGAGGTTTGATGACTCCCGCCCGATTACATATCCCAGATATTTGGTCTCTTCCAACCCAATCGCACACTTTTTGGATTGGCGGTTAGTCCAGCTTTCCTCAGGGCATCCACTACCGCCTGCACCTTGGGTAAATGGCTTTCCCAGTCGGTGCTGTGGATGACTACATCATCTAAGTAGGCCGAGGCGCACCGACGATGTGGTCGCAGCACTATGTCCATTAACCTTTGGAAGGTGGCGGGGCGCCATGCAGGCCAAAGGGTAACACCTTGTAGTGATACAGGCCCTGCGGGTAACAAACGCAGTTTTTCCTTAGCCGACTCCGTTAAGGGTACCTGCCAGTACCCTTTAGTGAGGTCCAGCACAGAAAATAACGGGCTTGTCCTAAATTTTCAACAAGCTCGTCTACTCGGGCATGGGATACGCGCCAAACTTGGATACTTCATTTAACTTGCGAAAGTCGTTGCAGAACCGCAACGTCCCATCCGGCTTGGGTATTAGAACTATGGGGCTGGCCCACTCACTTTTCGACTCCTCAATGACATCGAAGCTTCAACATTAACCGCACTTCCTCCGCGATGGCCCGCCGCCGAGCCTCGGGTACCCGGTATGGTTTTAACCGACCTTGGCCTGAGGCTCAGTGACGATGTCATGTCGGATGAGAGACGTGCGGCCAGGGAGGTCCGAGAACACATCCGTGTTCCGACTGATGAACTCCCTGACTTCCTGAACTTGTTTGGAAGACAGGCTGTCTGCAATTTTTACCGTGGTTACGGCTTCACCGGCCTCGAACTGTGGGGCTGGACCCTTTTCACCTGTAGCCCTGGCCGGGGGCTGTGGTCGTCGGCCGCGTCCCTATCTTTCCACGGCTTAAGTAAATTCACGTGGTACACCTGCTCGGCTTGCGCCGCCCTGGCTGGTGTACTTTGTAATTTACTTCCCTATCTTCTCGATCACCTCATAGGGGCCCTGCCACCTAGCTAGGAATTTGCTGTCAAGGGTGGGTACCAGAACCAAAACCCGATCTCCCGGATTGAAGTCCCGCACCCGAGCCTGACGATTGTACACCCTACTCTGGGCCTGTTGCGCTGCCTCCATATGCTCCCGGACCAAAGGCAACACCCTTTCCATCCGTTCCTGCATCTGGGCGACATACTCAATGACACTTTTGTGGGGGACAGGCTGTTGTTCCCATGCTTCCTTGGCGATATCCAACAGGCCCCGAGGGTGTCTGCCATAAAGCAGTTCGAAGGGCGAGAACCCAGTAGAGGCCTGGGGCACCTCTCGCACTGCAAACATGAGATAGGGCAGAAGCAGATCCCAGTCCTTCCCATCTCTAGACACCACCCTCTTTAACATATTTTTTAGAGTTTGGTTAAACCTCTCCACAAGACCGTCTGTTTGCGGATGGTAAACGGACGTCCGTAACTGCTTTATACGCAACAATTTACACAGTTCCCTCATTACTTTGGACATAAAAGGGGTCCCTTGGTCTGTCAGAACCTCTTTTGGCAGGCCCACACGGTAAAACATCTCCAATAACTCTTTGGCAATGAGCTTAGCTGAGGTATGTCGCAGAGGCACCGCCTCCGGATACCGAGTGGCATAGTCGAGAACTACCAGAATGTGTTGGTGGCCCCTGGCAGACTTTGGTACAGGCCCAATTAAATCCATAGCGATTCGCTCAAACGGTACTTCAGTAATTGGCAGAGGTACCAGAGGACTACGGAAATGTGGCTGGGGGCTAGTTATCTGACAGGTTGGACAGGACTTACAATAATTTTCTACCTCCTTGAACACACTGGGCCAATAAAACCGCTGCAGAATGCGGTCCTGGGTTTTCTGCCACCCCAGGTGTCCCCCAAGAAAATGTTGGTGGGCAAGCTCCATGACAAACTTGCGATACGCTGTGGGCACCACCAACTGTTCAACAGGTTCACCTCGGATTTGGTTCACCCGATACAACATATCCTGCAGAACAATAAATCGTGGGAACATTAATTCAGCCCCTGGTTTCTGGGGTTTACCATCAATTTCCAGCACATTCTCCCAGGCCCTGGTTAGGGTTTGGTCCCGGTGTTGTGTGGTCCCAAAATTTTCCCCGGAGACATTGAGGTCTGCCAACTCAGGTCCCGGTGGCAAGTCCTCCGTGTCTCCCACCATTACACTCAGTGGGGTTGTCTCCCCCACTACCGCTGCAGCAGTGGTCACCCCTACCGCTGGCCCTTCAGACTCGGGCTCCCAGGGTTCTGGCCTTCCAGTGGTATCAGGCCACTCTGCTAGGGTTACCCCTGTTTCAGGGCTATTAGACACTTTCACCTCAGGCCACAGTGACGGAAAACCAGGGTAGTCTCTCCCAATTATCAGTTCATAGGGTAGCTTTGTGGAGATCGCCACTTCACAAGTCCAGGTGCCGGCCGCCGTGGACAGAGACATTACAGCAGTGGGATAGTCCTTTAAGTCTCCATGAATGCATACCACACCCACTTTCCGGCCCGTATACTGGGTGGGCTGTACCAGGGCAGCACTTATCAGGGTTACCAGGCTCCCTGAGTCCAACAGCGCCACTGCCAGGTTATCCCCGACTTGCACCTGGCACAGATGACGATTGTCTATTGTCTCGGGGTGCCGGTCGCACACAGTCTCCGGGCGTACAAGGAGTGGCGACCCTCGTAGTTCACCTCCATCGGCTCATCCCGATGCGGACAGTCGGCCCTGATGTGGCCTGGCTCCTGACACCTCCAGCATACCACGGGAGGCGGACTCGCAGGGGGTATATTCCGTGCAGGCCGCTCTGTCGCCGGACGTCGGAACTGGGGCAGAGGCCTCCGGGGTTTGACTGACCCCTTCCCAGCAAGACTCCCCTGCAGGTTTCTGGTGGCCTCGTAACGCTCCACCAGGTCGACCATCTCCAGGGCATTGGTGGGCGATACCTGGCCGATCCAGTGCTGGAGGGGATAAGGCAGGGCCCTCCAAAAGATGTCCGCCAACAGTCGATCCAGCATGGCAGTGGGACTTAGTAGCTCGGGCTGCAGCCACTTTTGCAGCCTGTGCAGCAGGTCGTAGTACTGCGGCCTAGCGGGATCAGTCGCTTTAAAGTCCCACTGGTGGACTCTTTGAGCGCGGACCAGCACGTTCACCCCCAGTCTGGCTAGGATCTCTCCTTTCACGGTGTCATAATCTGCCGCTTGGTCGTCCGACAAGTCGAAAAACACCTGCTGGGGTCCGGAAGCCAGGAACGGAGCGACCACCTCAGCCCACTGGTCACGGGTAACTTTTTCCCTCACGGCGACCTTCTCAAAGACCGCCAGGTATGTCTCAACGTCGCCTGCGGGGGTCATTTTTGGGATCGCCGCACGGACCGCTTCCGGGCATCATGGACGTGGTGGGACGCTCCTGCCGCCTGTAACGCCATCACATGTTGTAGCAGTAGCTGGTTGGTCTCCCGCTGCTGCACGTTAGCCTCTATGAGAGCCTTCACAGCAGCCTCCATGTTGCCAGAAATTCCTGCTTGCAACTTTGCTGGCTTAATATATTCCATGCACTTTAGCAAAAAACTTCGGCGTTCCCGCCAGCCTCACTGCGCATGCCCGCATCCTCCACCAAATGTGGGGAGTCGCTCTGGTAGATAGCGGTGCGGGTGCAGTACCGAGGCAAAACAAGGAGTCCAGAATGTGCAATAAACAGTGTTTTATTCACACTGACACAAAAATAAACGACAAACAGTCTCTTGGTGGTAATTCATGCACATCAGAAATAAGGAGGCAAAACAAAACAGGAGCACAGGTTCAGTCACCTGGGAGGTTTAGGTGCAGGTTCGCACCAGGCTGTCGGCCCAGCCGCAGGAGAATCCACCTTCAGGGTGCCAGGAACAACAACACCTCCTTGCTGAGCTCTTTCCTCTAAGTCAGAGAACTCCACAGCCCTGTTTGCAGCTCCAGGACAATCACCACCCAGCTGCTAAGGAGGCTG
Organism: Bufotes viridis; assembly: GCA_033119425.1. Classification (NCBI taxonomy): domain Eukaryota; kingdom Metazoa; phylum Chordata; class Amphibia; order Anura; family Bufonidae; genus Bufotes; species Bufotes viridis. Next base: position 556,370,886 of record CM065590.1, on the reverse strand, counting down.
CCTTTTTAAAGGCCCGGATAAAATCCGGCCTGGACCGTGGGGAGTAGGCACCCACCCAGCTCTTTGCCTACTCCCAGTAAGAGCCGGCCCGGATTAGCTTTGCAGCCAAACTAGGTAACAAAGTCAAACAGCACTAGCTGCTGCAGACACATAAAACCCGGCTCTCACCTCACCGAGGCCAGGAACCTCGGTGACACGTACCTGCCATCGACTATGATACCTTGCACCCTCTTACACTACACAGTAGCCCTATGGCCACATGTTTGAAGGGGAACTGCAGCACAGATTCATTCTTACATGAATAGGCTCCAGTTATTTGCAAACCAGGACAGACGGAGCGCCACCCTGCAGGGGACAACAGTGCATTCGCTGCACTGCCCATACATTCTCAGGGTTTGGGGGGTCCCAGAGTTTGGAAACCCATCATAAAGTGGCAGCACGTTCTAGTGATATACCTATTGAAAGGCAAGATAGACCTTTTCCTAGTGCTGCCCCTCAGGGTGTCATGTCCATCAGCTTAGATTAGTTGGATGCATATGTGCAGTGAGCCCCCGAGGAGCTGGTGGGAGAGGATGGGAGTGATAGTGGCCCTGATGAGGTGTTGTGTGATGGTGTACTTCCTCAGACCATTGGGCATCCCTGGGCCAAGCATAGTGAAGGGAGGGGTGCACTCTGGCTGCAGGATCTCCTGCCTGATGGTGGTTGGTGTACCCATGGGGTTGGTGGATTGTTAGCGCGAGCCAGAAAGGTGGAGGCTGGTCGAGAAGACAATAATCAGCCCAGCTTGGTGCAATAAGGAACTGTTCTTTATTGAGAATAGTGGGCAAGTGCAAATACACATACTTAGCAGTAGGCACAGTTCTTGTCAGCGTTGCATTAAACAGTCTATGGGGTAGTCTATGGGCTGCATATATGGTGTAGACAGGCCAAATGAGTTATTTTTCTAATACATCCGTGCATTCTCTCTAATTCGCCAAGGGGTGCAATTCTCTCTCTTTTTCTCTCAATACGAGGTACTGCAATGCCCAGCTGTGGGATGTAGTCCTTTAACACACCAGCAGCCTGTCTCTTCGGTAGCCAGAAGCTTCTAGCCGAGAAAACAATGCTGTGGAGCCCAAAGCCTTAAAGGGCATCTGTCAGCAGATCTGTCCCTATGACACTGGCTGACCTGTTCCATGTGCACTTGGCAGCTGATATGTTCAACAGGCGGCCTCCCCCCAGGGCCCTCTCTCTCGTGTTCCAGGCGTGGGAATGGCGAGTAGTGTAGTGCGGCATACTCTTTCACACGAGTGTGACGGATTAGGCCCGGATGCGTTCAGGGTGCGTTCAGTGAAACTCGCACCATTGTGCAAGCAAGTTCAGTCAGTTTTGTCTGCGATTTTAATAAATTAAAAAACAATGATGGAATTGCTGTTATTGTCACCTTACCTCCCCCAAATTTTTTTTTATACAAAGCAATCAAAAAGTCATACGTATCCCAAAGTGGTACCAAAAAAAACTACAGCCCACTCTGCAATAAACAAGCCCAGACAGGTTAGTTGGCGGAAAAATGTTATGGATGTTAGTATATGGCGATGGAAAATATAATTATTTTTTTTAAGTGATTTTATGATGCAAAAGAAGTGAAAAAAATCTAAATTTGGTATCACCATAATTGTACTGACCCACAGAATAAAGTTATCATATCATATATATGGTACCGCATGGAGAACCCCATGAAAAATAAAAATAAAAAAACACTGACAATTGCAATTTTTGCCCACCTCACCTCCCAAAAATATGAAATAAAAAGTGATTAAAAAAAGTGAAATGTGCCTCAAAATGATATCAATAAAAAATACAGCTTGTCCAACTAAAAAAATTAGAACTCACGAAGCTCAGTTAACAAGTTAAAAAATTTCCACAAATTCCATGTTCTGCTGCTTCCGTGTCCCCAAACAGTAGTTTAGAAAACCCACTGTTTTCAGGAAAAATGCATAATAAATTGTGGGGTGCATTTTCTCCTGTTACCCCTTGTGAAAATAAAAAATTGGGGCTAAAGCAACCTTTTATTGGACAAAATGTAATTTTTTATTTTCACAGCCAAATGTTTCTAAATTCTGTGAAACACTTATGTCAAGTTACTTACTTCACCCACCCACCCCTCGCTCAATTCCTTCAGGGGTATAGTTTCAAAAATAGGGTCACTTTTTAGGGTTTCCTTTCTAGGGGTACCTCAGGGTCTCTTCAAATGTGTCATGGCACCTGAAAACTATTCTAGTAAAACCTGCCCTCCAAAAACAATATTCAGCTCCTTCCCTTCTGCGCCCTGCTGTGTGCCTGTAAAGAGCTTTGCGACCACATGCTGGGTGTTTCTGTAAACTGCAGGATCAGGGTAATCAATATTGAGGTTTGTTTTGCTGTTAACCCTTGCTGTATTAAAGTAAAACATGGATTCAAATGTTAAGTCTGCAAAACAACAATAACATTTTTAAATTTCTCTCCATTTTGCTTTATTTTCTTTGGGACACCTAAAAGGTTAACAACGTTTCAAAAATCATTTTTAAATCATTTGAGGGGTTTAGTTTCTAAAGTTGGGTCATTCGTGGATGGTTAATATTATGTAAGCTCCTCAATGTGACTTCTTATCTGAATTAGGCCTTAAAAAAGTCAGTTTTGCAAATTCTAAGCCTGCTAACACCCTAAATGACCTTTATAAAATGATGTAGACATAAAGTAATCATATGGGAAATGTTAAGTAATAACTATTTTATGATGTATGACTAACTGTCTTAAAAGCAGAGAAATTAAAATTTAGAAAATTGTTAAATTTTGAATTTTTTTTTTTGTACATTTAGGATTTAAAAAAAAATAAAGATATGACATATCGATCCAAATTTACCACTGACACAAAGTATAAACTGCACAAGAAAACATTCTCAGAATGGCTTGGATAAGTAAAAGTGTTCCAAAATAAAGTAACACATGTCAGATTTGAAAAACTAGGCTTCGCTTTGGGTCCAAATTGGCTTATGCTTGTAGTAGTTAAAGAATAAGATAGAGGCTGTTACAAAGACAAATGGGGCAGAGTCTCACCACAGTGCACTGCCCTATATAAGGGCAGCCATGACAGATCAGTGACACAGAACTGCTGTCTCCTCACACTGCAGACTCTCTATATTTTCCTATGTCATGCAGCTTGAGCCTGTCTGCCCTCTTTGCTCTGTCATATCTCTCCCCTCTCAGCGATTACATGCATGAGGCAGGGAAACCAGTGACTACATCTCATAAAACTACACTGGAGAGTAAGCATACACAGATAGTACAGGCAGTGTGAGTTAGGAGGTTTATATAACTGCAGCTAATCAATGTATATACTTTCCTACTAATCTGCACTCCTGGTCCTTTAGATAGGGAGACATTTTATCTTCAGTTGATACAGGGATATACATGGAGGCTGGGAATGGGCGGGACCTGAGAGCTGCCAGGAGGAGTTTGATTGGTGATAATGTCATCCTGTGGTTCGCAGGAAGTCAGCCACAGCAGAGAGACCAATTTCCTGTTTACAGATTAGCACAAGCTCTGGGTTGCCCGTCAGACTTGAGGTCACATGACCAGGTTCCCATAATTAAAAGGTTCAAAATGTGGATGCAACATATTGTGTGTAACAAATTACACTGCAAGAATACTGGTGGTCAGTAAGTAATATATGTAAATAGAAAAACCCAGAGTGATTCTTTAAGTTCCTCCCCATACAGATATGCTACCAGGGCCGGTGCCACCTGTAAGGCGACCTAGGCAACCGCCTAGGGCGCAATTTAGCAGGGGCCGCCGCCGGAACCCAAACCTGGTTGGAAGAGAACTTGCACTGTCGGCCGGCGCGGCGCCCCGCTCTCATGCTGCGCCGCCTGACCGCTCTAAGAATCCCGCCCGGCGGCCGGCTGCTGCGCTTGTGTGTGTGCGCGTGCGCCGGCCGCTCACTGACCCAGCAACACGGCCTGACCCGGACAGTCACATGATGGGCTGGGCTCAGGGCAGCTGGGGCCTGGTGGCGTGACTGCACAGCTGCGGGAACCGGGAAGAGCAGGGGCAGCTAGCCTAGAACGGCTGGGGCGATGCAATCTCACTCTCTGACACTCACCAGCAGTCAGCCACAGAGAGAAGAAGTAGACGCTTGTAGCCGCCCGGCAGCAACTCAGGACAAGACAAGGACAGCTGGTAGGATTGGAACTACTTAGTTGTTCAACTAGAGTCTGTCTGATGGATCATTATACATCAACATACATCAATATAAGTTGCAGGCATATAGCCTAGGCCTAGCTGCCTAGCTAGGACCTAAAGAGTTGCAAAGCTATAACCCTCAACATGCCCCAAGAGATTATAAGAGAATGCTGAGGATTTTAGTATCACAAGGTTATAGGAGCAGTAAACATGGTAGATGGAGCAGTCACAGATCTTATATGAGGTCATTCTGGCCATTTGCGGCCACTGGGCAGGCTATATCCCTGTGCAGAGCCGGTGCAAGGATTTTTGCCAACACAAGCGAAGCTACATTTTGGTCTGCCTTATTATAGCACCGGCCCTGTCCCTGAGATACTACAATCCTCAGCACTCTCTTATAATCTGTTGCTGTCAGGGCATGCTGAGGGCTAGGCCGCAGATGCACACGGCCTAGGGTGACCACGTGTCCCGGATCGGCTGGGACAGTCCCGCATTTGGAGAGACTGTCCCGGGTCCCGGTCACCCTCATTCCGGGAAAATGCAGTGTCCCGGAATGATCACTGAGCCGCACAGGGCAGGGGAGGGAGAGGTGTGTCCCTTCCCCTTCCTCTGATAGGCTGTGCAGGGCCGGCTGGTAGCCTATCAGAGGCCAGCGGACCGGCACAGGCGGCGGGATTACGTCATCTCGCCGCCTGACTCGAGCCCTGACTGAGCCGCTGCAGTACAAGAGGTAAGTATAAGTCAAGTGTTTTGTTTTTTTTTGTCATTTGTCAATAGCTGTGTCTGGTGGCTGGCTACTGGGCCTGGGGGCTGGGGCACATGATGGGGGGGGGCACTTATTGGGCCTGGGGTACATGATAGGGGGGTAATTATGGTATGGCATTGGCTACTTGGACTGTGGACAATGGAATAGAGTGAGCTCTGGCACCTATTGGGCCTGGGGTACATGATGAGGGGGGGCTAATTATGGTATGGCTACTTGGACAATGGAGTGTGGACATATGGCTAGTGGCACATGATAGGGGGGACCTATGGCTACTGGCACATGATAGGGGGGACCTATAGCTACTGGCACATTATAGGGGGGCCTATGGCTACTGGCACATGATGGGGGGGGGCCTCTGGGTACATATCAAATGATAGGGGGGGGGGCTATGGCTACTGGCACATGATAGGGGGGTTCTGGCCACTGGCACATTATTGGGGGACATCTATGGGGGCACTTATTACTGGCACATTGGGGGCACTTCTTACTGGCACATTATTGGTAGGCACTATAGGGGCATCTACTGAGGCCACAAAGAACAGTTATTTTATATGGGGGCTCTGTATAGGGACATTTTATACTGGAACACATTATGGTGGGTACTATGGGGAAGGTGGGAGAGGAGTACTATGGGGTCATCTACGGGGGCACTGAGAAGGGGTATTTTATACTTACAAATTATGGGGGACACTGAGGGCATTAACTGGGGCACTATATATGGGCCATTTTATACTGGCACATTATGGGGGGCACTAGGAGGGAGGGGGGAGAGGAGCACTATGGGGGCATTTACTGGGGCACTATATAGGGGTATTTTATACTGGCACATTATGGGGGCACTATGGGGACATAAGCTGAACTGGGGGAATTACAAGGGGTATATTTTGCACTGTCACATTATAAGGTGAATTATTTCTACTGGGGGGGGGGCATTATGGTGGGCTTTATTACTCCCCCATGGTATGAGCCCCCTAGTAGCAGCACCAGCCTCTCCCTGCTCTGCTATCATTTTGCCTGTTCTCCAAATCTTTATTATGAAATCTTTCTCATTAGGATAAAACACATCAGCTCCGCCGAGCCCCCGGCCAAAGTGTGGAAGTGCCTGAGATCCCCAAGGGTCAAGCCAAGTAATTGTAAGTTTTCATATGAAATATGTTTATGTTATACACATATAGCATACACCGTGCCCCACAATATACAGTTTCTTCTGCTAAAGTCATCAAGTGTTATGGGGGGCCCCTTATGGTTTTTCACCCCAGGGCCCCATTTCACCTAGAACCAGTCCTGGTGACAGTCACCTCTTCATACTATGCGATCGCCGAATCAGATCGGCATTGCATAGTACTGTCCTGTGTGTGTGTGGCTCCTCCCCTGCCTTGCTGCGCGGCCGAGTAGCGTGACCGTGACCGCATGATGATCTTGTGAAAGTAAGAGTCCCTGAATGGCAGTTAGGAAATGTGATCACCCTAACACGGCCGAGCGGTCCGTGGTATCCCGGCCTGGAATCCTGCAGAAAGCAGGAGTGCACAGCGTCATTGGTTGCTATGACGCCGTGCGCTCCGTGCCGCCGGTACAGTACAAGAATACACTGGTATGATCTATACTATTGTATTACAGTACTGTAGCTGCGGCACGAAGCGCACGGCGTAAATCGTGCGATTTACGAGTAAGCAAACAATCTAATACACAGGCTTGTTTCTTTAGCTATGGCTTAAGTTATGGTAGTTATTCTCCACCATGCATGAGGCTTAAAACAGACACAACTCTATAAGGCAGATTGTAACTCTAAAATTACAGAAGCTTGTTGCTCCAACCGGCTGGCCCTCCAGTGGATTCCCACGATTATGTATCATCCAATGGTATATAAAATATATTATACACATTAGCCTACAATTTTTATGTGTGTAATATATGTTACATATTGATATACTATTGGACAACTCTTCATTCCGACTGGACAGAAACCAGCAGGGGCAGAGGAGCAGCAGCAGTGTTGACACAGTGAGTGCTATAGGACAATAGGATCCCCTGAAGCTGCTGTCGGCCTCTCTGATATACGCAGGCAGCAGCTTCAATGCGCCTTATTTATTATTAATTTATTTTCTGTTAGAGTTCTCTTTTTATGTTCCTGCCATCTTCTTTCCTTTCACCCTTAATACAGACCTACCTTTCACTTACCTATCCCAACTGCTGCCCAGATAGCTCCTGCACTGCCAAGGTGTGTCTACACCCCAGAGCTTTGTAATTATGCCTCTCCCCTTTGATGTTCCTCTGCTTGCTTTGGTTTGGAGGCCTTGCTGACCCATACTGAGCCGCTGCCACCTTGTATTCCTCCTGTTGCCTTCTATTCCATACCAGCTATCCTACCTTGTTGTGCCTCACCTTCTTTGAGGACCTTCTATTTTGTTTCCCCCCTCCTGGCACCACCTTCCCTTCACAGAAGTCCTGCTACCTTGCTCGTATTATCTGCCCCATACACTTAGCCTTTGCCACCTTCTTTCGTCCTCAGGTTTGGCCCCCTTCTTTACATACAGGCTGGATCTCTGTAGTTTGCGCCACCTCCTCTTCATAGAACTGTCTATGGGAAATTGACACCCAGGACACAAACTCAAATTGCACAACGACTGGAAGGAAAATAGTTTTTTGTGGGTTGTAAAGCTCCATTCACATCTGCGTTGGTTATTTCTGTTGTCATAGACAAAAAGCAATTAAAATAACGGTGGTGCCACATTCATCACGTGACAACAATGCCCTATAGACCGTGTTGGTCATAATAGGGTCTAATGGGTTTCCAGCAATTTACCGTACTAAACAGCAGAGCATGAATTTTCTAGTTATGCCCCCAATAATACTGCACGGTGACTATGTAAGTGAATGGTCGGCCATGTAGCACATAACTGGACCGGTGTCTGCAAGAGCAGGGATTGCACTTTTCCGTGCCTCTAATCTCTGGCTAATAGACCCTGAGTAGAAGAGTTTTCTCTATGACATTCGTATGGGACCGGTGTTGTCTTCATGAGGCAACTCCCTGAATAGTCCTGCTATTCCAATCATATGGTGAGAATAAAATAACAGGTTATCACAGCCAAGTGATGGTTTAAGGTTATTTCAAGCTTTAGTAAAGCACACACACACGCTCTTCAGACTTCTTATGTATTTTCTAGACCTATAGGCTATTAGCAGTGATATTATTTAGGTGGAATTATCTTTTTTTTGCTGATTTTTACATATTGCAGTAACAGTATCACAGACTTTTCCATCCCCTCTTCTTCGGAGTAGCGGTGGTATACCACCCCAGGCTCACCCACCCAGTTCCTGGATCACTCTGCTGTCAGGCTGTCACACTTCCTATCCTCAGAATTACCAACTCCTATTTTGTTTGACTTTAACATCCCCATAGACAGCTCTATCTCCCCATCTGCCTCCCAGCTGCTATCTCCAACCTCCCCTCTTGGCCTTTCACAACTTTCTAACTCTTAGACGCATAAAGACAGTAAGGTAACACCTGGTCTTCTGCTGTTTCGCTTCTGATTTTACAGATTTTCCTCTCCCGCTCTCTGACCACAACCTTCTCAACTTCACTGTCACAAGTTCTTATCTATCTCAGCATACTCCTACATATCATACATTCAGAAAACTACATGCCATTGACAGTAAGAAACTTACATACTCTCTACAGTCATCATTATCCCAAATCTTTTCCCTTTCCTGTCCCTACACTGATAACCTCCAGAGACAAAAGCTACCCTGGCTTACACCTCAAACTCGCTTTCTCCAGCAATGCTCCAGAAACGCCGAACAACTATGGAGAAAAACTTGTACACCAGATTTCTTCCAAATTTATGTTGACAACTTAAAACTCTGACCTTCATTAAACAGATCTATTTCAGGACCACAATCGTTCACTATTCAATAATCAAAAACTCTTTGACACTTTTCACTCCCTCCAAATGTGCAGGTGCCTATTACAGACCTCTGCACTGAAGATCTGGCCACTTACTTCAAAGAGAAAATTGAAAATATCTGGCAGAAAAATAGTGTCATCAATGATTCTCCCCCATATCTCTTCTGGTTCACTTACCAAATTCAACCCAGTCACAGAAGAAGTCTCCAGGCTCCTCTCTTCTTGTCCTACCACATATACTACTGATCCTATTCCCTCACACCTCCTCCAGTCTCTCTCCCCGATTGTCACTACTCACCTACCTAAAATCTTTAAAGGGGTTCTGCAGTTTGTTACAACTGATGATCTATCCTCAGGATAGATCCATCAGCATCTGATTGGCCGGGGTCTGACACCCGGGACCCCCGCCGATCAGCTATTTGAGAAGGCAGCGGCGCTGCAGGAGCGCCGCGGCCTTCTCACTGTTTACCTCTGCTAGCGCCCCGCCCAGTGACGTCACGGCTTGTATCAAGTGGCGTGGGCGAGGCTAAGCTCTGTTCACAGTTAATGGGGACCCGAACTTTGGGGCACTAAAATGGCTCTAAAAGAGTCATGGAAAGGGCTAGAGGGCTGCAAAAGGCAGCAAAATGTGGGTAAAAGCATGACAAGTGCCCTGCAAACAAATGTGGATAGGGAAATGACTTAAAATAAAATAAATAAAAATTAAAAATAATAATCTTTAACTAGGAGGAGGAGGTCCATATACAGTAAGAGGTTGAGGAGGGGGTGGACGTGGCGGTGTTGGATGGAGGAGGTAGCCAACACTTTTTTTTTTATATTTAATTCGGGTAGACTACAAAACATTGTGGAATATAGTGCGCTGGAGTATAACAAAGTATGCGTGAGGGCGGTATACATGTCTATTCTGCACAAGGCGTGGACAAGTCCTGTGGGATCCATGCCTGGTTCATTTTAATGAACGTGAGCTTGTCCACATTGTCCGTAGACAGGCGGCTGCTCTTGTCTGTGATAACGCCTCCTGCCGTGCTAAATACAAATTCAGACAATACACTGGCTGCAGGGCAGACCAGCACCTCAAGGCGTAAGGGTCAAGCTTAGGCCATGTGCCCAATTTGCAGACCCAGAAATTGAATGGGGCAGACCCATCAGTCAGTACATATAGACGTGTGCACACATACTCCACCATGTTACTGAAATGCTGCCTCCTGCAAAGACCTTGCATATCTGCTAGTGGCGCTGGTTGTTGTGGCGTGGTGACAAAGCTTTTCCACATTTCGGCCATGCTAACCCTGCCTTCTGAGGTGCTGGCAGTGCCCCGTCTGCGTTGGCGACCTCTTCCTTTTCCTCTGCCTTCGCCTTGTGCTTCCACTGAGCCCCCGCTGTCAGTTGGGAATGACATCAGCAGCGCGTCTACCAGCGTGCGCTTGTAGTCGTGCATCTTCCGATCACGCTCCAGTGAGGGAATTAAGGACGGCATGTTGTCCTTGTAATGGGGATCCAGCAGGGTGGCCACCCAGTAATCAGCACAAGTTAGAATGTGGGCAACTCGGCGGTCGTTGCGCAGGTTTTTAAAAGTTTTCATCTTCACCAGAGGCCAGGAATTTTAAAATGCTGGCATTCAGGGCCAGGGATCACGGGTGGGTAGGGGGGTACTTCCTCTTTCGCTCCATTGTATGAAAGATGGACAGCTGAACGCTGCCATGGGACATTGTGGTGCTGCTTGTTGAAGGTGACGGATGTGATGGCGTTGCTAACACATCCTCTGTTTGCGGGGTGGCCGGTGCCACTGTCACTCCAGATGTGGAGGAAGAGGCCGAGACTGCAGCAGAAGAGGGAGCAGGAGGAGCCTGAGACCGTTCTTGGTTTTGGAGGTGTTTACTCCACCGCAGCTCGTGCTTTGCACTTAGATGCCTGGTCATGCAGGTTGTGCTCAGGTTTGGAACGTTTATGCCTCGCTTCAGGCTCTGATTGCACAGCATGCAAACCACTCGTGTCTTGTCGTCTGCACATTGTCTGAAGAACTGCCATGCCAGGGAACTTCTTGGAGCTGGCTTTGTTGTGCTCGGTCCCTGGGTGTGGTGGGTAGTAGAAGACGTACTGTCTAGGAGACGGCTGCTCTGCTTTTGCACCCTGCTCCCTCTTTTGCTGTGCTGGTGGCTCTATGCGACCACCGCCTCTCCCTCCGAACTGCTCAGGTCACTCGCATGACCTTGATTCCATGTGCGGTCTAGGACCTCATCGTCCTCCACATCATCTTCCACTCAGTCTTCACCCCTGCCGTCCTTGTCGGTTTGCACACTGCAGAAAGCCGCAGCAGTTAGCACCTGTGTTTCGTCATCATCAGAGACGTGCTGCAGAGGTCTTCCCATGTCCTCGTCCTCAAACATAAGTGGTTGGGCATCGGTGCACTCAATCTCTTCCACTTCTGGGGCAGGGCTAGGTGGATGGCCCTGGGAAACCCTGCCAGCAGAGTCATCAAAAAGCATAAGAGACTGCTGCATGACTTTAGGCTTAGACTGCTTGGCTGATTTGCAAGGGGGTAAGGTGCTAGATAGATGCCCATGGCCTGCAGGAGCTTTTAGCAGTGGACCGGGTGGGAGACAATGTGAAGGTACTGGAAGCACTGTCAGCCACCCAATCTACTAGTGATTGTACTTGTTCTGGCCTCACCATTCGTAGAGCCAAATTCGTGCCTACCAAATAACGCTGAAGGCTCTGTCATCTACACGCACCTGAGGATGGTGTTTCATTTTGGTGTGTAGCTGGCACAGATCGACCACGTTCTCTCCTTGCAACAGGAGCTCCACCAACACCAGCAGCACCACGACCAGGGCCACATCCCTTATTTGATGTTCTCCTCATTATTTGCGTTCACCCACCAAACTAACAGATGGTTTATCTCAGGTGACAATTTAACTGCCAATAGTCAATAATTAAGTTCACTAACAGTAAGGCAGTGCCCGTGTCATAAATAGAATACATTTCTTTATGTCACACAACAGTGCAACGGAGCAATTCAATACAATTACTTCACTATCACAAAAAATGAGAATTTTCCAACCAACAATGTATCAGCCGAAGTGAACGGTGTAATTGGACTATTTTAGTACACCACGATCGAAATTTACACTCAACGTAATGGGGTGTACCCAATAAACCTACAACTACAATAATTTAGTATACATTTTCACATAAAATCAATGATCTTTATTGAAACCATTTAAAATACAAACATTCCCATATATTGGGGGAAACAGCTTAAAATACACACCAATCAATTCCTGCTCTAAATTTCACAGTACAAATTTTGGAAGGTATGGCATATTCTGAACCACAAAAATCACTGGCTGGTTGGAGCTAAAACCATCAATTACTTGGTACCGCATAGTACAAGTGACAATAGAACTCTTTTGTACGGCTCCCATCTATACAAACCACCGACACTGTCGACAAGCACATACCTAATGACACGGATAGAGATGAGTGAGGCAGGACTGGCGCACCCCTCAACGCGTGTTTTGTGTCAGCTTCTTCCTTATAATGGGGGCGGGGTGGAGTTCCGGCGGAGGAACGGCAGCGCACGCCGAGAGGCTGCCGGAATAAAACTACAACATAGACGGATCCGACAGGCTGTTCACCCGACGGAACAGCCTGCCGGAGGTCCGTGCCGCTAGTGTGAAACTAGCCTAAGATTTCATTCCAATCCACAACATGTTGAGTCTTACAGTATGCTACAGTCTGTAATCAGCAGATCTATTTCTCACTTTCTATTATGTAGAAAGTCCATTATTTGTAGACACAATAGATATTTCTGCTGATAACGTTAGTGCAGCGATCTTTAGTCAGAACCATGGCATTATAAGCAGGATATAGATCTTATTACTGATTTTGATCACTTACTTTGATCACTTTTTATACCATTTTTTGGGAAGTGCGGTGGGCAAAATTGCAATTCCACCATCGTTTTTCTTTTTTTTTTTTATGGTGTTCACCGTGCGGTAAAAGTAACATGATCCTTATGTATAGATCAGGTCTAGAGTTGAGCGGACACCTGGATGTTCGAGTTCGAGAAGTTCGGCCGAACTTCATAAAAATGTTCGGGTTCGGGATCAGAACTCAACCCGAACTTGAACCCGAACTTTGGGCACTAAAAAGGCTGTAAAATAGCCCTGGAAAGGGCTAGAGGGCTGCAAAAGGCATCAAAATGTAGGTAAATCCCCTGCAAACAAATGTGGATAGGTAAATGACTTAAAATAAAATAAATAAAAATGAACCAATATCAATTGGCAACTTGGAGGAGGAGGTGGAATAGGAGGTTGGGGTGGCGTCAGGTGGGAATGCTATGAGAGTTGAAGTTCTCATCACAGCCAAAAAGGATTCATGTCTGCCTGCAGTGCCACAGGCCTCATTCACAGACTCAGGGCCATGGCAACCATACATGAGAGTTGAAGTTGTCATCACAGCCAAGAAGGAATCATGTCTGCCTGCAGGGCCACAGGCCTCATTCAAACATTCAGGCCCACGGGACCCACAAAGAGGAGAGTTAAAATCACGCCAAGACAGTATTGATTTCACGCAGCAATGCGACAGGCCTCATTCACAGATTCAGACCCATGGCACCCACAAAGAGGAGAGTTACAATCATGCCAAAACAGTATTGATTTTACCCAGTAGTGTCACAGGCATCATTCACTAATTCAGGACCATGGCACCCACAAAGAGGAGAGCAGTCCTGTAACAGCAACACAGGCCTCAGGTCAAACTGCAATGGAACAGGCCATTATCATTTATGTAGGCCCCTGACACCCAGACAGAGGAGAGGTCATTTGACAGTAAAAAGAGGTTAATGTCTCCCACCAATACAGCAGGCAATGAAACAAAATATATGCCCCTGACAACCAGACAATGGGGAGGTCATTTGACAGTATAAAGAGTTTAATGTCTCCCACCAATGCAGCAAGCGATTAGATGAAATATAGGCCCCTGACAACCAGACAATGGGGCAGTCATTTCACAGTAAAAAGAAGTCAATGTCTCCCACCAATACATTAGGTGATGAAACAAAATATAGGCCCCTGACAACCAGACAATGTAAAGGTCATTTGACAGTATAAAGAGTTTAATGTCTCCCACCAATGCAGCAAGCGATTAAATGAAATATAGGCCCCTGACAACCAGACAATAGGGCGGTCATTTGACAGTAAAAAGAGGTTAATGTCTCCCACCAAAACAGCAGGCGATGAAACAAAATATAGGCCTCTGACAACCAGACAATGTAGAGGTCATTTGACAGTATAAAGAGGATTATTTCACCCACCAAAGCAACAGGTGATTATCTGAAGAGTAGGCCCCTGGCACCCAGAGAGAGGAGAGAGGGCCCATAGCAGAAAATCAGGCTTCATGTCACCCAGCAATGGAAAAGGCCACTTTCAGTTATTTAGGCCCCAGCAGCCAGACAGAGGAGAGAGGTTCCATAGCAGAAAATCAGGCTTCATGTCACCCACTAAAGCAGCAGTCGATTAACAGAATTCTAGGCCCCTGACACCCAGACAGAGGAGAGGTCATTTGACAGCAAAAAGAGGTTAATGTCACGCACCAAAGCAGCAGGCGATTAGCTGAAATGTAGGCCCCTGGCACCCAGACAGAGGAGAGGTTCATTCAACTTGAGGTTGCCCCCAAAATAATGTTACAATTAAAAAAAGAGGATTCAATAAAGAAGTGCCCTGGATTACAAGAATGTATGGTTGAGGGCGAGGCAGTTATAAATGTCTATTCTGCACAAGGTACGGACAGTCCTGTAGGATCCATGCCTGGTTCATTTTAATAAACGTGAGCTTGTCCACGTTGGCTGTGGACAGGCGGCTGCGTTTGTCTTTAATGACGCCCCCTGCCGTGCTAAATACACGTTCAGACAATACACTGGCCGCAAGGCAGGCCAGCACCTCCAAGGCATAAAAGGCAAGCTCTGGCTATGTGGACAATTTGGAGACCCAGAAGTTGAATGGGGCAGAACCATCAGTCAGTATGTGGAGGCGTGTGCACATTTACTGTTCCACCATGTTGTAGAAATGCTGCCTCCTGCTAACACGTTCACTATCAGCTGGTGGTGCAGTTTTCTGTGGCGTGGTGACAAAACTTTTCCACATGTCGGCCATGCTAACCCTGCTGTCTGAGGAGCTGGCCGTGACACAGCTGCATTGGCGACCTCTTCCTCCTCTACCTCTGCCTTCGCTTTGTGCTTCCACTTGTCCCCCCGTGTCAGTTGGGAATGCCCTCAGGAGCGCGTCTACCAGCGTGCGCTAGTAGTCACGCATCTTCCTATCACGCTCCAGTGCGGGAATTAAAGTGGGCACGTTGTCCTTATACCGGGGATCCAGCAGGGTGGCAACCCAGTAGTCAGCACAAGTTAAAATGTGGGGAAATCTGCTGTCGTTGCGCAGCCACTGCAGCATGTAGTCGCTCATGTGTGCCAGTCTGCCCAGAGGTAACAATAAGCTGTCCTCTGTAGGTGGTGTATCGTCTGTGTCCTCCGTATCCCCCAGCCACTCTCCAGTGATGGCCCTAAGCTGCGTAGGGTGCCACCCTGCAGTGAAACCGGTTCCTCCTCCTCTACCTCATCCTCCTCGTTCTCTAGAAGTGTGCCCTGGCTGGCCACATGTGTACCTGGCCTCTGCTGGTGCAGGACCCACCCTATGAGCCACTTCTGTATGACCTGCCTGAAACCCTGAGAAATGCCCCCTCTTCCTCCTCCTCCTCCTGTGCCGCATCCTCTTCCATCATCGCCGTAATATTTTTTTCAAAGAGACATAGAAGGGGTATTGTAATGCTAACAATGGCGTCATCAGCACTTGCCATGTTGGTTGAGTACTCCAAAGACCACAACAAGGTACACAGGTCTCACATGCAGGCCAAGTCACTGGTGGTGAAGTGGTGCTGATCCACAGAGCGACTGACCCGCGCATACAGTACTGCATCTGAAACTCCACTATCGCCCACTGCTGCTCGCACAGTCTCTCCAGCATATGTAAGGTGGAGTTCCACCTGGTGGGCCTGTCGCATATGAGGCGGTGAGCAGGAAAGCCGAAGTTACGATGCAGTCAACGTAACTTCGAGCAGCAGCAGGGTGAGAATGCCAAAAGCGCGCACATACGGACCGCACTTTCAGCAGCAGCTCTGACATGTCTGGGTAGTTTTTAAGAAAATTCTGCACCACCAGATTCAGCACATGCGCCAGGCAAGGGATGTGCGTCAAACCGGCTAGTCCCAGAGCTGCAACGAGATTTCGCCCATTATCGCACACCACCAGGCCGGGCTTGAGGCTCACCGGCAGCAACCACTCATCAGTCTGCTGTTCTATGCCCCGCCAAAGCTCTTGTGCGGCGTGGGGTTTGTCACCCAAACACATGAGTTTTAAAATCGCCTGCTGACGTTTACCCCGGGCTGTTCTGAAGTTGGGGGTGAGGTTCTTTCGATGACCGGATGTGGGGGTGGTAGAAGAGGAGTAGGAGGAGGATGATGCGGAGTAGGAAGAGAAAGCAACAGGAGGCAGCGAATAATGCCCTGCGATTCTCGGTGGTGAAAGGAAATGCACCAAACCGCTATCCGCCTCGGGCCCAGCCGCCACTACGTTTACCCAGTGTGCAGTTAGGGAGATATACCGACCCTGGCCGTGCTTACTGGTACATGTATCTGTGGTTATGTGAATCTTGCCACAGATGGTGTTGCGCAGCGCACACTTGATTTTATCCTCCACTTGGTTGTGCAGGGAAGGGACATCTCACCTGTAAAAGTAGTGGTGGCTGGAAACAACGTACTGGGGGACAGCCACCGCCATTAGCTGTTTGAAACAGTCCATCTCCACCAGACGGAATGACAGCATTTCAAAGGCCAGTAATTTTGAGATGCTGGCATTCAGGGCCAGGGCTCGACGGTGGGTAGGTGGGTATTTTCTCTCCAATGTTTGGGAGATGGACAGCTGAATGCTGCCATGTGACATGGTGGAGATGCTTGGTGATGGTGTCGCATGTGGTGGTATTGGTGGAACATCCTCTGTTTGCTGGTCGCCAGGTACCACGGTGATGCCAGAGGTGGGGGGAGAGGCCGAGCCAGCAGCAGAAGAGGGAGCAGGAGGAGCATGAGAGAGTTCCTTGTTAGATGCCAGGTTATGCAGGTTGCGCTCAGGTTAAGAATGTTTATGCCTCGCTTTAGGCTCTGATGGCACAACATGCAAACCACTTGTGTCTTGTCGTCAGGACATTGTGTGAAGAACTGCCACGCCAATTAACTCCTTGGAGCAGGCCTTGGTGTGCTCGGTGCCTGGGTGCGGTGGACAGTAGCAGGTGTACTGTCTCAGGAACGGCCGCTGTGCTTTTGCACCCTGCTCCCTCTTTTGCTGTGCTGTTGCCTCTGTGCGACCACCGCCTCTTCCTCAGAACTGCACGCCTCACTGGCACGACCTTCAGTCCAGTCTGGGTCTAGGACTTCATCATCCTCCACATCATTTTCCACCTATTCATGACCCCTGCCCTCCTCGTCGGTCTGCACATTGCAGAAAGCCACAGCAGTTGGCACCTGTATTTCGTCATCATCAGAGATGTTTTGTGGCGGCATTCCCATGTCCTTATCCTGCAACAAAAGTGGTTGAGCATCAGTGCATTCAAGGTCTTCCTCTACTAGGGCAGGGCTAGGTGGATGGGCCGGGGAAATCCTGCCAACAGAGTCATCAAAAAGCATGAGACTTTCCTGCATGATTTGGGGCTCTGACTGCTTGGCTGATTTGCAAGGGG
This sequence comes from Bufotes viridis, assembly GCA_033119425.1. Classification (NCBI taxonomy): domain Eukaryota; kingdom Metazoa; phylum Chordata; class Amphibia; order Anura; family Bufonidae; genus Bufotes; species Bufotes viridis. The sequence continues at coordinate 556,353,230 of CM065590.1, read as the reverse complement.
GTGAGGTGGAAGACTGGTGGGCATGGGCTGCAGGTACCAACTCTGAGCTTTCTGCAGAGGACTGGGTGTTAGATACTGTGAAGGAACTAGAGGCACTGTCAGCCACCCAATCTACTATCACCTGTACATGTTCTGGCTTCACCATCCGTAGAGCGGCATTTGGGTCTATCAAATAACGCTGCAGATTCTGTCGACTACTCGCACCAGAGGAAGGCGTTTGACTTGGAGCGGTAGTTGGTGCTGAACGGCCACGTCCTCTCCCAACAACAGGAGCTCCACCAACACCACCACGACCATGCCAACATCCCTTATTTGATGTTCTGCTCATTATTTGTGTTCACCCACCAAGCTGAAAGATTCGTCTCTCTCCGGTGTCAATTTACCTGCCACTAGTCGACAATTACCTTCGCTAAGGCAGTGCCCGTGTCATAAAAATGATCTGTGGACCCAGAATAATGTTTTTTGTGCCCAAAATTCACTGATTCTCAATTTTTATGCGGAAATGTAAAAACATTTTTGGTACGCTGTATGCACAAGTGGTTTGTGGAACAAGAACAAGTATTTTTGTAATAAAATACAGAAAATTAGTATTTCACTGCTGTAAATTGAAATTAATTATTTATACGCCAGATGCGTTTTCAATAAAACCCCTAACTGCTGTACATTAACAGTAGATATTTATACTATGTATGGACACCAGATTTGGGGACCCAGAACACAGATTTGGTCACCAAAATTCACAAATACAGTATTGAACTGCTATATATTGGAAATAATTATTTAAGCGACGGATGCACAACAGTTTTTTCGGCCTAAAACACGGCTTTTTTCAATAAAACCCCAAAATGCAGTTTTTAACTGCTGTACATTAACAGTAGATATTTATACTATGTATGGACACCAGATTTGGGGACCCAGAACACAGATTTGGTCACTAAAATTCACAAATACAGTATTGAACTGCTATATATTGGAAATAATTATTTAAGCGACGGATGCACAACAGTTTTTTCGGCCTAAAACACGGCTTTTTTCAATAAAACCCCAAAATGCAGTTTTTAACTGCTGTACATTAAAAGTAGATATTTATACTATGTATGGACACCAGATTTGGGGACCCAGAACACGGATTTCTTCATCAAAATTCACAAATGCAGTATTTAACTGCTATAAATTGTAAATAATTACTTAAGCGACAGATGCACAACTGTGTTTTTCAATTAAAAACTAAAATGCAGTTATTATTTAAATTAGATATTTATACCGTGTATGTACAACTGCTTTGTGAAGCAAGAATATTGTTTTTTTCCCACAAAAAAGAATAATGCACTATTTCTCAGCTGTAAAGTGAAATCGGTATTTAACCTCTCCCGGACCGCCGCACGCAGGATCGCGTTCTCGCGGCGGCCGGGCTCTTCTGATCCGACGCATCTACGCGTGATCTCGCGAGACGCGAGATTTCGCATAGATGCGCCCGCGCATGCGCACATCGCGCATGGCAAAAGGCGCAGGAGGAGTTAGTCATCAGCCTGCCAGCCAATCGGCAGCGCTGGCGGGCTGATGACTTTTAAAAAAACGAATGAGAAGCCATTTAACCCATCATATTTGTAAATATGATGGATTAAATGGCTTCTGTGCTCTCTCCTGGGTCCTTTTCGTCGGTTGGAGCCAGGAGAGAGCACACCTACTGTGAGTACACCCAAGCACCACACACTAGCCCCTGATCAGCCCCCATCACCCAAATTAACCCCTTGATCACCCCTTTCAGCACCTGTCAATCATCTAGTGAAAGGGAAAAAAGTGATCAGTGTAAACTGTCACTTTTTTTTTTTCACTAGGATTGACTGTTAGGCTTAGCTTAGTTTAGGCCCCTTTGGTAGGTAGTTAGCGTTAGCGCCCAGCCCACCGCACCGCAGTCACTGATTCGCTGATTAGCGTAGAGCTAATCAGCGTTTGTACTTTATAGTATCTGTAAGTGATCAGAACTGATCACGGTCAGATATATAATAGTACTAGTGTCACTTAGTTCGCCCTCCACCCCAAGCGCAGTGTTTGCCCGATCAGACCTGATCGGTCGCCCACACCTGCGTTCACCCACGCCCGCCCCGCCGCAGTGACAAAAATTTTTTTTTTGTAATCACTGCACAATCCCTTCATAGCGCTGCGGCAATAAAAAAATCAGTTTTGATCTTTTTATCAATCGCAGCGACTTCTGTACTTCGCTACACTCTCAATTGTAAGACAGGCTTGCTTTTTTTCTTGGGTAGTCTCAGGGAATACCCCTAAATTTAGACGGCCAAATGTCAAACAAGGGGTATTCCTCTGAAGAGGCCTACAGGATTCTGACCCAGTCGGATGAGGAATGGGAACCCTCATCTGACGAATCTAGCGGGTCAGAATACGAACCTGTAGAGAGCAGTGGCTCTCTGACTCAAAGTTCTGACGAGGAGGTGGAGGTCCCTGATAGAAGCAGGCGTACCCGGCCCCGTGTTGCTAGACCGCAGGTTGCGCAGGATCCGCTTCAAGGGCAGCAGAGTGGGGCTGGCGCTGCCGGATTACGTGGTGAGGCATACACCAGCAGCGCAGCCCGTCCTGGACCTTCTACCAGCACTGCCGTACAACATGGTGAAGTGGCGAGCACCAGAAGGGCAGTAGAAGCTGGTACGGTGGCACGTGCAGTAGTTTCCCCGTCGCAGCCACCGCGCAGACAGGCCCGTAGAGCCCCTAGAGTCCCTGAGGTGCTGGCAAATCCTGATTGGCAGCCCCCAACTTCAGCCGCACCATTAGTTCCCCCTTTCACCGCCCAGTCAGGAGTTCGGGTGGAAACAGCTCAGATAGGATCGGCGCTGGGGTTTTTGAGCTGTTTTTCACTGCGGAGCTCTATGACCTAGTCGTGGCAGAAACAAACAGATATGCCACTCAATTTATCGCCGACAACCCGGGAAGCTCTTATGCCCAGCCTTTCCGGTGGAAACCAGTCCAAGTTTCCGAACTTAGAACTTTTCTGGGCCTTCTCCTCAGCATGGGCATAACCAAAAACATGAATTGCGGTCATATTGGTCCACGAACCCAATTCATCACATGCCCATGTACTCTGCTGCCATGTCCAGGACACGTTTTGAGACCATCCTGCGTTTCCTGCACTTTAGTGACAACACCACCTCCCGTCCCAGAGGCCACCCAGCTTTTGACCGGCTCCACAAAATTCGGCCCCTCATAGACCATTTCAACCTGAAATTTGCAGATTTGTATACCCCTGCACAAAACATCTGCGTGAGACGAGTCCCTAATACATTTTACCGGGCGCCTTGGCTTCAAGCAGTACATCCCAAGCAAGCGCGCCCGGTATGGGGTCAAATTGTATAAGCTCTGTGAAAGGGCCACAGGCTATACGCACAAATTTCGGATCTATGAGGGAAAAGATCAGACCCTGGAGCCGGTCGGTTGCCCTGACTACCTGGGGAGCAGTGGGAAGATAGTCTGGGACTTGGTGTCACCCTTATTCGGCAAGGGTACCATCTTTACGTGGACAACTTTTACACAAGTGTGGCCCTCTTCAGGCATTTGTTCCTAGAACAGATTGGCTGCTGCGGCACCGTGCGACCTAGTCGCCGGGGCTTCCCCAACGGCTCATTACCACCAGACTTACAAGGGGGCAGAGGGCTGCACTGTGTAACGAAGAACTGCTCGCGGTGAAATGGAGAGACAAGCGTGACGTTTACATGCTCTCCTCCATTCACGCAGACACGACAGTCCAAATTGAACGGGCAACCAGTGTCGTTGAAAAGCCCCTCTCGGTCCACGACTATAACCTCCACATGGGAGGGTGGACTTCAACGACCAGATGTTGGCCCCTTATTTGGTTTCCCGAAAGACCAGACGCTGGTATAAGAAGGTGTCTGTATATTTGATTCAATTGGCTCTATATAACAGTTACGTTCTCTACAGTAAGGCTGGGAGAACGGGATCCTTCCTCAAATTCCAGGAAGAGATCATCGAGAACCTCCTGTACCCAGGAGGTTCCGTGGCCCCATCCACCAGTGTAGTTAGCCGTCTACACGAGCGGCACTTCCTAGCGTTGTGCCGGGTACCTCAACCCAACCGCCACCCGAAAAGATGTCGTGTCTGTAGCAGGAGTGGAATAAGGCGTGACACCCGCTATTTCTGTCCTGACTGTCCTGACCACCCTGCCCTATGCCTTGGAGAGTGTTTCCGGAAGTACCACACTCAGGTACACTTAGGGACCTAGGGACAGCACTACACAGGTAGTTTTTTTTCCACTCAGGCTCTAGGGTCTCTCAGGACACTAGGTTTTGAGAGACCCTAACACATAGGGATGGTGCTGGTGTGCTACAGCAGAAGTGTGAAATGGTAGAAACGTCTCCTTTCACTTGGGATAACGCGTATAATGTACTTCGCACCATCTCTGTGTGATTTACACTTTACACATTGTCCCATGGGAAAGGAGAGGTTTCTGCTAGGAAAATAAAGAGTGACATGGAAAACAAAAAAAAAAATTAAACAGGTAGCAAGAAAAAGAAAAATCTTGAGTTAGTTCAGGTTTTTTTGTTCATGTTTTATAAAAGTTTTAAAATGTTCTGGTTTTATAAAGTTTGCAACGTTCAAGTCATGTGCCTGCTGCCTGTTTTTCTTCTTTCCCCAGCCCCCATAACCACCCTTTATTTTCCAGGTATACCAACAGACCAACGGACCAACCGACGAAAACGCCGCAGCACTGATGTGCATTCTGAGAGAAGCATTGCTGCTATCAGAAGACACGTGAAGTCAGTGTATGCGGCGCTGCAAGACGAGATTTCTCCTCTGCAGGACAGGTACGTTTGCCCTGGCATGTGAGCTGAGGAGAGGTGTTGGAGTTCATATGCTTTGGCAAACACTTTGTATCAAAAATCTGGCAAAGATGTCTTCCTCCACACCGATGGATTGATCGATGTGAATGGAGAAATCACGTTTGCCAGGACATAGGAGCTGAGTGGGTATGGATGTTTGGGCGGAGCCCCTATGTCCTGGCAATCGCCAGGCCCCTCTTTTTTCTTGCATATTTTTGGCAGAGATTTTTTCATCCACATCGATCGATGCGAATGAGGAAATCTGTGCCGTTCATTTTCTTTCAGCCCAGAGGCTGAACGGAAAAAATCTCATTACCCGTATGCTCCATATAAGGAGAATAGCAGAAACTCCTAATGCTGGCCATACGTGTAATGATTGCGGAAGACCCTCAAATGCCAGGGCAGTACAAAAACCTCACATGTGACCCCATTTCGGAAGAAGACACCCCAAGGTATTCGCTGAGGGGCATATTGAGTCCATGAAAGATTGAACTTTTTGTCACAAGTTAGCGGAAGGGAGACTTTGTGAAAAAAACAAAAAAAAATCAAATTCCGCTAACTTGTGCAAAAAAAAATCTTCTATGAACTCGCCATGCCCCTCACAGAATACCTTGGGGTGTCTTCTTTCCAAAATGGGGTCACATGTGGGGTATTTATACTGCCCTGGCATTTTAGGGGCCCTGAAGCGTGAGAAGAAAAATGCGTAAAAATGCCGTCCTAAAGGTACTCATTGGATTTAGGGCCGGAGTGCGCAACTTGGCTGCAAAAAGTGGCACACATGTGGTATCTCTGTACTCAGGAGAGGTAGGGCAATGTGTTTTGGGGTGTACTTTTACATATACCCATACTGGGTGTGAAAAATATCTCTGTAAATGACAACTTTTTAAAAAAAATTATACAAAGTTGTCATTTACAGAGATATTTTCACACCCAGTAAGGTATAGGTAAAATACGCCCCAAAACACATTGCCCTACTTCTCTGAGTACGGCAATCCCCATGTGTGCCACTTTATGCAGCCAAATATGCAAAGGGGCCCTAAATCCAATGAGTACCTATAGAATTTCACAGGAAATTTTTACGCATTTGGATTCCACACTGCTTCTGACGTTTAGGGGCCCCTAAAATGCCAGGGCAGTAAAAATACCACACAAGTGACCCCATATTAGAAAGAAGACACCCCAAGGTATTCCGTGAGGGGTATGGTGAGTTCATGTAAAATTTTATTTTTGGCACAAGTTAGTGGAATATGAGACTTTGTAAAAAAAAAAAAAAAAAAATATCCATTTCCGCTAACTTGTGCCAAAAAATAAAAACTTCCATGAACTCACTATGCCCATTAGCGAATACCTTGGTGTGTCTACTTTCCGAAATGGGGTCACTTGTGTGGTATTTTTACTGCCCTGGCATTTTAGGGGCCCCTAAGCGTCAGAAGCAGTTTGGAATCCAAATGCGTAAAAAATGTCCTGTGAAATCCTAAAGGTACTCATTGGATTTAGGGCCCCTTTGCGCATCTTGGCTGCAAAAAAGTGGCACACATGGGGTATCGCCGTACTCAGGAGAAGTAGGGCAATGTGTTTTGTGGTGTATTTTTACATATACCCATGCTGGGTGAGAGAAATATCTCTGTAAATGACAACTTTTTAAAAATTTTATACAAAGTTGTCATTTACAGAGATATTTTCACACCCAGTAGAGGTATATGTAAAAGACACCCCAAAACACATTGCCCTACTCTCCGTGTCGGCGATGCCCATGTGTGCCACTTTGCAGCCAAATGCGCAAAGAGGCCTAAATCAATGAGTACCTTTAGGATTTCACAGGACATTTCTACGCATTTGGATTCCAAACTGCTTCTGACGTTTAGGGGCCCTCAAATGCCAGGGCAGTATAAATACCCCACAAGTGACCCCATTTCGGAAAGAAGACACCCCAAGGTATTCCGTGAGGGTATGGTGAGTTCATGTAAAATTGTATTTTTGGCACAAGTTAGTGGAATATGAGACTTTGTAAAAAAAAAAAAAAAAATCAATTTCCGCAAACTTGTGCCAAAAATAAAAACTTCCATGAACTCACTATGCCCATCAGCGAATACCTTGGGGTGTCTACTTTCCGAAATGGGGTCACTTGTGTGGTATTTTTACTGCCCTGGCATTTTAGGGGCCCCTAAGCGTCAAAAGCAGTTTGGAATCCAAATGCGTAAAAATGTCCTGTAAAATCCTAAAGGTACTCATTGGATTTAGGGCCCATTTGCGCATCTTGGATGCAAAAAGTGGCACATATGGGGTATCGCCGTACTCAGGAGAAGTAGGGCAATGTGTTTTAGGGTGTATTTTTACATATACCCCTACTGGGTGTGAAAAATATCTCTGTAAATGACAACTTTGTATAAATTTTTTTAAAAGTTGTCATTTACAGAGATATTTCTCACACCCTGCATGAGTATATGTAAAATACACCCCAAAACACATTGCCCTACTTCTCCTGAGTCTGACGATACCATGTGTGCAACTTTTGCATCCAAGATGCGCAAATGGGCCTAAATCAATGAGTACCTTTAGAATTTTACAGGGCATTTACGCATTTGGATTCTCACGCTTTAGGGGCCCCTAAAATGCCAGGGCAGTATAAATACCCCACAAGTGACCCCATTTCGGAAGAAGACACCCCAAGGTATTCTATGAGGGGTATGGTGAGTTCATGTAAAATTGTATTTTTGGCACAAGTTAGTAGAATATGAGACTTTGTAAAAAAAAAAAAAATCCATTTCCGCTAACTTGTGACAAAAAATAAAAACTTCCATGAACTCACTATGCCCCTCAGTGAATACCTTAGGGTGTCTACTTTCGGAAATGGGGTCATTTATGGGGTATTTCTACTGTCTGGGCATTGTAGTACGTCAGGAAACAGGACAGGTGCTCAGAAAGTCAAAGTGCGGAAATTCACTTTTTGCACTATAGTTTATGCTTGCTATAACTTTTACCCAAACCAATAAATATACACTTATTGCATTTTTTTATCAAAGACATGTAGAACAATAAATTTAGAGAAAATTTTTTAGAGAAATGTAGTTTTATTTGACAAATTTTCCAACATAAAGTGAAAAATATCATTTTTTTGCAAAAATTTCATCAAAAAAAGTAAAATATCAAAAAAAGTAAAAATGTCAGCAAGAAAGAAATAGCACCAAATGAAAGCTCTATTAGTGAGAAGAAAAGGAGGTAAAATTCATTTGGGTGGTAAGTTGTATGGCCGAGCAATAAACGGTGAAAGTAGTGTAGTGCAGAATTGAAAAAAGTGGCCTGGTCTTTAAGGGTGTTTAAGCTAGGGGGGCTGATGTGGTTAAGCGGTATATTTCAAGATGCTCTGTCGATCAGGATTACCACTTTTTTTTAATCAAAAAACATACACTTATGCTGTATTTCACAGTAGCAATGTAAAATTGGTGGTTGGAATGGGTATTTCAGACTGTTTGGTGGACCTTAAATAAAGTTTTTTTTCTATAAAAAACAAAGAAGCACTATTTCCATGCAGAAATATAAAATATGTCATTGGATAGTATATGCAGAACTGTTTTGTGGACAAGGAATACGGTTTTTCCCCCAAAATTAAAAAAATTCTCTATTTCACCTCAGAAATGTCAAATATATATTTTGGCGGTGTAAAATAGGCTTGGTGGATCAGAATGATTACTTTTTTTTTACTAAAATACACTCATGCACTATTTGATAGCTGAAATGAAATATGCGGTTTAGTGCATTGTATACACAAGTGCTTTGTGGCACTACAGATTCCAGGCTAGACATGGACTATGTCACGGCTTTTGTCACCAAAATTCACAAATGCAGTTTTTCACTGCTGTAAATTAAATGTAGGTATTTATGCCGTGTATGTACAACTGCTTTGTGAAGCAGGAATTTAGCTTTTTTCACTCAAAAAAAGAATAATGCACTATTTCTCAGCTGTAATGTGAAATCGGTATTTAGGCGGTGTATTTCAAAATGCTTTGTGGATCAGGATTTTAAAAAAAATACACTTATGCTGTATTTCACAGCAGCAATGTAAAATAGGTTTGTTGAAATGGATATTTCAGACTGTTTGGTGGACCTTGAATAACATTTTTTTTCTTTAAAAAACAAAGAAGCATTATTTCCCTGCAGAAATATAAAATATGTCGTTGGACAGTGTATTGTAAGAGGGTGCAAGGTATCATAGTCGATGGCAGGTACGTGTCACCGAGGTTCCTGGCCTCGGTGAGGTGAGAGCCGGGTTTTATGTGTCTGCAGCAGCTAGTGCTGTTTGACTTTGTTACCTAGTTTGGCTGCAAAGCTAATCCGGGCCGGCTCTTACTGGGAGTAGGCAAAGAGCTGGGTGGGTGCCTACTCCCCACGGTCCAGGCTGGACTTTATCCGGGCCTTTAAAAAGGCAGCCTCCTTAGCAGCTGTGTGTTGATTGTCCTGGAGCTGCAAACAGGACTGTGAAGTTCTCTGACTTCGAGGAAAGAGCTCAGCAAGGAGGTGTTGTTGTTCCTGGCACCCTGAAGGTGGATTCTCCTGCGGCTGGGCCGACAGCCTGGTGCGAACCTGCACCTAAACCTCCCAGGTGACTGAACCTGTGTTGGCCTGTTTTGTTTTGCCTCCTTATTTCTGATGTGCATGATTTACCACCAAGAGACTGTTTGTCGTTTATTTTTGTGTCAGTGTGAATAAAACACTGTTTATTGTACATCCTGGACTCTGTGTTTTGCCTCGGTACTGCACCCGCACCGCTGTCTACCAGAGCGACTCCCCACATTTGGTGTCGGATGCGGGCATGCGCAGTGAGGCTGGCGGGAACGCCGAAGTTTTTTTGCTAAAGTGCATGGAATATATTAAGCCAGCAAAGTTGCAAGCAGGAATTTCTGGCAACATGGAGGCTGCTGTGAAGGCTCTCATAGAGGCTAACGTGCAGCAGCGGGAGACCAACCAGCTACTGCTACAACATGTGATGGCGTTACAGGCGGCAGGAGCGTCCCACCACGTCCATGATGCCCGGAAAGCGGTCCGTGCGGCGATCCCAAAAATGACCCCCGCAGACGACGTTGAGACATACCTGGCGGTCTTTGAGAAGGTCGCCGTGAGGGAAAAGTTACCCCGTGACCAGTGGGCTGAGGTGGTCGCTCCGTTCCTGGCTTCCGGACCCCAGCAGGTGTTTTTCGACTTGTCGGACGACCAAGCGGCAGATTATGACACCGTGAAAGGAGAGATCCTAGCCAGACTGGGGGTGAACGTGCTGGTCCGCGCTCAAAGAGTCCACCAGTGGGACTTTAAAACGACTGATCCCGCTAGGCCGCAGTACTACGACCTGCTGCACAGGCTGCAAAAGTGGCTGCAGCCCGATCTACTAAGTCCCACTGCCATGCTGGATCGACTGTTGGCGGACATCTTTTGGAGGGCCCTGCCTTATCCCCTCCAGCACTGGATCGGCCAGGTATCGCCCACCAATGCCCTGGAGATGGTCGACCTGGTGGAGCGTTACGAGGCCACCAGAAACCTGCAGGGAGTCTTGCTGGGAAGGGGTCAGTCAAACCCCGGAGGCCTCTGCCCCAGTTCCGACGTCCGGCGACAGAGCGGCCTGCACGGAATATACCCCTGCGAGTCCGCCTCCCGTGGTATGCTGGAGGTGTCAGGAGCCAGGCCACATCAGGGCCGACTGTCCGCATCGGGATGAGCCGATGGAGGTGAACTACGGGGGTCGCCACTCCTTGTACGCCCGGAGACTGTGTGCGACCGGCACCCCGAGACAATAGACAATCGTCATCTGTGCCGGGTGCAGGTCGGGGATAACCTGGCAGTGGCGCTGTTGGACTCAGGGAGCCTGGTAACCCTGATAAGTGCTGCCCTGGTACAGCCCACCCAGTATACGGGCCGGAAAGTGGGTGTGGTGTGCATTCACGGAGACTTAAAGGACTATCCCACTGCTGTAATGTCTCTGTCCACGGCGGCCGGCACCTGGACTTGTGAAGTGGCGATCTCCACAAAGCTACCCTATGAACTGATAATTGGGAGAGACTTCCCTGGTTTTCCGTCACTGTGGCCTGAGGTGAAAGTGTCTAATAGCCCTGAGACAGGGGTAACCCTAGCAGAGTGGCCTGATACCACTGGAAGGCCAGAACCCTGGGAGCCCGAGTCTGAAGGGCCAGCGGTAGGGGTGACCACTGCTGCAGCGGTAGTGGGGGAGACAACCCCACTGAGTGTAATGGTGGGAGACACGGAGGACTTGCCACCGGGACCTGAGTTGGCAGACCTCAATGTCTCCGGGGAAAATTTTGGGACCGCACAACACCGGGACCAAACCCTAACCAGGGCCTGGGAGAATGTGCTGGAAATTGATGGTAAACCCCAGAAACCAGGGGCTGAATTAATGTTCCCACGATTTATTGTTCTGCAGGATATGTTGTATCGGGTGAACCAAATCCGAGGTGAACCTGTTGAACAGTTGGTGGTGCCCACAGCGTATCGCAAGCTTGTCATGGAGCTTGCCCACCAACATGTTCTTGGGGACACCTGGGGTGGCAGAAAACCCAGGACCGCATTCTGCAGCGGTTTTATTGGCCCAGTGTGTTCAAGGAGGTAGAGAATTATTGTAAGTCCTGTCCAACCTGTCAGATAACTAGCCCCCAGCCACATTTCCGTAGTCCTCTGGTACCTCTGCCAATTATTGAAGTACCGTTTGAGCGAATCGCTATGGATTTAATTGGGCCTGTACCAAAGTCTGCCAGGGGCCACCAACACATTCTGGTAGTTCTCGACTATGCCACTCGGTATCCGGAGGCGGTGCCTCTGCGACATACCTCAGCTAAGCTCATTGCCAAAGAGTTATTGGAGATGTTTTCCCGTGTGGGCCTGCCAAAAGAGGTTCTGACAGACCAAGGGACCCCTTTTATGTCCAAAGTAATGAGGGAACTGTGTAAATTGTTGCGTATAAAGCAGTTACGGACGTCCGTTTACCATCCGCAAACAGACGGTCTTGTGGAGAGGTTTAACCAAACTCTAAAAAATATGTTAAAGAGGGTGGTGTCTAGAGATGGGAAGGACTGGGATCTGCTTCTGCCCTATCTCATGTTCGCAGTGCGAGAGGTGCCCCAGGCCTCTACTGGGTTCTCGCCCTTCGAACTGCTTTATGGCAGACACCCTCGGGGCCTGTTGGATATCGCCAAGGAAGCATGGGAACAACAGCCTGTCCCCCACAAAAGTGTCATTGAGTATGTCGCCCAGATGCAGGAACGGATGGAAAGGGTGTTGCCTTTGGTCCGGGAGCATATGGAGGCAGCGCAACAGGCCCAGAGTAGGGTGTACAATCGTCAGGCTCGGGTACGGGACTTCAATCCGGGAGATCGGGTTTTGGTTCTGGTACCCACCCTTGACAGCAAATTCCTAGCTAGGTGGCAGGGCCCCTATGAGGTGATCGAGAAGGTAGGGAAGTAAATTACAAAGTACACCAGCCAGGCGGCGCAAGCCGGAGCAGGTGTACCACGTGAATTTACTTAAGCCGTGGAAAGATAGGGACGCGGCCGACGACCACAGCCCCCGGCCAGGGCTTCTAGGTGAAAAGGGTCCAGCCCCACAGTTCGAGGCCTGTGAAGCCGTAACCACGGTAAAATTGCAGACAGCCTGTCTTCCAAACAAGTTCAGGAAGTCAGGGAGTTCATCAGTCGGAACACGGATGTGTTCTCGGACCTCCCTGGCCGCACGTCTCTCATCCGACATGACATCGTCACTGAGCCTCAGGCCAAGGTCCGGTTAAAACCATACCGGGTACCCGAGGCTCGGCGGCGGGCCATCGCGGAGGAAGTGCAGTTAATGTTGAAGCTCGATGTCATTGAGGAGTCGAAAAGTGAGTGGGCCAGCCCCATAGTCCTAATACCCAAGCCGGATGGGACGTTGCGGTTCTGCAACGACTTTCGCAAGTTAAATGAAGTATCCAAGTTTGACGCGTATCCCATGCCCCGAGTAGACGAGCTTGTTGAAAATTTAGGACAAGCCCGTTATTTTTCTGTGCTGGACCTCACTAAAGGGTACTGGCAGGTACCCTTAACGGAGTCGGCTAAGGAAAAACTGCGTTTGTTACCCACGCAGGGCCTGTATCACTACAAGGTGTTACCCTTTGGCCTGCATGGCGCCCCCGCCACTTTCCAAAGGTTAATGGACATAGTGCTGCGACCACATCGTCGGTGCGCCTCGGCCTACTTAGATGATGTAGTCATCCACAGCACCGACTGGGAAAGCCATTTACCCAAGGTGCAGGCGGTAGTGGATGCCCTGAGGAAAGCTGGACTAACCGCCAATCCAAAAAAGTGTGCGATTGGGTTGGAAGAGACCAAATATCTGGGATATGTAATCGGGCGGGGAGTCATCAAACCTCAGGTAACTAAGGTAGAGGCCATTCGTAACTGGCCCCGACCGGTCACCACCAGGCAGGTAAAGTCGTTCCTGGGGATTGTAGGATACTACATGAGGTTTGTGCCCCACTTTGCCACAATAGCAGCGCCATTGACAGACCTGTTGAAGGGACGAAAGTCTGGGAGGGTTAGCTGGAGTGAGAAGGCGGAGGAGGCTTTCTCCGCGTTGAAGTCGGCCCTGTGTGGGTCCCCGGTTTTGGTGACACCCGACTTCAACAAGGAGTTCGTCAGTACAGACCGACGCCTCGGAGGTAGGCCTCGGTGCTGTACTGTCTCAGGAGGTCAACGGGGAAGAACATCCCGTTGTCTTCCTGAGCCGTAAGCTCAGTCCCGCCGAGTCCAGGTATAGTATAGTGGAGAGGGAGTGCCTGGCTATCAAGTGGGCACTCGAATCTCTCCGCTACTACCTGTTAGGGAGGAGGTTCCGTCTGGTGACCGACCATTCCCCTCTCAAGTGGATGAGTCAGGCCAAGGAGAGGAATGCTCGGGTCACCAGGTGGTTCCTATCCCTGCAAAATTTCAAATTCTCCGTGGAACACAGGGCAGGCCGCTTGCAGGGTAACGCAGATGCCCTGTCCCGCGTCCACTGCCTCACGTGTGTTCACCCCTCAGGGTTGAACAAAGGGGGTGTGTAAGAGGGTGCAAGGTATCATAGTCGATGGCAGGTACGTGTCACCGAGGTTCCTGGCCTCGGTGAGGTGAGAGCCGGGTTTTATGTGTCTGCAGCAGCTAGTGCTGTTTGACTTTGTTACCTAGTTTGGCTGCAAAGCTAATCCGGGCCGGCTCTTACTGGGAGTAGGCAAAGAGCTGGGTGGGTGCCTACTCCCCACGGTCCAGGCCGGACTTTATCCGGGCCTTTAAAAAGGCAGCCTCCTTAGCAGCTGTGTGGTGATTGTCCTGGAGCTGCAAACAGGACTGTGGAGTTCTCTGACTTCGAGGAAAGAGCTCAGCAAGGAGGTGTTGTTGTTCCTGGCACCCTGAAGGTGGATTCTCCTGCGGCTGGGCCGACAGCCTGGTGCGAACCTGCACCTAAACCTCCCAGGTGACTGAACCTGTGTTGGCCTGTTTTGTTTTGCCTCCTTATTTCTGATGTGCATGATTTACCACCAAGAGACTGTTTGTCGTTTATTTTTGTGTCAGTGTGAATAAAACACTGTTTATTATACATCCTGGACTCTGTGTTTTGCCTCGGTACTGCACCCGCACCGCTGTCTACCAGAGCGACTCCCCACAGTATGCATAACTGTTTTGTGGACAAGGAATACGGTTTTCCCCCAAAATTACACAGATTCTCTATTTCACCAAAGAAATGTCAAAAATATATTTTGGCGGTGTAAAATAGGCTTGGTGGATCAGGATGACCACTTTTTTTTACCTAAAATACACTGATGCACTATTTGATAGCTGAAATGGAATATACGCATTGTATACACAATCCAGAACAGGTGACTACCCCCTTAAGAGGAGGAGATAGACATAGATCTCTTCTACAGCGTGAGTCCAGATGGATATTTCGAACAAGAGCAATGGGGCAACTCGGCTTGAATGACAAAAATGACATGTTTGTACATATATAAGAGGAGTAGGTAGCATAATTGTTTATATACAGGGCAAAATTGTATGTGTGACAGCTGAAATGTACACACCGCCTCCTGGTAAGATTGAATAGAATATCACTGAATAGATCGCGATCGCTGTACTATGTGATTATGTACTTATCAATATACACTTGTTGCACTTTCGTTACTGTTTGTATTTTAGAAGTCCGTTGTATGGAGCGTGACTTTGTTGCCAATGTAGCAAAGTAACAAGCGCTACTTAATCTCGGCGTGGACGCACGCTAGGACGTACATGCTAGCCAGAGGAAGCGCATTCAGTGCGCGAAACGGCCGTCGCTGTAGCTTGTCTCTTTGATATGAGGTTAAGTCCGCTCCATGCCCGATTTTATATCATGGATTGAAGCAATAAAGAACTTTTCCACTACCCGGTGAGTGCCGCCAGCTTCATTTTCTGGAATTTGTTATAACTTATTATATGAACTGTCACTATACCTATAACATGGCTGAGCACCACGGGAGAAATTGACTGCAGGTCTATCTGGGAACAGCGTGTAATACAAGGTGGATTTCATAGCAGCTGCAGCAGTGCCGCTTCACTTTTTTCTATCTTTAGCAGGAGCCTGATCAGGCTTAGATATACCATAGCAAGCCGGATGCCTGTGAAGGCGTCCGGTTGCCATGGTAACCTAACCTGACACAGCGCAGCAGCCCGATGGGGGAGGGTGCTCCCTCCCTAAATTTACCATTCAAGCATTGGGCCGCTGCCACAGCAGAACAGCAGCCCAATGGTTAGCCCCTCCATACAGCGGTCCCTAAGGGTTTCAAACAGAGCGTCAGCTGTATGTTACAGGTAACACTCTGCCCCACTGCCGCTCTGCCATCCTGAAGGGGGCATGGAGGGGGGTGCCCTGCCAGCTTGAAGGGGGGGGATTTTGTGCTGTGCACTCTGCATCTAGAAAGGGGGGGAAGGGGGGTGTTGTGTGCTCTGCCATGCTGAACTGGGGCAGAGCAGCGGCCCGATGGTTAGCCCCTTCCAGACAGCGGAAGAGGTTCAACAGCTGTCTCCTGCAGACTGTTAGCTGTATGTTACAGCTGACACTCTGCATCACTGGGCCATCCTGAAAGGGGGGGGGGGGAGGTTCTCTGTAAATTCACTGAGAGGAGCCTGCTGTGCATAGGAAGCACAAGGAAGCACAGCCGGCTGTAGAACAAAAATGAAAAAAGAAAAATAAATACAACCAATTGGAGAAATGATTTTATTCACAAAATAAATTAATTAGGGTAACCTTTTTTTTTTTTTTTACAAAGGTGTCCATGTCAGGTTCACCTATCTGTCTAACCACCAAGCCAATGCCTCCGTCCTGTGCCAGTCATTGCACTGGTTGCCCATATAGTATAGGATTCAAATTAAACTGCTTATTCTCACCCACAAAGCTCTCCACAGTGCTGAACTCCACTACATCTCCCCCCTACCCCTTATTTCTGTCTACCATCCTACCTGTGCTCTCCGTTCATCCAATGATTTATGATTAACATCCACCATAATCTGCACCTCTCTCTTCGTCTTGAAAACTTCTCCTGAGCTGCACCAGTTCTCTCGAATGCCCTCCTCCAAGCAATTAAAGAGGACCTTTCACTGGTCCAAAGTTTGTTAGTCAAAGTTATGTACATGCAGAGCGGCACCCAGGGATGTCCCTGCACTTACTTGTATCCCTGGGTGCCGCTCCATTTGCCCGCTGTAGCCCCCGGTACCGGCGCACGCGCTGCTGCTGGTTTTGCCTTGGGCGGAGACATCCTCTTTTGCCCTGGGCGTCTCCTTCTCCCAGGCTGGAGCGCTGGCCAATTGCAGCGCTCAGCTCATATGACATGTACATACCTTTGACTAACAAACTAACATATGTCCATTTCCCGTGAAAGGTCCTCTTTAAGTTACCGTAATTTACAACATCCACAGCTTTAAAAATACATCTTTTAGGTTAGCCTATCACATCACTTTT
Source organism: Bufotes viridis (assembly GCA_033119425.1). Lineage (NCBI taxonomy): Eukaryota > Metazoa > Chordata > Amphibia > Anura > Bufonidae > Bufotes > Bufotes viridis. Next base: position 556,336,389 of record CM065590.1, on the reverse strand, counting down.
CTCCATTTACCTCTCCCCCTCCAAAATCACTCCTCTGAACCTAATCCATCATCAAACACTATCCACCGCACCCCATGCACTCAGAAGCACTACAGATATCAGCTGGTGACTGGCTCGTGCACCTTTATATCTACTCCCCTATTGTGGGCCAGACCATTGTACAAAACAAGCACTTGCTGCCTTCTGTGTCACCCTTATCTTTTAATAGATTGTAAGCTCTTGCGAGCAGGGCCCTCATTCCTCTTGTTTTAATTGTTTGTTGCTATGTAATGCATGACTCTGACTATAAAGGGTTGTGGAATTTATTGGCACTATATAAATAAAGATTATTATTATAGTTCAGTCAGTGATTAGACAATCAGTAGAAGAACTGTTAGCACCACCTGCTGGACACATATGGTAATGCAACAGCTTTGTCCAATTCTCAGTGAAACGCCAGCTATATATAAAGAATATATGAGTATGACCATTTACCAGAAATAAATCTTAATGTCTTATACTATTTTCAGTTCTTCTTTCTAAGCTGCTTGACCTCTACATATTAGAGATGAGCCAATGGATTCTAAACTAATCGGATTCGTTATGAATTTCAAAAAAATTTGTCCAGCAAACAAATCCAAACTTTTTGCAATTTATTTAGGAGGAATCAGATAAAAAGTCCAACACCATTTTAGTGTTAATATTTGTAGGGAAACCATGAGAAAAGAAGACGGAGGGTCACGTGACACTGGAAGTAAGCGTGGGGGGCCTTGCCCTGATTGGCTCAGAGGCTGAGAGACAGTAGGCAGGAAGATCCCTTTGCTGAGTCACTATTGTAGTGTGATAGGAACACTACAGGGAGAGGTAAATATAATTGTGTATATTTGATGGAATTTGGTCAGCAAAAGCCTTGAGAGAGAGGGGCTGGTCACACTGGGCGTAATACAGCTGCTTGCTGCTGCAGCAGCTCACCATGGCAGTTTTGCATTACAAAGCCACTGCAAGAAAAAAAAAAAAATTATTCTGTATATGAACAGAGAAAGAGCTTTTTTTCAAAACCTTTAGCTTCTACATAGGCTTATTGCCAGCATAGCATTTGGTGTAAACAATCAGTAGCTGCACTTTTTTTTCCAGCGCAGTATTTCTGGTTTATTAAACCTGTTACAAAATAGCAACACAATTTTATGGTAATAGTGCAATGTTTTTACCCGTGTTTTTAAACTCATAGGGGGAGATTTATCAAACTGGTGTAATGTAGAACTGACTTAGTTGCCCATAGCAATCAGATTTCAACTTTCATTTTTCACAGCTCCTTTGGAAAATGAAAGATGGAATCTGATTGGTTACTATGGGCAACTAAGCTAGTTCTACTTTAAACCCATTTGATAAATCTCCCACCATAGTTCAAAGACATTTTACCACAAACACTGGGTTGTTATATCTGTGTTAGCAGATACATTATTGCATCAGCCTTTGTGTTTCATAGTACAAAAATGTCATTGTTGACATTGAACCAGTGATATTAAACATATAGTTCAAGGACATTTCTCTGCAAAGACTGCATTATTATATCTATTTTAGCAGACATTTTAGTGCATCAGGCTGTGTTTTATAGACATTTTAGTACACAAATTTCATTGTTGAGCCAGTGATATTAATTGCATAGTTCAAAGACATTTCACTACAAACACTGCTTTATTCCTAAAGTAAACTGTCAATACCAAATTTAAATTACAGAAAGACTCATGCCTCATCCTTAGGCCCCATTCACATGTCCGCAATTCCATTCCGCATTTTGCGGAACGGAATTGCGGACCCATTCATTTCTGAGGGGACACGCTATGTCCCGCCCGGACCCGGAATTGCGGATCCGCACTTCCGGGTCCACACTTCCGTTCCGCAAAAATATAGAACATGTTCTATTCTTGTCCGCAATTGCAGACAAGAAAATGCATTTTCTATATAGTTCTGGCAATGTGCGGATCCGCTGTTTTAGCAGTGGTGGTAGCAGTGGCACCTGTAGCCTTGGTGGTGGCAATAGGGATTGGTAGAGACAGTGGCACTTAGGACAAATACAGAAAAGGTAATCGGGAGGGGGCCAAGGAGCCCACAATGACATATCACAGTCTGATAAAAGTGATGTAGAGGGTGAGGTTGTAAATAATTGTGCGTTGGACAGGACCTGGCAGCTGGATCAGGGTGCAGAGGAGGAGGTGACATCAGAGGAGAGTGGTGGCCGTGGAAGCGGCGGCAATAAAAACGCAACATATGGCTACAACCTCCCAAACAACTGCCAGATCAGCTTCAGAAACTGGTGATGCTGCTGATACTGTGGGCACAGGCTCAAAACATGCCAGAGCTAAGCCAAGCTTGGCTGTCGGTAGCTCTGTGCAGAGCATGTGAGCATCTTTGATCTGGCAATTTTTCTCCACGCTGCTGGAAGACAAAAGCATCGCCCTCTGCAGGATTAAGATAAAACGTATACTTTCATAATCGTATGCAACATGGCTGTATTGTAGCACATGATGTGGCATCACCACTTACTGTGGGAAAATACAAGTGGCTGCACCTACCTATCATGGCCCGTACCATATGGCTGCTGGCGCCACCACCGCAGCTGCTACTGCCTACTGCTAATCCCCCCTACTGCCACTTCCTTTACCCCTATACCACTACCATTACTGCTAGACAGCCATCACTACTACTGCTACTCCTAAAAAGCTGGACACACATTCTCTGCCTTGTCTTTTCCATGCTGTGCTGTTACTGCTGCTGCTACTATTGCAGCCACATGCCCTTATTACCATTACCTTACTTTTTCTACATTTATACTGTACTGCTGCTGCTCCCAATTGTCAATTTCTTTTGACAATTAATACTTGTGGTTGTATAAATACAGGCAGGCATACCTGCCCCTGTTAACTCATAATTTGTGGATGCTTGTGCAGAGCAAGCCACTGTTTCTCATGACATTAACGTGTGTGTGTGTATAAACAAGCAATGGGCTCTGACCCCCAATAAGGTATAATTTTTGGTCATTTGGTCTCAGCAAGCCACTGTTTTTTCCACTAACACCCTGTATATTTAGTTAAACATCATATGCCCCCAATTAGGAACAATTTTTGGAAGCTTTCTAATTTGAAAAAGGATAACATATACGAAGAACAACCCTGTGTTTAAACATAGCTATATTTTTCAGTGCCACTCTGACATTATTTGCTATTGCCCTTCTCAGTGTCAATGCTCAGCATTACATGAAGATATTTATTAAACCCCCAGATGAAAAGTTGGCAACTTGGCACCAATTATGTGTCAGAAGAAACAGCGACTTATTCTGAAGTTAAACAATCCTGGAAAGCACAGAACAGACAAGGCAGTAGATGTGTGTGCGACTGTGTTAGTAGTGCTGATTATGTAGGAGCAGTGGTAGTTATAGTAGAGGTAACGATAGCGCTGGAGTAGCTACAGCAACCATATGGTACAGAATAGAGATAAGCGAATCGAAGTTGACGAAGTGGAATTTGATCCAAATTTCAGGAAAAATTTGATTTGCACCGAATCCGAGAGTCGCTGATGAGCAGCTTTCTTCACCCGCCTAGTGAAGAAACTACTCAGCAGCAGCAGCTGGACCTGGAGGAGGACCTGAAGCAGCAGGTGGTGGCATACTTGGACAGCACCCTGCCATCCCACATTGAAGATCCGCTGGACTACTGGGCAGCCAAGCTGGATTTGTGGCTGCAACTGGCAGAGTTTGCCCTGGCAAAGTTGTCCTGCCCGGCCAGTAGTGTTGCATTGGAGCGGGTGTTTACTTTAGTGCGGTGGGGGCCATAGTTACCCCAAGAAGAACTCGCCTGTCCACCCAAAATGTGGAGATACTGACCTTTGTCAAGATGAATCAGGCGTGGATCAGCCAGGATTTCCACCCATCAATGCCTGATGCATCGGACCTAGATCATCCATGGTGTCACCCCAACACTTTGACAAAAGAGACCGATTTCTTCTGGCTACCTGCCTCAGCTACTATTCTGGTGCTGCCACCCGCCTGATGCCACACATCTGATGCCAAATGCTCCTTCTTTCACCCACCATCTTCAGCTCGTACTGGTATTGTCACCCACCTCCCCACCATTGTCATGATGAAGGACCTGGATTTGTAAAGGTCTGAAACGCGTAACAGTGTACTGGTGTCCTGGTGTTATGGAAGTTTTTATACTGAATTTGCAATAAAGAATCACGTCTAACTGGTGAGCTGGACGCTTTCATCTTTATCTGGATACTTTTCCTGACTTGCCAAGGAGTCTTGTCCGTGCTCCCAGAAGGGGATGGAATGGGAGTGAAGCTGCCTTTTTCTTTCACTTTTAATATATGGTCCCTATTTTGCATCAGAATTGGCTTATGATTTGGTAGCCAAAAGCAGGAGTGGTACAGAACACAGAAGACATGCAAATATTCCATTCATGTGTCATCTCTGTTTTGGATCCACTCCTTTTTTTTGGGCTTTAGCAATACTGATGGATTACTGACCAAATGCAGGATCTGTTTTTTGGGGGTTATTGTTTTGATGGATCAAAGGAAGGGCAAAAAAATCAGTGACGTCAACACAAACCACTCTGTCGGGGGGGGGGGGGGGTTCTAATTGTATAAGCAGTTAATAGAATAGGTTCTGTAGACATCTATGTGGAATCAGCTGTCCACGGTGTAAAAGGAGTGCACTCTTTCACGCTACAGTAGGATCTTGGGCCTCTGCATGGTTCTTTATACCTGGCGCTAACATCGACCTGTAAGGCCGAGTTCAAACTTGAGTTATTTGGTCAGTTTTGGCCCCGTAACTGCCCAAAGAAGTGTAGTGTGCAGTGATACTAAGAGCGACGCCTGTCATCTACATGTCATACTGACTCACAGTATTGTTTCAATACCACAGCAGACTCCCTATGCGTGTTACTGCAAGGCACAGTGTTCTACACCACTATAAAGATACTCTACAGCCAGGAAATAGACGTTTTTTTATGAGATTCACCACTAATAAATTTGTATCGAACTAAATTTTTGGGGAAGATTTGGTGAACCAGCCGAATTGAATTTTTGAGAAATTCACTCATCTTTAGTACAGAACATGATAGTGGGCAAGCAGACAGACAGCAGCAGGGGAGTGATGGGGCTAGCGGTAAATAGCCACCAACAGCAATGGGATGCCTCATTCATTTTGAGAAAAATGATGTTTTGTACACTGGCGGAGGTCAACTTTGTCCAGTTAGATGTATTGACGCCACAGGCCACATCAAACACTCTCTCTGAGATGACACTGGAGGCTGGACAAGACAGAACAGTTACGGCTACTGTTCTATTCTGCATCTCCCCAAGTCCATGGGGTAAGGGAACATGGTATGTGCCCAAGAAAGACCACAGTGAAAGTAGGACAGAACCTGGTTGTTCAGGCGGTATATCTTCATTTGCTGATTTGCATTAACCTGGCGCGGCCTATGAAAAAAACGCTCCATAAATGTTCATAATAAATGGAAATTTTTTTTTGAAAAGAAGGGAATAATGAAATTGGCAGATGTCTTCTAATATGGCTAATAGATCCTTACTAACTCATCCTGATGAATTTGGGAGGGGAAGTTGAGGTGAAACTGAGAGGGGAACTTTATAAAAGAAAGTCGGTAACGGAGGGGTGAGAGAGAAGGGGAATTCCAGGATAAAATAGGGGAATAAGACGAGAGGAGCAGCTGTTTGTGCATAAAAATAAAAATGTGCCAGTAGACATCTCTTTAAAGACAGTAAATAAAACACCTTGCATAGTATTCTACATTCTATCCCCTGGATAATGTCCCTCAATGTATACAATGAAAGGCATGTATATGCTCATGCACCTCATAAATAAAATATTAAAGTGGTTCTGCAGTTCTTTTTAACTGATGATCTATCCTCTGGATAGATCATCAGCATCTTATCGGCAGGGTCCGACACCTGGGAACCTGGCTGAAAAGCTGTTTGAGAAGGCCGTCTGTTTCCCTCCTGCTCAGTGATCTAATGACTAGTATCACTGGCCTGGACGGGCCTAAACCCCATTCAAGTGAACAGAGTTTAGCCCCGCCAGGGCCAATGTGACTAGTCGTGATGTCACTGGGCCCGAGGAAAACAGACAGAAGGCTGCAGCTTTCCTGTAGCACGGCTGCCTTCTCAAACAGCTGATTGGTGGAGGTCTCGGGTGTAAGACCAACGCCGATCAGCTGCTGATGATCTATCTAGAGGATAGATTATCAGTTAGAAAGAACTGCAGAACCCCCTTTAAGCTAAGCTGTTCATTTTGGCCCAATGGTGAAGTGGCTTTTAATGTAAATATCCACTTTACTTCCATCTGAAGAATCTATCCCAGTTTGCCAAATGCCAAGGCGTTCCCCTACTCTTCTTCTGAACTCATAGCTAATCTTCCCTGTGTTTTCCAGGCCACAGTCACATTAATTTGTAAATCATCCTTCGCTATCTGCAATTGGTGAGATCACGGACTTGATAAATTTTGGTAGTGACATTACTTACAAATATTTTACCAATTTGGATGGGCCACACTGCAAGCAACCACTAACCTGTCTCTGTAGCCAAGATCCCTGAACTTGTGGTGGTAAAAATTGGATATGTACCAGTCTATCTCTTAGACTCCTCCAACACCTGTAGGTGATACCAGGACTGTCCCCTATGACCTACTAATATTGGGGTCTATTTTAAGGATGTCCTAGTACTTTGATGAAGTTGCCACAGCTGCTCCATCAAAAGTCGTGACGAGAGAAATTAGTTTGTTCATCTTTCCCTTTGCTGTCCCCTTTTTAGTTGTAGGTAGGAGGCCTCTTACTTCTGAGGGCCGTATGAAACACAAGTTTTAATATGCTATCCAGTTAACCTCTGTTATAAAACCTTTGCTGCAGATCAGCTCCCTGATTTAAAAAATTACTAACTGTCATTGCAGATTATGAAGATATCATCAATGTAAAGCACCCACAGTCCTACATGGCAGGTATCTGCCAAATCATCCTCTCCAAATACCTTCCCACCAGCCCAGAAACCAGTTTGTATACAATGGAGCACATGGACTCCCTATTGCGGTACACCTGAACTGAAGGTAAAATTTGTTGTTAAATAAGGAATAATTCCTAGTGAGGCTAAATTCCAGAATCTGGAGGACAAACAGGTTGAGGGTGCAGTACTGGAATCCGCTAGTTTGAAGGAAGTAGTGGACCGCCTTCTGACGGATTTCATGAGGGATGGAGGAACACAGGGCCTCCACATCAATACTGGCCGGGAGACAGTCGTTCCCCATGGTGGTCCCCTCAAGTTGCTTAAGGAGATTCATCGTATGCCATGTAAAGGAGGGTAGCAAACTCACAAATGGTTATATATATACAAATTTTGTCTCAATTTTGTTCCTGCACTGAAACTGAAAGCTGTAGAAGAAAAACAGTTTTTAATGAAAAAAAATTGAAAAAGGGATTTTTAGGCTAAATGCAACAACAACAAAAATTGCCCAGAAAGGTGGCCATAGCCTTTTAATTCAAATGAACTCTATGAGTTTACTTTCCTATTGAAAACAACATACTAGATAAATAGCATGGCAAAGAAGTGAGCACATACTTACCTTTACCATGTATCCGAGTTACTGCTAGTTGTAAGGTTCACATTGCTCCTCTAGAGGTCCTCCTGTAACAGCTCTATTATCAGCTCGCATGTAGATGTTGCTTCTATACACCGATACATAAGAGCGGAAAATAACAAATTACCTGTTCTTTTACCATCACTATACAGCACAGTGCTCTTCTCTTTTAGTTTTATTCAGAAGTCCTATAGGACATTTTAATTGGTAATAATCATATTACAGAATCATAAAAATATACCAATATGATCAGTAAAAGCTGCTAGGAAAATAGAAGTCTACAAAACAACTATATTCAAGAATGCATTCCCTGAGCCGCAAAAGATATTGGGGGAGATTTATCAAAACTAGTGTAAAAGAAAAATGGCTTAGTTGCCCATTTGGGACCCCTGTCTCACATGAATAAAAAAAAACTCCATGGTGTCCTTGTTTTTTCTTGTAATTTTTTTAAAAAAGCCAAGGATGGCTCACTCAGCTCTTTTTGGAACTCCCATAGTGATGAATAGAGAGCACAATGCACCGCCATGACTCCCATTATACAGATATACTCATGTCCCAGAGGTGGGACCTGTACCTATCTGACATCCTAGTGATATGCCGTCAGTGTCTCAGATGGGCCAACCCCTTTAAGCATTGTTGTGGTTTTCATATTGCTTTGGATTTTAACATTTTATGACTAAGCGGCAGATTTTACTCTCCTTCCTTGAGCCGAATCTTTTGTACTTGTATGCATTGTCTGACTGGAATGAGATCTGGACCTGGAATGGAGACTCTATGTAGCTTGTAGGCTGGTGTTTTAGTTTGTTTTCCAGTAAGAGCGCATCTGTGAGATGATACATAGCAGTGTCCTACAGACATCAAGGGACTAACAGGAAGAAACCAGAAACAGAAATATGATGAGATAGAGATATAGAAAACTAACTTAACTGTGCATGCATCTAGCTAGCAAGTAGAGGTGTGTGTTGCTTTTAAAATGCCAGACCACCTCAGGTCACAGATAGAACTGCAAAGTATCTGAGCATCCAAGTGGAGAGGAAGATCCTGGAGTAGAGGTAGCTGACTTGCACTTCCTAGCTCCTACACACTGAACTAACAAGAGGTCTATGTAGAAACTAGGCCACCAACACAGCCAGCCTGCCAAAGTGCAAGCTGCCGTGAGAAAAGATACCACAATCTAAATGAGACTGTCTAGTAATGTTCCATGAGGAGAAATACTGTGGCCTGTAAAGCAGAAATTACATCTTCATTGCTGCAAGCAGAGGAAAACTCAGAGATAGAATGTTGTCACCCAGAGAAGTAGGGTTCCATCAATAAGCTTGTTGCGTCAAGTGTGATCGGTAAAGCTATTGTTTTCTAGTTACAACTATGTCTGTCTGATTCCTTCTCTCATCCTAGGTGGGCAGCCACTACGAATACCACTCAGAGCCAAAAAGATCCTTTTTCTGCAAGGACTGACTTACTAGGGGTCTGTCCAGTTTAGAAGAAGACTATACAGGATGTGAATTTTTTTTTTCAATTGGGGAATATATTTTTATTAATCACGGAACAGAATTTGTCTTGAAACTGCTTTTTGGGTAGGGGGATTTATAATATTTTTTTGAATCAAATGGTCCATATTTTCAATAGACACCATAATGGTAGGATACTGTTTTGATTAACAGCCATTGAGATATCTGTCTTGTAAATATGAACGCTCCTTTAAAGGGGTTTTCCAATACTTCGATATCGACAGCCTATTCTTAGGATACGTCATAATAGTATCAGATCAGTAAGGTCTGACACTGGCACCTCCACTGATCAGCTGTTTTGGTGAGCCGCTGGCACCAGAAACGATACAATGGATGGAGCAGAAAGCAGAAGGCTCCATCTCCTCTGTACTGGCTGTGCTGGGGTACTACCACTCAGCTTCCATTCAAGTGAATAGGAGCTCAGCTTTCCCGCTTCAAGTGCATGGGAGCTGAGCTGCAATACACCAGAAACTACACAGTAGATGGAGTCTTGAGTCCACGGTATAGTCTCTCTCTCTGATGCTGGCCAAGTGTTGGACCCCTACCACTCTGATATTGATGACTCGTCCTGAGGATAGGCTTTCAATATCCTAGAGACCTAGACAATCTCTTTAAGTGGAAAATACCTTGTACAAAATGCAGTTATATGACACCAACTACAAAAAGTTAATCCTACCATGAAAAACGGTGACACCAGAGTCACTTTACATGTTGTCCATAGATTCTTCCTGCCTTTTGTTTCTAGTTGTTTAATCCCATAGGCATGATATTTATATGCTATATTAACGTCTGTTATATAATATGCGGTATTTTACTACCAAGCCCTCTTGTAAAGACTCCTTTACACCTGGTGAGGTTTCTGCATAATAGTTTATGTAATCTCTAACTTTAGAAAGAGCAGAACAAACTCACTGATCACAAGTACATCTGTGGTGTAGATCCTATGAACATATAAGATGTGCTACCTATCATCTCAGGACAACAAAAAGTTACCCACCCCTGGGTAAATAATAACCTATAATTAAAAAGTTTTACAAACAATATTAGTTTAGTTACTTGGTTTCATAAGTTGCTTTTTTTTTTTTTTATCTAATAGAGTGCTGTGTGTACTCTACAAGTTTTCTGCAAACATTTTTCATTCTCTAAATCTTTTCGGTGGGTAGTAGAGATGAGTCAATCGATTCTAAATGGGATGATTTTTGTAACATAAAAAATTGTGACAGTGCAGTGTGTTATTAAAAAATGGACCTTTCATGGTTTTGTGTATTACAGACTTGTATGCTTACCAGATAGTGTATCCCCTATTCATGCAAAGTCTTTTTTTTTTGTTTTTTTTCCCTAAATACTCCACTGCTGTGCCCCCACACAAGGAGAACTACAAGGCAAAGGGTCCATGTGAATTAGTTTGTCCTTTTCAAATCCAAGTAGGTTATACTGGATTTTTAAAATTTTCAACATTTCGATTAGAACTTTCATAAGGTAGGTGCTCGTTCATGATTCACATTTATTGACATTTTAACCCATTCCCCCTGTATGCATTTTGGGTGTTAGTGACCAAGCAATTTTTACATTTTTTGATAGTTGCCGTCGAAGAGCTGTAACTTTTTTTTTTCTGTAAATGCTGCTGTATGAGGGCTTGTTTTTTGTGGGACAAGTTAGGATACACATACACTGTGACTTACTGATTAACGTTTATTAAAGCAGTTGTCTCACTTAAGCCAATGGCATTAATCATGTAGACAAATTTATTACAAGGCACATACCAATGAATTGTGATTGTCCATATTGCCTCCTTTGCTGGTTTGATTCATTTTTCCATCACATTATAGCCTGCTCGTATTCAGGGGTTACAATCACCCTTCAATCCAGCAACAGTGGCTGGGCTTGTGCACTATATGAAAAAGTGCCGGTCTGTGTGCACTCCCATAGTCCTGGCCACCAGAGAAGTCGGTGCTTTTGCCTACAGTATGCAAGCGCAGCCACAGCTGCTGGATTGTAGGGTGGTCCCAACCCCTGGAAAAATGAATCAAGCTAATCGAGGAGGCAATATGGACAATATGTGAGTTTTATTTTTTAACTGAACCATGGGATAACCTGTTTAAGGGTGCGACCACACGATCAGGTTTCCTCATGCAGTTTTGGGAGCCAAAACCAGGAGTTAATTAAAAAAAAGTTGAGAAGTTGTATCTGTCTTTTATCCTTTCTCTCCTTTTAAGATCCACTCCTGATTTTGGCTTCCAAAACTGCATGCAGAAACCTGACCATCTTGCTGTACCCTAAGGAGAGACAGCACTTCCCATAAGCTCAAATGTTCTATAAAATCTTTTGCAACCTCAGTCTCCTATTGTTCATCAGTCGTCTCCTTTTCAAAATATGACTATCGCAGAACAATTGACTCCATCATCAAACACAGAATATGCCAGCAATGTATCTTCTCCAGTGAAGAAAATAAGATTCAGACGAAAGATTTAGGAGTGGTTCAATTGTTAGAAGAAAACTAGTTCAGAAGATTCTTTAGTTCCATCTGTGTACGGTACATTATGGGGTCCTCCATTTAGTCAAAAGAAAAAGGAAATTTTCTACTGGCTAACACGGCACCAGACATTTTGCTTTTTCTTTTCACTAATTGTTCGTAGATGATAGAGTAAGTGAAGTATTTCCACTAGAAGAAAATGCAGAGGGCAATGTTTTAACATTGAATCTTGAGAATACTAAGGTTGAATCTGTCTTTCTACAGAAAAATGCCAAAAACCATAACCAACTGATGCTCATCAGCATTTAATCTTCCAATCAAGGTGCAAAACAAAAAGAAATGAACAACAAAACAAGACGTTATGTTTGAAAATTGTTTGGATTCACTTTTATGCCTTTCTTATAGAAGCATTTTGCTCTACAACCAGGATCGGTGGTAGCTCCAATCCCAACTGTTAACCGTCTGATTGCTGCAGTCAGTGACCACGGCATGATCAAAGGGTATTTCCCCCTCAGATTAGGTCCTAGTGAACTGATCAGAGGCTGGGTAAGCCCCTGCAGTCACCCCTGAACAGGCTGGCTGGTGATGAACTGGATGGAATCTACACGCCGTCTGCCCATGTAAAATATTCTGACGTCTTCAAAAAGAAGGCGGTTGAGTCCCTGCCACCTCATTGTCCTTATGATTGCCCTGTCGACCTGATTCCTAGGACTACTCCTCCATGTGGCTGTGTCTAACCAGTATCCATACCTAAAATGCAAACCATGTGGCCTGCCATTAAGATGCATCTTGAAGAATGGAGTAATTTGTTAGAAGGAGCCTGTCATCTGGTCATCTAACCTACGTTCAGTCTGCTCAATGTCTCAACCCAAGCCAGGCTGACCAGTTTATTTTTTCCTCGTTTCAACTTTACTTTGCATTTCCATTCTACCTTTGGAGCACATTGATGCCACGGCTCTCCTGAAAACGTTCCTGCAAAGGTTTGGTCCAAACTTGAGAAGGGGTCCTGCTGGTACCCTTGGTCCTCCTCTCACGTCCAGCAGACATCCCAGCCGCCGTACTATGAGTTTAGCTGCTAGGCCTTTTCTGTTGTCTCATAGGACGTGCATGCTCCCAGGTTCTTTAAAGGGCCAGTGTGCACACTCCCTAATCTTCACCAGCCAATGACTGGTAATCTGTGGTCACTTAAGGCATCTCTCTTTTTAGGGAGAGGTGCCTGATAAATAGGTTAGCTTTGTATATTAGTCCTGCAACGGTGCGCTATTCTGTTTATCTGCTTGGGTACTAACCTCTGCCTGATTCTTGACTCTGACCCTTAGCTAGCTTCCCTGACCTCTGACCTGTTTTACAGATTTGCACATACTCTGCCTGCCCTGACCTTGGCCTGTTTCTGACTGTGAGTTTAATCTGATCCCTGATGCCCTGCACAGATGTTTCTCTTCCCCATGGGTCAGCTGTTAACCACACCGGGACTACTCCAGGAGGTAACTGCCTGGTGGCTATCCTGCAGTGAAGTCCAGATTCCTATATAGGGGCTAAACTGTGAAAACCAGGGATAAAACCCTTAGGATTAGCCCAAATTCAAACCGTTTGGTTTGATGCAGGGGTTCCACACCCACTGGCATAACATAATAATTACAATTATCAGCTTAGACTGAATAGATGGTCAGAATAATGCATGACCTGCACTGCTTAGTGGTCTAAGAAAACTGAGAACAGCTCAATAATATGGCCTCTGGATGGCTCTGTATTAAAGGGAACCTGGCACCTCAAAAACACATATTAAACCGCCAGCATTACCTTACAGTAGCCCATATTGTGTTCCTAATCTTGTGTTTCATTCCCCCATCCGTGGCTGCATACTTTATAAAATCGCAGTTTGAATCTTCATCAGTGCTATCTTCTGAGCCAGCTTGAAGCCAAAGGGGGCAGCAGTCTGCTTTCTTTAAGTCAAGCCCGCCCCTTACCCGTCCTCTCTTCAATTTGATTGACATAATGCCGCGAGGGCGGGATGGCGCTGTTCTCATGCATGCGCGGTGTGCTATCTTCTACAGCTCGATCCCGGCTCCCGCACTCACTCAGTTGCAATTGTCTTACTGACGCTGAGACCAAGAATCGATGGCGCATGCGCAGAGACAGTTGCAGCCGGGTGAGTGCGGGAGCCGGAGCCGGGATCGCGCTGTAAGAGAGAGCGCACCGCGCATGCGTGAGAATAGCGCAATCCCGGCCTCACAGCATTATGTCAATCAAATTGAAGAGAGGACGGGTAAAGGGGTTAGCTTGACTTGAAGCAACAAGGTCGCTCCCCCCTTGACTTCAAGCTGGCTCAGAAGATAGCGCTGATAAAGATTCAAACTGCGATTTTATAATGTATGCAGCCACGGATGGGGGAATGAAACACAATGTGGGTTACTGTAAGATAATGCTGGCAGTTTATTATGTGTTTTTGAGGTGACAGGTTCCCTTTGAATCGTTTTTTTTTTTTATGGAAGCATTACCTCTATATTATAGCATCTGATTCCAAATAAATTTCTTAAAATAAAATCTGTATATCCACATGAAGACATACAATACAATATGGCTCCAACTGCTGTTATGGTTGTGTGTGTGTGGCAAGAGATGCTTTCTCATAGAACAAAATAAATGCACAATAAAATTGTATCACAGACAGGAATAGCTGCATCTGTGCATTTGTAGGTCAAGTGACAGTAACATTGATTCCAAACTGCTCATGGGCCACATTTCAAAGGACTCCAAACCAGAGGATCAGGGTGGATGATATGAGGTGAAGTTCTCCAGGATTTTATTGGATTGTTCAGTTACTGAAAGAAACACAGAAAGAACATTACCCTGAAATAGCACATTTTAAAAAGTGCCATGGATCAATGTAGAATTGCAAAATTGCAAAAAGTGAATACAGCTATTAAACATGACTCACCATAAAGTACCCAGGTGCCTCATGTTGGTGATGAGCCACGGAGTTATTCTAAACATAGATATGTTGAGCTCATACGAGTACTACTAAAATAACAGCGTCATCTTTACTGGCATTCTTAAAGAGGTTGTCCAGCTTTTTAACACTTTTTGGTTTCTCCCGCCCCTCCACTTGCCAGACCCGTGGAGGGGAACATGCTTACCTCCTCACTGCTACTCGGTTCTGGCTCCTTCAGTGTTCCACGGTGTACACTGTGCTCTGGTCACCCTTGTAAACTTCCGGCATGGATGGGGGATCATGTGGGACGCAGCAGCCAATGATGTTTCTCCAAAACAGTTCACAAGTGAAAACAGACCACGGTTAACACAGCAGTGGACCGAAGGAAGCAGGGGTAGGCAAAAAAGCTGGACATCCCCTTAAGAAAGTTTTCCAGATAATTTGTTTTAAACAAGGTTTTCCAGAATTTTGTTTTAAACAGGATTAAAAATAAAAATAATAATTACATACCTTACCAATCTACCACTACTACTCTTCTCCATGCTGCTCTCCAATTCCTGGTCCCGGCTTGGCTTCCAGGAAATGTCTTGGTCTGTCTACTTAGCCAATTACTGGCAGAGGTGAGTAACCACTGTGGCCATTGATCGGTTGAGCTGGCAAAACCTGCATGTTTTACATATGGAGTTTGTTGCAGGTATTATGGTAAATTTGGTGCAAATTTCCCCCTATTTATTGCAAAGGGTGAAATACATACTGGAAATCTGCAACATTACTGAACATGCAGCTGTCAAACTCTAGTGTGGGAGGGAAACCACACACCGAACAGGAGGGAAAGGGGAAAGGAAATAAGGCCTGAAAACTAGGGAAGGAAGATGGACACCTCCTAGTGAAAACCCTAATCAAAGCCCTGACTGACTACCAGTATCAGAATGAACAGACCCCAGAGGTAGGTGAGTTCATACACAGTACATACAATACCAAAAGTCCTATCTAACCCTAAAGGACCCTATTACTAATGACAGAAAAGAGAAAACCTGTTCCTCCAAAAGGAAGGATGAACGGGAGTCTCCCTAAGGCTTAATACAAAACAACAAGGAAACGCAACACACAGAAAAGCCAAAATACAAAGGGAAAGGTAACACTTAACTTCCAAGAAGCTATGGCAGCACTAGGAACTTAGCCGAGAGCCAAACACCAGCTATCCACAGGTCCAACTAAAGCTATAAACCGCACAGCATTGTGGGAGAAAGAACAATAAATAGGGAAAGTTAAATGACCACAATAGCAACACCTGGAGGTTAAGAGTGTGGCCAGTACCAGAAACAACACAGACGCCTATTGATCCACAAGGTAAATCAAACCACGTGTTGCCAGTCTCAAATGTCTCGGTACGTCCATGACAGTATAACTCCCCCCCCCCCCCAACTACGCGTGCCCTTCGGGCTCTTTCACACCGGCGTTTTTCCTTTCCGTTCTAGAGGTCCGTCCTTGGGGCTCTAGGATGGAAAGAAATTGATCAGGATTATCTCAATGCATTCTGAATGGAAAGAAATCCGTTCATGATGCATCAGAATGTCTTCCGTTCAGTATGTGAACGTTTTTTGGACGTTGACAAAACCATAGCATGCTGCGGATTTGTCTCCGTCCAAAAATCCGGAAGACATGTCGTAACGCCGGATCCGGAATTAATGCCCATTGAAGTGCATTAATCCGGATCCGGCATTAAGCTAAACGTCGTTTCGGCGCATCGCCGGACCCGACGTTTAGCTTTTGTGAATGGTTACCATGGCAGCCAGGACGCTAAAATCCCGGCTGCCATGGTAAAGTGTAGTAGGGAGGCAGGGGAGAAGTATACTTACCGTCTGTGCGGCTTCCGAGTCTCGGGGCGCTCCACAATGACGTCAGAGCGCCCCATGAGCATGGATCACATGATCGCATGGATCATGTGATCCATGTGCGGGGGGTGCTCTGACGTCATTGTGGAGTGCCCCGGAAGCCGAACGGACTGTAAGTATCTGCTCCCCTGGCTCCCCACTACTTACTAAGGCAACCTGGACTTTAGTAGTGTCCTGGCTGCCATAGTAACACTGAAAGCATTTTGGAGACTGATCAGTCTTCAAATGCTTTCAGTTGTCTTGCTCTGTGACAGATCCGGCGGGCATTTCCGGCGACGGAAGTGCACGCCGGATCCTCTCAACGCAAGTGTGAAAGAGGCCTTATTCAGGTGAGACCTGTGAAAAGCTTTCACCAAAAAACTGGAATTCACGTCAGTTGCTGGTACCCACATCTTCTCCTAAGGTTCATAAGCCTTCCAGTGAACAAGATACTGAAGAGATCTACGGCGAGCTCGAGAGTCAATTATCTTGGCGATCTGGAATTTCAAACTACCGTCCACCATGACCGGAGAGGGTGGCAAGAAAGACAGCTCCAAAGGTTTAACATATCTCTTCAACAAATATTTATGAAACATATTATGTATTTTCAGAACCTGAGGAAGTTCAAGACGAAAACCTACAGGATTAATAATGGCCATGATCTTATACAGTGCCTTGCAAAAGTATTCATCCAAGTACATGACTACAAACCTCCCCACAAGGTGATGAAAAATGTTATTCACAAAATGCTCGAAAAACCAAAAAGGCATGACCAGGTTCTCAAAGTGACTCAGGAGTATTGAAAGACATATTCATTCATCCCCTTCCTTGATTCTGACTAGATTATATGCCCCCCTTAAGCTCAACTTGGAGAACACCTTGGCACCAACAATCTGGTTAAACAAATCAGGAATCAAAGGAAGGGGGTAAGGATCACAGACAGTAATCCGATTGAGTTCAAGGAAATCCAGACATGGCCGAAGACCTCCGTCTTTTTTTAACAAAGAAAAACCCTGCTGCCACTGGAGATTTGGAAGGTCTTATGTGTCCTTTAGCCAAATTCTCGGTAATATACTCTCTCATGGCCAGTCTTTCATGTCCAGAAGGGTTACACAACCTAGATTTGGACAATTTAGCGCCAGGAATAAGGTTAATAGGACAATAATATTCCCGATGGGGTGGTAAATCCTGGCATTCACTCAGAAAATACATCGGCAAAATCAGATATAAATGAAGGCAATGTCTTAGTAGTTAAAACATAAAAAGATGTATTAAGACAATTGTCAACGCAATTATCACCCCAATCCTGCATAATGTGTTCTTATATTTCCTTGTAATTGTTATGTTCATGTAATATGCCTGGTTCACCAGCAGATGGCGGCAACAATGGCAGAGCTAGGTTCCCTAGAATAGAACCTTCTATCCATTCTAGCACCCTATCTAGGAGGGAGGAGTTCTAGTTAGTGAAGGTATTCAAGTAAAAAGCTGTTTCAACTTAAGTACAAGTCTGGACTCAATTTACTCTACCAACCCCTCAACTCTTTACCCTATTTGCACTTCTTCGGACTACAACGCCTGGGGTTCCAGAGATTTACAGGTAGGAGCACCGTGACACGTGCAAAGCCACATCTAAAGGGACATTCTAAGCTACCCTTACACCACTCTGGCATTCCCACACCTGGGTCCCACCATTACCACCTACTTAGGGGGACTTAGTCCCTTGTTGCTGAAATGCAACTGGCGTCACGACAAAAACTCTCTTAACATCTTAAAGGGATCCAATGGCTCATGTCACCAGTAGTCCGTTGCATAAACATGTCAAACCAAACCACGTGTTGCCAGTTTCAAAGATCTCATGCCACTCACTGTCGTGGGGACGTCCGTATGTCCGGTACATCCGTGACAGCAGCAGATTTAAAATCTACACCACAGGTCAATTTTCATGTAAATCCTACTCTGATTTATTGCAGCATGTGGGTTAGATTTTGTAAATCACATCAATTTTGCTGCTACTATAAATACTGCAGATTTTCCACCCATTGTCCTGCCTGTACATAGCCCAAATTAGTTTCTTACTATTATATTTTATGTAAGAACATGAGATAATGATTTTAATGGCTCCCAAATACTGGGGAATTGTTAGAAATAAGTCATATGGCAGGGGTGGATTCAGAACAGTCGGCCTTATTGTAGGTGCACCCAAATTGGCAGTAGGTAGGGCTAACACAAGTAGGCGGGGTCAGCAAACCATCAGCCATAGCACCAATGATGGTGTGTGTGGTTAAGGCAAAAATAGAACGGAATACTCCTTGACCCTTATAGGCAGCTCTATACAGTCAATGCATATATAGTCCTATACAGACTATATGGAACACTAATATTACGCAGCTCTATTGTGGTACATAATACCTTATGTATAAAAGGGGTTGTACATAGCACACCTTAGGTAAACCTGTTAACCAATAGTAGGAACACTATTAAATTCTGCTACCAGGCAGGGGTTGTGACTCGTATGTAGACTGTGCCCATTCATATTACAACGGTATATAACTGATATAATGTAGGCACAGATGAGGAGGAGTACTAGTGATTCACATAATCTACTGGCTTATGAGTCTTCAGTGGTGCACAGGCGCATTTTTGGGCGTGACCAGCCTCATGATGTCATATCCAAACCAACCCATCCAGGATGTTCCCCTGTAGAGTCAGTGGCCAACCTAGCCCTGTATAAGGTCAGCTATTTCAGGGCAAGCAGCCCACATACAGTTCTTGTACAGGGTCCGCTTACTATGTAGGTAATTTTTATAGGATTTAGAAACCTCTGCTCCCCATATCCCTACAATCATGTGCAGGCCCCTGAGAAGCTGGTGCAGAGGATGGGAGTGGGATAAGATGGCGGCTCTGATGAAGTGTTGAGCCACGATGTCTTACCTCAGGCCATCGCTTTCTGGGGTTTAATACAGTGAATAAGTGATGCTAATTGAAGGAACCAGGCAGAGATTATAGAATACAGAATGTCTTTCTTTACTGAGTGCAAAAAACAGCACATCCAGCAGCAGTTCGTACAAAGTGCAATTTTTCCTCCCTGATAATGAGGTATTGTGGCTGGCAATGTGGCAAAAGATAACACTCAGAAGTTTGCTAGCTAACAATGTCTCTCTCCTGATTCCCTCTGTTTTGGCTGTAGGTGTCCAGTGTATGATGCAGGCTTCTAGCGATGTCTGTCCTGAACTTTGGAGATGGTGTCTGAACATGTTTCCCGTCACCTTGCAGCGGAGTCTGTATAGCTTCATTGCTTGATCAATCTTCTGAAAAGAATATGACGTAATTGACAGATCTTCTGTAGCCTGGGGCCTTGCAGGCTCTTTGGGGAAGTGTTCCTCCCAGATGATCTGCCTTTGGGGTCCTCATGGCCTGGATGAGCGGGAGCTGGATCGCAGGCTCCGTCACTCCTCATTTTACTCTCTACGGCTCACTATAACTAGCTCTGCCCCTCGCTTGTCAGGAAGTTGAACCAGTCGACTTTTACCAAGAGGGGAGGAGAGGGATAAGTCCCATTCCATTTGGAAAAAATTGCTAACCGTACACTATCTGCTGCTGAAGAAAGTGTATAGCATGACATTACATTGATTTGCATTACAATACGAACTATTTACAATAGTAGTACTCCCAGGTCTGGGGTACTACACATGTATTAAATACGACTGTCTAATGGAAATAATAGGCTTAGGTATTGTGCGTGCAACTTCTTCTTTCGATATAGCAATAAGTACAACTTGAATATAGAAATGACCCAGTCTAACACTGCTCTGTATAATTGTTACAGAATGTAACATCTCTTTTTTGAGTCGATCACTTACCGATTTGCGCACATACGGTAATTTATCACTAATATGACACACATTGTATGCATGCAGAAAGAGGAATCACGTGGTGGCTTGGAGCACAAAGCCACATTCTTCTCATGGAGCTGTTAGTCGGGTTTCGTAAAGGAGAGAACACATTTCTAAGTAGGCCATCATTTAGGCTGATTCATTCAGCCGTCTACCTAGAAATCTCTGTAATGAGCCACAGCAATTCATTCTGTAAGAATGTTTCCATTGTACAAAGCCTTCATTCAGACAGGACAGCTGAAATCTGTCTGCGCACCATCATCATCCTCAGTCACCCTCAAGGAGCCCCATGAGAGGGCTGACTTCATTAATGTTGCCTGGCCAATAGGTCATCACAATTTTAAAAAGTAATTTCCCTGGCAGGGAATTATTAGTAGAGGCAGCGATGTAGCAGATAAAAATGGGCCAAATATCTCGACCGTCATTGCCGAGGTATGCAGAATTCCATTTCAACTAAAGTATTTATTTACTTGACATTAATCATTTACATTCTCAAATTAAGAGTTCTTTTGTAAAGGGGTAGTCCCACGAAAAATATTCTACATTTTTCAAATACTTTTTTAATTGCATGTAATTAAACATTTTGCTTAGGCATTGAGTTATTTACTGAAATCTATCTGTACAGCGCCACCTGCTGTTTGAAATTTTTCTAATTTCTCTGTCCAGCTCACTGAGATGGAAGCACATGCTCAGTTCCATCCTTCAACTGCCACCAGCTGCAGTAGAAATGACATGCCCCCTGAGAAAATGCATGCCCCCGAGTTGCCAGCTTGAAATAAATCTATCAAAGCAATTGGAGTAATGAATGGGAAGATATCTGCATCCATGTAAGGTACAGGGCTGGTCCTAAGTTTCCTAAGAGATTGTCATGTTCCATATGACGTCTGATTTTCATTTTTTACATTAAACATGGGATAACCCCTTTAACTTCGTAATTTTTTTTAACAAGTTGGTGAAACACATAAAAAGGCTCCCTTGATGGAGGTCTAGGAGCTTTTAAGGATGGGGCGGGGGACTCTCACACTTGCTAATGAGAATCTTGATCCACACAAGGGTGGACTTTACCACCAAGGAAACCAACAAGCAAATGCTTTGGGCCCAGAGATCAGGGAGTCCCCTGCTTTACAAGTGGCTGGCTGGAAAAAAAATAAACTTAAAGTATAACTGTCAACTTTTATTTATTTTTTTTACTATTGGATTTTGGTGACTAATATTACCTTGTTGGCCCTGTTTTAATTTCTGATTGTTTAATAAATAACCCCTAAAAGCCACCTAAAAGTCCCCAGTATTGGCTATTTTTACCTGAGATTAAAATCAGGTTGCTATGCTCCTTCTGTCTACCAGATGAGGACGGAGCAGGCTGCGTGCACTGGGAACTGATAGTGAGTCAACATTGTAAGGGAATGTATAAAAAGCCAAGTTCTTCCTGACAGTGCTGGACTGTGTGTGTGAACTTCTCCACATGCCTGTGCTTGGCAGACACTCCCTTAGCAGTGCTGGAGAAAGTAGAGCTCAGGGAGATCTGCCCTCTGCTCAGTGTATAAATGAAAGCCTTATCTGATAAGAGGAGAGCTTGTAGGAGGACTATAGGCTTCAGCCAGACTTGGAAATTTAACTGCAAGACCCCCTATACAGAGCTGGTCTTCACTAACTTCACTGCTGGCGTCCTATGGATTAGCCTCAGGGCTGAGGGCGGCCATTTTAACAGAATAGTGAAATTGCAGTTTTATGCAGACTGGTTGCTAAGGGCTGAATCTTATTAAATATGGGGTAAGTAAGTCTAATAGTTATTAATTCAGGAATATTATCATATTAGTAACTACATATATGAAAACTGAAATTAGGGTCTAAATGTGACAGTTATCCTTTAAAGGATAGACATTCTGACTGTGTGGCCAGTTCAGCTGTACAAGGACCTAAGGAAAGGGTGCTCTTCCCAGCTATAGAGCAGTAACAAAAATGCCCAGGTGGCACTGCTAAGCTGAGAGTGGATCTCAGCGGTCCACTACAGATGGAGCTTAGTGGTTAATGGGACAAAGCTTAGCGGTGCAATACAGGCTCCCGAGATATAACTTTACCAAAAAATACCAAATTCACCCTTGGACTTACACCCCTTATGCAAATTCACTCCCCTTATGCAAGTTTGACTGAGAATCTAAGAGGATCTATGGATCTGAACAATTGTGGTCTGTTTCCAGTAGCTTCATTCTAAAAAAAATACGACTGCGTTGCTTGGTTTTGCCAGGAAAAGTGCAAGGAGAGAAGGCACTTTGTATCCTGCAAGTTTTGGACCATTTCTAGCTTGTTTCTGCACAAGAGTGTGGGCAGAAGCTTTGCCATTCCTGCCTGTAAGCGTAACCAGAAACTGAGATAGTGCCAATATGAGTAGCTCTGTGAGTTAACTGAAACTCTACCTCCAAGTAGTGTGGCAGTACTTGTAACTGCCAAGTTGTGTGCCTATTAGAGACTGTGGCCACTGTGGGGAGTCGCTCTGGTAGATAGCGGTGCGGGTGCAGTACCGAGGCAAAACAAGGAGTCCAGAACGTGCAATCAACAGTGTTTTATTCACACTTGCACAAAAATAAACGACAAACAGTCTCTTGGTGTTAATTCACACACATCAGAAGCATTAAGGCAAAACAAAACAGTCCCGTACAGGTTTCAGTCACCTGGGAGGTTTTAGGTGCAGGTTCGCACCTGGCTGTCAGTCCAGCCGCAAGACTGTCGACGTCAGGTTTTCCAGGCCGTCTGCACTCCTCCTTGTTGGGCTCTGGCTTCCAGCCAGGGAACTCCACATAGCACAGAATGGATCAGAACTCCCAAACTCAAATGACTCCACAGCCTAACAGCAGCTCCAGGACAATCACCACACACACACACCCAGCTGCTGGCTGTGTTATAAAGGCCCGGGAAAACCCGGCCTGGACCGTGGGGAGTAGGCACCCACCCAACTCTTTGCCTACTCCCAGTAAGAGCCGGCCCGGATTGGCTTTGCAGCCAAACTAAATAGCAATGTGTCAAAACAGCACTAGCTGCTGCTGACACGCAAGAAAACCCGGCTCTTACCTCACCGAGGCCAGGAACCTCGGTGACACGTACCTGCCATCGACCACGGTACCTTGCACCTTACCACATACCCCCCCCCCCGTTGTTCAACCCTGAGGGGGTGAACACATGTGAGGCAGTGGACGCGGGACAGGGCATCTGCGTTACCCTGCAAGCGGCCTGCCCTGTGTTCGACAGAGAACTTGAAGTTCTGAAGGGATAGGAACCACCTGGTGACCCGAGCATTCCTCTCCTTGGCCTGGCTCATCCACTTGAGAGGGGAATGGTCGGTCACCAGATGGAACCTCCTCCCTAACAGGTAGTAGCGGAGAGATTCGAGTGCCCACTTGATAGCCAGGCACTCCCTCTCCACCATACTATACCTGGACTCGGCGGGACTGAGCTTATGGCTCAGGAAGACAACGGGATGTTCTTCCCCGTTGACCTCCTGAGACAGCACAGCACCGAGGCCTACCTCCGAGGCGTCGGTCTGTACGACGAACTCCCTGTTGAAGTCGGGTGTCACCAAAACCGGGGACCCACACAGGGCCGACTTCAGCGCGGAGAAAGCCTCCTCCGCCTTCTCATTCCAGCTAACCTTCCCCGACTTTCGCCCCTTCAACAGGTCTGTCAACGGCGCTGCTATTGTGGCAAAGTGGGGCACAAACCGCATGTAGTACCCTACAATTCCCAGGAAGGACTTTACCTGCCTGGTGGTGACCGGTCGGGGCCAGTTACGAATGGCCTCTACCTTAGTTACCTGCGGCTTGATGACTCCGCGCCCAATTACATATCCCAGGTATTTGGTCTCTTCCAACCCAATCGCACACTTCTTTGGATTGGCAGTTAGACCAGCTTTCCTCAGGGCATCCACTACCGCCTGCACTTTGGGCAAATGGCTTTCCCAGTCGGTGCTGTGGATGATTACATCATCTAAGTAGGCCGAAGCTTACCGACGATGAGGTCGCAGTACTATATCCATTAACCTTTGGAAGGTGGCGGGGGCGCCATGCAGGCCAAAGGGTAACACCTTGTAATGATACAGGCCCTGCGGGGTAACAAAAGCGGTTTTTTCCTTGGCCGCCTCCGTTAAGGGTACTTGCCAGTATCCTTTAGTGAGGTCTAGCACAGAAAAATAACGGGCTTGCCCTAAATTCTCAACAAGCTCGTCTACCCGGGGCATGGGATACGCATCGAACTTGGACACTTCATTTAACTTGCGAAAATCGTTGCAGAACCGCAACGTCCCATCCGGCTTGGGTATTAGAACTATGGGACTGGCCCACTCACTTTTCGACTCCTCAATGACATCAAGCTTCAACATTAATTGCACTTCCTCCGCGATGGCCCGTCGCCGAGCCTCGGGTACCCGGTATGGTTTTAACCGGATCTTGGCCTGAGGCTCAGTGACGATGTCATGTTGGATGAGAGACGTGCGGGCAGGGAGGTCCGAGAACACATCCGTGTTCCGACTGACGAACTCCCTGACTTCCTGAACTTGTTTGGAAGACAGGCTGTCTGCAATTTTTACCGTGGCTACCGCTTCGCAGGCCACGAACTGTGGGGCTGGACCCTTTTCACCTAGAAGCCCTGGCCGGGGGGCTGTGGTCGTCGGCCGTGTCCCTATCTTTCCACGGCTTTAGTAAATTCACGTGGTACACCTGCTCCGGCTTGTGCCGCCCTGGCTGGTATACTTTGTAATTTACTTCCCCTACCTTCTCGATCACCTCATAGGGGCCCTGCCACCTAGCTAGGAACTTGCTGTCAAGGGTGGGCACCAGAACCAAAACCCGATCTCCCGGGTTGAAGTTCCGTACCCGAGCCTGACGATTGTACACCCTACTCTGGGTTTGTTGCGCTGCCTCCATATGCTCGCGGACCAGCGGCAACACCCTCTCCATCCGTTCCTGCATCTGGGTGACATACTCAATGACACTTTTGTGGGGGACAGGCTGTTGTTCCCACGCTTCCTTGGCGATATCCAACAGGCCCCGAGGGTGTCTGCCATAAAGCAGTTCGAAGGGCGAGAACCCAGTAGAGGCCTGGGGTACCTCTCGCACTGCGAACATGAGATAGGGCAGAAGCAGATCCCAGTCCTTCCCATCTCTAGACACCACCCTTTTTAACATATTTTTTAAAGTTTGGTTAAACCTTTCGACAAGACCGTCCGTTTGCGGATGGTAAACGGACGTCCGTAACTGCTTTATGCGCAATAACTTACACAGTTCCCTCATAACTTTGGACATAAAAGGGGTCCCTTGGTCTGTCAGAACCTCTTTTGGCAGGCCCACACGGGAAAACATTTCCATTAACTCTTTGGCAATGAGCTTAGCTGAGGTATGTCGCAGAGGCACCGCCTCCGGATATCGAGTGGCATAGTCGAGAACTACCAGAATGTGTTGGTGGCCCCTGGCAGACTTTGGTACAGAAAAACCTATAGAAGTATACTGGACCACGCTTTAATCAAAATAATCTTTATTAACAATATAATAAAAACATGCAGCAGCATGTATAATATAGCAAAAAAGTGACACAGAGAGAGGGGTGCACAAATGGGCGACATCCAGGAGAGAGAGACACAGGGCAATATAAGTATAAACATCAATAAATAGCAAGTGCAAAGAATAACAGATATAAATACATCATGTCAATGCATACCCATAGTGTGTCTCTCCTCCGGGATGGAGCCAAAACCCCGACAGGCGTTTCGGCGGAAGCCTTCGTCTGGGGGTGGCGTCATCACTGGAGGACAGCACTTAAATACACAGGCTAATCAAACTCAATAGTCCGGCTGATTGCACATGGGTGGAGCGTCGAGATGTGTGACGACACAGGTCACATGTCCGTCAGCATCACATGATCGAAAATTCACAGGTCCTATTCCGCCCTAGCCAGTTCATCAAGGAGGTATTTCAGGTCACATGTATATCAAAAGTCACATGATCACAGGTCCTATTCCGCCCTAACAAGTTCATCAAAAAGGTATCTCAAATTACATATCTATCAAAAGTCACATAATCGGAGGTTCACAAGTCCTATTCCAACCTAAACAACTCAAAGGAATATCATTAATTCCAGGTAACGTGGTTAGTCATGTGGACGCTCCGATCACATGATCGGAGAGCACCACAGGTCCTATACCCGGAAGGACAGTCAATAGAAGAATCACAAACCATAAACATATATACACACATACATATATATGTATATATACATATACATAGGTGGGAAGAACATGATTCAAAGATAACCAAGCAAAGACATACACATAATGTCATATGCATATTAAAAGCAATACATATATAATTAGATAGGTTTATAAAACGAGTGTATATATAATAAATAATGATTAAAGTGACAGTTCAAAAAAATGTGCAACATGCAATTAAAACAAAAAAGTGCATATACCGAGTGAAAAAGTAGTGCACACCCAAATGAAAGTGCAAGTGCATAGGTGCAATAAATTATAAAAACCTGAAAAAAGCATTTAAATAAGTTAATAACATATACAAATATACTTTATGTGTGTATATGATGTGTGTATATACCATATGTGAGTGAATGGTATGTAATACATATACTAGCTATAGTTTTACTCGCAACTCACCCTAAAATGAGACATTCCTAACAAAATAACATATAAATGTGGAATATGTGCATACTGTGATTATATTATAATTACTAACTCATACCATGACCTTTGTGGGTGTTTCTTTTAATATAGGGTCACATTGTGTCACCTATTACTATTTGGGGGAGACACATATGTATATATGTTTATGGGCAATATAACAATATATAGATGGGGACATTTAGGGATAAATATATGTACTTAGATACTAGAGGATGTGCGTATATATGGGATTTATGTTATTGGATACTTGTGATGGGGTATGTATACTATGGAGTTTTATATTTAATCATGATAGTCATGGTATGAGTTAGTAATTATAATATAATCACAGTATGCACATATTCCACATTTATATGTTATTTTGTTAGGAATGTCTCATTTTAGGGTGAGTTGCGAGTAAAACTATAGCTAGTATATGTATTACATACCATTCACTCACATATGGTATATACACACATCATATACACACATAAAGTATATTTGTATATGTTATTAACTTATTTAAATGCTTTTTTCAGGTTTTTATAATTTATTGCACCTATGCACTTGCACTTTCATTTGGGTGTGCACTATTTTTTCACTCGGTATATGCACTTTTTGTTTTAATTGCATGTTGCACATTTTTTGAACTGTCACTTTAATCATTATTTATTATATATACACTCGTTTTATAAACCTATCTAATTATATATGTATTGCTTTTAATATGCATATGACATTATGTGTATGTCCTTGCTTGGTTATCTTTGAATCATGTTCTTCCCACCTATGTATATGTATATATACATATATATGTATGTGTGTATATATGTTTATGGTTTGTGATTCTTCTATTGACTGTCCTTCCGGGTATAGGACCTGTGGTGCTCTCCGATCATGTGATCGGAGCGTCCACATGACTAACCACGTTACCTGGAATTAATGATATTCCTTTGAGTTGTTTAGGTTGGAATAGGACTTGTGAACCTCCGATTATGTGACCTTTGATAGATATGTAATTTGAGATACCTTTTTGATGAACTTGTTAGGGCGGAATAGGACCTGTGATCATGTGACTTTTGATATACATGTGACCTGAAATACCTCCTTGATGAACTGGCTAGGGCGGAATAGGACCTGTGAATTTTCGATCATGTGATGCTGACGGACATGTGACCTGTGTCGTCACACATCTCGACGCTCCACCCATGTGCAATCAGCCGGACTATTGAGTTTGATTAGCCTGTGTATTTAAGTGCTGTCCTCCAGTGATGACGCCACCCCCAGACGAAGGCTTCCGCCAAAACGCGCGTCGGGGTTTTGGCGCCATCCCGGAGGAGAGACACACTATGGGTATGCATTGACATGATGTATTTATATCTGTTATTCTTTGCACTTGCTATTTATTGATGTTTATACTTATATTGCCCTGTGTCTCTCTCTCCTGGATGTCGCCCATTTGTGCACCCCTCTCTCTGTGTCACTTTTTTGCTATATTATACATGCTGCTGCATGTTTTTATTATATTGTTAATAAAGATTATTTTGATTAAAGCGTGGTCCAGTATACTTCTATAGGTTTTTGTTGCTCTAATACTGCAGGCGTTTATATATTTACATATGTGGATGTTTGGGTGCGGACCAGCACCCTACTAGTGGTTATATTTTTTGGTAATAGACTTTGGTACAGGCCCAATTAGATCCATAGCGATTCGCTCAAACGGGACCTCAATAATTGGAAGAGATACCAGAGGACTACGGAAATGTGGCTGGGGGCTATTTATCTGACAGGTGGGACAGGACTTACAATAATTTTCTACCTCCTTGAACACACTGGGCCAATAAAACCGCTGCAGTATGCGGTCCTGGGTTTTCTGCCACCCCAAGTGTCCCCCAAGAACATGTTGGTGGGCAAGCTCCATGACAAGCTTGCGGTACGCTGTGGGCACCACCAACTGTTCAACTGGCTCACCTCGGATTTGGTTCACTCGATACAACATATCCTGAAGAACAATGAATCGCGGAAACATTAATTCAGCCCCAGGTTTCTGGGGTTTACCATCAATTATTACGACACTTTCCCAGGCCCTGGTTAGGGTTTGGTCCCGTGTTGTGCGGTCCCAAAATTTTCCCCGGAGACATTGAGGTCTGCCAACTCAGGTCCCGGTGGCAAGTCCTCCGTGTCTCCCACCATTACACTCAGTGGGGTTGTCTCCCTCTACCGCTGGAGCAGTGGTCACCCCTACCGCTGGCCCTTCAGACTCGGGCTCCCAGGGTTCTGGCCTTCCAGTGGTATCAGGCCACTCTCCTAGGGTTACCCCTGTCTCGGGTCCATCAGACAGTTTTATCGCCGGCCACAGCGCCGGGAAACCTGGGAAGTCCCTCCCAAGTATCAGTTCATGTGGGAGTTTAGTAGCGACAGCCACCTCGTGGGTCCACTTACCAGCCGCTGTGGACAAAGTCACTAGTGCAGTGGGGTAGTCTTTTAGGTCTCCGTGGATGCACAGGACCCCGATTTTACGGCCGGTATACTCCACAGGCCGTACCAGGGCAGCCCTTACCAGGGAGACTAGACTCCCGGAGTCCAGCAGGGCCACCGCCAGAGAATCTCCCACCTCTACCTGACACAGGTGGTTATTGTCCTGCACCTCACGGGTGCCAGTTGCGCACAGCTTCCGTGCATACAGGGAGTGGCGACCCCCGTAGTTCACATCCATCGGCTCATCCCGATGCGGACAGTCGGCCCTGATGTGGCCTGGCTCCTGACACCTCCAGCATACCACGGGAGGCGGATCCGCAGGGAGTACATTCCGTGCAGGCCTCTCTGTCGCCGGACGTCGGAACTGGGGCGGAGGCCTCCGGGGTTTGACTGACCCCTTCCCAGCAAGACTCCCCTGCAGGTTTCTGGTGGCCTCGTAACGCTCCACCAAGTCGACCATCTCCAGGGCACATACCGGAGACGCCTGGCCGACCCAGTGCTGGAGGGGATAAGGCAGGGCCCTCCAAAAGATGTCAGCCAGAAGACGGTCCAGCATAGCAGCCGGACTTAGAACCTCAGGCTGCAGCCACTTTTGCAACCTGTGCAGCAACTCATAATACTGCGGCCTGGCGGGTTCAGCCGTTTTAAAGTCCCACTGGTGGACCCGCTGAGCCCGGACTAACACGTTCACCCCCAGTCTGGCCAGGATCTCCCCCTTCACCGTAGGGTAATCAGCAGCCTGGTCATCTGCCAAATCAGAGAAAACCTGCTGGGGTCCGGATGCCAGGAACGGAGCAACCACTTTAGCCCACTGGTCACGGGGTAGCTTCTCCCTCACGGCTACTTTCTCAAAGACCGCCAGATACGTCTCAACGTCGTCCGAGGGGGTCATTTTTGGGATCGCCGCACGGACCGCTTCCGGGCATCATGGACATGGTGGGACGCTCCTGCAGCTTGTAAAGCCATCACCTGCTGAAGTAGTAGCTGGTTGGTCTCCTGCTGCTGCTTGTTGGCCTCCTGCTGCTGCAAGTTAGCCTCCACAAGGGCTTTTACAACCGCCTCCATTGTGTCAGGGAACACAGGCTGCAACTTTGCCGGCCTAATATAGGACATCCAGTCGTGCCCAGCAGAAACAAAAATTTTCGGCGTTCACGCCAGCCTCACTGCGCATGCCCGCATACGACACCAAATGTGGGGAGTCGCTCTGGTAGATAGCGGTGCGGGTGCAGTACCGAGGCAAAACAAGGAGTCCAGAACGTGCAATCAACAGTGTTTTATTCACACTTGCACAAAAATAAACGACAAACAGTCTCTTGGTGTTAATTCACACACATCAGAAGCATTAAGGCAAAACAAAACAGTCCCGTACAGGTTTCAGTCACCTGGGAGGTTTTAGGTGCAGGTTCGCACCTGGCTGTCAGTCCAGCCGCAAGACTGTCGACGTCAGGTTTTCCAGGTCGTCTGCACTCCTCCTTGTTGGGCTCTGGCTTCCAGCCCAGGGAACTCCACATAGCACAGAATGGATCAGAACTCCCAAACTCAAATGACTCCACAGCCTAACAGCAGCTCCAGGACAATCACCACACACACACACCCAGCTGCTGGCTGTGTTATAAAGGCCCGGGAAAACCTGGCCTGGACCGTGGGGAGTAGGCACCCACCCAACTCTTTGCCTTCTCCCAGTAAGAGCCGGCCCGGATTGGCTTTGCAGCCAAACTAAATAGCAATGTGTCAAAACAGCACTAGCTGCTGCTGACACGCAAGAAAACCCAGCTCTTACCTCACCGAGGCCAGGAACCTCGGTGACACGTACCTGCCATCGACCACGGTACCTTGCACCTTACCACACCACCAAGCTATGTGCCTATTAGAGAGTGTAACCACCAAGTTGTGTGCCCATTAGAGACTGAAACCTCCAAGCTGTGTTTCCTTTCTTATAACTGCCAAGCGGTGTGCCTATTAGAGACTGTAACCACCAAGCTGTATGCCTATTAGAGACTGTTACCACCAAGCTGTATGCCTATTAGAGACTGTTACCACCAAGCTGTGTGCCCATTAGAGACTGTAACCTCCAAGTTGTGGGACTATTAGAGGCTGTAACCACCGAGTTTTGTGCCATTACTGAGATTTTAATCACAGTATTGACAGTAACCTCCAAGCCACGTGTCATTGACTGAAACCATTCCGCTTGTGTCCCCAGCCAGACTAAAGTTCTGTTCCTTTGAATTGTAATATGCATATTTCTTTTACTGAACTATCCTGAAATACATCGAACCACGAGGGTTCCAGCAACACAGGACCTCTTTGGTTATTGTCAGCTCTGATCTTCAGTTTGGTTCACAGAAAGCAGGAGCAGAATTTCCCTCAATGGTGTAATTTTCTATGAAAAGCAAA
This sequence comes from Bufotes viridis, assembly GCA_033119425.1. Classification (NCBI taxonomy): domain Eukaryota; kingdom Metazoa; phylum Chordata; class Amphibia; order Anura; family Bufonidae; genus Bufotes; species Bufotes viridis. Next base: position 556,304,558 of record CM065590.1, on the reverse strand, counting down.
AACTTTCAGCCATTCACCTTTTTTCTCTTAATAGGTTTTCCTGGCCATAGCAATTCCTATATGCATACACTGTGATGGCAACTGTAGCACAAGTTTGGATTAACCATATGCATATACAGTAGCAGCCACAGCAAGGTCTGAAAGTTAGATCGGTCTGAGCAGTTTACTCCCTGTGGGGATGGAAAGTAGAGCCTGTACCCTCTTACCATACAGGTCCACAGTCTTTCATGATCAAGTTGTGTAAGGCTACTTTCACACCAGCGCTAGCTACAATCCGGTAGGCTGTTCTGATAGGCAAGCAGAGGATCGGCCGGACACAAACCGCAGCATGCATGCATTATACTAAATGGGGCCGACTGATATTCCATCCGCATTCGGCAATACCAAAAGCGATGATTTCCGGCAGGCTGTTCTCTGCCGTAACAGCCTGGTGGAATTCACACCACTGGTGTGAAATTAGCCTTACTCAGATGATGTTTTGGCACAGGGTAAAATTTTGAAAAAAGGGAAAATGATAAAGTCTAAAGTATAATAACTTGGAGCGTTTTTTTGAAGGGGTTGTCCAATGGGGGAACCGTTCCAGTTCCCTCACTGGACAGTTTATTTATTATACTTACTTATATGGCGCTGACATATTTCATAGCACTTTACAGACATTAGCATCACTCGCTGTCCCCAATGGGGCTCACAATCTAAGTTCCCTATCAGTATGTGGGAGGAAACCGGAGAACCCAGAGGAAACCCACATAAACACAGGGAGAACATACAAACTCCATGCAGATGTTTTCCTTGTTTGGATTCAAACCCAGGACCCCAGTGCTGCAAGGAAACAGTGCTGATCACTGACCTTTACTGAATCCCCACTGGTCTGTGTTTCTTGGTCCCATCCGGACTCATAGGCAGTGTCAGGAGATGCCTTCTTGGCCAATCATTGGGTGAAGCAGGGACCAACCTTAGCCAGTGATTGCTGAGCAGTAGAGATGAGCAAATAAATTTCAACTGATTTATCTCATTAGCCAGACTTCTTAACCTGTGGGGGGCTGTTCTCACAGGTGATGAAGCACCCACCTTCCGTATGACTGACATGGCTCGCCATCCCACCCAGTCCTGTCAATCTCCTGCCTGTGGCCAAGCTTACCTTCATCTTCAGGAGTAGTGTTGAGCGAACAGTTCGAGAATAGTTCGGGTTCGTACCGAATTTTGGGGTGTCCGGGACCCGGACCCGAACCCGGACATTTTCAAAAAAGTTCGGGTTCGGGTTCGGTGTTCGTCGATTACTTCCCGCTTTCTGAAGGGCTGCACAGCAGCCAATCAGCTAGCGTTTTACTTCTTGCCCTAAGAGCCCATCACAGCCATGCCTACTAATGGCATGGCTGTGATTGGCCAAGTGCAGCATGTGACCCAGCCTCTATTTAAGCTGGAGTCACGTAGCGCCGCACGTCACACTGCTCTGATTAGTGTAGGGAGAGGACGCAGCTTCTGTCAGGGCGAGATTAGGCAGGTTAAAGTCAGCAACAGCACCTAATGAACGGATCAATTTACAGCTGAGAATCATTGAACTTCTGCTAGTTACTTGCTCGCTGGTTTTTAGGCTGCACAGAGCGTTTTTCTGTCACTTATTTTCTGGGTTGATCGGCGGCCATTTTGTGACTTGTGGTGCGCCAGAAGAAGCTGCCACCAAGTCCATCAATCCATCAATACTAGTTTTTTTTTTTGCTATATCCTACATCAGGGGCTTGGCTGTGCTAATTGTCACCCCTAGAAACTCAGGAAAGAAATTTCTATATTTTATTAAGGGGTTAAATACAATTGCCCAAATACCAATCCCCTAAATCTGGTGTTCCAGCTTTGGCTAGACAAGTATAATACTGTCTGCTGTCTGGCAAAGGATAGATTATTTTCTGGGGTTAAATTCAATTGCCAAAATAGCAATACCATAAATCAGTGGTTTCAGCTGTGGCTGGCAAAATAGAATAGTGTCCGAGGTAACGCACACACGTACAGACGCACGTACACGATTCTTGAATAGTTGTATTATCGCGATAATAAAACTAACAGTGTAAAGTTGACTGTATTGCTCTAAGTTATATTCGCGCACGAATGTAACTTCTATTACAGCACACCAATACTAAAACTGACTAAGAGACAGCTTTAAGTTCTATTCGAACGCGATTGCAACTTTGGAACTTAAAGTGGTGTACGATTTTAAAAGTTGAGTACTAAAAGTTGGAATCGCAATGCGATTCTTATGTATTCTTAATCGCATTGCGATTACAACTTTGCGCTACCGATCACCATGGGAACGCCTCCTCCAGTAGAATGTACTGTCGGATGTGAGAATTAGTTGAAATCGCAATGCGATTATTATATATCTGCTTAATCGCATTGCCGTTTCAACTTAGCATTGCTAATAATTCCATCCATATTCGCTAACTTACTGACTCAGTAAGTTAACGATATGGATGGAATTATTTAGCAATGCTAAGTTGAAACGGCAATGCGATTAAGCAAATATATAAGAATCGCATTGCGATTTCAACTTAATTCTCAGATCCGACAGTACATTCTACTGGAGGAGGCGTTCCCATGGTGATCGTTAGCTCAAAGTTGTAATCGCAATGCGTTTATTGCGGTATATTATCCCTCTGGGTGTCTTTTACAGCCTTTTTAGTGCCCAAAAGTTCGGGTCCCCATTGACTTCTATGGGGTTCGGGTTCGGGATGAAGTTCGGGTTGAGTTCGGATCACGAACCCGGACATTTTCCGGAAGTTCGGCCGAACCTCTCGAACCCGAACATCCAGGTGTTCGCTCATCTCTATTCAGGAGCAGCTACTGAGCAAACGCTGGTACCGGAGGATTTTTTTTCTTAGGAACGCCAGACAGGTATCATTTTAATCAGCAGGATGAACCTTATCAGGCAACATGTCTAGTTATGTAATAAGGTTGACCCTGCCGGAAGGTGCTTTTTAAGTGTGTCATGTATGATATGGACCTTTATGTGGACCAAATATTAGAAACTAGGGTTGAGCGAACCCGAACTTTAGGGTTTTTGGTACCCGGACCCGAACCTGGACATTTCCGTAAAAGTTTGGGTTTGCAGTTCGGTGTTCGCCGATTTCTTGGCGCTTTTTGAAAGGCTGCAGGGCAGCCAATCAACAAGCGTTTCACTAGTCTGCCCTTAGAAGCCATCACAGCCATGCCTACTAATAGCATGGCTGTGATTGGCCAAGAGCAGCATGTGACCCAGCCTCTATATAAGCTGGAGTCCCGTTGCGCCGCACGTCACTCTGCTCATCTCAGTGTAGGGATAGGATGATGCTGCTGCTGTGAGGGAGAGATTAGGGAAGAATTCTGTTGAACTTGGTGGTGTGTTCGATCTTCAAACTACTGCGATTATTGAGGGTGCTATGCTACATTTTTGTACCCAGCCCTGAGCCCAGTGACACTGAAAAATAAGTTTTAATCCATCTGCTAGTATGGTCGGCGTCAGCGGCCATTTTTGCAAGTGCAGTGCCCTTGCAACTGCATGTTAACTGCATGTGTGCGAGGGACACTACTTTAATTCTGTTCTGGTAGCACAGTGGAGGACAAATTCCCTTTTTTGGCCGTTCAAGTACCCCTGCAGCCTGCAGTGCATACCTGGCAGTGAAAATTATTCAATTACATCAGTCACATTCTAACTTGTGCTGATTACTGGGTGGCCATCCTGCTAGATCCCCATTACAAGGACAACATCCCGACAACATCAAGCACATTGCCGGTGTCCGTGTTTTGCGGATCCGCAAAACACATACAGACGTCTGAATGAGCCTTACAGGGGGTGATTAGTGACAGGGGGGTGACATGGGGTGATCAGGGGTTAATCAGAGGTTAATCGGGGGTTAATCAGGTGTTAATCAGTGACGGGGGGGTGATTGGTGCACTTACTTTAGCTGCCTGTGTCCTCTGGTGGTCCCAAGCAAAAGGGACCACCAGAAGAGCAGGCAGCAGGCATATCAGACGCTGTTTACAAATCAGCATCTGATATGCGATTTTTTCTGACATCTACAGCCTGCCAGCGCATGATCGGCGCTGGCAGGCTGTAGTAAAAGTTCCTCCGGACGCGAGATGACGCACCGGTGCGTCAATGAGGAATAACCTGGCCGCCCGCAGGACGCATCCCTGCGTTAGGCGGTCAGGTAGTGGTTAAAAAACAAAAAAAAACAGTGTTGGCTACTTCCTCCACGTCCACCCTCGCTTCCACCGACACCGCCACAGTCACCGCCTCCTCAACCTCCTGCCTTTTGCAGCCCTCTAGCCCTTTCCATGACATTTTTAGAGCAATTTTAGTGCCCAAAAGTTCGGTTGCCCATTAACTTCAATGGGGTTCGGGTCAAGTTCGGGTCCCAAACTCAAACTTTTTTGCGAAGTTCGGCCCAACCCGGCGAGCCCGAACTTCCAGGTGTTCGCTCAACTCTATTAGAAACTAGGATTCCCAGCAAGTGATTTAATTCTCAGCTTGTGTAAAAAGGTCCCTTATTCTAATGAGGATTAGCTTGATGATTCATAAACTGAGTTGATGTTACTCTCACATTGAGGACTGGATACTTTGTATTTGATGTTCAATGGCATGGCTCTGGCACATAAGGTGTTGGTTTGTTTCAGAGTATACAATGAAGAACACCAAGCTCCAGAGTTAAATGTGTTGCATTGTTTAAACAAAGCATGAATCACAGGGCGATGACCACAATTACAGGATAACGGTGCCCAAAGCATAATGAAAATCCATGTAGGTGAAAAACACAAACAGCAAAGCAGACCAAAAAGAGAAACAGTGTCGCCCTAGGTGATGCATTACAATAAATACTGCTGTCACACCGTCTCTCACACCATAGTTTCTGTAGGGCTCGTACTATTATATAAGCTATACTTTGTAATGTTGTTAAATGTAACTTTATGCCTGCACTTGTTTGGCTAAAGGCTCATCCACACAAACATATTCTCTTTCCGTGTCCATTCCTTTTTTTGCGGCCCGTATGCGGAATCATTCACTTCAATGGGTCTGCAAAAAACTGAAATGACTCCGTGTTCATTCCATTTCCACATGGCCGTTCCGCTAAAAAGATAGAACATGTCCTATTCTTGTCCTTTGTGCGGACAAAGATAGGCATTGTTACAATGGATCCGCCAAAAAACGTATACAATACGATCCTTGTTTTGCGGACTGCAAAATGCAAAATACATACGGTCGTGTGCATGAGCCCTTAGGACCAGTTCACATCAATGTTTAGCTTTCCGTTCTTCTGCCCAACTGATGCTCAAAATAACAAATCAATTTTTCGTTCTTTTTGTTCTTCTGGCAGAAACATAGAAACATAGAATGTGTCGGCAGATAAGAACCATTTGGCCCATCTAGTCTGCCCAATATGCTGAATACTATGAATAGCCCCAGGCCCTATCTTATATGAAGGATGGCCTTATGCCTATCCCATGCATGCTTAACCGCTTACCGACCGCCTAACGCACGGATGCGTCCAGGCGGCAGGTTTGTTCCTCCTGGACGCATCCGCGCGTCATCTCGCGAGAGGCGAGATTTGCTGTGAACGCGGACGCGCGCGCGCGTTCACAGCAGAGCACAGCTCGGCAGTGATACTACAGCCTGCCAGCGATGATCAATCGCTGGCAGGCTGTAGATGTAAAATAAATGAAATCAAAGAGGTATATCAGACGCTGTTTTGTGAACAACGTCTGATATAGCTGCTACCTGGTCCTCTGGTGGTCCCATTTGCTGGGATCGACCACCAGAGGACCAGGTAGCTATGTAAAGTTGCACCAAACACTACACTAACCCCCCCCCACCCCCCCTCACTTATTAACCCCTTGTTAACCCCTGATCACCCCATATAGACTCCCTAATCACCCCCCTGTCACTGATCACCCCCCTCCATTCACATGTCCATATGTGTTTTGCGGATCCGTGGATCCACGGATCCACAGATCCGTGTCGCGGATACGCAAAACACGGACACCGTCAATGTGCTTTCCGCATTTTGCAGATCCGCACATTGCCAGAACTATATAGAAAATGCTTTTTCTTGTCCGCAATTGCGGACAATAAAAGGACATGTTCTATATTTTTGCGGAACGGAAATGCAGACCCGTAAGTGCGGATCCGCAATTCCGGATCCGAGCGGGACAAAGTCTGTCCCCATAGAAATGAATGGGTCCGCAATTCCGTTCCGCAAACAGAATTGCAGACGTGTGAATGGGGCATAAGGGTCCCTTATCACCGCCAGTTAGTTAGCTACTTGTTAGGTAGCTAGCGCCCAGCCCACCGCACCGCAGTCACTGATTTTGGCAGAGATTTTTTCATCCACATTGATCGATGCGAATGAGGAAATCTGTGCCGTTCATTTTTTTTCTTTTTTCAGCCCAGAGGCTGAACGGAAAAAAAAAATCTCATTACCCGTATGGTCAATATACGGAGAATCGCAGAAACTCCTAATGCTGGCCATACGTGTAATGATTGCGGAGACCCTCAAATGCCAGGGCAGTACAAACACCTTACATGTGACCCCATTTTAGAAAGAAGACACCCCAAGGTATTCCGTGAGGGGTATGGTGAGTTCATGTAAAATTTTATTTTTTCTCACAAGTTAGTGGAATATGAGACTTTGTAAAAAAAAAATATATATATATCAATTTCCTCTAACTTGTGCCAAAATTATTTTTTTCTGTGAACTCGCCATGCCCCTCACGGAATACCTTGGGGTGTCTTATTTCCAAAATAGGGTCACAAGTGGGGTATTTATACTGCCCTGGCATTTTAGGGGTCCTAAAGCGTGAGAATCCAAAATGTCCTGTGAAATCCTAAAGGTACTCATTGGTTTTAGGGCCCCTTTGCGCATCTTGGCTGCAAAAAAGTGTCACAAATGTGGTATCGCCGTACTCAGGAGAAGTAGGGCAATGTGTTTTGGGGTGTATTTTTATATATACCCATACTTTGTGTGAGAAATATCGCTGTAAACGACAACTTTTTAAATTTTTTTATACAAAGTTGTCAATTTACAGAGATATTTCTCTCACCCAACATGGGTATATGTAAAAATACACCCCAAAACACATTGCCCTACTTCTCCTGAGTACGGCGATACCACATGAGTGACACTTTTTTGCAGTACCACAAAGGGGCCCAAATTCCAACGAGTACCTTTAGGTTTTACATGGCTGCTCACAATTTAGCCCCACCCAAAATGCCAGGGCAGTACAAACACCCCACAAATGACCCCATTTTGGAAAGAAGACACCCCAAGGTATTTGCTGAGGGGCATAGTGAGTCCATGAAAAATTGAACTTTTTGTCAAAAGTTAGCGGAAAGGGAGACTTTATGAGAAAAAACAATAAAAAATCAATTTCCGCTAACTTGTGCCAAAAAAAAAACCTCTATGAACTCGCCATGCCCCTCACGGAATACCTTGGGGTGTCTTCTTTCCAAAATGGGGTCACATGTGGGGTATTTATACTGCCCTGGCATTTTAGGGGCCCTAAAGCGTGAGAAGAAGTCTGGAATTCAAATGTGTAAAAATGCCCTGTGAAATCCTAAAGGTACTCATTGGAATTTGGGCCCCTTTGCGCATCTTGGCTGCAAAAAAGTGTCACACATGTGGTATTGCCGTACTCAGGAGAAGTAGGGCAATGAGTTGTGGGGTGTATTTTTACATATAACCATGCTGGGTGTGAGAAATATCTCTGTAAACGACAACTTTTTAAAAAAATTTATACAAAGTTGTCAGTTTACAGAGATATTTCTCTCACCCAACATGAATATACCCCAAAACACATTGCCCTACTTCTCCTGAGTACGGCGATACCACATGAGTGACACTTTTTTGCAGCCTGGGTGCGCAAAGGGGCCCAAATTCCAACGAGTACCTTTAGCATTTACATGGCTGCTCACAATTTAGCTCCGCCCAAAATGCCAGAACAGTAAACACACCCCACAAATGACCCCATTTCAGAAAGTAGACTCCACAAGGTATTCACTGAGGGGCATAGCGAGTCCGTGGGAGATTTTATTTTTTTTTGCCAGAAGTTAGCAGAAATGGAAACTTTATTATTTTATTTTTTTCCTCAGAAAGTGTCATTTTCCGCTAACTTGTGAAAAAAAATGAAATGATACATGAACTCACCATGCCCCTCCGCGAATACTTTGGGGTGTCTTCTTTCTAAAATAGTGTCATTTGGGGGGTATTTATACTTTCCTGGCATTCTAGCACCTGAAGAAACATGACAGGTGCTCAGAAAGTCAGAGCTGCTTCAAAATGCGGAAATTTACTTTTTTGCACCATAGTTTGTAAACGCTATAACTTTTACCCAAACCAATAAATATACACTTATTGGATTTTTTTTTATCAAAGACATGTAGAACAATAAATTTAGAGAAAAATTTATATAGAAATGTAGTTTAAAAAAAAAAAAATACAACAGAAAGAGAAAAATGTCATTTTTTTGCAAAAATTTCGGTCATTTTTGATTAATAGCAAAAAAAGTTAAAATGTCAGCAGCAATGAAATACCACCAAATGAAAGCTGTATTAGTGAGAAGAAAAGGAGGTAAAATTCATTTGGGTGGTAAGTTGCATGACCGAGCAATAAACGGTGAAAGTAGTGTAGTGCAGAATTGTAAAAAGTGGTCAGGTCATTAAGGGTGTTTAAGCTAGGGGGGCTGAAGTGGTTAAACTCCTTCACTGTATTTGCAGCTACCACTTCTGCAGGAAGGCTATTCCATGCGTCCACTACTCTCTCAGTAAAGTAATACTTCCTGATATTACTTTTAAACCTTTGCCCCTCTAATTTAAAGAGGACGTTTCACCTATTTAAAAACTAAAAACTAACTATATCTGTGGGCAGAGCGGCGCCCAGGGGTCCCCCTGCACTTACTAGTATGTCTGGGCGCCGCTCCGTTCGCCCGGTATAGGCTCCGGTGTCCGAGCTCCCTCTGTTGTATGGGGCGGGGACTTTGTATCAGGCGTGTCCCTTGCTGCAGAGCTGGCCAATCACAGCGCACAGCTCATAGCCAGGCTTGTAAAAAGTGAAAAAAGGTAAAAACAAAAAAACACATTTATGACTATAATAAAAAATAAAAAAAATACCAAACAGTGAACGTCATAAAAAAAAACCCAAAAAACAATGATAAAATTGAAATTTTGCCCACCTCACTTCCCAAAAAAGTTAATAAAAGTGATCAAAAAAGTTGTATCTACACCCAAATGGTACTAATCAAACCAATACCTCGTCCCGCAAAAAATGATACCTTACCTAAGAAAATCGCCCAAAAAATAAAAAATTATGGCTCTCAGGCTATGCAGACACTAAAACATGATTTTTTTTTTGTTTCAAAAATATGATTGTGTAAAACCTAAATAAATAAATAAAACATATATACATATTATGTATCACCACGTCCGTAAGAACCTGAACTATAAAAATAACACATGACCTAACCCCTCAGGTGAACACCGCAAAAAAATAAAAAATCTTGTGGGGGGTCTCAGCTCTCTAGAACGTACCTTTCCTGGGATATTCCAAAAAATTGACCTGCATTAGCCAATACAAGCCTGCAAGTCTTTCTCTTCATATCCCAACTGCCGTACACACGGTCACATGTCCCTTATCAGCGAATAGAAGCTCGCAGGCCCTTAGTCTCCACACAGTTTTACTTCAGGTTTCCATAACAACCCAGCCATTTTTCTTCACTGCTATAGGTCAGCTTTAGGCTAGGGCTACACGACGACATGCATCGCACGACAATAAGTCGCACGACACATAGGGCACAACTACACTGCACCATGTGTCGCGCGACATTGATGTTGCACCATCATTATAATGATAAACTACAGTGTTGCACTGCGACATGTGACATGCTGCGACTGTGACGCAACAGTCATAGAAAAATCCATCTTGTCGTGTCTCAGTTGCAGTGTGTCACATGTCGCAGTGCGACACCATAGCCTATTATTATAAAAATGGTTGAGACAAAATATCACGCGACAAATGTCGTTGTGTAGCCCTAGAATTAAAGGGGCAGGGTGCTGTGGAGGTCACTGTTAAAGGGGCGTACACTGAGGAGGTCACTGTTAAGGGGGCAGGGGCCACTATTAAAGAGGCAACTGCTGTGGAAGTCACTGTTAAGGCAGCAGGGTACTGTGAGGTCACTGTTTAGGCAGCGGTGTACTGTGGAGGCCACTGTTAAAGGGGCGGGCTGCTGTGAAGGTCAAAGTTAAGGGGATGGGCTGCTGTGGATGTCCCATTTTAAAGTGGTGGGGCACTGTGGGGGGTTAGTGTTAAGGGGTGGGGGACTGTTGAGTTCACTGTTAAAGGGGCGGGTGCTGTAGAGGTCACTGTTATGAGGGATACTGTCAATATCTTTTAACAACACACACAAACATTAAAAAGAAATAGATAAAATATACCAGTGGGAAGCCCGGTCCTTCTGCTAGTATACTATATATGGGGGCACTGGCTGCATATATATACTATATACATTACAGGGATCATGCTGTAGATAGGGTCAGTAAAGTAAAAGCATCAGAGAGAAAGCAGCACAGGTTACAATAGCAGATAGACTATTAAAACAAATGTAATTGCAGGACTAACCAGGTCTCTGGTTAGCTGTATGTGAGAGGATGCACACTGCTCTAGGATAGTGGGGGATGTTATCTGCATTCTGATTGGTCTTGTCTGTCTCTGGTTAGCTGTATGTGAGAGGATACACACTGCTCTGGGGTAGTGGTGGAGGTTATCTGCATTCTGATTGGTCTTGTCTGTCTCTGCTTAGCTGTATGTGAGAGGATACACACTGCTCTAGGATAGTGGGGGATGTTATCTGCATTCTGATTGGTCTTGTCTGTCTCTGGTTAGCTGTATGTGAGAGGATACACACTGCTCTGGGGTAGTGGTGGAGGTTATCTGCATTCTGATTGGTCTTGTCTGTCTCTGGTTAGCTGTATGTGAGAGGATGCACACTGCTCTGGGGTAGTGGGGAAGGTTATCTGCATTCTGATTGGTCTTGTCTGTCTCTGGTTAGCTGTATGTGAGAGGATACACACTGCTTTGGGGTAGTGGTGGAGGTTATCTGCATTCTGATTGGTCTTGTCTGTCTCTGGTTAGCTGTATGTGAGAGGATACACACTGCTCTGGGGTAGTGGCGAAGTTATCTGCATGTCTGTTACTTCATGTGAGGAGAGCAAGGGCTTATGGGAAGTGAGGGAAATACAGGATGGCCTCAAGGACATGGCAAAGGTAGTGCAGCAGAGCAGAGGCCATCTTAGGAATATGCTGAAATAGAGGCACAGAGAAATAGGGTTGCTAAGGGCTGAATACAGACATCAGAAAGATAAAATTAACTGAAAAATAAAGCTTCATGAATAACTTTCCTTCAGCATCACATATGTTAGGAATTTCATTTTTGGTGTTACACTTTTTTGGCAGTTACACTTTAAACCACACCCATGCCCAACAAGCCCCTTTTTTTCCAAATTATGCCTCTTATCTAGAAATGTTCAAAAATGTCTAAACCATATATATCTAGCACAAGGCATGTATACTAATATTTTGGTGCAAATTGAGCCAGAATTCTGCACATTTAGCTCAGAACTTCCACCCCAGTGTACTATACCAGAGAGACCTTCATCCAGAAGCTCCATCAATTAGGTAGTTTGGCTACAATGAGGGTCTTTCTCTCTGGAGATCGAGCACATCTGCTCATTTTACTGAAAGCATTGATTTCAATTGATTCCAATGGACACATAATTGGGATTTCCCATGCGGTGACAGTGCAGTGGAATTGAACACCTGAGGTCGGGACAATGTGTGATCAGCTCATCTATAGGTTATCCTTCCAAAGGACCTTTTACATCTCTGAACGTGCGCTGATCTATGATATACAAGTCCCCCATTCGGTTTGCATATGGTTGGCAGCACATCCCCTCACCAAATTTTTGGATCCACATGAGAGATTTAACAACCCTTGTCCAGCAAATTTACGTGGGTTAAATTTGGGAATGAGCTATTAACAAGCTCTGCCTCTGATGCCACCAGATTTAAGGCAGCTATCCTATACGTCAATTTTCATCCCTTTAAATAAGCCTTGAGACATTCAATTTTCATCCCTTTAAATAAGCCTTGAGACATGACTCTGATATTAAATAAGCCAGCACCTCATCTGCAGACAGCTGTTTCAGGGTGATTGCCCCTCATCTGTACAGAGCAGAGAGTAATGAAAGAACTGGGTGAGAGGCCTAGGTAAGGATTTGAGGGCTACTATATCTCTTTATGCAGAGAACCTTAATTGACGTGAGGAGGATTATAGGCCATACATGAGGAGCATGCAGGGCCTATAGGCCTCCTCATGCCGATTAAGGCGCTCTCCATAAGGAGATATAGACAGCTGTTTCAGGGTGATTGCCCCTCATCTGTACAGAGCAGAGAGTAATGAAAGAACTGGGTGAGAGGCCTAGGTAAGGATTTGAGGGCTACTATATCTCTTTATGCAGAGAACCTTAATTGACGTGAGGAGGATTATAGGCCATACATGAGGAGCATGCAGGGCCTATAGGCCTCCTCATGCCGATTAGGCACTCTCCATAAGGAGATATAGTACCCACCAAAGTACTGGGAATAATAATTCGTATAAAATGTTTTTCCAAAAACCTGACTTGATCATATACTTGCGTAAAAGGGCCCTAAGAGAAAGCAATTCTATGGGTATGTCTGAACGGGAGAGGCACGCTGTGAATTAGTGTTTTACAGCAGTAGCAAAGTAAATTAGATTTAACGGCGTTGATCAGCGTAGTATATTGATGACTTATTCTCAGGATAGGTCATCAATATAAGATCGGCCCATTCTTTAGGCTACTTTCACATATGCATTTATGCTGTCCAGTTTTGAGATCCAGCACGGCACAGCAAAACCCATTTGTTTAAAAATTACAACCATCTGCATCCGTACAGAATGGATTCAGTTGTATTATTGAAGAAAGGGATTTATGGCACAAACTACAAGATCTAAAGAGTCTTCTATCCAAGTCTCTGAAATAACATCAATTTAGAGACCATACAATTTTCACACCCCTTTTCTGTAAAATAATTAAGAACTCATTCTCGAGATTTTTGATATTTTGTTGTTTTTTCAAATGTCCATTCATTACACTAAGTCTCTATAACAAAAAGGAAAAAGTCTGGTACCGTGTTAGCCAATGGAAAACGAGTCTACTGCTCTCATTAAGAGAAACAAAATAAGACTATTGCAGGTTTGATACCTTTTAAAGGCTAACAAAAATAGAAGTAATGATGTTACATAGCGAGCTTTCGAGAGATCACCAGTCCCTTCATCAGGCGCACTACAAGAATATATGAAGAAACAGGAATATATATACAATAAGAACAGAGACATGGGGGAATGAATGGACATTTGAAAAAGAACAGAACAATATGGCACACTACAAGATCTAAAGAGTCTTCTATAGACATAGTCGGGGCTCCAGGTCTCTGAGATAACATCTCTTTAGAGACCATAAAACTTTCACACCCCTTATCTGTAAGATAATTAAAGGACTCTCAAGATTCTCAAGATCTTTGATATTCTGTTGTTCTGTTCTTTTTCAAATGTCCATTCATTCCCCCATGTCTCTGTTCTTATTGTATATATATTGCTGTTTCTTCATATATTCTTGTGGTAGACCTGATGAAGGGACTGGTGATGTCTCGAAAGCTCGCTATGTAACATCATTACTTCTATTTTTGTTAGCCATTAAAAGTATCAGAGCTGCAATACTCTTATTTTGTTTCTCTTAATGAGAGCAGTAATCATGTCTCTATTATTATAGTATATATATATATATATATATATATATATTATGTATAAAATTTGGCAGCACTCGCTTTTTCAGGTTCAAGGTGCACGCGTCCCACCCTTGATATCGGGTATATACTGCAACGACTTTATTCACACATGTGACACAGATCTGTGTCACATTTGTGAATAAAGTTGTTGCCGTTTTTTCACAAGAAGAGTGCTTGATTTTCTGTGGATGTATATATACATATATTGTATACATATTGCTGTTTCTTCATACATTCTTGTGGTATGCCTGATGAAGGGACTAAGTGTCCCGAAAGCTCGTTATGTAACATCATTGCTTTTTGTTAGCCATTAAAGGTATCAGACCTGCAATACTCTTATTTTGTTTCTCTTAATGACAGCACTAGAATTCTACTGTCTGACACAGTACCAGACTTTTTTTCTTTTGTAAGTAGGTATTAAACGGTCATAACTCCCTTGTGGGAGCACTAAAGGGCCAACAACACTGTAAGGGAGAATTAACTACTGTGTGGGGGCACTAAGGGGGAATAACTACTGTGTAGGAGCACTAAGGGGCAGCATTATTGTAAGGGGGGCACTGAGTCGCAGGAGGAGGGTTGCAGTGTATTTTTTTTTTTTTTTTTGGGGGTTTCAATTGTTACACCCTTCGTCATACCCTATTAAATGTAAGTTTTTTTTATCAAGTTTTCTTAGATATCTATTAATTTCATTGCCCACCACAACATTAAAGAAATACGGATCGGTCATTAACGTTATTAAATGCTGCTGAGCTGTGTTTTTCTCATGTAGCAACGAAAGAGTTAAACCCCAGCTCTTCCTTTAGCCCACATATAACCTTACCAGTGGGACAATGGGTGAACCTGGCCTGCCAGCAGCTCATAGTGATCAGCTGTCTCTAAGGGACATCAGCATAAGATGAATGGGGACAGGCGGTTGACAAAAGGGACATTGTTTCCATCAGTTGATGAAAATCATCATAAAGCTTCGCTGTGAAACTTTATCCTACAGGTCCAGGATGGGAACCCTACTACTTACCCCTAGTCTGGGAACATGTAATATGATAAAAGGAGGACAGACTGCTTCATAGGCAAGACAGCCTGGTGATGCCGCCAAGTTTAACTTTCCAACCACGTCTGCTGGAATTCCGTTCTAAGCGTCTACTACTCTTTCAGTAAGATAATATTTAATGATACTGTTGTCGTCGCCCCCCCCCCCCCCCCAACTAATTTCAGATTGTGTCCCTGGTTATAATGTTCAGCTTCTTAAAAACAATGCTTTCCTCCTGACTTAATATAAGATCTGCAGTAATGCACACCATTATTTTAACCATATCAGTACAAAGAAGCTGCTCTCAAGTGTCATTTTCATTCTTTTAAGCCTCTTTACTCACCTCTCTGCAGTTCTGGTCTCGTCACTTTCTATGGGAGGGCAGCAGCTCTTAATATGTGACAGTTGAGCACCTGCATCTTCCAGGAGTGCACTGCAGTCTGCTCTTGTTAATCCCTTCCTCACCTGCATAGAAAATAGTCCCTAACACACACAACCCCAGCGATTCCACTAATAAATAGCACCATGGTATGTAACGCCCCCTCAATTTCCTCCTCTGCTGTTTAGAGAGAGATGTAGCGATATATTTCTTTGAATTTAGAAGTAGAGCTGCTTCACTACGAGATCACTAGGATCACTAGATCACTAAGGAAAGGAACAGGGAAGCTACTGAATATGTGTGTCCACCTTTGAATAAAGAAGGTAAACCAGAATTTCAGCCACAGGAGAAACAGCAGGGGGCGCTACCAGGGAGGAAAATGTAATGTCCATAAAAAACTGAGCAATATTTTTTTTTCACTGTTCTTATTAACAGTTTCAATAAGCGTCAAAGAGGACTCCACATCCCACATACAGACTCACTCTTCATGTATTACTATATCTCACTCTAATCCAGACTGATGGTGCAATAATATACAATGGCCACTGTGAGGTGCCGTCCTTTAACAGTCTCTCTCTTATATGACTAGGGACCTTAGGCCTTTACACCTAGGCAAAATGCTGTGAAGTCCATAAGCCAAAATTTGTGTGTTCAGTAAGCAGTTCATCCAGTACTGAAAGGTTACAAGGTAGTTCCAGCTTCATTGAGAATACATATTAAAAACATTGCAGGGCATAGCGCTTTGCCATTATCCATCAATGCGTTTCAACTGTTACTCATGACTGAGTAAGACTGTGTGTTACCTTCACAGGCAATAGTCCTTTACCTTCAAGTGAGTAGCTTTCTGTACTCTCAAAACAGACGGATTCTCTTGGGCCCCAATTTCATGTCTGTATTTCCACACAAGACTCAGGTTCCTGCAGGTAACTGCTCAGACTCCATCACTACGCTGACTCACAGGGAGGAGACCAGGCCCAGAGGTTGGGCCACTCCTGCCTAGAGATTCTTACAAAGCAATGGGTTAGGCTTTAATGTACCAGCCAGAAATTCAGATAACATAGAAATAACACAGTTTTACCTAACCTCACAGCGGAAAATATATCAAATATCAAACTGCATTGTTATACACGACAATAGGACATTTCTCATCTTTAGTGGTGGCCTCTGGGTCACTGGAGAAATGAAATTAATTCTTTCTTGACGCGTTTTACTATTGTTGTGGCTGGCCTATTATGTTTTACCAATGTCTTATCAAAGTCTGTTGGTGTCAGGGCGATTTGGCCATAGACCCTACAGGGAAATTTCCCTGTGGGCCGATGCCTAGGAGGGCCACCAAAGCTATCCTCACAGCTGCAAGCTGGGTACATAATGATCTGATTCTCTCCTACTCACCTGGTCAGCAGCCCTCCGGAATTCAACTGTATCAACATCCTCAGGACAGCTATACAGTTGAATACTGTGGCGCAGGAGGCAGTATTTGGTGCTGCTCTGTGGTATTTGGTTCAGCTGGGAAGGTATATTGCTCTGCCCTATGGTATTGCTGGCCCTCCTACTTCTGTTGTCCCTGCCTAGTTATGTTGCCTTCTTTTAATATTGACCCGTCTGCAACATGGGGCCACTTTGAAGTTTTTTTCCAAGGCCACTTTTAGTTCCCAGTCCGCCCCTGGTTGGCGTGATCTCCAGGACTGGACAGAGTACTCCAGCTGAGGTCTCAGTAGACCACTAGGGTACAAGTCACCACCGAGGCCAGTCATTGGCTGCAGTAATGCACGTGACCCCTCTGTATGGACAGAAGACTGAAAGTCCACTGAAGACAGCTGGGAGTATAGACCTCTTTACAGAGTGGTGGGGGTGAGTGAAAAAAAAATCTGGACAATCCATTTAATGACAGCCCCATTTATCAAATCGGAGAGGTTTCACTTTATCACTTTAAGAACGGCTTTACTTATCCAAATGATCCTGGGATTGTTTTTTTTCATGATCTCTTGTTATGTTAGTAGTTAAAAACTGAAGAAATATTTTCACTTCTCAAAATTTGAATTGTTATGCTTGTATGAGATATAGTTATGCCACACACTTTAATTAATTACTAACTTGTCTCTGCTCCATCCCAGCAGGTTTGGTTGACCTCTGCTCCATGCTGTAGGCATCTCTGTCCTCCTTGACTCCTGTCTGCTGTTCTGTGCTCCCTGATTCTTAAAGGGCCAACAGAAGCCCAAACGGATCAGTCCATTGTTGCCTTCCCTGGATTATTTAAGGTACCTTTCCCTATGCAGGGCCAGTTGTAGGTGAAGTTGAGCTTTTGGGCGAAAAACAATAAGGGGGCCCCCCCTCCATGTCTCGTCATCACCCCCTTCTTTTTACATCTCCCCTTTCGCGTCACATTATTTCTCCCCCCCCCCCATAGCAGCATACAGAAATACAGCACACATGCCTCTTACATCAAGTGATGTCTCCTTTGATGTACATGTTCTCTGTCCTAATCTTCTCTTTTCAGACCAGATCACCATTTTGTCGCCATTTTCCATCTCTGCAGTTTGACAACAACAAAAAAATCTTAGTTTACTACTTTTCCATCATCTTCTGGACAAATCATCCTACTACCCCCAATACTATACTGCAGAAACAGGTACTACCCCTGATAATACTAGTACCACACAGAGCCCCCCATATAAAATACCCCTTCTTTGTGGCCTCACTGGAAGCCCCCATAATAATGTGCCAGTAATAAGGGCCTCTTTAACCCCCCACCACATGTGCCAGTAACAAGTGCCTCTTTAAGCCCCCCACCCCATGTGCCAGTAACAAGTGCCTCCTTAACCCCCCATGTGCCAGTTACAAGTGCCTCTTTAACCCCCCACCCCATGTGCCAGTTACAAGTGCCTCTTTAACCCCCCCATGTGCCAGTAACAAGTGCCTCTTTAACCCCCCACCCCATGTGCCAGTTGCAAGTGCCTTTTTAACCCCGCCCCATGTGCCAGTTACAAGTGCCTCTTTAACCCCCCCCCCATGTGCCAGTTACAAGTGCCTCTTTAACCCCCCCCCTCATTTCTCCAGCACAGATGCACACCTCCCCCCCCCTCCCCCCATGGCTTATTCATCTAGCACAGATGCGCATCCCAGATGCACACCCCATGTGCTAGTAACAAGTGTCTCTTTAACCCCCCCCACCCAATGTGCCAGTTACAAGTGCTTCTTTAACCCCCCACCCCATGTGCCAGTAACAAGTGCCTCCTTAACCCCCCATGTGCCAGTTACAAGTGCCTCTTTAACCCCCCCACCCCATGTGCCAGTAACAAGTGCCTCCTTAACCCCCATGTGCCAGTTACAAGTGCCTCTTTAACCCCCCATGTGCCGATTTACCAGATTAAACAAACTTTGCCTGTCCCATTCTTAGCTTGTCCTTTGACCTCGCTCTCTTCTTGCCCCTTTGGTACAACATAGTGGTTTCTCTTAACCTGCCTGGGTCAGCTGTTACTGAACAGAGGTAGCTGGTGGTTCCCCAGCAGTGGAGCCCAGATCCCTGTACAGAGGTTAGAGGGTGAAGACCTGGGGGCCACTTCAATGACACCCTTAGAAGTAGCCTCAAGTCTGTTTCAGTGGGTCTACACCTGCTGTGCTAGATTAATTTTCATTGTATATATTGTTCCAATACAAAAAATAAGATAGCTAACATTCCTGTCTCAGGTCCTCATGATAGTTCTGAGTGACACTTTTTGAGATTCTAAGATCTTTACGTGATCTGCCTATAAACCTGTTGCACGGCAAAGCAAAATGCAAGGTCACCCAGAGATTAGTAGACAATATGAAGATAACTACACCCTATCCTATCTGCACCCTGTAAGTAATGAGTAATGAGCAGCTGGACCATGACATCACCGACCTCAGTTTACAAGCAGTATACCAAGTCCTTAAACTAATGAGGACTAGATGTTTAACCACTTCACAATAAACAGCTGATAACAAGGAGTCAGACATGTTGGTGTCATTCATGAAACAACAGTGAAGATATTTCCTCTTTTAGTCAACAAAAGATGAGAATTTGTAACAAACAAATTAGTCATTTGGAATCACCTCCCATTTATCTGTTTATCTGGGCCTGAAAGCTTTGTACTATGTGCAGTACTCTGGGGGGTATCTTGTTTGTATATATATTGTTATGTTGTGTTTAGGCTGTAAATTCCAATTTTGGTTGGAGTGGGTTGTTCCTACTTCCTGCCAGGAGGAGTAGTTTGAGTCCAGAGAGAGTGGAGGAAGGAAGCACATGCCAGAGCTCCTACTCCAAGTGACCGTACCCAGTTCTTATATTTGACCTTTACTCCAGGAAGATAAAAGCTACAGCAGATAAAGTCAACAGAGTGACCACCAAGATCCAGCTTCACAGACCCTGCTGCCGTTGAGGGAAAACAGGTCAGACACCCATTACGGAGAATAACCACCAGGCCATACTAACTTCAAGCCTGTATATCACAGTCGACACCTATATCCACAAGTGCCTGCTAGTGCCATCCAGTTGCCATAGAACCAGCCACCATGCCTCATCATCTAGCTCTGTTCTATACACATTAGACAATGTTTTGGCCAACCTACTGATTTTGGTGGGAACTTCTGACTGTCTACTGTGTCTTTGATGTTCAGCCAATGTCCATTCAAGCTATTTTGGGAAGAGGATCAGGATTGTTGAGTTTCAATAATGCAGATCTTATGAACTGAGCATCTTTGTGTTTTAGGGATTGAGGGGAATGGCTGTGCACAACCACCTTAATAAAAACAGAGGACAACAACTCCCATTGTAATTGTAATGTCTGAATATAATTTCTCCAGCTATTTAACACAGAAGGACAGATTCTTCAACGTGCTGCTTGGCACTAGAAGTTAGGAATAAATCGCCAGCAGTCTGTAATAAAGTTCCTTCTGGCTGTTACCAGTTAGGGGTACAGAGTCTGCCATTGGCAGCACTAATTGGATGATGTTAGACTGTCAGTTTGTCTGGACCTCCGCCTCCACCCCCCAGTCACGGTCGCACCCTCTATGACTGCGATCTTTACGCCCCTGCTCCTATCACTACAGAAATACAGGGTAATACAGCCCCACATACCTCTTACATCCAGTGACGTCTACTTTGATGTAGATGTTCTCTTTCCTCATCTTCTCCTTACAGACCTTCAGACCAGATCACAATTTTTCAGCCATTTTTTGTCTCTGCAGTTTGACCAAAAAAAATCTTAGTTTACTACTTTTCCATCATCCTCGCATCTTCTGGACAAATCATCCTACCACACCCAATACTGTGCTCCTGTGCTCCCCAATACTATACTGCAGAATCAGATAATAACCCTGATAATACTTGTACCACACAGAGCCCCCCATATAAAATACTGCTTATTTGTAACCTCAGTAGAAGCCCCCATAGTGTTCCTCTTCCCCTTCCCCTATATAAAATACCTCTTCTTTGGGGCCTCAGTAGATGCCCCCTAGTGCCCCCTAATAATGTGCCAATAAGAAGTGGCCCCACAGTGCCACCCAATAATGTGCCAGTAAAAAGGGACCCCCATAATGCCCCCCAATAATGTGCCAGTAAGTGTCCCCATAGATGCCCCCACAATCATGTGCCAGTATCATAGTGCCATCTCCCCCCCAATGTGCCAGTATGATAGTGCCATCTTCCCCCAATCTGCCAGTATCATACTGCCATCTCCCCCCCATGTGCCAGTATCATAGTGCCATCTCCCCCCCCCCCCAATGTGCCAGTATCATAGTGCCATCTCACCCCCCATGTGCCAGTATCATAGTGCCATCTCCCCCCAAATGTGCCAGTATCATAGTGCCATCTCCCCCCCTAATGTGCCAGTATCATAGTGCCATCTCTCCCCCCAATGTGCCATTATCATAGTACCATCTCCCCCCCAATGTGCCATTATCATAGTGCCATCTTCCCCCAATGTGCCAGTATCATAGTGCCATCTCCCCCCCCATGTGCCAGTATCATACTGCCATCTCCCCCCAAATGTGCCAGTATCATCATAGCGCCTCCCCCAATGTGCCAGTATCATAGTGCCTCTTCCCCCCCAATGTGCCAGTATCATAGTGCCATCTCCCCCCCATGTGCCAGTAACATAGTGCCATCTCCCCCCAAATGTGCCAGTATCATAGTGCCATCTCCCCCCCCCAATTTGCCAGTATCATAGTGCCATTCCCCCCCCAATGTGCCAGTATCATACTGCCATCTCCCCCCCAATGTGCCAGTATCATAGTGTCATCTCTCTCCCTCAATGTGCCAGTATCATAGTGCCATCTCCCCCATGTGCCAGTAACATAGCGCCATCTCCCCCCAAATGTGCCAGTATCAAAGTGCCTCCCCCAATGTGCCAGTATCATAGTGCCTCCCCCAATGTGCCAGTATCATAGTGCCTCTCCCCACCCAATGTGCCAGTATCATAGTGCCTCTCCCCCTCCAATGTGCCAGTATCATAGTGCCTCTCCCCACCCAATGTGCCAGTATCATAGTGCCTCTCTCCCCCTCCAATGTGCCAGTAACATAAAAAAAAAAAAAAAAACTTTGACTTACCTCCGCTGCGATGCAGGCCTCTTCCGGCCTGTGTCCCGCGCTGTATGGCTCAGGCGGCGCGATGATGACGTCAGCACGCTGCTTGCTCCGGCCTCTAATATTGTGCCAGCAGCCTATCAGAGGAACAGGGAAGGGAGACGCCTCTCCCTCCTTTGCCGCAGCAGCGAAGCGCTCATCTCCTGCTGTGCCCTGCCGCCACCAGGGATTCGTATGGGGTAAATTACGTCAGGATTCAAGTCCACAAATCCAGCAATATTCGTGTATTAGACGGATTCGTCATCCCAGCTCTACTAAATACTATATATAGGGACGCTCACCAGACTACAGCTGAACTGGAGCGCTCCTGGCCTTCTACTTCTGGGCACTTATAAACAATACCAATAAATGAGTAGGGCTGGCTCACAGTAAGGCCCCATGCACACGACCGTTGTTTGTTTCCGCGTCCGTTCCGTTTTTTTTCACGGATTGGATGCTTCCCCATTCATTTCAATGGGTCCGTCAAAAAATGCGGATGGTCAACCGTTTGTGTTCCGCATCCGTGATCCGTGTTTTCATTCCGTCAAAAAAATAGTGCATGTCCTATTTTTTTCACGTTTGCGGACAAGGATAGGCATTTTTACAATGGATCCGTCAAAAAAAACGGTCCGTCAAAAAAAACGGTCCGTCATCCGTTTTTTTTGACGGACGCAAAATTTCAAGGAGGAGCGGACGCGGAGGCAGGCAACGGTCGTGTGCATGTAGCCTAATATTAATACATTTAACAGGTAAATAAAAAAAGCTGTTTTGGCTAATGTTTATTTATTTATTTTTATGGCGTTCACTTGATGGGGTAGATCATGTGATATTTTTATAGAGCTGGCCAACTTGGACGCGGTGATATCAAATATGTCAATTTTTTTTATATTTTCACATTTTTAAGATTTTTTAAATGACTTAATTGGGGAATAATTTTTTTATATGTGAAACTTTTTTTTTTTTCTAAAGCGCTTTCTTTTTTTTCTTTTTTCTTTTACATTTTGTATCCCCCATAAGGTCATACAAGACCTCTGGGGGGCTTTTTTTTTCACTATTGATTTCTCCTGCAGCTTGGGCTGACATAGTAGCCCCAGTTACAGGGGAAATACACCCCCCAGAGAGGCTGTACAGCAGTATGCAGCGATGTACAGCCTCAGTGCAGGGCTGATCGAAGTCTGTGGAATACCCGACAGCTCCTGTACTCTCCCGACCCTGGTGGTCACATGACACCGGCCGGGGTGTTGCTAGGCCTGGGCCTCAGATGTTTTGTCCCAGGCCCGAAATGTACTGCCTGCCAGGCAGATACAACTGTATTGCCAGGCAGATACAATTGTAGCGGTAGCACGGATCCGGCAGGCTCTTCCCCGGCCGGAACAGCCTGCCGTAGAAGGCTACCGCTAGTGTGAAAGTAGCCTTAGAGAACTGGGCCATATTTATTGGGGCTTGGGCCGTCCGGCATATACAAAAAAGCGTGACAAGCGCAGGGGGAACGCCGAGATTGGTAAGAGATATCTATATCTCATTTACAGCAGCATTGGAAGTGTGTATGCGTCTGCAATATAAGAGGATACTGATATAGTATCACACAGTATTGATTAACTACTGAATAGAATATTTAGCGGTATTGTAGCGCAACATTTATGACAAAACTTCCTAACACTAGAAAGACTGCTGTGTGAACTGGTACTCTATAAGGAGACAGAGCAAACAGAGGAAACAGAGGAAATAGTGGACATTGCAATCCAGATATATATATTATAATAATAAAGTCATCTATGAGAGCACATGCGTGAGCTCCGCGTGTTATTATTAAAGGGACTACCACAGTGTTATATTTTGTTTTAATATTGTTATAACATTCTGGAATGTATTTTATAAATTATATATATTTTTAAACAGTGATTAAATGTATTAATGTTACTCTGAGCCAGCCATATTCATTTATTGGTAATGTTGAAATCCCGTATACCATTATTATCCCCAAAATCTGCCATTGGGGAGGAGTTGGGCAGCTCCCATGCACATTAGTTGACCAAAATTGGCTACCTTGTAAAAGGTTTGGAAACAGCCTTGCTCCCTCTTCCGACAAATCATGTTTGCTTTACTTTTATCCTATTATTATGGGTTACTTGCTTATGGCAGTTACATGGTTAAAAAATTTTACTGGGTAGGTTTCCAAGATGAGGGACCCAGGTCCGCCTCTGGTTAGGAGTCTAGTCTGAGCAGAACGATGGAGGAGGCTTTTGTTTAAGAGTCTCTTCAGACCAGGCCTCCAACTCAGAGAACCCCTATCTCTGAGGATTCATCTGCCTCAAGAGGAGTTACCTAGCCCCAACTATACTGTGGCTGTAGGGTAAAGAATACAGCTATCTGATAAAGATTTTGTAGTACCGTACAATCTGGTGATAACTACAGATACAGCCATCTTCATTGCTGTAACTGTGAAGAGGGTCAGAGTTTCAATGCTGAAGGAAGTTGAGTGCAATGCAAGCTAGAGGAAGAGTGAGTTGTTGCCTCTTATAGCAACTGTGGTATGTTTTGCCTTTTGTCACAGTCTTAGACTTTCCCTAACTAAGGGACTTTAAAATTGCCAAACTCTTTGCCTCTTCTAATATTGTAACCTCTAAGCATGATGCCTGTCATAAGACTGTTGTAACCACCAAGCCTGTTGCCCCTCCAGGAAAACCCACATTTTTAAAGATACAACTATGTCCTCATGATTTGTAATGCACACACGGCTATAGACTTTACTGCATATGGTTTAGGTTACATTACTTATGTCATCCGCCACACTTCTCAGACAGACTGGTCATCCAATCCAGGACCAAACGCTGCAATTGGGCATTGCATATAAATATTGAGAGAAATTGCACACCTTTGGTCATTTGGGAAGATGGCATATATCTGTTGACTCATGGAGGACCACTATAGTAGCCGTCTCCTATAAACAGCCTTTGGAAAAAAATCTACTCTGTTATATACTTGAGAACTGTGCCTACTGCTTGTATTTGCATTGTCATCCCCATCATTAATTTAGTAAAGGAGAAACTCTCTTTTACTATAATCAAGTCGACCTGTTCATTGGTGTTCGCATCTGACCCCAGGCTCTCCTGCCTTGCATCGCGCTACCCAACATCTTACATCAAGGGCACCCCACCCAGCCACCGCCAGGCATTAGACCCCAAAGTCCAGGGTGTGCCAAGAGGGAAGAAGGGTTGTGCCCATCTGGCCCAGGGAGAAGGAAAAAGTCACCATGAGGACTATAAGCACCCTTGTTGCCACCTGTACAACACCTGAGAACAGGCATCCAGAAGAGAACATACAGTTGGTGATGATGGTTTTCATGGGCTCGACATGATTATTGAAGCTATCATTTTGGGACCTGTTGTTGTTTTGTAGGTGAGGTTGTGAATCATTTGGTTGTCTCATTGGTTTTTACACCTGCTGCAACCAGATAAATTCAGCCTAATAACCCTGGGCCCTTCAATTTAACAGAGGAAGCCCCTGTTCTGGACTTTCATCCAGTAGCTATCGTTCAGAGAGTCAACAGAGGGTCTTGCTCTGAAGGACCTGCCATGTTACTGCATAACACAACTAGACCAATATTTTCAATAGAAGCTTGAGCTCTTGCTTCATTTTCCATATGATGCCACTGCTGGGGAACTCACCAGTTGCCGCGGGTATCCCCCACAGATTACAGCTGATTGCAGGGGATTCCAGCAATTTTTGGGTGAAAAATCTACAGCAACAAAGTAAATTAGATTTAAACAAATCTGATATCTCATGGACAGCCCATCATAATCCTGGACATCCCCTCTAAGCAGAAGGAAGCAGGCTAAGGTTGGCTTACTGTATGTTACAAAAGGCATATAGAAAAGTTGATGATTCCTCAGAGAAGCAAAAACACATTGGCATCTGGTCTATCACCTTCTGATTCATGTCTGGCCTATTCTTGTGACTAATATTAGGTTTATAATAGGTCATCATTAGTATGTTAATCCCATACTTAGTGTGTAAATGAAGACTGTCACTTCTGTGTATTTAATTCTCCACCTTATAAATGTAAACTAATAAGCATTGGCCATTAACTACACATTTTGTCTTCTAGGCCAAATTCGAGGCCCTGTGCTGAGCCCTAATAATACTATTAATAATACTAATAATAATACTAGTAGGGGGAAACGCGTTGAGGTTTTTAGCTTCAGGTTTTGTGAACCACATCTGGCTCACATTGAGAGGCCTACTAACACGGAGGTTCTCTGCGAGGCCTGTGAGCGTATTAGGGCTCAGCACAGGGCCTCGAATTGTATATATGTTATCTCCTCGGATGAGGTGTCTGTTTAAACCACTGTATAACGAACCATTGTGGGTGATTCTCCTATGTGTCTGACGGATCAGTAGGTCAGGGATTAACCAGGGCCCGTTAGTCCAGGTTCGAGGACGGGGAATCTCCACCATCAGGAGTTGTCCCCGGGCATAGGGCTAACCTAGGGTCAATCTTAGGGACAGTATCATGTTAGTTCATCTACACTATCCTAAGTATCTTTCACTGGTGACCACCTTACCTATGATGTGTCAGTCTGTTAGTATCAACTGTGACTACATGTTATTCTCCTCTTGAGAGTGTTGATTTTTGAGGTACCTATTGGGGTGTTGCTTGACCCCTTTTTATTAGTAACATTAAAAGTTATATTTTAAGGGAAATATTTACTGCTGGGAGTTCTGTTTGTATACACATTTCCCCACTACCTTGTCTATAGGTTTTTTTGCTGGAACTGTACTTTATAATTCATAGATGGAAGAATACTGGAATAACCAGGACTTCTCCTAATGCCGTCTAGCCCACCAAACAAAACAATCAGAGAAAAGGGTCTTGGTAAGAGAGGTGAATAAGAACCCAAAGGTCACTCTGGACGAGCTCCAAGGATACTTTGGGCAGATGGGAGAAACTTCCAGATGGTAAACCATTACCAGGGCTGGACTTGGAAGTTAAAGTGACCCTGGAAAAAAACTAAAAGTTGCCTAAGGTAGTAATTGACAGAAAGGTCCAAAGTGACAGAAGGCACGGCAACACATGTAGGGGGTGTCAGCAAAACCATTGCGCAAAATACTTATCAATCTTATCAGAATCATATACCACAATATACTGCCCCAAACGCTATCACTCTGTGGTGGCCATCAATAGATGCCATTTTCTGTCCTACTCCAGTTGACTCTGATTGAGATATGGAGCAGAAGGCTTAGGAGGTGAGATGTGGGCCATGGCAGTTGAATTTAGGAGGGCATTTGTGGTCGCTGTCCAGATGCATGAGTACCTGATTCTCACAGCGTTAATTACCGATGACAGCTCATTCTGTACCCAGCCAGCGGCAGAGAGGAGGACATGGGTGTCCTCCTGGGAATCAGCCCACTGTGAAATTTTCCTGTAAGGTCTATGGCCAATAAGCCTCTTACCATTTCTGCAGCACACCACCAAATTGGCCTAAATATGGCAGAGTGGCCAGAAAGAAGACTCTCCTCAGTAAAAGACTTAAGAAAGTTTGCAAAATTATTCACCTAAATGACTCTTGGACAGTGAGAAACAAGATTCTTTGGTCTGATGAAGCCAAGCTTTAACTTTTTGACCTCAATTCTAAGCGTCATGTTTGAAGTGAAGCATGCTGGTGGCAAGATCATGCTGTGTGTGTGTGTGTATGGGGAAGGGGGGAATTCAGCAGCTGGGACAGGGAGACTGGTCAGAGTTGATGAAAACCTGAATAAAACAAAGGACAGAGATATTCTTAATGAAAACCTGATCCAGAGGCTGAAGTTTTACCTTCCAACAAGACAATAATCCTAAACACAAAGCCAAGTCAACATAGGAGTGGCTTAGGGACAACTCTGTTTATGTCTTTCAGTGGCCCAGCCAGAGCCTTGACTTGAACCCAATCAAATACCTTGGGAGAGACCTGATAATGGCTATCGACCGAGATGGTCCCCACCCAACCTGACAGAGCTTGAGAAGATCTGCAGAGAAGAATGTCAGAAAATCCCCAAATCTTGTGGCATAATACCCATGAAGACTGGAGGCTGTAATCTCTGCCAAAGAGTCTTTAACTAAGTCCTGAGTAAAGGGTCTGAATACTCATGCCAGTGCAAGATTTTGTTTTTTACTTTTCAATAAATTAGCAAAGATTTCAAACATTCTGCTTTCACTTTCTCATGATGGGGTTTTGAGCCAGAATGATGGGGAAATACTTAAATATTTTTAATTTTAGCACAAGGCCACAACATAACAAAAAGTGAAAGGTTCTGAAGGCTTTCCGAATGCCCTATATATAATTGTTTGGATCCAGTGGCTTCCTTTTTAATTTATTTCTGACTTTCATTCCAATTGTGGGACCTAGGAAGCCCACAGATAGATAGCACCAACTGGCTACTAGAAAATGAACAAATTCCTTAAAATTTGGGTCCGAATCAGCCAGATCGACTGTCCAATTTGATATGGGTTCAAATAAATTTGACCTGAATCGAAAGTAATCAAATTGCCTGGAAAAGACTCTCTTTTTATCTTTGGGTATGTTCACATCTGCGTTCGGCGCTCAGTTCAGAGCCTCCATGACAGAAATTGTCAAAAATATCTGAGAGAAATGTCATGCATGCAGGACTTTTTTCTCAGCTGAAAAATGTTCTCGAGAGCATTACATTAAAGTCAATGGTATCTGTTGGGTTCTGTTCGTGTCAGTTATGTGCCAAATCCGGAACTTCCGTTATTTCCTTTCTTCTGCTCCTATAATGTCAAAGAACCCTTCTCTCTATACAAAATTCATATAAAATTTGGTACAATCAGATTCACTTTGAAAAATTCTGGCTGAATTTATAAATTTTGGATTTTATCTCATGTCCACTGGCTACCACTGGTGTAGGACATAGTGAGAAGATGAGCTCTTTGGCACACTGTTCTGGAGCCTTAGGAGACACAGAGGTCTAAATTGAAGTTCCTTGACCCTAACCTACGGTAAAATCTGTTAAAGGACCCTCAACCTACCTACCATGTGTCATGTATAATACTAATGTTTTCACATGTGGAAAAAGGGGCCTTGGACCTCCTAGGTCACTAGAACTCGGGTGTGACTTGTACTTCTGCTGGTTGGGCATATGGAAATGAAGGTGGACAATGGGTCCCACCATTATTGTAAGTAGGAATGAGCAAAGGGAGCTTCGGATATTAGATATGAAAGTTTCTTCGTTTAAAACTTCTTTTTAATGCTGTACAGGAGATCTGTCTCTATACAGCATTAAAATGTATGGCCTCCGATGAGGAGAAGTCAGTTTTAGAGACTTTGGTGAATAACTTCAGTATTTGATTTTTAAACTGAAAAACCATTTTAAAACTTGGATCCAAACTCGGCTTCAGTTCCTGCTGGTACCTCAGAACCGAAGCCTAATTCAGATCCAAGTTTTAAAAATGTTTTTCAGCTTAATAATCAAATACCGGTTATTAATAACTCACTTTGCCCCGTACAGCATTAAGCTAAAGTTTTGAGCGAATCGACTTCGGATGTAGGATACGAAGCTCACTTCACTCATCACTAATTGTAAGCTACTATGGCCACGTGTGCTGGATGAAGTATGGCATATCCTTGTTTGTTTTTCTAACCATAAATGTATCATAGACATGCTGCATTTTTACAGTCGCTACGTGTTTACATTTTATTTCATTGATGATTCATGGGTTATTGAAACACTGCTGGGAAATGGATTTCTTTCGTAGTATAAATTCTGTTATTGTTGAGCCCTTACATTCATTAATCCATACATTCACTATTCTGAACAATATTACAAGGGTAATTATACTCCAGGATACTACACAGGCAGATAATACTCCAGGACACTACACCGGCGGATAATACTCCAGGACACTACACAGGCGGATAATACTCCAGGACACTACACAGGCGGATAATACTCCAGGACACTACACAGGCGGATAATACTCCAGGACACTACACAGGCGGATAATACTCCAGGACACTACACAGGCAGATAATACTCCAGGACACTACACAGGCGGATAATACTCCAGGACACTACACAGGCAGATAATACTCCAGGACACTACACAGGCGGATAATACTCCAGGACACTACACAGGCAGATAATACTCCAGGACACTACACAGGCAGATAATACTTCAGGACACTACACAGGCAGATAATACTCCAGGACACCACACAGGCAGATAATACTCCAGGACACCACACAGGCAGATAATACTCCAGGACACTACACAGGCAGATAATACTCCAGGACACTACACAGGCAGATAATACTCCAGGACACTACACAGGCAGATAATACTCCAGGACACTACACAGGCGGATAATACTCCAGGACACTACACAGGCAGATAATACTCCAGGACACTACACAGGCAGATAATACTCCAGGACACTACACAGGCAGATAATACTCCAGGACACTACACAGGCAGATAATACTCCAGGACACTACACAGGCAGATAATACTCCAGGACACTACACAGGAAGATTATACACTGGATTTGACAAGTGAACAGCCCGCCGGATTCGCCATGCTGCAAGTACCCGGGTGCTGCAGTACTTTTAGGCTACATGCACACGACAGTTGTTTTTTGCGGTCCGTAACACGGGGTTCTGTTGTTCCGTGATCCGTGTCCGTTTTTGCTTCCGTTGTGTTTCCGTGTGTCTTCCAATTTTTTTGCGGACATGACACAAAAGATTTTACCAAAAGACCGTCTGACAATTTTTGCCAAGTGCCTGCAAAGGGATCCGCAAAAAAACGCGGACGCGGAACACGGATAACACACGGATGGCCATCCGCATTTTTTCACGGTCCCATTGACTTGAATGGGTCCACAAACCGTTTTTCGCGGACAAGAATAGGACAGGTTATATTTTTGACGGACTAGAATCACAGACCACGGACGCGGAGGACAAACGGTGCATTTGCCGAGTTTTCCACGGACCCATTGAAAACCAATGGGTCCGCAGAAAATCATGAAAAACGGCACAACGGACACGGAATCAAAAACGGTCGTGTGCATGAGGCCTTAGTCCGGCGATCTCCGGCCGTGCATTGCCGTGCTGTGCCGTAGCTCCGCCCCCACCCCCATTATAGTCAATGGGGGCGGAGCGGCAGCATGGCAGCACACGGGTACTTGCGGCATTGCGGATCTGCCTGCGAGATAGCCATGGCGCAAGTGTGAAAGTACCCTTAAACTGGTCAAACATTAAATGTAAATGTAGTGCTCATACCTCGTAAAACAGGATGCGCCTAAAGAAATCTGCAGGAAGGGATTTGTATATGTCCAAAGTGTCCATCTATACAATGAGAATATACCATATTCAGAGTGCCTGATCTTTCATACAACCTCTGCCATCTGCAGCTAGTGTCACCTAGATCAACTTTCGGGGACCAGACTTTATTAGATTGTGTACAAGTAAGTACTATTTGTATTTGGTGACTTGAATATGATTTACATCACCTGGATCGGCAATGCGTGGCATAAGGTATTATTGGGGTTAACAAAGAGGCCTACCTATAATTTGCTGGGTGGGGTTAAGTGATTTTACCCCAGGTTATTATAAATAGCATGGATGCTGGACCTCCTTGTGGCACCCAGCTGCTTGTCTGCTTGACTTTCTTTTTTTTTTTTCTTTTTTTTTTATTGTTGGCAGTTTTGTATATTTTGTATATCGTGATAAAAATAACACAAGAAACACAGAAACAATGTTTTATAATATTTTTATGGCAAGGTTTTAGCAGGTGGTAGTCACATGGTAGTATGCTTTGGGACTATAGGTCATAACCCACCCCGGAGTGACCGCTTATGAGCATACGAGGCTGATGGGTGAAAGTGTTACATGCTCATATTACTGAAGGGGTTGTATCATCTATGCCATTGGGATACGCCCCAATGTCTGATAGGTGTGGGTCCCACCTCTGTGTCCTGCACCAATCTTTAGAATGGAGCTGCCAAATATAGCCAAGTGCTGGCTCGGCTATGTCCGTCAGCCCCATAGAAGTGAATAGAGTGGTCGAATCGCTTACCCTGTGCTCTCTCCATTCATTTCAATGTAAATACTTGTATTCTCCATTAAATAATAATTCCCTTAACCTTCTGTTGTGTCTCTCCTCCATAATTTGTTCTAGACTTTTATGAATACTTTGACAACTGGCTGTCATTGTGCCCGACCAATAAGGTCCTAGCTTGTCTATTCCTGTGAAGGTGAGCTATAGCGTTATCGTGATCTCCTGTACCTGCCCTCTGCCTGTTTACCGACGGAACCTGCGATGCCTGCTCTGACTTTTGCCTGACTTCTGTATTGATCCTGCGCCAACTACCCTGACCTACCGGATTGAACGTAATCTGCCTGCCTCGTCTTGTCCTTTGACCTCACTCATGTCTGTCGCCTTGGTACCATGCCCTCGTGTCTCTTGACTCGTCTCAGTCAGCTGTCACTGAACACACACTACTGCCAGAGGTAGCTGCCTGGTGTTTCCCCTGCAGTGAAGACCAGTATAGAGCTTAAAGGATGAAGACTTGGGGGCCACTTAGATAATAGTCCCAAGTCAATTCTGTTCATTGACACAATGGGTAAAGTACACACCCTGTACATTGCATTTGAACTGACTGGACAATGGTAGAGTATGTAGTGACACATCCGCAACTCAAAACACCCATTTAGCAATTTATTTATACATTTCTAAGAGTACTAACAGAGGAACAACACTACAAATTGATCTAATTTCAAGTCTTCTTTTAATAAAAACTGTGTCCAACCCATACGCATAAAATAAGTTGACTGGGTTGATGGGCCACTATGCCGGGAAGGCACGTGGTGGCCAATGTAGTCATCGCTTAGATACTGCAGCGAAACTTATTTTAACTATTCTATATGAGTAAGATAATTCCAAGGAAGTGTTGAATGACGCTTTGTAGAATTCTTTGGCTGCCAGTTTCAGCGTATACTGCACTTTCTCCTTATATTGTGCCACTGCTTTGGATGCCACCCACAGCTCAGCCATGAGGAAGTAGGAGCAGTGGAGCGGTGACAGGAGCAGGATGATGCCAGAGGCAGGTGTGACAGGTTGAGTGAGTTTGGGAGGGGGTGAGGACAGAATTGAAATTACCTGAGAGGGAGGAGAGCAGGGATGCTCCTTGAGACACGAAAGAAGGCAGGGAATACTTAGACAGAGAAGAGGACAACTTGTGCACGGGACAGAGAAAGGGGGAGGAAGAAGAGGGCTGGCAACTACCTGGAACACAAAAGAGACGCCTTACCTGAAAAAAGGAATAACAGTGTGGTAACCTAATCCATTATAAGTCAGAGGTATTCATTTCAAAGCGATAGAAGGGACGCTATAGCAAAAGGGAGAGGCCCGAGGTATCATTACCTTCATCACTGGTATACAGAACACATTGGAATATTAAGAATAAGAGCAAATAAAGCACAACAAGTATTACTTGAGTTACCAGCAACTCAGGTATAGTCTGAAACATAGAGAAAAACTGAAATGAACCTTCCTCTTCTCGCCTGATCTTCTCACCTTCATTCATGGACAACACTCGGGTAAGCACTTGACTTACAAATTATTGTCAACTTCTACTTGCTGCTGGCCTTACAAGTTATCCTTGTGTAATTCTTCCATCTAGCAGAGGCTATAAGAAAAACAGATATATTGTTATAAGAATATTTATATAACACTGTGGTTGAATTGCTTTTTATTATATTTGCATTATATTTCTTCACAACACAAAAAGTAGAGAAAGAGGCAACTAGTCTTTGTATAGGGTCCTTGTGTCCAACCTTGGGCCCCATTACTTTGAGGACTTCCTCTACCACTAACTAGAGTATTTTTACATAGGGTCTGTCCTTGTGTCCAAAATAGGGCTCCATTACCTTGAGGACTTGCTCTACTACTAGGTTCTTTGTATATAGGGTCCTTGTGTCCAATATTGGGCTCTATTACCTTTATCATCTTATGTACCACTCGTCTTTGTATAAGGTTCTTGTGTCCAACCTTGGGCTTCATTACAGTGATGATGTCCTCTACCTATATAGTCTTTTTATATAGGGTCTTTGTGTCCAACCTTGGGCTCCATTGCCTTTAGACTTTCTTTACCACTAGAGTCCTTG
The DNA here is from genome assembly GCA_033119425.1 of Bufotes viridis. Taxonomy (NCBI): domain Eukaryota; kingdom Metazoa; phylum Chordata; class Amphibia; order Anura; family Bufonidae; genus Bufotes; species Bufotes viridis. Next base: position 556,270,527 of record CM065590.1, on the reverse strand, counting down.
CATATAGAGTCCTTGTGTCCAATACTAGGCTCTATTACCTTGAGCATCTCATGTACCACTAGAGTCTTTGTACTGAGTTCTTGTGTCCAACCTTGGGCTTCATTACATTGAGGATGTCCTCTACCTATAGAGTCTTTATATATAGGGTCTTTGTGTCCAACCTTGGGCTCCATTACCTTTAGACTTTCTCTACCACTAGAGTCCTTGCATATAGAGTCCTTGTGTCCAATACTACACTCTATTACCTTGAGTATCTCATGTACCACTAGAGTCTTAGTACTGAGTTCTTGTGTCCAACCTTGGGCTTCATTACATTGAGGATGTCCTCTACCTATAGAGTCTTACTATAGGGTCTTTGTGTCCAACATTGGGCTCCATTACCTTGAGGACTTCCTCTACCACTAGAGTATTTGTATATAGGGTCCTTGTGTCCAACCTTGGGCTGTATTAGCTTGAGGACTTCCTCTATCACTAGAGTCTTTGTATTGGGTTCTTGTGTCCAACCTGGGGTTTCATTACATTGAGGATGTCCTCTACCTATAGAGTCTTTTTACACGGTCTTTGTGTCCAACCTTGGGTTCCATTACCTTGAGGACTTCCTCTACTACTAGAGTCTTTGTACAGCGTTTTTGTGTTCAACCTTGGGCTTCAATACTTCGAGGTCTTCCTCTAACACCATCACCTTTTTCTTCAAGCAAGGATAATTTTACATACAAAGATAGATTTGTAAAAATGAGAGCAATTAATTTGGAAGTTATATTTTTACATGTAACAAAAATTCATGTTTCTTCATCATTTCAATTGCTTTTGAAATCGCCTTTCTGTCCTCCTTTCCTCCACCTAATAATCAATTTTAGGCCATCGTAAGATTTGATCAACGACACACGAGCAAAATCTTGCTGAAAGTGCAGTCACTGCTCACATTTACACTGGTCACTGATATGACAATAATTATTTTACATGGTAATTGCCCAGTGTAAAGAGCCTTTCATTGGTTACGATATGTCAATAAAATCGGTATCGGTTCTTGTTGTTGTCAGGGTGTTCCCTGTTATGTTGTTGCTCTGTTTTTCCATAAATAGGACTCACGTGTTAGAGGAATTGCCAGAAGAGCACAATCCATGTGTTGTGTAACCCTTTGTAGCAGTCAAGGCCCTTATGGTTTCCCTACTGTGTACATAAGTCATCTGGTCATCACAGGTCTACAGACAAGTAGACAATAGATGTTTCTCAGCTGTTCAAGGGGTAGTCTTATCTTAGACATTTAGGCCCCTCTCACACGAGCGGGTATTCCACGCGGGTGCAATGCGTGATGCGAACGCATTGCGCCCGCACTAAATCCGGACCCATTCATTTCAATGGGTCTGTGTACATGAGCGCCATTTTTCACGCATCACTTGTGCGTTGCGTGAAAATCGCAGCATGTTCTATATTCTGCGTTTTTCACGCAACACTGGCCCCATAGACACCCGTGAAAACGCATTAAATTGCATTGCACCCGCACAAAAAAAAACTGAACAACTGAAAGCAATTACAGACAAAACTGACTGCGCACGCAAGCAAAATCACGCATTTTTAATGGGACGCATCCGGACCGAATCCATTACGCTCGTGTGAAAGGGGCCTTCCACACATGAATTTGCTTTAGCTGTAAAATAATCACCAGTAAAAATACAAGCAGTTTTTTGCATGTCACAGGTATTTTTATTGCATTTATTTTCATTACTTTTAGTAACTACTTGTATTCCTCATGTAATAACAATCCTATCCTTATGGCTCTGTGTTGTGCCATTCTTTTACTATTCCTGCTAGAAGTGATGAATAAATTGCCTGCAGTTTGTAATGAAGGTCCAGAAGGGCGTTACTAGTCGAGGGCATGTCCCTGCATAGTCTGACACTATCCAGTCCGTGTCAGTGTTGCACTGTGCAGGGACAGCCCTCCCCTCGACTGGTAACACCCATCTGGACCTTCACTGCAACTGCTAGCAATTAATTCATAACTTCTAGAAGGCATAATAAAGGAATGGCACAACACAGTCATAATAACAGATGCTCCAGAATTGTTATGACATGAGGAATGCAAGTAGTTAGTAAAACAGACATGTCAGGAGAGGTGACAGCTAGAGGGCCTGTCACGTCTTAACATTTTTTTGTTGTTGTTGCTGTAGAGGGACACTGGGACACGCCCCTGTCTGCAGAAGGGGTCCCCCCATCACTGGACCTGCCAGGTGACACAGCCAGTATGAGCGGAGAGGTGGTTGTGTTGCTCTCCAGTCATACCAGTACGTCACTATTGCTTCCTCCCCCCTCACTGCGTCTAATTCCAGTGTCTATAACACAAAGCCTAGACATTGCAGTTACTGGTAACGGCCTGAGCATTAATGGCGATAGGTAATGAATAACCGTTCTGTCCTGTCTTTGGTCTTAAAGCAGCATTTCTTGCCTCGGCCGGTTCTGTTTGAAGACTTGCTTCAGTAGAAAATGGTTAGCATTCCTTAACATCAGCTGAGAATCTGGACAGGCGCCCAACCTAAAGAACAGTGATAGGATTCATTTCCTTCGTCGTAAATGACGCCGTAATATCATGAAACATTAGGGGTCATTTATCAAGGGATTTGAGACTATTTTAGTTGTAAAAATAGTCGCAAGTCCCGTTTTTGACCGGCCATGCAACAATATTAAAACACGCGACCGGTGTCGAAAAGTTTTCAACAGTTGGGCGGGGTGGGGGAGGAGCGGGGGTGTACATGTTGGCAAAAAATTATGCCAGTCTGGGCCTGGAGTAGTGATTCCACAAGGTGCCTCAGATTAGCCTAAATTATAACACTGCGCACGCCTTGTCATAAATTAGGCAAATCCTCCGGCAGCACAAGGGGAAACAAAGACAGGCTTGATGATGAAAATGTGTCCTATTGACTTTAGGCTACTTCCACACTAGCGTTTTAGTTTTCCGGTACTGAGATCCAACATAGGGGCTCAATACCAGAAAAAAATGCTTTCGTTTTGTCCCCATTCATTGTCAATGGTGACAAAACATAACTGAGCAGAACGGAGTGCTCCAAAATGCATTCCGTTCCATTTAGTTGCGTTCCCATACCAAAGAGCAAACCGCAACATGTTGTAGTTTGCTTTCCGTCCTGGGATGTGGAGCAAGACGGATCCGGCCTGACCCCCAATGCAAGTCAATGGGGACGGATGCGTTTTCTCTGCCACAATCTGCCACAATAGAAAACGGATCCGTTCCCATTGACTTTCAATGGAGTTCATGACGGATCCGTCTTGGCTATGTTAAAGATAATACAACCGGATCTATTCATAACGAATGCAGATGGTTGTATTATCAGTAACGGAAGCGTTTTTTGCTGAACCCTGCCGTATCCAGCGAAAACGCTAGTGTGAAAGTAGCCTTAGCAGCAAGACTCATGAAATTTTGGGGTCTGGCACACTGAAAGTTCCACTTTGGCCATAAATCATCTTCTAATATTGTTTAGGAGAAAACAGAGAGGAAATGGAGCCCGATCGGTCAGACAAGCAGTCTCTGATTGATTAGCCATTGAATGGCATTCTCCAGCATGCTGTGTATTGGAAGACACGCAGGCTGCAGAAGCCAAACTCTTTATCCGTCCCAAATGTTTAATTAAAAACCTATTTATTTTTCATCCTTTTAAAGAAAAAAAAATCAGTCATCTAAAGGTGTCCATGGCCTATAAAGAGGCGCTTTCTATATTTTGTATGCATGTTGGATGCAGTTGGTTGGATACAAGCCCTGGGGCTGTAATACAATGTCCACAACAGTCTTCTCATTTATTTGTTCTTCTTTTAAGATCAACATTACTTAGCAGTCAGGCAGAAGTAATGTTAATCTTCCTTGTGTCCTTGCTATCACAGAAAACCCGTACATTGTGTGTCATCCATTATACAGATATCAAATGCTCTGCTAATCCAACATCACACACTTTTCAATTGCTTACAATGACCTTGCCACCAGGCACTGGATGCAGATAATGGTTTCTGACAGATAATAGGGGGTTATTTATTAAGGGACTTGCGACTATTTTAATAAAAAAAATTAGTCACAAGTCCTTTTTTAACTGGATGTGCAACAATATTTAGTTGCACGGCTGGTTTCACGCTATGTTTGACAGTTAGGTGGGACCAAGGGCGTGTCGGGGTCTATGTCAGGACTCAGGCCCTGGTGAAGTTATCCAAGACAATAAATACATCCAGCACTTTTTAGTTAAAAATATTTTTCCTTTTTTTCCAAAAAATTCATTTGTGCAACAAGAAAATCCAAACCTCCTAACGTGGGTCTGCAGAGGATCGTCTACGAGTTTCGAGCACACCTGCTCTTAATTATGACCTGGTGAAGCTACTAAGATTTATGCCTGGAAACAGGTGTAAATGGTGGCAAAAAACTACTCCAGGCAGGCGTTTTTTACTAGGCACAAGGACTGCTATAGATGCACGTCCCAGCATAAATTAGAATTTTACCGCAGTGCAAGGGGAAAAATAAGACCAGTGTAAAAAGCCAGTCTTAGTAAATGTGCCCCAAGTTACCGACGGTCTCAGGGTCAGACTAAGGCCTCATACACACGACCGTCGTTTGTTTCCGTGTCCGTTCCAGTTTTTTTTCACGGATAGGATGCTTCCCCTCTCATTTCAATGGGTCCGTCAAAAAATGCGGATGGTCAACCGTTTTTGTTCTGCATCCGTGGTCCGTGTTTACTTTCCGTCAAAAAAAGAGCATGTCCTATTTTTTTCACGTTTGCGGACAAGGATAGGCATTATTACAATGGATCTGCCAAAAAAAAAAACGGATCCGCCCAAAAAAAACGGACCATCATCCTTTTTTAGGCAGACGCAAAATTTGTGGACAGAATGGACGTGGAAACAAACAACGGTCGTGTGCATGAGGCCTAACCCACCAGAGTATCCTCTGGTGGGCCCAAGCTCTGACAATAACGGACCTCTAATAAGCCAGGGCCTGTAAGGTCCTATATACACAGAGAGTGGGCCCTCAGAATAATTTCCTCTGGTGGGCCCAAGGGACTTCAGTCTGACGCTGCACCGTCTTATCCTTTAATTCTCCAGGTGGTTTAAGGCTTTGCTAGGAAGTCCAAAAATAAAGTCCACTGAACAGAACAAAAGACATGCTCTAATTTGCTAATACTGTATCTGGACCCCAAATACTGAGCTAGGGGACCCAAATATGTAGTAAGGCCGGTTCTGGAGTAGCATGTGCGGGCCATGAAATATGGTCCATGTGATGGCCACATTTCCAAACTGATCGTGGCTTGGTTGATCTGCACTCACTTTTTCCTAGTGATCTATGATGCTGTGAGTTCAGGCCAGTTTGGGAAATTTGCCCGTTACATGGACCATGTTTCATGGACCACACACATTTCTCTCTATACAATCGAGCATCTGTAGGACCGCATCTCACAACTTACAGGACCAAAAGGATCTGCTGCTAATGTCTTGGTGCCATATCTGTCATGATGGAAGGAATACTCCACATTGGACCCACCTTGACTACAAAGCCAGGAGACGATTACTTGATTTATTTGCAGTCCGCCTTCATTTTTTTCTGTTATCAGTTCCTTTGGGTCATAATGAAAAATGCTGGCACTAGCAGCCTGTTCCATATGGGAACATGACTTACTCGATGACCCCCAATGGCATGGAGAAATGGTCAATGTTCTCCTTCTTTTCTACCGGCTGGGCCATGCGCTGTCCTGAACGCGCACGCCGCCGCGCATGCGCGATGATGACTTCTTCCTGGCCAGAATAATACAGAGCCGTGAACATGCGCACCGGCTCTGTACTATACTGGCCAGGAATAAGTCACTATGGCAGCAGGTTAGTATGAAAAAGAACTGTGGGACAACCCCTTTAATTCCAGGGTATCTCGCAAAACACTTACAGATCCCACGACCAGCTTGCTCCACTTAAAAGGTGATCCTACCGTGAAGCCACAAAGATCAGTCGGGTTTTTCATGCTAATTTCCACTTCCATGAATGTTCTTATTGTCCATCAATAGTGCGGCACATTTGTTTAATGTGTTGTTTGACTATGGAAGTGGTGGTGGAAAATCTTTAGCATTGCTGTGTACATTGCCCAAAGTAGTTTGCATATTCCTGCATAATGCCATAAAGCTCATGTATAAGCTATGGCATAATGTTTATTTTCTGCTTGGGTTCTGGAAAAGTTGCAAGAGAAATAATGTGATTACTTAAAGGGAAAATCAGACATCACATAGTTCATGACAACCTCTTTCTAACAAAGCTAGAACCAGCCCTGTACCTCACATGGATCCAGAGATCTCCCCGTTCATTGTTCTGCTAGTTTATATCAAGCTGCAGCTCAGGGGGAGTGTCTTCTCTGCTGCAGCTCAGGGGGCGTGTCTCAGCTCTCCCTATCACAGCTTAGGAGGCGTGTCTCAGCTCTCCCTATCACAGCTCAGGAGGCGTGCCTTAGCTCTCCCTATCACAGCTTAGGAGGCGTGTCTCAGCTCTCCCTATCACAGCTCAGGAGGCGTGTCTTAGCTCTTCCTATCACAGCTCAGGAGGCGTGTCTCAGCTCTCCCTATCACAGCTCAGGAAGCATGTCTTAGCTCTCCCTATCACAGCTCAGGAGGCGTGTCTCAGCTCTCCCTATCACAGCTCAGAAGGCAGGTGAAGGATGAAACTGAGCATGTGCGACCTTCTCAGTGAGCAGGACAAAGAAATAAGGAAAAGAAACAGCAGGTGGCGCTACACAGATACATTTTATTGAATAACTCAGTGGCTGTGCAAATTTCTTTATTTAATACAATGACAAAACTATTCAGATCCAAGTGCTGGTTTGAAAACTGTAGAATATTTTTTGTGGGACAACCCCTTAAATAGTAAATTATCACTGTACACCAGAACTGAATGTATTGTACACGTTGGCCACTATAGAAAAATATTTCCTAAAAGGTCCTAAACTGTTAAAAAGCTATTGGAATTTTTATGGCATATCAACTCTATGGGACTACCAGAAATGGCCTCATAAAGGGGCCCATCCTCCTTTCTCGTGATCGCCAGTGGCCCCAGCTCTCAGACTCCACCCCTTCCCCTAACAAAATCATCTGGCTGCTTTAATCTGAATGGCATTGTCTCTGATGAGATAACCCCTTTAACAGCGACCTTCGTGTTACCCAGCACCCATCTTTATTTCAGTGGCAGTGACTGTCAGACTCCACTGCCTAGCAGCAGCTAATCTCAGGGAAACTACTATGTTGTACTCCAAGATAACGCAATCCGTTTTTCTCTCAGTGGCATCTGGACAATTAGGGAGGGAAACCCCATTTACAGTAATGGCAGGCGCTAAAGGGAGTGTGTCACCAGGAAATCCACTTGTAAACCAGACACAATGCCTTGTAAGGCTAGCTCAGCTGAATGACACCTTTCACTTAGCAATCTATTGCTTCATTTTGTAGAAAAAGTCATTATAATCCATATGCAAATGAGCAGTTAAGTGCACCCAGGGCGGGCCCAAGTCATTCTGTGCACCCTTACACCACCTACTTCCTCTGCTAGCCCCTCTGTCTCTTCTTGATTGACAGGGGCCAGGTAGGGGCGTAGCTATAGGGGATGCAGAGGTAGCAGTCGCTGCCGGGTCCAAGAGCCTTAGGGGCCCAAAGACCCTTGTGCCGCATAAGAAGACGCCGGTATTATAGAAAGTGCATGCTGGTCAAGTTACATCACTGGCTGGAGGGAAGGGGTTAGGTCAAGAATTTGGCATGGTGGGGGGGTTTCCTGTTTCAAGCAATGAGGGAAGGGGGGCCCAAGCTGAACTCTTGCACCAGGGCCCATGAGCCTTTAGCTACGCCCCTGGGGCCAGGTGAGATGACTATACAGGAACCTGCCCCTGTCAATCAAGGAGTGGGAGCAGAGAACACTCCACAGAGTAGCTTGGGCCCGCCTTTTGTGCACTTAAAGGGATTGTCCCATCTCAACCTTTATGGCATATCACTAGGATATGTCATAAATGTCAGATAGGTGATGGGAGGCACTACATATTCCAGATAAGTGAAGGGATAGCAGTTGCACATGCATGGCCACCCTCCATTCACCGCTATTGGAGTTCTGAAAATAGCTGAGCGCTGACTCGGCTATTTCTGGCAGTCCCATAGCAGTGAATGGAGAGGTGGTCGTGCATACGTATGCACTTTGGGGGCTCCATTCTGGATATAGGAATGGGTCCCAGAGGTAAGATCCACACCTATCTGACATTGATGCTCATTTGTATGCAGTTAAGTGAAGGGTAAATTTCCCATTAATATTACAGCGTTACAAGTCACAGGTTACAGGTGCAACACTGTCACCTGATCTTTCTCCTGCCTGCAAGTTGGCAATATGTTCACAATGTGACGGAAGCTGAATGAGTTAACACATTATGCTTCGTCCCCAATCAGAAGCCACATGTAAGATCCCCATCTCTGTATCAATACTGCACCAATATGATGTTTCAGAGGGCTACAGCAAAGTCTGGCATGTGACGCTGGCCTGTGGTGCTTCTGGAGGAATTCCAGAGTGACTAATCTGTGGTTAACTGAACACTGGATACTTTGTTGCAGGTGCCCAAAGTTTGTGGGAAAAAAAGCTTTGATTTGTTTATAAAACAAAGACATTGGCATTGTTACCGGCATGAAGGGCGCGTTCCTTTCCTAATTAGAATGACACTACTGTATAGACTGCATTTTATAGTGTTTAGCAAAAGATGTTGATACACCATAATTGGCGACTTCCCTTAAGGCAGGAGTGGACTGGCCAAATACCCTACAGGAAAATTTTCCACTAGTGGATTCCCAGGGGGCGCCCAAGACCTTCTCAAGGCCACTGGCCAAGTACATAACAATTTGATGCTCTCAGTATTAATTACGCTAATGCTAGGAGCATCAGATACTTATGCACCTGCCCAGCAGCCACCCCCCTGAATTCAGTTGTATCACCGTCCTCAGTATGGTGATAGGGCAGTATTTTATGATGCATGAGATATTTGGTTTTGCTGGATCAGTATTTTGTGCTGCACTACGGTATTTTTCCACCCCTCCCATTATTGTTGTCCCTGCTTGTATTGGCCCTGCCTGCTTGTGTTGCCCTGCCTGCTTATGTTGCCCTGCCTTCTGCCAATTTGGACTCGCCTACAATTTGGGGCTACCTTTAGTTTTTTTTCCAGGGCCACTTTAACCCATTAGTGACCACCCATACGCCCTTTTTACGGCGGTCACTAAGGGGCCGTAGGCTGGGCCGCTGCTTTTTTAGGGCGGCCCAGTCTAAGCGCTGTACAGGTACCTCTTGCAGTGGGGAGCGGGGGCCTGGCTCTCACATGAGAGCTGCGGCCCTGCTCCAACAGCCCGGACCGACAAGAGTGCCGATCCAGGCTGTTTAACACTTTACAATGGCGCCTGCCGCATGCAAAGTGCTGACAGAGGAAGCTGACTCCCTCTGTCTCCCATCGGCGCCCCGCAAATGCGATTGCATTTTAAAATCAATCAGAATGTTGTCTGCTACAGTCCCCTTGTTGGACCATTAAGTGGTTAAAAAAACACATTTATTCAATAAAAAAATCCCATTAAAAAAATTATGTTTTTTTCCAGTGAAAATACTCTTTTCAATGAAAAAAATAGGAAAAAAAAAATGTTCCCCCGTATATTTGTTTTTGCCGCGTCCGTAACGATTAGGACTACATAAATATCATGTAAACTATCCCATACGGTGAACGCTGTAAGTAAAGAATTTTTTTTGAAAAAAAAGACAGAATTGCTAATTTATTCTTAGTTGCCACCGAAAAAACTTAATAACAAGCGATCAAAAAGCGCCATTTACTCCAAAATGATACCAATGAAAAATACAAGTCGTCCCGCAAAAATCAAGCCCTCACACAACTCCATAGAAAGAAAAATAAAAAAGTTATGGGTCTTGGGAAGCGGCAATGCAAAAACATATTTTTCTTTTAAAAAAAGGGGTTTTATTGCAAAAAAGTAGTAAAACAGAAAAAAAAACTATATGTATTTGGTATCACTGTAATCATACTGACCCAGAGAATAAAGATATTATGTTATTTATACCGAAAAATGAACGCCATAAAATTTATACCGTAAAAACACAGTGACAGTATTGCTGTTTTTCTCATCTCCCTCCCAGAAAGAGTTAATAAAAGTTAATCAGAAAGTTATGTGTACCCCAAAATGGTGCCATTAAAAACTACAACTTGTCCCGCAAAAAACAAGCCCTCATACAACTATAAAAAAGTTAAGGCTCTTGGAACTCTACGATGGAAAAAGGAAGAAAAACGCTTGGTGAGTAAGGCCCAAAACAGACTGGTCACTAAGGGGTTAAGTAGTCCACACCTGCCTTAAAGGGGTTGTCCAGACAGGAAAATTGTTTAGAAAATTGCTTCTAAATAACAAAAGTAGTCATACATACCTTGCTGATTCCCTGCCACTCCGGTTCCCATGCTTCCTGGGTCACTGTCGGTCTGTATTTCCTGCTCTCTTTCCACATGGATATGTGACCAATGAAGCCAATCATTCGCTATCAGTTCTCTAGAATTCCCCTTCAGGGCTCATGCACACGACCGTATGTATTTTACGGTCTGCACAAAACACGGATGACGTCCGTGTGCATTCCGCTGGCCTTTAATAGAACAGTACTATCCTTGTCCGTAATGCGGACAATAATAGGACATGTTTTATTATTTTGCGGAATGGACATACGGAGACGGAATGCACATGGAGTAAGTTTAGGGTTTTTTTGCGGACCCATTGAAATGAATGGTTCCGCATACGGTCCACAAAAAAACCCAGAATGGACACGGAAAGAAAATATGCTCGTGTGCATGAGCCCTCAGAAAGGCAGACATGAGGTCGATTTTCAACTTTACTGAGAAATGAGGTTACATGTGCTGCCCATAGCAGCAGAGAGAAGCTGCTGCTTCTACTGATGCCTGATTCAGATGGTCTTTCCAGTTTATGTCCGCAAAATATGGACATATGTCGTTACTTGTGGATGTCTGCATGGTGAATGTGCGCATATTTTTTGTACACTGATACACTTGAATGAATAAACGAGCCACAATAAGGATAAGAACAGCAGAAATAGTTTCTCTCACTTGTAAATTGAACTATTGACTTTAATGGTTAAGTGTGCTGTCGCACACAGATGGCACACTGACCTAAAATATGTCCATCTAAATCAAGTGTTCTCCAACCTAGACATAGTAGAGCCCCATCTCTCTTTGTGCTGTGTATGGGAGACATCAAAGCAGCTGATTCTTCCGGAGCCGAGCTCAGGGACAACTGGTCATTAGAGATGGAGCCTCTCTAATGTATATGTATAAAGGTCCATAGAGCAGCTGAGCATCATGGAGAAGTTGAGGTCAGAGCCAGACCTGTGAGCTAGAAAGAGACCACCTAGTTCTGGATGCAGGCAAGGCAAGTGAGGACATAATGTGACTTTGTAGTGCACAGAGATTGTAAGAATGGAGATACCACAACCTGGGTTATGCCATACTGCACCACGTGGAAAGAAAGCCATGATGATAACTGCAGTAACAACCATCTTGATTGGGAAGAGTCGAGAGGCCCCTGTACACACTAGAGCAGGAATGGACAACCTGTGGCTCCCCAGCTGTTGTAAAACTACAACTCCCACCATGCCCTGCTGTAGGCTGATAGCTGTAGGCAGTGTGGGCATGCTGGAAGTTGTAGTTTTGCAACAGTTGGAGAGCCTCAGGTTGGCCATCCCTGCACTAGAGGGTCAGCCAGTGGGTTAGGCTGAAAATCAACTAATGTGTCTGGCCAAGTTAAGTTCAATTTAAGCTAATAAAGCACATTGTTGATATAATGAAACCTCCGTCATACTTTTTTCTTCTTTAGGTTTCAAGATTTCTGCTTGCAGACATTCAGTGGACACCTTCATTGTTTACCTCCAGTGCACACAATTGCATCTTGGTCATGTTCACACTTAACATGTTACATTTCCAGTACAGTTGTCAGATTGCATCTAGTAACATACTGTGTGTCCATCACATGACCGGGGCAGATTAATAACCCTGGGCAGTAAACAGTGAAATGTCCTAATGATTGACAGCAAGCAGAGATCCTGATAGTAAGTATATAGCACCATTGTATAATTTTTCAATATCAAAAGGAAAATCTCTATTATTTTTAAAACTAGAATTCCCCTGTAATAAGACAGCTCTCAGTGGAGTGTGGTCTATAAGGGTCTATTCACATTTTACATTCATATCATGATTCTTTTCTGAATATTGAGGCAAAAGTCAGTGTAGCATGTGAGCATATACTAAAGCTGAATTCACATTTGTAGTTTTTGCAGCAGAATTTGGTGCAGTTTTTTTGGAGCCTGAACCAGAAGCCAGGAATATAAAGTAAAGGCTTATACTTCTCCTTCAGGGTGGATATGTTGCATCAACTACTGCATGTCTGTTTCCAGTCTTACAAAAGCAGCCAAGAGATCAGATTGAGGAACGTCCCACCAGTGTGTTAAAGGTGGGGTGCCAAGTATTAAAGTTATGCCCTGTCCATGTGTCTTGATACTGTTGGATTAACTACTACTCCTATTCTGCACTTTAGTAAAGAGAGATTTATTTATTTGCACCAACTGACCTGGTCACTGACACCATTACCATACATCAGCCATTGCAAGTTTATCCAAACTCCTGGCTGGAATCTTGCCAAAACGAAGGACATCCCAATTACCAACAGGCAGAAGCTGCAACATCAGGGTGTGCCCAGTGGGAAGAAAGGGCATGCCCTTCTGTTACTGCACGACCCTAGGGGGATATCACTGTAAGGACTACCACTGTGATCTGTGTGTCCGAGCAACTACCACTCCCAACCTTTGCTCAGCCCAGGCGGCCTTGCACATAAGATACTGGTTAACAAAGTGTTCAGTACTGGTCTAACTGTTGGGACCTCCACCAACCCAAGAACATGGGTCCCTTTTCCCCGTCCTCATTGAGCACCAGGTTAAGCATGTCCAGTGAGCCCCTCAGGAGCTGATGCAGAGGATGGGTGTGGTAGTGACCCTGATGATGATGTGTCATGGTCTACTCTTTCAGGCCATTGCTCCCTGGGGATCTGTGCAGTGAAATGGTGGTGTAAGCAATCCGGACAGAAGTAGAAAAATAAAAGTCTCTCTTTACTTAGTGCAAAACAGTAGTTGTAGTCCATCCAGCAGTAGAATATAGTGCAAATTCTCTTCCTAGATAAGGAGGTATGGTGGCTGGTAAAGTAGCTCATAATGGCACCTCTGGTATGCTATCTTGCTGATGTCTCTTTCCTGAACTTCTGGCACTTGTGGCTGTAGGTGTCCACTTGGTAAAAAATAGAGGCTTTTATTAGTTGGCTTGGCCTGGATGTGATCTATGGTGATGGGTGTCTGAGCCATAATCCCTCACCTGCAGCAGGGTCTGTATAGTTGTGGTAGCTGGTCCATTTGCTGCCTGTAAACGCTCTATGCATCTCTAGTTTTTGGATCCTTCAGTAGTGGTCTTACAAAACAGTTGGTTCCTTGGTCCCTAAGGCCCTTGGATCAGGATCAATCGGACATGCTTCTTCACTCCTCACTGTCCTAGCTAAAATGTCACTTCTTGACGAGAAGCAGTACCAGCCAACTCCTTCCAAGAGGGGAGGAATGGGGTGGTTATCCCCATCACTTATGCCAACCGTGCCCCACCTGCTGGTGTACAGTGCAAACATGACATTTGCAGATACCTCCAGGTCTGGGGTACTGCACATGAACCCTGTCGCCCCTCTATACCTCTGTATTGAATTCAGGTCTTTAGTGTAATTGCACATCATTACATTTTTATCACATCATGCAAGAATGCTCCAGCAATTAACGACTTGTAAAAAAGAACTGAATGTACCAGACCTTAAAATAACCCGAACTCATATCACCTTTGGAAAGTGTAAACTGAATTCGGCTGCCGAAAAATCAAAGCACACTTTATTTTATGGGAAAAAGATGAGTCTAACTGAATGCATAAGTATTCAACTCTTTAGGGTGCCTTCACCCGTGGCAGATTTTGCTGCAAAAAATGTATTCAACTGAAAATCTGTTCTTTTTATCTGAATGGGGTTGTTTTGGCAGCAATCATTATTTAGATGAAGGCACCCTAGAGAAACTGACGCGCGTGTTTTCCTCGCTGAATTATTTTTATCTCATATTTTATGAAAAACCCCAATAAAATAATGTTTATAGAAACATAGGGAAGAATACATAAAAATATCCAAGTCACTGACTATCCCTAAAGGCATGACCAGATGGCTCATTTCATTTTCCAGGCTGAAAAAAATCAGCCCCTGATCTGAAAGAAAATCCACAGCAGAAACCCAATTCTGCGCCTCGGATTCCTACCGTGCGTGTGCTGTTTGCACTGCCACAGATCCACATACTGATTAACCTCAATATGCATGTGGATTCTGGTCACAACTTCCACACAATTTCCATGGAGAAAGCAAGTGCTTCAAGTATTAACAAAAAAAAAACCTTGAAAAATATTCTAAATTTTTCAATCCAGCACCTGGATCTGAATACTTTTCTAATTAAAAGTAGTTAAAAATGTATTTTAGCCACTGAGTTATTCAATAAAATGCATCTGTATAGCGCCACCTGCTGTTTGTTCTTTTCCTTATTTCTCCTTCCGCCTCACTGAGGTGGTCGCACGCGCTCAGTTGAAATCTTTATAACTGTCAACAGCCTTATCTACTGTTAGAAGAGGAAGAGCTGCAGCCAAAAGGACATGCCCCCTGAGCTGCTGCACAAAGAGCATCCAGCCTGAAGAGAATCTAGCAGAGCAACTTGAGCAATAAATAGGGAAATCTTTGGAGAAGCATATCCACATTGTTGCCCATTTGTGCATTGAATCTACCAACTGGATGATGCCCACTGTCTAAGTTTGGAGTCAGCAACCCCTGGCAGTCCAGCTGCAGTATAACTACAACTCCCAGCATGCATACTTTTTTGGCCTGTAGAAGTGAATGGAGCCTTCTGAGAGTTGGAGTTTCACAAGAGCTGGAATGCTGGAAGTTGCTGGAAGTCCATTTATGAGCAGATTTATGTTGATATCATGTTATTACCAGATTAGCACACACTCATTTACTTTTATTACATTTTTGGAAGCAATTCTCTTTCTGGAGTCACACTAATTTTTTCTTATGTTTAACAGCATTACGACAATGCTCCATATGCACCATATCCAGGTTATAACCAACCAGGCAGCTATGGTACCAACTACCAGCCATATACCATTCAGCCAGGTCCTCCTCCTCCTTCCTATGTGATTGA
The DNA here is from genome assembly GCA_033119425.1 of Bufotes viridis. NCBI lineage: Eukaryota > Metazoa > Chordata > Amphibia > Anura > Bufonidae > Bufotes > Bufotes viridis. Next base: position 556,255,185 of record CM065590.1, on the reverse strand, counting down.
AAGGCCACGTGAGTAACTTTATGTGTAGCAAAATAATGAAATATTAGACATAAAATATGGACACCCTTTGATCATTGTTTTATTTAATTTTACATATTTTGGGCTAGAAATCATTTTAATGGACCTCTATTAAAATTTTTGACTGTTTGGTTTCTGCAGCCTTCACGTATTCCAATACATAGCAGCTGCAGAATGTCATTCACCAGCAAACCCATCAGTTGAGCTTTAATTTGGTCAAAATCAGCAGAAGATCGTTCAAAAGAGGGCAGAGAGGGACTGGAGACCGAGCCATCAGACAGCCTGAATGACAGCATTTTGAAGCCTTTGGAATATATGCTAAAATCTAAGGCTACTTTCACACTTGCGCTGTTGGATCCTGATCAGTCTGACAAAAGCATTGAAATACCTGATCCGTCTTTCAGGTGCTATTCAGAAAAACGGATCAGGTATTTATTTTTTTCACATTTTTAAAGGTCTGCGCATGCGAAGACTGGAAAACCGGATCCGTTTTTCCGGAACACTTGGTGCGGAAATTGGATCCGGCATTCAGGCAAGTGTTCCGGAATTTTGGACGGAGAGAGAACTGCAGCATGCTGCGGTATTTTCTCCGTCCAAAAACCGTACAGTGACTGAACTGAAGACATCCTGAACGGATTTCTCTACATTCAGAATGCATTAGGATAAAACTGATCAGTTCTTTCCAGTATTGAGCCCCTAGGACGGAACTCAATACTGGAAAACTTTACCACAAGTGTGAAAGTAACCTAATAAAAGCTGAAAACACAATAAAAAAATGATCTAAAGGTGTCCTTTAACATATTGCACTTATCACTAGAGTTTTAGAAAGTGTTCTGGATTGTGAAGAATGTCACATAATAGAATGGGTGGCACTAAAGGTTGATTTTATGTGAGCACAACCGTATGGATGTTTCCTAAACATAGATACTAATTATGGCTTTATATAACAGGTAATTATTATCTTCATAGCAGCAAACATAACAAAGCAAAAGCACAGGACGGCCAGTATGACCCTATTAATGGATGGTTCTTACGCAAAATAGTACGCAGTATTCATATTATGCAACCCTGGGGTCATGGGGTATTCTCAGACCCTTCTTAGGCTACTTTCACATCTGCGCTTTCCCTTTCCGCTATTGAGATCCGTCATAGGATCTTAAACAGCGGGGGAAAAGCTTTTGTTTTGTCCCCATTCATTGTCAATGGGGACAAAACTGAACTGAACAAAACAGAATGTACCAGAATGCATTCCATTCCTTTTGGTTGCAGCGTTATTGTGTCCGCGCTGTGATGCGGAGCAAGACGGATCCGTCAAGAACACAATGTAAGTCAATGGTGGCGGATCCGTTTTCTCGGACACAAAATTTCCTTAAAATGGTTTTAGAGACGGATCCTTACTATATTAAAGATAATACAACCGTATCCGTTCAAAACGGATGCAGATGGTTGTATTATTATGACGCGTTTTTGCTGATCCATGACAGATCCAGCAGAAACGCTGGTGTGAAAGTAGCCTTAATTGTTTCTGATTTTTAAAGGGTTCACCAATCTCATAATGAAAATGTTTTCATCTGGCTTGAATTGCATATTTCTGTCCCATCTACCTGTTCTTCATGTCAGCACTTTCCTTCCCCTGTTCTCAGCATCACTGCATCTTGGCAGGATGTTGACATGCAGGACTTCCTGTTTTCCTCAGTTTCCTGCAGGATTTTCTAACCAAACCCAGTATGCTTTGCTCTTTAATGTTTCCTTTGTTTCCTCCTATCGGGGTCCCCAGTTGTCAATGACAGCTGGGAGCCTGACCTGTTCCTGCTAGATTGCAGGAGCTTTAGGGTATCTTCACACATGACAGATTTTTTTTTTGCTGAAAATTTCTGCGACCAAAAATCAGTTCTATTTATTTGAATGGGGCTTGCAAAAATCCATGTGCTTGCTGCCAAAATAACCCCATTCAGAAGAATAGAAGCAATTATCAGTTTCAGAAATGTCTGCAAAGAAGGTACCCGTAGTCCCACGCCATACTTGTATCGGGCTCTGGATTAAAGCCCAGCACCAAGCGCCATATATGTACAGTGCTTGCTCGCCATGGAGTCAAATCCTGAGGAAACAATGGAGGACAGACAGCAGCTTTACTTAGGCTACATTCACATGACCGTATGTGTTTTGCAGTCCGCAAAACACTGATCTGTAAAAAATACGGATGACGTCCTTTTGGCATTCGTATTGCATCCGTTTTCTTTTGTGGATCCATTGTAACAATGGCTATACTTGTCCACAAAATGGACAAGAATAGGATATGCTCTATATTTTTTGCAGGGCAACGGAATGGACATACGGATCCGGACAGCACACGGTGTGCTGTCCGCATTTTTTGCAAACCCATTGAAATGAATGGGTCCTCATCCAATCCACAAAAAAAAAAAAAAACGGACACAGAAACAAAATACAGTCATCCACTCATGACCAGAACAAGATGGAGGCTCCCTTTTAATCATGGCTGTAAGGTTAGCTCTATGTGGGAGATTTATCAAAACTGGTGTAAAAGAAAACGGCTTAGTTGCCCATAGCAGCCAATCGGATTCTACCTTTCACTTTCCTAAAGGAGCACAAAAAAATGAAAGGATCAGTCTGATTGGTTGCTATGGGCATCTAAACCAGTTTTACACCAGTTTTGATAAATCCCCCCCTTATGTTCCTAGTTGGCTCAGATTAAAACGTACGTATCCAGCATACAGAACCATAGTCAGGGTATGTTCAGATGAAGAAATGTTCATACAGATCTGACCACGTATTTCAGGTTGAAATCTGCATCTCATTGCCATTATGGGACTCCTGGAGGATATTTTTGTTTGGGTTTTATATCTACATCTAACGTTGGACTGAAGTCCCTTGGGCCCACCAGAGGAAATGATTCTGAGGGCAAACCCTCTGTAAATACAGGACCTTAAGGGTACTGTTTCATTAGGGATCCATTTATTGTCCCACCGGCGGGTCCTCTGGTACTCTGGTGGGTCAGTCAGGTCCTGTCTACATCGATAAGTGAGCAGGTGGATATGCGTGGATTAGCCCATTGAATGGGGCTTCACCCGCATCCTATGAGACAGTGAATCCACAGCAGAAATGTAAGGATGAGCCTCAGGATTCTGCCGCAATTTTTCATGTTGGATTTTTCCACACTACTGTTTTGTTGTGTGAACATAGCTCCATGTCATCTCACAGATCACTACCTTCCATAAAGGCTTTCATCATTGACATCATCCTATTCGATCGCAAAAAAATTCAAGCAATATACTCCAGCTTCATTAATTCTAAACTGAGAAGACATTATGTAACCTCCACAAGAAGCCAGTGGTCATTAATTATAGATACCAAGGAATAATGATATGAGAACAAGATGGACTTATTGATCCTATCTCTGGCACATATAAAGGGGCCAAGGATAGAAAGAAATCTCCAAAATCTCACTCCTGGTTCTGGCGGCATGCGGAGTCCCTGCTGCTCTGTTCTACATATGCCGCTATAGAACACCTTCACATGGCGCAATATTACAGTGCTTCTAGGGGGAAATAACCCAGGGATATGGAGCCTAATAGGGAGGATGGTTATACACTGACACCGTGCTTGCCCTTTATCAGATAATTGCCTTGTAGATTAGCCATTAAAGATTCACTCACCAAAAATCTCTGGCCCATTAGAAAGGTACCTAAAATATATAATAAAGAAAAATGTCCCAAACCACACATTAGAAAGGTACATGATGTCAATTGTAGTAAAAGTAATCTTACTGGTAACTGTATTTGTGACTTATAACCTCTTTTCTGATCTTCAGCTGTAACATGTGACCAACCCTCTGATTACCAACTGACACAGGACGGAAAGTGAGTTACTTCTCTATTCATTCCTATGAGACTGACATTGAGGCCCCCATAGGAATACATAGAGAAACTGGCTTCCTGTCTACACATAAGATGCTGGGTTATTTGGAAAGTCAGAGTGCTGGTCACATGACACAGCTGAGGATCAGAAGTGAGGTTATAACTCACAAATACAGTCACTGGTAAGAAGATTACCTTCACAACGGTTTACATCATGTACTTTTCTAACAGGTCAGAGAATTTTTTTTCTGAGGGAGTGCTTCTTTGAAAGGTCATTCCCATGTCAGTCATTCATGGCTGAGATCGGAGAACGTGTCCTGTGCAGTGGCCAGGGTGGTCGGAGTTACAAAAACAGCTGTGTTACTCTCATAGGAGGGATCAGAAGCCATGAAAACAGCATAGCACAACCTGCTCAGCTGTTTATGTAATTCTGTCAGGAAGCAGGTAGCAAATGGGGGGGGGGGGGAAGATTTGGGCATGTTGGAGTTCAATAGGCCTGATCCTATTGTTGTAGGGGAGGGCTGTACAATAATCCGATGTAGGAAAGCTACTGTAAGTCATCCATTGTATTATTGAAACTCAGCTGAGCTGTAAGGGGTGTCTGATGGAAATAGAATCTAGCAGAATTGTGAATACAGCTCTGGGATATAATACAGGTTGTAACTAAGGATCAGTTCTGTGAAATATAGTAAGTTACTGAACTTTAAGAGTAAATCAAAGGTTGTGTAAAGTGATGAATCTAACTTTATGTGCTTTCAGGATCAAGCAAGTTGCCATTTTCCTTCTTTTCAAACCGTGCCTCCAGAATTTTTGGTGTCATTGTAGTAGCCGTCGTGCTCATTGCAATTGGTCTTATCACTGCATGTGAGTACAATCACACGTGTTATCTTGCATCCAGCCTGTTTTACTATGTCCTATAGAGTGGCATAATCAGGATCTTCTAGGCTATGCCCGTGCAGTACCTGGGGTATCTGCAAATTGTTTTATTATATTGTATTGTTATGTGATGTATTTAATATTTTGTCCGTAAGTACTAGCCAGAAGATGATGGCAAATGCTTGGTAGGAGGAGTGGGCTGGTCCTACTTCCTGTTAGGAGGGGGAGTTACAGAGTAGCTACTGAGAGTAGAGGAAGCATACTCCAGAGCTCCTGCTCCTGGGAATGATGTAGGATTCTCCAGAGAGACTAACACCATACAGCTTCAAGAAACCACTTGAGAGACAAATAGAGTGATCAGCAAAATATTGCTTTTCAGACACTGCTGCAAGGTGAGGGACTACGCCTTAGACACCCATCATCCATACCTCCCCTAGGCAAGATAAAGTTTAAACCTGAACCTTACACTGGACACCTATATCCACAAGTGCCCACTTGCAGTCATCCAACTTGCCTTCATACCTCCTTAACTGTTGCCAGAAACTGCGCTTTGCAATTGCCGCTACTGGATGTACTTTAAGTTATATTTTGTATTAAGTAAAAAGAGACTGTAATATTTCACTTCTGGCCTCATGCTTTAAAGTACATTTCCACTGCACCGATCCCCAGGGAGTAACGGCCTGAGGGAGTACAATGTGACACAACATCTCATCAGGGCCACTACCACTCCCATCCTCTGCATCGGCTCCTCACCTCAGGGGCTCGGTGCACCTGCACCATGAATCACTAATTTCTTGATTTACCACTAAACTGACTTTAGTGGTACGTGCCGCCCACAAATATATGTGATTCTGTATTATGCCATTTTGTGTTCAATGAGTCACCATGAGATTGAGGCCCAATTCGTATTGTTACCTTCTTACTGTAGGGATTCTCTGATGATCAGTGATACACAATTTGTCTTAAAGGGGTTGTCCAACTTTTTAAAAAGTGTTTCCATAAGGGGAATATTGATAAAGCATCCTCAGGATAGGTCATCAATATCAATATTGGGTATCCAACTCCTGGCACCCCATCGATCAGCTGTTTGAAGAGGCTCCAGTAAGCGCTGCAGCTTCCTTACAGCTTACCAAGCACAGCGCCATACATTGTATAGTGGCTGTGCTTGGTATAGCAGCCCAGGCCCTTTCACTTGAATAGGACTGAGCTGTACCTAGGGTATATGATCGATGAATGTGAGAATGTGACGTCATTGGCCTAAGAAGAAGCCGCGGCACGCACTGGCTTCTTCTGAACCCTGTTGGCACGAGTGTCAGGTGTCAAACCCCCAACAATCAGATACTGATGATCAATCCTAAGCATAGGGCATCAATATTCTACTCCTGGAGACTCCTTTAAAAACCCACACACACTATGTGGGATCTGTCGAGGGAACCCAATGGTTGGCCGAAGAGGATCTGGTGACCATGCCCATGCCAGGGAGAGAAAAAAAAAACCTGGATAGGATGACGGAGATGCGGTAGCCAGCACGGAGGACCAGAGTGTCATGGAGCAGGTGAGTATGATCCTTTCCTGCCAGGAAACTCTTAGAAATTATTCCCAGACAACCCCTTTAGGCATTACATAACACCCTGTTGAGACATAATGCACAGGAAATGAAAGTTACCTGCAAATCCTGTTTGTCAGATTTGTCATTTTATAAGTTAGAATTAATTTGCAAATAGTTTCAATAAAATTCTCTGATATTGGAGCAGAACTAGGATTTTCTGACGCTTGCACATTAATCAGCAGCTTGACTTTACATATAGACAAGTGGAATACATTTCTGACATGTGGAGAGAATATCACAAGCTACGTACATAGGGAGTCTGTGTAGCTGGCAGCATTTCAACAAGCAGATCCCCCCGGCAGCCACCGACGAGATGAGCTCTAGGTAACCGGATGTTAGTAGGGATTATGTCAATGTGTGCTCAAACATATTACACTTCCCTGGAGAACACCTTTCAGGATCTGTGATGCCAATTGCAATTAATGCTGGTATGAAAACCTTCCTAGATTTGCAATTCCTAATTGTCATTAACAATCCATCACCATCATCCATCCTCATGAAGATGCTGTTCACACTGGCGTCTCGTCTTCTGTGGGATGTAATGGAGGTGCTACAACCCGTTACGATCCATTGTGATCTATTACAATATCCCCACAGTGACGTATTCACGTCAATGCTAAGGCCACTGATTGGCCACAACTGTGACATGCGGTTTTATCTTCGTCCAGAATGCTTGAACACATGCCGGAATGTATTAAAAAAACGACGGATCCAGCATTGGCATACGCAGACCTTTAAAAATGTGAAAATAAATGCCGGATGACACCGGAAAAACGGATCCAGCATTGCAATGCATTTTTCTGACTGATCAGGCATAAAAATGCCTGATCAGTCAGAAAAGATGACATGCGTTTACATACAGTTTGCCAGATCGGGCAGACAGTTCCGGCGACGGAACTGTCTGCCGGATTCCTCTGCCGCAAGTGTGAAAGTACCCTAAAACATCAGCTTTGTTTGGAAGTAGAATGAGAAATTTGTAACAAATACAATTCCTTTAGAATCCTCTCTGTTTACTCTTCTCAGTCGATGTGTTCCCAATTGTGTGACTCACAACTGGATGCGCGAGTTTATGTCCAGCAGCGTGCTACAACAAGCCCACACGTCTTATAAGAATTATAGGAGAAGACACTTCCTAGTATGATCCCATCACCTGCAGCATGCCATGACATACTCTCCCCTCTCCTTGTATTACAGGAAGAGAGGAGGGGCGCAGCATATCATACCGTCATAACACAGCACCCTGCTTAAACTGACCCTGTCAGCACAAAAATGCTGTGCAAGCTGCAGCCAGCATGGTATAGAGCAGGGGGGCCTGAGCTGATTGATCATTTTATTGGTAACGATTCAGTATAACTCATTCAGTATTTCTTTCATCTAAAATTCTGCCCTTTAAAACTTGGGAGTCCACTGGGGGGCGCTACTCAGTGGTTGACAGCCTTCCTAGTAGGAGTGTGCATACAATGCATTGTAGGGCTAGGATATGCCGTCAAAGTCAGATAGGTGCAGGTCCCACCTCTGAGACCCGCACCTATTTTTAAAAAAAAGGCCTCCAAAAGTGAATGAAAGTGTCCCCCAAGCTAACGATACCTCTTTGCTGTATGACAATATGATTATTTGTCACATTGGACATTTGCTGAACGTAGACATTTCTTCTTCTTTCAGATAAACTTAATGCTTTCGGGAGTTCTTCTTCATACAGCCAACCTAGAGAGAAGTGTTTTACCAACAAGACTCTGTGCAATGGAATTGCTGAGTGTTCGGAAGGAGGCGACGAGTCTGGATGCGGTAATTTTAACCTTATCTGCTGTCATACAGAAGGGGATTGTACACAGTGCAATGATTTGGCTGAGAACTGAGCCATGTACGGGAAGCATCAAGTGATGTTGATGATCCAAAGTGCTCAATAATCTACAGTATTACCTGCACCGGTCCTGTGTTCTTGATCTCCACAGCACCTGAATTTTATTATTATTTATTAAGGGCTCATGCACACGAACATGTGCCGGCCATTCCGTGCATTGGAGACCGCAATTGCTGTCCCCAATGCACGGGCAACATCCGTGCGGCTGCTGCAGACGGATCCAGACCCATTTAACTTGAATGGGTCCGTGATCTGTCCGTTCTGCAAAAAAGAAGTGCATGCACTACTTTTTTCCGGTGCGGAGGCACAGTCAGAAACACCACAGAAGCACTCTGTAGTGCTTCAGTGGGGTTCCGCTCCGTCCTTCCGCACCGCATCTCCCGGATTGCGGAACAATTCAAGTGAATGGGTCTGCGATCCGTGATGCAGGATGCACACGGCCGGTGCCCGTGTATTGCAGACCCGCTGTATGCAGGCCGCAATACGACCAAGGCCGTCACACTGCCGTAGGTGGTCCGTTCCGTGCATTGGGGACCGCAGTTTGCGGTACCCAATGCACGGGCAACCTCCGTGCGGCCCCCGGGATGAATTCAGACCCATTCAACTTGAATGGGTCTGCATTCGTCTGTTCCGCAAAAAGATAGGACATGTTCTATCTTTTTGCAGTACGGAAGTAAAAAACGGAACCCCAAAGAAGCACTCCGTAGTGCTTCCATAGTGTTCCGTGATTTCGTTCCGCATCTCAAGATTTGAGGATCTATTGAAGTGAATGGGTCCTCATTCGTGATGCGGAATGCACACGGAACGGCGCCCGTGTATTGTGGATCCGCAAATGCGGTCCGCAATACGGCAACGGGCAGCACGCGTTCGTGTGCATGAGCCCTAACAAAGAGATTCTGAGAAACTCACAAACACATCTAGAAAGCAACCCCCCAGACTATTTAGCGAAGACAAGCATTTTTACTACTCGAGACCTTGTGGTAGTAGAAAAGGGATGATCCCTACTTTCCCAGTTGTCTAGGGTAATGTAGGTTAATGTCTACTTCCCTGGTGGTCTTTGGCAATGGAGGATTCAATGGCTGCTTCCCTGGTGCTCTTGAGTAGTAGAGAGGTTAATGCCTGCTTCCCTGCAATGGAAGGATTAATGTCGGTTTCCCTTTTAATTAAGGGTAGTACAAGGGTTCATTCCCACTTCTCTGATGGTCTAGGGCAGTGATGGCTAACCTCCGGCACTCCAGCTACAACTACAACTTCCAGCATGTTCCATTCATTTCTATGGCATTCTGAGAACAGCCAAGCAAGTGTGCATCTTGGGAGTAGTAGTTTTACCACAGCTGGCGTGCCGGAGGTAAGCCATCACAGGTCTAGGGTGTTAATGTCTGCTTCAACTGTGGTCTAAATTAGTGAAGAGGTTAAAGGGGTTGTCTGTTTTTTTTTCAATTGATTACCTATCCCATAGACCAGTGTTTCCCAACCAGTGTGCCTCCAGCTGTTGCAAAACTACAACTCCCAGCATGCCCGGACAGCCTTTGGCTGTGCGGGCATGCTGGGAGTTGTAGTTTTGCAACAGCTGGAGGCACACTGGTTGGGAAACACTGCCATAGACATACAGCAGCAAACTGCACGCACCATCTGCTCAAACAGCTGATCGCCGGGGGTGTGGGACCCCCACCGATCTGAAATTGATGACATATCCTGAGGATAGGTCATCAATATTAAAAGCCCGGACAACCTCTTTAATGCCTGCTTCCCTGCAATAAAGGGATTAATGTCAGTTTCCCTTTTTACTAAGTATGGCAATGGGGTCCATGCCCACTTCTGTAATTGTCTATTCATGCCTGCTTCCCAGGTGGTCTAGGGTAGTGGAGAGGTAATGCCTACTTCCTTTTAATAGAGGGATTAATGACAGTTTCCCTTTTTTTAAGTATAGTAAAGGCGGTCATGTCCATTTTCCTGATGGTTCTTCTCTAGGGTATTAATGTCAGCTTCCCTGGTGGTCTAGGGTAGTGGAGAGGTTAATACTTCCCTGCAATGCAAGGATTAATGGTCTAATATAGTGAAAGTGTTATTCACCTTCCCAGGCTCCACTGATGTCTGCTAATAAAGTTTATGCTTGTTACGTTCAGGTTTCCTTTTATTTCTTGGACCGATCACACGAGTCAGTACAGGTCAGAAAACTGTGCTGTGATTACATGATGATCTGTAGGAGACACTTCTGCTTAGATGTCCTAGTTTAAAGGGACATTGTCACCCACTGCTTGACCCTAGAGATGGTCCTGGCTACTGATGGTGAAGACTTTATCCACCATGTTGCCAGCATAGCATTTATAATATATACTCTGATAGTCAACGTTCTTATTTCTTACAGTGCGCTTTAGGTGGGACAACTCGCTGCTTCAAGTTATGTCACGGAAACAGGAAAACCTATGGTTACCGGTGTGTTCCTCAGGAGTCAACAGTAACTTCCCTTCCTATGTGTGCCAACGTTTTGGATTTCTAGAGTGAGTATCAGCACATCTATCATTTCTGAACCTAAGTTATGGAATCCTATGGCACATATGAAAAACTGTGAACTGCAAATTTCACATATGCGTTGTCCTTTCCATCAGAGGGTCTCAAAACCAGAGGAAAACGCTCCATTTTTGTCCCCATTCATTGTCAATGGGGACAAAACTGAACAAATGGAATGGAGTGAACCAGAAGGCATTCCGTTCCGTTTTGTTGCATTTCCATGCCGGACAGCAGCATTTTTATGCATGTCATGGGATACTGACCAAGACGGCTTTTCATTTTAGGAGTATGGTTTCATTTGTCACAGGCATGCAGATATGCTGGAGAACTGTAGTTTTTCCCCCCATTCATTTAAAGGATAGAGGTGTGCTTCTATCTCCATCTTCTGTTAGAGCCAGTGGCTTCCGAAATCAGTTCATAGGCGAGGGTGCGAGATGTCAGTAGGATTATCAGAAAACCCATTTAACTCTATATCTCTGCAATTCTAAGCTAATTATTTTTAAAACTGAATTTTTTTTCTATACTATATTAATGGGGTTGACCGAGGGTTTAATACTGATGACCTAGGTCATCAATGTATCATTGATGGGAGACCAACTTCCGGCACCGCCTCCCCCCAATGAGCTGTTTGAAGAGACTGAGGCTTCCTCCTAGGACAGTGACGTCACATTCATCGGTCACGTGGCCTAGGCGCAACTCCGTCTCATTCAAGTGAATGAGGCTTAGCTGCAATATTAAGCACAGCCACTATACAGTGTACAATGCTGTGCTTATGCAGTACCCCAGACCAGCTACAGAAGATATGGTTGGCTAACCACGCTGTTCCTCCCTTTTTGGTAGGAGTGGGGTGGTCCTGCTTGCTGCCAGGAGAGGAAGTTCCTGAGTAGAACACAAAGAGAGAGGAAGCACATGCTACAGCTCCTACTCCTAAGGACTGTATCAATTTCTTCTGTGAAACCATCACTCCAGAGAGATCTTTAGTATTAAGAACAGACACTGTTGCAGGTGAGGGAATACAGTTCAGATACCCATCACCCAAACCACCTCCAGACCAGACTAACTCCACACAGTGGACACCTATATCCACAAGTGCATGTTAGTGCCATTAAATTGCCAGACAACCAGTCACCATACCTCCTCATCTGATGCCAGAAATACAGTTTGTACTGCTGGATGTGCCACAAGTTATATTTTGCACTGAGCAAAGAGAGACTTTTATACTTTTACTTCTGGCCTGATTCTTTAAACTACATTTTCACAGCACCAATCCCCAGGGAGCAACGGCCTGAGGGAGTACACAGTGACACATCTCATTATCAGTCCCATCCTCTGCACTGGCTCCTCAGGGGCTAGCTGCATGTAGTAAACTGCGAGGAGGTCGCAGCGCTCACAGGAGTACTGCAGCCTCTTCAAACTGCTGATCAGTGGTGGTGCCAGATGTCAGCCCCCCACAATAACATACTGATGGCCTATCCAACGAGCGGCTCATCAGTAAACACTCAGACAACCCCTTTAAAGTTTTTTTTTTAGATATTTTAACTGATGACCTATCTTCAGGAGAGGTCATCAGTATCTGATTAGTGGGTTTCCGACCCCTGAGACCCCTGCCGATCAGTTGCTTCAGAAGGTATCGGCACCCGGACCCCACCGATTAGAAAACGATAATCTATCCAGAGGATAGGTCATCAGTATAAATGCCTTGGAAACCCTATTTTCAGTATGTTTGTTGTGTAGCTACACTTTCTAAGGTATATTAAGACGGTCATCTTATATTAGTGTATTGTACATTATCATATTCTTTGATTCTCATTAGAGGTCCGACCACAGACCAGGTGACCATGAATGACAATCCTTCCAATGTAGGGCTTCATGCCTCGGGACCTTCTGATACCATACAGGGAGGTCTGGACAGGTATGAGCTACATTTAATTTTCTACTTATATACAGTAGCTCCTAGGATGAGCTCCACAGTATTAACCCAATGGCGTATACTTATTTTTGTATCTATCCTTTCTTTTATAACAGTGAATCTTGTACGAGCGGCCGGTATCTATCTGTGCGATGCTCAGGTAAGTGGTACCATTAGCTATATACCTTAATTAAGCTTACGAATCTTTACCCTATTGATAGGCGTATTGATGATATGAAGTCTGGATAGAGGGACGGACTTGGATAAAAGGGGGAAATGTATCATACCCCGCCAGCTTACAGGTTCTAGCGAGTCATCAAAAGATCCATGAGCTCGAAAAAGAAATGTATGCCAGCAAGGGAGTCGGTGTAGATTTCTGGTCCTGGTGCACATGTTGTTAAAGGGGTTTTCCAGGAGTAGAATATTGGGCATAGCGTGGCGAACCTTGAGCTACACCACGTATAACCGCAGACCATTTAGAATAGGAATTATTGACCACAACTCTCTAGACATGGTCCTTCAACCAGTTTTCAATCCAATTACAAACTATACCTACTAAGCCTACGAACTCTATTTTAGCCATTAGGTGTCTATGAGGGACAGCATCAAACACCTTTGCAAAGTCCAAAAACACTATGGGGAGAATGTATCAACCTTATACGCCTGTTTTCTGTCTTACAGAAATTACAATTTTTGATGAAAGGTGTGCCAAAAATTTGGACTACCTCCCTTATTACGGTGTGCCAAAAATTTGGACTATTATTTAAAAAAAAGGGTTCAGTGGGAGGAGGTGGGTCACAGGTGGGACCTCCTTATTTAAAGTGGTTTTCTAGGAGTCTAATATAGATGGCCTATCCACAGAATAGGTCATCAATATCTGACTCCTGGCACCCTCGCTGATCAACTGTTTGACGGGGCCACAGTACTCCCATGAGTGCTGCAGCCTCTTCCTAGGCCAGTGACATCATTTTCATTGGTCACATGGTCTAGGTGAAGGTCCTATTAAAGTGAATGGGCTTGAGCTGCAATACCATGCACGGCCACTATACAACGTGCGGCGCTGTGCTTTACATGCCGCGAGGAGGCGACGGCGCTCACCGGAACTCCATGGCCTCTTTAAACAGCTGATCAGTAGAAGTGCAGGGAGTTGGATCCTCAATAATCAGATATTGATGACCTATCCTGAGGATTTGCAATCAATATTGTACTCCCAGAAGACCCCTTTAAGGCTTTTTCAGGCCGGGTCATTATTACAGTACTTTATGCAAATTAAATTTAGGTTAAGATAATCTATATTATGTTACATTTGACTAAAATAGAAACATAAAGGCATTCATTTGTAGTTGTATAAGGAGGGTTATGAGGCAGAAGACTTACTGGTAGACTGTTCATTGATTCTTTATTCTTAGAAGGTTTATATCATTTCTTCACTTGGTGTTGAATTATTTACTTCACAGACTGTGGGCAGGATAAGAGGAGCAGGATTATCGGTGGTACAGAGGCCAATTCTGGTGACTGGCCTTGGCAAATCAGCTTGCAAGTTCGCACTTCAAGTCAATATGAACACATATGTGGAGGGTCAATTATTAACAATTTTTGGGTGCTGACTGCATCTCACTGTTTCTCCACGTAAGTAGAGTTCAGCTGGTTTTGATCAATCCTTTTACAATCATAAACATCAATCAGATGCTGTTAGTTCAGGTCATAAGACCCACGGTCAGACGAGGACTTCTAACCATAATATGGCTATAATGAATAAAAGATTATGCAAAGAGGTATCTCCCAAGGAAGAGAACCATCTTTCTAGCACCACCTCTTTGAAGTGGCTCCCTATGAGTCTTGGGACTTGACAAGGGAATATAGCCAAGCCGGATAGCCATCTGCAGACAGCTGTTTCCGGGTACTTGCCCCTCTTCAGTATGGAGTAGGGTTCTGGCTGGCTCAGTACGAGGCCTTGAATGGGGCTTATTGAAAGGTTAGGTGACACTCCAAATGAGTAATTTTGCGGTTCCCAGGCTGAGTAGAAATGGTAGAAAATGAAACTCCTGTACTTCACTGTATTGCTTCACGTGTTACATTTCTTAAACAAGCGGGTATCCAGTTTAAGATTCCTGAAGGTTTTCGGCTGTTTGCCTTCTTCAGAGAACTGGAAATACATATATACAGATGTAGCAGGGGTAACACTCAAACCCTTAACTCAAATTTCTTAACTGATCGCGTTATCTCGAAACAAAAGCCATTGAAAAGCACTTGCTTAACGCGTTTAGTTGCATTTAGTTTAGATAACACGTGTCATAAAGCATGAGTGTTAACCCTACTACATCCGTAGATACGCAATCAATAAACAATAATGTAAAGGCGTGATGTGATATTCAGTTATACAATAAGTCAAACAAAAAAGGAGCAGGGGGACATCCCCGGCTAACTGCAAGGCTATAGACAGTTGTGCTTCCAGGAAATTTCTGGGCATCAATGGAAGAGACGTCGTCTGCTGGACCCTAGTAAATGGCTCCCAAAACTCACATGGTCCAAACGGATTGGTGTATGAGTATTCATTAAGGGGAATATTTGACGTCGTTAACAGTATCTCAATATAAGGAAAGTTTGATAAGGAGCAAGTGGGGATATCAAACAACAATCCATAAATTGGAGAACAGTGCGGCTCATCCAGGTAAGCAACCAAACATTTTATAGTCCTAAAGAGTCCTAAACTGTCCTAAAGAGTTTAGAGTCCTAAACTGACCAGACATTTGCTACCGCTACTACTGCTGACAACATTCTTTGTACTGCTGTTGATGTTCTTCAATCTTCTGATGTTCCTCTGTGGCTCCAATCTATGCATTGTTGTTTAATATCTCCACTTGCTCCTTATCAATCTTTCCTTGTATTGAGGTACTGTTAACGCCGTCAAATATTCCCCTTAACGAATACCCATACACCAATCCGTTTGGACCATGTGAGTTTTGGGAGCCATTTACTAGGATCTAGGTCTATGGATATCTGGCTTGGTTACTTGGGACAGAATGTTCCTGCGCACATCAGGCATTGCCGGATGCTACCGGAATGTCCGTTGGCCCCATTAACTATAATGGGGTCCAAAGGAGATCTGGCCTCAACCCGTCAAATATGCTGAGAATCCATTGTATTCTGGTTTTTGTCCAGCCGATTCCTGGTATTTTATGCCGGAACAGCCTACCGGAAGGATGTACCACATATTTATTTAGTCTCTGAGAAAAGACATCTTCAAAAAATAAGATGAAAAGCTATTCTAAGTAAAATACTCACAAAAGACAAAAAGTTCAGTCCTCTTTACCATAAGAACTGTAAATCTGGGGAATAGTCATCTCAGGAACTGGTCACAGCAGGAACAGGTCATGGCTTAAAAAAAGACGTATCACTGGGCTATATGTCAGGAAAAAATTTCTATGCAGGGGAGAAAGTGGTTAAAAGGATTTTCTGAGACTTTTTAACTGATGACCTATCCTCTGATATCTGATCGGTGGGGGTCAGACACTTGGGACCCCCACCGATCAGCTGTTTCAGAAAGCACCGGTGCTCACAGTAGCAGCATGGCCTTCTCTCAGCTGACCAAGCACAGCGCCTTACATTGTATAGCGCCTGCGCCTGGTATTGCGGCTCAGCCCCATTCGCTTCAATTGGATGAACGGCACCTAAGCCAAATCTCCAATGAACGTGACGTCATATGTCCTAGATTATGTTGCTAGACGGCCGCAGCGCTACTGCGAGCGCAGGTGCCTTCTCACACGGCCAATCAGAGGGGTTCCCAGGTGTGAGACCCCCACAGATCAGATACATTTTTCCGATATGGACTGAAAAGTTGTTTTTCTTCTAAGGTTTTGGAATAACTTTGTTGTATGATCTTTTCCTATGTCCCCAACAGCTCAATTCCCCTGAATTTCATGAGGGTAGTAAGTGGCACCAGCAATCTGGATCAAGTTCGCAGCACATCGTCTATCGCAGCCGTTATTAGACATGAGGATTATAACGAAGACACGGATGACTTTGATGTGGCGCTGATTAAATTAACTACCCCATTAACTTTCTCAGGTAAAACATAGATGCTTGTGACCCAGTTTTTATTCCTAGGGGAATGTGGAGGGCAACTTAGTGGATAGTCCAAGGTCTAATGAATGAGAATCCTGCATTTGGAAACTTCTCTGCTATGGAATAACACATTAAAAGGACTGAACTGTCCCCAAGAAAGGTTTTCAATATCAGTTAGGTAGGGGTCCAACACCTGGCACCCCCACCGATTAGTTGTTTCAGACAGCCAGTCTCCGTCCACTGTGTAGTTTTCGGCACCTGTGTACTGCAGCTCAATTACTATTCACTTGAATGTGAACTGAGCTGCAATACCCTAGAAAGGCCACTATACATTGGACGGCGCTGTTAGCTTCCAGCTACATCCACTGCATCGGGAGCTGTCTGAAACAGGTGATTGTTGGGTTGCGCCAGGTGCAGTTGTGCACCACCATTGAGGCAAGGTGGGGTGATCGCCTCAGGCAGCACCAGGTAGGGGCAAGAGAGGGGCACTCGAAGAGCCATGGGCTGAAGGGAAGGGGTTATATTAAGAAATTGGCATTGGGGAGGGAGTGGCGCCATTTCAGTTTTCGCCTTAGGCAGCAGAAAGGCTGGGCGCACCCCTGGCAGGGTCGCAGACCTCCACCTATCTGATACTGATAACTTCTACTAAGGAAAGGTCCTCAATATCTAAAGATGGATTTATACTGCCTGATAATCAGGCAGATTATTGGGAAAGAATGTTCCTTCCGACAATCTGCCCGTTTAAATGTGCCGCCGATCACCCGATGAACGGGCGAAATGCACGTTTATCGGGTGATCCTGTCGTTCGTGTGGGTACACCAATTATCGTTTCTGGGCAGCAGATCGTGCCTTCTAAACAGCGATCTGCCGCCCAGAAACAATGACTCTGTATGGGGACCAGCGATCACCACAGCCATCCCTCGTCCTCTTACTGTGAAGGAGCGGTCTCCTTCACTAACAAGCAAATAACTGTCAAGAACGCTTCCTTCCCAACAATCAGCTGTACATTGGAGCGTCTAAACCCAACTTAAGTCCCAGAAAACCAATTTAAATATAAATGTACGTACGCTTTTACAATATCACTTTACAACTGATAGAAAGGCCTTCTATTTCGGTGGAAATTACATATCCTATAGACCACAGCTAACTCCTGCCATGTAGGGCAACAACAAACAAGGGCATCCAGATCACATAGAGCCACCTAGTGGCTGCAAAAGGAAAAACAATGCATGCAGTTTTTGCCATGCATATATTTTAATACCATTTTATACTTTACTGCCTTTTGCATTCTGTCATTCTGTGTGCTAAATGCATAGCAAAAGTATTCACCCTGGTTGTTAGATGTTTGTTTGTTCGCGAAGAGCTGGCCACCGCCGGCCCATGATGACATGATCACGTCGGCCAGCGTGGTGACGTCATACGTAACAGCGCACGGGATTTCGTGCGGGATCTTCAATCAAGATGGTGATCGCTCTTCTCACTCAAACGGATAAAATATGATTTTTTTATTTTTTTTTTACCACCATTCAGGGAAAATCAATTTGTTACCGCAAGGAAATTCGGTTTTGCTGTGAATCAAATTGTTCCTGATTTCGGATTGAATTCCAGTGTGGGCAGTTTGTTTCGCTCAACACTATTACTATACTTTTATTGCACTGTTTGTATAAAAGGAATGGTGGTCGATTTTTTCCCCCAATACAAGCTAATGATAAACTTATCAAAATATGTATTTTATGTTTGTTGCTCAATGTTCATGCTATTGAAAAAATCCAAGTAGAAAAATGACTGTGCCGTGGATTAGCTCCTATGAAATTCAGTGGAACTAATCTGCGGCACAAATCTCAGTTTCAGTGATGGATTTCCACCACAGATTGTGTTCAGTATCTACAGTGGATTTTATTAGTGAAAATGCTGACTACTTGAACATACTCTTATTGTTTCATAACATTTTTATGAACAATTTTATATAAAATATATATCTCTCGGTTTGTCTTTCAGCTGTTATTCAGCCGGTCTGCCTTCCAATGACCCAGCAGAACTTTAACCCTGGCTCCACATGCTGGATCAGTGGCTTTGGTAAAACTGTATCTTCTTCAAGTAAGTATGATACATCTGCAGTACCCCAAACCAAGGGGTACTTGCAAATTATTATGTTCACTTAAGTCGTCATATCCTTTGTATCCCCAGTATGGTAATGTATGGAAGTGACGGAGTTAACCAATTCTAGCAAAGACCCCAGGGAAGCTGAGGTGTGGACTATTAGCTCAGTTTAATTGAGTTTAATTCAGTTTAATTTAATACTATTCCGTATTAGCAGGTAAGGAGTTAGGCTGCAAAGCCCATGTGCTATCCTCCTCAGTACTAGGTCTTCAGCTACAGGGACTAACCATCTCTGCATGAGCTACCAAGACAGAACCATCTTTACATTGAAATAGAGAGAGAGAGGAAATTCCAGAATCGGAAAAGGCTGAGAAAATAGAGTCAGCAAGGAAAATTGCTAATAAAAAACTATAGACAGTACTGCTGTGAGGGGAATACTGCTAAGACACCGTCCATTCTTGGACGCGACCTGGTCGATTATTTCCCTAAATCTGTACATTACAGCAGTATTACAGCTATCTTACCAAAAGTATTATTATCAGCCTCAGATTCTGCAGAGAATGAATAAAGGAGTAAATTAAATCTAATCCTGGCCTATAACCATACAAAACCATCTGGGGGAAGATTTACACTGTGCATTGTTGAAACTGTGTCCCGAGATTGTTAGAATTACTACAACCCCTGCCATACCCTCTGCAATTTGACTAACAGGGCCAGGCAATGAAAGTGTTATTACACCTGGTCCTGTCAATCAAAGTGCAGAGAGAGCAGAGCCTCTAGGTGTTATGGTAACGCCCCTGTTGCTCCTAGAGGCTCATGTGCATATATTAAAACATCATCTTTCTCAGCAATGCGGGCACATATGAACATGGGACCAACACAGATGCCTTCAGCTGCCAAGCGCACGTGTAACAGGTCAGCCAGTGTCATAGGGACAAACCTGCTGACAGATGCCCTTTAATAACAATCCCTGCCAGACTTATTAAGTGCCAATAATTATGGCGCAGGACTGGATCGTTGCCCCGGGTGCAGGAAAGCCTAGCTACACCTCTGCGTAGTTCATGGCTATGAGTTAGGATGTTATAGGACCTTACGAAGGTCTGCAACACGTATGCAGTAAACATTTTTTTGTATGTTTGGATTTTAATGATGAGTCAATAAATGCCTTGATTTTACCGTGTCTGAAAGCTGGACTTTTCTGTCCACCCTCTAATCCTTGTATGACTATTACAGCTTATGACGGTAATAATATGTTACATGGTCTGTGTATTTTTTGTTACAGAGGAAACATCCAAAGTGCTTATGAACACACAGGTGAACCTTATCAGTACTTCAGTCTGTAACAGTCCTAATGTGTACAATGGAGCCATTAGTCCCAGAATGATGTGTGCTGGTGACCTCCGGGGAGGAAAGGATTCATGCCAGGTGTGTACTGCAATGTGATGTGAACACATGTAGCTAAACATGGAGTTTACTGCTTTTATTGTCTTCTCAAGGGGAAGGAGGGGGGGGGGGGTAGGGGGTATTAGATTTGATTGAAGAAATCCAGCTGGTAAATAAAGTCTTAAAGGGAGTTTGTCAGCAGTTTTGACCATGCTAAACTGGTGATAGCACTAGGTAGGAGCTGGGGAGAACAGGACATACACATTTTTTGTGGTTCTTTTCTCACTCATCAGGAGTAGTGTGAATATGAAGTTTTATTCGGCCAGGAGGCAGGGCTTCGCTGTGATATGCTCTCTGCATGGAGCTGCATCTTAGCCCTCCCCTCTGTGTAACAGCTGTAGCATCCAACCAGAAGACCAGTACATCTATCACTCCGAGCAGAGGGGAGGGGCTATGATGCATAGAGCAGGTCACATTGAATCTCTGTCACCTAGGCACTTTCAGCAGTAGAATCTGGCAGAATAAAACTTCATTTTCACAATACTCCTCATAATAAAATCGCCACAAAAAAAATGGTATGCTTATATTGTCCTCCCCGGGCCCTACCTAGTGCTGGCACCAGTTTAGCATAGTCAAAACTGATGACACATTACCTTTAAAGAGGGTTTCTAAGTTCTAAAGTTATCCCCTATCCATGGGATAATGCATAACCATCTGATACGTGGGGGTCCAACCGCTGGGACCCCCACCATTATCCTGAAAAAATGGAAAGGCAGCTCGCCCATGACCTCAGACACTCCATTCATCTCCATGGGAGTTCCAGCGATAGAAGAGCACTGTACTCAGCTGTCTCTGGCAGTCCCACAGAGAATGAATGGAATAGTAGCGGTCATTCATGACCTGGCGTTCCATTCATTCAGGGGAACGGTACCACAGTTCTAGAGATTGGTGGAGGTTCCAGGGTCAGACCATCACCAATCTGATGGTTATCCTGTACATAGGCATAACTTTAGAACTTACCACAAGCCCTTTAAGGTGGCCATAAACATTAGCTGGGTCAGACTAAGCGTGGTGGAGGTCCCTGGGCAAATAATCTATGGAGGTTAATCTGTGTAGAAATTTTACATGGGCCAATGAACAGACAATTATCGGGAACAAACCGATCATTCCTGATAATTCCCTCATTGTTCAGCCAAGGTGATTATAGCCTCTTAATACAGGCCCCGGAACTTGAGTTCTTTGTATGGCGCTTTTTTAGGACCACACTTACTGCAGGATCTGTACACCATAGCCATATAATGCAGTGTATGGATTCTGTATTCTACAACATGTACTGCAGTGAGCACAGGAATGCACATTGCTGCTCCTGCCTGTGCCTGCTCTGTTCAAAGCTCCGCATAGCACATTGGAGCAAGAGACCCTGCATCGTTGTACTTTGCCAGGCTTTAGCGGCGTAGAGCGAGGGCAGGAGGAGCACCTATGTGTGCCCCTTCCGGTACAGTGCTCACTGCATACATGGCTGATAATGATATACTAATAAAGTGCCTTAGTACAAACGTAGTCTACAGCCTATGTGTAAGTTATAGGGACACTCACCTGCCTGTCAGTCCCCACTTCTCCCAGCATCTCCTCAATGTATGGAACCTCAAGTCTCTCCCCTATCTTTTATACCTTCCTGAGTCTGGGAAGCCTCTCTTCTTTTTTCTTCTCTTGATTGCCATCTCTCTTACCACTACTATTACACAGGTCGCCAACTCTCTCCTTCCCACCACCACACACTTCGCCATCCCTCCCCCACCAGACAGGTCGCCATCCTTCTCCTCCCAGCTACCATACAGGTCATCATCTGCCCCCCTCCCCACTATCGCCCAGGTTGCCATCTCTCCCCTCCCCCACTACCACACAGATCGCCACCTCTCTTCTCCCCACCACCACATAGGTTGTCATCTCTATTAACCCAGTACTACACAGGTCGCCATCCCTCTCCTCCCCACCACCATACGGGTTGCCATCTCTCACCCTCTGTAACCACACAAATCACCATCTCCTGTCCCAACCACCACAAAGGTCGCCATCACTCTACCCCTCCACCACCATATAGGTCACCATCTTTCTCCCCCCACCATCACCACATAGGTCGCTATGTCTCTCCTCCTCACCACCACACAAGCTGCCATCTCTCATCCTCCATAACCACATAGGTCGCCATTTCCCTCCCCTCTTTATCACACAGGTTGCCATCTCTCTTCCCACCACTACCATTTAATGCAGGCCAGAGGTGGGACCTTCATCTTTCAGACATTAATGATACCCTGGGGATATATAATAAATATCTATGATGGAAATACATTTTTAAGATCACTTGCGTGGCCTACACTCACTTTGGACTTTTTCCATCAGACAGGAGATTAGAAGGTGTTCTCCATCATGAACACACGTTGGTTTTTTTTTGACTGGACTGCCCTGGTTCCTGGTGTGTTTAGCCTGAATAGTGTATTCTCAATAATAGAAAGTTTATATAACCTACATGTATAGTCATTTTGTGCAGGGTATATAATTATCTATGTTCTGTGAATTGTTTTCAGGGAGACAGTGGAGGGCCACTGGTGTGTCTTGACAATAATCGCTGGTACTTGGCTGGAGTGACGAGCTGGGGAACTGGTTGTGGACAGCCAAATAAACCTGGAGTGTATACGTATGTCACTGAGATCCTGCCATGGATATACACCAAAATGGAGGTAAAAAATTACACTTTTAAAAAAGAGACAAAAAAATTAATATTCCTTTGGGGGACTCTCTAGTTCATCTGAAATTAATTGTGACATGAATTTGCACATTCTTAAAGGGGTATTCCCATATCAGACAATGGGGGCATATCGCTAGGATATGCCCCCATTGTCTGATAGGTGCAGGATCCGCACCTACAACAAAGCGGGGGGAGCTGTGGCTGGAGGACCCCGGATTTCCCAGGGTCCGTCCACCACCAAGCGCTGCTCCCCGCTGCTCCCATAAAAGTCAATGGGAGCGCACCGCACATACATGGCCCATGCTCCCATTTATTTCTATGGGGCAGATGGAAATAGCCAAACCAGCGCTTGGCTATTTTCGACAGCCCCATAGAAATGAATGGAGGGCGGCTGCGCATGCGCAGTGCACCCTCCGTTGATTTCCCCGCTCCGTTCTCATTGTAGGTGCGGGACCTGCACCTATCAGACAATGGGGGAATATCCTAGCTATATACCCCCATTTTTTGAGATGGGAAAACACCTTTATTTCTAACAATCCCAATATATTTTGAAATTAATTTCAGACCAATAAAGACACATCTGCATATTAAATACATTTGCAATTCACCTTTTTTATTCAAAATTATTTTAAAAAGCTGCTTCACAACTAGAGAATATCCTTTCAGGAATTTCTCAGCCTTTTAAATACCTAAGCCAGCCTCACATCTGCAACTATCTCTTTTATGACAAAGGCCCTCTATCAGAGCAAAGCAGACAGACTCAGCTTTTCCAGTTGAGAGGCCTTGGGGGGACCTCTGGGTGGACGCTATTTCTGTTATGGAGACCAGTTAATATACATGATGACTATTGTAGGCTATGCAACTTTCCTTTGGGTTTCTGGGAAAAATATATGAAAATTAGCACATATTACAACTGCTAGCATCAGATAGGCTTAGGATAGCTAATTTGAATCCCTTTCCAAGAGCTTTGCCTTTCATTAGGAGCTCTCCATAATGAGAAAGAGTACTCACCTGATAATGCATATATATTGCCGAAAACCCAGAGGAGCATACTATTCTCTCCCTCCTCTCTCTTAATTGATTTGTAACTAATTCTTAAAAGGTTCACTCAGACATGAATTTTAATGTGAAAAATTAAAGTGCTTGTGCACCTCAGATTTTTTATTGCCTCAGTGTCTCTAAAATAAAATATGAATTAACTTTGCCAATATTCTTGATAATAAAAAATGCTATTATTTCATGTATAGAGTCCTTAAAGGGTTTGTCCAAGATTTTACAAGTGATGGTCCATTGTAAGGATAGACCATCAATGTCTGTCGGGGGTCCCACACCCTGCAACCCACAGATTAGTTGTTCTGCAGTAGCTATGGTGCCAGAAGTTGGAGATGGTTACTGCAGTGCTGTTCCCATTGAAGTGTATGGGAACAGCAGTCCAGTTACAAGCTCCGTCTACTACACAATGGAGGGAGCTGTATAGTTCTGGCTCCGGAGTTACTTTGACATACCTGATCATGGGGGTGAGGGATATCAGACCTGATGGCCAGTCGTGCAGCTAGCCTTTCTGCTGCTTGAGGCAAAACTGAAACGGCACCCCCAACCCCCCAATGCCAATTTCTTAACCTAACCCCTTCCCTCCAGCCCTACTGTTCAAGACATACTTGGAAAACATTACATACAGAGCTACAAAACATACTGGGTAATGCAGTGCTTCCCAATACTATACTGCAGAAGCAGTATATTATAGTATCCCCTTCCGCTGCCCCCCTCTTGCCCCTACCTGGTGCTGCCTGAGGCAATCACCCCTGCTGATGGCCTATCCTGAGGATTGGTCATCACTTGTAAAATCTTGGACAAGCCCTTTAAATACTTTGTGTATACAACTCCTGCACTAAATGATATGCTTGAGGTTACGGTTACGGTTGTATTAATGTCGGTTGTATTAATGTCTTCTATAGCCATGAGGGATCCGTCTTGAACACCATTGAAAGTCAATGGGGGACGGATCAGTTTTCTATTTTGCCAGATTGGCTCAGTTTCGTCAAGCGGACAGCAAAACGCTGCAGACAGCGTTTTGGTGTCCGTCTCCAGAGCGGAATGGTGACTGAACGGAGGCAAACTGATGCATTCTGAGCGGATCCTTTTCCATTCAGAATGCATTAGGGCAAAACTGATCCGTTTTGGACACGCTTTTGAGAGCCCTGAACGGATCTCTCAAATGGAAAGCCAAAACGCTAGTGTGAAAGTAGCCTATTTGCAGAGTTGCTTTTGAGTAGTTTCCCGTGTAGCAACCGCCACTCTGCTTTCACATGACCGACCTGTTTCTGACACCCCCGGTCTGTGCTGATCCTTATATTCTATTGACCACTTTCTACTTGGATTTCTAACCTCTGAGCAGAATTGTGCTTTCCATTGACCTTTAATGTTAACATTCTTTTTACAGATGGAGACAAATCGGTGACCTTACATGTAGCGTGGAGGAAGAGGAGGACACACTTGCACTGTGACAGCAGACTATACGTCATCAAAGGGAAATATTGCGGGGAGAGGGGTATTTATAAAAGATGGACCAATAGCAACATTCAGCAGAATCATGGCACAATACTTTCTTACTCAGCAATGCAATAAGAAATATCCAAGAGCTCTCTAAGGAAAGTGGCCTTTACTGCTTCAAGCCGAGTGCTAGGTTTATAAAGACGTTTTACGGGGGGCCTAATGAAGACGGTATAAGATCGGAAATTGGTTATATGATGTAATGAGGAACAAAAGTTATTGAAGTTTACTCCAGTCATGTATCATCATTAATATTATTCTGTGGTATTATAATGTCCTAAATTAAATCACTTTTTTCTATGTTTTGTAGATAGTTTAATAAATCTCATGTTCCCATTTCCACTTTATATTCATTGCAAATGCGTATTAAAGGGGCTGTCAGATTTAGATCCTATATTGAATTAGGGAATTTTGAAAATGGAGAACAGCTACAGAGAACATCTTTCACTCTGGAGGACCCAACATGTTTGTGCATTACATAGACAGTCGGTAGATTTCAATAAGGAGTGTGTGTAATACTTCATCTCCCCTGCGGTGGTGCTGCAGGGAAATTGAACACTTATTGTCAGGTTCTTCACTTCTGATCATTCGATTCCTGCAGCGGGACACCATATGAGCACCTTAATAAAAAGGTGATATGAAGCCTGGCTACCAAGTTTTGAGGAAGAAGTGGTCTGGAGATCTGAAACAAGGCAAAGTTTTCTAAGGTTGTCTGGCGCTGCGTCGTTTTACCGCCTCATAGTTTTCAGTCCTAGTGGCCTGTGGCCTATGAGAGTAAATAGGCTCCCATGTCCCGCCGTAAACTGCTGCTCCCTCAGAGACAGCTTAGCCATTGCCTGAGGCACCTCATGGCACATGCGGCCCAGGTCTGGCACATAGAAGAATGGGGTTGAAAGTGGTCTGGTAACAAGGAAAGTTGGAAAGGAATGATCCAGTAGTGGATAGTACATCACAGGGAAGGAAATGAATTACTATAATAAAAAGTAATCTTCTCAACATACAACAAAGGCTGCAGCATATTGCCATATTATGTGCAGATTACCTTTAGTCTGCATACTGTATATTGATAATACATGCAATTAACTTTATTATGTTTTGTGAAACCTGTAATAAATGTATGTATTTTTATAAATGCGTCGACAGTGCAGTTTGCATACTGATTTATAATATGACATAATACTGTGTGTAGTATTCTATAAAAGTGATGGGTTCATAACAAATGGTGTACAGTTACAATAACAGCAGTAATAAAGGGATTTCCACTGTTATATTCAACGTTGGTCGTCTCCATTTATAGTTTTATGAGGATAGCGCAGATATTTGGTAGAGCTACGTACACAGAACCTGACCATAATAATCGACATTGGAGACGTCATTTGTAACCTTGAAATGGACAAGGTAAGCATGGCAGAATGTGCCTCTCTCTACCCCTGGTCCATGAATCTATGAAGATAGCTGTCGGATTGACCCTTACCGTACTCCACCTTAGTCCCCTCCATCCTCAGTGTTCACTGGTACTCCCATTGTAGGATACAACATCACATAGACATGTGGAGACTTTCTCAAATGTACAAGTAACAAGCCATGCTTCCTTTATTCTATGGCTCAGTATGGCTATACCAAATGTCTATGGTTTTTTATGTTGTACTACTCTTAGACAGAAAAAACTATTCACATTTTTTTTTTTGCATCATTTTTTTAAAGTTTCCTTGGACAGAGCTGTTTGAGGGCTAATTTTTATATTTGCAGGTTGAGTTGATGTTTTTATTGGTACTGTTTTAGGGTACATACATCTTTTTATCATTTTTTATTCTGTGGTATGGCTGACAGTATTTGTGGGATTATTTTTTTTATCAGTTTTTATAGAATTCATAAACGAAATAATAATAAATTGTATAGTTTGCTTTGTTACCGACACTGGAATACCAGATATATGTATATATATGTCTTTGTTTTGGCATAATAAAGTATTTTAATGGCACTTCATTAACCAGTACAGAATATTTACTCATATAGGACACTGACCTGGACTACAGTAAACCGTGCCTCTATTGCTCCCCCTAGAAGAACACCAATGACATTTAAGCAATATATATTTTTTTCTTTTCTTTTACTTTTTTAAAACTCTACAGCACTATTTTTACCCTTATTTTTCATTTTTCCAGTTTTTATCTTTCATTTTTTTCTTTTATATATATATATATGTTTTTTTTTTTTGTTTTTTTCATAAGTATTAATCTTTTTATTATTGTGTTTTTACCCCATTTTGCACACTGTCATCTCAGTGAATAAAATATTTACATGTACTTTGACTTCAATGATCTACACTTACAACCCTTGGTATATTGACTGCCTCCCAAAACCATATAATATTATCAGGGCCGGTGCGTCCTATACGTGGAATAGGCCGCGGCGTAGAGCGCCCCTTGAGCCTCTAGCGGCTGCAGCACTGCCCGGGCTGGCGCGTCCATGAGGACGCACCGCCCGGGCGCAGCAAGAGAAGAGGAGCGGACAGGAGGGAAGCTCTCAGCGCTCCCTCCTGTCACTCAATTGTAGCGCGGCCAAGCTCTTTATGGTCCGCGGGTACAGGGAGCATCTGTCTCCTGTACCCGGCCGAACTGACATGAAGTGCGCACACAATGTGCACTTCCTATCAGTCCCCTCGGGTACAGGAAAAAAGCTCCTGTACCCGTGGACCATAAAGAGCTCGGCACGCTACAATAGAGGTAGGGGTAGAAAGAGAATGACAAGGGGGTGGGAGTGAAGGGGGTGAAGAATGACAAAATGACAAGGGGGGAGAGAATGACAAGGGGGGGAGTGTGAAGAATGACAAGGGGGGTGAAGAATGACAAAATGACACGGGGGGAGAGAATGACAAGGGGGGGTGAAGAATGACGAGGGGGGAGAGAATGACAAGAGGGGGAAGAGAATGACAAGGGGGGGAGGGGAAGGAAGAATGACAAGGGTGGGGTAGTGAAGAATGACAAGGGGGGGGAGTGAAGAATGACAAGGGGGGGAGAGAGAGAACTGGCGTTAGTTAAAGGGGTTCTGCAGTTTATTTAAACTGATGATCTATCCTCTGATTGGCGGGGGTCTCGGGTGTCGGACCCCTGCCGATCAATTTAAATAAACTGCAGAACCCCTTTAATATGGCAGATCATATGGGTGGGGCATTGTGATGTCACATGGGTGGGGGGGGGGGGCGGCAAACTTTTCTTTTGCCTAGGGCAGCAAAAATCCTTGCACCGGCCCTGAATATTATTATTTGCTGTCCCCTTGCGACATTAGGGTGAGTCACTGGGTAGTGCACCTAACCAGTAGTTCCCCAGTTTGGTGCAGCCACTGGTCTAGCATACTAGTATGGCAATCATGTTAACTGTTTAATACTGTATCAGCACTGGCAGTGGTGTGGTGCTTGGTACAGACTTTTTGAATGCTGCGGCCATTGTTTTCTCATTACTATGAGTCAGACCTTGATATCTGCTGGAGCTGAGTATAGGGTAGGTATCGGGTAGGTACACATAAACACAAACACGTTGAAAGACAACCAAATACTTCAACTCAAAGGTCAGATAGAGCACTGTGTAGATATAGTCTTGTTTTATTACCACTGTGATCAGTAATTGTAGTGCAGCAGGCAACCCACAGGGGAGAGATATGAGGAGGATAGGAGTGGTAGTGGTGGCACAGATAAGAGGTTCCCTGTGGCTGCCCTCACTCTGGTGCTCCCTGGGGCCATGCAGCAGTAAATGGAGGATGCACCCTTTCTTTCTTCAGAGCACACCCTGGGACTTTTGGAGACTGCCACCTGGTGGTAGTTGGGGTACCTCCTTATGTTGAAACGTTAGCAGGGTGCAAGGCAGGAGAGCAGATGTAGGACTGGATAATGGCAGCAGGGCAATGGTGGTGCATGGCAATAATCAGGACAGTGTAGGGGGTAACAAATCCAGTGCTATTTACCGAGGTGGTTTAGACACTGGTCGCATTCAGTTCAGTCTCTCCAGGATACACAATTTTTTTAAGCCTAAATATGGAATTGCAAACTGCAAGATGGCTGACTGTGCACAATCATTCACAATGTGCACTGCAGTTATCACAGTGAAGTGCAGATCCTCCAACGGTTAGCTAATCCATTGTAAAAGTGTGGTGGGCGGCAAAGCAGTATGACCCTTCCACAAGCAGCAAAGTCCCAAACCATAGACATGTGTTACCTTTGCTGTCACGCACTGTCCCTTATAATCCTAAACAGTCTATAGATTATTTTCTTCTTTCGTTCAGAGGTCTGGCACTTGTTTTCAGCATGTAGGGATGTAAAGCCCCTGTAGCCGGCCTCACACCGCACAGACCCATGCAGCCCCTCACACTTCGGGTGCTCCGGGAATTAAAGTAATATTTAAGTATTTTTATTTTCTTATTATAAATATATTCCCAAACACCTTTCATTCTTTATACTGGCTTGTTTTGACTGGGGAGCAATCATTAGGAGAAATAAAATGGCCACTGTCTATTATTACACACAGAACCTGTCCTGATCACACAGGAGGACAAGTTACTTCACCACAATGGGCCATAGAGCTGCCTCATTCTCCTCTCTGCTCTACTTGTCAGGGATTATGATCCTGAATACAGCTGATAAGATCTTCAGCTGAATCTCTGTAGGAATGGAGGTCATTAGAAAAGGAGGTGGGATGTGGATAATGAGCAGCTGCTCTTGTATGCAGTCTCCATCACCACAGCCCTACATTACCACAGTCTGTTCTGTTCATCTTCTCTCAGTATTGAATGGCACTTTCCACAGTGCAAATGAGCAGGTTATATATCACAACAAACATATAAAATGCAGCTACACGGTATAAGGGTCCATTCAGATGTCCATAAGTGTTTTGCAGTCCGCAAACTGCAGATCCACAAAACATGGCTACCGGCCCCTTGTGAATTTGCGGACCGCACAAGCCTGGCCCTATGATAGAAATGCCTATTCTTGTCCGTGGATTGCGGACTAGAATAGGACATGCTCTATCTTTTTGCGGGGCCGCGGAACGGAACTACACGGTGTGCTGTCCGCAGGTTTTGCCGCCTCACTGAAAAGAATGGGTCCGCACCAGTCCTGCAAAATTATGGAACAGATGCGGACCCAAAGGGTTTTGATTTGTCATGGCAGCCGCACAGAAAGTGCCCATGCATTGGGGACCGTATATTTCTGGGGCTCCTAACTGGTGGTAATTGGGCTGCCCTTAATAGTGAATGGTTTGTAGGGTGCAAGGCAGGAGGGCAGATGTAGGGGTTGGCGGTTGGGGGAGGCAATAACCAGGCTCGTTGGTTGCAGTGAAGTCTTTCTCTACTAAATCAATGATGGGAGTAGTAGTACATACAGCAGCAAAAGGCACAGTTCCAAAGTATAACACAGTATAGTCTCCCAATAGCTGTGTATGAGTATGGCCATCAATCGTAATACAACTGCTCAAAAAAATAAAGGGAACACTAAAATCCCACATCCTAGATCTCAATGAATGAAACATTCCAGTTGCAAATGTTTATTCATTACATAGTAGAATGTGTTGAGAACAATAAAACATAAAAATGATCAATGTAAATGAAAATTAATATCCCATGGATGTGTGGTTTCGGAATGATAGTCAAAATCAAAGTGGAAAACCTAATTTCAGGCTGATCCAACAAGGAAATAAGGCTCAGTAGTGTGTGTGACCTCCACGTGCCTGTATGGCCTCCCTACAACGCCTGGGCATTATCCTGATGAGGCGGCGGATGTTCTCCTGAGGGATCTCCTCCCAGACCTGGATTAAAGCATCAGTCAACTCGGACAGTCTGTGGTGCAATGTGGTGTTGGTCAATGAAACGAGACATGATGTCCCTGATGTTGATC
The DNA here is from genome assembly GCA_033119425.1 of Bufotes viridis. NCBI lineage: Eukaryota > Metazoa > Chordata > Amphibia > Anura > Bufonidae > Bufotes > Bufotes viridis. The sequence goes on along the minus strand of CM065590.1, from coordinate 556,223,798 downwards.
AATTGGATTCAGGTCTGGGGAACAGGCAGGCCAGTCCATAACATCGATGCCTTCTTCATGCAGGAACTGCTGACACACTTTAGCCACATGAGGCCTAGCATTGTCATACATTAGAAAGAACGCAGGGCCCACTGTACCTGCATATGGTCTCACAATGGGTCTGAGGATCTCATCCCAGTACCTAATAGCAGTCAGGGTACCTCTGGCTAGCACATGGAGCGCTGTGCGGCCCTCTAAAGAAAGGCCTCCCCACACCATTACCGACCAACTGCCAAACCGGTCATGTTGGAGGATGTTGCAGGCAGCAGAACATTCTCCACAGTATCTCCAGACTCTGTCACGTCTGTCGCATGTGCTCAGTGCAAACCTGCTCTCATCCGTGAAGAGCACAGGGTGCCAATTTCGAATCTGCCAATCTTGGTGTTGTCTGGTGAATGCAAATTGCCCTGCACGGCGTTGGGCTGTAAGCACAACACCGACTTGTGGATGTCGAACTCTCATGGAGTCTGTTTCTGACAGTTTTAGTAGACACATGGATATTAGTGGCCTGCTGGAGGTCATTTTGCAGGGCTCTGGCACTGCTCCTCCTTCGACAAAGGAGGAGGTAGCGGTCCTGCTGCTGGGTTGTTGCCCTCCTACGGCCCCCTCCACGTCTCCTGGTGTCCTGGCCTGTCTCCTGGTATCTGCTACATGCTCTGGACACTGTGCTGACAGACACAGCTAACCTTCTTGACACAGCTGGCATTAATGTACCCTCCTGGATGAGCTACACTACTTGAGCGACTTCTGTGGGTTGTAGACACCGCCTCATTCTACCTCTAGGGGGGAAGCAATGACAAAATGCTAAAGTGACTAAGGGCTCTTTCACACTAGCGTTTTTGTTTTCCGGCATAGATTTCAGTCGTCGGGGCTCTATGCCGGAAAGATACTGATCAGGATTATCCCAATGCATTCTGAATGGAGAGAAATCTGTTCAGGATGCATCAGGATGTCTTCAGTTCAGGACCGGAACGTTTTTTGGCAGGAGAAAATACCGCAGCATGCTGCGCTTTTTGATCCGGCCAAAAATCCGGAACACTTGCCGCAAGGCCGGATCCGGAATTAATGCCCATTGAAAGGCCGACGATTAGCTTTTTCTGAATGGTTACCATGGCAGCCAGGACGCTAAAGTTCCGGCTGCCATGGTAAAGTGTAGTGGGGAGCGGGGGAGCGGTATACTTACAGTCCGTGCGGCTCCCGGGGCGCTCCAGAGTGACGTCAGGGCGCCCCACACGCATGGATGACGTGATCCATGCACATGGGGCGCTCTGACGTCATTCTGGAGCGCCCCGGGAGCCGCACGGACTGTAAGTATACCGCTCCCCCGCTCCCCACTACTACTTTGGCAACCAGGACTTTAATAGCGTCCTGGTTGCCATAGTAACCTCAAAGCATTTCGAAGACTGATCAGGATCCTGATCAGTCTTCTAATGCTTTCAGGCGAGTTGCGTTCTGACGGATCCGGCAGGACGGAAGTGCCTGCCGGATCCTCAGAACGCAAGTGTGAAAGAGGCCTAAAACAACAGCCAAAAAGGATGAGAACAGAGAAATGGTCTGTGGTCACACCTGCAGAACCGCTTCTTTATAGGGGTTGTCTTGCTAATTGCCTATTATTTCTACCTATTGTCTGTTTAATTTGCACAACAGCAGGAGAAATTGATTCACAATCAGTGTTACTTAACAGGTTGATTTCACAGAAGTGTGATTGACTTGGAGTTACATTGTGTTGTTTAAGTGTTCCCTTAAATTTTTCGTGTAGTAGTGCTTCTTAACTCTCCTTCTAAGAACACTTTGCATTCTCTCCTAATAACCACAGGAGTGCTACTTTGTACTTGTGACCTCCTTCCGTAATTCCCGGGCTGAGGGGTGCAGAATTTAGATTCAGTTGGCTGTATGTGGGTTGTAGGTGCCGGAGGCAATATTCGCTTTCCACAGCAGCAAAGTCTCTTGCCATAAATGCATGGTACCTTACTGATGTTAACTTGCACAGCTTTAATGGTTCTGAACCTTCTAAGATATCTGGTCTCTTTCCTTCAGGGGTATTCTGATGAGCAAGGTGTTTCATTGGCAGCTGTAGTCTCAGAGAGAAAGGTTCTATAGACTTAGGCCGAGTCTGCAGGAGAATGAACATGTAGGTCTTGTCTGTAGCACTGCCAATAGCGCATATAGACATAAGTGCTTTTTCCGAGATTTTTTTTACTGATGACCTATCATCAGGATAGTAAAAGTAAGCAAGTTGACGGCAGCATATCCAAAACGTGAATTTTATTCACAGTGGTTCCAACATGTGCAAAAGTATCTCAAGAAAGTGCAACGTTTCGACCAGCAAGTGGTCTTTGTCAAGCATACATTTGTAGTGAAATCAATACATATATATAGTCTAAAAAGTACTGCCCCTCAACGGCAGCTACCAATGAGTACACATTATACACACCTGAGCATTAAAAACAACCTATAAAGTGCATATCATCATATAGTAAAGTAGGGCACTCACAGAAATCTAGGACCATATAAAGAGTCAATATATTTATTAAAGGATAATATAAAAACTATAAATAGCATTCAATAAATTGATTAAAAGTAGCAAAAATAAGCATCAATAAATAACAGCAAAGATATCAATTGTGTGTACTATAACGCCCTTAATAAATAAATAAATAGCGTAAATCTCCAAGGAGAAAAATATCCAGGATTAAATCCACTCTCCTTCGGATTTTGCTTTAGTTCTGTATCAGTGTCATCCCGTGGGTAATATTAAGGTATTGTAATTATATCTTCTATAAAGAGCGGCGTCCCGCTCCAACGGAGACAGTAGCGGCGTCCTGCTAATTCATTCGCTTGCAAGCGATCTCGAATGTACCTTTATTCCAGTTATCATCGGGTAAGTGTCTTCCAGATCGTGGGGGGTATCGTAGTTCCCTGCGCTTGTTTCCAGCGGTATCGGGAGCTCCTTCCTTTATGTAGACCATGCCGGCGGTTCGCTTCTCCACACGCGGGCTCGTGGTTATTCCGGCCCTGTTCCGTGTGTCAGCCGTCGGTTTGCGCGTATGTCAATCTGCAGATACGCCCACTTCCTTCTGGATGACTGCCGATGGATGTTTGGTGGATCTAGTCACGTTTGCAGGGGATGTGGTACCAGATGCGTTTCGGGGTCTGCAAGTTCACCCCTTCCTCAGTGGACTCCACTGAGGAAGGGGCGAACTTGCAGACACCGGAGACCCCCATAATCAGCTGTTTGAGAAGGCACCAGTACTACTGTGTTTGCTGCTGCCTTCTCGCAGATTACCAAACGCAGCACTGTACATCGTATAGCAGCTGTACTTGGTATCAGGCTCAGGCCCTTTCACTTCAATGGGGCTGACCCGCTCTTAGGCCATGTGACCGATGAACGTGTTGTCACTCGGCCTAGAAAAATCAGAGCGAAGGCAACAGTGCTCACAGGAGCGCCGCTGCCTTCTGAAACAGATGATTGGCGGGGTTCTCGGGTATCGGAGGATAGGTCATCTTTACAAAATGCTTGGAAAACCCCTTTAACAACAAATCACATTTTACTCAGCAATATTAAATTAATCTTTTGAGTAGTAATTAACTTTTTGCAGTCATCCACTGCACACTTACCTCACATGTCCCAACATTTCAAGCAATGGGGAGTTCAAAATTCAGAGTATGGTCTCTTCTCTGTTTCATAAGGTATAGTCAGATAGAAGTGCATAGACTTCTTGGGGATTACCACCTATTCTGTGCTCTGCTATTCAAGGACAGAACAAGAGGTACAGTAGGCGCTACCTCACAACAAAGATTGGTGGGTACAATTTCATGTTTTAGGGCTTTAATGTCAATGCAATATCTAACTGCAGAGCAGTGGTACACTGCAAAACTGTAAAAGGGGTTCACAAATGTGTTTTTATGTGGTATAGGCATTTATTGTATTTTACATGCATGTGGTATTAATAGGTCATATTCACTGCCACCAGTAGATGGGGCTGGTGTCACACTCTCCCTATGGAGAGGAGTCAGTTTGATCATTTGGTCAGAGCATTCTAGTCTGACAGGGTGAGGGAAGCACATGTCCAATATAGAAGCTGAACTTTACAAGAAAAGTAGACCAGAAGAGAAGGAAAAAGAGAGGTGCAAGTTCTGTAGAGGTGAATTGTGTTGGAAGTAGCGTATAGACTCTACAGCCATATTGCTCAATTGTGTAAAGGCTTCTGGCCTTGGACATATTTACCCAGCAGCTTGATCACCTGAGCTTGATCACCTGCATAGAAGAATCCACATTCTTCAGAGGACACTGATGAAGCATGCAGCAAAATGTTAAAAGAAAGGGGCAGAACATAGCCTGACCTTTAGGGTCTGCCCTATGCAGGGGCGTAGCTAACGGCTCATGGGCCCTGGTGCAAGAGTTCAGCTTGGGCCCCCCTTCCCTTAGTGCTTTGTGTGTCTTCTTATGCGGCACAAGGGTCTTTGGGCCCCCTCAATCTCCTGGGCCCGGTAGCGACTGCTACCTCTGCACCCTCTATAGCTACGCCCATGACCAAACCTGTATGTCAAAGGATGTAATGCCCAACCCCCTATGGCAGCACCACAAGCTTTGGCTGATGACTGCTCCCATGTGGCCCTACAAGTAACATGTAAGGTCAGAGGCGTAGCTAAAGACTCATGGGCCCCGATGCAAGAGTTCAGCTTGGGCCCCCCTTCCCTCAGTACCTTTTGGCCACGGGCAGGGAAGCACATAGCCTTCATGCTGCCAAAGGCAAACATTGGAAAAAAAAACTTATGCCAGATTCTTGACCTAACCCTTCCCTCCAGCCAGAGGTGTTACTTGACCAGCATACACTTTCTATAATACCAATGTCTTCTTATGAGGCGCATGGGTCTTTGGGCCCCCTCAGGCTCCTGGGCCCGGTAGCGACTGCTACCTCTGCACCCCCTATAGCTACGGCCCTGGCCCTATGATTGCTTTGCCTACAGAAAAGTGTGCACCCCGTGCCTGGAGTCTTCAGCTAGAGAAGAGCAGCGTAGGGAAGAAAACTCTAAACAGACATTTTGCCCATTAACTAACTGTGCAGCCGGGAAACCTGTAACATCTGTGGAAAGTGCATTTTGTGTACCAACTGCCAGTCCATGCATGCTAAGAACTTTCCTGATATGTTTGAATTTGAATTATTCAGTAAAGAACTGTTCTGCTGCACGTCTGCCTCAACATTTCTTCTTTCACTGCTATACTGCACCGACATCCACAGCTGCCTTACACCTCAAAACCCAACATCAAGGGAACCTCAACCATCATCAAGCAGGAGAACCCCAGAAGCAGCTTGTGCTCTGAAGGAGAGAAAGGTTCACCCTTCCCATCACTGCTAAGATGCCTATATGCAATTGTCTAAGTGTCTGGCCTGGTGTCTCTATTTGTTTAAAGGGTTGTGATGCCTGCTCCTATTTGTCTACAAGTCTAAGATCTGTAGTTACTTGGCGGAAATATTTTGCTGTCTGTATTTTTTCAAAGGTCAATATTTTGAGGTCTGTATTTAGGAGATCTGATCCAGGGTCCATTTTATTTAGGGGGTCTATTTATTTTGGGGATTTATCCAGGGGTTTGTATTCTGGGTTCTGGTCTGAGGCATGTATTTATTCTGGGGTTCATATTTATTGAAGTCTGGTCTGTATTTACATAGAGGGTCTTGGGTCTATATTAATTCCGGGATACATATTTATTTATGGTTTTGTATTCTGGAGTCTAATTTTAAGTATGTACCGTATTTATTCTGGGGTATATATTGATATCTACTCTGGGGGCCTGTAGTTATTTTTGGGGTCTGAATTTATTCAGTGGGTCTAGTCTGGAGCTTGCATTTATTTTTGGGGTCTATATTTATTTAGTAGGTGTGATCTGGGGCCTGTAGTTTTTTGGGGTCTTTATTTAGTGGGAGTGGTCTGGAGCTTGTAGTTATTTGGGGGGACTGCATTTATTTTGGGCTTTGTATTTATTTAGTGGGTCTGGTCTGCGACCTGTAGTTTTTTGGTGGTCTGTATTTACTTAGTGGGTCTGGTCTGAGGCCTGTAGTTATTTTTGAGGACTGCATCTAGTGGATCTGGTCTGGGGACTAATTATTTTTGGGCTCTGTATTTACTTACTGAGTCTAGTCTGGAGCCTGTATCTACGTTATTCTGTGATCTGTTCTTATTCTGAAGTCTATATTTAATTAGGGATCTGGTCTCAGTCGGAATTTAGGGGCTTTGGAGTCTGTGTTCAGTTGCAGCACAACTACGTAAATGCAGAATTACCACGGATCAGCCCTAAATTTCTGCTTTGGAAGTAAGAAATTATTTTTACTAAAGTTTCGTTTTTCTGTTTTCCTCACACATCAGAGGGCTTCCTCTTTATTTTTGGAAGTGATGTAATAGATTCACCCCACAACTTCGAAACCTGTTGTAAAGTACTTGTTACAGATCCCTTCTAAAATGATAGACAATACGGTTTATAGATTAAAGTAGGAATATGTAAGACATTATACAGGTCGCCTTAGGTACCAAATCCTAAATATCGTCTCCGAGCATGTCAGCTTTAACACCTCCATGTCTAGATAACTGATTTTGCAGCTTTCCATACTTAAATATTAGAACTTTATTTTACAATGCAGAATTCCCATGCTAGAAATGTAGCTATATTGTTCTCTAAACTCTAATTAACAAGTATTTCATACATGATGACCTTCATGTATCTAGTCAATCATCCCATGAGCACAGCATGCAGGGCCTTGTAGTGAATCTGACACTTCTATTTGTTATTTTAGTACAATGTGTTAAAAATATCCCATAGTCCTCCGCTCGGACTCATCATACTTCCCATAACAAAGATTCCAGGATGTGGTAGCAGTGCAGCTGTTGTACTGGTAACTAACAGCTAACGCCTGAAGAGCACAGGCAGAACAGAGGAGTGTCTGACCAAGAAAGTAAACCTGCAAGGCTTGTCCTGCTTCAGGACTGTGGACTTAGGAGTCAAATCCGTTGGAAATACATAAAGCAGAAAGAGGAGACGTAGATCAAGAGGTAAGTGAAGTAATCTGAGGAAAAAACTAAGAAGTTGAGGAAAAAGAGAGTTTAGACAAGTATTCTCGCTCTAGCTGTGGCTGGACAAACCCTCCTATGAAACTGGCTGGTGGCAATGCTTGAGGTCTGGGGAGATGACGTATGCCTGTCTATGTAGCTAGAAAAGAAAAATTCAGAAACAGACAGAAGTCTGAATAGACAGGGCTGGCAAGTCAGGGTTAACGGAGACTCTAAATAATTCCGGACACTTCAGCCTTGGAGGACACTTCTGAGTGCACTAGCGCCTGCTGTTCTGGAAGGTATTTATTACTCATGTTCTTCATACAATAGAGGCATAACACTCATATATTTGTATGTTTGTATATTGTTTTGTTATACTCCTTTATAAAATTATCAAATACAACTTTTGTCTTGCTGCTACACGTAGGGTGGTTACTTGCGGAAAGTCTGAGAAAGCCCAATTCATCTCTTGCGTTTCGAATCCTGATGGTTCTATCTCAGAGCTTTGAGAAAGACCATCAAAGGTTGGAATGCGTAAGTATGAGAAGTATTTAGGTGATCCTCAATATACCACCAGCAACACATTTTATTGAGGGCAAACAATAAAGCTTCAGATTTGAAACAAGAAGTGCTGGACTTTTTCATAATTTGCATTTAACGTACTTCGAAAGCCAACCAGATGTCCATTCCCTCAGATATTGTCTTATGACGTACAGCTACACATAGGGTGGTTACGTGTGGAAAGTATGAGAAAGCCCAGCATGTCTTCTTATGTGTTTTGAACCTTGATGGTCCTATCTCAGAGCTTTGAGAAAGAACTATCAAGGCTCAAAACGCGTAAGATTCAGAAGCATTCATTATATCGTATTCAGATCTTAAACAAGAAGTGCTGGACTTTCTCAGAATTTCTATTTACCTGAACCTCACAAGCCAACCAGACCAGGTGTCCGTGCACTTGTCTATTCATCTTTTGAAGTCCAGATAACAATATTGTTGTTTTTTCTAAGTTACTTGTGGCTTATGTAAAGTGCAATCATATTGTCACCTAAAGCTGCTTTCACAAAGTCAGTGTTTGGTCAGTGTTTAATCAGTGATTTCCATCAGTGATTGTGAGCCAAAGCCAGGTGTGGGTCAAAAAACAGAACAGGCGCAAATCTTTCCATTATACCTCAGCTCTATGTATCTTCCTTTCCTGGTTTTGGCTCACAGTCACTAATGGAGATCCCTGATCAAACACTGACCAAACACTGACTGTGTGAAAGTGGCTTAACTGGGTGGATTGGGATTGTTGTCTGTAGGATAACACTTTAGGTGTGTTTGCACGTAGACGTTTTAGACATGTTTGTCCAACGTGATTTTATGTCTTGGAAACATAAATCGCTAAATTTAGATTGCGCTGAACATTCTAACATTGTCCGGTTTTCCACTGTGGTCGCGTTTTTTCTTTCGGACACATTTATTAGGTGGTTTATTTGTGGTTTTACAACCGCAGCTGCATAGAAACCGCATGAAAACCACAGCTATTTTGTAATAAATGCATACGGCTTTAATATCCTTTGCACTATACGTTTTTAGTGAATTTTTTTTGCCGGCACGTATAATGGGTTGGAAATGGTTTGAGTCCTCAATTCAATGAATTTCTCCAGCATTACCAATTTTATGTGCTACATAATTGCCAGTTATGAGAGTATCAAATGAATGCAAGCTATTGTTCCCTGTAAGCAGCCATTTGTGATGTTGGATGTTGTAATGTAGACGATGCAGTCATAGCACAATATAGGAACAGAGGTAAAGGTTACACGAGAAAAATGTAACAACAAATAATCGCAAATAAATCAAAGAATTTGTGTAATTTTAATGGTTTCTCCATATGACATATGTCAGTAATTGTGGATGTCAGTAGCAAATCTATTTTATAGAGTAACGCTAATGTAATAAATGTCTTATGGCTTCCCCATCAAAACCTCCCCCGTTCATTGCAGGGGAAACACTGAAGTCCTATGACACATTGTATCACTGCTTTCACAATAGGCTACTATCACACTAGCGTGTTGGCTTTCCGTTTGTGAGATCCGTTCAGGGCTCTCAGAAGCGGTCCAAAGCGGATCAGTTTTGCCCTAATGCCTTCTGAATGGAAAAGGATCCACTCAGAATGCATCAGTTTGCCTCTGTTCAGTCACCATTCCGCTCTGGAGGCCTGCCTGCAGCGTTTTTCTGTCCGCCATGTGGTGTGGAGCAAGACGGATCTGTCCTGACACACAATGTAAGTCAATGGGATCCGTTTTCTCTGACACAATAGAAAACTGATCCATCCCCCATTGACTTTCAATGGTGTTCATAACGGATCTGCCATGGCTATAGAAGACATAATACAACTAAATCCGTTCATGACGGATGCATGCGGTTGTATTATTGTAACGGAAGCCTTTTTACAGATCCATGATGGACCCGCAAAAAACGCTAATGTTAAAGTAACCTTAGATAGGTGTCAGAATCATGCTCGCTATTCCTCCCAAACCTACCCACTATACACATGCAGTCTTAACGTGGTTGGGCACGCATGTGTTTTCAATGGGGAGAGAGAAGTAAGCTACGGCGCGTGTGGTCAGCAGGTGGGAGGCAGTGGCATATCAGCGGATGGTGACTGGGGTGGTGTGGTGGTGATGACGGGGGTTGTAGTCCTCACGGCGGTGAATCCGCCTCCATGCCTTTCTCTAGACCACAACTGCAGTATCAGGAGGGGAACACCCCTTTTCCACTCAGGGCACACCCTGGACTTAGGCGCTCCTGTCTGATGGTGGATTGGGGTGTCCTTGGTGTTAGTTGAGGTGCAGGGTAGGAGAACAGGGGGCAACACAGCAGAACGAAGATGGTGGCAAAAGACCAGGCTGGATTAATTGCCGCAAATAACAGTCTTTTTACTAAAGATTATGGGTGGCAAAGTGCAGAGGCATAAAGTACGCACACTTCTCAGGTTGTCAGGTTTTTCACTGACGTTTGCTGTACGCATTTTCCACCGACAGCACACACACATGCATTGATTTTGATGTGTCGATTCACACATCAGTATTTTATTCTGACCGAGAGTCAGTGAAAAAAATCAGGGAGACATGCACCACTTTGGTCCATGATGCGGACCAAACAGGTCCATTGAAGTCTGTGGACACGTGAAAATCACTGACACAACACGGATGGGTTCCCTATTGAGTTTGTTTTAAACTGACCATTGATAGGAGATGCTCCATGAAAAACACATGTCACACATGAAGGGTAAAAAATGGATACACGGACCAAACATGGATCCTTCACGGATGTAATGTGGACTGATTTTTTTTCACGGATGTGAAAGGGACACAGAAATGTAAACGAGGTCTAACTGATCTTCAATACCCAACTGCAGCGTGCAGCCTTTAACAGATGGCTTGTATCAAGAGTGTCAAAGGGCGCCTGAAGCAATGTAACCCAAACCATATGCAGTGAAGTCCATGGCCATAAATGTGTGTTACCTTTAGTGGCTTTCTTGTACATGGACTGTCCCTTTTAATGGTCCTAAACCTTCTGTTTAAGTATGTTCTTCTCTCCCTCAGAGGTTGGCTCTTAGCACAGTTTCTTTTCTGGTAGCTTTTTATTTCGCAGGGCTGGTATCTCCCTGGATATGGATTCTCCTATTTCCACATACAGGTTACAGCTATTGTTTATGCACCAGCAGCTACTAACCAGGATGATGGGGCCAGCCTACCACCCAGCAACTGTCTCTAAGGGCTGCCAGTTAACTACTTCTTTCCCATATAAAGTCTTTTGAGATACTAATAATCCACATTAACAATTTTTTACCAATGACAGTGCAAAACAGCATACATTAACCCTTGTCTCACCTTCGGAGGTGGCTTATCTCCCACAAAATTATCAGGCACGTTGAAATCTAACATGCCTGACTCTACTTTCTTCTGACATCTGGCATTGCCCATACCCATTAGATAATCAGCTGGTTCCCCCGAATCGGAAGGTTCAGACAACATTAACCTAATGTGCTTAGCCTGCTTAAAAGTGTTCAGAAGATTCCATTTTTAGACCGTTAAAGTGGTTATCTCATAAAAAGTACTAATATGTAATGAATAGGGCATTTCAAATGAATTATTATTTTAATATACATGTAATAAAATCATTGTAAGGATTTTAATGTATGTTACATTTTACTCTAGCGCCCCCTGCTGTTTATCCTTCTGGTCCACCTTCTCCTGTATTCCGATGTGGACGCACATGATCAGTTGCTTCCCTGCTCCCTTGCTCCTATCAGTCCCGATGATCTCATAGAGAAGCAGGTGAAGCGCCCTAAACACCTTTCATTCACTTATTCCTACTTCTACATTCATAGACAATATATAGCTATATCTCACCCTAGACAGTGGAGAAGAAAATTTGTGTGTGTGTGTGTGTGGGGGTCACTGGGGCTGTGTGTAAGGAACATAAGGAACTTTTTTCGATGCAGGGAATAAATAATTAAGTGCAGACTGCAATGCACTCCTGAGAGATGCAGGTGCTGGGACCAGCTTCTGCACACCCACAGAAAGGGAAGAGGCCAGAGCTGCAGAGGGATGAGTAGACAGATTACTTTTCTGATTTGTTCAATTAGACATTTACCCGAGTTCAGGTGGATTTTAGATATGGAAAATGTTCTATAATGACCTTTCCTTTGTTGGATATAATCTGTTATCAGCTATTTCAGGCGGAGGAGCGGCCAAGTGTTTTGTTTCCGTCTTTATGGATTTGTAGATAGGTTTGCTAATGCAAGACAGGATTCCATATCTGATATAAGTCTGACCGCCTTGTACTGAGTCTTACTTACGTCCTGATACTTATAAGGCCTCTTTCACACGAGCGTGTCCGGATTAGGTCCGGATGCGTTGTGGATGCGTTCAGTGAAAACTGTGCGATTTCACAGGCAAAGCCATTCAGTTTTGCCTGCGATTGCGTTCAGTTGTTCAGTTTTTCACGCGTGTAATAAAAAACTAAAGGTTTACAAACTACATCTCCTAGCAACCATCAGTGAAAAACGCAACGCACCCGCACTTGCTTGCAGAATATAGAACGTAGAATATAGAGCATGCTGCGATTTTCACGCAACGCACAAGTGATGCGTGAAAAAAAAAAAAACGCTCATGTACACAGACCCATTGAAATGAATGGGTCAGGATTCAGTGCGGATGCTATGTGTTCACGTCACGCATTGCACCCGTGCGGAAAACTCGCCCGTGTGAAAGGGGCCTAAGGGAGAGAAATCAGTGAAGAAGGTTCAAAAAGAACAAATGTAGATAATCATTGAGGGATCAGATGATTTATGAAATAATCGGCGGCGGTCGTCCTATGTTTTTTCCAATAGTCACATGTTGCACAATAGCAATGACTCCCTACTTGTTTTATCCTTGCTCCAGTGGTTTCTGTAGTATTTAAAGGGTTAAGCCTTCTGGCTTTCTTCAAGGTCCTGATGTCCCTCAGCACGTGTCACACACTAATCCTCAAGTTTGCTATATTATTCTACCACCATCTTGCCTGCGTTAAATGTGGTGCCCCCCTCCTTCCCTGAGCTGTTCAAGGCCCAGATCCTCCCTGCGGCCTCCGGCTGTGCGACTCCCAGATCCGCCTCCCTGCCAGTCGCTGCCACGTTCTACTATTTATAGCAGGAATGCGAGGAAATATTGAGTTTGGGTTTTCTATGACAGGGAAGGTTGTGGTAGAAAACAGAGTATGTATAGATTGTAATGTAAGAGGCCTGCTATAAACCACGTTCATTTGTTATGTGGATGAAACATGGACCATAAATTTAGCCCTAGAAACAGTCGTGCACCTAGCCTTTCTGCTGCCGGAGGCAAAAACTGAAACAGCGCCCCAACCCCCCCAAATGCCAATTTCTTAACCTAACCTCTTCCCTCCAGCCGTGCTGTTAAAGACATACTTGAAAAACATTACATACAGAGCTATAAAACATACTGGGTAATGCAGCACCACATACTGTGCCCATTGTGCTTCCCAATACTATACTGCAGAAACAGATAATCCCACTTCCGCTGCCCCCATCTTGCCCTTTCCTAGTGTTGCCTGGGGCAATCGCCTCACCTCGCCTCATTGGTGGTGCACCCCAGCCTAGAAATGCACCCTAGGGCTACTAAGCCATAATGGTCTACTGCAAAACCAGTACCACTGCGAACAACAGGATAAAATAGCCTGTTAACACGAGACGTCTTGAGGACAATTGGCAAAAAACGGAGTTGTTGTCTCCTTGTTCTGGAACAACAATCCAGGTTGAAATTCAAGGCCATGTGTCATTTTTTAATCTAATGCTGGCAGCACACATTTGATAACCCTAATTTGGCAGGATTTCACCATCTGCGCAAGGAAATAAGTTGACACGCCCCGACTGAGCAAGCAATGATGGGGAAGGAGCCATTCCTTCCCAATAATTGCCTTCTCATCAGGCAATCAAAATGTACCTAAAACTTCCCGCAAAGCACGGAAGTTACAGTGGCGTTTCTCAGGGCGATGTGCGCCTTCCGCTTGCATCGGCTCTGCATATGCAGCGTGCAGAGTACAGATCCATAGAAAGTCCATAGGATCCATACTCCGCATACTACAAATGAAGGGCAGCCCCGATGCAAGCGGAAGGCGAAGAACGCTCTGAGAAATGCCGCTGTACCTTCCCAGCTTTTCATGAAGTTTTAAGTACCCTTTAATGTCTGCTGTAGAGGAAAACCAGGATCAGACATGTCGAAGTTTAAAACGCCTAATCCTCCATCCGAAGTTGTCGGGCAGTCGCTTACGGTATCTCCTTCGTCCCATGACAATGAACATGAACGCAGGGTCGCAGGATTTCTTCTAGTTAGCAATGCAAGGCTCTGAACACACAGAATGCCGACCCTAAAGTCATGCATTTTAGATAGCGGTCAAATGCCCGTCTGGCCAACAGTTATCTCTCCTGACAACCCCATTCACATGCATGCTCGGCCCACCCAAGCATCTGTTTGATCTGAATGGGGAGAAAGCCGCTGCCAGACACCTTTGTCCCCTTACCTCCTGAGAACCCAATGACTAGGCATTCAGGTGCATAGTCCTTCTCTCCCCCCAGCATCTGCCATCATGGGCCCGATATACATTAGATGGTCAGCTCGTCTAAAATTGTCAAGTTCAACCAACATAAATATGTAATAAGTACTGTTATTTAGTAATATACTTTAGTAAATGCTGCATAACTACTCTTCTGCCAACATGCTGATTGTCAGAGGTTCATACAACAACTGCGTGGAAAGAGCTTGAAGGAACGAAGATGTGGTGGCCCTTTGATGTTGGAGGCCCCTGGACAATTGTTCTATCTTCCCTTCCTTTAATCCGGCCTGGCTTGCACTGGAAATATAATACGGTATAGTGGGATTTATATCGTTCCCAGGCAAATAACATCACACTCAAGTACAGTGAACACATATAGACCTCAGGAGTAATTCATAGGACATTCACGGAGAACTTGACAAGTTCTATTTCTGCTGAGGTGTAACCACCAGTGAGCACAGGCGCCTGCAAGTGAAAAACTGTCTGTAAACTTGCAAAGTGACTGTTCCCTCACCGTATTTTCAGACGTTATTTTATTTTTATCTATTGAAGCTTATTGTGAACACCTACCAGCCACTGGAAAAAGGTCCAGTGGACAACCATCGCTTTATCCATTTTAATTATATAATAGACAAGAGGCTAATGACACAAAGACACGTAATGATGAATCTACAAGGAAGCGGACGTTACTCCCACACAAGCCAAGCAAATGCTTGCGCAGCGACCTGCAGGGGGAGAGCTGGGAGGATGGGAGTGGTAGTTGTGGCACTTCTAGGAGTAATGGTGTGACACTCCCTAGGGCGGTACAGTTCTCCTTTTCCCGGGAGTACTCTCTCAGTTCAGTTGCTTTTTCTGGCAGCTTTCAGTCTCAAGGATGTTGGTTCCTTGGACCAGGCTTCTCTTGAGGCCTACTTCTCAGGAGATCACACATGGACATGTCGCCCCTAGCTCTGCTCAGCAAAGACCACTGATCAGGGGTTGGGACCAGCCCATCACCCTGGGATACTGCACCAAAGCAGCCTCTGTAAACCATGTGTTGCCACATAGATAACCATCTGGGACATGTAGTGCATAAGGAAATTTAAAAGGGTTTTTCTGAGACTTTTTTTTAGTGATGACCTATCTGGTATTTTAAGAAAGATACTACACTTGAGCCTTCCATCGTGGTATCCAGGCTGTCAAAGACATAGGAGAACTGTTGCAAAAATATATATAGGCTAGGACTGTGACTGGCACGATGGTTGGCATTACCACAGGAACATCGTGACTGACATTTTCTACTGTGGCTGGCACTAATATAGGTGCATTTTCACTATTTTGTGGAAACTATAACTGGTCCTCATGGCGTCTCTGTCTGCCGTAGCTGGCAGTATTACAGGGACATTATTCTAAAACCAATAATATAGAATACTAACCCTATGGTCTTGTATAGCGCTATCATGTGGGAAGTGACTGTGCTATCTGAGCACAGTGTGTTTTTATCATTTACAACACTCTGCATCTCCATAATGCTGGGTTATTTAAACAAAACTTGCGAGCACTGTATGGTGGCATTATTTGAGCATAGCATGGTATGATGCGGGTAAATAATGGCAGTATTAGGGTACTTTCACACTAGCGTTATTCTTTTCCGGCATTGAGGGGCTCAATACTGGAAAAGAACTGATCAGTTATTTCCTAATGCATTCTGAATGGAGAGCAATCCGTTCATTATATATCAGTTCAGTCCCTCTTAAGTTTTTTGGCTGGAGAAAATTCTCTTCGTCCAAAATTCCGGAACAGTTGCAGGAATGCCGGATCCGGCATTAATTTTCATTGAAATGTATTAGTGCCGGATCTGGCATTAATATTCCCGCATTGAAGGATCCGGTCTTCTGGTCTGTGCATGCGCAGACCTTTAAAATTGTGAAAAAGATAAATACCGGATCAGTTTTTCCGGATGACAACCGGAGAGACGGATCCAGTATTGCAATGCATTTGTGAGACTGATCCACATCCGGATCCTACAAATGGTATCTGTTTGCATACAGATTGCCAGATCCGGCAGGCAGTTCTGGCGACGGACTGCCTGCTGGAATCCAGCAAAGCAAGTGTGAAAGTACCCTTATCTGGCCACCGAATTCAGTGGGGACAGTATTTTAGGCTAACTTTACGTTCTGGCGCATTCCTGTGTTTGGGGCGATATAGATTGCGGGCTTACACCCGTTCTGTGATGGAGAGGAAGCAAAATAACACAAATCTGAATAATAAGTCCAAAGAGTAACTTTGTTATAAAGTGGGTTACACAGATTTGAAAGGGTTAACCCGCCGACTACAGAACAACTGCTTTTGCGTTTTTGCTAGGATCTCCCTGCATCACTTACACTCACGGCTTGTTCACAATGATAACACCGTTAATGGGTACAGTTTGCGGTGTTAATTGACGCAGCTTATGTATAAGGCGGACATCTGTTTGCTTTACATTGGATCCATCAACAAAAATTAGATCTGGCAGCGGTTTTAGTAATAAGGGGGAAACAGAGCGGCAGAATGTATGTGTAATAGTGACTGCATCGCTCCCTACAGTGCTCATATCAATTCTGAAACATGTGGCGGTTCAACGCAGCCAAAATGTGGGTGTACAGCCAGAATATACCGTAGTAGCAGAAGTAGTAGTATATCTATCTATCTATCTATCTATCTAATTATCTATCTATCTATCATCTATCTATCTCATCATCTATCTATCTATCTATCTATCTATCTATCTTATGACTATCTATGACTTAATAGGATGGAAGAACTTCTTCCGGCTGCCCACACCTGACCCCGCTTCCCTCTAATAATCACTCCAACCACTATCTTGGTGAAGAAACTAAATCTATATTCTTCCTTGACCGTTTTCCACCTGTACTTCCGTCTTACCCTTGGCTGCACTCACCGACCCAAGGGCACCAAACCTTGAAGTACGCAAGTATCTCCCCCTGTAGGTCTTTTGCCCAAACAGGAGCCCAATCCTCAGCATTACCGAACGACATGAGATGCATGCTCCAACATGTCATGCACCTCTTAACCATTGCATTGCCCCCCAGGATCCCTATATATCAAGCAGCCCAACTCCTCCTGTTACCCGGAACTAAACTTAAACAAGGGCGGGAGGGCGGGAAACTCACACTCTTTCTGCCGGCAACTGCCTCGAAGTCCCTCCCTCTTCCACTTTATGTACTTCCCGCCAACTCCTAACTCCTCCCCTTTTAGTTTTACTAGCCCTACGTCCGCCTCTCAAAATAATTAACCCTTCCAGCCTGTTGTCTTCCCCCTAAGTCAATACGCACTACACTACGTCTGCGCCTCGCTCCGTTGCTATCCTTATCTAATTATCTATCTATCTACCTATATCATATATGTTATATCTGTCTATCTAATTATCTATCTATCTTATATCTGTCTGTCTATTGAATATCTACCTATCTATCTATCTATCTATCTATCTATCTATCTATCAATCTATCTATCTTTTTATTAGCTGTTGTAATAAATGACACTAGCAGTAGCATTGGCGGTAGTAATTGTTATAGAAGTAGTAGCAGCAGTAGTATTAAGTGCAGCGAGCCCAAAAAGAGCCGGAGTGGAGGATGGGAGTGGTAGTGGCTCTGACTGTCAATCAAAGCCGCTTTCCTTACACCCTTGCTCCCTAGGGCCATGCAGTGATAGGACGGTGCACCATTTCTTCCCTCGGGCACAACCTGGTTCTGGGGCTCCTGCGTGATGGTACTTGGGTTGCCCGTGATGTTAAGTGTTTGTATGGGTGTAAGGCAGGGCGTGTACGGCGCAATGGCTGTTTTATAGTCCAGGAGTCAGTAAATAGGCCTAACAGGGGCGCACCTTTAATGAGGCCAGGTGAGGCGGCCGCCTCAGGCGGCACTAGACAGAGGAAAGTGGGGGGGGGGGGGCGATTTCAAGAAGAAGAAGACGTGCAGACAGTTGCAGCAGCTTGTACTATATGTTCGTCTGGCACTGCCAACGCTTTTACCCGGTTCACAGCGAGCGTATTACTGATATGCTCTCGCTGTGTCATGTCACTCACTCCAGATCACCAGGTGCTGTGCGGCACACTGCTCTCCTCTGCCTCTCACCCTGTTGCCAGTGCCTGCTCCGTCCTGTGATGTACGCAGCAGTTAAAATATGAGCAGGCGGGCACAGGCGCTCATGAGCTGCTGCATGAGAGGAATCCTATGTCTCCTCATGTTCAGCGTCGGGACCAAGAGGAGGGGAGGGGAAGCTGCAGACAACAAGACTAAAGTTCTGTCTGGGCTGCCATCCTATTTCATCTGCCAGAAGAAAAGGTAAGTGGAAATATCTGTGTAAATGTTTGTATATATGTGTCTGTATGCGTGTATATATGTGTATATATATATACTGCTCTCCGCTATTACATACTTCTGTATACTTCTATCCTCTGTTATATAATCCTGTATACTGCTATCCGCTGTTATATAATCCTGTATACTGCTATCCGTTGTTATATACTGGTGTATACTGCTATACACTGTTGTATACTGCCTTATACTGCTTTCCGCTGTTATATACTGCCGTATACTGCTATATGCTGTTATATACTGCCGTATACTGCTATATGCTGGTATATACTGCCGTATACTGCTATATGCTGTTATATACTGCCGTATACTGCTATATGCTGTTATATACTGCTGTATACTGCTATATGCTGTTATATACTGCCGTATACTGCTATATGCTGTTATATACTGCCGTATACTGCTATCCGCTGTTATATACTGCTGTATACTGCTATACGCTGTTATATACTGCCGTATACTACAATACGCCATTATACACTGCCGTATACTACTATACTCCGTTATATACTGCCATATACTACAATACGGGGGCAGGGGGCGCCATTTCAATTTTCGCCTCAGGCAGCAGACAGGCTTGGTGCACCCCTGAGGCCTAATATAGCAAAATTAAAGTCTCTGTTTACTGAAGTGTGAAATAGGAGTTGTAATACTTCCAACGATAGCAAAGCACAGTTTCAATCGTACACTGTGCAATTCTTCCCAGATAGTGATTGATTTAGGCAAGGATGGGAGTTATGACCCTCTTCTAGTAGAATCAATGGCGGCCAGGGACATAGATATAGGGGGTGGAGAGGTAGGAGCCCCCTTTGGGCCCTGGAGCCTAAGGGGGCCCAAAGACCATTGTGGTGTATAAGAAGACGCCGGTATTATAGAAAGTGCATACTGGTCAAGTTACACCTCTGGCTGGAGGGAAGGGGTTAGGTTAAGAATTTGACATGGGGGGACGTTTTAATTTTTTCCTCAGGCAGCAGGAAGGCAATTGTAACGGATCGACGGGCACCCCGACTGGGTACCTCCGTTGAACGATGCTCCTAGCGTTTCTTGAGGATTCCAAGCGCTCTAGCCGACACCACAACCACCAAATCGGAGAAGCATATGAATGCGGTAAACAGCCGAATAGGAAAAACCATACGAAGAGGTTTACACTCCTAGCAGTCAAACTGGAACAGCATACAATAAATCCCCCCCGATAACGAGACGACACTTCGTTTTGAGGGTCAAGCAGGAACTCCTTTATTGGATGGCAAAGCTTGGCCTTTTATGCAAGTCCTCCAGCCAGGGCTACTCCCCCGGGGACCTGATTGAGGACAGGCACACAAAATACAGCGACCAATCAACATACAGCCAGATATATCACAACCCCACATGCATTGTCCATTGTGTTTGCTGATTGTGTCCCAGGCAATGTCCATTGTGAATGTTGATTAGGTCACAGGCAATGTCCATTGTGAATGCTAACTGTCACTGGGCCATAGTCACAGGGTAATAGGCTGGCAAGCATGCCTCTCCAACTCCCCGTGACAAAGGTGCTTTTGTCACAGCAATGTGCTCCACTGTCCCTGGCCACAATTCACTGAGGCTAGGGGGCCCAAGAGCCTTTAGCTACGCCCCTGATAGTGGCCAATAGTACTCTTGCTATGGTGGCCGTAATGTCCACTGAGGGATAAAGGGCTTTAGAGATATTAGTGGCCAGGTCGTGTCCAGGAGTGAAGGGTGCCTTAACAGTGTCCCTTGCGACAGTAAAGTCTTAACAGCTTTTGTTATCAGGTTACCTTACTGACTCCAGTGCTCAGCCATGCAGACCCTAGGTTCTCTAGTTCTCTCCTCTGTCTTACGCCTTGTTCTTCTGTAGATCATGCAGAGATCAGATAGTCTCTGTTGCTTTTTGGGCCTGAGAAGAGAAAGCAAAAGGCACAGCTTCATCTCTCTATAAACTCCAGTCTACACTCTCCTAAAGCCATGGGTGGGGTCAGTCCACTCCTAATCTTCTACAAGGGCTAACCATGATTGTTTACCCCCAGATGTGCCATCCATACATAGTTATACTAGGTACAACACATAACGTTCAATAGATAACAATATATCACATAACAAACTATTTGCAGATACCTCCTGCTCTGGGAAACTGCATAAGTAGCACTAGTAGTAGGAGTAGTAGTAGTAAGTAGCACTAGTAGCAGTAGCAGTAGTAGAAGTAGCAGTAGTAGTAGGTAGCACTAGTAATCACAGTACTAGTAGCGCTAGTAGTAGCAGTAGTAGTTAGTAGCACTAGTAGCAGTAGTAAGTAGGGCTAATAGAAGCAGTAGTTGTAGTAAGTAGCACTAGTAATAGCAGTAATAGTAGCACTAGTAGTAGTAAGTAGCTCTAGTAGCAGTATCAGTAGCAGGACGTAGCTTTGGTAGTAGCAGTAGTAGTATTAATAATAGCAAGTAACAGTAATAGTAAGTAGCACTAGTAATAACAGTAATAGTAGCGCTAGTAGTAGAAGTTAGTAGCACTAGTAGTAAGTAACAGTAGTAAAAATTAGCACTAGTAATAGCAGTAATAGTAGCAGTCAGGGGCGGATTAAGCGCATGATAGGCCCGGGGCTGTCTACCCAACTCGGGCCCCTCCATCCATTTTAGTTTAATTTTTTTCTGTATGAAGAGGCTGCGGTGCTTCGTGAGCGTCACAGTCTCTTTCTAGGCCATATGACATCACATTCATCGTTCACATGGTCTAGGTGTATCTCAGTCCCATCTAAGTGATTGGGGATGATCTGAAATACCAAGCACAGTGCTATCAAATGGACATCGCTGTGCTTGTTAAGTAGCAAAGAGGCTGCGGCGCTCACTGGAACATCGCGGTCTCCTCAAACAACGGATTGGCGGGGTGCCAGGAATCATACCCCCACCATCTCATAACTCTCTGAGTACAGATGTCATAGATGTTACCTGCAGTCCTATGTAACACCCCACATAACACAGTGAACTATTGTGTTATGTGGGGTGTTACATAGGACTGCATGGAACATCTACTACATTATCTGCACAAAGAAAGTTATGACTATTATCTGGGCTGTTACATAGGACTGCAGGTGACAAATTAAAATTTTAGTTGCCAAATTTAAAATACATATGATTATGATAAAAAAAACTTGGAGGAGAAGATGAGAGGCACGTCACAGTAGTGAGAATACAGCACCACATACCTCTTACATCCAGGGACATCGCCTGTCATGTAGACCTTCTCTTTCCTCTTCTCCTCCGTTTGACTTAGTACGGCAT
This sequence comes from Bufotes viridis, assembly GCA_033119425.1. Classification (NCBI taxonomy): domain Eukaryota; kingdom Metazoa; phylum Chordata; class Amphibia; order Anura; family Bufonidae; genus Bufotes; species Bufotes viridis. The sequence goes on along the minus strand of CM065590.1, from coordinate 556,201,987 downwards.
GACAAATTCTTTCCGCCACATCTCGTCTCTACAGAGTTTGTTACACAGACACATTAGATTTCTCATAATTGGGGTCATTTATCAAACTGGTGTAAAGTAGAACTGGCTTAGTTGCCCATAGTAACCAATCAGATTCCACCTTTCATTTTCCAAAGGAGCTGCGAAAAATGAAAGGTGGAATCTGTTGCTGTGGGCTACTAAGCCAGGTCTACTTTACACCAGCTTTATAAATTATCCCAAAGGTCCCTATAGTGTCTACAGCAGTTATAATGTCCCCTAGAGTGCCCCCAGTAATAACAACAACACCCTATATTGTGCTCCAGGTAATAATGCCTGTATAGTGTCCCCAAAAATAATGTCCCCTAATAGCAATGCCCCTAATTTCCCCCACACTGCTCCCACATAATAATTTCCCCTACACTGCCCCCATATAATAATTTCCCCTATACTGCCCCCATACAATAATTTTCCCCACACTGCCCCATATAATAATTTCCCCACACTGCCCCATATAGTTATTTCCCCCTACACTGCCCCCATATAATAATTTTCCCCACACTGCCCCATATAATAATTTCTCCCACACTGCCCCATATAATAATTTCCCCCACACTGCCCCCATATAGTAATTTCCCCTATACTGCTCCATATAGTAATTTCCTCCACACTGCCCTCCCATGAAAATATTTGCCCCCACACTGCCCTCATGAAGTAATTTTCCCCCACACTGCCCCCATGAAGTAATTTGTCGTCACACTGCCCCCATAAAGTAATTTGCCCCCACACTGCCCCCCATAAAGTAATTTGCCCCCACACTGCACCCCTATGAAGTAATTTGCCCCCATGTAATAATCTGCCCCCAATGAAATTATTTGCCCCCATGTAATAATCTGCACCTATACTGCGCCCCACACTGCCCCCATGTCCTCCTCTGGCCCCCAAAGGCACACACAGAAAAAAAAACAACAACTAAAAGCTAATACTTACCTGGGTTCGGGATGGTGAGGCAGGCCGCAGGCGCGCAATCCTCATTGTCCTGCGTCCCGGCGCAGGCACGTGATGATGTCATCACGCACGCCTGCACCGGGAATATACTACCACATAGGCCTCAGGCCTACTAGGCCTGAAGCCTATGGTGTTGATCGGCGGCGGGGCAGGGAACTATGCGCTCCTGTGCCCCGCCGCAGTATGTGAGCGCTCGGGTCGGCATTGGGCCCCCCAGTGATGTTCGGGCTGCCGACCCGAACGCCCCTATGTTAAACCGCCACTGGTAGCAGTAGTAGTTAGTAGGGCTAATAGTAGCAGTAGTAGTAGCAGTAATAGTAGCACTAGTAGTAGAAGTTAGTAGCACTAGTAGCAGTAGTAGTAATAGCAGTAATAGTAGCAGTAGTAGTTTGTAGGGCTAATAGTAGCAGTAGTAAGGACAGGTGCAAAGGACAGACAGTAAGTGCAATGGGTAGTTTATGGAAACAGACCTTACTGTGGAAAGAGTATTTTATCGACCCTTTTGGGGATCTGCTGTGGAGACTGTAGTAGACACCATACTGTGCACCCCTTTGGTTGACTTGGGAAGTTGTTTGGAGTTAATCGAGGGACTTGGAGTCGGCCACACTGCAGTTCTCTATTCCATATTCAGATGTGGAAAGATTGTGTACTCTGGAGAGACTGGACTGAATGCTACCAGTGTCTAAACCACCTCCATCAGAATTAGCACCAGGCATCTTACAAATTCCCCAAACTCCACAAATGCCTCCGGCAGCGAGAGGATTGAATATCTCCATGAGTTCCCGCAGCTCAATTTACGTGATTTCCATATTTCCACCACGGTTACATTTTACGTTTTGTTTCCATTCATCTTGCAGTCTGAAAATAAACTTGAGCGCAGCAGCAATATTTCCTGTTCTTCTACGGGTGTGAAAAAAATTCTTTGATCTGAATTGCTTATCAAGCTTATTTACTAAAAGCTACTTGGGAAGGATCCAAGAAAAGAATTTAGTAAAAAAAAAAAAAAAGGGGGGGGGGGGGATTTATTCCTAACTAGTAATTAACATCATGCACACAGATGAGGGAGGGACGAGCTTTTAATAGCACGGCGGCGATAGATACACATAGATAATGTGTGCACATGGCTGAGCCCAGAGGCAAATCCTAAACCAAAACAATATGTACTCATAATATATGATGATAGATAAATATTACAAGAAAATTTAGACTAGCACATCCAAAGTCACAGGTGCACATCCATAAAGCTAAGACTACTTTCACATTAGCGTTTTTTTAGCGGATCCGTCATGGATCTGGGTCTGCATGGATCTGCAAAAACGTTCCTGTTACCATAATACAACCACATGCATCCATCATGAACGGATGTCTTCTATAGCCTTGACCAATCTGTCATGAACACCATTGAAAGTCATTGGGTGACAGATTAATTTTCTATTGTGTCAGAGAAAACGGATCCGTCCCCATTGACTTGTGTGCCAGGACGGATCTGTTTGGCTCCGCTTCATCAGGCGGAAAGCGTTTTGGTGTCCGCCTCCAGAGCGGAATGGTAACAGTTAGAAGTGTTTCTCAAACCCCATTTATCAAGCCATAAAGTGTAATATAAATTCTGTGTAAAATATTTAATTGAACCAATATATGATTAAAATGATGGGAAACTAATCCTACATTCACCGGTATATTATCCCAATCATCCAACTGAATCATTGGGCGATCCTTTCTCCAGGTCTTTTGCCCAGGGGAGTGTATATTACTAAATCGTGCTTTAAGTAGATGTTTGTAACATTGAGAAATCTTAACCCTCAAGATTCCAGAACACTTGCCGGAATGCCGGATCCGGCATTATTTTTAATTAAAATGTATTAATGCCGGATCCGGTACCAAGTGTTCTGGAAAACACGTTCCTGGGTTGGTATATGCCGTTTTGACAACCTACGATCATTCCAATATCAACCACTGTGGGCTGGTGGCGCTGGTGGGTATGTGCCTGCCTGTGTGATAGTGGTTTGGCCTCGAATTCGCTAATTTGCCTGACATTTTCCTTTTGTGTATTAATACCGCCAATTACAATCCGCTGTATATTCCCTTTATACTTTCCATGCCTAGACCCGTCAGGTCTGTACTGAGCAGCTGGGTCCGGAGATGCGCTGTCTTTTTTCAGTGTCTTCACATACTCCGGTACCTGCGCTGGGATAGTGGGCGGTCTGAGGCGTCATTAAGGGGGCGGTGCCTCAAGTATTTAGACCCTGTTTCTGGGCGGCCGCCTCACGGCCGTCCCAGTGCCGGAGCGCAGCCCCTATTCAGAGAGGGGAGGCGCGCTTTTTGTTTGTATGTCTGTTTTGTTTGCTTGTATGCTTGGCAGCACGGACTGTTGATTATTGGCCCCACGCAGTGGCGTACCGCCCATAGAGGCAGACCACGCCACTGCTATGGGGCCCGCAGCACTGGGGGGCCCGAAGCGCAGAGCAGGCCCCGCCCACATTATTTGGCCCTGCCCATTTTATTTGGCCCCGCCCGCCCATGGCACACAGCGGGCCCCGGCCCGGCACTTTTCTTTCTGCAGCCGGCTCTTCTTCCTGGCCTGAACTTCCTGAATGCTGGCATGCTGCCGTGCCTGGCCCTGGCTGCCTGAGACTGAGAGAGCAGACTCAGCAGAGACTGGTATGTCTGACACTCAGGTGAGGGTGGAATTTGGCCAGGCAGCAAGAGAGAGGAGGGGTAGGGAGGGGGACAGTGTGGGACATGCTTCAATCTGCCCCCCAAAATGCCCATGGGGGAGAAGTAGGAAGAAAGCACACTGTCCTGAGAATTTTGGGGGGCATTAGGGGTTGGGGGGGCTCATAGAGGACAGTGTGCTTTCCTCCTACACCTTCTCCTTCCTAACACCCCCCTGGCATTTTGGAGGGCATTAGGGGTTGGATATTAAAGGGTTTCTGTCATCAGGTTTACACATTATAAGCTGTCTGACATTAGCTATGTGCTAATGTCAGAGCAGCTGATAATGTGTTTTATGTAAATCGAGTTATATTTATGCTAAATATATGCTATATTTATTGACAGTGCCGGGCAGCGATCCCCTGCTGCCTCCGGCACTGTCTCCTTGCGAAATCCCACGCCTGCGCCGCCGTTCTGTATTCGGCGCAGACGCGGTGAGCTGAGGACAGCAGGGGATTGCTGCCCGGCACTGTCAATCAAGGAAAGAAGGGGCGTGGCAGCAGGTTGGCACACGGAGCCTCTAGGAGCAGGGCAACGCCCCCCCTGCTCCTAGAGGCTAATTTACATATTATAAAAATACGTTGTTTTAGCATAAATATAACTCGGATTTACATAAAAAACACATTATCAAGCTGCTCTGACATTAGCACATAGCTAATGTCAGACAGCTTATAATGTGTAAACCTGATGACAGAAACCCTTTAACCCCTCTAACTCCTTGCTACTAATGCTGAGTGTGCACAAAATGATATTCCACCAACCAGCATGGGGGTGTGGCAGGGGAGGAGCCATGGTGGGTAGTAGGCGGGGTTAAGGGGGCCGAATTCAGATTTTTGCTATGGGGCCCAGTAATTTCTATGTACGCCCCTGGCCCCACGTTCCTGTAAAGTAGCTCCTGATGAAACAGAATGTATGTGGAAACACGTTGAGCGTCTATATATTTACAGGAGGAACAATTAAGGGGAGAGAGTGCAGCCTGTCTTTTACAGACTAATGTATTACGGCCAGGAAGGGAGCTTTCCATGTGCTCCCTTCTTAGCGTCCCACTCAGCAGTGAGCAGTGGTGTTTCAGCCTGCTCCTAGCTGCAGCGAGTCTCGATTAGCGCTACCAGTGGGAGCAGCCTTACCTGCTCTGAGTGAGTGTGGTCGCAAATAAATCATTTTACTACACCGAGGGGCCCTCCAAGATTGAGTGGGCTCCGCTGTGGTAAATCTGTTTTCAGGGAAGGTGCTATCAGGGGTCTTTTTAGTGCACCTTGCTCAAACATATGCTGGTGCTTCCCTGCTAACAAGTGTAGCGCCTTCCTTGATACAGTTGTTGAATGAACAGAGTCCTTGATATATGTTCTATACCACCCCCTGTTATTTTATTATTATTGAATAAAAGTTATATTTTAGTATTCCCATTTTTTGGACCAGTTGCTGCATATTGGGGGTACAAACCAAATTGAAAAAATTCACTAGTGAGCCAAAAACACGAAGAACCTTTAAAAATGTGAAAACAATAAATACCGAATCCGTTTTTCCGGATGACACCGGAGAGACGGATTCAGTATTTCAATGCATTTGTTAAACGGATCCGCATCCCGATCCGGAAACAAATAGTATCTGTTTGCACATGGATTTCAGGATCCGGCAGGCAGTTTCGGCAAATTTGGTTCTATCCGAATTTATTTGCGGCGAATAACGTTAAAAAATGGCTATTTCCTGGCTGCAGAGAGCCTTTATAGTGGTGTAAAACACTGTGCCTTGCAGTAACACACATAGGGAGTCAGTATGACATGTAGATGACAGGCGTCACTCTTTAATCATTGCATACTTCACTTATTTGGGCAGTTACAGGGCCAAAACTGACCAAATAACTTAAGTGTGAACTCAGCCTTAGGCCCCTTTCACACGGGCGTGATTTCCTGCACTGAATCAGGAGCCATTCATTTCTATGGGGCTGTGCACTTTTGCGTTGCGTGAAAATCGCAGCATGTTCTATATTCTGCGTTTTTTCACGCAGTGCAGGCCCCATAGATTTTTCCCGCATGGGTTGCTAGGAGACGATTGGGATGGGGACCCGATCTTTATTATTTTCCCTTATAACATGGTTATAAAGGAAAATAATAGCATTCTAAATACAGAATGCAAAGTAAAATGGGTGATTGAGGGTTAAAAATAAAAGTAACTCACCCCCTCCAATTGAGCGCGTAGCTGCCGTTCTCCTGTTCTGTCTTCAGCTGGGAGGGTAAAAGACCTTCCGTGGCGTCACTGGGTCACATGGTCCAATCACATGCTTCCATCACCATTGTGATGGGAGAAAGTGATTGGACCATGTGACCCAGTGACGTCATGGAAGGTCCTTTAGCCCCCCAGCTGAAGATAGAACAGGAGACCGGCAGCTACGCGCTCAATTGGAGGGGGTGAGTTACTTTTTTTTTTTTAACTCTCAATCACCCATTTTACTTTGCATTCTGTGTTTAGAATGCTATTATTTTCCTTTATAATTATGTTATAAGGGAAAATAATAAAATATACAGAATACTCAACCCGAAGCCGGACTTCATCACTGAAGTCCGGTTTCGGACAAGGTGACATAGTGTTGAGCTAGCAGCAGCATCAGGAGACCACAGAGTGGCAAGGTGACATAGTGTGGAGGTGGCAGCAGCATCAGGAGACCACAGAGTGGCAAGGTGACATAGTGTAGAGGTGGAAGCAGCATCAGAAGACTACAGAGTTGCAAGGTGACATAGTGTGTAGGTGGCAGCAGCATCAGGAGACCACAGAGTGGCAAGGTGACATAGTGTGGAGGTGGCAGCAGCATCAGGAGACCATAGAGTGGCAAGGTGACATAGTGTGGAGGTGGCAGCAGCATCAGGAGACCATAGAGTGACCCAGTGACTGAGTGGGGAGGTGGGTGGCAATACCAGTACCAGCTGAAGATAGTGGGTGAAAGAAGGAGCACTTGGCATCAGATGTGTGGCATCAGGCAGGTGGCAGAATCAGAATAGTAGCTGAGGCAGATAGCCGGAAGAAACCGGTCTCTTTTGTCAAAGTGTTAGTGTGGCACCATGGATGATCTAGTCTGATGCATCAGGCATTGGTGGGTGGAAATCCTGGCTGATCCACCCCTGATTCATCTTGAGAAAGGTCAGTCTCTCCACATTTTGGGTGGACAGGCGAGTTCTTCTTGAGGTAACTATGGCCCCCGCACTAAACACCCACTCTGATGCCACACTACTGGCCGGGCAGGACAGCTTTTCCAGGGCAAACTCTGCTAGTTGCGGCCACAAATCCAGTTTGGCTGCCCAGTAGTCCAGCGGATCTTCAATGTGGGGGGCAGGGTGCTGTCCAAGTATGCCACCACCTGCTGGTTCAGGTCCTGCTCCAGGTCTACCTGCTGCTACTGGTGAGTAGTTACTTCACTAGGCGGGAAGAAAGTTGCTCATCAGCGACTCAAAACTCAAGTTGCTGCCATAGGCGTGCGCAGGGGGTGTGCCAGGTGTGCCTGGGCACACCCTAATCAAGCTGCAAAAAATGAGGTATTGTCTCTGCTACAGTGCTACCCCTCCTCAGTTGTCCCCTGTATAATGTACACTGATACCCCTCAGTTTTGTGTTTGCGCATGTATAACATATATATATAAATATTCAGGCTCGGACTGGCCCACAGGGGTACAGGGGAATCCCCCGGTGGGCCCCTAGTCTCCCACCCCCTGCACAAGTGGCACATAACACAGTAGACTTACTGCACTACATACATATATTCAATGTACAGCACCTCAGCCCGCCTATGTTCATATAAAAAAAACTTGTTAGATTATTTATTATATTTGAATGTATCCGTACTGTAGGCCCCCTTAATAAATTTTACTGGTGGGCCCTAGGTACCCCAGACCGACACTGTATATATTTATACACACACGCAAGCCTGCTTATGCTTTCAGGTGCACACCCTAATGCAATAGGCTGCGCACGCCTATAGTTGCTGCTGATGGAGCTAGAACTGCTCCTACCCCCCACCCTGCTACAACAGCCATGGCAGAGGAACGTGAGCACAGACCTGCGAGAGGATGGACAATGGTGCAGATAGGCAGCAGCCAGCTGACTAAATAGGATGTCTGTATAGTAGTTTAGTTTGTCCTTCCTCTCAGCGGGTGTAAAAAAAGGCCCCCATTTTGGACTGGTAGCGAGGGTCCAGCAAGGTGGGGAGCCAGAAGTCACCCCTCTGCCGTATACTGTTTTCTCTTGGCAATCACTTCGGTGATCAATTGCTGATGGAATGATTGACGAGGAGTAGAAGAAGAAACAGGAGCGTCAGGACCAGCAGATGATGCAAAAGACCCTTCGGCTGAGGTGGTGGAGCCTTGACTGCCTGAAATCGGGTGCGTGCCACTGGGTGATGCAGCAGTTGCTGCGGTAGGCTGGACCACCACATCGGAGCCTCGGCTCTCCCAGGCCACTTTATGGTGACGCTGCATATGTTGACGCAGGGCCGTGGTGCCAACATTGGCACCCTGGCCACGCTTCACCTTCTGCCCACAGATTCTACAAAGGACCATGTTCACCTCCTCTGGCGGCTTAACAAAAAACTGCCACACTGCCGAGTAGGTGATTTTACCCCAACACTCCGCACTGGCTGACTGCTACAGCCGCTGCTTTCGTGAACCCCTGCACCACTACTTTCCGGGCAGGTAGGCTGCTGCGAAGCGGGTGGTCTACCCGGACATGTTTGGCTCCCGACCTCATACTGCTGCCACCCTGCTGACTCCCGGCCATGCTAGCAACTTGCTGGCTCTGCCGCTGCCTCACGAGCAAGCTGCCACTTTCTTCTCCCGATGATGATGAGGCCCCTAATTCACCTGGCTCCCAAATGCGATCAGCTACATCATCATCATCGAGTACTGTCTGCACGTCACTGATGTCGTCCTCAACAGTCTCTGATTCAGGAGCCTGACCACTCGCAAAACACCAGCTCCTATGCCACTCTCCTCATCACTACTTTCCCGTCTACAGGAGGAAGCGGCGGATGTCTCCTCCAGATCTTGGTTTGCTAGTAGCTGCTGACTGTTCTCTAGTAGCTTGTCCTCGCTGTATAGTGGAGCTGAAGAAGGAGCACTTGGCATCAGATGTGTGGCATCAGGCAGGTGGCAGAATCAGAATAGTAGCTGAGGCAGATAGCCGGAAAGAAACCGGACCATAACGCAATTCTATGACGGAATTCCTTTAGAGCCATTCCGTTATTCATTCCGTCATAATAGAAGTTTATGGCCTGCATAACAGATCCGTCCCGTTTCCATTATGCAAAAAGCCCTTTTTGCCATGTTTTAGTGGCAAAAAAAGAACACATTTTAACTCCTTAAAGTAGTTGTCTGCTTTGGACATTCTCTTTTTGTTAGAAGAGTGCCCCGATGATAAGGCTGTCCCCTGGCTGTATTTACTGGAGGAGCCTGTAAACAGGTGGTACATGTCCCTGCATTACACAGAGCCCCATACTTGCTCTAATCTCAGCATCAGCGCAGTACACAGATAAGTGAGGGCTCTGGGTAAAATATGTATGACCTCCTCCTTTTTGCCATGTATGTAAACGATTGGCCTGCCTTATTCCATGGCACCATTATACTAGTAATGGTGCCATTGACTGGCTTAAAGGGGTTTTCCCATCCTATAATGCAGGCATCCTCCAACTGCGGCCCTCCAGCTGTTGCAAAACTACAACTCCCAGCATGCCCGAACAGCCTACAGGTATCAGCCTACAGCAGGGCACTGTGTGAGTTGTAGTTTTACAACAGCTGGAGGGCCGCAGTTTGAGGATGCCTGCTATAAAGTAATGGCACATTGCTGGGGTATACACTCACTTTCTAATTGGATAAGACCCACAGCAATCCTACAACAAAATTGTATATTTGAAAGGATGATGGCTTTTAAAGATCATAAATTGAACCGATTCAACCTCCAATGGGCAGAATGCCTCAAATTCTTACCGATTCCCTCGCATTATAGACACATGGACTTGAATACTAATTATCCAAATTGCCAGTAGAACTGTTTAGTTAACTTGTCTAGTTACTCTGTTTATTCATGAAATTGTGTTAACTCAGAATTGCCTATCAAGAACCTGTATTGCTTATTACCAATATGTACACCTCTAACACTATGTACAATCTGGAGTAGGGATGAGCAAACCCGAACTGTATAGTTCGGGTTCATAACGAATTTTGGGGTGTTCGTGACACGGACCCGAACCCGAACATTTACTTAAAAGTTCGGGTTCGTGTTCGTTGTTCGGCAATTTCTATGGCGCATTTTGAAAGCCTGCAAAGCAGCCAATCAACAAGCCTCATACTACTTGCCCCAAGAGGCCATCACAGCCATGCCTACTATTGGCATGGCTGTGATTGGCCAAGTGCAGCATGTAACCCAGCCTCTATTTAAGCTGGAGTCACGTTGTGCCGCACGTCACTCTGCTCTGATTAGTGTAGGGATAGGATGCAGCTGCTGTTAGGGCGAGATTAGGCAGGGATTAACTCAGCAAAAACACTTAATGAAGTGATCGATCTATAGCTCTAAATCATTCAACTTCTGCTAGTTAATTGCTCACTGTTTTCAGGCTGCCCAGAGCATTTTTCTGTCACTTTTTTCTGGGGTGATCGGCGGCCATTTTGTGTCTTGCGGTGCGCCAGAACAAGCTGTCACCAAGTTCATTAATCCATCAATAGTAGTTTTTTTTTTTTTTTTTTGCTATATCCTACATCAGGGCCTTGGCTGTGCTTATTGTCACCCCTAGAAACTCAGGATAGAATTTTCTATATTTTATTGGCAGGTGAAATTCACTTAAAAAAATAGCAGTCCCCTAAATCTGGTGTTCCAGCTGTGGCTAGCCAAGTGTAATACTGTCTGGCAAAGAATATATATTTTTTTCTGGGGTGAAATTCAATTTCCAAAATAGCAATACCGTAAATCTGGTGTTCCAGCTGTGACTGGACAAGTTTCATAGCGTCCGTCAAAGGATATATTATTTTCTGGGGTGAAATTCAGTTGCAAAAATAGCAATACCGTAAATCTGGTGTTCCAGCTGTGACTGGACAAGTTTCATAGTGTCCGTCATAGGATATATTATTTTCTGGGGTGAAATTCAGTTGCAAAAATAGAAATGCCGTAAATCTGGTGTTCCAGCTGTGACTGGACAAGTTTCATAGTGTCCGTCAAAGGATATATTATTTTCTGGGGTGAAATTCAGTTGCAAAAATAGAAATACCGTAAATCTGGTGTTCCAGCTGTGACTGGACAAGTTTCATAGTGTCCGTCAAAGGATATGTTATTTTGTAGGGTAAAATTCAGTTGCAAAAATAGAAATACCGTAAATCTGGTGTTCTAGCTGTGGCTGGACACGTTTCATAGTGTCCGTCAAAGGATACATTATTTTCTGGGGTGAAATTCAGTTGCAAAAATAGAAATACTGTAAATCTGGTGTTCCAGCTGTGACTGGACAAGTTTCATAGTGTCCGTCATAGGATATATTATTTTCTGGGGTGAAATTCAGTTGCAAAAATAGAAATACCGTAAATCTGGTGTTCCAGCTGTGACTGGACAAGTTTCATAGTGTCCGTCAAAGGATATATTATTTTCTGGGGTGAAATTCAGTTGCAAAAATAGAAATACCGTAAATCTGGTGTTCTAGCTGTGGCTGGACAAGTTTCATAGTGTCCGTCCAAATTGTCCACGTGGCCAGAGCTAGCCTTTTATGCCTTAAAGGTGCTGGCCTGCCCGTGTATTCAGCACGGCAGGTGGCGTCATTACTGACAAATGCAGCCACCTGTCCACAGCCAACGTGGACAAGCTGACGTTCATAAAAATGAACCAGGCATGGATCCTACAGGACCTGTCCATCACTTGTGCAGAATAGACATTTATAACTACCTCCCTTTAACCATATATTTTTGTACTCCAAAGCACTTCTTTATTAAATCCTCTTTTTTTAATTTTACCATTATTTTGTGGGGCAACCCAAAGTTGAATGAACCTCTCCTCCGTCTGGGTGCCAGGGGCCTAAATATCTGAAAGTAGCCTTCTCCATTGGTGGGTGACATGAAACCTAATTCTCTGCTTTGGGACCTCTCTCCTCTGTTTGGGTGCTGGGACCTAAATAAATAAAAGTGGCCTTCTCCGTTGGTGGGTGACATGATGCCTCTTTTGCTGCTATGGGACCTCTCTCCTCTGTCTGGGTGTCAGGGGCCTAAATTTCACGTACTTGCTTGCTGTCTTGGTGGCAGACATTTAACACTTTTTACTGTATAAATCCTTTTTGGCTGTGATGAGAACTTCAACTCCCATAGCATTCCCACCTGATGCCACCCCAACCTCCTATTCCACCTCCTCCTCCTCCAAGTTGCCAATTTATATTGGTTATTTTTTATTTATTTATTTTATTTTATTTTAACCCCTTAAGGACCGGGGGGTTTGGGATTTTTGCGTTTTTGTTTTGCGCTCCCTGCCTTCCAAAAGCCATAACATTTTTATATTTCCGCTCACATAGCCATATGACGGCTTATTTTTTGCGGGACAAGTTGTACTTTTTAACGCTACCATTTATTTTTGCATGTGATGTAGTGGGAAACGGGAAGAAAATTCCAAATGGGGTGAAATTGCAAAAAAAAAGCAATTTCACCACAGTTTTACGGGTTTTTAAATTACAACGTTCGATTTGCGATAAAACTGACTGGTTAATTTTATTCTTCAGGTCAGTACGAATCCGGCAATACCTAATATGTATAGTTTTTCTTGCGTTTTGATAGTGAAAAAAAAAATTAAAAGTGGGAATTTTTTTATTTAATTTTTTTGTCGCCATGTTTTGACCCCTATAACTTTTTTGTAATTATGCGTATGGAGCAGTGTAGGGGCTCATTTTTTGCGGGCCAATCTGAACTTTTAATTGATACCATATGGGGTGCGTATGATGTTTTGATCACTTTTTATTCATTTTTTTTTAGGAAATGAAGCGCCCAAAAATGGCGAATTAGCCATTTGGACGCTTTCTTTCCGTTTTTATGTTTACCGTATGGTGAATATTTTTTAATATTATTATAGTATGGGCGTTTCGCACATTGCGACACCCATTATGTGTAATTTTTTATTTATTTTATTTTCATTTTGGGGAAAGGGGAGATTTGAATTTTTATATTTTTTTATTTAATTTTTATTTTTAAACTTTTTTTTTTTTTTACCACTTTCTTATAGTTCCCATAGGGAACTATAAGATGCAATCATCAGATTGCTATTCTCATATATTCCAATGCAATAGCATTGGAATATATGAGAAAATGCATATTTCCTATGGAGCCTATTACAGTCATAGGCTCCATAGGAATACTGTGTAGTACCCTAGGTTTCATTCACAGAAACCTAGGGTACTACATATGCTCCGGCCCCCTTGTGGCCATCAGGGAGCCGAGCAAAACCGAAAGTGAAACTTTCGGTTTTGCACGATCAGATGCCGTGGTCAGGATTGACCACGGCATCTGAGGGGTTAAATGTCCGCGATCGGCATCGCTGCCGGTCGCGGACATGAGCTGCGGGTGTCAGCTTGATGAATCAAGCTTTTACCCGCAGCTCGGGCGCCCGCTCCGTGCGGGAGCAGGTGCCATCTTTAAAGTGCGGACGAAGGGCGTACATGTACGCCCTTCGTCCTTAAGAGGTTAAGTCATTTCCCTATCCACATTTGTTTGCAGGGGATTTACCTACATTTTGCTGCCTTTTGCAGCCCTCTAGCCCTTTCCTGGGCTATTTTACAGCCTTTTTAGTGCCCAAAAGTTCGGGTCCCCATTGACTTCAATGGGGTTCGGGGTGAAGTTTGGGTCGAGTTCGGATCCCGAACCCGAACATTTTCGGGAAGTTCGGCCGAACTTCTCGAACCCGAACATCCAGGTGTTCGCTCAACTCTAATCTGGAGAGGTTGATATACTCTGCGACACTGATAAGTTATTGATGCCATCGGTGTGGCTAGGGTGCCTCTCTTAGTGGTGTAATTGTACTGGTTCATTTATACAACATATCCTATATTTGTAAAAATTCAATAAAACAAGATTGAAACAAAATTAAAAAACCCACAGCAATCCTAAGAATGAAAGGTCGCAACTGTGTCCCCTTGACTTCTTTTTCTTCTGCACAGCGACCCTCCGGGCCCCATGGATATGCAGGTAACTGCAGGTGGCCCTACACCAGTGATGCTACCCCTTCCTTCTCAGGATCATTGTGAGTACAGGAATCATACAGTGATGAACATCCTAGCAATCTGCCATCACTTTATAGCCCCCCAAAATGAACGGAGTGGGCAGTCAGCATAACAGCCACCCATTCATTTCTATGGGAGTTCCAGAGATAGCAGAGCGCTGTTCTTGACCATTTCCGGAAATAGAAAATAAACCGTAATGGAGCAGCTGCGAGCATACTCAACGGGCCTCTCCTGGGCTCCACAGGGTACGGAATCCCCTTTGACAGTGGAGGTGAAGCACTGCATTTACACAAAGCGATCCCCTCCGCTATTGCAATTGCTTGTCCTCATACAGCTGCATTGTTTCTGGGCAGCAGATCGCTGTTTAGACCGCATGATCTGCTGCCAAGAAATGTAGGTGCCTTTACTAACGATCATACTACTCGATGAACAAGCGTTTTGCTCATTCATCGGGTGATCGGCTGCACCTTTACATTGGCACATTCGCAGGTTTGTTCCGATAATCTGCCTGATTATGGCGCCGTGTAAATCCACCTTTAGTGTTAGTGAAGTCTATGAAGTTCAATCAGCCACTACTTAATGACAAGCAACACAAAGCAACCATTGTGACGGAGCCTTCACCCACCCAAAGACAATATATGTGCCTGCCATGTGGGTGTGAAAAGCAAACACGAAGTCCTGCTTCTACAAAGAGCAACACCGGACATAAAAAGGTGTGTGAATAAGAAATCCCTGCAGCTTGCCGTGTTCCCCTCTGTCTAAGAGCGCCATGCAGAACCACACGGCCCATTATAAAATGGTAACGTGATTACTGAATGTATTCTCTGGGGTTAGGCGTATAGACTTGTGCCAGGGAAGTTGTTAAATAGAGAGCGCCCATTAACGGTGTTCTCCAGGCTACAGATCCTGCACATAGATCATCTACATCAGATCCGTGGGGGTCTGACACCTGGCATCCCCACCAATCTGCTGTTTCGGAACAGGATTGGTCATCAATACCTGTAGCCTGGAGAACCCCTTTAACTCATTTCCCATCCATACACCAGGGTAAGGGCTCTGCTCCGGTGGGGTGCAAGACTTTGTGCTAGGTGCTGATTAATTAATGTTAGACAAACCCGCCAATTTTAGCTAGACCTACTGACCATCTAATGCTTAGGGGGCCATCCGACTCTTTCCCAGTGGTCAGTGTCAGAGGGAGAAGGATCGGATTGTCAGATTTCGATATGCCCCATCCTTTTGTCCTCCAAAGGTGTCTGATGATGGCTGACGTACTACAGAGAACACATGCACTCTCAGCCAAGCTGATCATGCATGTGTTTGGGAGGGTCGGGAGGAACAGTTGCCAGCCAGACAGCTGTCCAATGTGTATGGCCAACTTTGGATCCATGGCTGGTGCTCCAAAGTGAATCTTTGCCTCTGGTGGATCCCCATGCTCATAGGCAAGTTCCCCAGAACATTCGAAAGCAGACGTTCCAAATTTTACATGTAGAGTTGTAGACATTTGGATAGTGGCATGCTAATTTATGATTATCATGAAAACAAGACGCAGATAAGACACGGTTGTGAGTGATAAATCAGACGTCAAAGCCAGAATTTATTTTCCAGAAAGCTCCTTTGAATATTTATAAAACTGGCACCGTACCTCTCGGACCAGCTGCCACCAGACTGCAAAAATATGACTGTTCCAAGAGACCATGTTTCCCGAACACATTGCACACAAGCATCCCCATATGTTCCCAGAAAAGGGGAAAATCCACTAAAAAAAGGGACATCTCCTAACAAAATACTGCTTGACAAAAAGCCATTGGCATCTCATGAAATATTCACATGGAAAGGCAGACTTCATAAATGAGCCCTTCTGCTTCTATTATTATAATCACCCTAAACACGGAGGCTTCTAATTTTATCACGTCAATATAGTAAAGAAATCACATATGTCCTGGTCTGAGAATTAAAGCAATATAGCATTGTTGAGCGGGATCTACAGATGTGTCCACCCTGAGTCCAATTCAATAAGTTACCAAATCCCATAAAAGGATGCAGTGTCCACTACAACCGCTGGGTGGCCACATGGACAGGATAGACATCTTGTGACACCATGTCGTGAAATCATGTCTTGGATCATGTCTCGGAAAGCCGGTCATCTCAAGACACACATATCAGGACATGTCCAGCCAAGATGAGAGGTAAGGAAGGACTTCTCTGTAGTTCTTACATCATCTTTTAGGACCCAAACCAATAAACATCTCAGAACACTATATTATCAGTGTGTGCTTAAAGGGAATCTGTCAGCATCATATTACTATTTTTCTTTTTTCATGCATCCTAATAAAATCAAATACCTGAAATCCATATGTGTCCTTCGTTTTTATTTTCGTCTCCCCGGCCGGCCGAAATCTCGCGCAGAGACGACGTCACTGGGCTCGGCGCATGCCCAGTGACGCCGATGAGGCTCTTCCCCTCAGTTTACTCGTGATCGCGCAGGCGAGAGGTGGTACTGCGCCTGCGCGAGATTTCCGCCGGCCGGGGAGACGCATCCTTAGGAGAAGAGGAGACAGGACCTGGCGTGGGGGGGGGCGGAGCTTTTAGACTCGCCATGGGAGGCGATTTAGGGCAATGGAGGAGTTATGGAGGAGTAATATGATGCTGACAGATTCCCTTTAATAACAAATACAGAACCCCAATTAGAGAACCACCACAACACCATCAAATACCAATACGATCATAAGCTTTGTTAGTACATATCAAATAATATCATTAGCTTAAGGCGAAAAGTACGTGGAGGTGAAGACAGGCTACTTTCACACTAGCGGCAGCCTTCTCCAGCAGGCTGTTCCGTCGGGTGAACAGCCTGACGGTGTCACAGACATACCGAGACATAAGGACGTCCCGGCGACAGTGAATGGCAGGAGATCTGTAAGACTGGCAACACGTTGTTTGATTTGACAGGTATTTCTTGTGGATCAATAGGTGTCTGTGCTGTTTCTGGTAATGGCCACACCCGTTGCCTCCAGGTGTTGCTTATGTGGTCATTTAACCATCCTAATTTATAGTTGCTTCTCCCACTATGCTGTGTGGTTTATAGCGTCTGTGCATGTGGATTGTTTCTGGTTGGATCTCGGCTGAGTTCCTGGTGCTTCTATAGTCTCTCTGAAGGAGACTCCTGTTCGTCTTTCCTTTTGGAGGAATAGGTAGTCTTGTCCCTGCCATTAGTACCAGGGTTCCATAGGGCTAGATAGGACTCTAGGTATTCCTGCGTATGAACTCACCTACCTTTGGGGTCTGTTCATACTGGTAGTCAGTCAAGATTTTGGTAAGGGTTTTCACTAGGACGTGTCCATCTTCCTTTCTTAGTTCTCAGGTCTGATTCCCTGTTTCCCCCTTCCCTCCTGTGTTCGTGTGGTGTTTCCCTCCCTCACCGAAGTGTGACATTATAAACTGCCAAAACCATCATTTTTGTTTTGTTTGTGTGCAGCCATGGATCGTATTGCTGCAATTTTTCGAAGCTTCTCACAGGTCTCACCCGGATAAGGTCGGTCCTGGGTGCCCGGAGGTCTCCCGTAAAAGGGGGGGGGGGTACTGTTATGGACGTACCAAGACATACGGACGTCCCGGCGACAATGAGTGGCAGGAGATCTGTGAGACTGGCAACACGTGGTTTAATCTGACAGGTTTTCCTTGTGGATTAATAGGTATCTGTGTTGTTTTTGGTAACTGCCACACCCCTTGCCTCCAGGTGTTGCTTATGTGGTCATTTAACCTTCCTTATTTATAGTTGCTTCTCCCACTATGCTTCATATGAAGCTTCAGTGGGAGAAGCAACTTTTTGCCCTATGGTTATAGTGGCTACATAATAAGACAATATAGGAAAGAGAAAGCCCTAGCCTTTCTCCTAGTGTCAAAGCTGTTGAGAGCATGCTAAGTCAGTCCTATCCAATATGGCGGCTCTGGCCTTTCTTCTAGTGTCGAAGGGGTTGAGGGCATGCTCAGTGGGTCCTATCTAATATGGCCTCTCTAACCTTTTCCCTAGTGTCAGAGGGGTTAAGGGCATGCTCAGTCGGTCCTATCTAATATGGCAGCCTTTTTTCCCTATACGTCTACATCTACAGTATATAAGGATGATCTACAGGGATGCTGAGAGTCTGACCCCCAACAAACTGATATTGATGGCCTATGCTGTGGATAGGCCACCAATATTCCAAGCTCAGAATACCCATTTGTGTACTCCTTAAAGGTACAAATGAGACTCCCCTCATTGAATTTACGTATATCCTCTTAATAATAAGTTTGTCTCCCTGCTAGCCGTAGTGAATACCAGAGTCATCACGCCAAGATGACAATAATATTAAAAAGAAACTGTGTTCCCACAATCCGCTTTTATTACTCTGTATTATTCTGTTTCACACATCTGTTTTTTAGCACTGTCCGTGAGTCCGTGGTTTTAGCGCGGATGCATGCTCTATTTTGTCCGTGTTCACAGATCCATGACGCCCATTATAGCCTATGGGTCCATGAAAACCATGGATGCAACACGGATGCCATCATTAGGAAGAGATGCTTTGAAAATTATTTTGAAACACGGATGAGACACGTACATCAAAAAAACGGACACACGGACCACACATGGACATCCTTCCGAAGGCATCACTGACCCTACTTTCACGGATTTGCGCATTTACGTGTGAAGGAGGCTTTAGACATTGTTCAGACAGCAGTCGGGGGAAAACCAATAATGTATCCAAAATGAAGGAGAAAATGTTTTCCTTTAGGGTAAATGCACACGTCCAGGATTTATGTATGGAGAATCAGCACTGAAATCCACAGGTGTTCGCAGGGAAATCCGTGTGGACAATCCGCATCAACTGGTGCGAATTTACATGCGGATTTGATGTGGATTTTACTCTCCCCATTGAAGAGAATGGAGAAAATCCGGTCAGGAAAGATAAAAATAGATTGACACCGCAGGTCAAAATCCGCACAGAAAAAATCTGCATCGTGTACATGAGAATTTCAAATTCTTATAGAATACAATGTACATGACGGTGCGGATTTTCCCGCAAAAAAATAAATACATAAAATATATCAAATGAAAATCTGCACCAGCACTCCCCTCTTCCCATCCGCCAAACCAAGCATGCATGTGTATGGGAGGGGGCGGGTGGGAAGAATGGCTGTGAATGGGGATCGTTTGGCTGTGTAAGGCAAGAATATGATCATACGTGTTCTACAAACGAGTTTTAGATTATGAATATGCTAATTAGTGGGTGTGGCTTCATCCGTGGATGTGTAAAGACCAGCGGCGAGGTCTCTCCTTATAATTATATACGGCAGCAGTATAAATATGGCTGAGCTGATTTCTACGTGAAAGCAGCAAGTGACGCCGTTGATCCAGGCAGAAAGGAAGGTGTCTGAAAGGAAAGGGCGGAGACCCGTCCTTAAAGTGGATAATTATTTTAATAATAGATTCACCATTGTCATGGAGATTAAACCTGTTGTGGGGCTGAAAGTCTGTACTTAGCTGATCCCCGGTGGGATCTGAGAGAGACAGCCATGGTGACGCAGCCTGTTTACGAGATCAACTCCGCGTAAAGACGAGAAAACCCAGCTCGGTGCGATTCAGTCACCGATGAAGTGGAAGGATAACGTATCTTTTCATATTTTATATCTGTACGGTGTCCATATTAGGACATCGTCAAACATCATCCATAACTCCGTATATCTGCACAGATCCAGCCCCAGAATCCAATACATCCTGATATTCGTATAAGGCTTTTTTTGCAGATCCATTGTAACAAGGCCTATCCATGTCCGCAAAACGGAATCGACATACGGATGTGGATCCGCATCCTATTTGCAAAAAAACAAAAACAAAATACGTTCGTATGCATGAGGCCTTATTCTGTGTAAATTATACGTGCGTGTAAATGTAACGCTAAGAAGCAACTTTTAGGCCACCAGGTGAACGCACATAAGATCCGCACAAATTTCCGTGAGGATTTATGTGCGTTTCTGCAGCATATCCAAACTAAAATCGGCAATTCACATTCTAATTGCGGATTTTGCGCGGTTTTGCTGCAGATCTTACCCTTCCATTGCAAAAGGGTGAAATCCGCAGCTAAAATGGTGAACCTAATTGACATGCTGCGGATTTGGGAATCTGCAAAGCAGGTATTTCCACACCGAAAAAAAACGCAAAGTGTACAAGAGATTTGTGTAATCTCATACACTTAGCTGGTTCTGTACTACGCTGCGTTTTTTTCTGCACAAGAATCCGCGCTGAAAAACCGCACATATTCTGCAAGGCGCTGCACATGGTGCAGATTTGCATGCAGAAAATTCACAAGGAATCTACACCAAAACTGCACATAAATCCGTGGTTTTTCTGCGTTTTTTTTGTTGCACGGATTTGATGCAGACATACGGATGTGTTCTTTTCGCATCCGTATGTCTGTTCCACTAAAAGATAGATTATGTCCACAAAATGTGGACAATAGACCCAATGCAGATGAGACGCCGACGGTATCCGCAATTGGCGAACCACAAAATACATACAGTGATGTGCATGAGGCCTTCCTCAATGGGAAGCTGTCACCTCTCCTGATATGTCTGTTCTAGCAAATACTGCATTCCCCATGGTACATCATTTCTTATAAGTGCGCGCTGTGCCGTTCTTCTGAATATGTACGAATAAACTAACTGGGTGCTACCATTCCAAGGGTCAAAGCGATGTGTCCCTACAGTCTATGGGTGGGCATTGCGGGAAAAGATGCAGGTGCGTTGCGGGAAAATGCACGATTTTTCTGCGCAAGTGCAAGGCGTTTTAATGTGTTTTGCACGCGCGTGAGAAGATATGGCATGTTTGGTTCCCAGACCCAAACTTCTTCACGGAAGTTCGGGTTTGGGATCGGTGTTGTGTAGATTTTATTATTTTCCCTTATGACATGGTTATAAGGGAAAATAGTAGCATTCTTAATACAGAATGCTTAGTAAATTAGGGATGGAGGGGTTAAAAAAAAACTATTTAACTCACCTCATCCACTTGTTCGCGCATCCCTAATTTACTTAGCATTCTGTAAGGGAAAATAATAAAGATTGGGTCCCCGTCCCGATCGTCTCCTAGTAACCATGCGTACAAATCGCACCACATCCGCACTTGCTTGCGGATGCTTGCGATTTTTACGCAGCCCCATTCACTTCTATGGGGCCTGCGTTGCGTGAAAAACGCACAATATCGCCCATTTCACACGGGCGAGTTTTCCGCGCGGGTGCAATGCGTGAGGTGGACGCATTGCACCCGCACTGAATCCGGACCCACTCATTTCTATGGGGCTATGCACATGAGCGGTGATTTTCACGCATCACTTCTGCGTTGTGTGAAAATTGCAGCATGCTCTATATCAGGCATCCTCAAACTGCGGCCCTCCAGCTGTTGCAAAACTACAACTCCCAGCATGCCTGAACAGCCTACAGGTATCAGCCTACAGCAGTGCATTCTGGGAGTTGTAGTTTTACAACATCTGGAGGGCCGCAGTTTGAGGATGCCTGCTCTATATTGTGCGTTTTTCACGCAACGCAGGCCCTATAGAAGTGAATGGGGCTGCGGGAAAATTGCGGAAAAACTGCGGTTGCAGTGCGATTTTCCCGCATGGTTGCTTAGCAACGGGACCAGATCTTTATTATTTTCCCTTATAACATGGTTATAAGGGGAAATAATAGCATTCTTAATAAAGAATGCATAGTAAAATGAAGTGGAAGGGGTTAAAAATAATAAAAGGTAACTTACCTTAGCCACTTGATCGCGTAGTCGCGATCTGTCCTCTTTCCCTGCATCATCTAAGATCTACAGGACCTGTGAAGACGTCACATCACATGGTCCAATCACATGGTCCATCACCATGGTGATGGACCATGTGATTGGACCATGTGATGTGACGTCATCACAGGTCCTTTAGTTCTCAGCTGATGCAGGGAAAGAGAGGACAGATCGCAACTACGCGATCAAGTGGCTAAGGTAAGTTAACTTTTATTATTTTTAACCCCTTCCACTTCATTTTACTAAGCATTCTTTATTAAGAATGCTATTATTTCCCCTTATAACCATGTTATAAGGGAAAATAATCAATTCTCCAGAAGACCCGAAACCGGACTTCAGTGATGAAGTCTGGCTTCGGGTCTGGGTACCAAACATGGCGATTTTTCTCCCGCGCGTGCAAAACGCATTACAAACGTTTGCACCCGCGCGGGAAAATCGCGCATATTCCCGCAACGCACCCGCCTCTTATCCGGGCATCAAACATGACGCCCGTGTGAAAGAGGCCTATAGAGCATGCTGCGATTTTCACGCAATGCAGAAGTGATGTGTGAAAATCACCGCTCATGTACACAGCTGTACAACCGAATTCAGTGCGGGTGCAATGCATTCACCTCACACATTGCACCCGCGCAGAAAACTCGCCCGTGTAAACACAGCCTAAGGCCTCTTGCACACGACAGTAAAGCGTCTTCCCAAAAAAAATGTATCCACAAAGAATACGGATGACGTCCGTGGTGCATTACGTTTTATGCGGAGCAAAACAGCTGGCCCCTGATATAACAGCACTATCCTTTTCCGTTATGCGGACAATAATAGGACATGTTCTATCTTTGAACGGAAAAAGGAAATACGAAAAAGAAAGGCATCACGGAGTACCTGTTGTTTTTTTATGCGTTCCATTAAAATAAATGGTTCAGTGCACGAAACGCAAAAAAGGGAACATAAATAGAAAAAAAACGTTCGTGTGCAAGAGGCCTAACACTGGAAGCACTGATTGGATAATGTCAGACTGCGAACAGACCCATCCAGAGCTGGTAGCACCCAGAAGTCAATTTATGTATACATTTCTAGGAGGACTAACAGAGGAACATCACAGAGATCTAAGAAAAGGTGCTTCAGAATTGTTATTCTCATTACAAGAATAGACATGTCAGGAGAGAGGATGGGCACAGCAGAGATCTGATCTCTTGGATTGATTGCAATACTTAGAGAGGGGACGGGTTCCAAAAGTAGGCAAATTATTCCAGGAAATGTCCAGTATCACGCAGGACACGAGCTGCGCCTACAGTACACTTAGCAGCGGGACCAGATCTTTATTATTTTCCCTTATAACATGGTTATAAGGGAAATAATAGCATTCTTAATAAAGAATGCATAGTAAATGAAGTGGAAGGGTTAAAAATAATAAAGGTAACACACATAGCCACTTGATCGCGTAGTAGCGATCTGTCCTCTTCCTGCATCATCTAAGATCTACAGGACCTGTGAAGACGTCACATCACATGGTCCAATCACATGGTCCATCACCATGGTAAGATGGACCATGTGATTGGACCATGTGATGTGGCGTCATCACAGGTCGCTGTAGTTCTCAGCTGATGCAGGGAAGAGAGAGGACAGATCGCAACTACGCGATCAGAAATGGCAAATGAGTTGACTTTATTATTTTTAACCCTTTCCACTTCATTTTACTATGCATTCTTTATTAGAATGCTATTATTTCCCTTATAAATCCATGTTATAAGGAAAATAATCAATTCTCCAGAAGACCAAACCGGGACTTCAGTGATGAAGTCTGGCTTGGATCTGGAGTCACGTCTTATAAAATAGAAAAATGTCCTAATAAAATGGCGCTAATCCCTATTGGAAAAGATGAAAATCAAATTAACTTCACTTCACTGGGGGCTGATCAACAGAGCCGTGTCTGTGATTCTCACCCCTAGGCCAGGATAACGTTGATGAAAATCACTGAACTTCACACAGCCCCGTCTGGTAGAATCAGATCAATTTCGAATGGGGAATGGTGCAGATGGATACCAGTGCAGGATGAATAAAATCCACTTACTTCGGTAGGGGGCTTGTCTGGTAGGTTAAGAGAACCACAGCCACAGGCGTACCTCCCCACGATGTCCAGGTTCGCTTGAACAACCGATTTCTCTGGTTGGATGTCCCGGATGGATGTTCAAATCTCAATAGATGTTGACAAGGAGACTCCCTCTATTCAAAAATCGGTCCTTTTCTATCTTTTTTATTTATTAAAATAATAATATTTCCTCAACGCGTTTCGGGGCTATGCCCTTCTTCAGGAGTAAGTAACACACAAATCAAACAAACATTAAACATCTAACTCACATAGTCCAGGAATAAATAGTCCTTTTGGCGCCAAGTCCGGCGCATGGGGAAGACGCTGTTCAATGGAGCGCAACCGGAAGTTCCACGCTGAACCGCAAACGTCATTTCCTGTGATGAGATGCGGAAATGTTAGTCTCTGGTTGTCTGCGTTCCAACGTGGAACGCACAATACCGGAAGAGTTAGTACGAAGCTCCAGATCAGGATCGCAAGTGTTAAATTATACAATACTGACTAAAAATTGTTTGTTATTACAAACTATATATACCGAAGAGCTTCATATGGTAAAAAAAGGGCTTCACATGGTAAAAAACTCATCCCAAACAGGAACAATAATAAGGGCTATATAAATATATGATGGTGATTTCTAGTATAAACTTTATCTAGATAAATGGATCTAATAGATAAATGATCCATATTTTACTATATCTATACTTTAAATTAAGACTTCCAACTAATTGTAATATTGTATAAAATTATATAATATATTAGTATTAGGCATATAGATTTATAGATTTAAAAATATGTACATATAATATAATGGATGTGAACACATATGTACACATATGTATAATTAAAATCATTAGACATTCACATATATAATTAAAACTCATTAAATAGACATCCTGGTAAACCCTATTTAACCCTGTACAACAATTTTACTCCACTCCTTCGGGTCTGGGTACCAAACATGGCGATTTTTCTCCCGCGCGTGCAAAACGCATTACAAACGTTTGCACCCGCGCGGGAAAATCGCGCATATTCCCGCAACGCACCCGCCTCTTATCCGGGCATCAAACATGACGCCCGTGTGAAAGAGGCCTATAGAGCATGCTGCGATTTTCACGCAATGCAGAAGTGATGTGTGAAAATCACCGCTCATGTACACAGCTGTACAACCGAATTCAGTGCGGGTGCAATGCATTCACCTCACACATTGCACCCGCGCAGAAAACTCGCCCGTGTAAACACAGCCTAAGGCCTCTTGCACACGACAGTAAAGCGTCTTCCCAAAAAAAATGTATCCACAAAGAATACGGATGACGTCCGTGTGCATTACGTTTTTTGCGGAACGAAACAGCTGGCCCCTGATATAACAGCACTATCCTTTTCCGTTATGCGGACAATAATAGGACATGTTCTATCTTTGAACGGAAAAAAGGAAATACGAAAAAGAAAGGCATACGGAGTACCTGTTGTTTTTTTTTGCGGTTCCATTAAAATAAATGGTTCAGTGCACGAAACGCAAAAAAGGGAACATAAATAGAAAAAAAAAACGTTCGTGTGCAAGAGGCCTAACACTGGAAGCACTGATTGGATAATGTCAGACTGCGAACAGACCCATCCAGAGCTGGTAGCACCCAGAAGTCAATTTATGTATACATTTCTAGGAGGACTAACAGAGGAACATCACAGAGATCTAAGAAAAGGTGCTTCAGAATTGTTATTCTCATTACAAGAATAGACATGTCAGGAGAGAGGATGGGCACAGCAGAGATCTGATCTCTTGGATTGATTGCAATACTTAGGAGAGGGGACGGGTTCCAAAAGTAGGCAAATTATTCCAGGAAATGTCCAGTATCACGCAGGACACGAGCTGCGCCTACAGTACATGGTGTCACGTTGCGCAGACAGCAGAAAACTGCAAAAACCTTCCAGCCTGCTCTAACAGCTTTCAGGGCATGTTGGGAGTTGTAGTTTCATGAGCACTGGTTGGAGACCACTTCCCTACAACGTTCAGTTCTGTGGAGAGGTTTGGTCATTGTCACTTTGGATCATCCGTCACTTAAAGGGCATCTGTCAGCAGAAGAGATCAGCGAATTTCATATTTTGAAATTCGTTCACGCTTCGTTATGGTCCGTGGTAACGGAATCCATAACGCAATTCTACTTTTACCACCGAACGAAGCGTAAACTAATTTCATAACATGAAATTTGCTCATCTCTAGTCAGCAGATATAACATATATCCAATATGGCGAATGGCGTAACGGAAAAAAGTGATTCGCCATTTTTTTCATCGCTTCTCTTACCCAAAAATTTTTAATAAAATGTGATGAAAACGGCAAACACACTCCATAATGTTATCAATAAAAACTACAGATGGTTCCACAAAAAATGAGCCCCCACACAGCTCAGTAGATGTAGCTATAAAAAAAAAAGTTATGGGGGTCAAAATATGCTGATGTTAAAAACATTTTTTTTCAAAGTTTGAATTTATTTTTTACAGTATCTAGACATATAAAACCTATACAAATGTGGCATCACTGTGTGAGTTATCCCTGACTGTGACATCACTATGTGCATTATCTCTGTACTGTGACATCGCTGTGTGCATTATCCCTGACTGTGACATCACTGTGTATATTATTCCTGTACTGTGACATCGCTGTGTGCCTTATCCCTGTACTGTGACATCACTGTGTACATTATCCCTGTACTGTGACATCACTATGTGCATTATCCCTGACTGTGACATCACTATGTGCATTATCCCTGACTGTGACATCACTGTGTGCATTATCCCTGACTGTGACATCACTATGTGCATTATCTCTGTACTGTGACATCGCTGTGTGCATTATCCCTGACTGTGACATCACTGTGTATATTATCCCTGACTGTGACATCACTGTGTATATTATTCCTGTACTGTGACATCGCTGTGTGCCTTATCCCTGTACTGTGACATCACTGTGTACATTATCCATGACTGTGACATCACTATGTGCATTATCCATGACTGTGACATCACAGTGTGCATTATCCCTGACTGTGACATCACTGTGTATATTATCTCTGTACTGTGACATCACTGTGTGCATTATCCATGACTGTGACATCACTGTGTGCATTATCCCTGACTGTGACATCGCAGTGTGCATTATCCCTGACTGTGACATCACTGTGTATATTATCTCTGTACTGTGACATCACTGTGTGCATTATCCCTGAATGTGACATCACTGTGTGCATTATCCCTGACTGTGACATCACTGTGTGCATTATCCCTGTACTGTGACATCACTGTGTGCATTATCCCTGTACTGTGACATCACTTTGTGCATTATCCCTGACTGTGACATCACTGTGTGCATTATCTCTGTACTGTGACATCACTGTGTATATTATCCCTGTACTGTGACATCACTGTGTATATTATCTCTGTACTGTGACATCACTGTGTTTATTATCTCTGTACTGTGACATCACTGTGTGCATTATCCCTGACTGTGACATCACTGTGTGCATTATCCCTGACTGTGACATCACTGTGTGCATTATCCCTGACTGTGACATCACTGTGTGCATTATCCCTGACTGTGACATCACTGTGTGCATTATCCCTGACTGTGACATCACTGTGTGCATTATCCCTGACTGTGACATCACTGTGTGCATTATCCCTGACTGTGACATCACTGTGTGCATTATCCCTGACCGTGACATCACTGTGTGCATTATCCCTGACTGTGACATCACTATGTGCATTAATGATAATGCTTCAGAATTGTTATTTTCCGTACTAAAATAAACATGTCAGGAGAGTAATGGATACGTAGAAAATACATTATTATGCAGGTCATACGCTACTCATACAGTATAACGGCGAGACATTGCCCACACAGCAAATGTTAGGAAACTTCAAAAACCTTCTAGCGCACACTAACAGATTCAATCTTTCAGGGCATATTGGGAGTTGTAGTTTCATAATAAGGCCTCATGCACACGAACGTGTTTTTGGTCCGCGTCCGAGCCGCATATTTTGCGGCTCGGGCGCGGACCCATTCACTTCAATAGGGCCACAAAAGATGCGGACAGCACTCCGTGTGCTGTCCGCATCCGTTGCTTTGTTCCCTCGCAAAAAAAATAGAGCATGTCCTATTCTTGTCCGTTTTGCGGACAAGAATAGGCATATCTACAATGGGCCGTGTTCCGTTCTGCAAATTGCGCAACAGAATGCAGAGCAGCTTCCGGGTTTTGCGTATCCGCGGATTGCGGGCCGCAAAACACCAACGGTCGTGTGCATGAGGCCTAAGTGGAAGATTATTAAGGATGAGCAAATCAATTCTAACGGTTTGGAATTTCTACCGAATCTCTCAAAAAGTTTGAATTTTAACAAACCCCAATTTTCAAAGAGAGAGAAAGAGAGAGCGTTATATACCAACATTCAAGGCAATTAGAGCGTATTTGATTTTGGCAGAACCGATTTGTACACGAACTGCACTTTTTCAAAAATTCATTCATCTCAATATTAAATATTATATTGGTAAGGCCTCATGCACACGACCGTATTTTGTTTCCTTGTCCGTTTTTTTTGCTGATCGGATGTGGACCCATTAATTTTAATGAGTCCGCAAAAAATGCGGACAGCACACCATGTGCTGTCCACATCAGTATGTCCTTTCCGTAGCCCCGCAAAAAAAATAGAGCATGTCCTATTTTATTCTTGTTTGCGGACAAGGACACGCATTGTTACAATAGATCCGCAAAACACATACGGTTGTGTGCATGTAGCCTAACAGTATAACAGTAGTGATAGCGGTCCACTTAGTTATCAGGGTTAGGCTTCCTGCACACGACCGTATTTTTTTTCGTTTACGTTTCATTTTTTGCGTTCCATATACGGATCGTATAAGGAACCATTCATTACAACTGATCCGCAAAAAAAAGTATGCCTTCCGTATTTCCGTTCCATTCAAAGATAGAACATGTCTTATTATTGTCCGCATCACGGACAAGGATAGGACTGTTCTATTAGGGGCCAGATGTTCCGTTCTGCAAAAAACTGAATGCACACAGACGTCATCCGTATTTTTTGCGGATCCGTTTTTTTTTGCGGACAGCAAAATACTGAAAAAGCCATACGGACGTGTGCAATAGGCCTTAGGCCTCCTGTACATGACGGTATTTTTTTTCCGTTTCCGTTCAGTTTTTGTTGCGTTCCGTTTGTGGTCCGTATGCGGAACCATTCACTTCAATGGGACCGCAAAAACAACAGAAGGTACTCCGTATGCATTCCGTTTCCGTATTTCCGTTCAAAGATAGAACATGTCCTATTATTGCCCGCAAATCCCGTTCTGTGGCTCCATTCAAGTCAATGGTTCCGCAAAAAAAAATTGAATGCATACAGAATGCATCCGTATGCCTTCTGTATCCGTTCCGTTTTTGCGGAACCATCTATTGAAAATGTTATGCCCAGCCCAATTTTTTTATGTACTTACTGTTCAAACATTATTGTACGCTTCCGTACAAAAAAAACGGATCACAAACAGAACGGCAAAACGGAACTGTAATGTAAACACTACTGAAACAAAAAAAACGGATCGCAAAACCATACGGTCGTGTGTAGGAGGCTTTAATAAGGTGTCCCATAGCGATGAGTGAATCTGGAGACATTACTATAGGTGGGGGATTGATTTGCTAACCACATTCACAAATTTCATGAATCAAACCATTTGACTCCCCCGTCTCTAAAGCAGAGTACGCATATTTGTATAGTACGGCATCGGTTCTCTCCAGCGCCTTTATTTGGCTGTGTCTTGAAACTTTCTCCACCCAGGGAAATTCCTTCTAGGCTGGAATATATAAGACGCATGGTGTGAAGGTGGAGTGTTACAGAACACATCGCATCTTAATTAAAGGGGAAGATTTCAAGAACCTTACCAGGAGCCTTGGAAGAAAAAAAGCAGTCACACAACACCCCCCCCTCCCATTGCTGGTCCATAGGGAAGACTCTCCCTCCCTTATAGGATGTGCTATTAAGCAGCACAGCAGCCTGCATCCATCCTTATCAGCAGTGGTACACACACACACAGCCAGGCAGCATCCATACAGACCGCTCCGCCAGCCCAGAGAATACACCACCTGCTGATACCATCATCAGGGAACATCACTGCAACAAGGTAACAACAAGTCAGTGCTGTGCTCTGGGTGTGTGTATGCGGAGTGCTTTATAAAGGCAACCTGGCTAGCAGTCCACTAAAAGCAGCAGTGGAAGGTGGGAGGCTTACAACCCGCACAATAGAAGAGGCAAGTAAGGAATGGATGAATGAATGCATGCTGCTGGTACCGGCAGCCCCTGGATTGTGTGCTACAATTATACCTAGAGGATACAATGTCAATTCTACAGGGCTCCAGATGATGTTTGGAAGAAGGATCCAAGACCACAGATTGTTACATTGTATTCTTTAATGGAAACAATGGCAAAAAAAAAAAATTGCATTGTTTGTGCAAAGGTGGAAAGGCTTCAGGGGTCCTTGCCCCCTTATTCTTTTGTAGAATCAGGGTATGGCGACACAGCGATCTCAGTCGCGGGAGTCGAAGCGCACGTTTGCTGCAACACCAAATCCAACACCACTGTATTTTTTCCAATTTTTCTGGGACCCCTAATTATTTTTATACTATTCGATCCTTGGGCGTGACCCTTGAATGTCGAAAGGCTTCGGTAGTCTTTGCTCCCTTATTCTTTCCTCATTGTCCCTCCCTTTGTCCATGTTTTCTTTGCTTATTCACACAGGTGTCTGCTCTAGGATATCACGGAGATCTGATGTTTTTGGTTAGATATAGAGGTTTATTATCTCTGGTAATCTTTTCATCTCTGCTTGTCAGAGGGGGAGTGAGGAGGGGGGGGGGGGTTCCAATTCCTTGTCACCCTCCCCCCACTCCTTTCTTGATAATTAAATCCCAGAAATCTCTTTCTTCTCCTGGAAGATGCTCCAGATGTCTGTAGATGAGTGTAGAGATGGCTGGAAAGGAGAGAGGCAGTAACAGAGATGTAAAAGAAGGAAGCGTTTATTTACTAATATTCATTATCTTTAAGCAACAAAGTATCTTCGTCAGTATTATCATCTATAGAATGATCTGAAATGTGCGGGCGTGTAAGTATCTGGGGCAAAATGGCAGCCTGCAATGTTCCAAAGAAAGCTGTGCACGGTAGATCAACTTGGTATGACGCAATGTTTTTGTGTGGCAGATGATTGACTGCAACTGTATATGACACTACAATGACCCCTACAATAACCTATACTGTGTATTAGCCTGATACAGCACACCGCACAGGAGGGGTTAATCAGCTGAGATGATTTTTAGCAGCTATCAATTGTCAATTCTAGCATTTTTTTTTTTTTAAAACAATACAAAACAAGCACTGACATATGATGTATGATGCCCATCAAGTCTTATAGCGGGAAGTCTGCTTTCTTATAGGACATGATAGAGCACACATCTCGGTGATGAGTTCTGCACATGGGTGTGAACACACACATGCTGGCTTCTCCTTCACATCCAAAGCACATACTACAGCAGGGATCGACAACCTCCGGCAAACAATCTGTTGTCAAACTACAACGCCCAGCATGCTCCGTTAACTTCCATGGGAGATTTGAGAACAGCCAAGAAATTGTGCATGTTGGGGGTTGTAGTTTCACCACAGCTAGAGTACCAGAGGTTACATATATCAATGTACACAGTCTACATATCATTTTTTTATGAACAGTGAGTGCCTCTTCAGTTTATACCAAGGCAATCATGGCTGCAGCGCCCCTTGCTGGGCACAACTCTCATAGGGCAGCCATAGACCTAAATAAAGAGGGTGATCAATCTAATGCTGACTATATACATTATATAGATTGGTACAACTTGTCAAAATCTGATGTCTATGGACCCATCCCTTATAGATAAAACAGACTTTAGGTTTAGAATCCCTTCACTGTTGTTAAAGGAGAGTTCACATCACCGTTTCATTTTCCATTTTCCTGATCCGTCAGAAAAATAGAAGAGAAGAAAAAAAAAACAGGATTGTAAAAAAAAAAAAAAAAAAACGGAGCCTGTGCATCATGTATCTCTTTGAGCCATTTCCGTCTGAGATCCGTTCTTTTAGGAGGAAAAAAGGTACTGCACGCAGAAAAGAAAAAACGGATCTCAGATGGAAATGGCTGAAAGAGATGCCAAATGTGCATACGTGATGCACAGGCTCAGTTTTTTTTTTTTTTTTTTACAGGATCCTGTTTTTTTTTTATTTTCTGTTTTTATGACAGATAAGAAGAATGGAAAATAAAGCAGTGATGTGAACTCTACCTTAGGCCTCATGCACACGACTGTTGTTGTGGTCCGTGTCCGAGCCGCATATTTTGCGAATCGGGCACGGACCTATTCACTTCAACAGGCTGCAAAAGATGCGGACAGCACTCTGTGTGCTGTCAGCATCCGTTGCTCCGTTCCGTGGCCCCGCAAAAAAAATAGAGCATGTCCTATTCTTGTCCGTTTTGCGGACAAGAATAGGCATTTATACAATTTGCCGCGTTCCGTTCCGCAAATTGCGGAACGGAAGGTGAAGCAGCTTCCGTGTTTTGCGGACTGCAAAACACATACGGTCGTGTGCATGAGGCCTTAGGGGTACATTCACACAACTGTATTTATGGGTCCGCAATTTTAATGGGGCCGCAAAAGATGATCCGCAGCCCCTAAAAAAGATAGAGCAAGTCCTATTTTTGCCCTTTGCGGACAAGAATAGGTTTTTCTATCATAGGGCCGTCCATCTGCAGTCCGCAAAATGCGGAACACACATAGCCGGTATCCATGTTTTTCGGATCCGCAATTTGCAGACACATATGGTCGTCTGAACGTAGTCTTAAGGTCTGTTTCACATAAACGTGTGTCCCCCGTGGCCGTGCTGTGGAACGCAAATTGTGGTTGGCAATGCAAAGGCACCCAACGTGGGCCAGCCGCATGAGGATTGTGGACCCATTCACTTGAATGGGTTCCGCGATATGTCCGTTCCTGCAAAAAGATAGAACAAGTTCTATCTTTTTGCGGAACGGAACCCCACGGAAGCCTTCCGTTCCGCATCTACGGATTTGCGGACTTATTCAAGTTAATGGGTCCGCATCTGTGATGCTGAATGCACACGGCCGGTGTGCGGACCCGCCGCATGTCGGCCGCAATACGACCACGGGGGACACACGGTCGTGTGTGAAAGAGGCCTAGGTTCAATCCTTTTTTTTGTGGAACGTGAACCTAATGAGGGCCATGAACATGATAGCTGCCACTTAATCAATAGTCCTTCCAGCAGCGGCTGTGCCCTTTCACATGTCCTTCAAGAATGTCGGAATTGGCACGTTGTTTGTATAGGAAGAGGCAGATATTGTAATTGCCTACAACACACCCTTGGTCACGCTTATCAGAATGTAACAAGTCAGGCTTTTGATCTAAGTTTCTTCTACCGTGAAGCTGGATACAAGCTCTTATTCTCTATTATCAGGTAGGAGAGAAGGTAACTGCAGCGGGGATTATAGGGTACACGCGTTCAATAGCGAATACTCCCCCATGCACATGGACGCTCGTTTCGGATAAGTATGTACTGTATGTGTGTTTAGTGTGGAAAAGGAAATAAGCTGCTGGCAGATATCTCTGGTAGCGGGTTATCTCCCCTGAGAATAAAGGGATCAGGCACTTTCAAATTCAACATGCCTGATCCGATTTTTCCCCAACATAGGCTGAGCGAATGTCAGCCACACATCCAATACACATCAGATCCCTGACCAGTGTACG
Source organism: Bufotes viridis (assembly GCA_033119425.1). NCBI lineage: Eukaryota > Metazoa > Chordata > Amphibia > Anura > Bufonidae > Bufotes > Bufotes viridis. Next base: position 556,168,342 of record CM065590.1, on the reverse strand, counting down.
TAGCCTCCATAAACTATATATATGTGGCATATACTAGTCGCTTTGCTTTAAAAAAATGCATACAGCGGGTCCGCAATACACGGGCACCGGCCATGTGTATCACGGACCCATTCACTTGAATGGGTCCGCGATCCGAGAGATGCGGAAGGAAGGAAGGACGGAGCGGAACCCCACGGAAGCACTACAGAGAGCTTCCGTGGTGTTTCTGGCTGAGCCTCCGCACCGCAAAAAAGTAGTGCATGCACTACTTTTTTGCGGAACGGACCAATCACGGAACCCATTCAAGTTGAATGGGTCTGCATCTGTCTGCAGCGGCCGCGCAGATTTTGCCCGTGCATTGCGGTTCCCAATGCACAGAACAGCCAGCACACATTTGTGTGCATGAGCCCTTAATGGGGACCTGTCAGCAGATTTGTACCTAGGACACTGGCTGACCTGTTACATGTGCGCTTGGCAGCTGAACGCATCTTTGTTGGTCCCATGTTCATATGTGCTTGCAGTGCTGAAAAAAATGATGTTTTAATATATGCAAATGAGCCTCTAGGAGCAACGGGGGCGTGACCAGTACACCTAGAGGCTCTGCTCTCTCTGCAACTGCTGCTTCCTCTGCACTTTGATTGCAGGGCAGGTGTGACAAAATTTCCACTGCCTGGCCCTGTCAATGAAATTGCAGAGGGTGCAGCAGTTGCAGTGAGAGCAGAGCCACTAGGTGTAACGGTAATGCCCCCGTTGCTCCTATAGGCTCATTTGCATATATTAAAACATCATTTTTCTCAGTAATGCGGGCACATATGAACATGGGACCAACACAGATGTCCTCAGCTGCTAACTGCACATGTAACAGGTCAGCCAGTGTCATAGGGACAAACCTGCTGACAGATGCCCTATAAAGAAGCCAGAAAAAATAAAGGTCATCCCCCACCCCGTTTGTGAGCTGTATACATAATGGATTGTTTAGAAGCCTTACATATGGATTTATTGATGTATTTTCAGCCTCCATTACTTTTGGCAGGTCGATCATGTGACCCCCGCTGAGAGACTCTCTGGATCTGACAGCGGAAGTCAGTTTCTCTATTCAGTCTTATGAGACTGACATCAGGATTCCCATAGGAAAGAATTGAGAAACTGATGTCCGGTCCACACAGAAGACTCATCGGCAGCCAGCGAATCTCATCGGGGTAACATGACCTCGCTGCCAAAGATTTTAAGCCGTCGATCCCCCATATACATGCAAAACTTAGATTGCGCAGGCTTTCCTATTTTCGTAGAGACACCTGTGGCTCAGCTTATCACCATAGGAAAGAAATGATCGGTCCTGCTGAAATTCGAGGGGATGTTGGACAGTTGGGCTCCCCCCACTGTTAATCCTGCTAACATTTGTACGGCCAGCAGGGGGGGCAGCAAAGATGGCAATTGTCTCCTACAGGATGTGTGGGAAGAATCCCTGCCTCAATCATTTTTGTAATAACCTTATACCGAGTGCTTAGTTATATTGATGACGCTGTTGGAGAAAGTACATTCAGTATATTGTATTATATGTATATTGACTCAGTATTGTATTCAGCATATACCAGCCCTATGCCCTGAAAAACACTCTGAAGGGTATGGTCTTATGGGTAAGCAACTGTATGGAGATAATCAGCTTAAAATATTTAACATGTCTGGTGTGTGCCAAACAATAAACCACACCTAGAGGAAGCACACTGTTTAAGGAATTTATACAGTTACCATTGAAGTCAATGGCAGTTGTTAGATCTTTGTTCTAAGGTCTCAGAGTGGTGGTGCAGTGCATGGGTTTGGGGTGGTGCCAACGCCACACTGGGTCCTCCAGACACCATCAAGGTGTCACTATGTGTTGCTGCTCCCTGGTGTCACGGCTTGGTGATGTTTGCTTTGGCCACGCATGCTTGTTGCCTGTGGCAACATGTTGTTGTTGTTGTTGCATGTGTGGGCAATTTCCCTTTAAGGCAGTCTTCCTTCCCATTCTGGTAAGCACGGGGTTAAGAGGTGAGCTAGGTGGAGCTGGGTGTGGCCTCATGGCTCTTATTGTTCTGGAGTAGTGAGCCTGAGGTCAGATTGTCTTCAGTGTATTGAGGAGCTGGTGCTATTCCATCTGCCCAGTCCTTGAGGGCCACCTTATGGGACATGCTGTCACCGTATATAGTTGGTATAACAGGATAGATACTAAGCCTGGATGCAAGGATAAGGGAGCAGGTCACCTCCTAGGCTTCCCTCAACCTATCCCTGACCTGACTGTATGAGCTGCCCTCGATGGTAGGGGGCTCATACTCTTGAACCTGGGCCCTACAGACCCTATCGGTCCCTGTAATAGGGCATCAGAAGGTGGAGACAACCGATTCCTCCACAACACGGAGGAACCTGAGTCTCCAACAGGCCTAGCAACAAAGGGGATGAAAGAAGCCAGCCGCAGACTACACGACAGGTAAGTGTCCTGAGGCAGAAAACACCACTGCCAACAGGAACAACATGGACACCTACCTGACACAGCTGCAACCAGGAACTCGAGCTGTCCACTTCGCTACCACTGGGCCCAAACACACACACCAGACAGAGCCCAGCACAAACACGAAACACAGAATCTAGTAGAAACCACCCTGGACCACCATGCGGAATGAACCTCCGGGGAACTCCAGAGACCCCCATACCAAGGATATGTCTGGCATCCATGCTCACCTGACACCAAACAGGCCAGACATGAAACATTAAACCAGATATAACAACACCAAACATACAACAAGTAAGGTAGGGTAAATGAACAGACACAAAGGGGTGACATCAAAAGACATCAGGTGACATTGCTGTCCCATAAGGTGGCCCTCAAGGACTGGGCAGATGGAATAGCACCAGCTCCTTAAGACACTGAGGACAAACTGACCTCAGGCTCACTACTCCAGAACAATAGGGGCCATGAGGCCACACCCAGCTCCGCCTAGCTCACCTCTTAACCCCGTGCTTACCAGAATGGGAAGGAAGACTGCCTTAAAGGGGAAGTGCCCCTGCATGCAACAACACGTTGCCACCGGCAACAAGCATGCGTGGCCAAAGTGTCACAGCAAACATCACCAAGCCGTGACACCTGGATGGGGTGGTAAGACGTGGTGCACTCCAATGGGAAATAGGTCTTTACTGGAGGAACTCAAGTGCAAAACAATACAGGCAAGACACTAAGCTCGCTTTTCCAATCTCTTCCCTGGCAGAATAAGGGTTGGATGCTGAGAAAAGGTCTGAGCTAGCCGTGCCTCTCCCCCTCAGAAGGCTGGAACCGTGGCCAAAGGGCTGTTGGCCCAGGGTCTATGGCTCAGTTTCCCCATCTCAGTGTCTACTTCTGGTCACTCATGCAGTCTGGCAGAGTCTCTCCTTCTAAGCGCTGGTCCCTATCTGCAGACAACTAGGGGCTCTGATTACTCACTTCTTATACATATAAATACCACCTATATGAAATTCCTAAAGCTCCATGTAAACACAGATATAGAAGATGTTTAAAAAAAATGCAATCTTTATTAAAGTTTTAAATAAGTATAATAAAACACATATATGAATTGGCATTGACAAACACACACCACAGGAGTATGTCACATTAGGGTCATATGTACACAAGCAAACCGAAAATCCATTAAGGGTCCATTCACACGTCCGCAATTCAGTTCCGCATTTTGCGGAACAGAATTGCGGACCCATTAGTTTCAATGGGGACAGACGATGTCCCGGCCGGGTCCTGAAAAAAATTGAACATGTCCTACAGGCATTTTCTATGTAGTGCCGGCGATGTGCGGATCCGCAAAACACACACGGACGTGTGAATGGACCCTTAATTGGAGGAATGGTTATAACATAGAAATCAATTGCCAGATGGCACCAACAAAAGGTTACAACAGAGTAAATACTTCAGAACAGTAAAATACAGACCCATAATGGCACCTCCAAAAGCACCCCGGGACGTGTTTCGCGTCAGCGTCCTCAGGGCAGTTTTTCAATGTCAGTTCATATATGTTTTTTATTATACTTATTTTAAACTTTAATAAAGATTGCATTTTTTTAAACATCTTCTATATCTGTGTTTACATGGAGCTTTAGGAATTTCATATAGGTGGTATTTATATGTTCAGCACCTGTAGCTTAATTCTTGATTGGTGTTGTGTTCACTTTTTATACAGAACCTTCTTAGTGGGAGACGTAGAGTGGAGAAGCACAGCCTAACAGAAACAATGTTGCAATTCCAGTCTGCCATAGACTTTTATTGACCCTCCATACAAACCAATGGGGATGACTAAGGGTACTTTCACACTAGCGGCATAGCTATCCGGCAGGCTGTTCCGGCAAGTGAACAGCCTGCCGGATCCGCCATGCCGCAAGTACCCGTGCGCTGCCGTGCTGCCGCTCCGTCCCCATTGACTATAATGGAGCGGGGGGCGGAGCTACGGCGCAGCACGTCTGTGCCGGACTAAAAGTTGGACCTGCAGTACTTTTAGTCCGGCGATCTCCAGCCGTGCACAGACGTGTCACAATAGAAAACGAATACGTCCTTCATTGACTTTCAATGGAGTTCATGGCAGATCCGTCTTGGCTATGTTAAAGATAATACATCCGGATCCGTTCATAACATATGCAGACGGTTGTATTATCAGTAACGGAAGCGTTTTTACTGAACCCTGCCGGATCCAGCAAAAACACTAGTGTGAAAGTAGCCTAAGATGTGCGCATGTCAGCTGACAGTAATGCTTTTGGTCCCATCTTAAGTGGCTGCAATCTGTAGAAAATTGCTGTTTTATAATATGTAAATGAGCTCCTTGGACCATCTCTTATGCCTTGCCCCCACCGCTAAGACTGTCAGGCCAGGCAGTGACAACATATTCACGCCTGGCCCTGAAGTCTTGCGGGAGCATGTTCTGCACACGCGCTGTACAGGGATGGAGCCCACAGTATACACCCATACCAATCTAGCAGTATGGCTAGAAGCTTACATAACCCGCAGATATACAGTATGTCGACAGAAGAATTTATTTGCAAAGAAGTGTTTTATAATCCTAGATATGAGGGGCGTGTTTGAAGACGGCATCTAGAAGATAGCTCGTCTTATCTCCTTCTCACTCTGGAAACTTAGATTTCAGTGTATTTTTTATAGCAGATGTTGGCTCCCCCCCCCCCCCTCCCCTTTTTAATTCTCTTTCTTATTCTCACCCCCTCCCTTATCAACTCTTCATCTCACTTATTGGCACCAAAGACTGCACAGGATATTAATGATCACCTTTTAGGAGCATCCATATTTTTCAGATACTTTATTAGAAATACTGGTTCAATTATGTCATCCTTTTTTAGCAAAATCCTGGTACCTATTTGAATTATAGTTGCAATGTACTTATTTTTGCCTACAAGACATTTGTCCAATAGGGCTTTATGAAAAAACTGTTTGTGCTTTGCACCCTGAATCGTTTCACATATACTGCAGACTATTCTGTGCTCTGTCAGAGGAGCTGTCTGACAACTCTTTGCTCTCCGGAGAGCCCATAAACGCTCATTTAAAGGGCTTGTCCCATGAAAAATATTCTACAGTTTTCAAATCAGCAGCTGGATCTGAATACTTTTGTAATTGCATGTCATAAAAAATTTAGCACAGCCACTGAGTTATTCAATAAAATGTATCTGTATAGCGCCACCTGCTGTTTTTTTTATTTTTTTTCCCTTGTCCTGCTCACTGAGATGGCCGCACATGCTCAGTTTAATCCTTAAACTGCCTCCTGAGCTGTGATAGGCAGAGCATGGGCACGCCCCCTGAGCTGTGACAGAGAGCTGAGACACGCCCCCTGAGCTGTGATAGGGAGAGCTGAGACACGTGCCCGAGGCTTAAGACACGTCCTCCTAGTAGGATATGTCGAACTAACTCTCAATTTTTAACATCAGTGTGAGGGTTTAGTGTGACGGCAGTGTGCACCTATCTCTGGTTCTGTGTTTGTTCTGAATTCTTGCCACATCCACATAAATTTCATCTTATGTAGGATGTCCATTGTGGTACTTGTTGTCCGTTGCTGGCATCATCCATTGTATGCATTTTTTGCTGGTGATTGCCATTAGCAACGTACTACAAGTGCAGGATGTGCTCCCCTACAGAAATGCACAACTGCATATGGGTATGAGCGCATCCTGCTTTCTTATCACCACACTTTTTGATGGTTTATATATATATATGTATGGAGGTGTATAAACTCCATTTTAAATGTGCCTGTATTTCAACCTCAGGTCACATTTGGGTGCACCTGTTTGGCCTTGGGCTATATCAGTCAGTCTTGAGTAGGGCTCATAGACACCTCCCACCTCCCATTGCAAGCATGGCCACATGCTGGAGGTAACAGAGGAGATGTTTGTGAGTCGTCCTAATGCTCCTGTAATTGCCCACTGGCCCCTGATATCGCCCATACGGCGCAGGTAGGTGAGTGTTAGGGCCCACGGGCTATTTGAGAGACCTTGACGCTGGTGCCCGAGGCTTAAGACACGTCCTCCTAGTAGGATATGTCGAACTAACTCTCAATTTTTAACATCAGTGTGAGGGTTTAGTGTTACGGCAGTGTGCACCTATTTCTGGTTCTGTGTTTACGCCCCCTGAGCTGCAGCAGAGAAGACACTCCCCTTGAGCTGTCAGCTTGATATAAATCTATCAGAGCAATGAATGTGGAGATCTCTGGATCCATGTGAGGTACAGGGCTGGTTCTAGCTTTGTTAGAAAGAGGTTGGCATGTACTATATGATGTCTGAATTTAATTTTCTACATTAGTCATGGGATAACCCCTTTAAGAGCATGTTTCCATCTGCTGATAGGGCGGTCAATGGTGAGGAATGTTCCTGATCATTGCCCACTTGTTAGCTGCATGTAAATGCATCAATAATCATGGATGTATGAAGATGAATGATCATTACTGGGATTGTTCATCCCCATACAGTTTCCTTGTTTGTCAGCAGCACATCCCCCATTACACAGGGGGCGAGGTGCTGCGAATGAGCAAGGATTTTATGTGCCATGTTTGCCCACTCATTGGTTGATCAATGGCACCTTTTCATAAGGCAATTATTGGGGCAAGCCTTCGTATGAACGCTGGTCCCCAACATTTGTTCTGATCTTCAGCCCGTGTACAGGGGCCTGAAGTTGAATTCTTATCAAATTGATAAGAATTCAGCCTAGATGAGTGTGAAAGGGATCTCAGGAGAACAGAGATAAGGGTTACAAACCAAGATGTCAGACAGCCCCTGACGGATTTCTGATTAGAGGATAAAACAGTCTGTAGCCTATGTGAAAAGATAAAAGCTCCAGAATACAAAAATAAAAATGTATAATAGTAAAACGATTGGAAAATTATTGCTTTTATCCCAAAAAGTACATTGCAATAATGCAAAATACATTCAAACGTGGCCATAACCTAAGGGAGAGAAGCTCTTTGTAGTGGACCTCGGTTCTGGTTAATAGGGGATAGTGGTTCCTAGCAGGGAACTCCTCTGTAACATTCATGTAGCATAAAAGAGACTTTAAATGAGCAACACATAGGGGGACATGTATCAGATTGGCTTCATGTGCCTAATTTATTAAGAGGAAAATGCCTGGCACTCTGGCACTTCATGCATCAGAAGCTCAAGTTTACATCATCCATAAACCTGAGCTCTAACTTATGCCAGTTTCTGGTGCAAGTTATAGTAAATCAGGCAGGCGGCGGGAAGTGCTACCGCCTCCTGCTAAGCCCCACCCCTTTTCTCGCCACTATATAAATCCGTCGAGAAGTTGGAAAAGTCACAAATGATGGCACAAATATGGCATGCGGCATAATTTGTGACCTTTTTATCCCACAGTAGTGGCTTAAAAGCTTTTATAAATGTCCCCCATAATGTTTCTGAAGGGTCTCAGAACTGGGCATACTGTGTGTAATGTAAACTGGGGACCGTTGGGGCAAAAATATCTCCAGCCTTTGCGTGTAGAACTGTATGTAGAAGCTTTAGGTTTGGTTTTATTCTAAAGTCAGCCATATGCCTAGCTCAGTGGTCAGCAAACTGCGGTTCTAGAGCCACATGTGGCTCTTTAGCCCCTTGATATTGGCTCTTCCAGGTGCGGGCTCACATGTACAGTGCGATCGCATTTTCATTGCCTGTGGCAAAAATTGGCAGAAGGGGGAGGACCAGGAAGCGGTGAAGGCTCTGTACTTACCGCTTCCTGGTCCTCGGCTGTAGGCTGTGCAGGGCTGAGCACAGTGTGAGGCGCTGGTGGTGAGGAGCAGCGGCATCCAGGAGCAGGAGAGGTAAGTGCTTTTTTATTTTATGAAACTTGGGGCTGATCTGAGGCAATGGGGTGATGAGAATGATAATGGGGGATATGAGAGGTATCATGGATGATGAGAGCTATCATTGATATTATCATAGACAATAAAGGGGATGATGAGAATCATAATGGGGGATATGAGAGGCATTATGGATAATGAGAGGCATCATGGATGATAATGGGGATGATGAGAGGCATGGGGCTCTTATCCGAGGTCTGATAGGGGGTCATTTACTTTGGGGTCTGAGCTGACGTCTGATCTGAGGGAGGTCTTATTAACATTGGGGGTCTGATTAGTGGTTTGACCTGAGGTATAATGAAAATTATATATTTTTTTCATATTGTCCTCTAAAACCTACATGCGTCTTATAGGGTGAAACGTTGTGGAGTGAAAGATGTGTCGAGGACTGAGAGAGGTGTGTTCAGATGGTTAGGAATGCCTTTATTAAGTTAATAACAATGTACCTTCCTATATAGTTTACGTTTAAAAAATTTGGCTCTCAGAAAAAATTTAATCGCTGTTTTGTTGATATTTGGCTCAGTTGACTAATAAGTTTGCCCACCACTGGCTTAGCTGAACCCGCTGATTTCAGAGGGACTGGCCAACTATCTAATATGCATGTAGGCCTTCCAGGAAGCTGATTTCAGGGGAAGGAAGGGTTGGGCATGTTAGAATTCACCAAGTGAGATAAACTTCTACTGGAATCTGGCAGCGACGTATTCCTCTCTCCCTACTGAAAACACATGTACAATCAAGTATATTTTTGGTGGCATATTGCTAATAGCCACCATTGTCCGATAGGTGCTGGTCCCACCTCTGGGACCTGCACCTATCTCTAGAACAGGGCCCCCGAAGAGAAGCAGAGTGGATCGTACATGCGCAGCATGCTCTTCATTCACTTGTATTGGAGTTATGAAAAAAGCCAAGAGAGCGCTCTTGACTATTTCTGGAATTCCTATAGAAGTGAATGCAGAGCACACCGCGCAGGCGTGGCCAGGGGTGCACCACCAATGAGGCCAGGTGAGGCTATCGCCTCAGGCGGCAAGACCTAGAGACAAGTGAGGGCAGTGGCAGGGCTGTGGGAATATCTCTCTATATTCAACTGTATTACAGTATGCCTTACAGTAGGGCTGTAGGGGTTGGGCGCCGTTCCAATTTTTATCTCAGGCAGCAGAAAGGCTAGGTGCACCCCTCCATTCACTTCCGCGAGAGCGCGGAAAATAGCCAAGTGCTGACTATTGTGTTCAACTTTGCTTTGGGAGCCCCGTTCTAGAGATAGGTGTGGGCCCCTATTAGACATTGGTGGCATATCTATCAATATGCCACCAAAGTGCTAGATGGGTCACTTCCTTTAAGCATTCTAACATTGTAGTATACATATATTACAAATCCATGTCTCCAGAGGAGCCCATACCTTACCTAAGAAAACATATTTCGAAGTATACAGTATATCAAATATTGAGTCAATATTACCTATTTGCCTGATTAGATACTTCTCACAAGCAGTGCTCCATATGTACTGATGTGTTCGTGCCTAGCATCTGTCTAAGGGTACTTTCACACTTGCATTGGTGCGGATCCGTCTGTTTATTTGCACAGACGGATCCGCACCTATAATGCAAACGTTTGTATCCGTTCAGAACGGATCCGTTTGCATTAGTTTTAAAGAAAAATGACAAAGTCCAAAATGGATCCGTTGGTCCAAAATTGCAGCACGTTTTTGCGAATAGGAAACGCACGTCGTACGCGCGTTCGTGTGATTGACTACTGTGGTGTCAATCACAATACGCGCGACAAACGGCCCCAAAAAAGCTCAAGTACTTGTTTATGCGTAGGGCGTTTTACAGCGCGTTCGTACGCACTGTAAAACGCTCAGGTGAGAACCATGCCCATAGGGAAACATGGGTTTTCACCTGTTGAGCGTTTTACAGCGCGTAGGAACGCACTGTAAAACGCTCAGTTGTGAACTTACCCTGAAAGTCCATGGGGAACGGATCCGTTTTTTAAATGCACCATATGGTGTTATTGAAAACGGATCTGTCCCCATTGACTTACATTGTAATTCAAAACGGATCCGTTAGGCTCCGCCTCTTCAGACGGACATCAAAATGCTGCATGCTGTGTTTTGGTGTCTGCCTCCAAAACAGAATAGAAGTGGAACGGAGCCTAACTGTTGCATTCTGAACGGATCCTTATCCGTTGGGGCTGAACTGATCCGTTTTGGACCGTTTGTGAGAGCCCTGAAACGGATCTCACAAACGGAATCCAAAACGCTAGTGTGAAAGTGTCGCAACCTGGTGCAACTAGGGTTTCTACAAATTTTTCTCACTTGGAAAAGGAGTAGGACCTTGAAAGAAGGGGGCATTTCTTCGTGTGAATGTGATATTGATGCTACAGTCCTGGCGTAAAATTTTGTCTCAAAGTAAGCCAACCAATAGAGTCAGAGAAAAATATCTGTCCCTGCACCACATTTATCCTCCAACCTCAGCCCATATGACAAGTCCGATGCAGGTCTAGACACAGGTCTAAATTTACACTATCTATAGGATTAGTAAACCTGCCCTAGTATCTTGTGCTGGAAGCAGTGGCGTAACTAGAAATGACTGGGCCCCGCAGCAAATTTTTGAATGGGGCCCCCTCCCCCAGTAATTTTTTTACAACCCCTTCCTTTCATGCCGCCCCCTTTCCTGTGGCTAGTAAAGATCGCTCTCTCAGACCAGACCCAGCAGCTGTTCCATCCGTTTTCTACACTGTCTATACTGCCACTGTATATAATTTCATTGTGTAATAATGTTGAGGGCCCTGACAAAATCTTTTAGTACTTCTCCTCCTCTTGGATGGGCCCCTTCTGTGTCAGGGCCCCAAAGCAGCCGCTTCCCCTGCTTCCCCTATAGTTACGCCCCTGGCTGGAAGACCTCATGTCCACCAATTACAGCTAGCCCATTGGTTTCAGTGAAACTGTGCAATTCTTCTTTTCTCCTGTGGAGGCACTGCAGGAGAATTAAAGACTTGCTGCTGGGTTTCTCCAATGATATCAGATTATCTCAGTAGCAGTTTCTTCAGCTTTATTATGGGAGGACTCATCCCACAAAAAAGGGACGGCCTAAGGCCTCATGAACAGATGGCGGCCCGGAACGGATCGAGACCCATTGAAGTTGAATGAGTTCGTGATCCGTCTGCACCGCAAAAAAATAGAACATGTTCAAGTGAATGGGTCTAGATCCGTGATGCAGGGAGCACACAGCCTGTGCCCGCATATTGCCGACCCGCTGTTTGTAGGCCGCAATACGGCTACGGCCGGGCAACGGCCATGTGCATGAAGCCTAAGGCAAACACGTCTGCATTTTTTCACGCAGTCCTGAAGCATGGCCTTAGAGATCTCGAGTGTCAGCTATTCAGGCAGTGGAGGACCGATTTCCCTTATATTAGGCCATATTAGGCCATACAAAGTTACAGAGCACATCTTCCATAAACCTCAGGCACTGCACAAATGTAAGTTACAGATAAATATTTGATGTATATACCGGATGAGAGCATTAAAAGTAAAAATTTACACGTCACCCTTATTACTTCGGGCTAAGTAAACTAGATCCCCTCCCCAGTCCCTCTGCAGTCCTCAGTGCTGGTAGCTTTTATGCTATTTCTAGAGCCATCAAATGGTCCCAGTTGGACAGCCGATCGATACGGTTGTGGAGACACTATGTAAAAAGTGATGTCTGACGCTGTGACATGTTCTTTAAATGTCTCGCAGCTCATGATAAAGACTTCAAACGCAAGTTCTTCCCCTCGTCTCGCTAGTTCAGTACGTGCCCTACTTTATAATACAAATGTTCTCTGGTCGGACATTGATTACCACGTCTTACAAGGGCCATACCATTAATACCATTAGACTAAGGTCGATGGGGCCAGCCAATCATCTAATGCGTTCTGCCTGACGTTCATTTGGCAGATGACGAAGAAACTGGGTGTGGGGAATATCACCAGTGACTCCAAAAATCTGCACTTTTTTTTCTTTGGCTGGGAACGCCATGTTCCATAGCACAATCTCAGTTTTGTTGAATACGAAAATCTGACACTGGCTCTACTAGACATCTAGAACACGGACTGTATGACTATGTATTAGGCTGGAAGCGACCATATGTATTTGATGGTCTGCAAACTGCGGATCCGCAAAATACGGATACCGGCGGTGTGCATTCCGCATTTTCCTATTATAGAAATGGCTTTTCTTTTCCCCAAAAAATGGATAAGAATAATTAGCTGAATAGCCACACGGATGCAGACAGCACACAGATGACCTGTCGCATTTTTTGCATCTCTGTAGAAATGAATGGGTTCACGCGTGATCCGCAAAAAATATGGATCGGACGAGGACAAATACGGTCATGTGCATAAGGCCTTATCCTGCCTGTCAAGCTGACCGTGACTTCTCCTCCATGAGGGGCACGCTTTGAGGAAAGGCAGACGAAGGGTACTGCCCGCATGTGGTCAAGCCATGTCCGTCCACGGAAGCCAATGGCCACACAATTAGCTTGGTTCTGTTCCTTCTCTGATTTAGTAAGGGCTCATGCACACGACCGTATGATTTTGCGGTCCGCAAAAAACGGATCCCCAAAAAAATATGGATGACGTCTGTATGCAGTCCGTATTTTGCGGAACGGAACAGCTGGGCCCTAATCGAACATTCCTATCCTTGTCCGTACTGCTGACAATAAGGCTGCATGCACACGACCGCATGTGTTTTGCGGTCCGCAAATTGCAGATCCGCAAAAAAAAACGGATAGCGTCTGTATAGCATCCGTTTTTTTTGCGGATCCGTATTTTTGCTGATCCATTGTAATAATGCCTATCCTTGTCCGCAAACTAGAAAAAAATAGGACATGCTCTATTTTGTTTGCAGGGCTACCTAACGGACATACTGATTTTTTGCGGACCCATGGAAATGAATGGGTCTGCATCCTATCAGCAAAAAAAAAAACGGAACGGACAAGGAAACAAAACACAGTCGTGTGCATGAGCCCTAATAGTTCCATTTGTCTTTGCACAATGGACATACGGACACGGAATGCAAAGGAGTAACTTCAGTTTTTTTTGCGGACCCATTGAAATGATGGTTTCGCACATGGTACGCAAAAAAAAATAACAGAACGGACACAGAAAGAAATTACGCTCTTGTGCATGAGCCCTAAATCTGGACCACAGATCGAGCCAAAGTGCCCCATTAAAGACAGCCAAAAGCGACAGTCCCTACAGGTTTGAGTGAATGTCCTCATATGTGCCTGTTGCAGGGGGCCTCATAAATTCCAGAGCTAGAGCCCCCATTAAAGACGGAATACTCCTTTAATGTTTTTTGTTTTTTTAAACTGTTGTATAAAGCATGTTTTCTTTTTCTGACATTTTGACAAGTTCTTCTCCATAGGACCAACGCCAGAAAAAAAAACAACAAAAAAAAATGCTGTGTTTTTAGGGTACGGTCACAAAGCCAGTTTTCCAGATGCAGTTTTAAAAGCCAAAACCAGGAGTAAATTCAGAAAAGAGGAGAAGTAGTATCAGTCCTTTGCATCGAAATACCTGATACCTGGCTGTATCCTTAGGCCTCATGCACACGGCCATTGTTCGGGTCCGCGTACGAGCTGCATATTCACCCATTCACTCCGTGTGCTGTCCGCATCCGTTGCTCCGTTCCGTGCCCCCGTTTTGCGGACAAGATTAGGCATTTCTATAATGGGCCGAGTTCCGTTCCACAAATTGCGGAACGGAACGCGGAGCAGCTTCCGTGTTTTGCGGATCCGCGGTTTGCGGACCGCAAAACACCAACGGTCGTGTGCATGTAGCCTTATAAAAACACCAGAGACCCCCAAAAACATCACCTAAATAACAAAAATGCTGGTAGCAAAAAACAAAACAAAAAAAAGCTTGTGTGCCCTGTGCTTCATATTTTTCATAGACCTTCAGCAGACATCTGGCGCTTTTAACTCTACTCCCAAAAACGACAGGGGCAAAAAATGACACCCAAACCGCAGAAAAATGGCAGTAAGAACCTATAAACCCTCCCTCGAAGACTCAGTCAATTGTATTTCCCCTTGCAAATTTATTTTTTAATTTATTTTTTCCAATAAAGCTGGTTTCTGCTGGTTTTATTGCATTTTTTGCTGCACTTTTCGCCCTGTGTTTTTGCAGCGTTTCTTGCGATAAAAATATGGAACGCCAGACACAAGGTTTTTTTTTGCTCCTGGTGTGGAATGTGAAAGCAGACCTCCATAGTGGGAATCAATCATGTGAGCGCCGTGGGCATACTAATTATAGCTAACGATCGTCACGTACATCAGCTATGACGATGGCCGCACTGATGGACGGCCGTACTCGTGCTGCGTGTCAATACTGGAAGGTGAATGCATGAGGACGGGCAGGACGGCCATGTTTTACATGCTGAATTAGATGCCATTGCCCTCTGGTGAGGATCAGGAGGATGCTGGGAGATAGTCCTTGTTTGTTTTGTCTGTGTTAGTTCCTCCTGCCGTTGCCATGGCAGCCTCTCCTCCCTGCGTTGCTATGGAGACAGTACATCTGCACGCAGGCAGATAGATAAGAAGGCAGACGTGCCTGGGTTTTCTCCTGGGAGTATGGGGCTATGGCGGTGGAGAGTTATCCCGGCACCACTGGTGTTACTGATGCGGTGCACGAGGAGAAACACGTAGGAGAGCCGCCCAGTGACTGGACCACAGGCCTCCTCCGCCACTGCACGCGGCGTCCATAATGTGATACCTCCCAGCAGCACCAAGTATTACTAAATATCCCCAAGCAGTCCTGGCAAAGCCTAAAGGTTTAAAAAAAAATGCACACTTCTGAGGTACTACAGGTCCCAGCATAGCCTGAGAATAAATGTGCAGTGCAACACTGAGGTACTACAGGTCCCAGCATAGCCGGTAAATAAATGTGCAGTGCAACACTGAGGTACTACAGGTCCCAGCATAGCCGGTAAATAAATGTGCACTGCAGCAAAGAGGTACTACAGGACCCAGCATAGCCTGAGAATAAAAGTGCAGTGCACCGGTGAGCTACTACAGGTCCCAGCATAGCCTGAGAATAAATGTGCAGTGCAACACTGAGGTACTACAGGTCCCAGCATAGCCTGTAAATAAATGTGCACTGCAGCAAAGAGGTACTACAGGACCCAGCATAGCCTGAGAATAAATGTGCAGTGCACCGGTGAGCTACTACAGGTCCCAGCATAGCCTGAGAATAAATGTGCAGTGCAACACTGAGGTACTACAGGTCCCAGCATAGCCTGAGAATAAATGTGCAGTGCAACACTGAGGTACTACAGGTCCCAGCATAGCCTGAGAATAAATGTGCAGTGAAACACTGAGGTACTACAGGTCCCAGCATAGCCTGTAAATAAATGTGCACTGCAGCAAAGAGGTACTACAGATCCCAGCATAGCCTGAGAATAAGTGTGCTCTGCAGCAAAGAGTTACTACACATCCCAGTATGGCCTGATAAATGCACACTGCACCACAGAGGTACTACGGGTCCCAGCATAACATGTGGCTAAATGTGTACTGCAGCATGGAGGTACTTCAAGTTCCAGCATAGCCTGTGAATAAATGTGCAGTGCAGCACTGAGGTACTACAGGTCCCAGTAGCCTATGAATAAATGTGCAGTGCAGCACTGAGGTACTATAGGTCCCAGTAGCCTATGAATAAATGTGCAGTGCAGCACTGAGGTACTACAGGTCCCAGTAGCCTATAAATAAATGTGCAGTGCAGCACTGAGGTACTATAGGTCCCAGTAGCCTATGAATAAATGTGCAGTGCAGCACTGAGGTACTACTGGTCCCAGTAGCCTATGAATAAATGTGCAGTGCAGCACTGAGGTACTATAGGTCCCAGTAGCCTATGAATAAATGTACAGTGCAGCACTGAGGTACTACAGGTCCCAGCATAACATGTGACTGTCTACTGCAGCACTGAGGTACTACAAGTTCCAGCATAGCCTGTGAATAAGTGTGTACTGCAGGGGCCATAGACAGCACTCATAGGGTCCCATAGCAAAACTTAGCATGCCTCCCCATGAGTTGCCTGACAAAAGTAGAGGAAATTTTAATTAAAAAAAAAAGAGCTCCCGCTCCTCCCAATTCTGTCATTTATTCATAAATATGGGGCTCGTTCTGAACACAATATTTCTCAGTGTAGTCACATCAAAAACTGGCATAAATCATTGATAAATCTCCCCCCATACAGCTCCAAATCCTCCAGTGCCTTCATATAGTACATGATAAAACTGGCTGCCTACAGCCACCACTAGGGGGAGCTCAGTGCACAGGAATCTATACTGTTATGATCGAACTCAAAAGTAATCACCTATGGGAATGTGTGCACACTGAAGAAAAAATCCACCTTCACACGGAGGGTCCCATCCCCAAACAGGCTCAGGGGCCATTTGCCACACAGTGACTTTATATCAAGCTGACAGCTCAAGGGGAGCGCCTTCTCTATGCATTGAGGTTTAGCGCAGGGCTCCATGGTAAGTACTGGCACACTGCAACATTAAGGTACTATAAGTCACAGCATAGCCTGTGAGTAATGGCACAGTGGAGGGCTGGTTACAGGGACAGGCTGTACAGGGGGGCAGGAGTCTGCAGCTTGGCAGCCCTGGGAATGGGCTCTCTCCTGGCACCACACATGGCTGCTGTGTGCTGAGGCTGCAGGTGGAGGCAGAGGTCTGATGGGAGGGGGAGGAGTTATAGAATGAGGCACCCTGGGGGAGGGGTTATAGTAGGAGACTGTCTACAGGAAACATGGGAGGAATTATAGGAGGAGGCTGGCTGCAGGAGAGGGGAGGAGTTATAGGAGGAGGCTGGCTGCAGGAGAGGGGAGGAGTTATAGGAGGAGGCTGGCTGCAGGAGAGGGGAGGAGTTATAGGAGGAGGCTGGCTGCAGGGGAGGGGGAGGGGTTGGAGGAGGCTGGCTGCAAGGGAGGGGGAGGGGTTATAGGAGGAGGCTGGCAGCAGGAGAGGGAGAGGAGTTTTAGAATGAAGCAGCCTGGGGGAGGGGTTATAGGAGGAGGCTGTCTACAGGGAACATGGGAGTAATTATAGGAGGAGGCTGTCTGCAGGGGAGGGGTTATAGGAGGAGGCTGTCTACAGGAGAGGGGTTATAGGAGGAGGCAGTCTACAGGGAACATGGGAGGAGTTAAAGGAGTAGGTTGTCTGGGGCAGGTGGGAGGAATTATAGGAGGAGGCTGGCTGCAGGGGAGGGGGAGGAGTTATAGGAGGAGGCAGGCTGCAGGGGAGGTGGAGGGGTTATAGGAGGAGGCTGGCTGCAGGGGAGGGGGAGGAGTTATAGGAGGAGGCTGGCTGTAGGGGAGGGGAGGAGTTATAGGAGGAGGCTTTCTGCAGGGGAGGTGGAGGGGTTATAGGAGGAGGCTGGCTGCAGGGGAGGTGGAGGGGTTATAGGAGGAGGCTGGCTGCAGTGAAGGGGTTATAGGAGGAGGCTAGCTGCAGGGGAGATGGAGGGGTTATAGGAGGAGGCTAGCTGCAGGGGAGGAGTTATAGGAGGAGGCTGGCTGCAGGAGAGGGGAGGGGTTATAGGAGGAGGCTGGCTGCAGGGGAGGAGTTATAGGAGGCTGGCTGGAGGGGAGGAGTTATAGGAGGAGGCTGGCTGCAGGGGAGGTGGAGGCTGGCTGCAGGGGAGGTGGAGGGGTTATAGGAGGAGGCTGGCTGCAGGGGAGGTGGAGGGGTTATAGGAGGAGGCTGGCTTCAGGAGGGGGAGGGGTTATAGGAGGAGGCTGGCTGCAGGGGAGGTGGAGGGGTTATAGGAGGAGGCTGGCTGCAGTGAAGGCGTTAAAGGAGGAGGCTAGCTGCAGGGGAGGTGGAGGGGTTATAGGAGGAGGCTAGCTGCAGGGGAGGAGTTATAGGAGGAGGCTGGCTGCAGTAGAGGGGAGGGGTTATAGGAGGAGGCTGGCTGCAGGGGAGGAGTTATAGGAGGAGGCTGGCTGTAGGAGAGGGGGAGGAGGTACAGGACACTACATACTTGCTATCTCTACTTGACGAGTTAGCAGATCTCCTAGGCACAACATAGAGGGCTGCTTACTCCTGGCACTGGTGCTCTGTCTCATGAGATGCAGCCCTGGCGGCAAGTGCAAATGATGCCCAGAAGTGTCATACAGCGGGGCGGTGTGACACACACAACAGGTGGGACTCCGTTCCATGTCCATACCTGGAAGGTTTCCGGCATTGCACATGCCGCACTCATGAGTCCCCCGGCCACAAGTCGCCTTTCAAATGTTTGCAAGTATGACCTTGGAAATCATAGAAGGGCCCACTCAGGACCCTCCCTAATAACCCGAGCATAACTGCTATGGGGGTCATTTACTATAATGAAATATGGCTAAATTAGGCATTTTTTTAGGTGAAGATGGCAGCGCAATGGTTAGCTGCACTGCAATCTGCGACTTCTCCCTGCTCACGCCAAGTCTGCGCCTCTTCATAACTTTGGAGGATCCACCGCCAGCACAGAGCTTTATTAAGACCTGCGTCAAAAATGCCGCTCTTAATAAATGTGCCCCTAAGTGTGTAACTGCAGCTCAGCTACACTGAAATGCATAGAGCTGAGCTGCAGTACCACACACAACCTGTGAACAAGTGTGGCACTGTTTTTAAAAGAAAGCAGCCATATTGATCTAATCCTATCCAACTCCTATAAATATAATTTACCTTGTGTAACTTTGCAGGAAAGGTCACTATTTAAATAAAGGAAACCTCGGCAAGGCCTAACCTGCGAGTTTTCTACATGCAAAATGTCAATGAGATTTCTGTACATTTTATTCACACACATGTAATACCTGGAAAATATGTCTGGTGTATACATTAAAAGAGCTTGTGTCAGCACGATTAACCCTATTAAACCACTCCTTTATGAATATCTGTGGTCCCATTGCAGAGAAAAGCACATTTTTGTATTTATATGCTAATGATGTAACTGGAGCACTGAGGGGCCGGCCAAAGTCCTTGGAGCACCAGTTTGTTACACCCTTTCAGCTTTAGTCCCTACCTCCTTTCCCCTGGATTGACAACGCTAGACATAGGGTATAGCCATGTCATCTTGTGCCTGTTCTCCCGCTTTCAGCACTTGTTCTGTGTTTTCCTGCTGCTCTCCAAGTGCTGAGACCTGTCATTTGTGCCGACACTGTATCTCCTGCCGCACTGAGCAAGCGCCTAGACCAGGAGATACTGTACAGCGCAGCTCAGATGACCGGTCTCAGTGCTTGGAGAGCAGCAGAACACAGAACAATGAGACTAGGAGAGCAGACTCAAGCACAAGATGACATTGCTATACCCTATGTCTAGCTCTGTCAATCCAGGGGAAGGAGAAAGGGACTGAAGGTGTAACAAACTGGTGCTCCGAGGGTTCTGGCCAGCCCCTCAGTGCTCCAGTTAGGTCATTAGCATATACATAAAAATGTGTATTTCTCAGTATGGAGCCACCGATATTCAGAAAGGTATCAATAAAGGGATCATTTTTCTAAGCATGATCAACCCTACCAGGCTGTATGCCTAGTTTAATAGAATTGATCATGCTGACAGAGGTGCCTCAACCCTTTCTGGACCTCCACCCTACATGTCCTGTCTTTAAAACTGGTGCCTGCTTGTGAGCGAGCGCAGTTGGTGTCATAGCCTCTAGGTTTCTGCTGTTTTAACCCTTTCAGCCCCTGAGGGTTTTTCTTTTTCACTTTCTGCCTTTCCACGGCTATAACTTTTTTTATTATTCTGTTCACATAGCCATACAGGGCTTGTTTTTTGTGGGACAAGCTGCATTTTCTAACGCCACCATTTCATATTGCATACAGTTTAATGGGTAGCTGGTAAAAAATTCCAAATGGGGTGAAATTGGAAAAAAATGCAACAGTTTTATGGGTTCTGTTTTTGCTGGTTTCCCTGTACGGCAAAACTGACTTGTTATTTTCATTTTCTAGGTCAGTATGATTACGGTAATACCACATATGTATAGATCTTCTTGCTATTAATACAAAAAAAAAAATTCTGACCCCTATAACCTTTTGGTAGTTATGTGTACCGAGCTGTGTGAGGGCTCATTTTTTTGTGGGGTAATGTGTACTTTGTACATGTGTAAATTGATACCATTTTGGGGTTTGTATAATTTTTTGTGGGAGGTGAAGGCCATATTAATGAGTCGGACAAAGAAATAAGAGAAAAGAAACAAACAGCAGGTGGCGCTATACAGATACATTTTTTTGAATAGTTCGGTGGCTATGCTAAATTTTTAACTACGTGCAATTACAGAAGTATTCAGATCCAGGTGCTGGTTTGAATACTGTAGAATATTTTTTATAGGACAACCCCTTTAAACACTGGTAAACTTATTCTTGATTTTTGTACTTTAATGTAACTTCCATTTATCTTTTTTTGAAAATTCTTGGGAAAACCAATACAAAATTATTTTGACTAAACACTGGTAAATATGTCAATAGCCAACCTATTGAGCGGTGAAGGGTAGTTAATAGGGTTGACCGATGACAAACTGGTTCCCTAACCACAAGTTAGGCAATAAGTGTCTGATCGTCAGGGGTTTGACATCTGGGGACCCCACAGATCATGAGAATTGGGGTCCCGCATTCCCCTGTTTGTGGAGTGGAAGCCACGCATGCACACTGCTGCTCCATTCAACTCTTTGGGGCTGGTGGAGAGAGCCACTTGATTGCCAGGACCAGGCTCTGGAGTAGGGACTGTCTTGGAAAGCTGAGCGGAGGAGCTAAGGTGCACTAATAGGCTAGGACCTACCCTCAGTGCACTTAAGCCCTAATTTGCATACTGTTCACAATACCATAGCAGATAAAGGAAAGTAAGACTACTTTCACATCTGCGTTGTCCTTTCCATTATTGATATCCGTCATAGGATCTCAATACCGGAGGAAAACGCTTCAGTTTTGTCCCTATTCATTGTCAATGGGGACAAAACTGCACTGAACAGAGCGGAGTGCTCCAGAATGCATTCCATTCTGTTCCGTTGTGTTCCCATGCCGCACAGAAAAACACTGCAAGCAGCTTACTTCTGTCTGGCATGGGATGCGGAGCCAGACGGGTCCGGCATTAAAACACAATGTAAGTCAATGGTGCTGGATCCGTTTTCTCAGTCACAAAAGAAAACGGATCTGGCGGCCATTGACTTACTATGGGTTTTAGTGCTGGATCCGTCTTGGTCATTTTAGAGATAATACAACTGGATCCGTTCATAACAGATGCAGACAGTTGTATTATCATGACGGAAGCGTCTTTGCTGCTCTGTGACGGATCCAGCAAAAACGCAGATGTGAAAGTAGCCTAAGATATGGCTTTACGCAGCTGGGGCAGCCCTCCCCATTCAGCCTGGTTTGATAAGGTTGATTCTGCTGACAGGTGCAGTAATTGAAATAGACAAATGTGTATTTTATTAAAGGCGTAGATATGTTTTATTAGCCGGTCTATTCAGATTGTGTATTTGTGAATGGTGTTGTCACAGGAGCCATTGTACTGCCCACACATTGTGAGAATGTCATGTACAGAATAGAGGTTCTGTAGGCAGAGCCTGCATTCTGCTCATGGCACCTGAAGGGCAGCACAGAAGATGTTATTTCCCTGAGGCCATGTACAGTAGGTTTATGTGTATTATCAGGGCGGCTTCTTCTTTTTTATAGTGATATGTATAATATATAACACCGCAATCCTCAGGATGCAAAAATTAATATTGATGTTAGTAATAATTAGGGCTCATGCACACGACCGTATGTATTTTGCAGTCCGCAAAAACGAATCCGCAAAAAATATGGATGACGTCCGTGTGCATTCCGCATTTTGCGGAACAGAACAGCTGGCCCCTAATAGAACAATCCTATCCTTCTCCGTAATGCAGACAATAACAGGACATGTTCTATTTTTTTGCGGAATGGAAATACGGACACGGAATGCACACAGAGTAACTTCTGTTTTTTTTTTGTGGACACATTGAAATAAATGGTTCCGCATACGGTACGCAAAAAAAAACGTAACGGACAAGTAAAGAAAATACGTTCGTGTGCATGAGCCCTTAGTAAGTAAGACCGAACCATGGACGGCTTTATATAAACTTGTAAAGTGCTATTTTTATAAGTCAGGATAGTGAAATATGTGATTTTTTGTAAAAAGCAGAAGAAAGTTAGACCAGCACCTCCAAACTATGTATAAAAAGGGGGTGCAGGTGCTTTTTTGTGTGTGTGTATGTATATATATATGTATTTAATTGTCCAACGCGCATACACCCAATGGTAGGTTCCATGTATATAGAGCCTAGCTTTACTGAGACCCTCAGTCATAAGTGGGCTCAATAGTTCTTCATAGAGCCAAGTTCCTTTTTGTACCGCTCAGTTTTTTAGTATCTTTAAGGCTATATTCACACACAGTTAAAACGCGCATCAGAAAAACTTGATGTGTATTTGCAGTGGAATCCTCGGAAGAAATTCGAGGCTGAACCTCAGATTTCTACCTCAGATTTGCAGTTTGTTACAACACAACTCTGCACACCAGGGGCGGACTGGGAACTTAAAGTGGCCCTGGAAAAAATACTATAAGTGGCTCTGTTTTCTAGTCAGGTCCAAATTGATGGAAGGCAGGGCCAGCAATACCATATTGTGGCACATTATACCGCCCCAACAGAGCCAAATACCACAGTCCACCACAAAATACTGCCAGAAGCACAAAATACATCCCCGACAACTTCCACTGGCATCGGCCCACCGGGAAATTTCCCTGAATGGTTTATGGCCAATCCGCCTCTGCTGCACTCGGATTTGCTCCGTCTTGATGGGGCTGATACACACGGCTACCCGACAGGCCACATTCCACATCAAGAAATGACATGTCACTTTCCGTGTTGCGGATTCCCGTGGACCGGGACAATGAATAGTGGCAGATTTTGATGCATGAAAATTCACAAGAAAATAATTCCATGATACCCCTAAACACATTACCTACCATGAAAGCTACACATTAAGTGTGAGACTGTGCAAGAATGAATGGTATAACTTGAAGTTTCTGGGCCCTAACCAAAAATCACCGCAGCCCCTAAGTAACATATCGCAGTCTTATGGGCTACTAGTATAAATGTCTCTGGGGCTCCTCAATCACTAGACTTGGGAACGACCAGGGGTGCACCACCAATGAGGCCAGGTGAGGCAGCACCAGGTAGGGGCAAGAGGGGGGCAGCGGAAGGGCCATGGGCAATGAGCGCTTTCATTGTGGCAAAGGGGTTAAGTTAAGAAAGTGGCATTGGGGGGGCCGTGTCAGTTTTTACCTCAGGCAGCAGAAAGGCTAGGTGCACCCCTGGGAACGACCCCCAATACAGTAATGGTCCATGGAAAGGGAACCCTACTAATCATGTACCTGTGTTCACGCCATAACATACGCATATTTCTATGTATGTCCATTTCCCTTGCTTGGTGCATGCAGATGAAGAGATGTGTGCAGATAGAGAAGGTTTATAAACCAAGCAGTAGAATGAGGCAGAGGATGAAAACCATAATGGTAAGGTTAAACTAGAAGCACGGAGAGATCTGCAGTAGAGGAGTCAAGGATGGAAGAATGGGAGAAGGACAATGCAGATGGGCATGGAGTGGCGATTATCTGACCTGGGAAGTAATCCTTGTAAAGTAGCTGTACCTGAAGCTTGACTGCTGTGTGCCATTTCTTCCCGTCCCCAAGCTGCCTCTGTACCAGATCCTTAAGATGTCCTGAGTCAGGGATAAGAGCAGCGCACGCCTCCTCTTCCCACTACTTGGGATCTGCAGGACTCTGCAGTGAAACATCCAGGCGATGCTTCAAGGCAACCATCCCTGACAAGTCCGCAGTTGGACCTGAGAGCAGAAAATACCCAAAGCTTTTCAATCCTGGAGCTTAGAGTGTACCGTATATATGTGTGTCATAGAAAATATATCAACGGGGACAGTCAGCATGCTCAGGGTTAAGTCATGCTCCAGCTCCAGTGATTTATATCAGGCATCGCCACAAAGCAAGAAAACACCGATTCTGAATTTGTAGAAGACACAGACTGAAGGCGACTTTATTGTGGGAGGATTTTAGCACATTTTTCATGTTGAAATCCGTGCCAGAGCACTTAAAGTGAGCATCCGGTTAAAGTAAATGGGAATTTCTGTCATTATTGCTTATGTCGCCTTTTTTATAACACGCACAGACGGAAAAAAGATTTGCAACGTCTGTTCTTCATGCAGCTTCCATGTGGATAAGGCGGCGGAAACACACATTAGACTCATTAAATTAACTGCAAAACCCTGGGAAAAGTCAGGGCTCATGCACAGGAACATGGTTTGGTTCCGCATCTGAGCCGCATTTTTTTGCGGCTCAGATGTGGACCCATTCACTTCAATGAGGCTGCAAAAGATGTATGCTGTCCGCTCCGTTCCATGGGGCCACAAATGAAATAGAACATGTTCTATTCTTGTCCATTTGGTGGACAAGAATAGGTATTTCTATTATGGGTGGCCCGTTCCATTCCACAAATTGCAGAACGCACACAGGAAGCATCTGGGTTTTGCGGATCCGCAATTTGTGAACCGCAAAAAAACGGCGCGGTCGTGTGCATGAGCCCTCAGATTTCTGCTATGGATTCCAGGGGAAATACACGCTAAATGTTTCCAGTGTGCATTTGCGCTGGTTGAACTTGCTTAAAAGAGGATGTCAATATATTTTTTAAGTCCCCTAGTGGGATCTATGAAGGGAAACATACCAAACTTACCTGCTCCCTACTGCTCAGTTCTGGCTTTTTGGCTGTCTGCCCTGGACTTCTGGTCCCTGTCTGTCAACATTCACACGGACGGGTCAAGTGCGCCAATGATTAGCTAAGTCCAGGCATTGGCTGCCGCAGCACATGTGACCCTGTCTCTGCAGACAGACTGGAACCGGAAGTCCAGTCAGGGTTGCCAACCACCCAAAGAATGTGCTATTATATCCAATGCCAGGGCTAGCATGCACAATGTCAAATTTAACATTATGATGAGTACTATGTAGCCATGACCTCATAAAAGGCGGAAAAAAAAAAAAGGTGAGCTTGCACCGGCAAAAGGAGCATAAAAGGTACTGATGTCACATCAAGTCCGTTTATTAAAGACGTTTTAAAACAACGCATTTCGGGACTATACTAATGTATATATATACCCAACATATACACCACAACACATCCACATAAAACTCCAGCCCTCAGGCTTTCATAAAAATGCATAAAACTATGTTCATAAAAATAAGCAAATACACAGATAAACGGTACAGAGTCCGCAATCCATACATCTTCTTACGACATAAATACTATGGATGTTATAGGACGGTGTACTACGGATTGTGGACTGTGTACCATTTATCTATGTGTATTACCTGAGGAAGGGACTAGTTCAGTCCTGAAATGCGTTATTTTTATACATCTTTAATTAACGGACTTGATGTGACATTAGTACCTTGAAACACCTTTTGGGACAGCAGCGTCGGTGCAAGCTCAGCGTTTTTTGCTTTTTTACCTTTTATGATGATTTGGATTCCGGATCTCGCCTGCGGAAGGACAACAAGACGGCAGCTTTATTCTGTCTGTATCTTTGGTCAGCTGGACTTATGCCGTTGCACTAGGGGCACACAAGGTGAGTAGTACCAACACGTACCGCCTCCCCCGATACATTAAGTGGTTATCACTAATGTGTAGCCATGGCTAATATGACAGTTGGCGTCAGGGCTTTTATACTCAGTTATATCTAATGTCATGGGTAATATGTACATTTCTGTGTGGTGCCAGGGTAAAATGCACTAATGCCCAATATCCAGGCAAATATACTCTGTTATCACTTACATCTGGTGCCAGTACGAGCTTGTTTGTCGGCTGATTGGATCGTCTACATCAGCATGAAAATTCTCTCCGTGTGAAAAGCGCGTCTGCTGGTGACATAATGTAAAGTCCAGTGTGTGGGAGATGAAGGATCGTAGTAGTGATCATTCATCCCCCATGCAGTTTCCACTAGCCGTTATGGAGCCTCTATTTTATAGTCAAATTTTTCTGGGAGGCCCTGTCTGAAAGAACCCTTAGGCTACCCACACACGTGTACGAATAGACTTGGAGAAATTCACACAAATTTCTGTGGATTTCCATACCAAATCAAAATCTGCGTTGGTTAAGTTTTTTTTCCGGATTTGATGCGATTTTGCTGGAGATCAAAAGACATGCTGCAGATTTCAAACCTGCATGGCAAGTCAATTTCCGCATGGAAGAAAAACCAGTGTCCATGAGATCTGTCTAATTTCATAGACTTTCTGGTACTGAGAATCCATGCAGAAAAACAGCACAACGTGTGCGGCCTTGAGGCCCTCAGGCTTTCTAACCACATGGAAGATCAGCAGCTCTGAGTGAGTAGAGCGGACGTGATATATGATGGTAATCGGAGGCAGTCACAGTAGACTGATCTCACTATGCATTGTGCATCGAGCTTATAATATGGCGGTATAATGGTGGTATATATGGCGGTATGATGGTGATTAAGTAATGTAGTAAAGGCGTTACACCAGGTCATAGGAGCTTCTTACCAATTCCACCTTCTTCTCACCAACCTCCTGTTGCTTCTTACAGGGCTCATGGAGACTGCTCTGATTTTCCTTTGTTCTGTCTTGGTGCCAGTACTAGGTAAGATCGCTCATCATTTCTTCAGTCGTTTCAGCTTATTCTTGACACTCTGCAAATTAGGTTTCGAAATGATTAAAAACTGGAAAAATAGCAGTAAAGAAAAAAAAAAAAAAGGGGGGGGGGGTTGTAATTATTCATGACATTCAGGCAACATGAAAGCACTCCCCGTGCCCATTGTAAATAAGCCTGGACCATATACTATTAATGGGTCATCACCCTAAGGGCTCATAGTTGCGGACTGCAGCACGGGCACTGGCGTGTGCCCTCTGCGTATGCGGGCCTATTGGCTTGAATAGGTCCGCAAACCGCACCATGCGGTCATATGATAGTTCAATCTTTTTGCGGTGCGGAGGCACAGATCTGAAGAAGCGGAATCGCTTCGTAGTGCTTCCGATCCGTGCCTCCGCACCAAAAAAAAGATAGGTGAAGCCGTATATTCGGTTGTATCTGGCAGATGTGGACCCATTCAAGTCAAAGGGTCCATATCCGTGATACGGAGTACACACGGCCAGTGCCTGTATATTGCAGACTGCGATACGTGTGCATGAGCCCTAAGGCTATACATACTGTGATATCCCCTCCTGGTGCTCCTGTGTCTGCTAATGGAGGGATGTCATTATTTAACAGGGGACTAGATTTTTTTAACCTCATTCATGCAATCATGTAAGGTTATCTCTCAGAGAAGAAATCTAGATTTTGAGTTTTTTCTGTATTTCTTGCAGGTGTCGGTGAAGATAATAAAGAAACTGATCCATTTACCTACGGTAAGGTAATAAGATGTAGCTGGGACAGAGCTCAGCAGATTGACATAGAATATTATGGGAAATTATTTAATATAACTCATAATTTATTCATTCAAACCTCTGCTTTATGTACGTAGGAGTCCAGGGGGCGGTCCTATGCAATGACTGACAGCCATTACTGTCTATAGAAAGCTGCCATCATGTCAGTCACTGAGTGGGACCAGCCATTGGACCCCTAAATATAAAAAGAGCAGGGATTTAAAGGGATTGTCTGGGATTTTTATATTAATGGCCTGTGCTCAGGATAGGTCATCAATATCTGAATGATAGGAGTCCGACTCCCGGCACCCCTGCCCATCAGCTGTTTGAGGAGACCTCTTCCTAGGCCAGTGGCATCACTGTACATTGGTCACATGGGCCTAGGCCCATGTGACTACGTGAATGAGCCTGGGCTGCAAAACTAAGCACGGCCACTATACAATGTACGGCGCTGTGCTGTGAGGAGGGGTAGGGATAACTGGAGAGCGGCGGCCTCTTCAGATAACTGAACGGCAGGGTTACCAGGTGTCAGACCCTGACCAATCAGCCATAGGCCGTCAATATAAAAATACCGGACAACCCCTTTAAATGAATAAAATACAAGTTAAACTAAATCTTATCCCACAAAACTCCATATCAATCTGCTCAGCTCCAGCTCCTCCAGATCTGCGGAGGTGCAACTCTTGGCACCCCACCCATCAGCTGTTAGACAGCAGCTCTCAGGTGCTTCATCCGATCCAGCGAATGGGATAAAGCTGCAATACTCTGCACAGCCGCTACTAGTATGGTGCTGTGCAGTAATTTCAACAGTAAGGCCCCATTCACACATCCGTGTGTGTTTTGTGAATCCGCAAAACATGGACAGCGGCGATGTGCATTCCGCAATTTGCGGACCGCACATTGCCAGCACTATATAGAAAATGCCTTTTCCTGTCCGCAATTGCGGACAAGAATAGGACATGTTCAATTTTTTAACGGAACGGAAGTGCAGATCCGCAATTCTGGATCCGGGCGGGACATAGTGTGCCCCCATAGGAATGAATGGGTCCGCGATTCCGTTCCGCAAATTGCGGAACAGAATTGCGGACATGTGAATGGGGCCCAAGGAGGCGACAGACCTCGTCCGAGCACCGAGACCCCTTAAAAAGCTGATATGAGTCAGACCCTCACTGATCTGATATTGATGGCTTATTCCAAGGACAGGCTATCAGTATTGTAATCCCCCAAAACCTCTGTCAGGGGAGGGATTGTCCCAGTATCCACTTTTAGGTTCCAGTCCATAGGGAACTGTGTAACCAAAAATGATATCAGATAACAGCACATCTCTTTTTTTCTAATCTGTTTTTATTTTTTGATTGTAGATTTTTTTATTCTTTTTTCTGAACAAGAGTATGGGGGCGGCCATCTTGCCTGAGCTGTTCTTCACAGCATTTAGAAAACATTGAAAATTCTAAGAAAATTGCTTTACGGCAGCCCCATGTTCCATAGACACACAGGTCAGGAGGAGACCTCATTGACTTCTATGGGAGAGTTTTCTAGGCTCTGTGACCTGTCAGGGAGGAGTAGATAAGCTGTGATATCACCTACTGTGACTGGTGGATCCTGTCTTATCTATACACAGAGGTGATATCATTCCAGGCAGGATTAGAATGACAGATAAGCAGGTGAAGCTTAGGGTACTTTCACACTTGCGTTATTCTTTTCCGGTATTGAGTTCCGTCCTAGGGGCTCAATACCAGAAAAAAACTGATCAGTTTTATCCTAATGCATTCCGTTCAGGATGCATCAGTTCAGTCCCTCGCATGCTGCGGTATTTTCTCCGTCCAAAAATCCGGAACACTTGCCGGAATGTCGTATCCGGCATTAATTTCCATTGAAATGTATTAGTGCCTGCCTGCCAGAATCCAGCAACGCAAGTGTGAAAGTACCCTAATATTAACACTCAGATCATTGTACAGATCATTGCTAAGCAGCATTCTTATGAACGCTTGTTAGTGATGATCTGGCAGTGTAATACTGCCATGGATTACCTGATGAACAAGCATCGGGTAACTGGAATCTTTCAGCAGGTTTAAAAATCCTAGTTTGCCGGCGGCAGATCATGCTGTACAATCAAGATCGGCTGCTGGCAAACAGTGATTCTGTATGGGGACGAGCGATGGCATTAGTGATCGCTCCTTCCTATACTGAGGAGGAGATCGCTACATGTAATAGCAGCAGTTTCCTCCACTAACGAGCAGGCGATTGCCGGGAAGCAACGCTTCCCTCCCTTCATCTGCGTGTGTGATATAAGCTTTACTGCAGTAAAGGGATCTGTACAGACAAGAAGTGGTGCTTATTATTAGCATTAGTGGCCGCCCCCATAATCATGTTCAGGAAATAGAACTGAAAAAAATCTGCAATCAGAAAATAAAAGCTGACTAGAAAAAAAGGACATGTGCTACTATCTGGTTTTAACTGGCAAATAAAAAATGTTGGTGACACATTTCCTTTAAGTTCTGCTGCCCCTTTGATTGCGGCAGACTACTGCCCCCATTATTGTGTCTGCCGTTGGCCTCATTACCTGCCTGCTGCTACCCCCAATACTGTGCCTAATGGTATGCCTAATATTGTCCTTGCTGGTACCTGCATTATTGTGCCTGCTAATGCTGCCCCAATAATGTGCTGCCTCCGCTGTCTACTATGGCGCCACTTTCTTATGCCCGGTGTGCTGCCCCAATACTGTGCCAGTGTTTGGTGCCTGCTGCCCCTTAATACCAGGCTTCCTGTACTGCCCCCCTGTGGTGTGCCTGCTGTGAGACGATCATCCAAAATGGCAGTAAAAACTGATTTTCTAGAGTTATATTCCTCCCAAAGAAGAGGCCAAATGTACATTGGATATAAGGGATTGAAAAAATCCTTTGCACAAAAACCTGGTCTAGACCGGGGGTCTTCTCAAAGAGGTGGTCTTAACTCTTTTCTAGTGGCTTCACTGGATTATGTTATCTACTACAAATACTGTAGGTCATACAGTGTAACAAAAAAAATACTGTAATATAATACCCAATAAAACATTGCAGTAGCAGGAAATGTAATGAAATATTCTACAGTTTTAACACCAGCACCTGCATGTGAATACTTTTCTAATTGCATGTAATTAAACATTTAGCATAGCCACTGAGTTATTCAGTAAAATGTATCTGTTTAGCGCCACCTGCTGTTTGTTTTTCTTATTTCTTTGACCTGCTCACTGAGATGGTCGCACATGCTCAGTTTCATCCTTCACCTGCCTCCTGAGCTGTGATAGGGAGAGCTGAGACACGCCTCCTGAGCTGTGATAGGGAGAGCTGAGACACGCCCCCTGAGGAGCAGCAGAAAAGACACTCCCCTGAGCTGTGATAGGGAGAGCTGAGACACACCCCCTGAGCTGCAGCAGAAAAGACACTCCCCTTGATATAAATCTAGCAGAGCTATGAAGGGGGAGATCTCTGGACCCATGTGAGGTACAGGGCTGGTCCTAGCTTTGTTAGAAAGAGATTGTCATGTACTATGTGATTTTTATTTTTTACATTTGCCATGGTATAACCCCTTTAAATGCTCTTTCCACAGATTATGAAAGCCTGAGGATTGGAGGCCTGGTGGTTGCAGTGGTCCTATTCACACTGGGGATTCTGCTGATTCTGAGTAAGTGCTGTATGAAAACTGATTCCTGGCATGTGGTTGCTTTATTAGAACAGACTACAGCGACACCTAGTGGTCAGCACTAATAATACAGGTTTGTAGTAAGGTTGCTGAAATAGAAAATTTGCTGGTTTCCCCCTTAAGGCCTCATGCACACGACTGTATGTATTTTGCACTCCGTAAATTATGGCTCTGCAAAGTAGAGATACCACCCGAGTTGCATTTTACAGATCCGATTTACGGCAAGCAAAACACCTACAGTCGTGTGAATAAGGCAAAGGGAATGAGGGCTGAATTATGGATCCGTAGTTTAGCCTCTGTTGTTTTAAATGGAGAAAAATAACCTGTTTGAAGAACCATTGTAAATCTGCCAGCTTGTTCATCTCCAGCAGTGATCGATGTGCTGTGTGTGCAGTATATTATACAGCAGGGCATAATTAGGGTTTACTGTGTTCACTGCAGGTTATCTTTTTGCTTTTTTGTGTCTTCAATGGATCATTCAAGACACAAAAAAGCAAAAAGATAACCTGCACGTAAACGTTTTTATGCCACAAAAGAAGTGTCACATAAAGTGCACGTGTATTTTTTTTTTTGCCACAGTGGTGCAGATATACTACACACATTCTGGGGCTTATTTATTAACTGATATACACCACTTCGGTGGCGTATATTGGTCGCAGATTTTGTAGCATGCCATTTTGAGACTTTACCCTGCTTACGGCACTTTTCCGACATGTTGAGAAATGGGGGCATAGCATGGGTGAGAAAGAGTATGGGCCGGCAGGCCCGTCTCATTCATCATTTTCTACTCCAGTTTTTGGTGTAGAAAATGGCTTACGTCTACGCCAGCAACGAGCTGGTGTAGATTTAAGCCTCTTGCACACGACCGTATGGCTTTTTTCTGTGTTTTGCGGTACGTTTTTCACGGATCCGTTGTTCCTTTTTTTTGTTTCTGTTGTGTTTCCGTTTCCATTCTGTAGTTCCGCAAAAAATCTCTGTATGCGGAATTTCTTTTCCATATGGTTTTCGTATGGGATCCGTTTTTTGCGGATAGAAAACAGAAACGTAACATTTTTAATCATTAATGTAATGTACAGTAATGTGTTTTAACAGTAAACACATGGGCAAAGTGGGCATGGATCCTCAAAAAACGGAAGACATACGGGTGTGTTCCGTATGCATTCTGTATTTTTTGCAGACTCATTGACTTGAATGGAGCCGTGGATCGTTATTTGCGGGCGTTCTACCTTCCAGCGGAATGGATATACGGAAACGGAATGCATACAGAGTACATTCCGTTTTTTTTGTGGAACCATTGAAATGAATGGTTCCGCATACGGACCGCAAACGGAATACGCAAAAACGTTCCTCGCGCTGTAAAACGCTCAACGGGCGAAAACCCATGTTTCCCCAATGGGCATGGTTCTCACCTGAGCGTTTTACAGCGCATACGAACGCGCTGTAAAACGCCCTACGCCCAAAGAAGTACAGGAGCTTCTTTGGGGCGTATTGTCGCGCGTCCCCCATTCACGATGTGAAAATAAAAGTAAAGATAGAGCGTCGTACGCGCGAAGCGGGACGCGCAGGTGTGAACCCTGCCTAAGAGCTATTTTTCTGATAGAAATGTACAATTTCAGTAATTTAAGTATATTACAAAAATGGTCAGCATCACTGCCCCTACACATTACAAGAATAAAAAAAGAATGTCAGTTACACTTTAAGACCAGCGTGTAAATTGCTGGGCTTAATAAATGAGCCCCTCTGGGCCTTTGTAACACCAGTCTAAGTATAAAGTCTGTTGGCACAGAATGAACAGGGCCTCTTAATAAATTTGGTGCATTTCCAGGCAGTCCTTGTGTCAGAGTCAGACACCCAAATCTATGCCAACTGTGAGCCATTTTCCGGCATAAATGATAGTAAATCCGTTGGACAGCAGAAGGCCATGCTATTCCACTAAGCCCTGCCTGCTTTTAAGTGAAAAGTCGCAAATAATGGTGCAAACATGGCATACACCATCATTTGTGACTTTTTTACATCACAATAGTGGCATAAACACCTTGATAAGTGCCCCTAAGGCCCCTTTCACACGGGAGAGTTTTCCACGCGGGTGCAATGCGTGAGGAGGACGCATTGCACCCGCACTGAATCCGGACCCATTCATTTCTATGGGGCTGTGCATATGAGTGGTGATTTTCACGCATCACTTCTGCGTTGCGTGAAAATCGCAGCATGCTCTATATTCTGCGTTTTTTACGCAACGCAGGCCCCATAGAAGTGAATGGGGCTGTGGGAAAATCGCAAGCATCCGCAAGCAAGTGCGGATGCGTTGCGATTTTCCCGCATGGTTGCTTAGCAACGGGACCCGATCTCTATTATTTTCCCTTATAACATGGTTATAAGGGAAAATAATAGCATTCTCAATAAAGAATGCATAGTAAAATAAAGTGGAAGGGGTTAAAAATAATAAAAGTTAACTTACCTTAGCCACTTGATCGCGTAGTCGCGATCTGTCCTCTCTTTCCTGCAGCATCTATGATCTACAGGACCTGTGATGACGTCATCACATGGTCCAATCACATGGTCCATCTTACCATGGTGATGGACCATGTGATTGGACCATGTGATGTGACGTCATCACAGGTCCTTTAGTTCTTAGCTGATGCAGGGAAAGAGAGGACAGATCGCAACTACGCGATCAAGTGGCTAAGGTAAGTTAACTTTTATTATTTTTACCCCTTCCTCATCATTTTACTATGCATTCTTTATTAAGAATGCTCTTATTTCCCCTTATAACCATGTTATAAGGGGAAATAATAAATTCTCCAGAAGACCCGAAACCGGACTTCAGTGATGAAGTCCGGCTTCGGGTTGGGTACCAAACATGGCGTTTTTTTTTTCTAACGCGCGTGCAAAACGCGTTACAAACGTTTGCACCCGTGCGGGAAAAACGCGCATATTCCCGCAGCGCACCCGCCTCTTATCCGGGCGTCAAACATGACGCCCGTGTGAAAGAGGCCTAAGTGTGTCTTACCACTGAAGTTTTTCACCTATGGGGAAGATCATGTGAAAATGCCTGAAAAATTGCCAGGAGCAATTATTTTCCAGCTGCTCAGTGTCAGTGAAAAACGGATGGCACACGGTCAGCAAAAAACTGACCCACGGACCCAACACGGATCTGTAACTGGAGGTACACTGATTGAACAGACGTGTGCATGAGGCATTAGTCAGATCCAGCAGGCTGTTCTGGCAGCGAACAGTCTGTTGGGTCTCTCTGGATTCGGCATTGCCAGAAACTACATGATTGCCGCCTGGCGCCATTAACAAGACAGAAGTGCAGGTGGTTGTAGTTCTCACGGTGGCTAATGCCACTCCAGCGCTCTCTGGGCCATGCATCTAGTGAATGGAGAGGGGCCCAACTCTTCTTCCCTACGGTGCACACACTGGACTTTGGGGTCTCTCCCCTGGTGGTGGCTGGGGTGCACATGATGTTAGATGAATGGGTAGCGGGGTGCAAAGCAAGAGAGTAGTGACACCCAAATCAGATATGGAGACCAATCACCAGGCCAGCTTCGTTATAGTAAAACAAAGTCTCTCTTTTACTGAATTGATGATGGTTGTCACAGTGCAAATACAGGCAGTAGCTACAGTTCTCAAGTATTTTACAGGGTAGATTTTTTTCCAGGGGATGCATATAGGGATGGCTAGGCTGGTGGTTTACCCTGAGTCTCTTTCCACATATACTGTACATGCAATCTTTTCAATTGACCAAAGGCACGCAATCTCCCTCAAATCAAAATTTCTCTGCAGTGCCCAACTGCAGGGTGCAGTCCTAGATCGGATGGCCAGTCCGTCTCAGTAGCGTGGCGGGCGCCAAAAGCAATACAACCCAAATCACACGCATTAAAGTCTACAGCCGTATGCGTGCATTGTATTTACTGTCTTTTTTCAAGCACTGTCCACTTAAATGGTCCTCAACCTTCTGCAAAAATTTCTTCTTTCCCTCAGACGTTTGTTCTTGGCAAAAGTTGTTTTTCTAGCAGCTTCTCACTTACCGGACTGGTGTCTCCCTGGAGAATTTTTTTCCTGCTTTAGCATACACATCCTCTCTCTCAGCTGACTTGTCAGGAAAGAGCCTGCAGCAAATGGGGAAAGTGGAGCCAGTCCACCACCTGTAAGGCTAGATGCAGATGTCCGTTAAACACGGACGTGAGCAGTCCGTGGTAATGCGGGCTGGATTTGTTCTTTACAGCCGGAGCGCACGGTGTCATTGGTTGCTATGACGCCGTGCGCTCCCTGCCGCCGCTGTACTACAGTAATACACTGGTATGATCTATACCAGTGTATTACTATCCTGCAGCGGCGGCAAGGAGCGCACGGCGTCATAGCAACCAATGACGCCGTGCGCTCCGGACTGCTCACGTCCGGTTTTAACGGACGTCTGCATCTAGCCTAAGTCTTACTAAGGACTGCCAGTTAACTCCATCATAGGATCTCAATAGTGGGGGAAAACACTTCCGTTTTGTCCCCATTCATTGTCAATAGGGGCAAAACTGAACTGAACGAAACGGAGTGCACCAGAATGCATTAAGTTCCGTTTTGGTTGCGTCCCCATCGCAGGCAGAATAACGCTGCAAGCTTTGTTTTTTTGTCCGCGATGTGGTGCGGAGCAAGACGGATCCGTCATGACTCACAACGTAAAGCCTCATGCACACGACCGTATGAGTTTTTTGGTCCGCAAATTGAGGATCCGCAAAAAAAACGGATGACGTTCCGCATGGCATCCGTTTTTTTTTGCGGATCCATTTTTTTTTTGCGGATCCATTGTAAAAATGCCTATCCTTGTCCACAAACTAGAAAAAATAGGACATGATCTATTTTTTTGCGGAACGGAAAAACGGACACACAGAAACGGAATGCACACGGAGTACCATCAGTTTTTTTTGCGGACCCATTGAAATGAATAGTTCCGCATATGGTCCGCAAAAAAAACGGAACGGACACGGAAAGAAAATACGTTCGTGTGCATGAGGCCTAAGTCAATGGGTCAGTTTTCTCGGACACAACGGTTTTAAAGACGGATCCGTCTTGGCTATTTTAAAGATAATACAACCGGATCCGTTCAGAACGGATGCAGACGGTTGTATTATCATGACGGAAGCGTTTTTGCTGAACCATGACGGATCCAGCAAAAACACTGGTGTGAAAGTAGCCTTACCCATATACAGCCTTTTGATATACATACTGCATAAAAAGTCATATTGGCCATTTGTACCATTGATCGTGTACATTTAACACCTCGGTAAATATTTTAACAATTTTAGAAGTGAACCATGGTGTATCATAACATTAACCCTTTACAAATAACCCATAGCATTAACCCTTTAGCAGTGAACCACTGGGTCACTGCACTTGGTGCAGTTTAAATGTTTTTTTTTTTGGCACCAAAGATAGAGGTGGATACAAAATGAAGGTAAAGTATACAAAAAGACTTACACTTCTCTCTTTGAGAGCCACCTTTTTTTGGATTAAGAAACTGCATCAAAAATGAATGTGTGAATTCAGCCTTGGAGCATAGCTATAAGAGAACTACTAATAGCAGCAATGTGCCTAATGCTTAAAGGAAATGTAGCATAACCCACCCATATCAGCAAGGACACGTTCAGTGTGTTCGTACATAACAAATGGTGCATTATCCTAATAGGTTATACAATATGAATGTGAGGAGACATCTGCCTTGTAATACATTTAGCACTTTAGTACATGTGAAGATTTCTATGGCTTCTACAAAGGCCATAACAGCACAAACAGCCTTAGGACTAATGTACACGGCCGTCGCTGGACCGCAAACAGCATCACGGATGCGGACCCATTCACTTAAATGGGTCCGCAATCTGGAGCTGCGGTGCAGAACGGAGGCTCGGAGCCCCACGGAAGCACTACAGAGTGCTTCCATGTGTTTCTGTCCAAGCCTCTGCACCACAAAAAATAGAACTTGTTTTTTGCGGTGCGAATGGGTCTGGATCCGTCGTGGCAGCCGCACAGATAGTGCCCGTCATTGGGGACTGCAAATTGCGGCCGTGTGCAAGAGGCCTTAGTAGCACCTCATTAGAAGTGCTCACCATCAGCTGAACTTACCATGATGTCCATAGGAAGATAACCTGATAGTCCTGGGCCTGTAGCGGTGGCTCTTGAGTAATGCAATTTGCGGACCGCATATCGCCGGCACTCTCATAGAAAATGCCTTTTCTTGTCCGCAATTGCGGACAAGAATAGGACATGTTCTATTTTTTTCTGGAACACGATTGCAGACCCAGAAGTGCGGATCCGCAATTGCGGACCCGGCCGGGACATCGTCTGTCTCCATTGAAACTAATGGGTCCGCAATTCCGTTCCGCAAAATGCGTGTGAATGGACCCTTAACTGGTGAGCACTTTGTGCTTCTGTGAGCCTCATCAGTTGTAATTGAACACAATGATGTTATCCATCACCTCACCGACTGAGATAATACTTTTAGGCCCCTTTCACACAAGCGAGTTTTCTGTGCAGGTGCGATCCGTGAAGTGAACGCATAGCACCCACACTGAATACTGACCCATTCATTTCAATGTATCTGTGTACATGATTTTTTTTCACGCATCAGTTCTGCGTTGCGTGAGAATCGCAGCATGTTCTGGTCCCATAGAAGTTAATAGGGCTTGAGTGAAAAACGCAATGCATCCAGATGTACAGTAATATGGATGCAGTCCAGGTGCAATGCGTTTTTGACTGATGTTGCTAAGGCCCCTTTCACACGAGTGCGTTTTCCGCACGGGTGCAATGCGTGATGTAAACGCATAGCACCCGAGCT
Source organism: Bufotes viridis (assembly GCA_033119425.1). Classification (NCBI taxonomy): domain Eukaryota; kingdom Metazoa; phylum Chordata; class Amphibia; order Anura; family Bufonidae; genus Bufotes; species Bufotes viridis. The sequence goes on along the minus strand of CM065590.1, from coordinate 556,130,034 downwards.
GAATCCTGACCCATTCATTTCAATGGGGCTGTGTACATGAGCGTTTTTTTTTTTGACACATCACTTCTGCGTTTAGTGAAAAACGCAGCATGTACTATATTCAGCGTTTTTCACGCAGCCCTGGCCCCATAGAAGTGAATGGGGCTTCAGTGAAAAACGCATTGCATCCGCAAGCAAGTGCGGATGCAATGCGTTTTTCACTGATGGTTGTTAGGAGATGTTTGTAAACCTTCCGTTTTTTATCACGCTCGTGAAAAATGCATTGCTCCGGCACGGAAAAAACTGAACAACTGAACGCAATCGCAGACAAGACTGACTGAACTTGCTTGCAAAATGGAGCGAGTTTCACTGAACGCACCCTGACACAATCCGTATTGTTTGTGTGAACGAGGCCTTAACGACTCAAAACAGATACATCCTTTTCAGGCCTCATGCACACGGCCGTTGTTTTGGTCCATGTCCGAGCCGCATTTGTTTTCAGCTCGGGCGTGGACCCATTCACTTCAATGGGGCCGCAAAAGATGCGGACAGCACTCTGTGTACTATCCGCATCCGTTGCTCCATTCCGTGGCCCTGAGCATGTCCTATTCTTGTCCGTTTTGCGGACAAGAATAGGCATTTCTACAATGGGCCGCGTTTCGTTTCGCAAATTGAGGAACGGAACGCGGAGCAGCTTCCGTGTTTTGCGGATCTGCGGTTTGTGGACCGCAAAACACATATGGTCGTGTGCATGAGGCCTTATCCTGACTCCATTGATAATGAATATGGAAGAGATGCAGAATGATCACAACACATGCAGCATGTAATATACCAGTGTATATTGGTTAGGATTCTTCTTCTGAATGGAAAACATATAATAAAACACACGTGTAATGTGATATTTATCTTCATGCAGGTCGAAAGTGCAGATGCAGCAACCTGAACCAGAAAAACAGGTGACAGATCTATCTATCTATCTATCTATCTGCTATCTATCTATCTATCTATCTATCTATCTATCTATCTATCTGCTATCTATCCATCTCATCATCTATCTATCTCATCATCTATCTATCTCATCATCTATCTATCTCATCATCTATCTATCTCATCATCTATCTATCTATCTCATTATCTATCTATCTATCTATCTATCTATCTATCTATCTATCTATCTATCTCACATCTATATCATTATCTATCTATCTATCTATCTATCTATCTCTCTATCGATCTCATCATCTATCTATCTACAGTGCATACAGACCCTTTCAGTTTTTCACATTTTGCTATGTTGCAGTCTAATAAAATATCCCGTTTTTCCCATCATTCTGCCCTCAGTCCCCCATAATAAGAAAGTGGAAACAGAATGTTTGAAATCTTTGCTAATCTATTGAAAAGGAAAAACTAAAATCTTGCACTGACATAAGTATTCAGACCCTTTAGGCCCCTTTCACACGGGCGTTGTGAACTGGGGCCGGATAGGATGCGGGTGCGTTACGGGAAAATGCGCGATTTTTCCGCGTGAGTGCAAAGCATTTTAATGCGTTTTGCATGCGCATGGGAAAAAACGGCATGTTCGGTACCCAGACCCGATGTTTGACCTTCTGGAAGTTTCCCTCATCGGCATATGGGATCTTTGGAGCTCGGCCAGAGTGACCATTGGGTTCTTGGACACCTCTCTGACCAAGGCCCTTCTCCCCCAATTACTTAGTTTGGTGGAGTGGCCAGCTCTAGGAAGAGTCCCGGTTGTTTCAAACTTCTTCCATTTAAGAATGTTTTTGTCCCCGTCTCCAGATCTGTGCCTCCACACAATCTGTCTCTGAGCTCTACAGGCAGTTCTTTTCTCCTCATAGCTATTTTTTTGCTCTAATAAGCATTGTCACCTGTGAGAACTTATATAGACAGGGCTGTGACTTTCCAAATCATGTCCAATCCACTAAATTTACCACAAGTGGACTCCAATCAAGGTGTACAAACATCTCAAAGATGACGAAGAGAAGTGTGAGACCCCCAGAGATACATTTCAAGTGTCACAGTAAAGGATCTGAATACTTATGACCATGTGAATGTTTCTTTTTTTTCCTTTTTAATAGATTTGTAAAAATTCTGTTTTCACTTTTTCCTTTTGGGACATTGAGAGCAGATCGATGCGGGAAACTTGATTTTTTTTTTTAATTTTTATTTTAGTACAAGGCCGTGACATAGCAAAGTGTGAAAAAGGTAAACGGGTCTGAAGACTTTCTGAACACATTGTATCTCTATCTCTCTTGAGCTCGTATGCTGCCCTCTGCTGGCAGCTGCCAATAACGGTAGAAATGTCACACCAACATTACTACTTTTACTACTGTCTTTCCAATCACGCCAGCAGTGGCAGACTTTACCAAATGCTTGGGGCCCTTAAAATCAGTGGGCCCCTGTTGGCTGACTGTAAAAAAAAAAAGACTTAATGGGACATCCTGGGGGACATCAGTGGGGTTTTAGCTGGCCAACAGGGGCAGGTTCCTGGGCTGTTGGGGGCAGAGCTTGGTGGTGTAATGAGGATTAGCGGTGCAACGGAGGCCCTAAAAAATGCTAAATCCGCCCTTGTTTGTCAGGGAGCTGATAGAAAACAAGCTAGTAAAGGGGTTATCCAGGAATTAACATTGATGACCTATCCTCAAGATAGGTCATCAACAGGGACGTGCACAGACATTTTAAAGGGCAGGGGCTTAAGTAAAAAAAAAAAAGGACACTTTTCATAATTTCAAAAAATGTTTGTCCCACGAAGCTTACTTTTCTAGAAGTCCTACCTTGTAGTGGGTCGGCTTGGGACAGGGGCGTAGCTAGAACTGACTGGGCCCCAAAGCAAATTTTTGTACAGCCCCCCATTTTTACAAAGAGTCGGGATATTTTCTGTACACTACGGGCTCTTTCACACAAGTGGAGCCGTGCGGGTAATCCGCTAAGTGAAAGAGATTCAAGCTCCATTCCGGACAGCAGAAGCACGGAGCAGTAACATGATTGATAATGCTGTTTGCCTCTCAGTGATCTTTTTACTACAAAATCGCAGTGAGATAAAGTTGTCACCGTGATTTTGTAGTAAAAAGATCACAGAGCAGGACGGAGCATTATCAGTCATGTTAAGTGATAGATAAAATCTGGTCCTACCTCATCCAGGGTGTCGCTGGCGTCGGCGTCATGTCCACTGTCCAGGTCCATGTGGTGATGAGAGAAAAGTGAATAACCACGTAAGGAAGGGATGGTGACTGCCTCTGTGAAATCACCCGCAGGGGGCGCTGTGCTGGCCTATAAGACTGAGCCATGCCAATGTATACCAGGGTAATCTAGGACATTTCCCCTAAGTGCTACCACATAGTACTAATGCCTACCTTCTGGCCCCTTCAAAATAGTTATGTCCTCTTTGTGGTCCTCGCAGAAGTTATGCCCACCTTTGTTCCTGTCACAGTAGTTATGCCCAGATATGTGCCCCCTCACAGTAGTTATGCCCAGATATGTGCCCCCTCACAGTAGTTATGCCCAGATATGTGCCCCCTCACAGTAGTTATGCCAGATATGTGCCCCCTCACAGTAGTTGTGCCAGATATGTGCCCCCTCACAGTAGTTATGTCCAGATATGTGCCCCCCCCCCACAGTAGTTATGCCCAGAAATGTGCCCCCTCACAGTAGTTATACTAGATATGAGCCCCCTCACAGTAGTTATACCTCTACCTTCCTTGCCCCCATCTATAGTGCCTGCTTGCCACATGGCCCCATCTATAGTGCCTGCCTGCCACATGGCCCTATCCTGTCACATACCTTGCCAGGCCAGCCCAGTGACCGGTCACCGATCTGTGCTGTCCCTCCTGGCTGTTGCAATGTTTGTCCCGCGACTCCCTTCTGCCGCAGCCGCTCCCTGCTCAGTGCTCAGTCAGGTCAGTGTGGGCGGGCCTAATACAGCATGCGCGCTGCCGGCTTGTAACAGCCTGATTCCTGTATTGGCAGCCACAGGCAGGCAGTAAGATCAGCGCCGCTGCTGCTGTTAAGGTGCGGGGGAGAGGGGGGCAACGTCGCTGCCGCCGCTTCCCCTATAGTTACGCCACTGGTTGGGACAACATAAAAAATAAAAATAAAAAAAGGACAATAAAAGAAGCAGGGGCAAAAGGGGGCAGCGGCTCAAGCCCCCTTTGAACCCTATGTGTGCACGTCCCTGGTCATCAATATAAGGTGGTGGGGTCCAACACCCAGGACCCCCACCGATCAGCTTTTAGAAGTTGCCAGGGTGCTCCATGAGCACCGCAGCCTCTTCCTAGGCCATGTGACATCACCATACATTGGTCACGTGGCCTAGTTGCAGCTCAGTCTCATTCAGCTTATTGAAGCTGAGCTGCAATACAAAGCACAGCCAATATACGATGTGCGGCACTGTGCTTGGTAAGGGTTTGGGAGGCCACCCCGCTCACCAGAGCTGATCGTTGGGGGTGCCGGGACTTGGACCTTCGCCCATGTGATATTGATGACCTATCCTGTGGATAGGTCATCAATATTATTTCCAGGATAAGCCCTTTAAGTACATGCTAGCTTTAGACCAGTTTGTTAAATCTCCCCCTATATGTCTCAGAATGAAATCAGAGGCACACAGAGGTACAGTATGGTGCCACACTTCAGATCTGTGCCACATGGATCGTGATGTTATTTTTTGTATGTCTGCTGTCAAGGCATAGTGGTGTCTGTTCTTGGTTTCAGATGCTTCCAGTGAATGGATCTTAATGTTTTCTATGTTTCTTAGGGCTCCAGGTGATGAAGAAGCTCAGGCAGAAAACCTTATAGCCTCAAAAGGTGATTAAAAACGAATGGGGCCTGTGTACATCCATCCATACTGTCATCACCGTACTAACTTGTATATACTTTTTCTCTTCCTATAGCTCGAGGAGCTCAGAAAACGGAGAACTAACAAGACAACTTGTGAGTTTTCCTTAGAGTTATACTATTAAAATGTATTAAAATGCCCAGTGTTGTACCGATAAGGGTAGAAGGTGCGGAGACTCAGACCCCCGCTGATCTAAGGATGGCCAAGAGTTTTATAGAACTGGATAACCGCACTTGCCAACTTTTCAGAAGTGATATCTGAGCAGAATTTTCTTTGGGCATTGACACGCCCCTTTTCTCAACCCACACCCCTTTCGATGTCACTGCACCGTCTCCTCATTGTGTATATGGACACCAGGATGAGTCTGATGATGCAACATCCCAACGCTGCCAGGGGCGTAGCTAACGGCTCATGGGCCCTGGTGCAAGAGTTCAGCTTGGGCCCCCCTTCCCTCAGTGCTTTGTGTGTCTTCCTATGCAGCACAAGGGTCTTTGGGCCCCCTCAGGCTCCTGGGCCCAGTAGCGACTGCTACCTCTGCACCCAGGGCAGGTGCAAGGATTTTTGCCAACACAAGCGAAGCTACATTTTGGCGCCCCCCCTCCCCCATGATCACATTATGACCCTCTATTGTGTCACACTTCTCCCCCCCCCCCCCCTTGGCACATCCCCCCCCCCATGGCACAGACTACAGACATTTTATTTGTCCCCCCTCGCATCATGTCACCCGTGACCCCCCCATTAATGTTGTGTAATAATTATAAACAATATGCGCTCTGCGCTTATCACCTACCACCTACCCTACGGCAGTCGACAATCCGTCTGGGCTGGCCTGGGCTGGCTGTGTGAGTCACAGTCACCAACAGCTGCTCCAGTCCCTGCTGCTGCCTGCCACGGAGCCACTCGGCTGTCCCTGAGTGCCCTCGTGACCGTGTTGCTGTGCTGCCGCTCTGTGAGTGAGGACCGGGGCCGCATGGCACATGTAGGCTGGGATGGGTGGCTGGGGGCGCAACTTGCCGCAAGTGATTTAAAAAAAAAAAAAGTTCATTTTTCCGCCCCCCCCCCCTTTCTCTGTGCCCTAAGGTCTGCCTTATTATAGAACCGGCCCTGTCTGCACCCCCTATAGCTACGCCCATGAACGCTGCTCTCATGTAGGTGCTGAGAGGTCTCTTCAGCACTCTGAGATTTGTCAGCTCTTCGAGCAGCCCTCCCTTTTTCCCGGGAGCCTCCCAGTTATCCTGGGAGAGTTGGCAAGTATGTAAATAACCTTAAAGGGAGTTTTTCACCTAATCTAAACATTTAAGACCGCTTAGATCAGGTTACAGACTCTTTGCCCCTCATTACTATAGTACCTTTCTTTTATTCGTCCGTGGTCCAGATGATGAAAAAGAGACTTTTAAACCGTATGTAAATGAGCTGCTGAAGGTGCCTAGGGGCGGCGTTACTGGGCGATGTGTTCACAAAAGTAAACGTTGGGTCCAGCTTCCCAAAAAATTCACATTGGCTTTTTTTAATAAGTGCACTAAAAACGAACACCAGAAGCAGTCTTGGTCGACTCGTTTCGGATCACGTACAATTCCGATCCCTTTTCATGGATGTGCCTCCACATTCAGCAAGGTGAGCACACCACATCTACTGTTGGACTTACTGGGCGATGTGCCCAGAAAAACACGCCTCTTTCTGCTCTCTGTCCTATTACATCCTCCAGCCGAGTGGCACAACAACAGCGGGACGCATGTCTTTAGTTGGCCGGCGCATGCGCAATATGAAAAGCTGTTCCTCTGCCCATAATGGGCAGAGCAGTGCGCATGCTGTTGTTGTGCCGCTCGGCTGGAGGAGGTAATAGGACAGAGGGCGAGCCAGAGGGCAGAAAGAGGCATGTTTTTCTGGGAACATCGCCCAGTAACGCCGTCCCTGGGCACCATCAGCGGCTCATTTACATACGGTTTAAAAGTCTCTTTTTCATCATCTGGAACAGAGACATAAAAGAAAGGTACTATAGTAATGAGGGGCAAAGAGTCTGTTACCTGATGTGAGCAGTCTAAAATGCTCAGATTAGGTGAAAGACTCCCTTTAAAGAGCTTATCCTATGATTAATGCAAAAAATAAAAATCAGAGATCACATTGTCCATGGCAACCTCTGTCTAACAAAGCTAGAACCAGCCCTGTACCTCACATGGATCTAGAGATCTCCCCATTCATTACTCCTATCGCAGCTCAGGGGGCATGTTCTTTCTCAGGAGGCATATCCTATCTGTTGCAGCTACTGGAAGTTGAAGGATGAGCATGTGCGTTCATCTCACTGAGCATGTGCGTCCATCTCACTGAGCATGTGCGTCCATCTCACTGAGCATGTGCGTCCATCTCACTGAGCATGTGCGGCCATCTCACTGAGCATGTGCGTCCATCTCACTGAGCATGTGCGTCCATCTCACTGAGCATGTGCGGCCATCTCAGTGAGATGGAAAGAAACAATAGAAAAAGTGCAAACAGCAGGTGGCGCCATACCAATAGATTTTACTGAATAACTCTGTAGCTATACTAAATTTTTAATTACATGCAATTACAAAAGTATTCAGATCCAGGTGCTGGTTTGAAGACTAGAATATTTTTTCAGGGGACAACCCCTTAAACCCATCATGCATAGATCTATATATATATAATGATTTGTACAGGGCCTCTAAAGGCCTCCGGGACTCTGGGGCATCTGCCACATGCAGTTTATTTATTGTATTTCTATTTTCCTTCGTAGGACCCCAGGGATTACCAGAGAACAAACTACGCAAAAAATTTAAGGAGCGCTTCACCTACTACTACCCATCGTAAACCAAGCCTTCCCTCTCCGCCATGTTGTGCGTCCGCACCACGTGTGAACCTCTTAGTTACGATCTGTGTCTCAGTGCGATCCGTGCTCTTCACTTGTAATGTCTAGAGGCTTAGAAGGAGTGGAGATGTCAGTAACTTTGCGGCCAGCGTTTAGTCCCGTTCTCGGTCTCTGCGTTAGATTAGGGAATTTCACTGACCACAGCAAACGTATCCCTTCTCATTCTAGATTGTCATACACTTGACCTCCGAAATCATCAATTTAGTAAGACGAGTGTTAAAACTGTCTATTTCTATAGGAGGTCCCAGTAGCCAGAACAAAAGTGTGCTTGTGCCTTTAAATATTCTTGTTAGTGAGTACCGTGGAGTGACACATATTACCAACATGTCCCATATATGTTACGTGTAAATGATCATACATATCTGGCCTCACTGTGTATGCCTACATCCCTCACAAAGCGCCAGGAGTCCTATGCAAAGTATAGTGCTGCAGTCTCTGTTCTTACATTTAAACACACTGCTGTAATACTCTGCACTGCTGTGCGCTGAAACCCACATTAAAATAGCCCTAGACTTCTTATGGAACTAGAAGACACTTGAGCTTACAGAAAAAATAGCCCCGGGATTTAGGGGGGTCGACCATAGCAAAATCAAAACGAGGAGCACCTTCCCTTGAGATTGGCTGCATTCAGTTTCATTTTCTGTCTTTTGCTCCTTACCAAATGGCTCCGAAACGCGTTGCAAGCCCATACCATCACTAATTTTGGATGGAACTGGGCCAAGAATGGGGTGGGGCTTATACAAGTCCCACCCAAAGTGGCCATTCCTAGGCACTTGAGGGGAATCGCCAGACTTCTGAGGGGTGGGGCTTAAATTTCCGAATTTTACATTTCACGCATTGGCCCTAGAACATTGCTAAGGAGCAAGTGACATCAACTAAAATAACCCAGTCTTTTGCTTATACGGAGGGTTCTGCACGTAAGCACTTCTGTCTCCGTTGGCCCTATAATGAGTGCTGTAGTCAGTTATCTCCGGAAGTGCTGTAGAGAACGCTTGGCGCAATAGCGTGCATGCTAGATCGCCATTTTAGTCATAATGGGGGACCTATTCTTGTGATTGGTGTGGGTCTACAGTTGCCAACAGTCCCAAATTTGCAGCCCTTTACGATTTGCCAACTTTTCCGGGACTCTGGCAGGCCCCTCCGTTTTTCAGGAGCCTCCGGGGGAGTTGACAAGTATACCATAGTGCGACCTTCAGCCATAAATGAACCCAGACATGTATATTAGAGAATCGTGTTTAAGGCAATTGCGTAATATAATTCCATAATCAAAACTGATGTATATTTGGGAATTACTACAAAGGGCGTTCTCTGATGTTCAAGCATTCGCCGTTTTCCGGTCAGACAGCAGCTTTGCCTTCATTTCCAGTTCTCCTCCTGCCTGGTCCCTGTGCAGACGTGGCTGTTTCTGTGGCATGTTCTTACACAATCAAATGTGTGTTTCCTAAAATATGTACCGATCTCGCTGTGATTCCGGGGCATCCCCTGCTCCTCTCCTGAAAGAACACAAGCATCTTTTTTTTATTGTGTATGTATATCTAGTGACGTCAGAACAATGTGAAATAAACTTGTCTATCTAACCCTCCACCGCCTTGCATTCTTGGTGTTGTAAGGACAGCCACCTCCTCTGAGCAGAATGGGTAAATTCCATGGTTGTCACCTCGTGACATTGTCCCATAATTCTTCCTATAGATCCTATAATCGCTTTTCGCCTCTTTAATTGGCGCACATGACCTCTCCTGTGTTTGCCTATGGTCTATAAATCCTATTGTCTTGTGTATTCTCTGCTCCATATAACCTGTATTGCTCTATAAATCTATGTATTGATTCATATGACGACTCTTTATGGTTGATATTGCCTACCCCCATCTATTCGTCTCGTGTTTTATAGGCACTAAGACACCTAGAGTTTCACGACTCCAGTATTGGCATAAGAAAGCTCAGCCTATATATATATACCGTCCCTTGTACGTTTTTTTCCGGACAAAATACCAGAACACTATCGCACTTGCCGAATCCCGCATTAATTTCCATAGAGAAATTTTTTTCCGGTCTGCGTCGGGATATAGGAGGAGCTAGTTTCGCTTTTTATCTTTGAAAAAATTTAAATACCTGATCCGTTATTCCGGACGATACCGGATGAGTCTAACGGATCCGGAAAGAAACGTTATCCGTTTACACACAGATTACCGGATCAGTCAATTTTTTTCATCACAAAAAGTGTAATTCCAAGCAATCAAAATGTCATACACACCCCAAAATGAGACTCTACATAGGACATTTCCCCAACGATAAAACAAAGTATGGCTTTCAGAAAATGGAGACACTAAGGCACCTTTCACACGGGCGTGATTTCCGCGTGGGTGCAATGCGTGTGGTGAACGCATTGTACCCGCACTAAATCCGGACCCATTCATTTCTATGGGGCTGTGCACATGAGCGGTGATTTTCCCACATCACTTCTGCGTCGCGTGAAAATGGCAGCATGTTCTATATTCTGCGTTTTTTAACACAACACAGGCCCCATAGAAGTGAATGGGGCTGCGGGAAAATCGCAAGCATCCGCAAGCAAGTGCGGATGCAGTGCGATTTTCCCACAAGGTTGCTAAGAGATGGGACCCGATCTTTATTATTTTCCCTTATAATATGGTTACAAGGGAAAATAATAGCATTCTCAATACTGAATGCTTAGTAAAATGTGGATGGAGGGGTTAAAAATAAAAAAATTAACTCACCTTAGCCACTTGATGGCGTAGTTGCCAATCTCTTCTGTCTTCTTCAAGCATTGGCTGCCATCTAAAGGACCTGTGGTGACGTCACATCACATGGTCCATCACCATGGTGATGGACCATGTGATTGGACCATGTGATGAGCTCAGTGACGTCATCACAGGTCCTTTAGCCAGCAGCTAATGCTTGAAGAAGACAGAAGAGATCGGCAACTACGCGATCAATTGGATATGGTGAGTTATTTATTTATTTTTAACCCCTCCATCCAAAGTTTTTTGGGAATGCTATTATTTTCCCTTATAACTATGTTATAAGGGAAAATAATAAAGTCTCCAGAATACTCAACCCAAACCCGAACTTTAGTGATGAAGTCCGGGTTCGGGTCTGGGTACCAAACATGCCGATTTTTCCCACATTTTCCACCCATTAAAATGCTTTGCACTCGCATGGAAAAATCGCGCATTTTCCCGCAACGCACCCGCCTCTTATCTGGGCGTCAAACGTGACGCCCGTGTGAAAGAGGCCTTAAACATGATTTTTTTCTTAAAAAATGCTTTTATATTACAAAACTGAATTACATTTTAAAAAAGTAGACATATTAGGTATCGCCACGTCCATAAAAACCTGTTCTATAAACATATCACATGATCTACCCCCTCAGTTGAACGCTGTTAAAAATAATAGATAAAAACTGTGCTAATATAGCCGTTTTCGGTCACCTTGCCCCCAAAAAGTGTCATATTTAACCCCTTAAGGACCGGGCTCATTTTCACCTTAGGACCAGGCCATTTTTTGCAAATCTGACCAGTGTCACTTTATGTGGTGATAACTTTAAAACGCTTTTTCTTATCCAGGCCATTCTGAGATTGTTTTTTCGTCACATATTGTACTTCATGACACTGGTAAAATTAAGTCGAAAAATTTCATTTTTATTTATAAAAAAATATCAAATTTACCAAAAATTTTGAAAAATTAGCAATTTTCCAAGTTTCAATTTCTCTACTTCTATAATACATAGTAATACCGCCCAAAAAAGTTATTGATTTACATTCCCCATATGTCTACTTCATGTATCGATCATTTTGGGAACGCCATTTTATTTTTGGGGACGTTACAAGGCTTAGAAGTTTAGAAGCAAATCTTGAAATTTTTCAGAAATTTTCAAAAACCCACTTTTTAGGGACCAGTTCAGGTCTGAAGTCACTTTGTGAGGCTTACATAATAAAAACCATCCAAAAATGACCCCATTCTAGAAACTACACCCCTCAAGGTATTCAAAACTGATTTTACAAACGTCATTAACCCTTTAGGTTTTCCACAAGAGTTAATGGCAAATGGAGATAAAATTTCAGAATTTCGATTTTTGGAAAATTTTCCGTTTGAATCCATTTTTCCAGTAACAAAGCAAGGGTTAACAGCCAAACAAAACTCAATATTTATTGCCCCGATTCTGTAGTTTTCAGAAACACCCCATATTTGGGCGTAAACTGCTGTATGGCCAAACGGTGGAGCGCAGAAGTAAGGGAACGCCATATGGTTTTTGGAAGGCGGATTTTGCTGGTCTGGATTTTTGACACCATGTCCCATTTGAAGCCCCCGATGCACCCCTAGAGTAGAAACTCCAAAAAAGTGACTCCATCTAAGAAACTACACCCCTCTAGGTATTCAAAACTGATTTTACAAACTTTGTTAACCCTTTAGGTGTTCCACAAGAGTTATTGGCAAATGGAGATGAAATTTCAGAATTTCTATTTTTGTTACCTTGCCTCAAAAAAGTGTAATATAGAGCAACCAAAAATCATATTTACCCTAAAATAATACAAACAAAACTGCTACCTTATCCCGTAGTTTCCAAAATGGGGTCGCTTTTTGGAGTTTCCACTGTAGGGGTGCATCAGGGGTCTTCAAATGGGACATGGTGTCAAATAACCAGTCCAGCAAAATCCGCCTTCCAAAAACCATATGGCGTTCCCTTCCTTCTACGCCCTGCCGTTTGGCCATACAGCAGTTTACTGACCACATATGGGGTGTTTCTGCAAACTACAGAATCAGGGCAATAAATATTGAGTTTTGTTTGGCTGTTAACCCTTGCTTTGTTACTGGAAAAATGGATTAAAATGGATAATTTGCAAAAAATAGCTGTTTTGGGACAGTTTTGTATTTTTTGTTATTTACATCGTTGAACTGACAGGTTAGATTGTGTGCTATTTCTATAGAGCAGGTTGTTACGGACGCGACAATACCAAATATGTCTACTTTTTGGTTTTTTTGTTTCAGTTTTACTTAATAAAGCATTTTTGAAAAAATGATTTTTTAGTGTCTCCACATTCTGAAAGCCATAGTTTTTTTTTTTTTTTTTTTGGCAATTGTCCTATGTAGGGGCTCATTTTTTGCGGGATGAGATGGCGGTTTGAATGGTACTATCTTGGGGTGCATATGACTTTTTGATCACTTGCTATTACACTTTTTGTGATGTAAGGTGACAAAAAATGACTTTTTTACAACGTTTTTATTTTTATGTTTACGGCGTTCACCTGAGGGGTTAGGTTATGTTATATTTTTATAGAGCAGGTCGTTACTGAACGCGACGATACCCAATATGTATACTTTTTTTATTTATTTTGGTTTTACACAATAATATCCTTTTTGAAACAAAAAAATATGTTTTAGTGTCTCCATAGTCTGAGAGCCATATTTTTTTCAGCTTTTAGGCGATTGTCTCAGGTTGGGTATAATTTTTGCGGGATGAGGTGGCGGTTAGATTGGCACTATTTGGGGGTCATATGACTTTTTGATCGCTTGCTATTACACTTTTTGTGATGTAAGGTGACAAAAAATGGCTTTTTGACAAAGTTTTTTTTTTTTTTTTTACAGTGTTTACTTGAGGGGTTAGGTCATGTGATATTTTTATAGAGCAGATTCTTACGGACGTGGAGATACCCAATATGTCTACTTTTTTAAATTTTTTTACATTTAACACTGAAAAGCATTTTTGAAACAAAAAAATCATGTTTTAGTCTGAGAGGCATAGTTTTTTTATTTTTTGGGCAATTGTTTTATGAAGGGGCTCATTTTTGCGGGATGAGATGGCGGTTAGATTGGTACTATTTTGGGAGGCAAACGCCTTTTTGATCGCTTTGTATTACACTTTTAGTGATGTAAGGTGCCAAAAATGGCTTATTTACACCATTTTTTTTTTTTTATGGCGTTCACGTGAGGGGTTCAGTCATGTGATATTTTTATAGAGCTGTTTTTTACGGACACGGCGATACCTAATATGTGTAGTGTATTTTATTTTTTTACTTTTTATTCAGTGATTTGTGGTTTTTTTATTTTTACTTTTTTCACTTTTTACATTTTTTTGGACCCAGACCCACTTGGTTCTTGTAGATCCAGTGGATCTGGTGTCTATATAATACAGTACAGTACACTATATAGTGTACTGCACTGTATTTTTACTTTTACAGTCTGGTCAGACTTCTGCCTTTAGCAGAAGTCTGACCAGAGTTACTATACCATGGCAAGCAGGACGCTTCTGAAAGCGTCCTGCTGCCATGGTAATCCATCACCCACTGCCATTAGAGAGCAGTGGGTGATGGATAGGGAGGGAGGAAGCTCCCTCCTCTGCGATCCCATCCTGGGGGCTGCATAGGCACAGCAGCCCCCGATGGGAGAGGGAGGGAGCTCCTCCCTGTTAACACCTTCCATACCGCGGTCCGTCCGGACCGCGGTAAGGAAGGGTTAAACGGCTGGCATCTGCAGCACAGATGCCAGCCGTTTCTATCAGAGTGCAAGCAATGTGCTGGCACTCTGATAGAACCACTAGACACCAGGGAATTATTACAAGGGAGGCGGGCGGGGGATCACTATTGCGATCCCGCCTGCCGCACCGCCCGCCTCCCGCACCGCCTCCCGCCGCCGCAACCACTCCCTGCACCCCGCCGCCATAACAAGATCGGGGGATGCAGGGGGTTAAAATAATTACCTTTGGGGCAATTAACTTTCTGATCCCCGCGGTCATAGACCGCGGGGATCAGAGATCGCTGAAACCGCTGCAAACCGCAGGTCTGAATTGACTAGCGGTTTGCAGCGATCGCCGATACGGGGGGGTCACATGACCCCCCTCGGCATTAGAACATGGTTCCTGCTGATCTACATCAGCAGGAACCATGTTGCTACTGCGCCCACATCGGGTGCAGTAGCAGTTTAAACACAGGGTGTACATGTACGCCCTTGGTCCTTAAGTACCAGGACGCAAGGGCGTACATGTACACCCTTCGTCCTTAAGGGGTTAATGATCAAAAAATCATATGTACCCAAAAATGGTACCAATAAAAATGTCAGCTCTTCCTGCAAAAAGAGCCCTGCACAAGACAATTGGCAGAAAAATAAAAGAAATGTAGCTTTAAGAAAATGAAGACACAAAAACATTATTTTCGTTTTCAAAAATGCTTTATTATGTCAAACTGAAACAACAACAAAAATACACATATTTGGTATTGTCCGTAACAACCTGCTCTATAAAAATAGCACATGATCTAAAGTGTCAGATAAATACTGTAAAAAACAAAAAACGGTGCCAAAACAGCTAAAATTTCTACACTAGGGGTGCATCAGGGGGTCTTCAAATGTGACATGGCAGCTTAAAATTTTCCCAGTGAAATCTGCCTTCCAAAAACCATATGGCGTTCCATTCCTTCTGCGCCCTGCCGTGTGCCCGTGCAGCAGTTTACAACCACATATGGGGTGTTTCTGTAAACTGCAAAATCAGGGAAATAAATATTGACTTTTGTTTGGCTGTTAACCCTTGCTTTGTTACAGGAAAAAAATGATTAAAATGGAAAATCTGCCAAAACAATGAAATTCTGAAATTTCATCTCCATTTTCCTTTAATTCTTCTGGAACACCTAAAGGGTTAACAATGTTTGTAAAACCAGTTTTCAATACCTTGAAGGGTGTAGTTTCTAAAATGGGGTCATTTTTGGGTGGTTTCTAATATGTAAGCCGACTTCAGACCTGAACTGGTCCTTAAAAATTGGGTTTTAGAAATTTTCTTAACAATTTTAAGATTTGCTTCTAAACTTCTAAGCATCTAACATCCCCAAAAAATAAAATGTAATTTCACAGAATGTTCCAAACATGAAGTAGACATATGGGAAATGTAAAGTACTAACTATTTTAGGAGGTACATTTGGTAAAAATGAAATATTTTGAGTCCAATTTATCACTGTCATGAAGTACAATATGTGACGAGAAAACAGTCTCAGAATGGCCTGGATAAGTAAAAGCGTTTTAAAGTTATCCCCACATAAAGTGACACTGGTCAGATTTGCAAAAAATGACCTGGTCCTTAAGGTGAAAAATGGCAGGGTGCTGAAGCGGTTAATGCTCAGAAATCTGGTGGCAGATGCCCCTTAAGTCCTGTAAATGCCTCATCTGATTGGACTTGTTTTTCCAGGACTTCCTACAGGTTTAATCAGATTAAGATCTGGATCTGGAATTTGGAGGCAAAGTCAATACTTTGATCCTTTTGGGAATCTCTTAATTCCCTGCATGCTGGAGCAGCTGGTGTTGTATCACTGACGGGATGACTCTTCACTACTACAGGGGGTTAGGCCATGACTGATGTAAAAAATAAAAGTCAGACATCATCTAGTACATGACAATGTCTTTCTAACAAAGCTAGAACCAGCCCTGTACAGTGGCGTACATACAGGGGTCGCACTTGCGACCGGGCCCGGCCCTCCAGGGGGCCCGGCCGCCTGTGGACCACCCGGGCCCCTGCAGTGCTGTTGTGCCGTCACTGCCGTGTGTTATCTCTTTCGCGGCGGGACGGAGCAAACTTGCGGAGCGGGTTGGTGTGGGGGGGATGGGGGTTTGGCGACAGGGAAGGGGGCCCCATGGATCAGTTTCGCACTGGGGCCCCATGGATTGTGTGTACGCCACTGGCCCTGTACCTTACATGGGCCCAGAGATCTCCACATTCATTGCTCCAATTCCTTTGCTAGATTATCTTCAGCCTGGCAGCTCAGGGGGTATGTCCTTTCTGCTGCAGATCTCTCCCTGTAACTGCCACAGCTTCTAACAGAACATATGGCTGTTGGCAGTTGAAGATTTAAACTGAGCACGTTTGACCAGCTCAGTGAGACGGACAAAAACTAAGAAAAAGAAGAAACAGCAGGTGGCGCCATACAGATACATTTTATTGAATAGCTTGGTAGCTATAATACATTTTTAATTACATGCAATTACAAAAGTATTCAGATCCAGGGGCTGCTATGTTTTTCGTGAAACAACCCCTTTAATAAACATTCAGCGCCTGCCAATTTCTAACATCATCTCACACTTTCTGCAGCAACAGGAGCATCTTTAGAAAGCTATTACTGTCGGGTATACCGGCATGGTGGCAGTTTTGGGAGCCTAAAATGTGGTGACCTTTAAAGACCCAAGTGATTTTTAGTCTCATAGATCTTAGGGCTCGTTTACACAAAAGTTTTTTGAGTTCCATATACGGGCTGTTTTTTGCATTCCGTATACTGTCCGTATACGGAACTATTTATTTCAATGGGTCAGCAAAAAAACATGGAATGTACTCTATATGCATTCCGTTTCCGTATTTCTGTTCCGCTTCATTTTGAGTCATGTCCTATTATTGGCAGCAAATCACGTTCCGTGACTTTATTCAAGTCAATGGGGCTGTAAAAAAAACGTAATGCATACGGAACGCATTCGTATGTTTTCCGTATCCGTTCCGTTTTTGCGGAAGCATCTATTGAAAATTTTCTGCGCAGCCCAGTTTTTCAATGTACTTACTTTTAAAACATTATTATATGCTTCCATCACAAACGGAAACCATACGGAAACGGAAACACTACTGAAACAAAAAACGGATCCGTTAAAAATGGACCGCAAAACCATACGGTTGTGTGAAAGAGCCCTTACACAGAGTGCTATTGTATTAATCTTTACCTACTGTTCAGCATGTGCACTGGGTGCCCTTCCAGACAATAGAGGTTAATTCGGTAGCAAAGCAATGGACCATGTAATGAGAAGAGGTGACACAACATTTTTGGGTGGTCACAAGAATTTGCCAAGGGCAGGTGAGAACCAGCTTAATGCAGCTATAGGTTTATACAGTGGAAATGTGCCCAGACTAATGTGCCGAGTAGATTCGGCTGTGTGAGGTCATTAGTCACGTGCAAAAAGATTCCTATAGGGTAAGTGACCTTCAGCATAATTCAATGTCATTCATGTGTTGGCCAAAAAAACCTAATTCATTATACTGCAAGAAAATTTAGACCTGCACATCCAAAGTCCCAGGTGCACAAACCTAAAGCTAACATACAGACAGCAAACAAAATACGTATGGCAGCACACTGCTATACATGCAAACAACAGAACTAGGGATTATTCTGGATTACAGTAGTACTATACCTATTGTACATGAAAAAGGGGAGCTCAGTGATGACCGATCCTGAGGATAGGTCATCAGTAAAGAAAAACAATTTTGGAAAACCCCTTTGAAGGTGTTATTCCAAGATTAATGTGAAAAATAAAAATCGGACATCTTGTAGTATATGACGAAGCTAGAACCTGCCCTTTACCTCCCATAGAACCCTGTTCATTGGTCCAGTTGCTCTGCTAAAATTAAATCAAGCTGGCTGCTCATGGGGCATGTCCTTTCTGCTGAAGCTCTCTCCCTATCACAGTATTGTCGCCCTAAGTACAGTGTGGGGAGTCGCTCTGGTAGATAGCGGTGCGGGTGCAGTACCGAGGCAAAACAAGGAGTCCAGAATTGTGCAACAAACAGTGTTTTATTCACACTGACACAAAAATAAACAGAAACAGTCTCTTGGTGGTAATTCACACAGGCCAGACACAAGGAGGCAAAGCAAAACAGGCCAACACAGGTTCAGTCACCTGGGAGGTGTAGGTGCAGGTTCGCACCACGCTGTCGGCCCCGCCGCAGGAGAATCCAGCTTCAGGTAGCCAGGAACAAAACACCTCCTTGCTGAGCTCTTTCCTCCAGGACAGAGAACTCCTCAGCCCTGTTAGCAGCTCCAGGATAATCACCTCCCCAGCTGCTAAGGAGGCTGCCTTTAAAGGGGCCGGATAAAGTCCGGCCTGGACCGTGGGGAGTAGGCACCCACCCTACACTTTACCTACTCCCAGTAAGAGCCGGCCCGGATTAGCTTTGCAGCCAAACTAAGTCACAGAGTCTAGCAGCACTAGCTGCTGCAGACAAAAACCCGGCTCTCACCTCACCGAGGCCAGCAACCTCGGTGACACGTACCTGCCATCGCATATGATACCTTGCACCCTCTTACACACCCCACCCCTTTGTTCAACCCTGAGGGGTGAACACACGTGAGGCAGTGGACGCGGGACAGGGCATCTGCGTTGCCCTGCAAGCGGCCTGCCCTGTGTTCCACGGAGAATTTGAAATTTTGAAGGGATAGGAACCACCTGGTGACCCGAGCATTCCTCTCCTTGGCCTGACTCATCCACTTGAGGGGAATGGTCGGTCACCAGACGGAACCTCCTCCCTAACAGGTAGTAGCGGAGAGATTCGAGTGCCCACTTGATAGCCAGGCACTCCCTCTCCACTATACTATATCTGGACTCAGCGGGACTGAGCTTACGGCTCAGGAAGACAACGGGATGTTCTTCCCCGTTGACCTCCTGCGACAGTACCGCACCGAGGCCTACCTCCGAGGCGTCGGTCTGTACGACAAACTCCTTGTTGAAGTCGGGTGTCACCAAAACCGGGGACCCACACAGGGCCGACTTCAACGCGGAGAAAGCCTCCTCCGCCTTCTCACTCCAGCTAACCCTCCCAGACTTTCGCCCCTTCAACAGGTCTGTCAATGGCGCTGCTATTGTGGCAAAGTGGGGCACAAACCTCATGTAGTATCCTACAATCCCCAGGAACGACTTTACCTGCCTGGTGGTGACCGGTCGGGGCCAGTTGCGAATGGCCTCTACCTTAGTTACCTGAGGTTTGATGACTCCCCGCCCAATTACATATCCC
Organism: Bufotes viridis; assembly: GCA_033119425.1. NCBI lineage: Eukaryota > Metazoa > Chordata > Amphibia > Anura > Bufonidae > Bufotes > Bufotes viridis. The sequence goes on along the minus strand of CM065590.1, from coordinate 556,110,567 downwards.
AGATATTTGATCTCAGGGCTTTCCTCAGGGCATCCACTACCGCCTGCACCTTGGGTAAATGGCTTTCCCAGTCGGTGCTGTGGATGACTACATCATCTAAGTAGGCCGAGGCATACCGACGATGTGGTCGCAGCACTATGTCCATTAACCTTTGGAAAGTGGCGGGGGCGCCATGCAGGCCAAAGGGTAACACCTTGTAGTGATATAGGCCCTGCGGGGTAACAAACGCGGTTTTTTCCTTAGCCGTCTCCGTTAAGGGTACCTGCCAGTACCCTTTAGTGAGGTCCAGCACAGAAAAATAACGGGCTTGTCCTAAATTTTCAACAAGCTCGTCTACTCGGGGCATGGGATACGCGTCAAACTTGGATACTTCATTTAACTTGCGAAAGTCGTTGCAGAACCGCAACGTCCCATCCGGCTTGGGTATTAGGACTATGGGACTGGCCCACTCACTTTTCGACTCCTCAATGACATCGAGCTTCAACATTAACTGCACTTCCTCCGCGATGGCCCGCCGCCGAGCCTCGGGTACCCGGTATGGTTTTAACCGGACCTTGGCCTGAGGCTCAGTGACGATGTCATGTCGGATGAGAGACGTGCGGCCAGGGAGGTCTGAGAACACATCCGTGTTCCGACTGAGGAACTCCCTGACTTCCTGAACTTGTTTGGAAGACAGGCTGTCTGCAATTTTTACCGTGTTTACGGCTTCACAGGCCTCGAACTGTGGGGCTGGACCCTTTCACCTAGAAGCCCTGGTCGGGGCTGTGGTCGTCGGCCGCGTCCCTATCTTTCCACGGCTTAAGTAAATTCACGTGGTACACCTGCTCCGGCTTGCGCCGCCTGGCTGGTGTACCTTGTAATTTACTTCCCCTACCTTCTCGATCACCTCATAGGGGCCCTGCCACCTAGCTAGGAATTTGCTGTCAAGGGTGGGTACCAGAACCAAAACCCGATCTCCCGGATTGAAGTCCCTGCACCGAGCCTGACGATTGTACACCCTACTCTGGGCTTGTTGTGCTGCCTCCATATGCTCCCGGACCAAGGGCAACACCCTTTCCATCCGTTCCTGCATCTGGGCGACATACTCAATGACACTTTTGTGGGGGACAGGCTGTTGTTCCCATGCTTCCTTGGCGATATCCAACAGGCCCCGAGGGTGTCTGCCATAAAGCAGTTCGAAGGGCGAGAACCCAGTAGAGGCCTGGGGCACCTCTCGCACTGCGAACATGAGATAGGGCAGAAGCAGGTCCCAGTCCTTCCCATCTCTAGACACCACCCTTTTTAACATATTTTTAGAGTTTGATTAAACCTCTCAACAAGACCGTCTGTTTGCGGATGGTAAACGGACGTCCGTAACTGCTTTATACGCAACAATTTACACAGTTCCTTCATTACTTTGGACATAAAAGGGGTCCCTTGGTCTGTCATAACCTCTTTTGGCAGGCCCACACGGGAAAACATCTCCATTAACTCTTTGGCAATGAGCCTAGCTGAGGTATGTCGCAGAGGCACCGCCTCCGGATACCGAGTGGCATAGTCGAGAACTACCAGAATGTGTTGGTGGCCCCTAGCAGACTTTGGTACAGGCCCAATTAAATCCATAGCGATTCGCTCAAACGGTACTTCAATAATTGGCAGAGGTACCAGAGGACTACGGAAATGTGGCTGGGGGCTAGTTACCTGACAGGTTGGACAGGACTTACAATAATTTTCTACCTCCTTGAACACACTGGGCCAATAAAACCGCTGCAGTATGCGGTCCTGGGTTTTCTGCCACCCCAGGTGTCCCCCAAGAACATGTTGGTGGGCAAGCTCCATGACAAGCTTGCGATACGCTGTGGGCACCACCAACTGTTCAACAGGTTCACCTCGGATTTGGTTCACCCGATACAACATATCCTGCAGAACAATAAATCGTGGGATCATTAATTCAGCCCCTGGTTTCTGGGGTTTACCATCAATTTCCAGCACATTCTCCCAGGCCCTGGTTAGGGTTTGGTCCCGGTGTTGTGCGGTCCCAAAATTTTCCCCGGAGACATTGAGGTCTGCCAACTCAGGTCCCGGTGGCAAGTCCTCCGTGTCTCCCACCATTACACTCAGTGGGGTTGTCTCCCCACTACCGCTGCAGCAGTGGTCACCCCTACCGCTGGCCCTTCAGACTCGGGCTCCCAGGGTTCTGGCCTTCCAGTGGTATCAGGCCACTCTGCTAGGGTTACCCCTGTCTCAGGGCTATTAGACACCTTCACCTCAGGCCACAGTGATGGAAAACCAGGGAAGTCTCTCCCAATTATCAGTTCATAGGGTAGCTTTGTGGAGATCGCCACCTCACAAGTCCAGGTGCCGGCCGCTGTGGACAGAGACATTACAGCAGTGGGATAGTCCTTTAAGTCTCCGTGAATGCACACCACACCCACTTTCCGGCCCGTATACTGGGTGGGCTGTACCAGGGCAGCACTTACCAGGGTTACCAGGCTCCCTGAGTCCAACAGCGCCACTGCCAGGTTATCCCCGACTTGCACCTGGCACAGATGACGACTGTCTATTGTCTCGGGGTGCCGGTCGCACACAGTCTCCGGGCATACATGGAAGGCCGGTACCCATAATTAGTCTCCATGGGTTCCCCCACTGTGGACAGTTGGCCCTTATGTGTCCAGGCTCCCGACACTGCCAGCAGACCACTGGGGACGGATCTGCAAGAGGTACATCCCGGGTGGGTTTGGCCGGCCGCCGGACTGGGGTGGAGACTTCCGGGTTTGACTGGCCCCTCCCAAAAGAACCCCTTGCAGGTTTCTGGTGGCCTCATATCGCTCCACCAGGTCGACCATCTCAAGGGCATTGGTGGGGGATACCTGGCCGATCCAGTGTTGAAGGGGGTAAGGCAAGGCCCTCCAAAACATGTCAGCCAGCAGCCGGTCCAGCACAGCAGTCGGACTTAGAACCTCAGGCTGCAGCCATTTTTGCAACCTGTGCAGCAACTCATAGTACTGCGGCCTGGCGGGTTCAGCCACTTTAAAGTCCCACTGGTGGACCCGCTGAGCCCGGACCAACACGTTTACCCCCAGTCTGGCCAGGATCTCCCCATTCACCGTGGGATAGTCAGCAGCCTGGTCGTCTGCCAAATCAAAAAAAACTTGCTGGGGTCCGGATGCCAGGAACGGAGCAACCACCTCGGCCCACTGGTCACGGGATAACTTTTCCCTCACGGCGACCTTCTCAAAGACCGCTAGGTATGTCTCCACGTCGTCTGCGGGGTCATCTTTGGGATCGCCGCACGGACCGCTTTCCGAGCATCATGGACGTGGTGGGACGCTCCTGCCGCCTGTAATGCCATCACATGTTGTAGCAGTAACTGGTTGGTCTCCCGCTGCTGCACGTTAGCTTCTACGAGAGCCTTCACAGCAGCCTCCATGTTGCTAGAGATCACAGGCTGCAACTTTGCCGGCCTAATATAGGACATTCACTTTTGCTCCGCACAAAAAACAAAGTTCGGCGTTCACGCCAGCCTCACTGCGCATGCCCGCGTCCGACACCAAATGTGGGGAGTCGCTCTGGTAGATAGCGGTGCGGGTGCAGTACCGAGGCAAAACAAGGAGTCCAGAATTGTGCAACAAACAGTGTTTTATTCACACTGACACAAAAATAAACAGAAACAGTCTCTTGGTGGTAATACACACAGGCCAGACACAAGGAGGCAAAGCAAAACAGGCCAACACAGGTTCAGTCACCTGGGAGGTGTAGGTGCAGGTTCGCACCACGCTGTCGGCCCCGCCGCAGGAGAATCCAGCTTCAGGTAGCCAGGAACAAAACACCTCCTTGCTGAGCTCTTTCCTCCAGGACAGAGAACTCCTCAGCCCTGTTAGCAGCTCCAGGATAATCACCTCCCCAGCTGCTAAGGAGGCTGCCTTTTAAAGGGGCCGGATAAAGTCCGGCCTGGACCGTGGGGAGTAGGCACCCACCCTACACTTTACCTACTCCCAGTAAGAGCCGGCCCGGATTAGCTTTGCAGCCAAACTAAGTCACAGAGTCTAGCAGCACTAGCTGCTGCAGACAAAAAACCCGGCTCTCACCTCACCGAGGCCAGCAACCTCGGTGACACGTACCTGCCATCGCATATGATACCTTGCACCCTCTTACAACAGGGATAAAGTTGAATATGTAGAGATAAGTGTTTCCACAATGGAAGCACTCAATGCCCATGGCCCCTCCGCTGCCCCCCTCTTGCTCCTACCTGGTTCTGCCTTAGGCAATCGCCTCACCTCGTCTCATTGGTGGTGCACCCCTGCTCTTCGTGCACATTTTTGTTCAAACATGTGTTGGGCCCATCTACCAACGTCAAGGTGGTTCTGCACACAAACTCTGCATGCCCTGACCTTGGCCTGTTACTGACTATGCGTTTTGCCTGACCCCTCTGTGTCTCTGACCCCAGTGGGTCATCTGTCAACCAAACACACAGGGACTACTCCAAGAGGTAGCGGCCTGGTGGCTCCCCTGGAGTAAACTTCAGATCCCTTAAGATTAGCCCGAAGTCATACTGTTCTGGCAAACAAGGATCTAATGGTTTGTGCATAAATACAGGGATTAAGTCTGGAATAAACCTCATCTGGATTCTTCATACATGCCTGATCGGTGGAGTTGACATTGCCTGATTAGATATGAGGTGAGATTGATCAGTACAGACAACCATAGTCTCACATTTCAGCCTAGGTATTCAGTTCAGAACACTCTGGAAAGGGGCTGAAGCTGTGACCACTTGCCCTTTAGGGCTCTTTTACATGAGCGGATGCCGTGTGGGTCATCCACTGCATGAAAGAGAGCCAAGCCCTGTTCCGGACAGCAGAGACACGGAGCATTAACATGATTGATAATGCTCTTTGCCTCTCTGTGACTTTTTTTACTACAAAATCACAGTGAGATAAAGTTGTCACCGTGATTTTGTAGTAAAAAGATCACAGAGAGGCAAAGAGCATTATCAATCATGTTACTACTCGGTGTCTCTGCTGTCCGGAACGGAGCTTGGCTCTCTTTCACGCAGCGGATTACCTGCACAGCATCCGCTCGTGTGAAAGAGCCCTTAATTACTTATGGGCCCATATTTGCAAAAAAAATTAAAATTCAAAAAACATTTCCAAACAGGAAGAAGTAAGAAGTTTTTTTGCCTTGCCCTGGATCAGCAGAAAGTTATACTTATAGATGTTTGAACTTGATGCACTTATTTTTGTTCAATGCACTGTATAGTTACAGTGTGTAACTGTGGGAGTTCTCCTTTTATTATACTGCTTGAATCTGATCTTTCTTTGGAAAATAATTTGGAAGAGAAAATTGGAGGGACTCATATATGTGTCTCAAATTAGTCCCTTAGCCTTTAAAGAAGTAGTATCTTATCTGTACATTATGCAGGGGACGATGGGTCAAAATGCATTCAGACAGCTACAAACTTTATTACACCAAAACTATCATTCTGAAAGTTACTACAATACATGACTCAGGGTGTTTCAGAAGATATTGTTCAGGGATGGTCTGAGGAGCAACACAAAGGGGTCAAGGTGGTCACTTGACCTCCAAATTCCCCAGAACTCAATCTATTCAAGCATCTGTGGGATGTTCTGGAAAAACAAGTTCGATCCTCGGAGGCTGCACCTCACAACTTATACGACTTAAAGGATATACTGCTAACGTCTTGGTGCGAGATGTCTTGGCAGGTCTGGGCTGTTTAGGTTGTACAAGGGAGACCATACAAGATAAGGCAGCTGGCTTTGAATGTTACAGCTGATCAGTGTATGTCAAAGCTCGACTTATCTCAAAGGGTCAGGCATGTTGAATTCCCCTTGCCCTCCCATATACGTATCTCCTTTTTAAGCTTGGGAAAATCCTAATACATGAAGAGAAAACATCTTATAGACATTTAGGAACACAACATACCTGAGCATCAAGATTGGAAACCATAGATTGGGGTAGGATAGATTATCATAACATACAGGACATTTAGAAAGTCTTCAGACCCTTTCACTTCTTTTACATTTTATGTGGCCACCTTGTGCTAAAATGTAAAAGAAATGTGCACTCAATACACAATAATAAAAAGGTGAAAACAGAATTTAAAGAAAAACTAAACTTTTGCATAGACATAAGTATTCAAACCCTTTGCTGTAAAATGAAGCTCTGGGCTGTCCCATTTCTCTTAGTCATCTTTGAGATGTTTTTACACCTTGATTGGGGCTCATCTGTGGAAAATTCAGTTGATTGGACATGATTTAGAAAGATGCAACCCTGTCTATATAAGATATTACAGCAGACAATGCATATCATATCAAAAAACCAAGCCATGAGGCGGAAAGAACTGCTTGTAGAGCTCAGAGACAGGATTGTGTGAAGGCGCAGATCTGGAGAAGGGTACAAAAAAATTCTACTGCACTGAAAGTTTTCAAGAGCACTGTGGTCTCTATAATTTTTAAATGGAAGAATTTTGGAACAACCAAGACTCCTAGAGCTGGCTGCCTCACCAACTAAGTAAATAAAATGTTTGTGTAAGTGGTGTTTAAAAAGTCCCAAACACACTGTTCTCGACTTTTTCATGCCAGACAACTGGCGAGAAATCGGGCCTCCTGTGTGTAGATGGGAGAAACTTCCAGAAGGTCAACTTTGAATGCAGCACTCCACCAATCTGGGCTTTATGGCAGGGTAGTCAGCAAGAAACCTCTCCTCAGTAAAAGACACATGAAAGCCTACTTGGAATGTGTCCAAACAAAAAAGCACTCTAAGACTGTGAGAAACAAGATTCTCCGGTCTGATGAAACCAAGATTAAACTTTTTGGCATCAATTCTAAGTGAAACATTTGGAGGAAACCAGGCACCACTTATCACCTGCCCAATACCATCCCTACAGTGAAGCATGGTGGTGGCAGCATCATGCTGTGAGGGTAACTGGGACAGGGAGACTGGTCAGGGTTGAGGGAAAGCAGAATGAAGCATAGTAGAGAGATATTCCTAACAAAAACCTGATCCAAACTGCTCCATACCTTAGATTGGGCTAAAGTTTCACCTTTCAACAAGACAATAACCCTAAGCACACAGCCAAGAGTCAAGACAGCATAGTGGCTTAGGGACAAATCTGTGAATGACCTTCGGTGGTCCAGCCAAAGCCCTGACTTTAACTCAATCAAACATCTCTGGAGAGACCTGAAAATGGCTGTCTACCGACGGTTCCCATCCATCCTGATAGAGCCTAAGAGGAACTGCAGAGAAAAATGGCTGAAAATCCCCAAATCCAGGTGTACAAACCTTGTGGCATCATACCCAAGGAGACTGGAGGCTGTAATCACCAAAAGTGGAGAACAGAGTAGACCAAGGAAAAGGGCTCATGCCTCATTCACACATACAGGGAAAAGATAGATTGTGTGGGGATGAGAAATATCTGATCAGACCTAAGTACGAAAGAATCTGGAGAGCGGTAATCAGAGGAAGATAGATCTAGAAGAATTAGTATGAGAGCGATGGACTTCGGTGTTAGCAGGTCATGGTTACTGTCCTGTAGAAGTCTTATTTGGTAACATCTCTTTTATACTATAATTTAGTCCACCTAAGAAAATCACTTTCCAATCCACTACTTTTTCTTAGGACCCTTACCACACTTAACAATCCCTTCTTTCTCACCAGGTTCTTAAGACGTTCCATGCTTCGCTGCATTTCACATTCCTAAGACATTGGGCCCTTAGGGTTTACATTTTGATGGTAATGGGAGGGAATGCAAGGAGGTGGAGGGTTATAAGTAGTTAGGTTTAATAAGGGGCTCGGTAAGGAGCACTAACCCTGTCAGACAAATGAAGACGGAGAGCGGGATGCCTCCACAGTCCACCAACCGTGGACCAACGTAAGTAATAGTTTCACTAAGGAATCCTAACGCCTTCCTCCAGAAAATCAGTGGTAATATATGCCTTGCATATTATCACTGATAATGTCCTCCGATATTGTCCATCTTCTGTTACCAGCACATCTCTTCACCTTGTAGTGACCTCCAGCTGATTGATAGAACAAGCTTGTTCCTGCTCACATCTGCACAGTGCAAGTTCATAATAAATGGTGACTTTCTAACCATCAGTCACATGTGGACCTTGAGAGCTGGCCATGGTGCAAGCTTATAACCATTGTGAGACTAACAAATGAGTAGTTATTTATTAAGTATTGTGTGTTTTTTGGCATTGTGAACAGTCCTGGAGGTCAAATACATGCAATTGTGTCTTTCCCGAGACAAGTCTACGTCTCTGTTGGGTGTAGTTTTATATCGTGAGAATAACAATTTGTATTTAAAATGACTCCGGAGTCAGGTGCCTTAAAATTGGGGCACGGGAGGAAGGGCAATGTTGTAAAATAACAAAATAATCATTACTTACCTGTTCAATCTCTTGCTGATGTTATGGTCCTACCGGCCTTTCTTTATCCCATGTCCCATGTTTTACTGATCTTTGACAACCCCTTTAAGCTTAAAGAAAACAAACTCAAATTACTAAGTGCCGCCATATGTATAAAATAAACCTATGTGCGTCAACATTTACTAAACAGAGATTGCGGTTTTATGTGAAAAACATTTAATTAGTGCATAGCAAAAGGATGTGCAACTTTACAATTTACTGATATGTTGCTTATATCCGGAGGCCGACAACTATTAAAATCCTGTTCTAGCTTACGGGGGGGGGGGGAGACAATTTACAATCTATCTAGTCCATGCAATCCTCTGTGAGCATTATCAGCCCCACATATCTGTTGCTAAAATGTATCAATCAAAATCTAAATGTATCAGCATGGGGTCAAGGCTATTACTCAGTCCTTGAATATTATTGTGGCTCATTTATAACATCTTTTGTATTACACCAACATATTATCTCATCAATCATTGGTCAGATGGCCTATTACACACACAGATCTTCCGTTATAGACACCAACTATTGGTCTGATTGGACAGAATGTGGTCAGATAATCTGTTGATGTAATACAGAGCCAAATCCAAGACCATCCAAGGAGGAGAAGGCGTTCAATAAACCACCTGTGAGGCTTCGTTCACATCACCGTTCAGCCTTTTAGAAGCCGGAGAACGGAATGGAAAGGACGGATTCGGCACTTAACTGAGGCGAACGGAACCTAAGGACCCCATATACTATAATGGGGTCTGTTAGGTTTCCGCTCAGAGGAAAATTTTTGAAGCGGAGACAAAAGTCCTGCACTACTTTTGTCTCTGCTCCAAAATCATCTTCTGAGCGGAAACCTAACGCACCCTATTATAGTCTATGGGGTCCTTAGGTTTCGTTCGGCTCAGTTATGTGCCGAATCTGACCTTTCCGTCCTCCTGCTCCTAAAGGAGAACGGAAAGGCTGAACGGTGATGTGAACGAAGCCAAAGTTGCCACCCTGTAAGTCAGTGTCCAGCTCCAGGGATTTGCACAGACTTTACACATAAATCTGATTCAAAAGCTGCATGTTTTATGATTTTGTAACAAATCCGCCAAGGATTGCAAAGGATAAAATCCTTACGCTGGGTTCAGACCTGAGCGTTTCTGAGACACGCGTTTTCCGCGCGTTTTTGTCACGCGTTTCACGCGCGTTTTTGTGCGCGTTTTCGGCAATAGTAAACGCGCGTTTTACGCGCGTTTGTGTGATTGACTGCAGTGTTGTCCAATGACCAAATATCCCTGTCTATATGAAGTTTGGCCAATCAGAGCTGGGGTTTGGCCTTTCCAGCATGTTGCAAATTCATAAACGCGCGTTCGAACGCGCATTTTCAGTGTCAAAAACGTGCAAAATACAAGCGTTGCGCGTTCCCATTGAAGTCTATAGGCCAAAACGCGCGACAAACGCCCCAAAAAAAGCTCAAGTACTTGTTTATGCGTCGGGCGTTTTTCAGCGAGTTCGAACGCGCTGTAAAACGCGAAAATGTGAACCAGTCCCATAGGGAAGCATTGGTTTGTAAAACGCGCAAGTGTGAACTGAGGGTTAGTGAGAAGCCACAATACATTTTAATGACCACGTGCAACTACTGTAAATGATACACATCTAGGCACAAAAATAACAGGATCAGTACTTTCCTTTGTGTATATACCCTAAAGCTTAAAGATAATACATTGGCTTAACAGGAGTATCATTTTCTATGTTTATTTTTTTTAGGTACTGTATGTTTAGTACAGGAATCAATTTACTATCATTATGGCACATTGGTGGGTGTGGGTGATGCCAAAGCAACTCTGGGTCCTCCCGACACCACTGAGGTGTCACCATGTGCTGCTGTTATCTGGAAGGGATGGTTGGGCACCCTAATGGGAAATAAGTCTAGAGAGTCAGGGTTTTCATTAAATCAGTGTGGTTCTTTACTGGAGGAACTCAAGTGAAAAACAATACAACCTAGGCACTGAGCTGGATTCTCCAGTCGCCAGTCGCCTCTCGTTGAAGGTTTTGTGCTGATGAAAAGGTCTGAGCTAGCTGTCCATCTCTGTCTCAGAAGGCTGCTACCCTGGCCACACTTCTGGTTACTTGTGAATTCTGGCAAAGGCTCTTCTACTAAATACTGGTGCCTATCTGCAGACAACTAGGGGCTCTAGCTGCTCTCCTTATATACAGTTTCAAACTGAACTAGAACTATATAGTTGGAGGGGTGGAGTAGAGAAGCACATCCTAAACAGAAATAATGTTGCAATTTTAGTCTGTCATAGACTTGTATGGAGTTTCAATACAAGTCTATGGGAATGACTAAGCAGTTTTTCCAGCAATATAAAACAGTATAAGTGTAAACAATGATAGAAATCGTACAGGTGGTCTCCCTGTGGGTGCATTGAATGGTCTGACTGAGAGTTAAGTAAGACTGCTAAAAGACTCATGCTAAAAGTCCAAATAAGGAAAAAGCTAAAGAGCTGTGGCGGGAAATAGAAGACATGGAGTGGCTTAAAAATCATATTTAGAAAACCATCTACCAGTTTTTTGTTTTTTTTTTGCAATAAAATGACACAGATGATTCCTATGTAGACTAATGTGTGGCAGCCTCATATCATTAGAGAATACAGAGGCTCCCACACACACTCCAGCTCGTCGGGGGGGAGCTTAAACACACCCAGAAGCATGTGCTTCCGGGTTTTTGCTCCTCCAGATGCTGTAATCATGTTTGACCACAACATCTAAGGGGTTAAAAGTCTGTGATCGGCATTACCGCTGGTCGCAGACATAAGGCTCGGGTGTCTGCTCTGTGAAACAGCAGGCACTGGGATGCTATGGTGCCCTCTCCAGTCCGGAGCATGCGCCATCTTTAAAGACCCAACATGTGACATACTATTTCTGGCACTGATTATGCTTGGTATTGCAGTCCAGGCCCATTCCCTTGAATGGGGCTAAGCTGCTCCCAGGCCATGAAACCGATAAACGAGACGTCACTAACCGAGTAGAAGGCTACGGTGGCATTCTGTGGAGCGCTGAGGTCACTACAAACAGAAGATTGGTTGTGGTGCCAGAAGTCGGACCTCCACCGATCCGATATTAATGCCTTATCCTGAGGATAGGGAATTAATAGATATTGAATGATAATTACCAACTATGAAATTGTCAAAAAGCATTGCATACAATAGAGGCATCCACTATGAGGCCAATGAAAGAAATAAGGAGGCACCCATCTTTCTCTTTGGGTAGTGAGAGCCTTCACAGGACTCCCTTTCCACAATGACCTCTACATCATCATACAAAGAGACCTACGGCCACAAGTCCCTCTTATAGTGCCCTGTTTTGAGAATGGTATGATGAGCCAGCCTCAGGAAGGGGCCCCATTTTGCATTTGCTATGCTTTTGTTCTCCTGTACAGTAGTATAGGCAGTCAGCCGTATAATGTAATATATGTGGGTTTATCAGCTCGGCCGTCACTGATCCATTGGTCTGTGTAAACTGTTTCCATTGCAGGGACAAGCAACATCAGACATAAAAAATATAACAAGTGCAGCCTAGAATTTTATGTGAGGTTTTCATGCCCCCGGTTTATGCTCTTGTCACATGTAGGACATCTGTAAATGGTTTAAGTTTATTGAAACAATAAAACAGCATACCTGGATTTAGTGTCCACCGTAGGTCGGCGTTCTGCCGTACGCACCTATGTGATGCTCCGAAAAGCCTAAACTACACAGTGCAAATAGAACACAGCAAAAGACTGCATTTCTGCATTATACCTACATAGTCAATGAGTAGGTTTCATTATCTTTGTTTTCCTTACACGGTACGGTCGAGATGCAGCCATAAATGCATAATCATGCATTTAGGGTGTTTTTTGCCCGCAATCGTTGTTTGAACTGTTGTGAATGTTCGTGGTTCTTTAGCATTCTGATTAACTTCAAATAGGGACATATGTGGTAAAATATGTTAAACATGTACCGCAAGTGGCTACTCAACTGTGCACCCCATGCGGTCAGTGGACATGTTTTACATGTGGTCAACCGCATCTGAATCAGGTGCAGCCATCAGAAGTTTAAAAATCTTCCCATTTACTTTTATTGGGAAATGAGTTGTTGCGGTTTCTAACTACATCATGACCATGCAGTGTGGTCGTATCCTTACTAGTCTGGGGTGGCATTCCCAGGTCCATTTACAATGCATTCAGAAAGTCTTGAGACCCTTTCACTTTTTTCACATTTTGTTATTTTGTGGCCTTGTGCTAAAATAAAAAAAATAAAAAATAAAAATCCATATTTCCCCCTATCATTCTGCACTCAATCCCTCATAATGGCAAAAATTGAATGTTCAAAGTCTTTGCTAAAAAGGAAAAACTAAAATTTTGCATTGACATAAGTATTTATTTCAATCCCTTTTCTTAGGACTTAGTCGAAACCCCTTACAGTGATTGCAGCCTCCAGTCTTCTTGGGGATGATGCCACAAGGTTTGAACAGAATTTTCTGCCATTCTTCTCTGCACACCCTCTCAAGCTCTGTCAGGTTGGATGGGGACCGTCGGTGGACAGCCATCTTCAGGTCTCTCCAGAGATGTTCGATTGGATTCAAGTCAGGGCTCTGGACCACTCAAGGTCATTTACAGAGTTGTCCCTAAGCCACTCCTGTGTTGTCTTAGCTGTGTGCTTGGGGTCATTGTCTTGATGAAAGGTTGATCTTTGGCCCAGTCTAAGGTCCAGAGCACTGTGGATCAGGTCTTCATTAAGAATATCTCTGTACTTTGCTCCATTCAGCTTTCCCTCAAGCCTGACCAGTCTCCCTGTCCCAGCCACTGAAAAATACCCCCAGAGCATGATACTGCCACCACCATGCTTCACTGTAGGGATGATGGCTGGTTCTGGTCCTGTGTATCTGTGCCCTATGCTTGATCACAGTAGACACCCTACAGCTCTACAGCAAACTCATGTGGGACGCCAACTACCATGACAGTTTCAGTCTGGTATTTGTGGAGGGAACATTGATCAGCCTTTGTTATGTCCGGGACATTGTAGAACCTGTCCTACTGCCTTTTTTTACACACTTAGGAGAAGTGGTGTTCCAACATGATAATGCTCCATCCACACACTGCCCCCGCTACACAATGTGCTCTTCAGAGTATCCAGCAGCTCCCCTGGCCAGCTCTATCTCTAGATCTCTACCCAATGTCTAGGACTGGATCGAGCGATGGCTGTCAACATGCACAACAGCGGACAAGCAACTTGGCTGGACTACGGGTCCAAGTGGAAGGAGTTTCGAATGACGTACCACAGTAGGACATCCAGTATCTGTATGACCGTTACCATGCCAGAGTGGCAACCTGTTGTGCGGTAAGGTTAGACGCCACCTAGTACTAATGTGACACTGCCTCATAATATACCCTGCTGAAGAACCCAAAATAAAGGGGGCACCACCTTTGCTGTTTGATAGTTTACTATTACTATAACTATTTGAGAAATAATGGGGGTACAGTTTACACAATGGTGTAATTATGTAAGCAATGAAGAACTAAAAGACAGAAAACTGCTTTTTTTCTCTTGTAGCCTGACAGGTGGCCTTCATTGATTCAACAGGATATTGATGATTTGGTGCTCACGGAAGCAGCCAGAGAAGACCATCATATACCCAGTAAGAAGAGGCGGGACACGTAAAAATCTCCATGGAAAAGTGTGAAGACATTTTCTCCTGGTGGATTTTGGCACTGGTAAGTAAATGTTGGAGCTTCTTTCTCCCACATGGAGCAATATCAGGTAATGGGTTATGTATGTCTTCTGTAATTTTCTAGATCTGTAGCCGTGTCCTTTGGCTCTTTTATTTTAGCAGTACAGCATTTCTGATCATTGGCAGCTATGTCGGTACACTAATGTGGGCACCTGGGGCAGCAGTGGCCACAGTATTGGTGGAAGCTACAGGATGCCAGTGTTAAGGTAGGGAGGTTCTTTGATATAGATGGTGAGGATGGACTACAGAAGCATTAAGTCAAGGCAGAGGTGTAACCTAATGTCCTGGGCCCTAATGTAAAATCTGTAACAGGCCCCATCTACAGTGTGCCATTCATTAATATTGGTGTCTTCTTATGTGGCAGAGGGGGACGCACATCCCTTGCTAAAGACGTCTGCATGTGATGATCCGAACCCAATGGAGAAGAAAAGGAAAGTGAACAAGTGAAATCTGTGGAGACATCACCTGTAAGTCAGTGGATTTACATTGGTATACCTGTGACTGTTTCTTATAAAATGTGTTTAAATCTCTATATTAGGGTTAGTAGGGTCAGTTTGAATAGATTCAGGAGCGGGGGTGACGCAATTTGACTACTCTGACTAGGGCACCAAAACACGTTATCCCGGCCCTGCTCATTAGTACAGCCTAAGTGGACATGGGACCCCAGGGAGCGGTGAAAATGCTCTTTACTCATCGCTCCTTGACCCTCTTCTGCAGGTGCTGCCTATGTACTCACCGCATACAGCGCCAGGATGTAGTGCACATAGGTAACCATCCTGCCCCAAGTGTCCTCCTTTTTGAAACCCAAAATATGTTCACCCTAATTTTGCACACTGGCTAGTCTTGGAACTCCCACAGAAGTGAATGGAGCATGCTGGGAGTTGTAGTTTCATAACAGCTGGATGCCGGAGGTTGCTTTACAAAAAGAGGCAGATAGTCGATCATTTCTACGATCTATGTTCCTATCCAGTGGATTCTTGATAAGGGAGGACTTGTTAACTGGAAATATCAACTTGTTTTCCAACTTGGCAGGAGGATTGTCAACTTTCGGTGAAGGCTCCCATTCCTCAGACTCTTTGGGCATAAAATCTTCATCCAAAGTCGGGCTTTTTGTCAGCCTCAGACCAGCCTTTTTCAAATAAGATTTTAAGATCTGGAAGATTTGGAAGAACTTTTTTTTTTTCTTTTTTTTTTAGGAATATAAAAGAGTGTATCTTTATTAATATTGATGTTTCCATAAAACTTTTGACTGCACTAATTAATTTTGAGGCTTTCTCTTTATGGAAAAGGGAAAAAATCGGAGGAGGAAGAGGAGCAAGAAGAAGGCTTACATAGATCTATGCTTCTTATGATCCTTTCTAGACTCTTTTTTTTTCCAGAA
Source organism: Bufotes viridis (assembly GCA_033119425.1). NCBI lineage: Eukaryota > Metazoa > Chordata > Amphibia > Anura > Bufonidae > Bufotes > Bufotes viridis. The sequence goes on along the minus strand of CM065590.1, from coordinate 556,095,030 downwards.
TTTCATCAAATGTTTCAATTAATTTTCCCTTGAACCCCTGAAGGAACCCCTCGGCCCCAGAGGGATCCTAATTCCCTGAAGCATGCTCAGCATACTGAATGCAGATGCCATTAGATGCATTTTCAGGTAATGGCTGCTGACATTCAATACACAGCCCGTGTCTAGATTTTCTTTTCATTTTCCATTGGGTGGAAATGTTGGCCATCTGCAACGGAAGTATTATTGATCATTTCAAAAAAATCATACATTTTTTCATCCTGCCGCATATAGATAGGGTTGGATTAGAGACCTTATCAGCTGCAAAGCTCAACTGCCTGGTGAGTACAGAAGTCAGCCTAGGAAGACAACAGTTTATATAGTGCAAACTTGTCTCCGCCTGCGCAGACATCACTGCCAAATGCTTCCTTACCTCCTGATCAAGCGCATACTTACACTAAGCATGATGACCTTCCTCTAATCGGGCAGACACAGCTATCCACGCTGTAAGTGCAGCAGCTTTACAAGTTAGTAGCAGACATATGATCAATATGGACATGCTCCATCAGAACTGCGGGTGTATGGGGGCGCTTTAACAGGTAGAACTGACAAAGTTAGGGCTTATGCACTCGACAGTGTGCCAGCCCGCAAACAATGGGTCCGTAATATACGGACCCTGGCTGTTTTTGTACCACTTGAATGGGTCCGCAATCCGGAAGGTCCGGTGCAGAATGGAGGCATGAAACCCCACGGAAGCACTACGGAGTGCTTCCATGGGGTCTCTGTCCATGCCTCCGCACCACAAAATATTAGTGCATGTGTCCGCAAGTGCAAGTTAATGAGTCCGCGTTCGCAGGTGGTGGCCCTATTTGCGGTCCGCAGCACGGGTCCGGCCGGCACACGGTCGTGTACATGAGCCCTTACAGTGCTACAATGCTTCTAGGCTAGCAGCACCTGTATCCAGACCAGGGAGAGCAACAGATGGCCACTTCTTCCGTCTATAGCAGCAGGGTACCAAATTAGAAGAGAAGAAAAAAACACCTCATTCTTGTCTCAGGGGGGTGATATTGGTGCAGCTGGGCTGAGATTGGCTGGTTTTTTATTCATTAATGACCATTTATTTTATTTATTTCATTGATAACTCTCTGAGTACAGATAATGAAGTAGATGTCACCTGCAGTCCTATGTAACGCCACAGATAACACAGTGATAACTCTCTGAGTACAGATAATGTAGTAGATGTCACCTGCAGTCTCATGTAACACTACAGATAACACAGTGATAACTCTCTGAGTACAGATAATGTAGTAGATGTCACCTGCAGTCCTATGTAACGCCACAGATAACACAGTGATAACTCTCTGAGTACAGATAATGTAGTAGATGTCACCTGCAGTCTCATGTAACACTACAGATAACACAGTGATAACTCTCTGAGTACAGATAATGTAGTAGATGTCACCTGCAGTCCTATGTAACACCACAGATAACACAGTGATAACTCTCTGAGTACAGATAATGTAGTAGATGTCACCTGCAGTCCTATGTAACGCCACAGATAACACAGTGATAAGTCCCTGAGTACAGATGGTGTAGATGCCACCTGCAGTGAAGATCTATGATGGGCATACCATTATTGTGCGTGTGTGGGGGCTACTACGTAACAGACACCATTATAATATTATACTTCCAATCACTACCTGCTAGGCTCCCCTGTTCAGTGTCACCAGGTCTCTCTTTACTGTTTCTTTCTCTCCATCCTCCTCTTTACAGCTGCAGTTCATTTTCCGAAAGTCCTGTCCTCCGTGCTTCTCTCTTGCTCCGCTCCTTTTTCGGGTCCTGTAATCTTTTCCTTCCCCCTCTGCCTCTACCTGCAGCAGAAGAACCAAGGTTCCGGTTCGGCCGCCACCTCTTTCTCTGGCTCTTAGAAGATCCAGATGCAAGGGGCAGAATTTCTTCCCTGGCCATGACGCTTGCTTATGACTGCTCTGCCCAGCACTGCCCTATAGTAGCTCAGTGCAGGACAGAGAAGCCAGACTGTAAGGTATGCCGCACCCTGACAGTCCAGGCCCCCTACTGATGTGTGCCCCTGCATGTATCTACACAAGGTTCAAATGAGCAGTCTCATCGAGGTCCATTGCATTGGGGTCCAGGATCTACAAGTAATGTCTCTGCAATCCAAATTGATGGCGTGTGGCCAGGGAATTATGCTGCTGATAGAGACCACTGCCATTATGGGTGATGCTTGTCTGTACAATGTTTAGACAGGTAGTATGTGTCACATCCACATGAATGCCAGGACCCAAGGTTTCCCAGCAGAACATTGCCTAGAACAGGGATGCTCAATCTGCAGCTCTCCAGCGGTTGTAAAACTACAACTCCCATCATGCCCTGCTGTAGGCTGATAGCTGTAGGCTGTCCGGGCATGCTGGGAGTTGTAGTTTTGCAACAGCTAGAGGGCCGCAGGTTGGGCATCCCTGGCCTAAAACATCACACTGCCTCCACCAGCTTGTCTTCTTCTTATAGTGTATCCTGGTGCCATCTCTTCCCCAGGTAAGTGACACGTGATCTCATAGCCGTCATTTTTATGGAAAAAAAAACCATTCAGTGGACCAGACTACACTCTTCCATTGCTCCATGGTCCAATTCTGATGCTCCTGTGTCCATTGTAGTTGTTTTCGTTGGTGGACAGAGAGTCACCATTTGTCCCCATCACAGCCCCATGTGCAGTAAGCTGTGGTGCTGTGCGTGTACTTTTAAGTAATTTGCGTTGCAGTAGGTTTTCTGTAGGATTGGACCAGATGGGCCAGACTTTGACATTGAGTTGTGTTAATGATGAGCATTAGGTACCATGATGCGGTCACTGGTTTTCCCTCTGTGAACCACTTTTGGTAGGTGCTAACCTTTGCATACCAGGAATCTAAGACCCTAAGAGCTGCCATTTTGGAGAGGCTCTGACCCAGGCATCTAGCCATCGCAATTTGGCCCTTCTCAATGTCTGTCGGATCCTTACACTTGTCCATTTTTCCTGCTTCCTAAACTTGCAAACCTAAAACCCAGAACTACTGGGCAGACTCCTGTAGTCAATGACCACTGCTTTCATTGTTTTCTTGTCTCGCCAGAAACCATAGCGAGATGAGTTCTTATGATTTATCATCTCCAGTTCATATGTGGAGGAACCTCTTCCATAACCATTCTCGGGTAGGGTGTCCTCTCTGACTCTGTTCATGAGGTATTCCTGTATTTTTCCAGAGCCTCACCCCATTCTCCTCTCTCCAAATCCAGCATCCCTCGTGACTGGAAGAAATATTACCTCAGGGGTGGTTAATGTTTAATGAAGGCTGTCTGTGAATATTTATCCTATCTGAGGAGTCACAGGCATTGTTCATTTTGACCGGTGAAGAGGAAGGGAGCAGTTGGGTGAGACCTCAGGCATGGCTGATGGTAAGATGAGATGCTGGAGCAACGCGCAAGAAAACCGCATGTATTCTTCTGTGCTCCTCTGAGGAATAGTGTGACTAACAATAGCCACTAATCTTCTGTAGCCTGACCTTCCCCTCATCATTAGGCCGCACTTCTTCACCCCTCTTACTCGTTATTTGCCTCCCGAGTGGTGGATTACTTTCCACCTTTCTTCTCCTATATCCTAAGGGAATTCTATTTCTGTGTGTTCCCATCTACTTTATTTTTATCTCCATAAAAAAAAGTTGCAGAGCCGATCTTGTCATTAGACTTATTGTGTTTCCTATGGCTTACATAGGACTGCAGGTAAAGCTAGGCTGTGATCCCATGGTCCTATCTTTAGGGCTCTTTCATCTAGATGTGATGAGTGTATGAAATGCATGGCATCAGGACTGATTCCTAACCCATTCATTTCAATGGGTCTATGTAGTTTTTCACGCATCATCTTTGAGTTCAGGAAAAAAATCGCAAGCATGTTCCATGATGTGCAAAGTGAATGGGACTGACGTGAAAAACGGAAGGCTTCCGGATGCAGCGTGTTTTTCACGGATTTCTAGGAGGTGTAGATTGTTATTTTTCAGTTTTGCTTCACACGGGTGAAAGACACATAGAATTCAGATACAATCCGGACGGGAAAAAAAGACACACACTAAACGCAATCGCATATAAAAATGATGTGTATGGCAGGATCTAGGCAGTATATTTATTTCGGCAGATCTAATCAGAGAAAAGCAAACCATAATGGTTTGTTCCAGTTTTTGAGAAAAATGATAGTCTATGCACAGTAAAATGGTATGATAGACATGAGCGATGCTTGCAAAATGTCCTAAATGATAAGCAAGGCTCAAATCACATTTGGAAATTAAGTTTTGTGTCTACTTTCTACAGGATACTCGTAGTATTAGTACTCATGCACATGACCGTAGTCGCTTTAGTGGTCTGCAAATTGCCGATCCGCTAAACACGGATGCCAGCTGCGTGCATTCCGTATTTTTCCGAATGGAACGTTCGGGCCACAATAGAACGCTCCTATCCTTGTCTGTTATACAGACAGGGATAGGATATGTTCTACATTTTTGTAGAGCTGCGGAACGGACCTACGGATGTGGACAGCACGCGGTGTGCTGTCCGCATCTTTTGCGGCCCCACTGAAGTGAATGGGTCCGCATCTGACCCGCAAAAATACATTAGTGTGCATGAGCCATTAAAAAGACATATGGCAACATTTACCCCCAGTCCTTCCTTCATCTCTTTATGTCCTCTTCGATAGAGTCCCACTTCTACATTATAGGATCAAAGTCAATGAATATCGATTATTTTCTATATATTTGTTATTTATTTTTAGACTTTTATATTTTAGAATACCTTATATTATTTAATATTGCATGAACTTTAAAAAAATACATAAAAAATAGGTAAAAGAGAACTCCCTTTATAAAGGGGGGCAGCAGGATGGTCTTCAAAACTACAAACTGGGTAGCAAAAGGGTTTTTAACAGGTAATGTTTTATGTTTTCATGCGCAGCAGGAGTTCACTTCTGGGTTATGGCACGTGATTGATGCTTTTTTTTGTATTTTTTTTACTTTAAGGCAGGCTTGTGTTACACAAAAAAATAGTATCAGTCTTTAATGTATTCCATTCTCCTCTTTTGGCTTATAAAATGCATCAAAATCTTCAGCTTGTTCAGCCATCAGCTTTCTCTCCCAACCCCCACCTGCATGCTTGACCCAAAAATGCATGTGCTGTGAATGGGAACAGTGAGGGGAGGGGAGGCTCATCTCATTGAGAACAGCATGCTAAAACTTCAACTGCCTGGTCCGTATCTTCCCTGAGAGCTGCCATTAGGAGAGTTGTGAAAAACCAAAAACTATAAAAATAATAAATAATAAAATAAATAACTCAAAAATGCAGCCCTCACCTCATTGTGAAAAACCAGAAACGATAAAAATAATATCTATATAATGCAGCTGTATTTTGCATTATTGTAAGGATGCAGTTTTGGGTGCAGCTTAAGGTGCAGTTTTTGGTAGTTTTTTAAGCTAAAGCCAGAAGCAGAACCAGCAGGAAGAAGTTAAAGTCCTCTCTCTATATTTCCCATTCCTTTTCAATCCAGTCCTTTCTTTGGCTAAAACTGCATCAAACATTTCACCAAAAGCTGCATGTGTGATGCCATTTTGATGCAGTTTTAGAAGTCAACACTAGGAGTTGATTCAATAAGAAAGAGAAGAAAAATCCTTTCTATATTATTCCGCTCCCTTTATGATCCACCCCTGACATTGGCTTCGAAAACTGCACTAAAGCGTCACGTGTGAAAAGAATTATGGCTTCCTTCACCCATAGAATTTTTTTGGCTTGTAAAAAACACCACGAATTTCATGCGTTTTTTTGCAATTATTTTTTGGGCTCATGCACACAGCCGTTGCGTGGCCGTTCCGTGCATTGTGATATATGCGCCCCAGCCACCAGTGCACGGCAACACTTGTGCAGATTCCACAGATGGATCCAGACCCATTTAACTTTAATGGGTCCGTGATCCATATGCACCGAAAAAAACTAGAACATGTTTTATTTTTTTTGCGTAGTGCTTCCGTGAGGTTCCGTGCCTCCGCTCTACACCAGACCTTCCGGATTGCTGACCCATTCAAGTGAATGGGTCCATATCCGTGATGCGGTGCAAACATGGCTGGGGCGCATATATCGCGGACCCGCTGTTTGTCGTACATGAGCCCTTAGGGTATTTAAAGTGTTAACCTTTTTTTTTCCTGGCGTTTTTTACGACATGTGGCTCTGTCGCAGTTTTGCGCTTTGGCACACATGTTTACCCTACGTGTATCCTTAGGGCTCCTGCACAATGGCATAGCTGCATGCATGAGCCCTTTGACCACGTTGACATGTGTGAAAAATCAAATGCCTTTTTGAATCTCTGACGACCAGCACTTTTCAGATTTTTTTCCTTACAGAAGCGGATCTAGAAAACGATCCTGGAACTGCTTCTATGGAAAAGCGCCTCATGGTGGCCAACATAAAACCCCACTTCAATGACTACTATGATTAATCCACCTTGACTCCATTTCCCCTCGGGGGGCCTTAGTTTCGGTACCTTGTGGTTTATATGTTACCAGGGTTGTTCCGCTTAGTTTAGCCTGTAACCCGTCTTTCATGAACTAATTAACCTCAGGGGCCGCCCTGTGCCCATCTGAACGATCCTCCTGCCTCAGCACATGATGGACAAACGCTGAGCAAACAGTAATAAGCACGATATATGGGATAAGGATAAATGATGTCATATTTAAGGCAGTAAGATATGTATTATGAATGCAATGATCTGCAACAGATGGCTGTGTATGCACTTTGCGGTGGGTAAACAGATGTTATCTCTGTGGACAGTACATTAGTCACCTCTAGGACCGGCACTGTGCCACCTTACCAGACATGGATGACGACGTCTCTCTTTTTTCCAAAATAATGTAAAACACGTTTTCTTTTTTTCTAGCTGCAGATATGTCAGGGGATACGTCCCACAGGTTTGTCTATGGTAAGTAGTTATGAAGGCAACTGGCTATGGCAGGAATTACCTCCATCGACATTCAAGACTGTTTTGACTGAATTTGATCTTCAAAAGTGACCCGCCATTACGGCCTCATTTACACAGTGCAATTATGGTGCAGTTTTTCAAGCATCTTTTTTTAACCAACACCAGAAAAGACGTTTCAAACCACATCCATTTAATCCAACCCCAGTTTAAATATATACGGTACATGCATGAGGCCGAGGACTGATAATGACCAAGTGCAGGAGAACAGATTATGACTGTGTGCAGGAGGACTGACAGTAACTGTGTGCGGGAGGACTGACAGTAACTGTGTGCAGGAGGACTGAGAGTAACTGTGTGCGGGAGGACTGACAGTAACTGTGTGCAGGAGGACTGACAGTAACTGTGTGCAGGAGAACTGATAGTAACTGTGTGCAGGAAAACAGATCATGACTGTGTGCAGGAGGACTGACAGTAACTGTGTGCAGGAGGACTGACAGTAACTGTGTGCAGAAGGACTGACAGTAACTGTGTGCAGGAGGACTGACAGTAACTGTGTGCAGGAGGACTGACAGTAACTGTGTGCAGGAGGACTAACAGTAACTGTGTGCAGGAGGACTGACAGTAACTGTGTGCAGGAGGACTGACAGTAACTGTGTGCAGGAGGACTGACAGTAACTGTGTGCAGGAGGACTGATAGTAACTGTGTGCAGGAGGACTGACAGTAACTGTGTGCAGGAGGACTGACAGTAACCGTGTACAGGAGGACTGAGAGTAACTGTGACTATGTGCAGAAAGTCTTATAGTGACGTTGTGCAGGAGGACTGATAGCAACCATGTTCAAGAGGACTAATAGTGACCACATGCAGAAATACTGATAGTGACCGTTTTACAGGAGGACTGATAGTACCTATGTGCAGGAGGACTGATAGTGACCGTGTGCAGGAGTACTAATAGTGACTATGTGCAGCAGGAATGATAGTGGCCATATGCAAGAGGACTAAAAGCAACCATGTGCAGGAGAACTAATTGTAAACGTCTGCAGGAGAACTGATAATGACCATGTGCAGGAGGAATGATAGTGACTGTGTTTAGGAAGACTGATAATGACCATGTGCAGGCGGAATGATAGTGACCGTGTGCCGGAGGAATGATAGTGACCGTGTGCAGGAGGAATGATAGTGACCGTGTGCAGGAGGAATGATAGTGACCATGTGGAGGAAGACTAATAATGACTGTGCAGGACAACTGATAGTGACATTGTGTGCAGGATTACTGATAGTGACTGTGAATAGGAGGACCGATAGTGACCGTGTGCAAGAGGACTGATAATCACCATGTGAAGGAGGACTGATAGTGATTGTGTGCGGGAGGACTGATAGTGATTGTGTGCGGGAGGACTGATAGTGATTGTGTGCAGGAGGACTGATAGTGAATGTGTGCGGGAGGACTGATAGTGATTGTGTGCGGGAGGACTGATAGTGATTCTGTGTGGGAGGACTGATAGTGATTGTGTGAGGGAGGACTGATAGTGATTGTGTAAGGGAGGACTGATAGTGATTGTGTGCAGGAGGACTGATAGTGATTGTGTGCGGGAGGACTGATAGTGATTGTGTGCGGGAGGACTGATAGTGATTGTGTAGGGGAGGACTAATAGTGATTGTGTGGGGGAGGACTAATAGTGATTGTGTGAGGGAGGACTGATAGTGATTGTGTGAGGGAGGACTGATAGTGATTGTGTGCGGGAGGACTGATAGTGATTGTGTGAGGGAGGACTGATAGTGATTGTGTGCGGGAGGACTGATAGTGATTGTGTGCGGGAGGACTGGTAGTGATTGTGTGCGGGAGGACTGATAGTGATTGTGTGCGGGAGGACTGATAGTGATTGTGTGCGGGAGGACTGATAGTGATTGTGTGCAGGAGGACTGATAGTGATTGTGTGCGGGAGGACTGATAGTGATTCTGTGTGGGAGGACTGATAGTGATTCTGTGTGGGAGGACTGATAGTGATTCTGTGTGGGAGGACTGATAGTGACTGTGTGAGGGAGGACTGATAGTGATTGTGTGCGGGAGGACTGATAGCTATTGTGTGCGGGAGAACTGATAGTAACTGTGTGCAGAAGGACTAACAGTAACTGTGTGCGGGAGGACTGATAGTGATTGTGTGCAGGAGGACTGATAGTGATTGTGTGCTGGAGGACTGATAGTGATTCTGTGTGGGAGGACTGATAGTGATTGTGTGAGGGAGGACTGATAGTGACCACGTGGAAGTGGACTGATAGTGACTGTGTGCGGGAGGACTGATAGTGATTGTGTGCAGGAGGACTGATAGTAACTGTGTGCGGGAGGACTGATAGTAACTGTGTGCGGGAGGACTGATAGTAACTGTGTGCGGGAGGACTGATAGTAACTGTGTGCGGGAGGACTGATAGTGATTGTGTGCAGGAGGACTGATAGTAACTGTGTGCGGGAGGACTGATAGTAACTGTGTGCGGGAGGACTGATAGTAACTGTGTGCGGGAGGACTGATAATGATTGTGTGCAGGAGGACTGATAGTGATTGTGTGCTGGAGGACTGATAGTGATTGTGTGCTGGAGGACTGATAGTGATTGTGTGCAGGAGGACTGATAGTAACTGTGTGCGGGAGGACTGATAGTAACTGTGTGCGGGAGGACTGATAGTAACTGTGTGCAGGAGGACTGATAGTGATTGTGTGCAGGAGGACTGATAGTGATTGTGTGAGGGAGGACTATGGACCTGATGCTGTCATGATTCTTGTCAAACTTGTTCAATTCATTATTTTCCGCCTAACATCAAACTAGTGTTTCTCCGTGTTCTCTGCTTGTTATTGTATTCCCAGATTATGAGTATGTCAGCAGGGGAGGCCTTATCTTTGCTGCCGTGGCATTTGTAGTAGGAATGCTGGTTATCTTCAGTGAGTATCTATCTATAAAATACAACTATTTTCCTTAAAATGTTACATAGTTACAGTAAAAGAATAATTACTATTTACCATACATTACAATGCACCCAGCTCATTCTGTGTACAGTATGTTATATATATTGATTATCGCACTGTAGATGTGAGCTCCTGCCACACAGGCAGCTCCTTTTGTCATCGGCTGTGTAAGAAAGCCACGTGTAGAGATTTTGCTGTCAGTAGGAACATAAATCCTTTCCATGGTACATTAACTCTTTACATTCCTGGGTGAAAGCATACAGATTCTGGTTTGTAGAAACCCCAGACAATCAGATGTTATTATAGGGGAAGCCACATTTGGCCATATACACTCCTCAACATTCACATTGCAACACCAAGAAGGAAAAGTCGTGGAAGAATGAAAATCACAGGATGGATAGACATGTTAATGATAATCAAAAGATAAAAATGGAAACAAAATATTCTAAACTTCTCAATTTATTCAGTATCAAATATGAGCACTAAGTTCAGAAATAAACACACTTACAGGCCATGGCGTGTTATTAATGAAGTTATTAATGGCTGTGTGAATGTTCTGCTACGCTGAATGCACTTGGGCACACAAATCATCAAGATCTGCTGCTGACAGCTACCTTTGCAATCTCTAACCAATGACATCCCAGATCTGCTCTATGGGAGACAAGTAGCACAAGCAAGATGCGGTGCAGTGTTGTCCTGTTGAAAAAATGGCTCCTGTGACACTTTGGAGAAATGGCTGGACCACTGGTTCTACAACCAAATCAATGTTAGTGTACCTGAAGTGAAGACTAGAGGGGGCCAGCTACTGTACATTATGCCCCCGACACCATAATCCAGGGAGTAGGACCCGTGGGATGTTCCATTGTGAAGGCCTCTTCATGGCGTTGCCCACGTGGTCTCCAGACCAATTTCCGGCTATCATGGCTGAAGAGGACAGATCTCCATTCCATCCTTCATTGCCGTCTTGGTGTGCACCATAAAAGCCTTTCAGAAGAGTGACGTGAGGTCAGCACAACACCAGTAGCTGGACGTCTGGCTCGTAGCCCAATGTCGTGCAGATACCTTCTGATGGTTTGTGTAGACACTGTTTGCCACCCTAGGCTTAGGATGTGATGTCCAATTTCACTTGCAGTGCAGAATGGATCACTACGCGCCATTCTTCTCACCAGACGATCCGTCCGTGTAGAGCAGGGGTGCACAACCTGCAGCCCGGGGGCCACATGCGGCCCTCGATACCATTCTGTGCGGCCCCCAAATATCTGGTAAAAAAACATGTAGGTCTATGTCTTATGGCTTCTTATATGTATCTTTCATGTAGTCTTCTATTAGATTAGAGTCCTAGAACTGTAACTAGACATTTATAGTATATACTGTATGTTCAATATGCCAAAAATACAGTATTTCAGTTGTTAATACCCCTTTAAATTTTATTTTCGGCCCTTGGAATTGGTTCAGGCTGACAATGTGGCCCCCAACCAGAAAAGGTTGTGCACCCATGGTGTAGAGGTTCTTCTTGGTGCACCTCTTACTATAATTCCAGCTTGTCGTTGTTCTCCCAACCACCGGGACACGCAACGTTTAACAGCGCTGACATCTCAGCCTAGGTGTGTAGCGATCTGTCGCGGTGAAACCAACTAAACCAAGGTCTTTCAGTTCAGTGGTGATAACTGGTATATTGATGAACAGGAGGCATCGCACAATCATCCAACACGATGAGATCTGATATTTGAGGTTTCATATGGCTAAAAAAATGCCCCTCCCACATGGCAGAGATTGGAGCTAGATGCTTGAAAATTGAATCATCTGCAGATCTTAGCGATACTTTACTTCTTCTATTTGCAATGTTGTGGAGAGTGTTTTACCCTACAGCATACAGAGATTGGCCAACCATTGCAATGGCTCTCTACTCTCACTCATAGATGTGGATCCCGGGGGAGACCCCCTCAATGACATCTACATGACCTATCAGGGTACACAGAAAGGTGAAAAACATCCAAAGTATCATCTCCTATATATGCAGTCATTGCCTATGGCCTCATGCACACGGCCGTTGTTTGGGTCCGCGTCCGAGCCGCATATTTCGCGGCTCGGCCGCGGACCCATTCATTTCAATGGGGCCGCAAAAGATGCGGACAGCACTCCGTGTGCTGTCCGCATCCGTTGCTCCGTTCCGTGCCCCCGCAAAAAAAATAGAGCATGTCCTATTCTTGTCCGTTATGCGGACAAGAATAGACATCTCTATAATGGGCCGCGTTCCGTTCCGCAAATTGCGGAACGGAACGCGGAGCAGCTTCCGTGTTTTGCGGATCCGCGGTTTGCGGACCGCAAAACACCCACGGCCGTGTGCATGAGGCCTATATCTACAGCAGTGGTCATGTGTTCTTTAGGATTTATGAGAATGAATGTTCCTTAAGGGACAGATAGTGTGACTTCAGCTTCACTGTTTGCAGCTTGTTTGGACAGACTCTTATTCTGGTGTATATCTGTAGGGACAAGAAAAAATGTAGGTTTTACACACTAATTTCAACTTTTTGTCTTTTTTAGGTGGCAAATTCCGCTGTGGAAGAAAAAAGCAGCTTGGGTAAGTGTAAAGTTCCAACTATAATTTTTTTTATATTGCTGTTCACATACTTTGCCAGCAGGTGGCAGCCTTTTACTATAATTTTCTCCTTTACTCCCTGCAGAGCCATGACTGGTGATTTGTGATTTTAAGTACCTAATATGAAGTTCATTTTCCAGAGAAGGTAAAAAAAAAAAAAAAAAAGCTGAGGCCTGGAAGTGTAAATGTATGAAAAACAATTCCTTTCTTATTCCAGATATCCGTGTTTAGCCACTTTTCAAACTTGTCAATTCTTTTCCCAAAGTTGTGCTACCCTATCATACAAAGTGATGGCGAATCACCAGGATATTACTTTGTGATGACCTCCAGGATCTTCTCTAATTCTGAGAATGAAAAGATGCATTACTGCGTCCCCTGTGATTACTGTGTCCCCCTCACTGGTTTCTCCCTGCACAGAGTCACTCCCTAATACCCAGCTGTTCAATATACTGCAGCCGGACGCGTTAATCTGAATGTGGCCCTGCCGCAGTTCTCCGGCATAGTGGGTGGCCGGGGTGCCACAGTTACGTAAAACTCAGAGAAGAAGACGCATCACTAAATCAGCACTGCATCTCCTTCATTTTGAAGATTTGTGGGGTCCCAGAGGTCAGACCCCAACCCAGATTGGAATATCCCTTTAAACCTGCCTAGTAACGTAGCAATACAGAAGTGGGGTGTGTATAACTGCATAACTAGAAGTACATGCCGATCAGGATTCTGGAAGACGGGTGTGTCCCCCTTTGTATTTGCTACTTTGGTGAACATATCGCTTAAGGCCTCATGCACACGACCGTATCTGTTTTGCGGTCTGCAAACCCGGATCTGCAAAACACAGAAGCTGCTCTGCGTTCCACTCCGCAATTTGCGGAACGGAGCGCGACCCATTGTAGAAATACCTATAGGACATGCTCAATTTTTTTGGGGGGGGCCACGGAACGGAGCAACGGATGCGGACAGCACACGGAGTTGTGTCCGCATCTTTTGCGGCCCCATTGAAGTGAATGGGTCCGCGCCCGAGCCGCAAAATATGCGGCTCAGACGCGGACCAAAACAACGATGGTGTGCATGAGGCCTAACACTTAGCTTTCCTAGAAGCAGATACAAAGCGGGTGGCGAGAACCGTTAACAGAGCATGCAGTATAGTATACCTATAGTATATTGCTGGTTAGCTTAATACTCATTAAAGGGATTGTCTGGGTTTAAAAAACATGGCTGCTTTCTTCCTACAACAGCACCACCCCTGTCCATGGGTTGTGTCTGGTATTGCAGCTCGGCTCCATTGGAGTCCATGGTGGCAGAGCTGCAATACCGGACACGACCTGTGGTCAGGTAAGCAAAATAATTTTGGTTGTCCATTTTTTGGGGGTTCCTGTCCCACACCCTGTAAGAGGCGTGCACCCGCCCTGTTGATTTCACCAGGTAGACACTGTTTGCTCCTGTGGACAGATGTGGTGCTGTCTTTCAAAGAAAGCAGCAGTGTTTTCTAACCCTGGACAACCCCTTTAAGTCATGATGAGCAGCGGAGGCAAACCTCAGCACAGTGCAAGGATATTTTTACAATTTCCATTGCGTTCAATGGTAACTGTATATATTCCTATGCATTGAGTTCCCTCTAGTGGTGGGTGCAGGCAGATCGTTTTTTTAATAGATTGTGTGAAGATTCAGAGCTGTAGCTGTGTATGTCCCCTGTATAAATTGACGGCACACTGTTAGGATATCCTTTCACTTTATGATTGGTGGCGGGAAAACGTCTGGGATCCCTGGGGATCTGGAGCAAGAGGGGTCCGCAGTGTAAGTGTAGTACTGCGTCCCTTCACAGTTTTTTCTTGCACAGTAAAGTGAATTGGGAAAATTACAAGGGGGCCCTCAATCAGTGCCTTGGCCCCTTCGTTTTTAGGTCCCAGAGGTTGGACCAGGGATGGGCAAACTGCGGCTCTCCAGCTGTTGCAAAACAACAACTCCCAGCATGCAAAGACTGCTTACAGCTATCAGCCTACAGCAGGGCATGGTGGGAATTGTAGTTTTACAACAGCTGGAGAGCCGCAGTTTGCCCAACCCTGGGTTGGACCCACCACGATTAAAGTGATAACATTCTAGTTATATGCAATTACTATATAAGATGGCAATAACCTATTGGTACCATGGGATCCGCATATGGCTTACCGCTAATTGTCAGGCTGCACCATTGGAAACAATGGCAAGTATAGCACAGCAATTGACGGCTATCTGTATGCGGATCCCGCAGCCAGGCCGTACCATGAGCAGGTGGGTAAACAATATGGCTTAAATATAAACTCTATCTATTGTTATCTCTCATAGGAGGCAGATCTGGACCAAATTAATATCAACCACCCCTTTACAAGGACAGACTTCTAGATTTGTCCTGACTCCGTCCATTTTGGTGACAGAATAGGAGACTTATGTATAGAAATGGAAGAAGAAGATTCCTCCTGTTCCATCCACAACAAAATAGCTATAAGATTTCCGTATTCATCTTGATGTGTATATGGGGGGATAAGGTTAGAAAAACATGGCGGCTTTCATTCAGAAACTGCCCCTCTCTTGACTGTGGGCATGTCAGGTATTGCAGCCCAGCGCACATGGCCTTATGAGCTGCTATACCACACACATGGACAAAGGGGGCACCATTTCTGGAAGAAAGCTGCCATGTTTAATCTCATAAAACCCCTTGCGATTCGCTTTCGTATAAATGTATGATTGTATCACTGAAGAGCGTCTCTCCCTAAAAGTAAAGTCACAGGGGAAGATTTAAGGGTCAGCAACCTCCAGCACCATCCGAAACGACCGCCCCAGTAGTCACCCAGCTTTGCCAGAAACAGAAATAACTAAGAAATGGCTGAAGAAACTATAAAAGGCACATATTGTGTACTTTATCTGGTTATGGCGTTAACCCCGGCAGTATTATCCTAGCATTAAATGCTTCCTTAAGCGTGGCAGCCACCAGCCATCCGTATGTATGAGAGAGTCCAGCCTCGTAATGTAAATTATACACCATGTACGTTACTGGACACGACACGGCCTTCTTCCTCCCACTACTGAAAACCGATTACTCGCAGAATTATTCTTCATTTATGTGTGTGTTATTGTGTTATTAAACATGAATCCATTGCCGGCTGTTGGGATGCTGAATTTTTGGTGTAACTCCGCATGAACTCCATCGGATGCCTTTTGTATGCTTATTTTTTATCATTTATCTATTACATGTATTATATACTGACACTTTTATATAATACCACCGTATTCTGCACCTCTTTAGACACACATACACCCCGCCCAATTTCTCTACATAAACGACCAATCGTGCTTAGTCTCCCTTGTGCCTCCATTCAGTATTAGTGCCCTTTTGTACCCCACACACTTTGGCAGTGCTCTCTTTGTCTGACCCACTGTAAAAGTACCCCTATACCAGTAGTTATGCCCCATTAGCACCACCTCACAGTAAGAATGCCCCTGTAGAACTTCCCTATAGTAAGAATGTCCCCTTACTGCTCCCCTATAGTAAGAATGCCCCTTAGTGCTCCCCTATAGTAATGCCCCTGTAGAGCTCCCTGATAGTAAGAATGCCCCTTAGTGCTCCCCTATAGTAAGAATGCCCCCTTAGTGCTCCCCTATAGTATGAATGCCCCCTTAGTGCTCCCCTATAGTAAGAATGCCCCCTTAGTGCTCCCCTAAAGTAAGAATGCCTCCTTAGTGCTCCCCCTATAGTATGAATGCCCCTTAGTGCTCCCCTATAGTATGAATGCCCCTGTAGAGCTCCCTGATAGTAAGAATGCCCCTTAGTGCTCCCCTATAGTAAGAATGCCCCTTAGTGCTCCCCTATAGTAAGAATGCCCCTTAGTGCTCCCCTATAGTAAGAATGCCCCCTTAGTGCTCCCCCTATAGTATGAATGCCCCTTAGTGCTCCCCTATAGTAAGAATGCCCCCTTAGTGCTCCCCTATAGTAAGAATGCCCCTTAGTGCTCCCCTGATAGTAAGAATGCCCCTTAAGTGCTCCCCTATAGTAAGAATGCCCCATGTAGAGCTCCCTGATAGTAAGAATGCCCCTATAGTGCTCCCCTATAGTAAGAATGCCCCTTAGTGCTCCCCTATAGTAAGAATGCCCCATAGTGCTCCCTATAGTAAGAATGCCCCCTTAGTGCTCCCCTATAGTAAGAATGCCCCTTAGTGCTCCCCTATAGTAAGAATGCCCCTATAGTGCTCCCCTATAGTAAGAATGCCCCTTAGTGCTCCCCTATAGTAAGAATGCCCCCTTAGTGCTCCCTATAGTAAGAATGCCCCCTTAGTGCTCCCCTATAGTAAGAATGCCCCCTTAGTGCTCCCCTATAGTAAGAATGCCCCTTAGTGCTCCCTATAGTAAGAATGCCCCTTAGTGCTCCCTATAGTAAGAATGCCCCTTAGTGCTCCCCTATAGTAAGAATGCCCCATAGTGCTCCCCTATAGTAAGAATGCCCCTTAGTGCTCCCCTATAGTAAGAATGCCCCCTTAGTGCTCCCCTATAGTAAGAATGCCCCTTAGTGCTCCCCTATAGTAAGAATGCCCCTTAGTGCTCCCCTATAGTAAGAGATGCTCCCTATGAGTGCTCCCCTATAGTAAGAATGCCCCTTAGTGCTCCCCTATAGTAAGAATGCCCCTTAGTGCTCCCCTATAGTAAGAATGCCCCTTAGTGCTCCCCTATAGTATGAATGCCCCTTAGTGCTCCCTATAGTAAGAATGCCCCCTTAGTGCTCCCCTATAGTAAGAATGCCCCTTAGTGCTCCCCTATAGTAAGAATGCCCCTTAGTGCTCCCTATAGTAAGAATGCCCCTTAGTGCTCCCCTATAGTAAGAATGCCCCTATAGTGCTCCCCTATAGTAAGAATGCCCCTTAGTGCTCCCCTATAGTAAGAATGCCCCTATAGTGCTCCCTATAGTAAGAATGCCCCTTAGTGCTCCCCTATAGTAAGAATGCCCCTTAGTGCTCCCTATAGTAAGAATGCCCCTTAGTGCTCCCCTATAGTAAGAATGCCCCTTAGTGCTCCCCTATAGTAAGAATGCCCCTTAGTGCTCCCTATAGTAAGAATGCCCCTTAGTGCTCCCCTATAGTAAGAATGCCCCTTAGTGCTCCCCTATAGTAAGAATGCCCCATGTAGAGCTCCCTGATAGTAAGAATGCCCCTTAGTGCTCCCCTATAGTAAGAATGCCCCTTAGTGCTCCCTATAGTAAGAATGCCCCTATAGTGCTCCCTATAGTAAGAATGCCCCTTAGTGCTCCCCTATAGTAAGAATGCCCCCTTAGTGCTCCCTATAGTAAGAATGCCCCTTAGTGCTCCCCTATAGTAAGAATGCCCCCTTAGTGCTCCCCTATAGTATGAATGCCCCCTATAGTATGAATGCCCCCTATAGTATGAATGCCCCCTTAGTGCTCCCCTATAGTAAGAATGCGCCTGTAGAGCACCCCTATAGTAAGAATGCCCCTTAGTGCTCCCCTATAGTAATGCCCTTGTAGAGCTCCCCTATAGTAAGAATGCCCCTTAGTGCTCCCCTATAGTATGAATGCCCCTTAGTGCTCCCCTATAGTAAGAATGCGCCTGTAGAGCACCCCTATAGTAAGAATGCCCTCTAGTGCTCCCTATAGTAAGAATGCCCTGTAGAGCATCCCTATAGTAAGAATGCCCCTTAGTGCTCCCCTATAGTAATGCCCCTGTAGAGCTCCCCTATAGTATGAATGCCCCTGTAGCGCTCCTTGATAGTAAGAATGTCCCTTAGTGCTCCCCTATAGTAAGAATGCCCCCTTAGTGCTCCCCTATAGTAAGAATGCCTTCCTTAGTGCTCCCCTATAGTAAGAATGCCCCTTAGTGCTCCCCTATAGTAAGAATGCCCCCTTAGTGCTCCCCTATAGTAAGAATGCCCCCTTAGTGCTCCCCTATAGTAAGAATGCCCCCTTAGTGCTCCCCCTATAGTATGAATGCCCCCTTAGTGCTCCCCTATAGTAAGAATGCCCCTTAGTGCTCCCCTATAGTAATGCCCCTGTAGAGCTCCCCTATAGTATGAATGCCCCCTTAGTGCTCCCCTATAGTAAGAATGCGCCTGTAGAGCACCCCTATAGTAAGAATGCCTTCTAAGTGCTCCTCTATAGTAAGAATGCCCCTGTAGAGCACCCCTATAGTAAGAATGCCCCAAGTAGAGCTCCCTGATAGTAAGAATGCCCCCTTAGTGCTCCCCTATAGTAAGAATGCCCCCTCAGTGCTCCCCTATAGTAAGAATGCCCCCTTAGTGCTCCCCTATAGTATGAATGCCCCCTTAGTGCTCCCCTATAGTAAGAATGCCCCCTTAGTGCTCCCCTATAGTATGAATGCCCCCTTAGTGCTCCCCTATAGTATGAATGCCCTCTTAGTGCTCCCCTATAGTAAGAATGCATTATAGCGGTTGGATAATCCCTTTAAAGTTGATAACAGATTTCACTGCAGTGAGTTACACTGTGTGATCACCTGGAGGGGATTGAGGGGGTTTATGCCAAATCCACCCCCCTCAATTGACAACCCCTTTAAGGGGGTTAGCTTAGGATCCCTGTGCCAGAACGACACGGCACTAGTACGTGACTGACATGTTACTAGCAGGGACATGCTGTTCTAGCACGTGTGACCACTGAGGCCAGTGACTAGGCGCAGTGGTCACAGCACCAAGCCACAGGTCCCACTGGGTCCAAAAGTGGCCAGAGAGCAGCAGAACTGAGTGGTTACAAGGATTTGGTTGGTCATCTCCAAGGCCGTACAACCCTTTTGAGGTCATGCAGGCCAAAGTCGCCAACCACCCCTACTCTAACCTAATAAAGGGGGGGGGGAAAGCAATGGAAGTCGTGAATTTGGTGTTGGAAATTGCTGGTTTGGAGTCGGGACAAAGAGCAATAGAAGGCCTGGAAACACATTCATCTGTGAGCTAAAAAAATCTATACATAAACCATGAAGCCAAAATGCCCAAAAAACGTATAATGGGAGCTTTATCACCCCCGGCGTGGCTTTACCTAAGTAATAACATTCTATCTCAAAGCAGCTTTAATGTTTTCCAATCTCAGAAAAAAAGGAGGGATTTAGGCGACGATGGTAATAGACTCTTTTGCTGCCTTTATTTGTATATTACATGGATTTTGGCAATGTAAGACCCGGCCAGTCAGAGCTCATTATGACGTGCGCAGGATATATACTGCAAATCGCTCAGAGCTGGGTTTAACATTTGGTGAAGGCAGCGGTATCAGCAATGAATGCAAGGTTCACTGAACCCTACATGAAATAAATCAGCTGTACGTGTTTACAGGGAACGCTCGGCAGATCGTGGAGAAAACATGGCCGTCCATCAGCGTAGGTCAGAGCAGATATTCCACACGTGAAGGAGGAAGCACCCAGTTGTGCAGACCCTTCTACCGCTCTCATCGCAGCCTCCATGGTCCCAGAATGTGAGAAGACTGGGCTCCAAAAATATGGCGGGTGAAACGGCGAAAATATCAAATACTGAAAGTATAAAGTTGGGAGGCAATTGAAAGTCAGTCTGGAAGACAGTGGGCAAGAGGGCATTCTAGAAGATGCCACCAAGATGTGAAAGACCAGGAAACATAGAGAGGAGAAAGGAGGCATCTGTTA
Source organism: Bufotes viridis (assembly GCA_033119425.1). NCBI lineage: Eukaryota > Metazoa > Chordata > Amphibia > Anura > Bufonidae > Bufotes > Bufotes viridis. Next base: position 556,074,869 of record CM065590.1, on the reverse strand, counting down.
CAATAAATAAATCTCAATGCATGATATAATCCATTAAAAAATACAACTCATCCCCCCAAAAAATACTTCTCATATCGACAGAAAAATAAAAAAGATACATATACAACACAGTAAAGTTATTTGCATCTGAGATTTGCCTCCGAATTTCTTAAAGGGGTTGGCCCATGTGGGACATTCATGACATATCGCTAGGAGAATGGGACCCCAAAAGTCAAGGAGAGTGTAGCGACTTGGAGAGGAGGCGAGGATGGAAGGAGTGGTAGTGGCTATGATGGTGGTAAGTAGTCCTCTCAGTTCCCAGTGGCAGTCTTCTCTCTGGAGCTCCCCGAGTTGTACACAGTGAATGGAGGGCACACCCTTTCTTCCCTCGGGTCATACCCTAACTTTCTGGGGCACCTGTTTGGTGGTATTTGGGATGCCCTTGATGGTGAATGGTTGGTAGGGTGCAAGGCCGTAGTGCAGATGTCAGAGCTAGTGGATGATGGGGGCAATAACCAGGACCATTTAGTTAGAGTACATAAAGTCTCTCCTTACTGAGTACTTTACAAATTGCAGCAATTGGTATGGTACTGAAGTATATCACAGAGTTTAATGCAGCAAGCCCCTAGGGAAGCCGGAGCAGAGGATGGGAGTGGTAGTGGCCCTGATGACGATGTGTACACGGTGTATTCCCTCAGGCAGTCGCTGTCTGAGCTCAGAGCAGTGAAGGAGGGGCACCGTATATCCCCTCGGGGCTCTCCCTGTAGGTAAGGCTCCTGTCTAATGGTAGTTTGGGGGTGTACTTGATGTTAAGGCCTTATTCACACGTCCGTAGTGTTTATGGATCCGCAAATTGCGGATCCATAAACACACCCGGCCGGCAGCCCCATAGAAATGTCTATTCTTGTCCGCAATTGCAGGCAAGAATAGGACATGCTCTACTTTTTTGCGGAGCTGCGGCCGTAAGAACGGCGGCGTGCTCCGCAAAAACTGATGCGGAGAGCAGTGTGTGCTCTCCGCATCGTTCCGTGCCCTATTCACAGTCAATGGGGCTGTAACCAGGACAGATTGAACTTAACAAAAGTCTCTTACTGTGCTACAAATAGGAGTTGTAGTACTTCCAGTTATAGGACATCAATGTCCCAAATGGAAATACCCCTTTCATTTCATGTGCCATCAAAACAACCTGGTTCCCTGGTCTTTACGACCCCTTCACGATGATAAAATAAAGATGTGTTTCCATTCTCCATATGTCCTTCGGGGCTTGTGCCTGGGCATCCTTGCTTATTAGACTGTCCTGACTTCTACTGCCCATGCCCTGTTATATGCTCTACTGCCCATGCTGTTCTATACTTGCTGGGGTATTCAGATATTTCATTTTCCCTTTTGTTTCTGAAATAAAAGGGTGTCCTGCAACTTTTGACTCACCCCGCATATGGGAGAGACTTAAAGGAGACAATCATACTGCCTATTTCTTATACAGAGAGATCTGGAGAACTACTGGCATCCAAGTGGGCCAGGTCATTGCCTCCACCACTATCTAATATAAAGGACACCCCAAACACCACCAGGCAGGAGGCCAAAAATGATTAGGGTGTGTCCTGAGGGGAACAAGAGTTGCACCCCTCCATCCAATGCATGTGCAGCCTGGGGAGCACTGCAATAGGATTAGCCACCAAGAGGACTACAACCACCCTGACTACCACTGCCACCACTCCCATCCTCTCCACCAACCCTCTTCCGCAGGCCAGCGAGCTGGAATGGCAGTGCTGTGGAGACTATACAAGAGGTGACCAAATGACGTGAGCTCAACAGAGATCATAGAACGAGGACAATTGTGGAGAATTATTGAGATTGGGGGGAAGTGGATTGATTGGAGAAAAAAAGGTTTATCCTAGAATACCCCTTTAAGTGTAAAGTAGCCTTCCATGACTCTGGAGGACTTGCCTGTATTTGTATTTGTAGTAGCGCTAATAGAAATATGGCATCTTGCAGCTTAATTAATTACTCCCCGTGGTGACAAAAAGAAAAGTATTTTAAGGCTCAGCGGAACAAAAGACAAAATATATGCATGTTTATATACACAGCGACCAGAACATGAACAATTACCTTCTCCAAGCAACAGATAACCACCCACAGCGACCGTCCTTACCGTCTTCAGAACTCCAAAATAGAGGTTGGTACCAAGAGATTCATTTTACTTGCTCAAAGAAGGTAAAAATATCATGCGAGGAAATAAAGGAACATGCAGTGACCCAGTGGTTAACTGCTAAAGAGTTAATGCCATACTGTAAAATGGCTCACTGCTAAAATAGTTCATACTGTGGTTCATTGTCAAAGTTGCTAGAAACACTGGAGACTGCGAATGGCTTTACTTTTAAGTTATTGGACATGTATGCCAACTATGCACTGTGTAATCCAAAAAGGCTGTATATGGGAAGGAAGTAGTTAACTGGCAGTTCTTAGTGATAGTTGATAGGTGGTGGGCTGGCCCCACTTCCCCTAGCTAGAGATTTCCTTGCAAGTAAGCCAAGAGAGAGGAAGAGTATGCTGGTACTGGTGTGTAATCCAGTCTAGCTGAAGCCTTAGAGTCTTCTGGGTGAACAAGCCAAAGTGAGGAAGTAGCATTTATCCACAAAGATACCATCCCTGTGAGATTTAAAGCTACCAGAAAAGCAACTGTGCTAAGAGCGAACCTCTGAGGGAGAGCAAAAACGATTTTTTTTTTTACAGAAAGTTGAAGACAATTACAAAGGGACAGTGCATGGATAAGTCAGTAAAGGTAGTGCATGTTTACGGCTATAGACTTTACTGCACGTGGTATGGGTTATATTGCTTCCGGCACCCACCGCACTACTAGGATGGACAGGTCATTCTTTGTAGGACTGCACCCCGCCGTTGGGCACTGCAGAAATATAGAGAAAGGACTTCCATGCCTAACGTCAACTGGGAAGATTCCATAGTTCAGGGATCAGCAACCTTCGGCACTCCAGCTGTTGTGAAACTACAACTCCCAGCATGCTCTTTCCACTTGTGTGGGAGTTTAGAGAGCAGCTAAGCAACTGTGCACCTGGAGTGCCGGAGGTTGCTGACCCCTGCCATAGTTCATATAGAAGGAAGTTTAGAGGGATTATTATACTGCTTTCCCCTATACACAGTCTTTTGGGAAACATCTGCCTTGTGATATACTAGAAAACTGAGCCTACTACCTGTATTGGCCCTCAATCAACCCTTATTTTCTGTAAAGAGACTGTTTTCTTTGCTATCATCAACCCAGCCTGGTCATTGCCTCCCTGCATGCACCGGGCATTATCCTCCCTGCCAGTCCTCCTGCCTTGCGCCCCATTACTCGTTCTCCAACCCAGGCAAGGGCACCCATCCACCACCAGACAGGACTGACCAAGTTGAAGGTGTTCCCCAGGTGGAATAAAGGAGAACCCCCTTCACTCACTGCACACATGGCCCAACGGGACCTGCTCCTCAACACTTGGGTCCGGCTCTGTGGGTCCACAGCAGTCTTCACTGTGCTTCAGCCACTGCATGTAAACTTCTGACACAAACAGGGTTATGTGTGTCGCTGCAGTCAATACATGGTTGCATCGGTGATGTGTCCCCAAGCTGCTCATGACCTAGTAGTGATTATGCACCTTGGACACACATCATCACTGAGGCCAATCATTAATATGATCCTTGAAAGGGGGTTATTTCAGTCAGAAGCAACTATCATCTAGTCCCTGGTTCAATGGGTGTCTGAAAACTAGCGCATGAGCCCTGACTCTCCATTTAAAGTCCTTTGCCCTGATGTAAATGGCCAAGCACAACGTTCAACTATTATCATGTGAGCCATAGGCTTTGAATAGAAAGACAGGGCACATGCTCGACCACCAAGCCATTCAAACTCCACCTAACCGTCGTCTTACGGCTGGGGAGCCCAAAGATTGGGGTCCCATTCTGGCAATCCACTTGGGTCCCAGTGGTTGGACCCACACTGATCTAGCATTTATCGCTTATTCAGTGGATAGGTAATAAATGCCTATAACTTGAGTACTCCTTTAATGTGTATATACAGAAAGGCATTATCAAGATGAGGGAGGAGGAGGGTGGCATGGTATGGGAGCATGTGAAAACTTAAAGGGGTTCACCACTTGTACCTAAATTTCAGCAAATTGTGTAATAAAATAAAAGAAGAACCTGCTCAATTGCCTCCGGTCTTACATTAGCTAGTACCCCTTCCCTGGTGCCCACGGGTAGCAGTGAAAAAAAGGCAGATCACTGCAGTCGGCAGGCTTCAATGTCTATGAGCACATCAGTTTTATATTGTTCTGGAACAATGTGGAGGTAGAAGAGTCTAGAAGAAAAGCTTGGTGTGATGTGCACCGTGCTGCTACCCATGTGCTGTAATGGTCATACCATCAGCCATCTCATTGTGATTGTTCTTCATGTCTCCTGTGGAGATCTTGTTTGCCTCCTCACTATTACAGAATTATACATAACTGGGAGTCTCACAAACCCATCCATATGGCTTTTTTTCTGTGTAGTTAGACTATTTTGTTCCAAAGCCACCTGGTGTTCTGAGAGTCACACCTGTCGGCAGTCTTCTCCATAGCCATCTGGCCGTCAATTCTGAGTACAGGACTGACTGTTCAATGAGAGAAACATTGAGTTATCCAGGCTATGTGTTCACAAGAAGCTTTGGAGCCACCTATAAAGACAACACACAAACTGCAGACATTTTGTATAACATTAAGCAGGCAAACTACCTTTCAAGTATATTAGAAGGCCCAAAAGCAGCGCATGTTCTAGCCATGTGCATTTGACATTGATTTCTATGCAAGAAGCTCCATTCTGAAAGCCATGGGCAAGGACAAGGCCCCAGCAAACATGGGCTCCCTTTCTAGCAGCCTCCTGGCCCTCCATCCTCTGTAGCTGCTCTTGACAATGTGTGACTTCTACATGGATTTAGTCTTTAGTCCAATTTGAAATTAGTCCAAAACCTTTTATATTCAGTGATGTCCCTCATTATGGTGTAGGGTTTAGCCACCATGGAGAGAAGGAATTGGTTTTTTATGTCTTTCTCCTCCATGTCCTTTCTTGAGCCAATTCTCTGCTCACTTGCTTGCGTACAATGGAGTGCCATTGTAGAGTGAAGTCTTTAACGGGTTCTTGCCACCCAGTAGCAAAAGGAGATAGAACCAACTAGGATTGTTCCCCATCTTCCCCAGGATACCATCGCAGCTACATGGGTATGTATGCATTGAGAATATCTGTTACCAAGTGGGAAACCTATTTGCAGCGATTACCTTCCACAAGAGGACAGGTAATAAGAACAATGAAGTCCACCATCTAACTTCTTAAAGGGTTCTTCAGATTCTCTAAATGATCAACTGATGGTGGACCTGTTGAGTCTGGAGGATGAAACACATAGTGATCAGCTGTTTTGTGGGGGGCAATGTTGGACAAATGGTCTTAACTGGTCCTCTAAAGTGGGAGACACTTTTAGCAGTAGCTCTTCACTCTGGCTTATAGAGAAGGCTTTCTGACGCTCCTCCATGACATCTATACGCCTACAATGCAGATGTTCCTTTGGTCTAGAACTAAGGGGCTTAAGAAAGTGACAACTTCATAGCTACCATTTGGAAGCAGTTTTAGAGGTTACTAAATATTTTACTCTACACGTTCAAAGTTCTGTCTAGGAGTAAGATAGGTTTAACAACTTTTCCACCCCGAAATACCAGTCAGATTTTGGGTGTATTTACAGGCATTGGTTTTGTGAATTTTTGCTCCAAAAAAAAAACATAAGTGTAAATGCACCAGTGGGAAGAAAGGGATGCAAATGAGCTCTTAACAAGCTCTGCCTCTGATGCCACCAGATGTAAGGCAGCTATCCTATACATCAATGTTTGACCCTTTAAATAGGCCTTGAGAGATGACTTGGATATTAAATAAGCCAGCACCTCATCTGCAGACAGCTGTTTCAGGGTGATTGCCCCTCATCTGTACAGAGCAGAGAGTACTGGCTTAGTCTGGATTTGGGGGGTACTATGTGTCCTTGGGGAGAGAGCCTTAATCGGCGTGAGGAGACTTATAGGCCATACATGCTCCACAGGAATTCTGGGAAGAAACAGGCTCTGCCTCTAATGTGAGACATGACTCGGATATTAAATAAGCCAGCACTTCATCTGCAGACAGCCGTTTCGGCCTATTTAAAGTGTCGGACATTGACTTATAGCATAGTTGCCTTACATCTGGTGGCATCAGAGGCAGAGCTTGTTAAGATCTCATTTGCATCCCTTTCTTCCCAATATTCCAGAGGAGCTTGTATGGCCTATAAGTCTCCTCACACCAAGATGCTCTCTCCCAAAGAAGGATAGTACCCCCCAAATCCATAAAAGTGGGTGACGATTTGGAGTGGGATTTTCCACTTAGGACCTGAAAACCTAAGAGAGACAATAGTTCCCTGTTACTCATTCACCTGCCTCCTGTGACCATATCCTTCTCTGACCCACCTAGGCAGGTTGTATGTACTTGTAGTGACCAAGTCTTGATGCTGCTGATGTCCCTGGGCTAGGTAGGCCTGACAGCGTAGGAGTACTTAACTTGACTGCGCATGTCTAGGACAAATGAAGGGCATTTGCTGTACCCAATAGAATTTTTTTTTAGGGGCACTGACAACCTCCCAATGTATCTACCAGGTGGCTCAAAGGTTTTATAGTTTGGTGCCAACCCCAAATAGGACTTTGTCTAGTTTAATTATGGTCTTTGATTACGCATACTTGCCAATGTAATCTTGGTAACTTCGGCATTTAAGCCTTGACTCCTGCACGGCCTAAACCCAATTCCCGATTTGTCCCGGAACAAGCCGAATTTACTCAGATTGTCTCTGAATCTTTGGGACAATCCCAGCAAATTCAGGACTGTTGGTGACTATGGATCAAGGTTTTTGTCATTTTTCTATGTATAAAATCCCATTCATTAACCCCTAAAATCCCATTTCATGCATCAAATCCCATTCACTAACACTGCACGTGTAGCAGCTGCAGTAACATACGGACACTGCAAAACTCAAGCACAAATCGCCCCTAATGCTGTTTTATCGTACATGTAGATGCTAATGGCATCCTTGTATAAACGGTGCAGGTACCTGATAAATCTGGATGGCACTTTACAGCAGCCCGGCCTAGTCCATGAACACAGAATAACATGAGTAACACTGACTAGCACTCAGCACCGGAGACAAGATAGAAAATGGCACAGATTACAATGTACTACAGCTGTACATAGTCTCTAGCAGGAAGACTGACAAGAGAAATGCTCAGTGACATCCCCAAAGGGACCTACCGAAAGATCAGCGTCTGAGGTTAGGTCAGTACTGGATAACGGCCACTAGAGGGAGGCAAAGACAAGAATCCGAAGGCTCATTCCATAACATAGCGTGCGGAGTGCTATAAAATGTGATTGCACCGCCTAAACATCTGTCCGGTAAAATGAAAAATAGAGAAAAATGCAGAAGAAGGGCAATGGATTGCACATTACATCCTTTGCTCTATAAGCAGCCATTTTTTTTCCAATGCATTTTTGGGAGGGAATACCATAGAGATCAATGGCGTTTGTATGCAAATTAGTTACACAGCGAGCTTACAAGGAGGCGGTTTGTAGTCAGTTGCTAAGTAGCAACAGAGAGGATTTTAAATAAGGGAGAGCGTGAAACCTCGGGGGAAAAAACAGTGCCTTCTCAAACAGCTGATCGGTGGGGGTCCCGGGTGTCAGACACCCACCGATCAGATACTGATGACTTATCCTGAGGATAAGTCATCGGTATCAAAATCTCGGAAAAAAACTTTAATTTTCGTCTGATATACAGTATTTGGGGGTTTGATTTACAAGTGAGCATTTTTACATTTTTGTCATGAGCCCATCACTTTCTAGTTACGTCCCTGCAGATGGTGAACCCTCTTTTAGGAAAAAATATGGAATAATAGGTTCCTTCACTTTCAAGTCAATAAGAGTGCCTCCCAGAACCCGTCACCTGTAGGCGGGCGTGCGGGATCTGATAACACCCGATGAAAGGGACGGACGGCCGCACAGGTAAAGGAAAGGGGTCGATGGAAAAGGGGAACTGGGTTTTGCATCAAGTTCCATTATAACCAGTTAACACTGACAGGTGCAAATGCCTTACACACAACACAACATAAAACAATAAAAATATCATTACACAAAACAATAACGGCTATAAAGCAGTAGATAACTAAACGCAATGGCCTCCAAGTTATGGAAGTGATAGGTCATTATCCAAAGGTCTGATGGATTTCAGTCAGGGAGAAGGAACTCCCCTACCAAAAAAATGGCATCCTATAATTTATTGAGTTGGAGATGCTGACTAATAGAGGACGTTTACACAACGATTTTTCAGCGGAATTTTGGCACGGACCGCCCTGCTAAAATTTCCCCGAAACACTCCCCTGTGGCCGCATTCTTTCTGCATCCCATACATCTCAATGGGAGGTGCTGAGCAGGGACATGTCCATTCTCAGCGTGGCCGCAGCTTTCCTCAGCGCTGCTTCCCTTAGGGTCTTTTCAGGTTTTGCACAGTGGAAAATGTGTAGCAGATATGGGGGCCCTATTAATACTAGGGGCCACTAATGAGACATGGGAGGCCCACAGGGGCATTCATTTTACTGGGGCCACAGCTTAACTTAGCCGGTATTTTTCAATAATTAGGCTAAATTGCCGTGTTGGCACTCTGCGATAAATAAGTGGGTTTTGGGTTGCAGTTTGGGCACTCGGCCTCTAAAAGGTTCACCATCACTGGCCTAGGAGTAGCTCAGTCCCATAGAAGTGAATGGAGTTGAGCGCGATACCAAGTACAACCGCTATACAATGTACGGCCCTGTGCTTCGTAAGCAGGGAGAAGGCCGAAACGCTACTGCAAGTGCCTTCTTAAACAGGTGATTAGCGGGGATCCTGGGTGTCGGACCCCCACCAATCAGACACTTATCCAGAGGATCGAAGTAGGTAACTGGTCGGCACAGCTTCAATGGTGTTCGGTGCACGTGTCAGCAGGTTGGCGTCCCGGGAAACAGTATTGTAGAGAAGACTGACACTCGCGATGGATAATTTTTATAATGCTTAATTTATTGGTCACATCTAGTCACTATGCCATTTATATGTGACCAATAAATTACACATTATAAAGGCTATCCATCGCGAGTGCCGGTCTTCTCTACAATACCGTTATCCAGAGGATCGGTCATTAGTATATAAGTCTCAGAAAACTCCTTTAAAATGTTCAAATTATGTGCAAATTTGGGTGCGGAGAATGTCTGCAGTGTGTGTATGAGATTTGTAAGGATGCGGCTGCTGTCCGTGCTGCAGATTTTCTCCACGCAATTCCACTGCGTAAAATCTGCAATGTTTGCGCCGTATGTAGCCGGACCCTCGTCTTTAGGCCTTGTTCACATGTACGTCTCAGTGTCCGCGAAAAAAAGCGTTTCATCCGTGAAGATGTCCGTGAAGTATCCGTGGTTGGTCTGTTTGTCCGTTTTTACCATCCGTGTGTGACATATACTACCACCCCATGGTGATATCCGCAGATCGGTGCCATATAGTATCACGTTTATTGTATATCATTTTATGATTTTTAAGATTTCTGTAGCATCCACGTTTTAAGAATTCATTACTTTTAAGATTAGGCTTATAAAACGTATCTTTATCTGACAGTGTGCGGTAGTTAATACTCTTACGTCTTTAAGGTGTCCTGACCTCAGAGAATACACAGCCTCTAAAGCCTGACCATCTGCATCCCCTGCGCACTATTGTCATTGTTCACTCGCTGCCGGGCACTTTCTTCTTAACCCCATTGATCAGTGATGCAGAACATGGTTATTCGTGCTTCCGGATTTCACAGTCATCGAGAGTCAGATATATGGATATACAGCGTGAGGGGAGAATTTACGCAATACAAAATTAGCTATGAAGAGTAACGCAACAGGTTCAGATACATCCTCCATAAGGGGATGGGCCTCTGTAAAATCACTCGTTCTTCACCCACCTTTGTCCTGCGTGATCTGACCGAAATTCGAGCCTCGCCGCCACTCTCCGTCATATCAGCTACAGTCAAATGCGACTGGAAGAGTGAAGTCGAGCAATCCACCATAGAAACCACAGGTTCGGGGGCCATGGAATTCATGGCATACTGGAAATGTGTGCTATGTGTCTGGAAATGTGTTGGAGGGGAGAGGGGTTTATTAACTAAAATATGCCAAAAATTCTGGCTCAATTTGCACCAGAAAAATTGGTTAGATGTTTGTACCACATTTTTTATCCCAAGAAAAAAATATTCTACATTTTTTAAACCAGCACCTGGATCTGAATACTTTTGTAATTGGATGCAATTAAAAATCTAGTATAGCTGCTGAGTTATTCAATAAAATGTATCTGCATAGCGCCACCTGCTGACAGTTATTTTCCTCATCTCTCTGTCCATCGGTCTGAGGTGGTCGCACATGCTCAGTTCCATCCTTCAAATGCCTCTAGCCTTATCTACTGTTAGAAGCTGTGACAGTTACAGGAAGAGAGCTACGGCAGAAAGGGTTCGCCCCCTGAGCTTTGATCGAGAGAGAGAGCTGCAACAGAAAGGACATGCCCCCTTAGCTCTGATAGAGCTGCAGCATAAGGCCTAATGTGGATCTGGCTGACCCTGGTCTTTAGTGCCACTTAGGCATGAAATACCCTGCGTGCCTCAGGCTACTTTCACACTTGTGCTAGCAGGGTTCGGCAGGCTGTTCCGGATCAATACTAACGCTAGCCCATGTGTACCGCCGGAAGTCCGATCCGGCCCCATTCACTATAGTGGGGACAGAGGTCTGGCTGCAGCACAGCAAACATGCCGAGAGGCCCCATTATAGTTATTGAGACCGGAGGGCCCCCTAGAGCGAACCAGCTTGGGGGACACACGGTGGCACACCCCTCCCTTAGTATAATTGCCATGTTTATTTATTTAGAAGCTGTTGTGTGCACGCCCTTCCTCCCTCTCTTTGTATTTGTCGTGGTGTTTATTAGTGGGGGGTTTTTTCGGCCCCCCAGCTTATGCTAGACTTCTGGGTAGACTAAGCGTAACATTAGTTCATTAGACCTTTCATGTTATATTTGTATTGATTGTTATTGATTGGTTCATAATTTGTACTTGCCTACCTATAATGAACACCAGAGCCTTACTCATCCATGTGTTTGATTTTGGGGGCTTGAGGGCTTGGGCTACCTGTCTTGGTGTCTCCCAGAAAAAAAAGGGGAGAACCCTTGGACTCCCAAAAGAGTTAGCAAGCCTCAGGAGATGACTTAGTAAGTAGACCTTTTAACGGTCTGGACACACCCCTTTTCCACCCCTTTTTGTGATGGGCCACGCCCCTTTAGAGCACATATGGACCCTGGGGCTATGTCTAATGACACAGAAGCAGTCCTCCATGAGCTGGGCAGGAGATGTGGCAGCTCTTCTGGGAGATTAGGAGGTCTCCCCTTTTTCTGGGAGCCTATGGGTAAAAGGGCCGTGGTCGGTACTGACGTCCCAATAAAGGGGGGCGGGGTCTACTGTAAAACGGGTATAGCGTGTTTAAAGGGGTGTGACTACACCATGAGAACATTCTGGTGATGCACCACAACCTCTGCCCTCCCGGATGGCTTTTCCTATTAGATGTATATTTTATGGCCTGAGGAAGATGGGATGTCCACATCGAAACGAGTTGCCGTGTGTCCTTTCTTTACAGTTGTTCTATTTTTTTGCGATGAAGAGGCACGGAAGTGAGTGGGTCCACATCCGTGATGTGGGGAGCACATAGCCGGTGCTCGCATATTGCGGACCCACTGTTTACAGGCCGCAACACAGACATGGCCAGGCAACGGCCGTGTGCATGAGCCCTAATAAAGAGATTAAAACACATTTTCAGTGACTTACAGATGACCTCTCCACAGATTGCTCTTTACTTTCTTTTTATTCTCCATTGGTTTCGGATCATTACGTGCAGACGTCTTTGGTCAGGAATGTGCGTCCCCCTCTGCCACATAAGAAGACACCAGCATTACTAAAAGACACATGGTAGATCGAGACCTGTTACAGATTTTGCAACTCAGGCCCCAAATCTATACAGGGCACTGTCATCCTTAAGCTACTCCCAAGGGCGCATTCACACGACCTCCCATGTTTTACGGTCCGCAAACTGCGGAACAGAACGGACGGCCCATTATAGAAATGCCTCGCAATCGCAAATGCAATCACGGACAAGAATAGGACATGCTCTATATTTTTTGTGGGGCCGCAGAATGGAACAACGGATGCAGACCCATTGAAATTAATGGGTCCGCACCCGTTCTGCAAAATTGCGGAACGGGTGCGGAACCATTCATACGGTCGTGTGAATGAGCCCTAATACCGTGCCCGCGGTGTTCCCCACATGCCCAAAAACACTATACTGTACTATACACCCAGACTACACTCATTAGTAATAGTGCCTCCAATAGTGATAATACTCCCCAAGAGTGCCCTGATTAGCAGCAACGCCCTCCATATTGTATCAAGTAATTACAACCCTACAGTACCATAGTAGTAATAATATAACCATTGTGTTCCCTGTAACTCTAATGCCCCCCTTTAGTTATAGCTCCCTTGTAGTGCCCCCTGTAGTTCCAATATATAATGCTCCCCCCTTGTGCCAATATATAATGCTACTCCACCCCCTCCCCAGTATATATATAATGTACCCCATAATACCAGTATATAATGCCCCTCTATTCCCCCTAGTAGTGCTAGGTATATATAATGCTCCCCCCCCATAGTGCCAGTATATATATATAATGTTCCCCTGTAGTGCCAGTATATAATGCTCCTCCATTCCTCCCCCAGTAGTGCCAGGTATATATAATGATCTCCCTCCCCCTTTCCTGGTTCCCCCAGCAGTGCTGTCTGCGATGCAGGCCACAGTATGATCTGTGGCTTGTGTTGCTGTGTCCCTGTGCATGTGGTCTCGATGACATCACCACTCCTGCACAGGCTCTCACATGATGATGTGATCACGCAAGACCCTGGGCAGGAGGTTGAGGTGATGTCATTGCAGCTTCTTAAGCTGTTCTAATGCTTCGCAGGCCTGGCGGTCTGAGGCTTGTGGGGTTGAATGGCCGCACATGCAGCCGTGAGTGCATCCCCCTTTATGGGTAGCGAGATGGCGCCCTAGGCGGACAACAACCCTCGCCTACCCATCATCCCGGCCCTAATTCAGAGCACATTACTGCAGGAGTTATGAAAGGAGAGGACTATAACTCCCAGCATGTCTAGGCCATTATTATGTAATGTAATATCAGAGCACATTACAGGAAGAGATATAAGAGGAGAGGACTACAACTCCCAGCATGTCCAGGCTGTTGTAATGTACTCTATTACATCATAATCGCCTGGACAGGCTGGGAGTTGTAGTCCTCTTATAATATACTCTGATATTACATAACAACAGGAGCTATAAGAGGAGAGGATTACAACTCCAAGCATTTCCCTGGCTTTTACACTGAATCCATCCTTCTTCCCTTCTCAGTCACCTTGTCAACACTTTTCTCCTTCACCACTTTACTGCTGAGCTCCGCCTTCTGTTCTGATCACATGACAGTGACGTCATCACCGATCCTTGATCACCACTTCTCTGCACTACTAAGCTCCACCTCCTGTTCTAATCACATGATGGTGACCTCATCACAGGTCCTTCATCACCACTTCTCTGCACTGCTGAGCTCTCCCTCCTGTCCTGATCACATGACAGTGATGTCATCACAGGTCCTTCATCACCACTTCTCTGCACTGCTAAGCTCCACCTCCTGTTCTAATCACATGATGGTGACCTCATCACAGGTCCTTCATCACCACTTCTCTGCACTGCTGAGCTCTCCCTCCTGTCCTGATCACATGACAGTGATGTCATCACAGGTCCTTCATCACCACTTCTCTGCACTGCTGAGCTCTCCCTCCTGTCCTGATCACATGACAGTGATGTCATCACAGGCCCTTCATCATCACTTCTCTGCACTGCTGGGCTTCCGCCTCCAGCACTTGACGTCATTGCAGACCTACATCTGATCAGTGACCTCACAAACCTCCTTCTAACTACTCCATTCTAGCATCTATCAAGCATCTACCCCAGTAGAAGGGTGGTGCTGGTGTGGGGAGATGTGCTATGGAAATGATTTGTTTTATATGTTCAGTAATGACAGGGGACCCTACAGAATATTCCCGCACCAGCTTTTAGAACAAAATACCAGCTAGCAGGGTTGCCAAACGTCTAGAAATTTCTGGACAGCCTGTAAAAATAGGTGACCTTTTTTTTGTGTGTAATTTTTTGGGGGGCTGGTGGTACTTAGGCTACTTTCACACTAGCATTTTAGTTTTCCGGTATTGAGATCCGTGGGGCTCAATACCGGAAAAAAAACACTTCCGTTTTGTTAATGGGGACAAAACTGAACTGAGCAGAACGGAGTGCTCCAAAATACATTCCGTTCCGTTTAGTTGCGTTCTCATACCGGAGAGCAAACCGCAGAATGTTGTAGTTTGCTTTCCCACCTTGGATGTGGAGAAAGACGGATCCAGCATGACCCCCAATGCAAGTCAATGGGGACGGATCAGTTTTCTCTGCCACAATAGAAAACGTATTCGTCCCCCACTGACTTTCAATGGAGTTCATGACGGATCCGTCTTGGCAATGTTAAAGATAATACAACCGGATGCCTTCATAACGGATGCAGACGGTTGTATTATCAGTAACGGGAGCGTTTTTGCTGAACCCTGCCGGATCGAGTGTGAAGGTAGCCTTAGGGTACTTTTACACTTGCGGCAGGACAGATCCTAGCCTGCCGGATCCGTCCTGCCGCAAGTGCCCGTGTGCTGCCGCTCCGTCCCCATTGACTATAATGGAGCGGGGGCGGAGCTACGGCAGTGCACGGCAAAGATCGCTGGACCTAAAAGCGGACATGCAGGACTTTTATTCCGGCGATCTCCGGCCGTGCACTGCTGTGCTGCGCCGTAGCTCCGCCCCCGCCCCATTATAGTCAATGGGGACGGAGCGGCAGCACGGCAGTGCACGGGTACTTGCGGCAGGACGGATCCGTAGTAGCCTAAGCTGGATTTTGGTGGTAATTATTACTTTACAGCTCACAGTAAATGCTGGTATTGAGTTTTTATCAGCATATTGAGCTGTAGACATGGATTAGTTAAAACCTTTATCATTCATTAGGGTTTTCCAATTTGTCCATAAAAAATGTTGGCCGTCCGTGATTTTGGGATAATTTGTCGAGAACAAAAAAAAATTCTGGTTGGCAACCCTGATCCCTAGGTGGGACCCTCACCTTAAATTGTTTGCTATTTACCTGCCATTATATCTCCCCGCGCGCCCCTGTGCCCAGTAACCTGCAGTGATATTGATGCACCATGCTCTTTGTACTATGATATGCTACGTACGTGCTATCCAGTAAGTAGGGTAAAACACCCTGGGGCACAGTTACTATGGAGTCTGCACCTGTTTTCATCAGTAAAAAGCCTGTTTCCTGTCTCATTTATTTTTTTTTGTCTCTTTTACCGATTTTGCGTCTTATGACTAATTCAGAAGCTTTAAAACTTTTGCGCCTATTTTGTGACCTATTTATGTCTATATTTATGCCTAATTTAGTCGTAAATACAGTCTCTTTTCTACTCCACTGCAGGGCCGGCGTATAGTATTGAGTGAACTTGTGATTTGCAAGTTCAGCGTTCGGGTCTTCTAAGAATTCCGTAGTGGATTCCGTTACCACGGACCAGAACGGAATCCTATGACGGCATGCACCACGGAAGCCTATAACAGGCATGGCCAGCCTAGACCTCTATTATGACGGAATGCCTCTTCTAGGTTTCCGCGGTGCATGCCGTCATAGGATTCCGTTCTGGTCTGTGGTAACGGAATCCATTACGGAATTCTTAGAAGACCCGAACGCCAAACTTGCAAATCGCATGTTTGCTTGACACTACTGGCGTACTTTTCATGTTTTGAGTGGTGAGTTGCGCCACATTTTGTTTACTTTCATGAAGACGTGCGCCTAATTTCAGCTCACTTGCGCCACAATTATGTGCAAAGGCCCTGGACATAGCTGTATGCTCTGGGGGATTCATATACCTTGGGCAGGATGAGATGGACATTGCAGGGGCGTCACACCGGTATAATGCACTGTAAATGTGCAGGTACTGCTCTGGGTAGTGACCTAACTACAGGGGAAGCGACTGCTTCAGGGCCCGAGTTGAGAAGGGGTCCCAATTATTTGATTAAGGCCTCTTGCACATGAACGTTTTTTTTTACGTTTACATTCTGTTTTTTGCATTCCGTATACGGAACGTATTTCAATGGATCTGCAAAAAAAACAGAAGGTACTCTTCCGTTTCCGTTCCAAGATAGAACGTGTCCTACTATTCTCTGCGTAATGGACAAGGATATTACTCAAACACAGAAATGCAACAGCACTCTGCAACCAGCACTCTGCAACCAGCACTCTGCACTGCCTCTATGCTAGAAGCTATCAGAGGTCGTTAGTGTACATTTTGATCAAAAAGTAATAAGCCACTCGCCACGCCAAGGCCGCCTCTATGAGTGGTCCTAACACTAAATCCTACCTGTTATGGGCCATGACAGCCACATAAAATCCAGGGAGTGTGGTCCCAGCATGCATGCTAGGATCAACCATGCTTATTAACCCTTTCTGCTGCCATAGCAGCATCCATTAAATCCAGGGATGCAGGTACCAACATGCATGCTGAGCCCACTGTGTACTCTTCCTGGAGCCAGATGGTTACTAGCAGGTACTATGAATGCAAGTTCAGTTTTATACTAAGGCCTTATTCACACGCAAATTGCGGATCCATAAACACACCCGGTCGGCAGCCCCATAGAAATGTCTATTCTTGTCCGCAATTGCGGGCAAGAATAGGACATGCTCTACTTTTTTGCGGAGCTGCCGTAAGATCGGTGGCGCACTCCGCAAAAACTGATGCGGAGAGCACAGTGTGTGCTCTCCGCATCGTTCCGTGCCCCATTCACAGTCAATGGGTCCGCATGTATTCCGCAGAATTGCGGAATACATGCGAACATATATGCGGACGTATGAATAAAGCCTTACTCTGATTAAAACCAGCCTCTAGAGCAGACAAACTAGTCAGGTATGCTCGACTGAAAGGAGGCCGCCACACCTCCAGCATATACTACACAGAAACACAAGGGGGGGTCGGCCATAGCTACGTGCATACAACGACGTGCTGACTGACCCACCCTTGTGTTTCGGACAAGGAAAGTACTGTTCTGTTCTATCAGGGGCCAGCTGTTCCGTTACGCAAAAAACGGAATGCACACGGACGTCATCTGTATTTTTTGCGGACCGCAAAATACTGAAAAATCCATACGTTCGTGTGCAAGAGGCCTTACAATGATGCCGTAGGCTGCCCCGAATCCGCTTGCTTATCAGGGATATCCTGCTTGTCGTTCTCCCCCACCCCACCCGTTATGCTTCTGTCCCATCACTTCTGGCCATTTGCTCTTCCACCGTGGGAAACAGGTAAGCTACTCATGTACAGAGGAAGCTGCGTCCGTATGAAGCCGCCCTGACCACAATATTGACTTTAGCCTGAGCAAAGCTGCAGAGCATTAGTTATAGTGTCAGAGTTCACCGCGGCTTCGCTTTTATGATTTAATTGGCATTTTCTTCCCAAATCTAAGAGCAGTAATTCCTCTCATGTTGTTTCCAGTGCGGCATTGCACTCTGCTGTGCAGTAAGCATGGATTCACTTGAAGCTCCTGGACCCCTTGGGGCATGGATATCTCTTAGGCCACCCTCATGCTCTAGGATCCGGCTACAACTACAACCTTTGGACCCCTTTAGTTACACTCCCACTCCCCCTCCTTAAGAGCATATGCAACTAGTACTTGGAGTTTGTAAATTTTCCATTGTACTTTACCCCATACACCCCAAAAACGTAATGAGAGACTAATTGGATTCCTTTTAAAGAAGTTGTCCATACAGACATGGACTTGAGGAGCATAGAGGAAGGGGAGATGTGTGGTTTTTAGTTTTTTTTAAGAGGTGCAAAGGGGAAAGTACCATCAGTATTTTCCCCCATTCCATCAGACTCCCCCTCCTAGCCATAAGTCCCCAGCGCCAGTGAAATAAAATACTTACCTCTCCTCTTCTATCTTCTTCTTCATGCGCTGCAGTGGGACCTGACGTCACACAGCGTCAGGTCATAGTGCGCGCTTATGTGCACCATGTCTTAGCAATGTGTGTATGTCCGGATACTGTGTAGCGCGGTGCCTGCCGGCGGGAGTTCGCTGAGTGGTGAGTAATGGCAAGCGCTTCACTCCCGCTCTGTGGTCACATGACACAAACGAATCCTCGATGCAAAAAATTTCAATTGAGTAATCGTTTTTAGCCCTACCGCCAGGTGTACGCTCACTAATCTTGACAGCTAGGGCCTGGAGTATGCACTCACAAGAAAGTCAACCTGCAGGGTACTCCAAGACGTTTCCGCCCTGAGCACACCCCCATGCCGATCCTGCTTATGAAACTGGTCCTAGCATGTATCAGATAAGGAAATTAGATGGTGAACATTTCCTTGGGGACCAATTAATACACTTTTTACACTACTAATTACATATACCTGAAAGGGCTATTCCAAGATTTCAATATTGATGACCTATCTGTTGGTCTGGGGTGCCCTTGATGTGAGGTGCAAGGCAGGGTCCCCTGCAGCGGTAGAGGCAATGATGAGGCAGTTTTGCAGTAGAAGAGTTTTTTAATGAATGGGGGCATATCCTAGCGATATGCTACCATTGTCTGAGATGGGAAAACCCCCTAAATCCAAGGGGAGATTAGCAATGCACATGGCTCTGCACAGCAGCAGTCCCTGAGATTTTGGATTGGACACAGAATTTACATTGAAAGCGCTCAGGTGAGTAACCGCTGAGCACTGGAGTCATAGGGCCCCTTTAAGATTAACTGACGCGTTATCTCCGTGATATTTTACGGCCCTTTCCTACTTAACATAGTAGTAACATAAATCGAATTGCTTTCTATGGCTGCACTGACAGTACTTTTCTGCAAAGCCAGAGAAAATGTCTTTGGGTAAGCCTTCCAGCGAAGGAGCCAGAAATATAAAATATAAGTGCTCCTGGAACCAATTTACAATATGATTTAAAGTATTTGATGTACTATTCTTATTAATAAAATGTTTAACCGTAGTGATAAGTAAAATTTATGAACTTGCTCTGCACGTTTGATCATCCTCGTCTCTATAGAATATGTAATTTCATTCAATTATTTCAGCAGAAGCATAATGTTATTAACCCAGGAAATGCAGATGATCCAAAACTGCTGAACAAGGCCCAGTACTATCAAATTAGGGAATTGCATTGGCAGCAATTTCCTATTATGTAGCAATGAGGGGAAATCAGGCTTCTCCCCTTCACAGTCTACAGAATACCTGCGGTCACTGCACGGCAAATTCAATTGTAAGGCCGTTCCATGTAATGCATGGATGCATTAGTGCAGAGGGGGAGGATAGGAGTGATAGTAGCAAGAATAATGGCAGTATTCATTCATTCTGTAGCTTCCCTGGGCCGTTCAGTGATGAGAAGGGGCGCAATGTTCTTCCCTTCGGGACGCACTCCGGTTCTGGGATGCTCCGGCCTGATGATAGTTGAGGTGCCCATTATGTTGAAGGCTTTAAGGTCTCAGCAGGGTCCCTTGGTGCAGCTACAATTGTCGGTGCAGCGTCGCCAGCAATGACGAGGCAATGTGCAGCAAACATATCAGGACGGTTCTTAGCATGCACTGACTGGCAGTTGGTACACAAATGCACTTTTCACAGATTTCATGGCTGCACAGGTAGTTGAAGGGGTTGTCCGCTTTTGAAATATTGATGACCTATCCTCAGGATAGATCGTCAATGTGAGATCAGCAGGGGGCTGACAGCCAGTACCCCCGGCAATCTGATATTGATGACCGATCATTTAACAGGCCAAAATGTCTGTTTAAAACAATCTTCCTTACCCTCAGTTCACACTTGCGCGTTTTACAGCGCGTTCAAACGCGCTGTAAAACGCATAACCGATGCAAACCAATGCTTCCCTATGGGACTGGTTCACATTTTCGCGTTTTACAGCGCGTTTGAACGCGCTAAAAAATGCCCGACTCATAAACAAGTACTTGAGCTTTTTTTGGGGCGTTTGTCGCGCGTTTTGGCCCATAGACTTCAATGGGAACGCGCAACACTTGTATTTTGCACGTTTTTGACACTGAAAATGCGCGTTCGAACTCGCGTTTATGAATTTGCAACATGCTGGAAAGGCCAAACTTCATATAGACAGGGATATTTGGTCATTGGACAACACTGCAGTCAATCACACAAACGCGCGTAAAACGCGCGTTTACTATTGCCAAAAACGCGTGGAAAACTCGCGACAAAAACACGCGGAAAACGCGCGTCTCAGAAACGCTCAGGTCTGAACCCAGCGTTAGGATGCCTTCACACGCGGCAGATTTTGTGGCAGAAAATTCCGCTACTGAAAGTCAGTTCCATTTACCTTAATGGGGCTTGCAGAAATCCATGTGTGTGCTGCCCCATTTAAATGAACGGAACTGATTTTCAGTCGTGGAATTTTCTGCCACAAAATCTGCTGCGTGTGAAGGCACCCTTACGCTGCATTCTCTAGCTGACTTGTACTTAGCGTTCAGTCATGGGATGCACGCTTTTCTTTAGGAAAGGCAATCACAGGGCAGACCCTAAAAGTCATACTATGCTCTGCACCTTTTTTGAACAGATTGCTGTACGGTAGCACTGTGCCCTCTGCAGGATGTGGATTTCTACTACCCAGGTGATCAATCTGCTAAATAAGGGCCTGGAAGCCTTTACTCAACTGGCCAATATGGCTGTAGAGCCTATAAGCTACTTGTAAGGCAATTCACCTGAACAGAACTTCTACCCTGCACCTCTTTCTTCCCATCTCTTCTGGCCTGCTTTTCCAGTAAATTTATTTTCTGGCATGGCCCTCACTGGCAGTTAGTCTAGGGCTGGCTACTCTTTCAACTTCTACATTGGACATGTGCTTCCTTCACTGTCTCAGAGTAGAGTCACTTCATTAGACTGACCAGAATATTTTCACTCCTTTCTATATGGAGAGGTCAACACCAGCCCCATCTAGTGGTGACAGTGGATATGGCCTATTAATACCATGTGCGTGTAAACTACAATAAAGGCATAGATCGCATAAAAACACCTTTGTGAACTCCTTTTGCAATTTTGCAGTGTACTTCTGCTCTGCAGTGGGGACGCTGCATTGGGTCAACAAGAGCATTAAACAGAACAAGAGAAGGACATTTGGTCACAATTAAGCATTAATACTCAAAGTCAAGCAGCAGCTGCAAAAGCATACAAGATTTGAACAGGTTTTCCAGTACTTAGCTATTGATGGCCTATTTTTACCAATCAACTGTTTCGGGCAGCGGCCTGCATCGAAAACTATACATACTATACATACAATATATGCTCCTTCCATGGTGTAGTTTCCAGCGCCAGCATACTGCAGCTCAGCTCCCATTCACGTAAAGGGGTTTTCTGGGATTTTATGTTGATGGCCTATCACCAGGATTGGCCATCATTAGGTGATTGGTGGGGGTCTGACCCCAGGGACCCCCACCAATCAGCTGTTTGAAGAGGCTTCAGCTCTGTAGTGGACACTGAAGACACTTCTTAGGCCAGTGACATTCATTGTTCTCATGGCCTAGGCTCAGCGTGTATAAAAAGAGAGATAGAAACATGTGAGCCCAGGCTGCGAGACCACATCTGGAGCTGGAGAGGGTTCCAGGGTCGGCGACCAAGTCATTAAATTTGATTGGAATTTTGATTAGAAAAAAAGGACTTGTTCAGCATGTGTGGTCAATAGAAAGAACAGGATTTATTTATTCCAAGGACTTTATAGAGGACCAGGGGACATTTATTACATGTGGAGGAAAGGAGATTTAGGGCACTTTCACACTTGCGTTGAAGGATTCCGTCAACGGAACTGCGTCAATTTTCAATGTCGGATCCGCTCTTAATACATTTCAATGGTAATTAATGGCGGATCCGTCATTCCGTCAAGTGTTTCCGCATTTTTGGACGGAGATAAAAATACAACATGCTGCGCTTTTATCTGCGTCCAAAAAACGTGAAAGGACTGAACTGAAGACAAACTGATGCAGACTGAACGGATTGCTTTCCATTCAGAATGCATTAGGATAAAATTGATTTGTTTTTTTCAGTTATTGAGCCCTGAGGACGGAACTCAATGACGGAAAACTTTGACACTAGTGTGAGAGTACCCTTAGACATTAAAGGGGTTGTCCAAACCTGGAAAACCCACCCACAATGCTCAGGCCCCTCAAACAGAGAATACTTACCTGGTCCCCCATGCCTGTGTGCTTTCAGATCCCTTCAAGGCCGTCGCTGCATCTCCCCGGCGTGCAGATCACAACATCCGTCGACAGGGTTGGGGGTGCAGCCAATAGCAGGCCGAACCGCTGACCTGCTCCCCTTGCATCACGTGTGACGTCATACATGACGCAAGCGGAGCAGATCTGCAGCGCAGCCTGTTATTGGCTGAACCCCCATCTACAGATGTTGTGATCTGCACGCCAGGGAGATGCAGTGACGGCCGTGGTGGGATCTAAAAAGACCAGGTAGCATCGCGGGTGACACATGTGAGCCCAGGCTGTGACACCACATCTGGAGCTGGTAGGATTCCAGGGTCGGCGACCAGGTCAATAAATTTGATTGGAATTTTGATTAGAAAAATTTGACTTGTTCAGCATGTGTGGTCAATAGAAAGAACAGCATTTATTTATTCCAAGGACTTCATAAAGGACCACAACACCCGTCAACAAGGGTGGTGGTGCAGCCAATAGCAGGCCGCACCGCTGACCTGCTCCCCTTGCATCACGTTTGACGTCATACATGACGCAAGCGGAGCAGATCTGCAGCGCAGCCTGTTATTGGCTGAACTTCCATCTACAGATGTTGTGATCTGTACGCCAGGGAGATGCAGTGACGGCCATGGTGGGATCTGAAAGGACCAGGTAGCATCGCGGGTGACGCTAGGGAGGCTCGTCCCCATCCACGCCGGCCATTGGCTGCTCCTCCTCAACACCGGATGTTTTCATCGGCACATGGGGACAAGCAGCGGAGCAGGGACTAGGAGCGTCGCAGGGAGCGGGGTAAGTATATTACCTGTGAGGGGCCCGGTACATACATGGCCTATTTTCCTACAAGTTGATCCAGAGGAAGGCAAAAAAAACCTGTGAGGCAGAAGCCAATTTTCCTCACTTAAGGGGAAAAAAATTCCTTCCCGACCCCAATCAGGCAATCAGAATAACTCCCTGGATCAACGACCCCTCTCTAGTAGCTGTAGCCTGTAATATTATTACACTCCAGAAATACATCCAGTCCCCTCTTGAATTTCTTTATTGTACTCACCATCACCACCTCCTCAGGCAGAGAGTTCCATAGTCTCACTGCTCTTACAGTAAAGAATCCTCTTCTATGTCTGTGTACAAACCTTCTTTTCTCCAGACGCAGAGGATGTCCCCTCGTCACAGTCACAGTCCTGGGGATAAATAGATGATGGGAGGGATCTCTGTACTGACCCCTGATATATTTATACATAGTTATTAGATCTCCCCTCAGTCGTATTTTTTCTAAAGTGAATAACCCTAATTTTGATAATCTTTCAGGGTACTGTAGATCCCTCATTCCAGTTATTACTTTAGTTGCCCTCCTCTGAACCCTCTCCAGCTCTTCTATGTCTGCCTTGTTCACAGGAGCCCAGAACTGTACACAGTACTCCATGTGTGGTCTGACTAGTGATTTGTAAAGTGGTAGGACTATGTTCTCATCACGGGCGTCTATGCCCCTTTTGATGCAACCCATTATCTTATTGGCCTTGGCAGCCGCTGCCTGACACTGGCTTTTGCAGCTTAATTTGCTGTTTATTAAAATTCCTAAATCCTTTTCCAACGGTATAACGGTGTTTATTCAGCCTGGTTCTCATGGGCCAAGTAATGCGGACAATGTTCTTTTGTTTTTATTTTTCTGCTCCTTGTGGAGTGAACGTGTTTCTACCCCAAGAGGTAGTAATGGCAGATACTGTCAGCATGTGCGGGGGGGGGGGGCTTATATAATAAACAGTATTTATGGTTATAATTAATTACAATAATTTATGATGTAGAATTGATGGATGGCCCTCTGTCTGTTTTCATCCTTCTGTATATAAGCATCTGGACAATACTATGGACTGGATATCATCGAACTTTTCTCACGGCATAATCAGAAAACAGGGCAGCACTTCCGATCACAAGCAAAACCACAAAGTCATATGGCAACACGTGATAATTAGATTATAAAGTGTGTGTGACGTCTGCGCAGCCTCTAGTAAACTGTGACATGAGATGTAATCAATCCACAAACCTCGACCCCGGGTGATGAGAGTCTGTTAAAGGGCCCTTCATCATGTCAGGACATGTCCACCCCCCTGTGGATCTTCGTTCATGATAATGTTCTCTAATTAATGCCATCATTATTACTTCCTCTTTCCTTATTTGCACAAAATAGATGTTTTTTCTGCATAAAATTCCTTTAAGGCAGCTTTCACACTAGCGGCAGGACGGATCCGACAGGGTGTTCACCCGATGGAACAGCCTGTCGGATCCGTCCTGCCGCTAGTTAACTTGTGCCCCCGGACTATAATGGGGGTGGGGCGGAGGCACGCAGCGCACGGCGCGAGGCTGCCGGAATAAAACTACATGTTCGACATTTATTCCGATAGCCTCTCGCCGTGCGCTGTTGTGCCTCCGCCAGAACTCCGCCCCGCCCCTATTATAGTCAATGGAGCCGGAGCGGTAATCCGGGGGCACACGTACACTAGCGGCAGGACGGATCCGACAGGCTGTTCCGTCGGGTGAACAGCCTGTCTGATCCGTCCTGCCGCTAGTGTGAAACTAGCCTAAGCTGGCATCAATGGCATCAAAGTTTTCAAGTAGATGTGATTTTGCCGCACTTCCTGTACTTTTTTATCACATTGATTTGCTCTGCTCAGTCTTCAGCTTCTAGTCTTCAAGATTGTCATGCGGTTCTGCAGACTATTGAATGGCGGATTAAAGGAATTTCTGTAGGGATATAACTGGGCCCTGAGAGGTAGGGGGGTCCATGAGAGGTAGGGGGGTCCCTGAGAGGTAGGGCTGGGCCCTGAGAGGACGGGGGGGTCCCAGGACCGCACTTTCGCTCTGTACATCCAGCAATTTTAGCAGCAGTCATCTGCCGCCTCCCATTTGTGCTTAGTCCATTTTGGAGGGTCCCACTCCCACGCCATCATGTGGCATACTTACCGTGTAGGCAGACCATGCTACTGCTATGGAGCCCCAGCGCCGATCTCCTTCTCCTGCTTCCTGACATAAATCCACGGCATATTCCTGCAGTCACCACTAGCGGGAGCTCTATGAACAAATATATTTTTTTACAGCTTCCATTAAGGTTATTGGTAACTGTATACATTTCTGTACACTGAGCTTCCTCTAGGGGTGGCTGCAGGCAGACAGGTCTTTAATATAATGTGGGAGACATAGAGCGGCAGAAATTTATGGCATATACGGCAAAAGTTAGGTAAAGTGGAGTGCATTTTTTCATTAAAAAATCCCTCCACATTTTAGAAATCTCACTGAGGGACTGGCCCCTACTAAGCTTTGTTACGGGGCCGTATGATATCTGTGTATGCCACCTCAGTCAGACAGTACACAGACACAGTGCTGAACTGACGTCCAGAGCGCAGCACTGTGCACGTGAGCGTACGTGTGAGCTAAGCTGTTTTGTATAAAGTATACCGCCACCTGTGGCTGATCCTATGCTGTGCCTGGGGGCACGTGCAGGATATTGTAATAAAGTATGCCAACTAGGCAGTGGCTGGCTGCCTGCTGTGGATGGGCAGTGATTAGGGTTGGTACCAGTCAGGCACTGACCATGCTACTTCACACGCAATCCAAAGTTTGCTCTCGGGCCCAGTGATGTTACGACTAGTATCACTGGCCTTGACGGGGCTAAGCTGTGTTCACTTGAATGGGGTTTAGCCTCAGACTAATACCTCGTGACGTCACTGGGCCTGAGGGAAACGGAGAGAAGGCCGCGGAGCTCCTGGAGCGCTGCTGCCTTCTCAAACAGCTGATCGCCTGCGGTCCCCCACCGATCAGACGCTAATGATCTATCCAGAGGATAGATCATCAGTTAAAAGGAATTGCAGAACCCCTTTAAGCCTGTATTACACTGCCCGACTTTTCAGCAGATAATCCCTATCGAGCATTCGCATGAGCGATCATCCTGCAGTGTAATACTGCCACCGATTGCCTGATAAATGAGCAAACGCTCGATCATCGGGCAATCCAAAGCTTTTGATATGTTAAAAATTATCGTTTGCAGGCGGCAGATCTTGGTGTGTAATTACGATCTGCCGCCAGCAAACCACTGTACAGCATGGGGACGAGCGATGACATAGCGATCGCTCCTCCCCATGCCACGGAGGAGATTTCTGCATGTAACAGCAGCGGTCTCCTCCACTAGCGAGCAGGCGATTCCTGGGAGGGATCGCTTCCCTCCCGACAATCGCCTGCCAGATCGGCCTGTGTAATACAGCCTTTAGAAAAGACCCAGTTGAACGCATAGGCCGGGTTTCACGTTCAGGTTTTCTAATGCAACGTTTGAAGCCAAAACCAGCTGTAAAGGAAGTGTGAGTATAAAGGACAGAGAGTACTTCACCTCTACTTGAAACCCACTCTTGGTGTTGGCTCCACAGTCTGTATCAGAAAACCTGAGCGGGTAAACCCAGCCTGCTGTTGCTCTTAAAAGGGAATTCTGAGACGTTGATGTTGCAGCAGTTGTAGGAATAATGGGGGTCATTTACTAACATCGCTACGCCAGTTTAGTTTCATGACTTTTTAAACACCCATCCTTGTTTAGGGATCTTAAGTCGCCACTTGGGAGTGGGAGGGGGGAATGAGAGGGGTCGGAACGGGGATCGACCATTGGCCCTGGCAAATTCTTCCTCCAGCAGCGCAAAGGCTATCAAAGACCGACTTAAGAAGCCGGTCTTTGATAAATGACCCCCAATGATTATTGATTGAGAATAAAGTACATCTGTCATCATTTTAAAGCGCTTTCTGTCTCCAAATCACCAATCAGCCATATCTGTGTTCACAGCCACAGCGCTTTAGGGTTTTCTGTGGCAAAAACATGCGGTTTTGGCCTCATGCACACGACCGTTGTTTGTTTCCGTGTCCGTTCCGTTTTTTTTCACGGATAGGATGCTTCCCATTCATTTCAATGGGTCCGTCAAAAAATGCGGATGGTCAACCGTTTTTGTTCCGCATCCGTGATCCGTGTTTTCATTCCGTCAAAAAAATAGTGCATGTCCTATTTTTTTCACGTTTGCGGACAAGGATAGGCATTTTTACAATGGATCTGCCATAAAAATCGGATCCGTCAAAAAAAACGGTCCGTCATCCGTTTTTTTTGACGGACGCAAAATTTGCAGGAGGAGCGGACGCGGAGGCAGGCAACGGTCGTGTGCATGTAGCCTTTGTTGCAGTTTTTGCTGCAGAAATACAGCAACAACTGCAGCCTTATGGTGGATGCACACAATGGGGATTGCGTGTGTTTTTTCTGCTCGGATTTTCCTACAGAAAAACCACAGGGTAATATGGTACCAGAAAAGTGTTAGACATATTTTATGTGTACATTGTACATGTTGCTTTTGGCTACTTTCACACTAGCGTTAATATTTTCCGGTATTGAGATCCATCATAGCTTCCGTTTTGTCCCCCTCATTGTCAATGGGGTCAAAACGTAACTGAGAAGAACGGAGCTCTCCAAAATGCATTCCATTCTCATACCGGAGAGCAAACTGCAGCATGCAGCGGTTTGCTTTCTGTCAAGGGATGCGGAGCAAGACGGATCCGCCATGACCCACAATGCAAGTCAATGGGGACAGATTCGTTTTCTCTGACCCAATCTGACACGGATCTGAAAACGGATCCGTCCTTCATTGACTTTCAATGGAGTTCATGGCGGATCCGTCTTGGTTATGTTACAGATAATACAACCGGATCCGTTCATAACGGATGCAGATGGTTGTATTATCTGTAACGGAAGCGTTTTTTCTGAACCCTGCCGGATCCAGCAAAAACGCTAGTGTGAAAGTAGCCTTAACTTAGGTGTGGAAATTGATCTGCTGTGTGGATTTTGAAATCTGCAGTATGTTAATTGTTGTGTTTTTCTTGTGTGGATTTCACCCTTTTCAATGGAAGATTGAGATCTGCAGAGAATCCGCATCAGATCTGCACAAAAAAACGCAATAAGTAGCACAGATTTATGTGCTTGTTTTGGTGCGGATTTTCTGTACATAAAAGTCTACAAAGAAGTCGGCCGTATTTAATATAGCCACCCAATAGTCAGACGAAAGATGTGTATGGCCTCCTTCCCTTTACTGCTCAGTTGAGCAAACCATTGTCAGCGTTCCTTCCCGACAATCGCCTGCTCGTCAGTGAAGGAGACCGATGCATTTAGATGCAGCGATCTCCTCCACAGTATAGGGGGAAGCGATCACTAATGCCATCACTCGTCCCCATACTGTCTTCTTTTCTGGCAGCAGAAGCTGCTAAGACACCACAATCTGCTGCCGGCAAACAATGACTTAGATGTCCGCACCAACGATCCTATAACCTGATGAACGAGTGTTTCACGGAACCTTTTCACTGGCAAATTATTTTACGAACGATCGTTAGCAATAATCTGTCCGAACATCAGGCAGTCTAACGAGGCCTTCAGAGGCTGTAGAAGCCCAGGAGTATGTCCAGACTTGTCTACGGTCACCTTTGTCACATCCTCTCTCTGAAGATAATGAATCCCATCTTGTCACATTCCTCAGGCCAAACATCAACACTTGAACGCTCTGAGATCTGGGCTGACAACTCTCGCTCATGTTTTCACTAATAATAAACATTTATTGGTTGTTGTCGACGTTATGGCGTTTGTGTTTCAAATGTGAACGTTAAACCGTCATCTGGAGCGGAGTCTTCAGGATCAAGCCTGTATGTGTCGAAGAGTATATTCCCATACATTACACTACTAACTATACATATGGTTCATGTGCCACAAATTCTGTTCAGCCAATAGTTACGTTTATTCCTGGGAATGCTGACACGTGTGACAACCTTGGAGTGAGGTGTAATAACCGTCATGTTGGTAGTCACCCAGCTTTAGGGCCCATTCACACGACCGTAAGGGCTCCAGGGCCCATATTGTGGACCGCAAACGGAGGGTCCGCAATACACAGGCACTGGTTGTGTGACTTGAATGGGTTCGCGATCTGCAAGACATGGCGAAAGATAGGACACGTCCTTTCTTTTGCGGAATGGAGGCAGGGAAGTGGAAGTGCTTCCATGGGCATTCAGGTCCGTGGTTCTACACCGCAAAAGATAGGATATGTCCTATCTTTTTGCTGTTTTTTGACAACTGGATATGAAGAAATTTGACCATCTAAGGGCTCCTGCACGGTTTGTGTGCCACCCGTGCCGTTTGTGTGCTCCCCAATGCACGGACACCGTCCGTGTGGCCTGCGCTGATGGATGCAGACCCGTTCAACTTGAATGGATCCACGATCCGTCCAAACTGCAAAAAAATAGGGCGCTTTTTATTTTTTTTTGCGGTGCGGAGGCATGGTCCAAAATTCCACTAAAGCGCAAGTGAATGTAATGAACGAATCCATGACATGGCGCGCACTCATCCGGCACCCGTATATTGCGGACCCGCTGGCACTCGTTCGCGGGCATGAGACCTAAGGCTAGGTTTACATCAACATCAAAGGTTCCATTAGTAACTTTCATTGTATGGGCCGTCAAAGTCATACAGATATTGCCCTATTTTTTCCGGTAAAATGACCAGCATCATGATGCCTGACAGAGCCTTCTCATGTCGCAGAAAAATACACGTATTTTTAGGTTTCTTACAGATTGTATTGCGTATTGTGATTTCTTGTTGAAATCTATAGCGTAATTGAGCTTCACAAACTCTGTAGCACATTGTGGTTTATTTATAAAGACTGGCTTTTTACGACTTTGTTTTCCACCCTGCGCTGCCAGAGGATTCACCTAATCTATGACGAGGCGTGCAGCTCATCATAAATTAGCCTCACCTCCAGCAGTCCGTGCGCCTGAAGTAAAAACTACTTCAGCACCTGACTGGATAGTTACTCTTCTTTTACGCCTGTTTTCAGGCATAAATCTGGTGAGGATGGCGTAACAACATCAGTGCAACAAAATATTGAAATTTTTAAAAGTTGCAAAAAGGGATCTTGGAATTATTTTTATGCCTAAAACTTCTGTACAAATGTTGGTAAATGACCTCATGGGGAACTATCTAGGATTCAGATTTTTCTGCAATTGCCCAAATCCATATGTGAAGGCGCCGCTAATTGTCGACGTTCTGCGACTAGTACGGGTGAAATTCATTAAAATAGTGGCAATTAACAGCAAAAAACAGATGCAGCAGGCTATCTGCACACGGGTGCGGGTGATCGCATTATAGGATCCGCACAGTGCAGATGTCTCTGCGTTTCTGCGACATACACACACGAAAATCCGCAATGCCTAATAGCGGGTTTTGGTGCGGATTTGATTCGGTTTGCCGTAGATCTCACCCTTCCATTGAAACGGGTGAAATCCGCAGCTAAAACCGCAAATATTATTGACATGCTATTTAATTTGAAAACCGCAAGCAAGTGGAACAGTTTTCCACTCCACTCAGTTAAGGCCTCGTATTTTCTTTCCGTGTCGTTCCGTTTTTTTTGCGGATCATTCATGTCAACGGGTCCGCAAAAAAAACTGAAATAACTCCGTGTGCATTCCGTTTCCGTATGTCCGTATTTCTGTTCCGCAAAAAAATAGAACATGTCCTATTATTGTCCGCATTACGGGCAAGGATAGGACTGTTCTATCAGGGGCCGGCTGTTCCGTTCTGCAAAATACGGAATGCACACGGACGTCATCCGTATTTTTTGCGGACCGCAAAATACATACGGTCGTGTGCATGAGGCCTAAGGCTGAATTCACACTGAATAGTTGTGCCTGAGCCACACAAAACTGGAAACTTTTGGCCTAAAAAACATCCATGTGGTACAGTAGAAGTACACCTGGTCCATTCTACCGTCGGCAGCAGTGTTATAACTGCTCCTCACTGAGTGCAATAGACTCATCTGTCGTAATAAGAGTTCATCGTCCACCATACACACAATGTGAGTCTGCGGTTTACACAACTGGCGGGGTATTTACAGTATACATAGGAAGGAATGTCGAGGCGGCTGGAGGTGAGGAGCTCGCGACCTGTTCTCAGCGTACACTGCAGAAAGATGATGTACCGCTCCCTCACTTTGTCTTCCGCTTTTCCTCATACTGTGTCAGTGCTTTTTCATGGTGTTTTTCACAAGCGTCTTTGGAAACTTTTTTTTTTTAAATTTTGTATATTTTGTAACGTGTTTTTGTTCCAGGTGTTTTACTGTAAGTTCTATACAGAAGCCTATGGTAAAAATGTGTCATAAATAAGGCTACTTTCACACTTGCGTTTTGAGTGGATCCGTCATGGACGGATCCGTTCAGATAATACAACCGTCTGCATCCGTTTAGAATGGATCCGTTTGTATTATCTTTAACATAGCCAAGACAGATCCGTCTTGAAAACAATTGAAAGTCAATGGGGGACAGATCCGTTTTCTATTGTGCCAGATTGTGTCAGTGAAAACGGATTCGTCCCCATTGACTTACATTGTGCACCAGGACAGATCCATTTGGCTCAATTTTATCAGACGGACACCGGAATGTATTAGAATGCAAAATGATCTGTTTTGGGCCGCTTGTGAGAACCCTGAGCACAAACACCAAAAATGCTTATCTAAAAACAAAGCCATTAAAAACATTAGATATATAGTAGATAGAGAGAAAAATAAAAATTAGATAGACAGATAGATAAAATTAGATAGATAGATAGATAGATAGATAGACAGATAGATACTGTAGATAGATAGAGATATGGGATAGATAGATAGATAGATAGATAGATAGATAGATAGATAGATATAGTAGATGATAGATAGAAAGGAGATACATAGAGTATATAAATATGTAAAGTAGATAGATACAGTAGATATATGAATAGACAGATATATCCGCTATCCATATATGATACATGTATGAGGAATGTGTGTCTCTATGTGGTATATGGATAAGAGGCTGTCTGTCTGATACATCTAGCGCCACTTATCTCAAAGGACAAGATCCAGTTCATCCATTCCGTCTCTCCCTTATGTCTTGTGTGGAGTTTAGCCCAGACGAGCTGTTACATGGTACACGTGTGAGGGAAAGAAGGAACATCTCCCATATAGACGCCCCCTAAATCCACACACTTGCTGCTATATGGCGCCTCCTGTACTCATGTGCTGCTATATTAATAAAACTATATGGAATGTCAACTGTTTTCTGTGGAATGACAGCTGCTTTTTGGACGGAAGGGCAGTAGAACAGAAGTGCCTCTGGTGACATCAAAGGGCAGCTGTTTTTACCAGATTTCCAAAAACCCACAGACTAAATCCTATAGCATTTTAGTGTATTTCATAATGCGCCAGCCCCACCACGCCGTCATGGCTGAAATGGCTGTTGGATTTTAGATTAGAGCGTATTTCTACTGAAATGGTGAATATCTCTGAACACCTACACAATTGTGACAAGATGGCGTGTAACACATGTGCGTGTGAGTTTGATGTGACTTATGCCTCATTCACATGTCAGAGTTCGGTCAGTGATTTCCTTCAGTGATTTTGAGCCAAAACCAGGTGCGGCTCTAAACACAGACCAGGAGCAGATCCTTCCATTACACCTGATCTCTGTGGAGGCTCCAGTCCTGGTTTTGGCTCACCATCACTGATTGAAATCACTGACCAAACACTGACGTGTGAATGAGGCTTTAAGGTGAGTTCTGTGGAACACATACATGTACAGCAGGGATCGGCAACCTTCGGCACTCCAGCTGCTCCTTCCACTTGTGTGAGAGTTTCGAGAACAGCCAAGCAAGTGTGCATGATGGGAGATGTAGTTTCACAACACCTGGAGTGCGGGAGGTTGCTGACCCCTGATGTACAGAGTAGCTGCATGTGGCATCAATTGAATTGACTGGAAGTAAGACTGTACGGACGCTGCAGTCAGGTGGCGCGTTCAGTTGCACAAATTAGACACAGCGAATGCACACCTGTAAATGATGCAGATCTGTGTGCAGAAAATCTACAGTATTTATCAGAATTAGTACATTTTTTCGTCTTTATTTGCGGACTTTCTGCTTATGATAACAACACCATTGAAATCTACGGGAAAACCACTGTACAGAAGATACGGAATCGCACAAATAACTGACATGCTGCAGACTTCAAAATCCGCACAACAGGTCAATTTCCGCACAGAAGAAAAAAGCTAAATCTATATGAGAATTGTCTAGTTTTATGCTGCGTTTTTTTTTTTTTTTCAAAACAAAAATTTGCACGTAAAAAAACGCCGGTGTTCAGTCTGTGAGCTGTCTGCGTGTAGAACGTGAACAGGTCCTCAGCTCGTTTTTCGACTATTTTATTAAAAAAAGGGGCTCTGTCCTGAAGATTATACCAGGAATTAATGCTTATGTTATGTTTATCATTGTGTTTATTGTTTTATGTGTCTTTATTTTTTTACATGTTAGGGCAGGTTCAGATTTGGTTCTGGCTCTCCGTTATAACGTAAGATAACGGAATCCATAAGATGGAAGTACGGATCCGTTCTGCTGCCCATAGACTTGTATTAGGACCGAATGCAAAACGTAAGCCTTTAAAAGGCATGCCATCTTAATAGACGTCTATGGGAATCAGAATCCCGTTTCCGTTATGCAGAACAGAGAAAAAAGTCCTGTCGACAGGACTTTGTTTTCCGTCTTGCATAATGGGAACCAGACGGATCCGTTCTGATTCCCATAGACCTCTATTAAGACGGATCAAAACGGAATGCCTCGTAAATAACCATGTTATAACGGAAAGCCGTAACAAATTCCAGAACGCATATATGAAACCACCCCAATACAGATGGAAAATCATGTACAGTGCAACCCAAGACACTGCAAGTGTGCCCAACGTGAGTGTGCCCAGTGCCCATATGTTTATGATTGTCTTTATGGTTTTGATTATGTATCTTTATGTTTATCATTGTGTTTACTGTTTTATGTATCTTTATTTTTTTTTACGTTTTACAGGTGGAAAATCATGTACAGTGCCACCCAAGACACCGCAAGTGTGCCCAATGTGAGTGTGCCCATGTTTATCATTGTGTTTGTTTTGATTATGTATCTTTATGTTTATCAATATGTTTATTGTTTTATGTATCTTTATGTTTTTACATGTTTTACAGATTGAAAATCACGTACAGTTCCGCCCAAGACACCGCAAGTGTGCCCAATGTGAGTGTGCCCAGTGTCCATGTTTATCATTGTGTTTGTTTTGATTATGTATCTTTATGTTTATCATTGTGTTTATTGTTTTATGTATCTTTATGTTTTTACATGTTTTACAGATTTAAAATCATGTACAGTGCCGCCCAAGTGTGCCCAATGTGAGTGTGCCCAGACTTCATTCCTTGACAGTATTCATCGCTATATTGGCACTAGAGGGTCCATTCCTAGAGAATAGCCCTATAATGTTCATAAATTGTCCTTCCACATCAGTTCCATCCTCTACACCCCTTCTATAGAACTGCATTCATAGTTTGGGGGGTCTATAGGTAAGAAATCAAGTGTGTGATCTGTTCCTAGACTCCATGCAACTTTCTGTCTTTTCCCTGAGATGTTGCATCCCTTTCTCTTGACATTTGTCATGGCTCCTTGCAACCTATGAGAAAGCAGCCTGTGCCAGGTGAAATGCAACATGCACAAATCTTCATTCTACTCGGTTGGCACGTCTTTTCTCAGGCTGGAGTGTCACTCCTTTCAGCATGTCCCCTCCCCACCCCAATGATGACAGGAGGCAGAGGAGGAGGCGCTCCTGCACGGGAGCAGTGAATGCTGCTGAGCACTGGGCTCGGATCTGATGAGGGATTCATACCCGGCATTTCCCCTCTCTGGATGGCATGTTGCTGGTAACTCTCTTCCTGCTGTGTTCAGTGCAGACAGGTGAGTGCAGGGCATTTCCTAGGCACAGTGCCCAGTGCAGGGGTCAGTGCCCAGGGACAGGGCACTTGCTGCAGTTGGAGCAGAGTTTGTTGGATGCTCTGCACCTGGGATGTGTGTGAGTTGCCTCCTTAGTTTTGGCATGGCCCCGGTGAGGGCTCTGTGCCCAGTGCCAGCTCTGATGGCTCCTCTCTATGCATGTTTGACTTCTGTCTTTGCTCAACAAATGTATTGTGTCCTGTTGGTAAACTGTAGACCACAATCCACACAGTGCGGATACTTCCCCCAGGTGCCCACCAGTATACATGTAGACCCTGAGATTGTGTGTGTTTACCACTCTTACATCTGTGTGCTGTTGATAACTGGGGGTTTGGGAGAGGGGAGGGGGTGCTGATGATTATAAATGCATGAACAGGGAGGTGCCAAAGCATCTTCCCTAAAGGTATGGTGAAGGGTTAATGCTGGCACTGGCGGTGAGAGGGTCTTCACTGCCGCCCTCATAGTTCCTGCTTGGTGTTATACCGTGACTATTGCTTACAGGGTTAGTTGACAAAGGGTTAAATCTTCAAAAATATATGAATGGCACCGGTGCCCTGTGATACTGCCAGCTTCTGCCACTGCACCCATAGGTCAAGTTCTCTGTGATATTCTCCACATTTACCACTTTACTTATCAATGCAGCCAGGGCACCCATAGGTTAGGTTTCCCCGTGATATGTCCTAGAGCATCTGGTACCGCACTCATCAATGCCAGGGCACTATTGTACTCATGGGGTGGGTTCCCTGTGATTTCACTAAACACATTAATGCCAGTGCACTAGTGCACCCATCGTTTAGATCTCCTGTGATGCTTTAAGCATTTGGCACTACACCCATTAATGCCAGTCCAGTAAGGCACGTATAGGTCTGGTACCCCGTGATACCCAGACTATCTTGCACTACCCTCTTCAATGCCAGTGCACCCATAGGTTAGGTTCCTTGTGATGGCACTACCCTCATCAATACCAGTGCCCTGGTGCACCCATAGGTTAGGTTCCTTGTGATGGCACTACCCTCATCAATACCAGTCCCCTGGTGCAACCATAGGTTAGGTTCCCCGTGATGGCACTACCCTCATCAGTGCCAGTCTCCTAGTTCAAATATAGGTTAGACTCCCTGTAATGGCACTACCCTCATCATTGCCAGTCTCCTAGTGCACCCATAGGTTAGATTCCCTGTGATGGCACTACCCTCATCATTTCCAGTCCCCTAGTGCACCTATATGTTATGTTCCCTGTAATGGCACTACCCTCATCAGTGCCAGTCCCCTGGTGCACCTATAGGTTAGGTCCCCTGTGATGGCACTACCCTCATCAGTGCCAGTGCACGCAGACGTCAGATGTGGATGGTGGTGTGATCACTTTTAACGGCTCTGTAACCTTATTGTAGGCAGTGTAGAGGCAGGAGCAGTGTATGTAGCCCTATAATCATTATAGGCTGAGCTATAGGCAGTCCTACAAACAATATAGGCAGCAATGTATCCTGAACTATGTATACCAGGGGTAGATAGGCAGCGTAAGTAATACGATCACCAGGCAGACATATGTATAACAACTGGCAAATACGGATACATGGCGTGCAACTGGATGCAACGTGATAGACGCTGTATACATGTCATGTGCCTGTGTCTGGTCTACTTGTTTCTATTGTCAGACACTTTGTTGCCGCTCTCATGCCTTAACAAGACCCCTCGAGGGTCCTTTTATATATCCCTAGAACTTGCACTGAACTGGTAAAACTTGTGCATTTCATGTCCTCGTGTACAGCGGTGTTGTATGTGCAGAATGTGCATCTTTATCAAGAGCAGAGCGCTGGATCGCAGAGCATTGTAATGCTGCAGAGCAATCATATGGGATAGTGGGCGTGCTCTGCACGGAGATGCTGGCTGCCCCCCAATGATCCTGTAACATCGCCTGTTGCAGTGGGCAGAGTGGATCCAGATCCACTACAATGGGTAACGCAGCATTTGCATCGACGGCCGTTAACCCTGCGCGTGATTGCACTTTGGCTGCATTGCATGCACATCCCTGTGCCACTAGGTTTCTGTAGCACCAGGCTGGCAGAGCAGTGTGACTGGCACGCTCATTGTTTGTCGACGGCTGAGGCTGATTCACATGACGCCGATGCATAATTGTTCCTCAAAATTGTGGCTGATGACTCCTGCGTTGTTCCTACGCCATTTGCCAGCAGTGGTCAGGGAGCAAAGTTTGTGGATCCTTGCCTAGCCGGCCATAGACACAGCAGGAAAGGCTCCTGCGTTTTTCCCGATCAGTTCTTTCCGATACATCGCGTCCCATATCAGAGGATTTGTTTGCAATGGCAGCAGGAACCAGCCTATAGGTTAGCCTGGAGAATGAATGGTGGCACCCTAATTGCCATTGAAAACATATCCGTTAGCTATATATCCTGATGATTCCATGGATCTTAGCGGTATCCGATCGGATTAAAGTTATTGGTCGTCACCAGTCTAAATTGATATGTTCATGGACAGCTCTGGGTGCTCCGTGAATGCAAAAGGAATGTGATCTTAGTGATTTCCTTGATTAGTAGCTTAGTGTTTTTTAGTGAAATTAAGCCTCATCTCCATAGAGATCTTCTAAGATTTTCCGTAATCGCCTCCATTCTCTTTCCAGACCGTCTTTTCTCTCCCCGTCGCTGTACCTGAGCTCTATATCTAGTCCATTACCTGCACTTCCTTTGTTTGCCTTCTTTTAACAAAAGGGACGCACGTCCGTTTGTGTTGCCAGGAGTGAGGTGCAAACACAGGATACGATAGAACAGAGGGGATACTGTGTCTGAACTGGGACAAGCCTGGACCTGTAAGGAGATTCGAGGAAATCACTGGGACCCTTCACTTTATAGGGTTAAATCCCCCCCCACTCCCTCCACCTAGTGTAAGGCCTGTTTCACACTTGCGTTGTTGTTTTCCGGTATTGAGATCCGGCAGAGGATCTCACTACCGGAAAAAAATAATCTTTCCGATTAGTCCTCATGCATTGTGAATGGAAAGTGATCCGTTCAGGCAGTATCCAGTTTTGTGGCCGGACACAAAACCGCTGCAAGCTGCGCTTTTGTGTCCGGTCATAAAAAAACGGGAAAAAAAACGGATCCGGCCCTATAAACAATGTAAGTCAATGGTAACGGATCATTTTTTTTAGAGCCTAAAAAACCGGAACCGTCACCCATTGAGTTTCAATATGTTTAGTGACGGATCTGTTTTTTTCCATTTTGATTTCACACAACTGCCTCCTAACGAACGGAGGCATCCTGATGGGCGAAATCAAAACGGATCTGTTTAATTGCGGTATTGAGATCCTCTGCCGGATCTCAATACCGGAATTAACAGCGCAAGTGTGAAAGTAGCTTGAGGAAATTAAAACAGCAGCATTAGTACCAATGAATAAAGGTATGTATAAAAAGCAAAATACATCAGAAAATCCGCTTTATAGCAAAAAGACGCCATATTGTATTTCCAACAAAAAGGTACTTGCACCTGATAGGGCCCCCGCAACCTCTGGGCCCCATAGCAAGTGCTATGGCTGTGGTTACACCCATGTATAGGACCTGTAGATTCCCCCAAATTATTCAACCATAAAGTAATATTTTTTACCAATCCCAAAATCCAAAAATTGACATCGTCTTTCTACGTAAACAGCAGCCAATATGGTACCGCCGGAGAAAATACTGCGCTTTCCTACGAAATAGGAGCTGGCGCAACGGACTTCCATGTGGCTGATGTGCATAGCTCTGAAGAGCTGGTGCCTGGGTTTTTGGGTTGGGGGTCAATTATTAAGGGACTGGCCACTGTTTTAGTCTCAAAAATAGTCGCAATTCCCTTTGTCTGGTGTCATACAAGGAATATTTTTGTCCAAAATGGGAAATTTTGCAAGGGAAAGCTTGTGGTGTCACATAGTTATCGGAAGACTGGGAGCCGAAATGCCCCGTCATCCTCAGGCCCATGTAGTGCACCCATGTTATAACCTTTAAGGCTTTGGCCTTCTGCGTTGTACAGATGACATCCTCTCCTCCTTGTACTCAGCAGGCCAGTCATTTTCCTAGAAAGTGTTCAATTCCTTTCATACCTCAGTCGAGGAGTTAGGAAAACTTCCAGGACTGCCTCCTTCATTTTAATCCTTGTTTGCTTCTAGCAATCTGTCACTACATTGCAGCCTGTACAGTACCAGCAAGGAGTAAGGATAAGCCCCAGCCCACCCACAATGTGAACAGGCTTGTAGAGACGCGCCGTGTAGTACAGCGCTGTGGTATATGTGGGTGCTATACCAGCCACAGGGAGATGATGTCCATGGCCTTGTTCTGCTCCTGATATCAGGTCATTGTCATATTCCAGGACTCACTGACCCAGCACTGGTTGTGGCGGTGTTATCTGGGGAGAAGGAGCTCTCTGGGTATGGCACAGTAAATATGGCGGCAGATTTTCTCCGTCTGATGAATTTCTCTTCACACTGAATCTTCTACATAAACACATCAGAAAGTGATTGGATCTGTCAGTAATAGCTCTGCGGTATACATAATGGGGAGGGGGCCGTACTGCTTATGTATTCATGTGTGTGTCAATAGCTCTCCCCAGATACTTCTACATACACTCACACCTATATCCATGATATGTATAATCACATACATACATCTATATACTGCACATACATCTATATACTGCACATACATCTATATACTATACATACATCTATATACTGCACATACATCTATATACTGCACATACATCTATATACTATACATACATCTATATACTGTACACACATCTATATACTATACATACATCTATATACTATACATACATCTATATACTGCACATACATCTATATACTGTACATACATCTATATACTATACATACATCTATATACTGTACATACATCTATATACTATACATACATCTATATACTGCACATACATATATATACTGCACATACATCTATATACTGTACATACATCTATATACTGCACATACATCTATATACTATACATACATCTATATACTGTACACACATCTATATACTATACATACATCTATATACTATACATACATCTATATACTGCACATACATCTATATACTGCACATACATCTATATACTATACATACATCTATATACTGTACACACATCTATATACTATACATACATCTATATACTATACATACATCTATATACTGCACATACATCTATATACTGTACATACATCTATATACTATACATACATCTATATACTGTACATACATCTATATACTATACATACATCTATATACTGCACATACATCTATATACTATACATACATCTATATACTGCACATACATCTATATACTGTACATACATCTATATACTGTACACACATCTATATACTGCACATACATATATATACTGCACATACATCTATATACTATACATACATCTATATACTGCACATACATCTATATACTGTACATACATCTATATACTATACATACATCTATATACTGCACATACATCTATATACTATACATACATCTATATAC
This sequence comes from Bufotes viridis, assembly GCA_033119425.1. NCBI lineage: Eukaryota > Metazoa > Chordata > Amphibia > Anura > Bufonidae > Bufotes > Bufotes viridis. Next base: position 556,033,990 of record CM065590.1, on the reverse strand, counting down.
TGCACATACATCTATATACTATACATACATCTATATACTATACATACATCTATATACTGTACATACATCTATATACTATACATACATCTATATACTATACATACATCTATATACTGCACATACATCTATATACTATACATACATCTATATACTGTACATACATCTATATACTATACATACATCTATATACTGCACATACATCTATATACTGCACATACATCTATATACTGCACATACATCTATATACTGCACATACATCTATATACTGCACATACATCTATATACTGCACATACATCTATATACTGTACATACATCTATATACTATACATACATCTATATACTGTACACACATCTATATACTATACATACATCTATATACTGTACATACATCTATATACTGTACATACATCTATATACTATACATACATCTATATACTGTACACACATCTATATACTATACATACATCTATATACTGCACATACATCTATATACTATACATACATCTATATACTGCACATACATCTATATACTATACATACATCTATATACTATACATACATCTATATACTGTACACACATCTATATACTATACATACATCTATATACTGCACATACATCTATATACTGTACATACATCTATATACTGTACATACATCTATATACTGTACACACATCTATATACTATACATACATCTATATACTGCACATACATCTATATACTATACATACATCTATATACTGCACATACATCTATATACTGCACATACATCTATATACTGTACATACATCTATATACTGTACACACATCTATATACTGTACATACATCTATATACTGCACATACATCTATATACTATACATACATCTATATACTGCACATACATCTATATACTGTACATACACACATCTATATACTGTACATACATCTATATACTATACATACATCTATATACTGTACATACATCTATATACTATACATACATCTATATACTGTACACACATCTATATACTGCACATACATCTATATACTATACATACATCTATATACTGTACATACATCTATATACTATACATACATCTATATACTGCACATACATCTATATACTGTACATACATCTATATACTATACATACATCTATATACTGCACATACATCTATATACTGCACATACATCTATATACTATACATACATCTATATACTGCACATACATCTATATACTGCACATACATATATATACTGCACATACATCTATATACTATACATACATCTATATACTGCACATACATCTATATACTGTACATACATCTATATACTATACATACATCTATATACTGCACATACATCTATATACTGTACATACATCTATATACTATACATACATCTATATACTATACATACATCTATATACTGCACATACATCTATATACTATACATACATCTATATACTGCACATACATCTATATACTATACATACATCTATATACTGCACATACATCTATATACTGTACATACATCTATATACTGCACATACATCTATATACTGTACATACACACATCTATATACTGTACATACATACATCTATATACTGTACATACATCTATATACTATACATACATCTATATACTGTACACACATCTATATACTGCACATACATCTATATACTATACATACATCTATATACTGCACATACATCTATATACTGTACATATATCTATATACTGCACATACATCTATATACTATACATACATCTATATACTGCACATACATCTATATACTATACATACATCTATATACTGCACATACATCTATATACTGTACATACACACATCTATATACTGTACATACATACATCTATATACTGTACATACATCTATATACTATACATACATCTATATACTGCACATACATCTATATACTATACATACATCTATATACTGTACATACATCTATATACTATACATACATCTATATACTGCACATACATCTATATACTATACATACATCTATATACTGCACATACATCTATATACTATACATACATCTATATACTATACATACATCTATATACTGCACATACATCTATATACTATACATACATCTATATACTGCACATACATCTATATACTATACATACATCTATATACTGTACATACATCTATATACTGTACATACATCTATATACTATACATACATCTATATACTGCACATACATCTATATACTATACATACATCTATATACTGCACATACATCTATATACTGTACATACATCTATATACTATACATACATCTATATACTGTACATACATCTATATACTATACATACATCTATATACTGTACATACATCTATATACTATACATACATCTATATACTGCACATACATCTATATACTATACATACATCTATATACTGCACATACATCTATATACTATACATACATCTATATACTGCACATACATCTATATACTGTACATACATCTATATACTATACATACATCTATATACTGCACATACATCTATATACTATACATACATCTATATACTGCACATACATCTATATACTATACATACATCTATATACTGCACATACATCTATATACTATACATACATCTATATACTGCACATACATCTATATACTATACATACATCTATATACTGTACATACATCTATATACTATACATACATCTATATACTGTACATACATCTATATACTGTACATACATCTATATACTGTACATACATCTATATACTGTACATACATCTATATACTGTACATACATCTATATACTGTACATACATCTATATACTGTACATACATCTATATACTGTACATACATCTATATACTGCACATACATCTATATACTGCACATACATCTATATACTGTACATACATACATCTATATACTATACATACATCTATATACTGCACATACATCTATATACTGTACATACATCTATATACTGTACATACATCTATATACTGTACACACATCTATATACTGTACATACATCTATATACTGTACATACATCTATATACTGTACATACATCTATATACTGTACATACATCTATATACTGTACATACATCTATATACTGTACATACATCTATATACTATACATACATCTATATACTGTACATACATCTATATACTATACATACATCTATATACTGTACATACATCTATATACTATACATACATCTATATACTGTACATACATCTATATACTATACATACATCTATATACTGTACATACATCTATATACTGTACATACATCTATATACTGTACATACATCTATATACTGTACATACATCTATATACTGTACATACATCTATATACTGTACATACATCTATATACTGTACATACATCTATATACTATACATACATCTATATACTATACATACATCTATATACTGTACATACATCTATATACTGTACATACATCTATATACTGTACATACATCTATATACTATACATACATCTATATACTGTACATACATCTATATACTGCATACATACATCTATATACTGCACATACATCTATATACTATACATACATCTATATACTGTACATACATCTATATACTGTACATACATCTATATACTGTACATACATCTATATACTGTACATATACATCTATATACTGTACATACATACATCTATATACTGTACATACATCTATATACTATACATACATCTATATACTGCACATACATCTATATACTATACATACATCTATATACTGTACATACATCTATATACTGTACATACATCTATATACTGTACATACATCTATATACTATACATACATCTATATACTGTACATACATCTATATACTGTACATACATCTATATACTATACATACATCTATATACTGTACATACATCTATATACTATACATACATCTATATACTGCACATACATCTATATACTATACATACATCTATATACTGCACATACATCTATATACTGTACATACATCTATATACTGTACATACATCTATATACTGTACATACATCTATATACTATACATACATCTATATACTGCACATACATCTATATACTGTACATACATCTATATACTATACATACATCTATATACTGTACATACATCTATATACTGTACATACATCTATATACTGTACATACATCTATATACTATACATACATCTATATACTGTACATACATCTATATACTGTACATACATCTATATACTATACATACATCTATATACTGCACATACATCTATATACTATACATACATCTATATACTGCACATACATCTATATACTGTACATACATCTATATACTATACATACATCTATATACTGCACATACATCTATATACTATACATACATCTATATACTGCACATACATCTATATACTATACATACATCTATATACTGCACATACATCTATATACTATACATACATCTATATACTGCACATACATCTATATACTGTACATACATCTATATACTGCACATACATCTATATACTGTACACACATCTATATACTGTACATACATACATCTATATACTGTACACACATCTATATACTGTACATACATCTATATACTATACATACATCTATATACTGTACATACACACATCTATATACTGTACATACATCTATATACTATACATACATCTATATACTGCACATACATCTATATACTGCACATACATCTATATACTGCACATACATCTATATACTGTACATACATACATCTATATACTATACATACATCTATATACTGCACATACATCTATATACTGTACATACATCTATATACTGTACATACATCTATATACTGTACATACATCTATATACTGTACATACATCTATATACTGTACATACATCTATATACTATACATACATCTATATACTGTACATACATCTATATACTGCACATACATCTATATACTATACATACATCTATATACTGCACATACATACACACATCTATATACTTACATACATACATCTATATACTGTACATACATCTATATACTGCACATACATCTATATACTGTACATACATCTATATACTATACATACATCTATATACTGTACATACATCTATATACTGCACATACATCTATATACTATACATACATCTATATACTGTACATACATCTATATACTATACATACATCTATATACTGCACATACATCTATATACTATACATACATCTATATACTGTACATACATCTATATACTGTACATACATCTATATACTGTACATACATCTATATACTATACATACATCTATATACTATACACACATCTATATACTGTACATACATCTATATACTATACATACATCTATATACTGTACATACATCTATATACTATACATACATCTATATACTGCACATACATCTATATACTATACATACATCTATATACTGCACATACATCATATACTATACATACATACTATATACTATACATACATCTATATACTGTACATACATCTATATACTGCACATACATCTATATACTGTACATACATCTATATACTGTACATACATCTATATACTGTACATACATCTATATACTGCACATACATACACACATCTATATACTTACATACATACATCTATATACTATACATACATCTATATACTGTACATACATCTATATACTGTACATACATCTATATACTATACATACATCTATATACTGCACATACATCTATATACTATACATACATCTATATACTGCACATACATCTATATACTGCACATACATCTATATACTGTACATACATCTATATACTATACATACATCTATATACTGTACATACATCTATATACTATACATACATCTATATACTGCACATACATCTATATACTATACATACATCTATATACTGTACATACATCTATATACTATACATACATCTATATACTGCACATACATCTATATACTATACATACATCTATATACTGCACATACATCTATATACTGTACATACATCTATATACTATACATACATCTATATACTGCACATACATCTATATACTATACATACATCTATATACTGCACATACATCTATATACTATACATACATCTATATACTGCACATACATCTATATACTGTACATACATCTATATACTGCACATACATCTATATACTATACATACATCTATATACTGCACATACATCTATATACTATACATACATCTATATACTATACATACATCTATATACTATACATACATCTATATACTGTACATACATCTATATACTATACATACATCTATATACTATACACACATCTATATACTGTACATACATCTATATACTGTACACACATCTATATACTGTACATACATCTATATACTATACATACATCTATATACTGTACATACATCTATATACTGTACACACATCTATATACTGTACATACATCTATATACTGTACATACATCTATATACTGTACATACATCTATATACTGTACATACATCTATATACTATACATACATCTATATACTGTACATACATCTATATACTATACATACATCTATATACTGTACATACATCTATATACTATACATACATCTATATACTATACATACATCTATATACTGTACATACATCTATATACTGCACATACTATATACACATCTATATACTAGTACATACATCTATATACTATACATACATCTATATACTGTACATACATCTATATACTATACATACATCTATATACTGTACATACATCTATATACTGTACACACATCTATATACTGTACATACATCTATATACTGCACATACATCTATATACTATACATACATCTATATACTGCACATACATACACACATCTATATACTTACATACATACATCTATATACTGCACATACATCTATATACTATACATACATCTATATACTGCACATACATACACACATCTATATACTTACATACATACATCTATATACTATACATACATCTATATACTGCACATACATCTATATACTGTACATACATCTATATACTGTACATACATCTATATACTGTACATACATCTATATACTATACATACATCTATATACTGCACATACATCTATATACTATACATACATCTATATACTGCACATACATCTATATACTGCACATACATCTATATACTGTACATACATCTATATACTATACATACATCTATATACTGTACATACATCTATATACTATACATACATCTATATACTGCACATACATCTATATACTATACATACATCTATATACTGCACATACATCTATATACTATACATACATCTATATACTGCACATACATCTATATACTGCACATACATCTATATACTGTACATACATCTATATACTATACATACATCTATATACTGTACATACATCTATATACTGTACATACATCTATATACTGCACATACATACACACATCTATATACTTACATACATACATCTATATACTGTACATACACAATCTATATACTGTACATACATCTATATACTGTACATACATCTATATACTATACATCCATCTATATACTGCACATACATACACACATCTATATACTTACATACATACATCTATATACTGTACATACACAATCTATATACTGTACATACATCTATATACTGTACACACATCTATATACTGTTCATACATACATACATACATACATACACACCTATATCCAAGATATCCATACATAAGAATATCTAAATATACATACAGCCACCTACAATATATACACTTATACATACAGACACAAATATGTATACTGTACATACATGCACATATCTTAATATACACACCAACAAAATATACACACCTACACTATACATACACATATATACACACCTACACTATACATACACATATACACTATACATGCACATATAGACACACCAACATTATACATATACATATACACTATACATACACATATATACACACCTACACCATACATACACAAATATACACACCTACACTATACATACCTATATATACACACCTACACTATACATACACATATAGACACACCTTCACTATACATACACATATATACACACCTACACCATACATACACAAATATACACACCTACACTATACATACACATATATACACACCTACACTATACATACCTATATATACACACACACCTACACTATACATACACATATACACTATACATACACATATAGACACACCTACATTATACATACACATATACACTATACATACACATATATACACACCTACACTGTACATACACATATAGACACACCTTCACTATACATACCTATATATATACACACCTACACCATACATACCTATATATACACACCTACGCTGTACATACACATATATACACACCTACACTATACATACACATATATACACACCTACACTATACATACCTATATATACACACCTACACTATACATCCCTATATATACACACCCACACTATACATACCTATATATATATATATATATACACACCTACACTATACATACACATATATACACACCTACACTATACATCCCTATATATACACACCTACACTATACATCCCTATATATACACACCTACACTATACATCCCTATATATACACACCTACACTATACATACACATATATACACACCTACACTATACATACACATATACACCATACATCCCTATATATACACACCTACACTATACATACCTATATATACACACCTACACTATACATACACATATATACACATATACCCCCACATTCATTTTTTCAGCTTAACATGCTTATATGTGACAATTTCCTTCCTGGCTCTGCCTCTATCCACTACATGTAGTAACAGATTTTCGTGCCTGCTCGAAAATTGCCCCTGAGTCTTCCTATAATTCATTGATCTTCCTTCTCTTTGGATTAGGATTTGTCGGGTCAGTGGAGCTGTGAGTTTAGGTGTAGCGGTATTGACCCGCCATACATCTGCCGGTTACCTTTCTGCCCCCTTGCGGTTCGCTTGCATCAAGCTGTTTGTGTGTTTCGTTCTGCTTGGGGTGATTTTACGCTTTTCCTTCCTCTTACTGTAACTTCTGCCCTCTGGGATGGACCCTGAGCTCCCCATTAATCTGTAGGTCAGAGCTCTAGGGCTCTGGCAGACTCTTCATCTGTCCGAGGCTACCATCCCACCGCCAGGGACCCTAATTCATTGCCTCCTAATTAGCACCATTAACCCCCGTCCGTTGCCCTTCCATGGGCGAAAAAATAAAAGAGAGGCAGATTTTAGGGCTGAGGTCTCATGTACTGTACCTTTTAGTAGGACAGCGTGCAAGCGAGCTGTGTGCCGCCGCTAATTATTCCCGTACCTACAGCTCATTAACCCTTCCAAGGCTGCACAATGTAAAAGGGAGGAGAAGGAGGAGGGGGGGGGGGGGGGAGGCAGCCATTTGTCTTAATTTGCTTTGCAATGCATTTTATCATAAGAAGCCATCGCAGATGTAGGAGATGCTCGTGCCTGATCACATACAGATGTAGTGGAGCGTGGACAAATACGCCAGATAGTCTGCGGTCTTTAGAAAGAGAACCACGTTTTAGGGGGATATAAACTCCCCCCTCCCCCATTATTAAAAGATGCAGAATTACATTTCCAATTCCCAGCTCTTCGTTCCTCCGTACAGGGCACCATTAAACCCCTACAAGCATTGCAGTGAAAAATCCCGAATCCGCCGTCTCCCTTTCCGTGTTTGTCGCCCCTCTTTCCTTTTTAAAATTCATTTTTATTGTCGACTTGCAAATGAGAGGCTTCCACTCCGAGCCATTAAAGTCTCTTTCCAGACCAAAGAGGGAAACGGTTCTCAAGTGGGATGAAACATTTTGACCGACGAGACCTCTTTCCCCTCTACTGAGCCATCTACTCCTTCTAACACCCCTATTTAAGATCCCGCCGCCCCCCCATTACGGTAAAATTGAATATTTCTATAGCCCTACGTGAGTATCGGTAACAGACTACTTTCACCGGGGTTCTCGGAGAGAGTTGGAATAAGGAGGCAGGAGAGGGTTAATCTAGACGGAGACGTAGCTGCGCCCATGCAGGGGTCGGGTTTTTTGCACTTCATTTGTTTATGTTAATGTTTGCGACAGAAATAAGATGCAGTGAGGTGGGGGGATGGATGCTGGAGGGTGGGCGTCGGGGTGTATCATCTGACTGAACTGCAAGGTTTATCTGGCGCTTGTGCAGAGCTGTATTTTATTTTTATTTTTTTGAGAATCTGATTCTGAGAATCGGGAGATTTTTGGATTTATTGGGATGTGAATTTGGAAATGTTTTGCGTTCTTGGGCGATGCGTTATACGGCGGCGGTGGGAAGACGACGGATGGGGTGTTTTCTAGGTTCATTTCGATATCAGGGTAGAGTGGTCGTGAAGGAGGAGATAATATTGTATGATTCTGTGATATACGTTTGTAGGCATCAAACGATGAACAATCCAATATTTGGCAGTGAGGAAATATTTAACGTGGACATTTTTTGAGCCATTCTGTAATGGAATTTTATTTCGATTGCAACAAAACTGAGAAAAATTTACATTTTTCATCGACCCCTGTGGGATTTTTCGTAGATATTTACTTTGTAAATTGAAGCAGAGAAAACATTCGCAGGAAAACAAACGTGGAAGATTATTATAGATGCAAGGATTAAAGGGGTTCTCCGGGATTTTCAAATCGATGGCCTATCCTCAGGATAGGTCATCAGTATCAGGGCTTATGCACACGAACGTATGCCGGCCGGGCCGTTTGTGCAACTTGAATGAGTCCGCAATCTGGAAGGTGCGGTGCGGGACGGAGGCATGGATCCCCACAGAGACACTACGGAGTACTTCCGTGGGGTTTCTCTCTGTGCCTCTGCACCTTAAAAAAGTAGAACAGGTTCTATATTTTTAGCGGTGCGGGCGGATCACAGATCCATTCAAGTTGCATCTGTCTGCAGAAACCGCACGGACGTTGCCCATACAATGGGGACCGCAGAACGGCCGGCACAGATTAGTGTGTCGTGTATGGGGAGGATCAGAAGTGATAACTTCTGACCAAACAGCTGACTAATGTGTATGACTAGCCAGGCCAAGCATGCATGTGCTCTCATTAGGGAGAGGGGGAAGGCTGACTCCTTTGTTGGTAGTGTATCTCCATTGAAATCCAACTGACCAGTCCTTCAGAGTCAGCCAATCCTGCCGAAATTGTGGGGATTCAGCTAACCTTAATTAATGAGTACTGTATGACCAGAGAGTCCGTTTGGAGGAAACTGATTTCTAGCATGTACAGTGCCTTGCAAAAGTATTCACCCCCTTGACTTTTTTCGTGTTTTGGTGCCTCACAACCTGGAATTAACATGGATTGTTTGAGGATTGCATACATCATTTAATTTAGGCCTCTTTCACACTTGCGTTCTGAGGATCCGGCAGGCACTTCCGTCCCGCCGGATCCGTCAGAACGCAAGTCGCCTGAAAGCATTAGAAGACTGATCAGGATCCTGATCAGTCTTTGAAATGCTTTGCGGTTACTATCGCAGCCAGGACGCTATTAAAGTCCTGGTTGCCATAGTAGTAGTGCGGGGGAGCGGTATACTTACAGTCCGTGCGGCTCCCGGGGCGCTACAGAATGACGTCAGAGCGCCCCATGCGCATGGATCACGTGATCCAATCGATCACGTGATCCATGCGTGTGGGGCGCCCTGACGTCACTCTGAGCGCCCGGAGCCGCACGGATGGTAAGTATACTGCTCCCTCGCTCCTCACTACTACTATGGCAACCAGAACTTTAGCGCCCTGGCTGCCATGGTAACCATTGAGAAAGCTAAACGCCGGATCCGGCGATGCGCCGAAACGACGTTAATCTTAAGGTCGGATCCGGATTAATGCCTTTCAATGGGCATTAATTCCGGATCCGGCCTTGCGGCAAGTGTTCAGGATTTTTGGCCGGAGCAAAAAGCGCAGCATGCTGCGGTATTTTCTCCGGCCAAAAAACATTCCGGTCCTGAACTGAAGACATCCTGATGCATCCTGAACGGATTTCTCTCCATTCAGAATGCATTGGGATAATCCTGATCAGGATTTTTCCGGCATAGAGACCCGACGACGGATCTCTTTGCTGGAAAACAAAAACGCTAGTGTGAAAGAGCCCTTACAGAGCATGCCCACAACTTTGAAGATGTTTTTTTTTTTAAATTGCGAAGCAAACAACAAATAGGACAAAATAACAGAAAAAATCAATGTGCATAACTATTCACCCCTCTAAAGTCAATACTTTGTAGAGCCACCTTTTGCGGCAATCACAGTCCAAGTCGCTTTGGATAAGTCTCTATGAGCTTGCCACATCTTACCACTGGGATTTTTGCCCATTCCTCCTTGCTGCTCCAGCTCCTTCAGGTTGGACGGTTTGCGCTTGTGAACAGCAATCTTTAAGTCTGACCACAGATTTTCTATTGGATTGAGATCTAGGCTGTGACTCGGCCATTCCAACACATTTACATGTTTCCCCTTAAACCACTCAAGTGTTGCTTTAGCCGTGTGTTTGGGGTCAGTCCTGCTGGAAGGTGAACCTCCGTCCGAGCCTCTAATCACGCATAGAGTGGTACAGGTTCTGCTCAGGAATATCCCTGTATTTAGCACCATCCATCTTTCCCTCCACTCTGACCAGTTTCCCAGTCCCATCCCCCAGCATGATGCTGCCACCACCAGGTCTCACTGTGGGGATGGTGTTCTTTGGGTGATGTAATTTGTTGGGTTTGCGCCAGACATAGCGTTTTCTTTAATGGCCGAAAAGTTAAATTTTAGACTCATCAGACCAGAGCACCTTCCTCCATACATTTTGGGAGTCTCCCACATGCCTTTTCGCAAACTCACAACGCGCCTTTTTGTTTTTAGCTGAAAGTAATGGCTTTCTTCTGGCCAAGCTGCCATAAAGCCCAACTCTATGGAGCGTTCGGCTTATTGTTGTCCTATGTACAGATACTCCAGTCTCTGCTGTGGACTCTGCAGCTCCTCCAGGGTTACCTTAGGTCTCTGTGCTGCCTCTCTGATTAATGCTCTCCTTGCCCGGTCGTGAGTTTTGGTGGGCGGCCGTCTCTTGGCAGGTTTGCTGTTGTGCCATGTTCTTTCCATTTGGTTATGATAGATTTGATAATGCTCCTGGGGATCATAAAAGGTTTGGATATTTTTTTATAACCTAACCCTGACTTATACTTCTCAACAACATTGTCCCTTACTTGTTTGGAGGGATCCTTGGTCTTCATGGCAGTGTTTGGTTAGTGATGCCTCCTGCTTAGGTGTTGCAGCCTCTGGGGCCTTTCAAGGTGTGTATATGTAATGACAGATCATGTGACACTTAGATTGCCCACAGGTGACATCATTTCACTAATAATGTGACTTCTGAAGGTAATTGGTTGCAGCAGAGCTTTTAATGGGATTCCTAACAAAGAGGGTGAATACATCCGCACACGCCAATTTTCTGTTTTCTAATTCTAAACAATAGTTTTATTTATAAATTTTTTCTCATTTCATGTCACCAACTTAGACTATTGTGTTCTGATCCATCACATAAAAGTCAGATTAACAAAACATTGAACTTAAGGCTGTAATGTACCAAAATACGAAAAAAGTCTAGGGGGTGAATACTTTTGCAAGGCACTGTAGGAGACAAAGCCAGAGCATTATTTGCGTACATGAGATACGTGCCGAGGTTCCTGAAAAAGCAGCGATTCTAATTGCTCTGAAATATATTTACGGAACAGTTTTAGAAATGTCTTCATTATTTTCTGTAACAATGTGTCAGGCCCGGTATGAAACCGTACAGAACAACAGCCATTGTTATTGCTGCCTCTCCAGATCCAGGCTTCTGTGTTCACAACTCACCTAGAACTATACAAATCCCATTTTATAGGCATGAAAGGTGAAGGATGGGAGGGAGCGGATCGGATGTGGCTACCTACTTAGCGTATAATAAACCTGCTCACCATGTTAAACAGTAATGCCTTAATAAAGAAGCAGAACAGACACGATAAAGTCGCCCGCATTTACCGCACAGAATAGCAAGCCAGGTAACTGTTATAGAAAGTCATTGTTCATAGGGTCTCCATTATATGCAGTCTTATAACAGAATTCCTGAAGATGACGACTAGAAAGAGTTTGGGATGTTGCGAGTGAGTAATATATAATATAGTATACAATATTTCTATATTTCCATAGAGTCGTAGTCTCTTCCTGCCGTCATACTCTCTTCAGTCTGTCCCTTACTTTTCGCTAACCTAGAAAATGTATGCAAAGGTAGGATAGAGTATGACTACACAGGGTTTGTTTGTAGTCTGTTACCAAGGAGACACAGGGGTTGACATAGAAGTTATAGAAACAGAACAATAGGAAATGTTAAGTGCAGACCTATGGTAAACAGGCTACCGTTTTCATGTTTGATGCATTCAAGCAGGTGGACATAAGCCGGGCTCATGCACACGACTGCTGCCATTTTTGTGATCCACAAAACACGGGTACTTCCCGTGTGTGTTCAGCATTTTGCGCAATGGAACGTCCTGCCTTCTATAGAACTGTCCTATGCTCGTCCATAAAACAGGCAAGAATAGCACATGTTCAGTTTTTTAGCAGAGCCACAGGTGTGCTGTCAGCATCTTTTGCGGCCACTCTGTAGTAAATGGGTCCGCATCCGGCCCACAAAAAATGCGGATCGGGTGTGGACCAAAAATACGTTCGTGTGCAGGAGCCCTTAAAGGGGTTCAGCTCTGAACCCGGACATACCTCCATTTTAACCCAGGCAGCCCCCCTGACTTGAGCATCAGAGCAGTTTATGCTCCGATGCTCTCCTTTGCCCGCAAAGGCTTCTTCAGGAGTTCCGGTGACGAACTGGGCTCTCCTTAGGGCTGCCAGGAAGCTTGGTGACGTCACAGGCACTGATGGGCGGGATTTTGCTCTTCCCTAGCCAGTAAAACGGATAGGGCAGCGCTAAAGCATGCTCATCAGAGCTTCCGCCCGGCAGTGTGTTATTAAAAAACAAAAGATCCCTTGCCCTGCGCGATATAGCGCAGGGCAAAGTAGAGGATCGGAGCAGTTCAAGTCAGGGCGGCTGCCAGGGTGGAAATGGAGGTATGTCCAGGTTCAGCTCTGAACCCGAACAACCCCTTTAAGATGGAAGAGACTTAGTAAAATTATAGGAGTCCTATGGGTGGTCCTACTCACTGATTTACAGCTATCTGTCTATTCAGACATATTCAAAGAAGGCTGTCATTCACTGATAGAACCGCCCACTGGACTCTTAAACCCAGAATGAATTACAGGTTTTATTGAATCTTTTCCCATAAACCTATATATCAATCTGCTCAGCTTTTCCTGCTCTATAACATGCTAAAAACAGATTGGACTATGTGTTCTTTTTTTTTTCACCATAACTTCTGTTCACATTGAGCTTAGGAGTCCAGTGGGCGGTCCTACTAACTGACAGCTGTGTATTCAAATATATATACAATATTTCCATAGACGCATACTCTCTCCTATCTGGCCTCAACTTCGTGCTAACCTAGTAAATGTATGTGAAGGGCAGTAGAGATCATATAGAAGCAAGTATGACTACGCAGGGTTTGTTTGTAGTCTGTTACCATGGAGACACAGAGGTCTGAATAGGAGCATTAGAAACGGTACAATAGGAAATGTTAAATCCAGACCTATTGCAAGCTGGCTACATTTTTCATGTTCAGGGCCTTGCAGCAAGGTGGAAACAGCTTCTAAGCTGGAAGAGATTCAGTAAAACGTGGAATTTATTTTTCTTTAATTTCTGTTTGCTCTGCGCTTAGGAGTCCAGTGGGCAGTCCTACTCATTGATTGACAGCTACAAAGTAGGCTGATAGGACCGCCCACTGGACTCCTAAGCTCAGAATGAATTACAAGTTATACTGAATCTTTTCCCATAAATCTATGTATCAATCAGCTCAGCTCCTCCTGCTCTATAACATGCTGCACACAGATCGGACTGCGTTTTCAGTTTGTTCCCTTCCACGGCCTATTTGCAAAACTGACCGCGATATTCACTTGTGCACGCATGTTCTAACACATGCAGGAGTAGCCAGGTTTTATTATGCGCTGTTTAAAGCTCCATATGTGTAACCGAGCCACGCACTGTACATTAACAGCCTACGGGCTAAATTTAATCGCAACCGTAAATTGGAATTCGCACTTTTTTCATTTTTGTCTTTTCTCACTTCAGTCCACACACTGTGCTATTGTCAGGCTCGGCACTCATTAAAATCATTTTGTTCCTCTAATAATTCATGTCTTGTGTCTACACAGGGCAGTAGAGAGCAGCGTAATTGTCGTTATCGCGTTGCCATTTCGGACTTGTCATTAAGTACAATTGCGCCATTTTTTAGATTTATGTTTTAAGGGTGGCAGATTGTTAATGGAAATGCCGCACAACATAACGGGGGGACTGTAAGGCCCCTTTCACACGAGCGAGTTTTTCGCGCAGGTGCAATGCATGATGTGAACGCATTGCACCCGTACTGAATCCGGACCCATTCATTTCAATGGGTCTGCGTACATGAGCGGTGATTTTCACGCATCACTTCTGCGTGGCGTGAAAATCTCAGCATGTTCTATATTCTGCGTTTTTCACGCAGCCCTGGCCCCATCGAAGTGAATGCAAGCAAGTGCGGATGCGATGCGTTTTTCACTGATGGTTGCTAGGAGATGCTGTTTGTAAAACTTCAGTTTTTTATGACACGCGTGAAAAACATATCAAAACGCATCAAAACGCATTGCACCCAAGTGGAAAAAACTGACCAACTGAACTCAATCGCAGACTGACTGACTGAAGTTGCTTGCAAAATTGTGCGAGTTTCACTGAACGCATTCGGACCTAATCCGTCACGCTCATGTGAAAGAGGCCTAAGGCCTCTTTCACACGAGAGTGACGGATTAGGTCCGAATGCGTTCAGGGTGCGTTCAGTGAAACTCGCTCCATTTTGCAAGCAACTTTAGTCAGTCTTGTCTGCGATTGCGTTCAGTTGGTCAGTTTTTTCCACGCCGGTGCAATGCGTTTTGATGCGTTTTTCACGTGCGTGATAAAAAAATGAAGGTTTACAAACAACATCTCCTAGCAACCATCAGTGAAAAACACATCGTACCCGCACTTGCTTGCGGATGGAATGCGTTTTTCACTGAAGCCCCATTCACTTGTATGGGGCCAGGGCTGTGTGAAAAAGGCAGACTAAGGGCTCATGCACACTACCGTATGTGTTTTGCGGTCCGCAAATTGCGTATCCGCAAAAAAAATGAATGAGGTTTTTTTGTGGATCCAACGTATTAATGCCTATCCTTGTCTGCAAACTAGAAAAAAATAGGACATGCTCTATTTTTTTGCGGAACGGAAAAATGGACACTTACGGAAACGGAATGCCCACGGAGTG
The DNA here is from genome assembly GCA_033119425.1 of Bufotes viridis. Classification (NCBI taxonomy): domain Eukaryota; kingdom Metazoa; phylum Chordata; class Amphibia; order Anura; family Bufonidae; genus Bufotes; species Bufotes viridis. The sequence continues at coordinate 556,016,525 of CM065590.1, read as the reverse complement.
CCGCAAAAAAATGGAACGGACACGGAAAGAAAATACATTTGTGTGCATGAGGCCTATAGAACATGCTGCGTTTTTCACGCAACGCAGAACTGATGCGTGAAAATAAACGCTTATGTACACAGACCCATTGAAATGAATGGGTCCGGATTCAGTGCGGGTGCTATACGTTCACGTCACGCATTGCACCCGCGCGGAAAACTTGCTCGTGTGAAAGGTACCTGAGAGGACCCCAGCAGCTGCCCATAGCAGCCAGTTGCCAGTGCCGCCATTTTCTGCTGCTCCCCCAGTGTATCCTGTACTGAGGGGTTATTTTCTATGCACAGGCCTGCAACGGATTATTGACATATGATCATAAATTACACAGGAATTCCCATCTCAGGATAATGGCTTGTGCAAAAATGCATATAGGCTGGAGTCAATTATATGTAGGCTGCAAGAATAGGGAATGTCCAAATCACTTCAGTCCTGCAGATTATTAAAGGAGTTTTTCTAGCAGTAGAATATTGATGACCTATCTTTAGGAGAAGCCATCAATATCTGATGGGGGGGGGTCTGACACTGGGCACCTCCACTGATCAGCTGTTTGAAGAGCTCCTCTGAGTACTGCAGCCTCTTCACAGCGCCGTACATTGTATAGTGGCTGTGCATGGTATTACAGCCCATGCCGGTTCACTTGAATGGGGCTGAGCTGCGCCTAACGGTGGATTCACACGACTCTATCCATTTTGCAATCCGCAAATCGCAGATCTACAAACTTTGGATGCAGTTCATGTGCATCCTGCACTTTTCGCGGGATCCATTGAAAAAAATGCCTATTCTTGCCCTCAAAATGGACCAGAATAAGACACGTTCTATAATTTGCGACACGGATGCAGACAGCACACGGATGTCGTTTGTGCAATCCCATAGAAATGAACGCACCATAAGGCACGAGACTGATGTACGTGACATCACTGACCTAGGTGGAGGCCTCTTCAGACTGGGGTAATGGGAGTCGGCCCCCCACTGATCAGATATTGATGATCTATCCTGAGGATAGGTCATCGATATTCTACTACTGGACATCTATATCAGATTGCAGGGGTCTAACCCCACAAATCAGGCATCCTCAAACTGCGGACCTCCAGCTGTTGTAAAACTACAACTCCCACAATGCCCTGCTGTAGGCTGATACCTGTAGGCTGTTCGGGCATGCTGGGAGTTGTAGTTTTGCAACAGCTGGAGGGCCGCAGTTTGAGGATGCCTGCCACAGATCAACGGGTTTTATAGCATACACCGAAACCAGGTACAGCTCCGTAAACTGTGTAGTGGCCATTCCTGGTTATAGCATCTTGGTCCCATGCAAGTGAATGGGGAGAGAGCTGCAGTAACCAGGCACGGCCACTATACAGTCTATGGAGCTGTGTCTGGTTGCAGCGTGCTGCATGGTGTCGGACCCCCACCAATCTGATATTGATGACCTATCTTACGTATAGGTTACAAATATAAAAGTTCCTGGGAACCCCTTTAAAAAACTGCTCCACTGGTTAAAGGGAGCTATTTTATAGGATGTTAGGGAATTGCTATTTAAGCAATACTCTAAACAGTGGATTACAAAGCAGAGAAAGACTGGTTCCCTATAATGGTCACAGCTTTCGCCAGCCTGGGCAGGAGAGCCTTTAGATACTGGTTCTCATTGAAGAGACTTAGGCCTCATGCACACGGCAACGCAACAGCGGGTCCGCAATATATGGTCACCGGCCTTGTGCACCCCGTTCACTTGAATGGGTCCCCAATCCTGAAGGTCTGGTGTGGAACAGAGGCACGGAACCCCAAGGTAGCACTACGGAGCGCTTCTGTGGGGTTTCTGTCCGTGCCTCTGCACTATATGCACAATCTTTTTGCGGTGCGGACGGATCACGGACCCATTCAAGGTGTGTACTTTTACACTAGCGTTATTCTTTTTCAGTATTGAGTTCTGTCCTAGGGGCTCAATACCAGGGAAAAAATGATTAATTTAATCCTAATGCATTCTGAATGGAGAGCATTCCGTTCAAGATGCATCAGTTCAGTCCCTCTTACGTTTTTTTGCCCAGAGAATATACCGCAGCATGCTGCGGTATTTTCTCCATCCAAAATTCCGGAACACTGAACATTGAAATGTATTAGTGCCAGATGCGGCATTGACGGATCCGGTCTGCGCAGACCTTTAAAAATGTGAAAAAGATAAATACCGGATCTGTTTTTCCGGATGACAACTGGAGAGACGGATCCAGTATTGTAATGCATTTGTGAGACGGATCCGTCAACAAATGGTAACCGTTTGCATACAGATTGCCGGATCCGGAACTGCTTGCCGGAATCTAGCAACGCAAGTGTGAAAGTACCCTAATTCTCCACTCCCTTGTTTTCCCCAAAATAGAGTTCCTCTGAAAAAGGGAGTCCAGTTTTTGTGAACATAAAACAGAGTAGGTGGAGTCCACCAACTGGGCCCCCGCTCTCCAGGGGCCCCTTAGCTGTGGTCATTCTATGACCCTTCTCTATACTATTTTCCCTAGAGTGGCTCCAAGATAGGGCACCTCCTTAATTTTGCTAGTAAAATGTAAGAATTGGCCTCCACGCTGAACTAGTTCTTGGCTCTTCTCCCTATGTTTAACCCCTCACAGACCACTGATGTATGTTCCACTGTTCCCTGGACTTGTATGGACTATGGGCGTATCATTGTATAGCGCGAAGTCCCACAGAAATCAGTCTTTTCTTACAATGGGAAATTGTTTTTGAGTCATATCAGGGCCAAATGACTTCTCCATAGTTGATATTTCTGCCCATGACCACATCTACACGTCTGCTCTACAGAGGAGAGACCTATAGCTCGATGGCCTGTGCAGTGAAGGTGTTAATGTATGGCGCGGCGCAGAGACAAAGGCTCGGCGTCAGTCAGCGCGTGTGAGAGGGGTAATTACTGTCAGCCTGGTAATGAGAGAGGAGGGGGTCGGATTGTAACCTTCCCCCATCTCTATTACCGGTTTCACTTCCTTCAGCCGCTTGTTTCCTCAACAACGTCCTATCAGCTGTAATAACTGCAACATGGGAGGTTAGTCCTGGAAGTGGGGGACACCCCATACCCCTCTCAATGCATTAAAGGAGCCCTAAACCTAAAATACATACCAATTCACTTTATGCAAAGAACCTCCAAGACCGGTCTCACATCTGTGTCTAGGTTCCTGGAGGTTCTCAGGACCTGGAGATCTGTACCCTTCATTAATGACCAAAGAGGTGGATGTTCCCATGACTCCGCGCAACCTGATAAATAACAATAGGCTGCCCTCAGCTTCACAAAAAAAAGGTTTAATATTTATAAAAAAAAAAAGGGGGCTGTCCATGATTTTTTTTTTTAAACTTTGGCTTGAAATTGACCATTTTATTCCAAATAAATTAATTTGATAATTTGGTTACATTAAAATGGCCCTCCTTTTTATCACAAAGCTATCAATTCCTGGACTGCTTGATCTACACTACACCTTTGGTAGCCCAAGACACTTCCTGCTGTCCTCCTATTGGCCAGCTGTGATCCCGTGAGCAGCGCCGACCAATCCAAGAGCAGGGCTGGGCAAGTAGGAAGTGTCTTGCACGGTGTGTATTAGGTAGTCTGAGCAGTGGTGCGGCCATCTTGGATGACAGAAGAAGACCCCTGGAAACAATATTTTTCAGCTGAAAAATGAAACAGAGGTCACCATGTGAGTGTTTTGTTTGTTTCCCACTAAATGTGAATTTTTTTTCTTGAACCGGTGGGTCGTTTTAAGAGTACAGCCAGACGGCGCAGCAAAACATACAGTCATTTGTTGCTGCAGAGAGCCCAGGAAGGGGAGTGGAGGAAGGGAGTGGTAGTTTTGGCCCTGGGCGTAGTAGTAGTACTCATAGTTCACGGTGGCAGTTCTCCTTCTGGCTGTCCCTGGGGCCATGCAGTGAATGGAGGGCACACCCTTTTTTCCCTTGGATCACACTCTGATATTGGGGCTCCTGTCTGGTGGTAGTTAGGGTGTTCTTGATGAACTACAACTCCTAGCATGTCCAGGCTGTTATTATGGGATATCAGAAGACAATTCAGACGGAATATAAGAGGAGAGGACTACCACTTCTCTCCACTGCTGAGCTCCGGCCTCTCCTTCAGTGATCACATGACGGTGACATCATCACAGGTCCTTACCACTTCTCCTCTCCACTGCTGAGCTCCGGCCTCTCCTTCAGTGATCACATAACGGTGACATCATCACGGGTCCTTACCACTTCTCCTCTCCACTGCTGAGCTCCGGCCTCTCCTGCAGTGTTCACATGACGATGACATCATCACGGGCCCTTACCACTTCTCCTCTCCACTGCTGAGCTCCGGCCTCTCCTTCAGTGATCACATGACGGTGACATCATCACGGGTCCTTACCACTTCTCCTCTCCACTGCTGAGCTCCGGCCTCTCCTTCAGTGATCACATGACGGTGACATCATCACAGGTCCTTACCACTTCTCCTCTCCACTGCTGAGCTCCGGCCTCTCCTTCAGTGATCACATGATCCCAGACACTTTTGATCATTTATAAATCCCAGCCATACAATTTTTGTTAGGTCCCAGAAAGGGGACATATCCAGGAAAAGAGGACGTATGGTCACCCTAGTGTTATCTAGCCATGCGACTTTTAGACCTTCTCAAGATGTTTGTTCTCCTTCTTCCAGAAGTTTCACTCTAGCTCTTTTAGATCCGGCAAACTGTTCTTGGAGGGAATCCTAGCATTGTTGGGAATTACATTATGGCCGTCTGCCCCATTACCTATAATGGGGACCAGCGGAGATCCGTCTGCAACGCGGCAAATATGCCAAGAATCAGCTGGTCGAAAACCTCTGCATTTTAGCAATAATTAACCCTTTGCAGAGCCCTTTCTGGGGTACTACGCATGGCCTTCCCTCCAATCCATACATTCTACTGAGTTCTGTACATGGCATCTCCCCCAATACATTGCACCACTCGTATAGCAACCACGCGATCGCCACATTGTGTGGTCGCTTCGTCTAGTAGATCCGGGGCAGTATCTATTGCCAGGCTTCATTTTGTTGCCTCCGTACTTGTATTCCCAATAGCAATTCTGGAGCATCTTTTCTCATTATTCTGCCTTGTGCTGTTCCTCTGGGATTCCTCCAATAAATTTATAAATATTTTGATAAGTGGACTTTATTATTCAACTTGTCAAAGGGGTATGTCCTGGCACAGTCTGAGGGTGCAATCCCACATGTGGCCAAGCCGTGCCCATCCGTGGCAATCAATGGCTGAATGAGTTCGCCAAAAACTTGTGTGGCCATTGGTTGCCACAGGCGCTGCAGCGTCGCACCCTGACACTGGACAGCGTCCCAGTGTATAGGAATACACCCCCAACTGGTAACACTGAGTTCTCAATATCCAGTAGTTATATATTTCCAGGAGGAATAACGGGAGATCCGCACAATACAGAGATATAAGACAAGATGCTCCGAAATTGTTACCAATGAGGGTTCTTCATATGGAACTGGAATATTTTCTCTCCTAATTTCGTGCTGTGTAGTTGATCGGTTGTCCATCCGCGGCGCTTCCTCCTCCTCCTCGCTGATCTCCCAGGTCCTATTCTGGTAGCAGGTGGCCGCTCCACAGATGTCTCATGTGATTTATAAATATTACAGTCTTAGTTTGATGTTTTTCTTTTTAATCTGCATGATTGGGGTCCGGTTTTATATGAAAAGGCAGAATTAGGATAGTGCTGTCCCTGTTATATTTCAAAGAAGATTATGTGGTTTTAAGGTCATGTCCCCCCCACCCTGTCCATATCTCATCCCCCCACTCCCATTATTAAAAATCCATCCCCCTCTATTGCCGGAACAATCCTCTGTTATAATCCCCGGGATTTCTGTTCATATCTGCTCCTATTTCAATTTGCAGGGCTGACACATACAGACAGAAGTATGCCAGCCGCCTGCTGGACCCTCTCTGTCTATAGCACCCACCTAGCACCCTCTTTTATTAACACCTTCATTTTTTGCTCTGCATTTCTTAGCCTTCGCTCCGGTGTCCTGCTTTTCCTGTTTAATAACACGTTACACTGTCAGACTGTGTTTATATGGAGGGGGTATTCCCTATCCCTATGCCATCAAAGTCACATAGGAGCGGGTCCCACCTCTCGGACCCTTACCTATCCCCCTGAAAGTGAAGGAGAGCGCACCGCACACGCTCAGGGTGCTCTGCATTCATTTCTTTGGGAGTTACGAAAATATCCTAGTGAGCGGGCTTGGCTATTTTTGGAAGTCCCATAGAAATTAATGGAGAGCGGACCATGTAAGCGCAGCCACCGCTCCGTTCACTTCTATAGGACTGCCGGAGATAGGGGAGCAAGCACTCGGCTATTTCCGGCAGCCCCATGGAAATGAAGGGCGTCTGCGCTTACATGGCTGCTTTCCTCTCCAAGGGTCCCGTTCTGGAGATATTGGTGGTCTATCCTAAAGATAAGTCATCAAATATGAGATATGCAATTTGTATTGGAGAAGTCCCATAAAATTTGGATCCGTCGGAATCTAAAGTTTTTGGGAAATTTGTAACGGACTTGATTCATTTAGAGTCCATTCGCCCATCTCTAGATCCAATTGTTCAATACTGGATGTTCTTAAAGGGAATCTGTCACCTGCATATTACCCAATTTTTTTCCCCATGAATCCAGGTGTAATAAATTACCTTATTTCCATATGTCTTCTTCTTTAAATTGTGTGTCTTGTATTTTCTTCAAAAAAACGCTTTATCCAATATGCAAATTAGGCTGCAATTGCCTGTGCAATCGTGGCAACTGAGGGCAGCAGCCTCAATAGCGTCACTGGGCTCGGCGCATGCCCAGTGACGCTGTTGAGGCTGTTGCCCTAAGTTGCCGTACGATCGCGCAGGCAATTGCAGCCTAATTTGCATATTGGATAAAGCGCCTGCGCGAGATTTCGGGCTGCCAGCGAGAGAATGATCGCTGATGTTTCTGGCAGAGACAGAGGTAGCGGGGGGGGAGCACTTAGCCTCGCCTCTGGAAGGCGATTTTACATGCTGGAGGCGTTCCTATTTTTCAAATTTAGGCGGGCCGGGCACATCAGGGGGGCGTTCCTGGGCACCTTGGAAGAGGAAAAACGCCCCTCTGGGCTCCTTACTGCCTAATTTCATATTGGATAAAGCGTTTTTTTGAAGAAAATACAAGACACACAATTAAAAGAAGAAGACCTATGGAAATAAGGTAATTTATTGGGTAATATGCAGCTGACAGATTCCTGTCACAATGAGAATCCTATTCTATCTGCAGGCAGCAGGTTATAGAGCAGGAGGAGCTGAGCTGATTGATATATTTAGCGTATCTGGTAGATAATTCATTTTAATCTGCTCATTTTGAGTCCAGTGGGCGGTCCTAGCTGTGATTGACAGTTCCCTTTATCAGTTCCTGAGTAGGACCGCCCATAGAACAGGGATTTAGCTCAAGGAAATACCAGTTCCTATATTCCCATAAAGCTAAATATCAAATTGCTCAGCTCCTCCTGCTCTGTAACATCTTGCCTGCAGATCGGATTCTCATTGTGACAGGTTCCCTTTAAATGTTCTAATTTAGGGCTCACGCACACGACCATATGTATTTTGCAGTCCGCAAAAACGGATCCTCAAAAAATACCGATGACGTCCGTGTGCATTCCGTATTTTGCGGAACGGAACTGCTGGCCCCTGATAGAACAGTACTATCCTTGTCTGTAATGCGGACAATAATAGAACATGTTCTATTTTTTTGGGAACGGAAATACGGACATACGGAAATGGAATGCACGCAGAGTAACTTCAGTTTTTTTGCGGAACCATTGAAATGAATGGTTCCGCATACGGTCCGTAAAAAAAAGAGGAATGGACACGGAAAGAAAATACGTTCGTGTGCATGAGCTCTTATGCTGTGTTAAAATTCAGCTTTAGTAAGGACCGTAGGCTGCACGACGGAGGCATACCCCCTACATATAGTCGTCACCTGCTCAGACGCTCTGGATTTGCAGTTCGTCTGTAGGAAACTGTATAGGCATCACATCCATATGGCAATATAGCATTCAAGCAGCGTGGAACCCCATGCAGCTGCACTGTTTAAAGGTATAATGTGCATTTTACTATTATTATCATCATTATTAATGCGGTTATTTTTACGGAGCTCTGTCACTAATGCCAATCGGCCTTTCTAAGAGTCTGAAAATTCGCCAGATTGAGTACAGCATCTGTGTTCTCTAAACCTCGCGTGTCCTCACCTGCCCGTCTGTCTTGGTCTCCATTGACCCATCAGTCTGACACTGTACAGACAGACAGCATGCACTGGGGACTTAGATAGGACTTACCTGCTCTGTCCTTAAGGGGTTACAATCTGTTAATAATCCCTTTTAGTCTAGTAAATAGTATATGCACTATAGACAGGTATTGTCTGTATCGTCAGCAGGCTTTGCAGTATTTGTGCACTCTTCACACCCATAGAATGGGTTCAAAATGCCTATCGAATAAGAAGGCGCCAGTTTAACCAGGCAAAGAGGCAAAATTAGATATATACCGTATGTATATGTATATATATATATATATATATATAAAATAAAAGTGATTTTCAGACTGTGTGGCACCCAAAACATAAGGCTAAGTTCAGATCTTCTGGCATAGGGAGAAAATACCAGAAGCCAGCATATGCAGGACACTGTCAGAGTCCAAAGGATCCCATTCACTACAATGGGGTCTGTCAGGTTTCCGAATACTGGGAAGAAGGTATGCAAATGAGCTTTTAGCAAGCTCTGCCCATTTCGCTGATTAAGGCCCGTTTTACACGAGCGATTTTTCCGCGCGGGTGTAATGCGTGACGTGAACACATAGCATTTCAATGGGTCTGTGCACATGAGCGTTGTTTTTTGTTTTTCACTCATCACTTCTTTGTTGCGTGAAAATTCGCAGCCTGTTCTATATTCTGCATTTTTCTGGCCCCATAGAAGTGAATGGGGCTGCGTGAAAACGCAAGGAAGTGCGGGTGCGTTGCGCTTTTCACTGATGGTTGCTAGGAGATGCTGTTTGTAAACCTTCAGTTTTTTATCACGTACGTAAAAAACACATTAAAACGCACCCGCGTGATAAAAACTGAATAACTGAACGCAATCGCAGACAAAACTGAATGGGTTTGCCTTAGAAATCGCATCCGTTTTTCATTTTGCTTTAAAGTTTTCCATGGGCAATAATTGTTTTAAAAAATGGGTCAGAAAATGTTAAAGATAAAAAAGTATTACTCCCATCCACCGATCCCCTGCTGCTGCCATACCGATGCTGGAGATGCCCGGAAAGACCCTCCAGTGATTATCTGAGCTGGCATCTCTGGCGTTTCGAGCAGTGATTGGAGCAGCACTGCAACGTCATCGGTGGGACATCGGTGAGGATGCGTTAAGGTCGGTTTATATGGGGCGAGGAATAGCTGATTATCGGGAAGAAAGCGTTCCTTCCCGACAACTGGCTGCCCGTTAAGTGGAGGTGAATCGCTGCATTTACAAGCAGCGATCACCTCCACAGTATGAAGAAGAGCAGTCGCTCGTCCTCATACAGCTGCATTGTTTCTGGGCAGCAGATCGCCGTTTAGACACCATGATCTCCTGCCCATAAAAGAATTATTTAGGTGCCTGCACCGACTGTTTCACCCGACGTTTCATTCGTTCAACGATCGGCTGCACCTTTAGACGAGCAGATTGTCGGGAATGAGCGTTCGCAGGAACGTTCATCCCTGATAATCTGACCGACTATCGGCACGTGTAAATACAGCATAATGACTCTTTGTTTATTTTTAACCCTTTTAACCCGTTCTGACCAGTTGTTTAAAAATGAATCAATAAAAATAACTACATAAAGAAATAAACACACAGATTATTTCTCTGGAAACCCCATTGAATGGGCCCCCTTAAGCCTTTGGGCCCTATAACAGCTGCTATGCCTATAGCAAGCCCATACTTCCCATATTCAGGGAGCTATGCGTACACAAGTTGTATGTATTCTGTGCACTACTATGAGGACTATAGGAGCTACTGCATTATGACACTGCAAAATCTACATCATAGTCCAGTATATAAACTATCTCCTTACTACTTTATATCAGTAATTAAAGTGACAGAGCCAAGAAAAACAGCGGACAGATTGTGAGCCCTGAGACCAGCTCTGTTTGTTCATAGATGAAATAGATATTGAGCTACTGCATCCGGCCTGACATATGTTCTTTACTGTATTTACATAGGGAAACCATATGAAAAATCTACAGCCGAGGCACACGTGACTGCTCCTGGAGCCCATTATAGACCACTGTGTCTGTGTATATATATATATAGTGTGTCTGGGATACAGACTGACAAACCGGGCTGGAGGGAAGCCATGGGGCATCTGATTTCCCTGTGGCCTCCCTGCACTGAGGATCGCTTCTGCTTGTAGTGAGAGGTTCATCAAGTGTAGAGATATTTGACAATTGCTTTTTCGAGAAAGCAGATCAGTGTGACTATTTTTTGTTCTGCAGCACATTGCATTTCTTACTTAAAAATGACAAATGATTAGTTTACATGTATATTGTGCTTTGAAAAATCCAGTGCTGAGCCACGCCCCCTGCACTGATCACATGACGGTGACGTCACCCCAGGTCCTTCGGCTGTTCAACAGTTCGGGTTGGTGGCAGCCGCCCCTTATGGATTCCATATGCCGCGATAGTGGAATCCATAACGGGATGCGCGACTTACCACAACCCGAACGCCGAACAACGGACTTTTTTTTAAAGTTCGCTAATCTCTATTTCTGAATTTTATTTATATATGTATTCCCATCTGAGACAATGGGGGCATATTGCTAGGATATATCCCCATTGTCTGATAGGTGCGGGTCCCACCTACATCCAGAACGGTGCAACCGCCATCCATTCATTTTTATGGAGCTGCCAAAAATAGCTGAACGCTGCCTTGGCTATTTGCGTCGCCCCTATAGAAATAAATGGGTGCGGTGCCCGCGCAAGAGCGGTGCGCTCTCGTTAAATTCTATGGGGAGAGCACTTGGCGGTGGCCGGACCCCGGAAAACCCAGGGTCCTCCGTCACCACCTTCCCCGCTCTGTTCTTGGTGTAGGTGCAGGTCCCAGAAGTGGGACCCGCACCTATCAGACAATGGGGATATATCCTCGGCTGAGCATGCATGTCTTCTCAATAGGGAGAGGTGTATAAGTCACTACCAGACACTTCTGGAGGTGACTTGTCTCTTTTGAGAGAATATACTGTAGAAATCCAACATGCTTGACCCTCTCGGGGGACAGATGAGACACCACCATGCACGTTAGATGGTCGGCCTGTCCCACCGAAATCGGCATATTAATCTAACGTGTATGACCATACTTACTGAGAGCTGTATATGGAGGTCTGGTACCGGAGCAGCTTTCTTCATGCGATGGCGACCTATAGTGTCCTGTCAGCTGTAGTGTAGTAATGTACTGAGCCGTGATGTATGACGAGACATATATATAAATCACAGTTTATACACTATCGAGGTGTAACATATCACATTATAAGTGGTAAAATTCCTTTAGGATCTGGCAAATTGACTTTCTATACATGATCAGTTGCTAGAACAAGCATTTGGCGGCAACTTTACCCTCACTTGCCTTTGTAAACACACGTATGCTTGGCCGATCTGAGCATGCATGTGTTTAAGGGGAGTTAGGAGAAATAGCTGTCGGCTAAAGTGCTTTGTCTCTATGACACTGGCTGACCCATTACATGTGCGCTTGGCAGCTGAAGGCATCTGTGTTGGTCCCAAGTTCATATGTGCCCGCATTGCTGAGAAAAATGATGTTTTAATATATGTAAATGAGCCTCTAGAAGCAATGGGGGCGTTACCATTACACCTGGAGGCTCTGCTCTCTCTGCAACTGCACTTTGGTTGACAGGGCCTGGCACGATGACATTTCAACTGCCTGTCAGTCAAAGTGCAGAGGACGCAGAAGTTGCAAACAAAGCAGAGCCTCTAGGTGTAATGGTAACGCCCCCGTTGCTCCTAGAGGCTCATTTGCATATAGTAAAACATCATTTCTCTCAGCAATGCGGGCACATACTAACATGGGACCAACACAGATGTCTTCAGCTGCCAAGCGCACATGTAACAGGTCAGCCAGTGTCATAGGGACAAATCTGCTGACAGATGCCCTTTAAGTTTTTGTACAGTTTCAAATTTGCATGACCTATTCTAGGGATAAGTCATCAATTTCTGATCGGTAGGGGGGGTGACCCCCAGCACCCCCACCAATCAATGCCTTCTTAGGCTACTTTCGCACTAGCGGCAGCCTTCTCCGACAGGCTGTTCCAACGGGTGAACAGCCTGCCAGATCCGTGCTGCCACTAGTTCACGCGTGCTGCCGGAGGTCCTCTCCGGCCTCATTGACTATAATGGAGGCGGGCCGGAGTTCCGGCAGCAGCACGGCAAACATGCCGAGAGGCGGCCGGAATAAAACTACGACATGTAGTTCTGCTGATGGAACTCCGGCAGCACCGTTTGGGCAGGCTGTTCACCCGCCGGACCAGCCTGCCGGAGAAGACTGCCGCTAGTTTGAAAGTAGCCTTAGAATATCAAATACAGCGCCATACATGGTACAGTGGCTGTGCTTGGTACTGCAGCTCAGTCCCATTAAATTGAATAGAAAAAAGTCCAGGTGACCGATGAACGTGACATCACTGGTTAAGATAGAGGCCGTAGCACGAACACCACGTCCCTTTCCAGCTGCTGATCTGCGGGGATGCTGGGAGTCAGACCCCCACCTATCCTGAGAAATACCCCATGCTGTTCTGATGTTCTGTTCTATGGTAAGCTAATATGGGCAGGGTTCGTATACAGAGGAGAGGGGATGCATTAAAAGAATTTTTTTTAATGGGACCCCCTGCTGATTGATGTCATCACACAGGCCAGTCTGGGATATATGATGCGCTGCCCCCTGTTCGCACCCCTTCCCATCCTTGCAGAAGGCCAGCATGGCCCTGAAGCCAGTTCTGCTATACTTCATATATGAATGAAAAATTGCAGCTGACAGTACAAGTGAATATCACGGTAATGCACCGAGAAAAAAAAATAAGTCTACAGCCGACTCAGTGTACGGGAAGACGGCTGCATTCATTACGGCAGACGACCACTCCAAGCCAGTGACCTGTGAATATCGAGAGGCACTTATCAGCACATTACAGGAGATCGCTGCCCTGTAACACGTCCATTCTGCTCTGCTACAGAGAATACACTGTGTACATCAGTACATCGCACAACACAGTACGCCGCAAAGGATTGCTGCGTGCAGGATTGCTAATGGTTTCCCATTATCCGGTGACAGAGAGGATTGAAGTCCTACTGATACTACTCACATGCCATAGTAGATGCCTCCGGGTACTGTCCACGGGGTACACCTATCAATTATAACAATGTACTTACCAATTTGGTCTGCGAAAAAAAATGACACCGATAATCTACTGTATGCAAATACACACAATTAATGCAGATTGTACCTAATGGTATGCAAATGGCAGAGATAAATATTCAGTAAAAATTCGGAGTCAGCAGACCTGCAGGGAACAGATTGTGTTTCCAGTCACTAAGCATGGCACAAGCCCGCTAGGACAGTAGAGGACCCAGGCCTAGCAAATCCATTTTTTGTCTAGGATTATACATTAAAGGCTGTGGATTTTTTTTATGATTGCATTTTACTCGTTTCAGGCTAAAAATCATTTTTTCAATTGGTCGTCATCAAAAATGTTCCGCCGTTTTTGAGAAACAAGGGTTAAAAAATCAGTCTGTTTGCAGGGAATCTCAGTCCCGTCAGCTGAGGGCTCATGTGAAGCGTCTTCTCTGACCTGATAAACACTCATTATAGCTAAACCCTTATCAAGCTGAAGAGATGAGTGTTTATGGGGCTTCACGTGAGCCGTCAGCTGACAGGACTGAGAAGTGATGCTCTGCAAACAGACTGATTTTTGAACCCTTATAACTCGAAAACGGCTGAGCATTTTTAATAAAGACCAATTGAAAAAAATGATTTTAGCCCAAAATGAGTAAAATGAAATCATGAAAAAGGTATTGTCCCGAAGGTGTCCATAGCCTAAAGGCAATAGACTTAAGATGCGCTGAAAGTGAAAGCTGTAGAGCAGGGGTAGGCAACCTCCGACACTTCAGCTGTTGTGAAACTACAACTCCCAGCATGCATACTTCCTCTGCTCTTCTCAGAACTCTCACAGAAATGAATGGAGCATGCTGGGAATTGTAGTTTCACAACCGCTGGAGTGCCAAAGGTTGCTGATCCCTGCTATAGGGGAAAACTTTTAAAAAAAAGATTTGTTGTCCAAAATGAGTAAAATGCAATAATTTAAAAAAAATTGTCCCCAAAGGTGTCCATGACCTTTAAAGGGGTTCTCCACTTTTCGTATATTGATTACCTATCCTCAGAAGCAGAACAGACCATGTATGGATGGGTTGTTTCGAGTCATTCTGCTGTTCAGAAAAGCTTCCTAGGAGTCGTATCCGCGCCGACTCTTCCTAGGAGTCGTATCCGCGCCGACTACACGATGGCCAATCCTCAGAACAGTCCATCAGAAATCCTTTACACAGGACCTGTCTCCTCTCCTTATGTGTCTGTTTTTGTAAATACTTGCATTCCCAATGTAAGAAGAACACCTCTATATTCAGCCATTCCTCTGTTATTCCTCCTAGAAGCTTCTGAATAAATAGACAACTGGGTGCTACCATACTCCTCATCAAAGCGGTGTGCCCCAACTGGACAGTTTCAGCCTGTGTCCAGATGCACGCCCAGCTGCACATGCACACCCAACCCCTGACGAAGGTGTTGGGTGAGTGTCATCTTTCAAAAAGATGACATCCATGCAACGTCTGCGGATCCATTTTAAAAATGCCTGTCCTTCTCCACAAAACGGACAAGAATACGACATTGTCTATATTTTTGTTTTTCTGCGAAATGGCCGTGTGGATATACGGAAAGTCATTTCAGTTTTTTTTCATGCCCCATTGAAGTGAATGGTTACGCATACGGACCTGTAAAAAAACGGAAACTAAAAACAAATATGTTTATTCTCTTTCCATGTCCGTTCCTTTTTTTTTTTTTTGCGGACCATATGCGGAACCATTCATTTCAATGGGTCCGCAAAAAAATGGAAGTTACTCCGTGTCCATTCCGTTTTCGTATGTCCGTGTCCTATTATTTTTCGCATTACGCACAAGGATAGTTGTTCTGTTAGGGGCCAGCTGTTCCGTTCCGCAAAATACGGAATGCACGTGGACGTCATCTGTATTTTTTGCGGATCCGTATTCTGCAGACCGCAAAATCCATACGGTCGTGTGCATGAGCCCCTAAGGATGTCTTTTCAAAGGTATTGTCGTCTTTCATGTGATTACTGGGTGCAAACATATTTATGGCCGGGTTCATTTAGCAGGTGCACACCCAACTAGTAGCACCCGATTCTCAATTCTGTCATAAATTTCGAGGAGGAATAACAGAGGAATTATACAACTCTGACTTCTAAGAAAAGATGGTGCACAGACAGACATATCAGGAGAGGTGACGGGTCCTCTTTAATCATTTCATACTTTCCCCGTCATTTTTTTAGGGTGCATTTACACAACTGTAGTGTTTTGCGGATCCGCAAAACACGGATACTGGCTGTGTGCATTTCACAATTTGCAGACAGCACATGGCTGCAACTATAATAGAAAATGCCTAGGATATGCTCTATCTTTTTTGGGGGCCTCTGAATGGAACTACGGATGCGGACAACACACCGGGCGCCTTCCGCATCTTTTGCAGCCCCATTGAAATGAATGGGTCCGCACCCGTTCTGGACTCAATCATACGGCCGTCTGAAAGAACCCTTATTCTTATCATTTCCATCATTTTTCTTTAGAAATCCTCGGCTTCTGCATCCTAACGTTCTTTATGTCCACAGAAATGTCCCTTGACAGTCCCTGAACAAACTCTGCTGTGGGATCAGGACTTGGTTGGCACATTTGGTCAGGCCCAACCTAATACGTTCCCATGAGACGTGGAGACAGGGCAATCACTCTGTAATAATTAACCCTTCTTATCTTCTTCCACCTGACAGATGTTCACAGCAAACACCATGTAGGCCCAGGGTGTGGGGACGGACACCTCACACATGTCACATTTGCCAACTTCCTTCTTGGTCCAGATGAGTTATAAAAGGGTTTTCTGGGAAGCACATACCATGAAATAAATCCAGCTACCATGGGAGATGTGCGCTGAGCAGCTGAATCCAACCCCATTTGTGCCATGTAGATATGCGGTGGCAATCCAGAGATATGAGCTATTTCTTATTACCCTAATTAGCCACTTGGTGCAACGAGGGCGTTGCCGTTGCACCCAGAGCGCCAGTAAGTTTCTGTTCCAGCCACGCCCCCTTCGCTGTGAGTGACAGGGCCAGGCCAGATCACCTTTACCTTTATCATGGCAGTGCGTGCCCCTCTTTGATCGTACAGTAATGAAGCTCACCGGGTGGATGGAATCCGTTCTGCACATGCATCCATCTGCCCGGCGGACTGTATTACTGTACAGCGTGTGCGCCGATCAAAGAGTTAAACGCACTGCTGCAAGATTTCAGGGCCAGGCGTGATCACCTTTAGGCCTCTTGCACACGACCATATGGCTTTTTCAGTGTTTTGCGGGCCGTTTTTCCGTTTTTTACTTTCGTTGTGTTTCCGTTTTTCCGTATGGCATATACAGTATACAGTAATTCCATAATAAAAATTGGGCTGGTCTTAAAATTTTCAATAGATTGTTCCGCAAAAACGGAACGGATACGGAAGACATACGGATGCCTTTCAGTATGCTTTCCGTTTTTTTGTGGACCAATTGACTTGAATGGAGCCACTGAACGTGATTTGCGGACAAGAATAGGACATGTTCTATATTTAAACGGAACGGAAAAATGGAAAAACGGAAACGGAAGGCAAACGGAAACACTTCAGTATTTTTTGCGGTCCCATTGAAGTGAATGGTTCAGTATACTGTCAGTATACTGAACTGAAAAAACGGCCAGTATATGGTCCGCAAAATACTGTCGTGTGTAAGATGCCTTACACTGTCTGGCCCTGTCACTTACAGTGGAGGGGGCGTGGCCGGCACAGAAACTTACTAGAGCTCCGGGTGCAACAGCAATGCCCTTGTTGCACCAAGGTGCTAATTAGCATATTATAAAATAGCTCACATCTCTGGATTGGCACATGTACATGAGACAATGGAGTTAGATTCAGCTGCTCAGCATGGTAGATGGATTTATCTCACAGTACGTGCTGACAGGTGACCTATCATCAGGATAAGTCATCAATATCTGATCCCTGGGGGTCTGGCACCCCTGCCGATCAAACGTTTTAAGGGGCCACTGCGCTCAGACAAGAGCTTCTGCCTGTTCATTTTATATCAAGCACAGCGCCGTACATTGTATAGTGGCTGTGCGTGGTATTGCAGATCAGTCCCGTTCACCTGCATTGGACTGAGCTGCAGGGAGGCCACGGGGCCGATGGACATGATGTCACAGGCTGAGGAAGAGGTGACAACCCTTGAGCAAGTGCAGCGGACCCTTCCAACAGCTGATTGGTGGAGGTGTCAGATATTGATACCCCAGAAGCTGTACTACTCTGGTTGCCCACCACCTCTCGACAACCGTCTAAAGGGGATTTAGCTACCCACCTGATCAGGGCCGGTTTTAGACAAAATGTGGCCCTGGGCAAAATCATAAGGGGGGGCCCACATCTTGTAATAATGTGCTAAAAACACAGTCCGACATCCGACAGCCCCGCCGAAGAGCTGTTTGAGGATAAGGCGCGTGCTGTTCACTGCTGCTGTCCCATAGACATACAGCAGCAGAGCAGGAAGAGAGAAGGGAGACGGCACGTGCGCACAGCGCTCGCCATCTCCTCAAACAGCTGATCGGCGGGAGTGCCGGGTGTCCGACCCCCGCGGAGCTAAATTTGATGACCTATCCTAAGGTTAGGTCATCAAAATGAAAAAACCCGTGAACCTCTTGAAGCTACCCCAATACTGTGCCTGTTATGCTCCCCCCCATGTCCACAAACACCATACTATACACCCAGTCTGCCATGATTAGCAATGGTGCCCCCAATAGTGATAATACTCCCCATTAGTAGCAATGCCCTCCATATTGCGTGAAACAATAATAACGCCCCTACAGTACTCTAGTAGTAATAATATAACCATAATGCTCCCAGTGGCTCTAATGTCCCCCTGTAGTGCCCCCCACTAGTTCCAATATATAATGCTCCCCCCATAGTGCCATTATATATATATAATGTTCCACAGTAGTGCCAGTATGTATATATAATGCTCCTCTATTCCTCCCCAGTAGTGCCAGGTATATATAATGATCCCCATCCCTGGTGCCCCCAGCAGTGTGGACATTTAGTATAAAATGAAAAAAAACGCCTCCCTCCCGTTCCCCGCCGCTGTCTGCGATGCAGACCACAGTTTTAGGCCTCTTTTACACGACCAACGGTCTGGTCCGCATCTGAGCCACATTTTTTGCGGCTCGGGTGTGGACCCATTCACTTCAATGTGGCCGCAAAAGATGCGGACAGAACTCCGTGTGCTGTCCGTATCCGTTGCTCCGCTCCGTGCCCCCGCAACAATTATAGATCATGTCCTATTCTTCTCCGTTTTGCCGACAAGAATAGGCATTTCTATAATGGCCTGTCTGTTCCGTTCCGCAAATTGCGGAAGGCACATGGGCAGCATCCGTGTTTTGCGGATCTGCAATTTGCAGACCGCAAACCACTGCACGTTCGTGTGCAAGAGGCCTCATCTGTAGCTTGTATTGCTGCGTCCTGATGCATGCGGTCCCAATGACATCACCACTCCTGCTCCGGGTCTCACGTGATGACGTCATCATGCGAGACCCAGAGCAGGAGGTTGCAGTGATGTAATTGCGGCTTCTTGCGCTGTTCTAATGCCTCACAGACTTGAGGCCTATCGGCCTGAGGCTTGTGAAGTTGGACGGCCATGAGTGCTCCCCCTTTTATGGGGCGAAGTGGAGCCCTAGGCGGATGACTACCCTCCCCTATCCATCGTCCTGGCCCTAATTCAGAGCACATTACTGCAGGAGGTATAACAGGGTAGGACTATAACTCCCAGCATGTCTAAGCCATTATTATTTAATATCAGAGCACATTACAGGGAAATGTATAGGAGGATGGGACTACAACTCCCAGCATGTCCAAGCCTTTATTATATAATATCAGAGTTAGGGTTGAGCGAACTTGTATTTTAAGTTCGGCGTCCAAAGTTCGGGTTATCGAAGAATCCCGTTATGGATTCCGCTACCACGGACCATAATGGAATTTTGAATCCATAAGGGGATTCTTCGATGAACCCAAACCTTGGACAACACTAAGGACCTGGGGTGACGTCACCGTCATGTGATCAGTGCAGGGGGCGTGGCTCAGTACTGGATTGGATAAGAGGTGGTAAAGGGCCTGGTATAATGATCATGTGACATGAGGGGCGGAGCTCCTGTGCTCTGTGTGGAGGAGAAGAAGGAAGTAGAGCAGTGAAGGACGGTTGCGTAAATTTGGATTCCAAATTCCGTTATGGCCAGTGGTAGCGAATCAATAACGGGATTCTAAGAGAACCCGAACCCGAACTTTGGACTATCGAACTTAAAATACAAGTTCCCTTAACTCTAATCACAGTACATTATAAGAGGAGGTATACAACTCCCATCATATCCAGGGTGTTGTAATGTACCCTGATATTATATAATAATGGTCTGGACATGCAAAGAGTTGTAGTCCTCTCTTCTTATACCTCCTCTTGTAATGTACTCTGATATTACACAACAAGCTGGACATGCTGGGAGTTGTAGTCCTCTCCTCATACCTCCCCTGATCTTACATAACAGGAGGTATAATAGGAGAGGAGTACAACTCCCAGCATTTCCCTTGCACTTACATTGAGTCCATACTTCTTCACTTGCATGGCTGGTCTACTTCTTCATTACTTTACTGCACTGCTGAGCTCCGCCTCCTGTTCTGGTCACATGATGGTGAGGTCATCGCAGGTCCTTCACCCCCTCTTCTCTGCTGAGCTCCGCCTCCTGCATCTGACATTATGGCAGGTCCTGTCAGCACTGTGGTAATGATTTCTCTTATATGTGAGGGGGGCTGTTCGCCTGTTTGCTTCCTCGGACGTTCAGCTGAACAGCAGCACTGAAGCAGCGGGCCCCTTAGACAATGGGGGCCCTGGGCAATTGCCCAGTTTGCCCCCCTCCCCCCCCCAACACCGGTCCTGCACCTGATTCAGGCAGCGAGACTATTAATTCCATTGAAATAGTTGAGTAAGGGTACTTTCATACTTGCGGCAGAGGATTCCGGCAGGCAATTCCGTATTGCATGTGTATTGGGGGTCAGAAGGAATCGCTGTTGGTCACGATTGAAGTGGTTATTTTGGTAGCCCCATAGAAATAAACGGAGGGCATCAGCGCATGCGCAGTGCGCCCTCCACAACTTTCGGGACTCGGTTCTCGATATAGCGATATGCCTCCATTGAGATGGGAAAACCCCTTTAATACAGACCTCCGAGAGTGGCCGACAAGTGATGTTCATACTTACCTAGTCCCCGCCATTGGGTTTGAGGTTCTGTCGCTCCCATAGAAATGATTGGAGCGGTGGCGCACATTTTCAACCAGCCAATCCGTCCATTTTATGGGGGCTCCATGAAATACAGGGTCCCCTTTCAAGTGATGGCTGGGGTCCCAGCAGTAGGACTCCCACCTATCTAATAGTTATATCTTATCCTGTGGAAAAGGAATAGCTTTCTGTAACCGGAATACCCCTTTAACTCACACAGAGGGCATCAAGAGGTTTTATCGGCTTTAACACAAGTTATCTGTGTAGGATCAGTGGGGATCAGACCTCGGCGGCCTCCATCAATCAGCAAAGCAGTGGGGCAGCGCAGAACTTCAGCACCACACACAGACACACTTGCCTTTAAAAACACGGAACGGTCTGCGGCGTTCCAGCACCTTCATTCTGCAGATCGGATAGGATGCAGGTTGTCGGATCCCCACCCATCATACATTGATCACTTACCTGAAAGGGGTTGTGCAACCATGAAACGTCATTTCAATATAATTCAGCATGAAAAACGAGTTACTTTCTGTTCTGAAAATGCTCCAGGTGCGAGATATTCTCTTTACTTCATTATACTGACGACCCCTGGTATTTAATATATATAGTAATGCACACGTCCACCTACTTAGATGGTTGCATGTGCTCAGTTCCATCCCTAAATTGCCACCAGCGTATCTGCTGTTAAAAGTCGTGACAGTTACAGGGAGAGAGCTGCAGCAGAAAGGACACAACCCCTGAAAAAAGACACATCCTGGGCTGTGATAGGAAGAGAGCTGCAGTAGAAAAGACACACCCACTGAGCTGTGATAGGGGGTGAGATGCTGTAGAAAAGACACACCCACTGAACTGTGATAGGGGGTGAGATGCAGTTGAAAAGACACACCCACAGAGCTGTGATAGGGAGAGATATCCAGAGGCAAAGACACACACCCTGAGCTGTGATAGGGAGAGAGATGCTGCAGTAAGGACACTCCCCCTGAGCTGCCGTTCTGAAGAAGATCTAGCAGAACAACTGGAGTAATGAATGGGGAAATCTCCATGCGAGGTACAGGGTTGGTTCTAGCTTTGTCGGAAAGAGATTGATAATAATCATAGGGTAACCCCTTTAAAGGGGTTCTACGGGAATTAAGAAAATGAAAATACTTAAATATTGCTTTATTATGAATATATTCCTGAATGCCTTTCATTAGTTATAATGGCTTGTTTTGTCTGGGGAGCAGTCATCAGGGGAAATAAAATGTCCACCATCCTATTCTTACACACAAAACCTGTCCTATCACTCAGGAGGACAAGTTACTTCAAAGCAGTGAGCTAAAGAGCTGCCTCATCGGGAACAATGATTAGGAGAAATAAAATGGCCGCCGTCCATACACGCAAAACCTCTGTGGGAATGGAGAACATGAGGAGACATGAAGTACAGAGAGGACGGACGTGACAGACTAATGGTGGTGGTAATGGAGACTACATACAAGAGCTGCTGCTCAGCCCTCCTCCCTGTACCTCATGTCTCCTCATGAACTCCATTCCCACAGAGATTCAGCTGAAGATCTTATCATCTGTATTCAGGATCATAATCCATGACAAGCAGAGCAGAGAGGAGAATGAATCAGCTCTTTACTCCTGTGTGATTAGGACAGGTTTTGTGTGTTACTAATAGGACGGCGGCCATTTTATTTCCCCTGATGATTGCTCCCCAGACAAAATGAGCCATTATAACTAATGAAAGATATTTGGGAATATAGTTATGATAAAGTAATATTTAAGTATTCTCATTTTCTTAATTCCTGGAGAACCCCTTTAAGGATATGCCTTGGAATGTAATACCAAGAAACCCCTTTTATTAAGATCTGAACAACCTGACTTTCTTGGAACTAGGGCAGCTCAGATGTCCATGATCCACAGTATTCAATGTCCCGTTCTGTCACTGTAACTTCATGCCTTGCAGGTACGGGGACAGTGATCTCCATAGCTCTTCCTCTAATTACAAAGAAGCAATTTACTTATTGAGAGCACAATTAATAATAAAATAATCCTGTCCATTCAGACGTGGCACCTACAACACAAGCTGCGACAATTGCACCTGGGCTTCCTTCAAGCAGGTGTCTGAGCACAGCATTATGACATCCTTGTGCAGCGGCCTATTGCCAGCTCCTGGGGGATCCCTTGCCCCTTAAGAGGTATTTACGATTCGTGACGCCAGTTGCGGTTAAGCAACGAGGACATGGAGTCTCCTTTTGTAGATGGTAGTGTTGGTACCCAGGGGTAGGATTGCCAGAGCGGTGTAGACTGGCCTACAATGTCCCTGTAGATGTTGTATGCCTGTGTCACGGTGCTCCTACCTGGATATCCTTGGATCCCAGGCATGGTGTAGTCTGAAGCAAGTGCAAAAAGGGGTTGTTGAACTTGGGTGATGAATAAGCAGAATAAATGGAGTCTAGACTTTGTATTAATGTTGAACACAACTTTACTTGGCATAAACGGTAATCCAAACAGTTTCCAAACTTTATCTTGGTCACCAGCCAGCAGGTACTGCCTTAACTCTGGCAGGCAAACACTTCTGCATCTCAGCTCGGTAATGCTGTAGCACTCTCAGCTTTGCTATGCTGTAGCTCTCTCAGCTCTGCTATGCTGGCTGGGTAAATAGGAAACTCTTCCTCTTCTGCTGGAACTTAGCTATCTTTAGTCTGCCTCTTACTTTATCTTTAATCCTAGGAACTTCTTCCTGGCATTAAGCCCAGGAGGGGACAAGCAACCATAAAGGACTTTTGTAGGCAGTGCCAGCAGGCTTGGCAAAGCAGACAGTGCTCTGCTGGCCATTTCATAGCATCCCAACCAATCAGGTGTTTCGAGGAACCATGGTGCTCAGGCAGTAGCTCTGACTCTTTCTCAGCTTATGATGTGGCATCCATCGGTTCCATGGCCTTCAAGTAAATGGGATTGAGCTGCAGTATGAATCACAGTCGCAGTACAACGTACTTGGTCTGCCATGAGGACCACCCTGGCCTCTACAAATAGCTCATCAGTGGAAGTGCCGGGTTTCGGACCCCCACCAATCAAATATTGATGATCTATATCAAACTCCTAAAAACCCCCTTTAAATTTGCTACTGTGCAACCTGGAAGGACCCATGGCCTTCAAGTAAATGGGATTGGGCTGCAGTATGAAACACAGTCGCTATACAATGGGTGGCGCTGTGTCTGGTATACTATGAAGAGGCTGCGGTGCTTGACCGAGTTTAGCTTTTTACTTCCTGTTTTCCTACCTACAGTTTCTCGGTAAATGCTCTATAATCTTCTGGGTGTCCCCATAGAAGGATAATACAATGAATACTAGAAAGAGGAAGAAGGGGATGTAGCTGCAGTACCTCTCTGTTCCTGTGAAAGCACATGCTCTGAGAGGGGGAGCAGTGGTGAGGATACATCGGACCTGAGTGCTGTGCGCAGCCCCATGGGATACTTAGAGGGCATCTGTCAGCAGTTTTGTACCTATGACACTGGCTGACCTGTTCCATGTGCACTTGGCAGCTGAAGACATCCGTATTGGTCCCATGTTCATATGTGACCGCATTACTGAGAAAAATGATGTTTTAATATATGCAAATGAGCTCCTAGGAGCAACGGGGGCGTTACCATTACACCTAGAGGCTCTGCTTTCTCTGCAAGTGCCGCGCACTACTGATTCACTTTAGTAGAAGTCAGGGCCAGACGTGATCACGTTTACACTGGTCCTGTCAATCAAAGTGCAGAGGGTGTGGCAGTTGCAGAGAGAGCAGAGCCACTGTAATGGTAACGCCCCCGTTACTCCAAAAGGCTCATTTGCATATATTAAAACATCATCTTTCTCAGTAATGCGGACACATATGAACATGGGACCAACACAGATGCCTTCAGCTGCCAAGCGCACATATAACAGGTCAGCCAGTGTCATATGTACAAACCTGCTGACAGATGCCCTTTAAGCTGCAGAAAACAACAGTAAATCAAATATCAGATCAGGTGTACGGCAACGTACAGGAATAATCAACACAAAGGCAAAATACACTTAAAAATTCAGGTTAGACATGTAAATTGGCTGCTGTTCATCTAATACACAATGCTATTGTGCTGGTTTTCATGAAAATATTATTGGTACAATAATTTAGTTGCCATAGAAACTTGATGCCCGGCATCTTGTGCCCTGAATGCCCACAGAATCACTTGTATGGCTTTATATTACAGTATCTAGTTTGCATTATAATGGCTCATTAACAAGGACAATTTCTCGACATTGTGCATGCATCGGTGAGCACAAACACCACAAGAGGAGCCACACGTGACCACTGATCCCCGGCGCCTTGTGCTATCCTTCCAGAGTACAAGGAAACCTAACCCGGTGTACACAACTGCAAGTGCCCTCGACACTTTACATCCAATTAATGTCAGTTCCACCCAGTCAGCAGCCAGTAGCCCCCGAGCACGTTAACGGAGGAAGTAGGGAAGTATTTCTTACTTGAGTCATTTATACATTGGTTCATGAAAGAATCGAGATGAATATAATATCAAAGTTTATCTCTTCAGCTAAAGTATCCATATGTCTTCCATAGTGGCCAACCGTCCCAAATTTGCAAGGACTGTCCCTAATTTTCAAAGACCGTGTCTGCAAATTCGGACTGTCCTGAGGTGAAATAGGCAAGGCTTATGTAAGTCCCACCCATAATATGGGATTTCTCCACGGGTTTGGGGACATTCCCAGGGTGGGGCTTACATGCCGCGAATTTACCAACTACAAAGTTGGTAAGTATGGTCTTCTATGTTCTTCATTGTAGTATCTCAAACTTACTTTAAGGGGTATTCCCATCTTAGACATTGATGGTATATCGCTAGGATATCCGCTCAATTTCATGTAGGCGTAGGTCCTACACCTATTTCCTAAATGGGCCCCAAAACGTGAAGCAGACTGCACTGGCTTATGGCTTGTCTACTTTCACACTGGCGTTTTGGTTTTCCGTTTGTGAGATCCGTTCAGGGATCCGTTCAGTTTGCATCGGTTCAGTCTCCATTCCACTTTGCTTGCAGCATGTTGGTGTCCGTCTGATGAAACTAAGCCAAACGGATCCATCTTGACACAGAATGTAAGTCAATGGGGACGGATCTGTTTTCACTGACACAGTCTGGCACAATAGAAAATGGATCCGTCCTTCATTGACTTTCACTGGTGTTCAAGACGGATCCGTCTTGGCTATGTTAAAGATAATACAAACGGGTCCGTTCTGTACGGATGCAGATGGCTGCATTATCTGAACGGATCCGCACAAAACGCAAGTGTGAAAGTAGCCTAAGGGTGAATGAAGAGGTGGACATGCAGGCACAGTGCGCTCACCGTTCACTGCTGTGGGACCAGCACGCAGCTCACTCAGCTAATTTCGGAACTTTCATAACACGTGAATGGAGAGCATCTGCGCTTGCGCAGTGTGCTCTTCTTCACTTTGGGGGCCTTGTTCTAGAGATAGGAGCATGAGGGTATAGAAGTGGATGCGCTAGCCAATCGCAGCGCTCAGCTCATATCCTGCCCAGGGCAGAAGAAGATGTCTCCGCCCCAGGCAAAATTAGGAGAAGCACGAGCGCCGGTACCGGGGGCTACAGCGGGCGAACGGAGCGGCACCCAGGGATACAAGTAAGTGCAGGGACATCCCTGGGTGCCGTTCTCCATGTACATACATT
The DNA here is from genome assembly GCA_033119425.1 of Bufotes viridis. Classification (NCBI taxonomy): domain Eukaryota; kingdom Metazoa; phylum Chordata; class Amphibia; order Anura; family Bufonidae; genus Bufotes; species Bufotes viridis. Next base: position 555,990,099 of record CM065590.1, on the reverse strand, counting down.
TGCCTCATAATCTGTGGACCTGTGAAAGGTCCTCTTTAAACTGCCTCCTGAGCTGTGATAGGGAGAGCATGGACATGTCCCCTTAGATGCAGCAGAAAGGACACTCCCCTTGAACTGTCAGCTTGATATAAATCTATAAGAGCAATGAATGAGGAGATCTCTGAAACCATGCGAGGGCTGGTGCTATCTTTCATGTACTATGTGATGTCGGATTAAACTTTTTTTCATTAGTCATGGGATAACAGCTTTACTATCAAGAGAGATAAACCACTGGCAAAGTTGTCTAAAGTTGTTGACAGTGGATCTTTTATTATCTGGAGTAGTGTGAATATGAAGTGTTATTCTACCAGATTCTGCTTCTGCAAGTGCACAGGAGGCAGAGATTTACTGTCAAGGGCTCTCTTCATTGAGCTGCTTTAGCATCTGCCCCTCCATCTGCCCTGGGTGACAGCTGTAGCATCCAACCAGGAGACCTCTATTGTCTTCACTCAGAGCAGAGGGAAGAGCTTAATTCAGAGGGCACCCACAGTGAAACTCAGACTTTTGTTCATTTGCTGGAGCAGAACCTGGCAGAATAAAAGTTCATATTCACCCTACTGTTGAAAAAAGCACCGCAAAAAGTATGCTTGTACGTCTCCTCTCAGTCCCTAACTAGTGCTGCCAGCAGTTTATCATAGTCAGAACTGCTGACAGTTAAAAATTAAAATTCTTTACTCAGAGTCTGTGCTGTACTATGCTATACATGGTGTTTATCTCCTTCTTGTGTGACATCTTGCCCTCTGAATGCATGGTTATCGTGTCGTCTCATCACTCTCTGTCCCTGTTGGAGTCCTGTGTAACATGCTGGGCAGCAAATTCTCTTAGTAGCATATCAAATGGCAAGAAAAAATAGACTGGATCGCACATCCACAAAGCTTAACCCTTGATATACGCTCTTCAGCCAAATACTATGATACTAACCCCCCATATCGCATGCAGATAATGGAGACATTAGTTTACATTTTGATCAAAAGGTAGTAAGCCCACTCACCAACGTCACGGTTGTCTCCTAGAGCGGGTATCTACTCTGTCCATAATCACTCTGTCCATTCTCTTAGTAGCATATTTCTGTTATGTGTGAGGTTATTGAGCAATTACAGAACTACCTAACACCTTGTAATAGACGGGCATTCAGACTGCGGTAAATAAAGGTAATGTCTGTGACAGGGAAGGAAACTATCATTTCCACCCACGGAAAGCCCTAGCAGCATTAAAACAATGGTGCAGCACAAAGTCAGCAAGATAATCAAAATGATTTTTATTATATATTAATCAGCTGAGAAAACACCTTTAATACATATATTCTTAATGTTATTTATATCTAGTGGCAAATGAAATATTCCTGTCACCAACACCTGTTATTTTTTTTTCTCTCCGCAGCTTGCTCTGAGGATGCCAGCACCAGTTTATATTTTGTGAACACTTCTTTGCTGCAGATCACCTTCTCCAGCACAGTGGGGGTTTTCATCCCCTGCCCTGCCGCTGGATCTCCCAGCGCCACCCTCCGATGGTACCTGGGGACAGGAGATGACATTTATGATGTGCCTCATATTAGGCACGTCCACGCCAATGGCACACTCCAGCTGTACCCCTTCTCCCAGTCCGCTTTTAATAGCTTTATACATGATAATGACTATTTCTGTACAGCAGAGAACTCCGCTGGAAAAATCCGGAGTCCAAACATCCGCGTCAAAGCTGGTAAGTGGCATTGCTGTTTGTAGTAGTGGAAAAACTTAAACGGTTTGATATTTAAATGAATGTGCCAACCACCTATGTCAGCAGTCATATTGACCATGCCAATAATTGACCCGTTTTCTCTACACGCTGACAGCTGATTGGCCCATCACGTCTCACATTGACTTTTCAGTAACAATGAATGTGATTGGTCCAATCCCTCATAAAAGCTCCAGCTTTTAGACTCCTTTAGAAAAGACGATCCTCTGAGACTCATTCACTTCTACGTAAAAGTTTCTGTAAAATTGACAGAGTTTATTGTAATATGACAATGACTGTAACCTGTGACACCGGCGACAGATGCTCATTAAACACAAAACATAAGATTTACATAGAAGCACCTGAAACAAAAGCACTTCTGACACGATGTGATCAAATATTTCCATCAATTCTTTTGTAACCTTTGCTAATGAAATGTTTTCATTAATTCATTGTTATATTTCAATATTAATTAAGTTTGAGCTGTGAAAACTGATATTTCATTAGTAGTTATTCAGCGTGTGAAATTATACTGCTGCTGTATATTTTATACCATGACCTGTGCTCTGCGGTGACCAAAGAGGGATTGCCGTTACCAAAATTGTAAAATGGATGGCCTGCTTCTTAGCTCTAGGTTTCTCAATCTGCTTTTACACTGCTGTAGAGGAAAAGAGGTTTTCCAGAAAAATTATAAATTATAATTTAACTGCTGATGGTACTGTACAAACACAGAATGAGTAATACGCACCTCATAGACCCCCCCGTGCTCCCATACTGATGGTAACCAGTCTCCCGCTACTCTCTGTTTCCTTGTCCAGCGGTGACGTTCCTAAAACGTCTAAGAAATAACCACTGCAGCCAATTTCTGCCTGCAGCAGTAACCTGTTGCAGGGGTCAATGGTAAATGCTCTGCTCACCTGCTTCGACGCTTCCAGTTTTAAGCAGCTCTGATCCGCCTGCCTCTCTCTCCTCATTCCCGCCAAGCCTTGTCGCCAGTCTAACTTTGTCCCTCCATGTAGGCTGCAGCCTGTTTCCTGATGGCTGGGCCTCACTCTGAAACCAGAAACAAAATAGGGCAGCACTATCTTAGTCCACAAACGGACAGTCCTTTTTGTGGCGGTGCCTGTGGTGTCGGATCCCGGTCGTGGATCCCCGCAGTAAATTCCAAAGTAAAAGATGAGAACCACGGCACTCTTTTTGAAAGCTGTGAAGTTTATTCACTAGCATGCGACGCTTGACAATCAGTCTTTTTCAAGCAGGAAAAAGACTGATTGTCGAAACGTCGCATGCTGGGTGAATAAACTTCACAGCTTTCAAGAAGAGTGCCGTGGTTCTCATCTTTTACTTTGGGCCTCACTCTGCCCATAGGCATGCATTCCCTCTAACCCCACCTTGTTCTTCCTGAGCCAATGGCTGGCTACCCTGTGATACTTAAGGCACCTTCCCCTTATAGAAAGATGCCTGAGCAATAGGTTGTAGTCCGGTAGTGTCCTGCTAGGTGTGCCCTTCTACGTTTGTCTGCCATGTACTGACTTCTGCCTGTTTTCCGAATTTTGAACCTTTGCTCCATGACCTGACCTCTGCTTGACCTCCGTTCTCACCCTGAGCCGCCCACCCTGACCTTTGACTGGTTATCAAATTGCACAGACTCTGTTTGATGTTGTCCTGTCCCTGACTACAGTTTTGGCTAATCAGGGCACCACAACAGTGTCCCTTGTAGGGGCATCTGAACAAAGACTCCTCCAAATGGTAGCAGCCTAGAGGTTCCCCTGCAGCGGAATCCAAATTCCTGTGGATGGGTTAAAGGATGAAAATCAGGGACCACTTAGATAACACCCTTTGGAGCAGCTGTAAGCCAAATCTATTCAAGTCACACTGCAGATCTGCTTCCACTTCATAAAGTCACAAGACCCTGTGGTGGAATATCATTACTGGGCCAGGAAGCAGAGAGCAGGGGGGACCAGGCAGCATTGACATGGGGCGATGGAGATTTATGAAGTGATTTTTCACACCACCATCAGCAGTTTACACCATAATTTTGTTGCTGGAAAAAAAAACTTTAAATTTTTGCGGCCTGGAGCCACCACTAGAGGGAGCTTGATAGTATATTCCTCATTATTGTCGACTGCAATTGGGACTGTAACTGTATGCACCCATAGTGGTGATTGCCATAATTTTTTCATTTTTCTAAATGATTATACATTATTATAGGAGCTCTGTCATTATAGGAATGACAACCCTTAAAAAAGTTTTTTAAATTTACTAGCACATCATTTTGGACACATTTTGATTTGAAAAACAAAATGTAACACTTATCGTGAGTTGCTGATAACAAGAGTGACACAAGTGGTAAAACTGGAGTAAGAACAGATAAGAGAAAGCTGTGTTTGAAATTTACTTGCGCAGCTATTTACACAAGCCAGCGATTGGACCATATCGCCGATCAGTGCTCATTCAGGCAATTCATCTGCTCTTGTTGTTTGCAAAAAATATATAATTTTTCCAAATAATAGGTGAATTGTTTCTCACATTTTCTTCTGTGACCGGTGAATCCTAAACCAATTTGCATATCAGGGGAACATTCAGTTGATATATTTGATTATCTATAACCACAAACCCATATCAGATCAGTTCCCAAACGAAAAAAGACAAATTGCCATAAGAAGATGAATTGTATTTGAAAATGACTATTTATGCAGTTCTCTAAAGGGTATCTATAAGATGCCAAAGTCAAGGGAAAGTAAAGGGCGCGGCTTTTTTTGGGTGGCTGGAATGATCGTGCTCCTTGTTTCTTTGCTATCTAACGCTAGGTTCACAATCCGCCAGCCTGTTCCGGTAGGCTGTTTTAGCATAAATGCCGGCCTTTGGCCTGACTAAAACTGCTGCTTGCCGCGGTATTTGTCTGGGAGATTGACGGTCTGCTTTGATACAGGGAGTCAAGTGAGTAAGGCATAAATCAAGTTTTTAAAGGCGAATGACAAGTACACAAGTTGGAAGGAGATAAGGCCCTGTTCACACAGAGTCTTTTGATGGTGGAAATTGATTCCATGATAAAAAAAAAAGCCACAGTGGTCACTTAGGATCAATAGGAGGCTGCGCTGCAGTCAGAGGCGTGGCTTAAGGCTCATGGGTAGAGATGAGCGAACTATCGCCCCATATGGAATCCATAAGGGGCGGCTTCCACCAACCCGAACTGTTGAACAGCCGAAGGACCTAGGGTGATGTCACCGTCATGTGATCAGTGCAGGGGGCGTGGCTCAGCACGGGATCAAATCAGTTCGGGTTGGTGGAAGCCGCCCCTTATGGATTCCATATGCCGCGATAGTCCGCGGTAGTGGAATCCATAACGGGATGCGCGAGTTACCACAACCCGAACGCCGAACTTTTTTTTAAAGTTCGCTCATCTCTACTCATGGGCCCTGGTGCAAGGGTTCAGCTTGGGCCCCCTTCCCTCAGTGCTATGTGGTCAGGACCAGGGAAGCACATAGCCTTTCTGCTGCCTGAGGCAAACATTAAAACTGACCCTCTCCCCCAACCATGCCAAATTCTTAACCTGACCCCTTCCCTCCAGCCAGAGGTGTAACTTGACCAGCACGCACTTTCTATAATACTGGTGCCTTCTTATGCAGCACAAGGGTCTTTGGGCCCCCTCAGGCACCAGGGCCCGGTAGCGACTTCTACCTCTGCACCCCCTATAGCTACGCCCCTGGATGCAGTTCATGTGGCCATGGTTTATAGGCGTGTCCTTTCTTGTCGTTTCTTGGTGCGGTTTCCGGGCAGGAGCCGCTGGAAATCGCTGTGGGTTTCTATTTGTGGTTTAGCTCCATTCAGTGGTCTGCAGCATCCACATTGATAAACCGTGGCACAAACATGATGGGTTTCTGCCCCTGAATATCTGGTAGATTTTGACTTGACCTGAAAGTCATTTTGATAATTTATTTAAAATATTTATCTGCAGGATAATCCCTTTAAAGAAAAGCAGGAACAGAGCATAGAGGGGAAGGAAAACATTCCCTTCTCTTCTACAATCCATTTCAGTTTTTTGCAAAAAAAAAAAAAGGGTGGGGTGGGAAGTGGACCCTTACAATGCTAGTCACTCTTTGACATTAGAGGTGTCCACCCTGTTCTATTTAGAGAGATTTCAGTCTAAGGGCTTGTTCACACGACCGTATGGTTGTGTTGTTTAGTTTTTTCCGCGTGAGTGCAATGCATTTTGCACGCACGTGACAAAAAACTGAATGTGGTACCCAGACCCGAACTTCTTCACCGAAGTTTGGGTTAGGTGTTGTGTAGATTTTATTATTTTCCCTTATAACATGGTTATAAAGGAAAATAATAGCATTCTTAATACAGAATGCTTACTAAAATGTGACTTGAGGGGTTAAAAAATAAAAATAAATGTACTCCCCTTATCCACTTGATCTCGCAGCCGGGCATCGTCTTCTTTCTTCTTCTTTGAGGACCTGCCAAAGGACCTTTCACCACGTGGTGAGCGCGATGACGTCATCAAAAGTCCTTTGGCAGATCCTCAAAGAAGAAGAAAGAAGACGTTGCTGGCTGCGCCATCAAGTGGATGAGGTGAGTTACATTATTTTTTTTTAACCCCTCAGGTCACATTTTAGTAAGCATTCTGTATTAAGAATGCTATTATTTTACCTTATAGCCATCTTATAAGGGAAAATAATACAGTAAATTGATTGCAATTAATTTACTAACATCATCTCCTTAGCAACCATGCGTGAAAATCGCATTGTATCCGCACTTGCTTGCGGATGCGATTTTCATGCAGCCCCATTCATTTCTATGGGGCCTGCGTTGCGTGAAAAACGCAGAATATGGCCTTATGCACACGACCGTTGTTTGTTTCCGTGTCCGTTCCGTTTTTTGCACAGATAGGATGCTTCCCCATTCATTTTTATGTGTCCGTCAAAAGATGCGGATGGTCAACCGTTTTTGTTCCGCATCTGTGTTTACATTCCGTCAAAAAAATAGAGCATGTCCTATTTTTTTCACGTTTGCAGACAAGGATAGGCATTATTAAAATGGATCTGCCATAAAAACGGATCCGCCCCAAAAAAACAGTCCGTCATCCGTCTTTTTTGGCGGACGCAAAATTTGCGGACGGAACGGACGCGGAAACAAACAAGGGTCGTGTGCATGAGGCCTATAGAACATGCTGCGATTTTCATGCAACGCACAAGTGATGCGTGAAAATCACCGCTCATCTGCACAGCCCCATTGAAGTGAATGGGTCCAGATTCAGTGTGCACGCATTGCACCCGGGCGGGAAAACTCGCCCGTGTGAAAGGGGCCTAAAGGTGGCTGTACACCTTCAATAGTTATAATTATTCTCGATGGCTCTTCCATACACACGAACCCCTTCAAAGCAAAGGATCAGGCATGTTTAAATGTAACTGCCTGATCGTTCTTCCCCCCACATACATTAGGTGTTTGGCAGTTCCTGCTAAAAATGATGTGTTTGGCAACATTATTGTTATTTGTATGGACACCCTAAAGTTTTTTTTTAGGATTTTTATATTGATAGCCATCAATATTTGACCGTCTGGGGATCCAACACCCTGAACACGCACCAGTCAGCTGCTTTGAGGAAGCTCCAGCACCAGATGTCAGAACTACACAGCTCCCTCTACTGTGTGGTGGAGGACGCTGGTTACTGCAGCCCCCATTCAGTTCAAAGAAAGCAGGTTATCAGTTCTGTCATGGAGCTGTGCATGGAGCTATGGAGTACTGGCACCAAAGCTACTGCCGGACAGCTGATTTGTGGATGTACAGGGTGTCAGACCCCTAACAATCAGATACTGATGGCCTACCCCCACTAATCAGATACTGATAGGCTTTCATATAAACACCTTTAAAAGCTATATGCACTTTTGGGGCACTTTTTTATGATTACTTTTTTACTAACATTGGGCTAAATATCACTTTTTTAAATGGTCCTTATTAAAAATTTTCAGCAGTTTTTTTGTCATATAGGGTTAAGTTTTAGCCTAGTTGTGAGCATCTAATTTTTGCTTTGTCCCGTCATCTGATAACCCTTATCTCTGAACTACTAGCAGCTCATAAACATCAGCTATTAACCCTGACGGGACACAAAGAGCCTTATAATAGAGAATCTGAACCCTGTACAGAGAAAAGGGCTCACATTTTTTAATAAATACCAATTAAAAAAAAAAGTTTTCCAGTTAAAATAAGTACAATGCATTAATTTAAAAAAAATTACCCCTAACGGTGCCCATAGCCTTTAAGATTTCATGTACAGTACAAAGATGTATTTTCCCTTAAGAACGAAGGATCAGGCTGTTTAAAATTCAACTTTCTCAATCCTTCTTTCCCCCAACATCTGTTCTTGCTAAAATTGTTCGGTTGGGCCGATCTTAATTTCAATTTGTACAACCTCCTTTACAATAGAAGGTGTATTTCAGCCAAGTTTAAGGGAGCATTCGCACGATTTTGCGGAACAGGTGCGGACCCATTCATTTGAATGTGGCCGCAAAAGATGTGTGCTGTCCGCATCCGTAGTTCCATTCTGCAGCTCCACAAAAATATAGAAAATGTCCTTTTCTTGCAGACAAGAATAGGCATTTCCTATATAGCGCCGGCCATGTGCGGTCCGCAAAATGTGGAAGGAACACGACCGGTATGCGCGTTTTGTGGATCCTAAATTTGTGCACCACAAAACACTTACGGTCGTGTGCATGTAGTCTTACTGTTCATATTCTGGATGTAACCTCTATTACGTCTAGAGTAGCGGTTGTTAAACAGTTAATAGTACAATACACCAGTCTGAACAAGACCTAAATTACTGTATATTGTCACATAATCTTGCCACCGAAGAAACCTTAACCCAGACCCACATACGGCTTCATTATGAATAGACTTCGGTTATCTCACTATAATCAGTACCATGGACAGCTCCAGCCCAAAAAAAATAAAAATCCTGCACCCTCTGTAGCCGAGGAACAAGAAAATAAAGCGCTGTACATGTGTATATAGCTTATAATATTGTGCTTGATGACTTTGGAGATACATTGCCCATTGTTTTCAGAAATTGAAACTGTAATCTTTGAATTGATCATAGGGAGACTGAGCGCAGACGATCGCGGCGGTTATTCTTTTTCAAGGTCTTTAGTACTGCACGGTGGTAATTGTTATTCGATAAGCTTGCAAGGAGCAGAATGGATCTATTATAGCGTGAATGGCAAGTCATACTTTCAATATTGTACTTTGCAGAGAGAGGTTTATTGATCAGGTGATACGTTTTCCGTGCATTTGTATTATGGAAGGCAGAGTCAGCAGGCTCCGAAATATACGGTATGGAATATCACAAGAGATCCAAGCACACGTGCAACGCATGGATTGGGTTTGATTGGGTTAAATATTGAAAAGTGCAGGTTTACTTTAAGAAATATAGAGACATTGAGACATCCCATATGATTACATGATCTGGGGCCCCTATGATTGCTAAAATAGAAGGGCCCCGTGCTTTTCAGGACACCATATCTTGGATATCTTTAGAGCCTTCACCTCTGTGAACAGATCTTCTAGATTTCACCCAGTTGCATTTAAGGCCCCCTCTTAACGTATGTCCACTGTTCCGGGTCAGCTTCTCTCCTGCGTGGTGCAGAAAAAAAACTGAAGTTAGTATTGATCCCATAGTTTTCTGCGGCACACTACATTTTTCCGTCCGGCGCTATCAGTCTGTGAATGCCAGACCTGTGCATCTTCGGAGCAATTTTTTTATTATTGTATTTTTACTCATTTTGGGCTAAAAATCTTTTTTTCAGTTGGTCGTTATTAAACATTTTCAGCTGTTTTTGAGAAACAGGGGTTAAAAATCAGTCTGTTTTGAGAGTATCACTTCTCTAGCATCAACAGACAGCTCATGTGAAGCCTTATCTCTGATCTCCTGACCTCATAAACACTAGTTTAAGCCATATTCTTATCCGTTTGATAAGAGATTAGCTATAATGAATGTTCAGGAAGTCAGGAGATCAGAGATAAGGCTACACATGACACGCTATCGATCGACAGGATTGAGACTTGATACTCTGCAAACAGACTGATTTTTAACCTTTGTAACTCAAAAACATCAGAAAATTTATAATAAAGACCAATTGAATCTGACATAGATTGGCTAGCACACTGTTCATGTCTTTGCCAGCTCTCTCTGCTGTCCTTGGTAGGGGGAGGATGTTGTGCACAGCAGATCAGAGAGTGGAGTGGAGGGAAAAGCATCCCAAGTTTTCAGGAAGGAAAGATTACATATGTAGATAGGGAGAAAAGCTCATTCAAGGCAGTCTGGAGAGGAAGAGTGTAGACGAGTGTAGACGAAACAAGAGCACACAAAGCAGACTCAGTAGGTTTCTCATGAACTGTAGAATAGGAAAAAGGTCCAGGAATGAAGCTGCGCTGATACATGAGAGCTAGTGAGGACAGCAGCATACTGGACAGACAGACCTCATGTGTTACTGGGAGGGACATCTCATGGTCTCAAACCAGGAGTGTGTTACAAATGAATATCAGGGGGGTCTAAAAATGAATGAAGATGTCTAACCACTAACATATATGAAGGCATATTTTTCCTTGTCACAGGTTTCCATGGCCTTTAAAGGGACCTTACTTCCCAGAGCAGTTTAGTCCCAGTGCTTTGAATAGTTCTGAACTGTAGTAGCAGGAACAGTCATAACCATATGTAGGGTGCAGACAATGGGTTCAGTATACTCTGTTTATTGGCGGGGTTCTGGGGACCAGACACCTACAGATCAGATATGGTAATGTTTGGACATCCATGTGAAAATCCCAGAAACTCCATATTAACGCCTAATTTGCATTGCATCACAGAAATTGTCCTAATATTGAAGGGGTTATCCCATGATTAATGTAAAAAAAATGAAAATCAGACATTATATAGGACATGACAATCTCTTTCGTACAAAGCTAGAACCGGCCCTGTACCTCAGTCCAGAGATCTCTCCATTCATTGCTCCTATTGCTGTGCTAGATTCTCTACAGGCTGACAGCTCATGTGGGGTATTCGTTCTGCTGTGTGTTTTCTGATGAAGACCAGGGGGGTGTCCTTTCTGCTGCTGCACTCTCCCTGTAACTGTCACAGCTCTGCAGTAGCTATGGTTGGTGGTATTTGAAGGATGGAACTGAGCATGTGTGACCACCTCAGTGATGTTACTGAAGTGGACAGAGAAATAACAACAGGTGGCGCTATACAGATACATTTTATTGAATAACTCAGTGGCTTGGTATTATTTTTCTATCAATTTTATATTAAATGTAAAATATTTTTGGTGGGAAAACCCTTTTAAATAAAAAAATAAATATAATATATAGGTAATATGTTGTGCTTCAGTATATTCTTATAGGCTAGACAAGCACCAACCTGCTCTCCGTTCCTTCGAGGTTGTTATTATATTTTTTCTATTACTGTTATTACCTGTGATGTTATATGTATTTAGTGGCAATCTCATTGTGTAAAATGTTCACCTATTTGGCTACGTAGCTGCACAAGTTATTCACAAGTGCCTGTACCTTAGTTTTCAGGGAGCCGTACACAGTGCGTGTGGAGGACCAGAGCGCCATGCGTGGAAGTGCGGCTGTTTTCAAGTGCCTCACTCAACCCTCCGTGCAGGAGTATGTCAGCGTTGTGTCCTGGGAGAAGGATACCGTATCCCTCATATCAGGTAGGTCAATCCACTGGACCACATGGCCGCTTGCAGTGCCTCACAGGGATAGTCAAGCAACTTAAAGTCAAAAATGTTGAGGATTTTTTTTTTACTACTACTATGTAGCACCATTGCAAGTGAGTTCAATTTCAGTGCTTGGTGCAAGATCTCTGTTGAAGTAGGATGCAACATTTCCAGTGAAACGTAACATATTTTGGTATTTTTGTACTCGTTCAGTTGCTCATGTTGATCATCTCAATGCAGTCCTGTGGCCATGACCATAATACGAGGTGGGGTCATTACTTGACTACAGCCATGTAGCTCCTGCTCAACTCCATGAATTGTCTTCACACCTTTTGCCGAAAAGTCTTTATCGTTTTCAGTTGCATATGATGTTTATTCAGTTGCTGCTCATTGGTTAATTATTGCTACTGCTTTATTAGGGATATCTATACATCTTCTCAAAGGCACAAATATTAAATCAGCCAGTGACGGTTCAGTTTTGGACCAGGAAAAAGCACTAAAATTGGTGATCTGAGTGGTTCGATTTTTGGGATTCTTTGTTCAGAATTTACAGAGAATGATCTACTCGGAACCAGGTTTGCACAAGTTTTAAGAGGTCAGAAAGTGGGCAGACTGGTTTAGGTAGATTGGAATGTGACAATAACAGAAAAATAACCACATGTCACATTCAGAAGAGCATCTGCTAGACATGAACTTGAGGAGCACTGGTTTCCGTTCCTGTCGGCACAGAACAGGAAACAGAGGTTCCTGGTCTGGTGATTTCTGCTGCACCAAGTAGATGATAGGGTCAATGGTTTGTAGAAGGTACATAAAGCCATGAAATCATGCGGCCTAGCGTCATGGTTGTAATGCAGTGGGGTGGCAAATGGTTTCTTGGAAGACTTTAGACCCCTAAAGCCAACTGTGCATCTTTTGGAATATCATTGCTGACCAAGAAAATCTCTTTTTGACCCCCAGCACCTCATTGTGATGGTTCCACAAGAATGACAATGTGTGCACCTCAGTGGCTGCACAGTCACCAGTAGAGCATCATCGGGATGTTGTAGACTGGGAGCCCCATGATATGAAGGTGCAGGCGGCAAATCATGTCAGCATAGACTGGAATCTTTAAAGAGGTTGTTCAGTTTTTGGAAAACAAAAATCTAGTAATATTATAAATTGAAAAAAACAAAACATATACTCCTCCAATTCCTTGCCGGTCCAGCGCGGATGCCCTGGTGGTCTCCTAGTCTTTGTTTACAAGCTGCCAGCACATAACCACTGCAGCAAACCACCGGTCTCAGCAGTCATGTGGCACACTATTGGCATTGTGGTTCTGTGCCGAGCCTCGATGCCGGTATTATGGCACTTGAGCACTGGGGCCACAGATTGGTTGCAGTGGTCACATCATCACTGACAAGGAAGACCTGCGGGGAGCATCTGAGCCGGATCGGTGAGGGACTGATAAGGTGAGTAGTGGTATTTTTTATTTGATGTCATTTTAGGCAGACCCAGTAGCTAAAAGTGGACCTCATAAAGTGTTTCGTTTGATAAAGCTATCCCGCAACAACCAGGCCCCATTCGGTTTTAAAAGGTGACCATGGTGGTCTATGGTTTTCTTGAAAGAGATTTTCTTGCTTTTACGGGACGTGATCTGATCCCATTTTCTGTATCACGTCTAAGGCCAGTTTTACACGGGCATATTATAGGCACAGTTCTGTGGACACATTTCTGGGCTGACCCGGGGTTTACTGACCTGAATTCACTGCATCATAGAGTTTCAATCAAGAGACCCTGGGTCAGACCGGGGCACTTACGGATGCCAAAATCTGCCGGTAATACAATGTGAAACCGGTCAGGGAGATAAAAACTGTTGCATTTGCCGTAATCCTCAGCCCTTTTTTTTTACAAATATACAACAGATTACTAGAGAACACTTATCTGTTCAAATGTAATTCATTTTATTTGACCCAGATTGAAAAAATAAAGTAGCAATTGACTTTTCAATTATGCTTGAGGACTATAAAAATGGAAATCTATCGGTACATCGCTCTGGCCCGCCGTTGTTCTTCATGATAATTGGGAGGTTTAATAGCCATAACAGTTTAGGACACCTCTATACATTTATATAACCAGACATATATTCACCAAGAGCTACTCTATGTATATATTGTAACCTCTTATTCATGGTGTATACACTGTAACAGGGTGAGGCACTGTTCACATCTGACTCCTTTGACGTGTCCATAGGCCCCATGCACCCAGTGTTTGCTATGAGTTTTTATGCATATGTTTTTATGGGCTCCTGGCCATAGATATTGATAACCTATCCTCTGGATAGGTCATCAATATCAGACTGGTGGGATCCCACACCTGACAACCCCACTGATCAGCTGTTTCTGGCTGCCAGATCCTGGAAGCTAACAGTATATGGATGGAAGCAGAAGGCTTCATTCAATGTGTCGTTTCGGGCCCTGGTGTATTGAAGCTCAGCTCCCACTCATTTGAGGGCCACCATGCATTGCATGGCGCTGTCTGCCTCCAACTCCGTACATTGTATAATTTTCGGGTACGGCTGACCGGTGGGGGTGCCGGGTGTCGGACCCCCTTTGATCTGATACTGATGACCTTTCTGAACCCCTATAATAATATCTATATTTCTCTGTATACTTTTCTTTTACAATAACAGCCTACAGGCGGTGTCCCGCTGTATATCCACAGTATACACCCTCCGTAGGAGCTTCTCCCAATGTACTGTATACCTCCGAGGTAGGCTCCAAATGAGAGTTTAAAGGCGTTGTCTAATGACAACAACTTACCCCTTATCCACCGGGATAGGAGATAAGTGTCTGATCAGTGAGGGTACAACCACTGGGGCCCCCAGTCTTCTGCCCGGCTATCTCCAGCAGCCCCATGCCCGTGAATGGAGCAACAGACAAGTATGGATAGGGAATAGGTTGTTGTCATGGGACAACCCTTTTAACCTCGCTCTGAAATTCAAGATTTGATAGATTTTATTTCAATTTCTCCAATTAAATGTGGTCGATGAAATTTTTTGAGTCTTTATGGTGTTTGAGTACATACTGTACTACGTCTTTTATATTAAGCGCATAAGCAGCTTTTTATTTTTAAAAAAAAAAAAGCTCTGTCAGATCTGTCACATTCTCCATCTGTGTAGCCAAGGAAATGTACACGAATTAACAGAACTATTCACAAGGACGTCTCGGCAGGGATACGCGGGCTTCAATGTAGCCAATGCCTCAATACTGGGTTTAGCTCACAAATCGGTCCTGCATTAGTTCATAGGTTCCTGGACTTATTGTGCCTGTAAACTAGGAGCTTATCGACTTCGGACTCCACTTTGGACATAAATTTGTCGTCCTCCTCTGCTATTCCTCGCTATTTATTGGTTCAATAACAAGGTCTTATTTTTTAACATTCCCCTCTGCGTCATCATAAACCTTAAGGGAACCTGTCACCATGAACCTCCATAGTAGTCCAAGTAGGAATTCAATGGGTACATTACTGAGATATCCTTGATTTAGTGATATGCAGATTAGCTATTTGGTGCAACGAGGGCGGCACCAATGCACCTTGTTGCACCGAAAGCCCTGCACCTTATCACCCCCCCCCCCAGTTTTGAGTGATGTATATCGCCTGTAGAGATTGGGTGCACACACAATACAGCCCTGATGCTTGCCAGGGCAGAAGACCTCTGTACTATGCAGCCCTGCAAAGTGCAAGTGCGCCGATCCTCCAAGCAACTGCGCATGCACCAGAGCACAGGGCGCAGGTGAGATCACATGTCCCCTCCTGACCCTGTCACTTAAAGCTGAGGGACAGGGGAAGGAGAAGTTCCCACAAGAAGCGTCCATCTGCCTCTTGATTGACAGAGCTGGACCTGACAATCTTGTGCCTGCTCTGAGCAGTGGCGCAAGTGCAGAAACTCTGTTTACGGAGCAGAAACTATTCATGCGCCACTGCCCGTGAGTATAGAGGTGCATGCGCAGTCACTGCTCCAGTAGCGGAAACAGAGGCTCCTCGCTTGTGCAACTACTCAGAGAAGTGGCGTAGGCAGGAGATTGTCAGGGCTAGGCGAAATGTTCAGTCCTGTCAATCAAGATGCAGATGGACGCTTCTTCACCTGTGGGGACTCTTCACTCTCCCTATTTAGGGAGATTTTGGATCTAATGATTTTTGTCTGTTCATCGTCGTGCATGTTTGAAATGCGATCTGCTAAACGTTCTTCTTCATTTTATAAAAAATATATCTATATATAAAGGAAGTCACTTACTAACAGATGTACGCCACTTGTTGGTTATTTGCGCCGCAATCTGCGACTTTTCTCCGCTCACGCCAGGTGTAAAAAAGGGGGTGGGGAAGGGCGCACCAATTCATTTATCATTTTCTACGCCTGTTTTAGGGATCTGGTGTAGATTTAGACCGGCGGTGGATGTGCCGAAGTTATGTAGAAGCTGACGCATCTACATAACTTGGGCAGATCCACCCCCAGCTAAACGGGTATTAGGACCGGCGTCTAAAACGCCAGTCTTAATAAATGACCCCCAAAGTTTCTTCATTCCACTTCTCACCAATCCCTCATTTCTCTCGTTCCGATGCTTACCGGACCCCCGTCAGTCTCCACTTCTTGATCCCTCGATGAACCACTACAACCAGTGATTGGGTCAGTGGTCAGTTCCTGCGTGTCGAGAAGAACCAGAAAGTAGGGGCTGGCGGGGCACCGGTAAGGGCTGGCGAGTGGTGGGGGATCAGTTAGGGGAGTATGACGTATTTTATTATATTACAACATACTTTTTTTTTTTTTACTTTATTTCATTGTAATCCTACAATACTGTAGAAGTTTTCTTACGAATCTGCAACTTAAGAGACGCCACTGGTCAGCAAAAACCCAATGTTCTACCCGAAGTCATTACTCAACTTCTGCTAGTTGTTAGCAAATTAAGTACGGCTGCATACACAATCCAGGAGTAATCTCATAGATCCATCAGACACCCAGATGGGAATACCTTCCCCTTTCGATATACAGGTGAACGGCTAATTATAAGGCTATTACAGACTAATACTATTACTGGTAATGCTAACGATGAGGCTATAATTAGTGCAGCACCGGCGCAGGTGCAGTCGGAGGTGGGGGGCGGGTGAGGGATGCCTGCCGGATTTCTAAGTATAGCACCATATGTACTGTCACCCTCTCCAGACAGCAAAACTGAGAACATATGCCCTATTTTACACCGGTGTCCACTTTGCCTGTATTCCTGATGATTTGTACTAATGTAGTCATTGCCATTCACATTATTCAGTGGTAAGATGCAAGATGTTGTCCTGATAACCTACTGACATGTCATGTTATGAGATGGCAACGTCCATTGTGGGCAGGTGACTGATATACCGTAAAGGGGATGTGTCCTCAGAAAATTACCTATTGATTAAGTCAATTTTTATTTACGTTTTTCATTTCACTGTCTACTTTATGTTAAGTAAAAATCCTGAAATCTTGCAGTTTTTATACTGACCATGAAGCCTCCTAATTGGCTAACACATCCTGTTCTGTAGAGATCACTTCTCAGCAGTCATCTCATTATCATCACAGGCAGGGTTACAGGCAGGTAGATAGATAGATAGAAAGGTAGGTAGTTAGATAGTAACTCAGGTTACAGTAAGGTCACAGCTCACATCCTCCCCTTCCCTGCACAATGACCTCTACACAGGTCACAGAGCATGTCCACAGCACTTTCGGATGGAAGTCAATTAACATCTTCAAACTAAAGGTTCCTATGGTCCGTGCGACTGCTGCAAAGCAAAGCTTTCATTATCTGGTTTTAATCAGTAAAATATGTTGGTGATACATTCCCTTTAAGGCTACCTTAAAGGGGTTATCCAAGACTATAAAAATGTCCCCCATATGCTGGGCCCCTCACATTGAATATACTTACCTGGCTCCCCGCTCCCTGCGCCGCTCCGGGTCCCCGCACCGCCGCCGCTGCTTCTCCCCATGCGTGTATGAAAACCGCCGCTGTCGGGGGGGCAGCCAATGGCAGGCAGTGACGGGGACGAGCCTCCCTAGTATCGAGGGTGACGCTAGGAAGGCTCGTCCCCGTCCCTACCTGCCATTGGCTTTCCCCCCCCCGACAACGGATGTTTTAATCAGTGTACAGGGAGAAGCAGCAGCGGCGGTGCGGGGACCAGGAGCGGCGCAGGGAGCGGGGAGCCAGGTAAGTATATTCAATGTGAGGGGCCCAGCATATGGGGATATGGGGGACATTTTTAAGTTTTCTTCATCGTATGTCTCTGATGGAAGCCTCTGATATATTCCAGTACATCGGCCATTGTAAAAAAAAAAAAAATCCCATGTGGTATATGTGCCCCATAGTAAACTACGCAATCCTATACAGAGACAAGGTACACCGACCCATATCTGCCTAGTGTTTGCCAAAAGGACTCATATTTCTGGCGCATAGTAGCTGCCTATAGACCCGTCGGAGGTAGAATCTCAAGGAATACTCTCAAGTTATACCTCCAACATAGCCAGAATTAAGATGTGAACAGTGCCTTAGATATATTTTTATGACTCTCATTATACTCTTGTGTTTTAGTCCTTTGTATT
The DNA here is from genome assembly GCA_033119425.1 of Bufotes viridis. Classification (NCBI taxonomy): domain Eukaryota; kingdom Metazoa; phylum Chordata; class Amphibia; order Anura; family Bufonidae; genus Bufotes; species Bufotes viridis. The sequence continues at coordinate 555,972,024 of CM065590.1, read as the reverse complement.
AGCTGTATTAGACAATTTCCCATGTCTTGGGACACAGCGACACAGAAAAACTGACGAAAAATGGTCCCACAGCCCTTTTCAGAACAATGCAAGTCTATGGGCATATTCACATGGCTGTTTTTTTCATGGCCATCCAAAAATATGCTATATCCTGTTTTTGGCCATTTTCACGGACCAACAGTCCCCATACGATTGAAGGGGGCCTTTTTTTAACTGAGGTGCCGTTTTTTAACGACTGTCGTGTACCCTATGAGAAGATAATCCGCAGGACTTCTGAGGACTATTTCAGAACAGATCAAAATTTTGGACAATGAGATATTTCCCATGTTTGGGGCTTGTACTGTTCATTTATTTCCTCCGGGCGATCATTAATCTTCGGATTATAGTACAGCTTGGAATATGATTATCATACATGGCGGAGTCCATGTCCCATGGTAGTGTAAATGAGCGCTGACAGACATCTTTTATGTACAGTCCTTTCCGACCCTATTGCCTATAGGGTCTTGGACTTGGGGTTGGGACATATTGGGGCTGGAAGAAGGGGGGGGGGTAAGGAAATATCAAGCTCTCAGCAATCTTCCCTGTGAGGCCCGGCGTGATTCTTATCTCATTGCCATGGAAACGGGAAGAGAAGGTGCGAGATGTTTTCATTTTCTGTGTTAATTCAGATATTCAGATGAAGTTGTGAGCTGTGCATAGAGAGGAGGGAGAGGGGAGAAGAGAGGAGGAGGGAACAAAGGAAGGGATCGGGGGGCGCTGGGACCGAGGGTGTGATTGATGGAGGGATGTGAGAGAATATTCTAAGTGTGGAAGAAATGGCAAAGTGGGAGAATGAGGAAGAATTCAATGAAGGCAAGGAGGGAACTTAAGTGATGATAGTCCAGGTGGTTGAAAAGAAGTTCAGCCAGGGCTATTATAGTCTTCTGCTCTCCTAGAGTCAAGCTCCCATGGTGTCCTCAGAAGTCCTCTAGATCTATTACCAAAATCGGGGCATCACTATTGAGCGTCATCATCTCACATTCACCTCCTGGTGACCATATCAACAGTATTTCTCCACATTGTCTTCTGCTTGAGGCACCTCAGGCTGCAAACATTGGGCAGTTTTGATATACAGTAAGGTCATCTTCTCACAAGGTGGACATTCATCCAGAATTTTAGGGATACATTTCTGCATTACTTTCATTGTGCACATTGGAAATAATTGAAATTATCCACTTTTTACATACATAGTTTCCTTGTTTTTATTGGGTTGATTGTATTGCATTATGAAACATCTCTGGGGAATACTGGTTCTCCTTGAGGAGACCCAGCTGGTGTAAGGAGTCTTACAGGCAATGCTGTATGGGAGAAAAAGTATGCAAATTAGCTTTCCTCCAGAATGAAGAAAATGGTCTCTCTAGTGCCACCTATAGGTAGTTACCCCTGTAAATCAGTGTCCAAACCCATAAAAGAGCCTTGCAACATGATTAGGCGGAACATCAGGACCTCCATCTGTAGATGGCTGCTTCAGCCTTCTTCCTTCTGGAAGGTTGCTAATTTCATAACTGAAACATTAAAAATAAACTGCGGAACTGAGATAATGAACTCCTTCTCAGGGGCTCTTGAAGTGTTCATGTTGCCAGTACATATTGGTGATGGCACTTTGGGTATTGAACCAATGTTCTTGAGGCCACATGCAGAAGGTGCTTCATGAGCAAAGCAAGGTGGTATAAGGACTCTGGTACACACTGCGCTGATATAATTTTTAGGGGCTCGTAGTTTTTGTATCTCAGGTTTTTTTATCTGTATAAGGGCTCATTCAGATGGCCGTATGTTGCTTTCCGCATTTGATCCCCGATTTTTCGGATTAGATGCGGACCCATTCACTTCTATGGGGCCCCAAAAGATGCGGAGAGCACTCATTTCTTACGTGTCCTATATTTGTCAGTGAAAATCTCGACGTGGCCCCATTGAAGTCTTTGGGTCCTCAAAAGTGCAGAATGCAATCCGTTTTTTTACGGGCATGCTGAACTGAGCACACAAAAAAAAACGGATCCGACTTTTTTGCGGGTCTCAAAAAACATACGGCCATCTGAATGAGCCCTAATGGAGGTATTAGACCTCTCAGGAGAATGCAGCCCCTCTTGATTCATAGCATTCAGTATCCGGCGCAGGCGCAGTAAAGGAAAGAGGCTAGCAGTATCCAGCACTGATGCAGTACAGAAGAGGACTGTCCGCAAGCTTCTTTCCTGTACTGTACTATGCGGATACTGAAGTGCATGGTACAGTGTGAAACTTCAGGTGAAGTCAGGGCAAGGCATAATCACGTACGCTTCTTCGACTTGTTAATCAAAGTGAAGAGGACGCAGCAGTTGCAGAGGGAGCAGAGCCTCTAGGTGTAATAGTAACGCCCCCGTTGCTCCTAGAGGCTCATTTGCATATAATAAAACATCATTTCTCTCAGCAATGCGGACACATATGAACATGGGACCAACACAGATGTCTTCAGCTGCCAAGTGCACATGTAACAGGTCAGCCAGTGTCATAGGGACAAACCTGCTGACAGATGCCCTTTAAAGTGACCTGTCATAGTGAATATACAGGCCAATCTCAAGGCAGGAGGAGCTGATCATCGGGATACATATATAGTTTTCTGGCAAGATTCAGTATAACGTATTATAATTTCAATGTAGTTCCCACTCTTTCTTTGCTTAGGAGTCCACTGGGAAGTCGCCGATTGCCATCTCTGTATGCACACTTAAACAAGGATGGTTGTCAGCCACTGATAGGCCCGCCCACTGGACTCCCGTGGGGTTCCGATCCGTGCTTCAGTTCCGCATCTACCTGATTGCGGACCCATTGAAGTGAATGGGTCCGCATCCGTGATGCGTGCAAACGGACGTGTGCATGAGCCCTTCTTCTGACGGATCAGAAGAACAGAAAGCGGTGATGTGAATGCAACCTTACAGATCTCTTTCCCTTTCTATCCTCCATTGCTGCTGCGATAACAGGATTTGCAGCTATATTGGCCACATTAGCTAAACCTACAGTTCTATGTAGCATAATAGCATATTGACAAATCACAATGAGCTGCTCAAAAGTACAAGCTCTGCACCATTAGCAAATTCAGCACTGCTACATCTCTACATTATTCCAGGGCACTGCTTACATGTACAGGTATTGTGTTACTTAGGTATTCATCACTATATAACAGGTATTCTCCATGAACTCTCCTCTCGTTTGCCATCCCACGTCTCGCTATGATGAATATTTAAGTTTGCCAGTTTATTATGTAAATGATTTGGCCTTGTTCTGGTTGAGACTTGATGGTGCACAGGCTGTGTACGTGAGATCCGCAGCAGCTGTCAGTGATACAAAGTATCTGTGCTCACATTCTGTCAGTGATACATAATATCTGTATACCTCCTGTCCCTGATACATACACACGTATGTGCAAATATCTCCTTTATGACAGGTGGACGTGAAAAGGGCACTTTCATTTGTTTGATTTCGCATTGCTACAGCTGTAGCATACTCAGGGCATTTTTAGATGTGGTGATTGGATTTGGAATATTATTTGTAGTGGGAAAGGAATGAATGATCGTATCCTACTGAGCCTAAGAATTAATGAAACCCACTAGACATGATATAAGGTATCAAAATATAGAAAAAGTGCATCATAAATAGGTAAAAAATTGCAATACTGTATGCCTTGGATGTTAGCATCCTTGTAGTTGGCTTATTAATACTGATGCAAAATACGCCCATGTGAAAGTGGTATAAGGAACAGGGGTGCAGACCTGAAATCAGGTGCCCCCCACAAGAAAGGCTTTTCTAAGGGTACTTTCACACTTGCGTTACTCTTTTCCGGCATAGAGTTCCGTCAAAGGGGCTCTATGCCGGAAAAGAACTGATCAGGCATATCCCTATGCAATCTGAATGGATAGAAATCCGTTCAGTTTGCATCAGTATGCCTTCCGTTCAGTCACTGTCAGGCGTTTTTGGCGGACATAATACCACAGCATGCTGCGGTATTATGTCCGTCTAAAATGCCTGATCAGTCGCCGGAATGCCGGCATTAATTTACATTGACTTGTATTAGTGCATTGCGAAACAATTGAAGGACGAATCCGTCCTTCCGGTCTGCGCATGCGCAGACTGGGAAAACTGTGAAAAAGAGTGCAGGACGGATCTGTCCATCCACATGACAAGCGGAGGGACGGATCCGTTCTTGCAATGCATTTGTAGACGGATCCGCATCCGGATCGGTCTACAAATGCTGTCAGTTGTGATACTAAACGGCAGGTCCGGCAGGCAGCTCCGACGACGGAACTGCCTGCCGGATACAAGTGCCGTAAGTGTGAAAGTACCCTAAGTGTTAAGTAATGGAAAGACATGGCTGATGCATTAAATGGTCACTAACCTTTCAACAGACTTTGCATAAATCAATATTACAAGAGAATATAAGCAACTTTGTAATATATTTTATTAGAAAAATGCTTCTTTTTCCACTTTGAGACACTTCTTCTCCATCCATCTCCTGATCAGTCACCCTCCGCTCACAATTAAAACACAAGAGTAGGGCTAACTGAGGAATCTGCTGATGCAAAATACTTCCAAAATACACGCATGTGCAAGTGGCATAAGGAACAGGAGTGCAGACCTGAAATCAGGTGTCATCCACAAGAAAGACTTTTCAGACTTTTCTAAGTTTTACGTAATGGAAAGACATGACTGATGCATTAAATGGTCACCAACTCTTCAACAAACCTTGCATAAATCAATAGTACAAGTGAATATAAGAAACTTTCTAATATATTTTATTAGAAAAAAACACTTTTCCACTTTGAGACAGTTTTTTCCTTCCATCTCCTGATCATTTACCCTCTGCTTACAACTAAAAGACAAGAGGAGAACTAACTTAGGGATTGGCTTATCTGCTGCTCAAAGAAGTCTGTGGAGGGAAGAGGGATAGTGAGCTACTCAAGGGGGATAGAGGTCAGACACACATTGATGCTGCAGCAGCTAATAGTGAGTTCTATTCTCACCCCAATGCTGGATTTATAGCTACACTGCTCAGTACTGCTGCATAATGTCTGCAATGCTACTGCTGCTCTTTCTGAGGATTTTCTATAGAAATGGGACGCGTGATCTTCTCTTCTCTGTATATGGGAGACATCATAGCAACTATTCCCCACCCACTAGTTCAGGGAAGGCTGACAGTTAGAGATGGAGCCTGCAGAGTGGAAACCGGTGATCAATATAGAATACAAGTCATATGATAGCCAGATATGGTGTTACTCATACATGGCAGCTTATTCTGAAGAGTCTCCTGTAACAACAGTGATGCTTTTATATATATTGATGAGTCATTGTGGGGCTTAAAGGGGAATTCCAGTTTTAGAATGTCACATTCGTCGGTCACTTGTCCTAAGCACAGCTCAGTCCCGTTCAAGAGAATGGGCCTGAGCTGTAGTGCCAAGCATAGCCGCTCTCCAATGTATAGCACTGTGCTGAGGATGCAGTAGCACTCACCGGTGTGAGGTAGCCTGTTCAAACAGCTGATTGACAGGGGTACCAGATATTAGACCCCCATTAAAGACCTAGTCTGAGGGTATTCCATCAGCATTAAACTACCAGAAAATTATGACTTTGTGAACTTGTCAAGGTGGACATCTTCCTCAGGATTGGAGTGGTTGCCATTTAAAGAGGTTCTCCCACAAATGATAGTCATTGCCTATCCACAGGATAGGTGATAAATATCTGATTAGTGGGGCCCCACAGGTGGAAGCCGGACGATCACTAGAAATAGAGTGGCTAGCCCCCAATTTTGGACCGGTCATGCAACCAGGACAGGGGCAGACTAGGAACTTAAAGTGGCCTGGAAAAAATACTAAAAGTGGCCCAGTTTTGTAGTCGGGTCCGATTTGATGGAAGACAGGGTCAGCAATACCATATTGTGGCACGTTATACCGCCCCAACAGAGCCAAATACCACCGTCCATCACAAAATACTGCCAGCAGCACAAAATACATCCCCAAAAACTTCTACTGGCTGGCAATGAGGGGGGCCCAGGCGCCCCCCTGGGCATCGGCCCACCTGGAAATTTCCCTGTAAGTTCTATGGCCAGTCCGCCCCTGAACCAGGAGAACGTGGCACAGCGATGCTCCATTTTGTAAGTACTTTCCACATTTTTCTCTCGATAGGAATCACTAGTAACATTCAAACTCCAAATGTACACTTCTTATGTAGACAATATCCTACCTGTCATCTCCATTCTGCGCTCTTGGCAATGCTGACTACATATAGACTTAGCGCACTGATAGAAGTTTGTCTCTCCGCACTCTGTAATAAATCTATGACCCTTGCGGCGGTGAGGCTGGATATCTTGTGTGTTCTGTCTGGAGAACTAGATACCTTTATACTCCCTGTCAGACATGCTGAATGTTTGTGTGTGCCTCCTGTCAGCATTACTGAGAATCTGTGTACCACTCCTGTCAGAGATATTGAGTATCTGTGTACACATCCAGTCAGTAATACTAAGCATTTTATTCCCAGCATGTATCTTCGATACTACGGGGCTGAATTGCTTTGAAATGAGGCTGTTTACCTGAAGCTTTAAACAAATTCCTCCATTTTCGCCCATTTTATTATTGCTAAATGAAATGCATCTCTCTCTCGCCTATCACTTGTTCAGTTATGTACACATTTTATGCGTCTTGAGAAACACTTTGTAATATTCAGAGGCTGAAAAGCTGCATTGTCTTTGCATGTAATAGGTCTACATACATACGTGGACTGTGCCTACCTGCCCTGTAGGCTGCGATATCACTCCCTGCTATAGAATATACTGTCATGGATATGTCCATACCATACATTATCAATATAGTGTATACACTGGGAGATAGCTCTGTTTCTGACCGTTAAGCCCTGAGACGGGATCTTCAGGAAGAATCAGCGGTAGCACATAATGGTGAATAGCTACACATCCCTTGTGGTCAGTAATATATTTGGTATCTAATGGTCATTGGTACTGCCGTTGGCTACTCTCTGGTTGTCAGAGCGAGTTTGGGACCTGTTGGCCACTGTAAGGTTCCAGACTGGTCCCATTCACTAATGAGCAGTCAGGAGTTAAGGGGCCATCAGTTATTCCTTCCACCCCCCGCCCAACACATGGATGAATATGCATGTGCTACAGAAGTGGCTTATCTTCCTTGAGAATAAAGGATAGAAGTTGTTGAAATCCAAATCCTTCTTTCAACAGATATCTGACATTAGGTAGTTGGTATACCCCTATGCCATTACATGGTCAGCTGGGTTTGGCCTACATTCATCTAATGTGTATGGCATTACTGCTTGAGCCAACCTAACGTTTTTTTTTATAGTTAGGATAAAGCCCCATGGTACAGCTGGCCACATACAGATCAACCAAACAAAGGGAACACAGTTATTGGCTTACATCACCAGTCACACGGGGGTCTGTCCTAAGAATATGTCTTAACAGTTTGGCCGCATGATTTTGCTTTAAATTGTATGGCCACTAGATTCTGTGGGTGGGTTTGGCTGCGCTATTGAGCAATACCCTTAGGTAAGACCACCAATGTGTGATTGGTGATTTATGCCTACAGCTGTGGTCCCTTTGTTTGGTTGATCTTTGGGGATTCTAGGGGATCCCAACAAATTGCACATTGATGGTCTACCCTTATGCCTATCCTCATTCAGTCAACAGCTGTTCCTCCTGACCACCATAGGCACATGCATGCTTGTCTTGGCTAAGCAATTGTCACGGTGGGAGCAGTGTACCCTGAACTCACCAGTCCCACTGTCCATATCTACTTGCACGATTCACCCTAGACAGTGGCCCACACAACTTGTCGACAGTCCCTTCCTCAATAAGTGCAAGGGTCTATACAGGAGGGAAGACCAGGAGGAAAATAAACTAGTGACACGTCGGCAGCCACGAAAACAGGAATATGATAGAAACGGAAATATGATGGAATCAGACAAGGCAGATTAAAACCAAGAGAGACAAAACTAAACCGAATTGGGAACCGTAAATCAGACTCAGAACCACACCAAAGTCAATACCAAGAGAGCAGACCGGGGAAACCAGAAATAGACAAATCCAATATACTACCAAACCAGGGTTAAAACCAGGAAGAAACGTCAGGGTCCACATCATCAGGCAAAGATCAAGGTCAGGGTGTAAATCAGAGGTCAAGAATCCAGTAGGCTAGGTCCAGTGTTGGGACACCACCATACACATTAGATGGTTGGCTGGTCTCGATGGGTATGGCCGACATCTAACGCGTATGGCCACCTTAGGGATGGGGTGCCTGTTCCTAATGAATGGAAAGCACTTCCCGTTAATTCCTTCCTGATTGGCTATAAACACACTAGCACATTGTATAGATGAAGCTGTTATAGCTTATTAATGGCTGAGTGGTCTATTACTATCACCGGCATCGGATGTTAATGATGAAATATTCAGAATTTTGCAATGGCAAGACTGGTTATAAATATAACTTTAGTGAATGGATTTTTCACTCTCTGTAGATTTAGCTGAGCCGTTTCGTTCAGTAACATGGCGGTAGTTTACAGTCCATTGTACTTGCCGCTTTGTCATGCCGACTTCCTTAGTGATGGTACTGAAGGATTTAATGAGATTCTGTCACCATTTATCAGCTGTTGTTTTATTATATATTCTCGTTGGACTGTTTAACTCATTTTTGCTCATTCATTCATCCAGAAGAACATTTGTGAGGTCAGACATTGATGTTGGAGGGGAGGGCCTGGCTTGCAATCTAAATTCTAGTTCATCCCAAAGGTGTTCCCATGGGGTTGAGGTCAGGACTCAGTGTGGCCAGCCAAGTTCTTTCATACCAAACTCGCCCAACCATGGACCTTGTTATGAAAAAAGGAAAAGGTCCAGCTCATGAGTCATGAGTAAGGATCGCTACTGTCTCTGATCCGAAACGCGTAGACTGGACTGTAACTGGCTCTAAACCGCACTATATAAATAAAGGTAACTATTTTAACCTAGCTGGACCTTTTCCTTTTTTCTTCTCCAGTAACGTTGTGGTTCTCGGCGTGGTCCGTGCTGGGTGAGGCGGGGCTGAGCACACCTATAACCCATTTTTGCTGATGGACCTTGTTCTACACCTCTCCATCCGACACTTGGCATTGTGCTTGGTGATTGCATGCGGCTGCTTGGCCATGGAAACTCATGCCATGAAGCTCCAGGCACAGGACAGATTTTCTCATGATGTTAACGTCAGAGGAGGTTTGGACTCTGCAGTTATGGAGTCAGCAGAGCGTTGGTGACTTTTATGACCTATACTCCTCAGCACTGTGTGACTCTGCCGACTTTTATGTACTATGCTCCTCATATTTATTTAGAATAGGATTCACTGTCCACAGCAGGTGAGGGTCACAGCTTATCTACTTCCCCTCACCGCAGAATGACCTCTGCATAGAGCATGCCCACAACACATAGAAATCAATGAACAGCTCCAGGCTACAGGTCCATGAGGCTGACATAAATTAAATATTTAGAGGATGTTAACATTAGCAAAAGCAAGATGTCTGCCCCCATAATCATGTACAGAATAGAAAAAAAATATATCTACTGTATATTTTCACAGTAATTGAAATAATATGGGGGCAGACTAGATAGAACAGGCGATATTTTTCTGCCATCCACCGTCTGTGTTTTCTTCTGTTTATCTAAGGCTGAAAAACTGGATCTGACATTTTACGTGTTAAATATAAAAAGGACGGTGTGCTACGTAGATCAAGAACCACTAGTTTATTCCAGTCCCCTCCAACTTTCTTGAAGGCTTCTTCCTGCAGCTTGCTGGGATGAATAAATGAATCATTGAGAGAGAGAAAGAGAGCTACTGTCTTCCACAAGATGATTTCCGTCCACTGACACAAATCTCGGTATCATTATCACTGCCAAACGCAAACAATGCCCAGTGTCCACCGATCAATTGGAAGCATTTAGTCTTTTGACTGGTGGAAATCAATGTCCCTGAAGCTGCTAATGCACAGGAATAAGGATAGAAAAAAAGCACGGCCATTATAAAAATTAAAAATGGAAATATAGCAGGCTATATCTCCTACTAATCATCTTCTACTTTCTAGATGCTGCTCTCATTTGTAGAACCCTGGAGGAAGGGGGGGGGGGGGGTTAATTATACATCCCAATCACTCGAATGAATGGATGACCATATAATACATGCACAAGCCAGAACCAGACATGCTGTTTGTTAGGCGGGCCTTACATTTTAGATAGCAGTCAAATGAACACATACATGTGGGGAAAGGGGCTACCAGACTCCTCTGGCGGCAACTTATCTCTGCTGAGAGCAGAAGGATCAGGCATGGTGACAGATCGCTCCAAGATCAACCCTTGTGGCATCAGGGCAATCCCGCTTACCCAGATTTTGATATTGATGAACTGTTCTCAGGTTACAGGTAGAGTAGGTAGTGGGTCATCGATGTCTGATCGGTAGGTGTCTGACTCCCAACACGCTAACCGATCAGCTGTTTGAAGAGGCCACAGCACTCCAATGAGCGCAACAGCCTTTTCCTAGGCGAGTGACGTCACGTTCATCGGTCACGTGGTCTATGTGCAGCTCAGTCCCATTGAAGTGAATGGGGTGGGCTGCAATACCAAGCGCGCCCACTATACAATATATGGCGCTGTGCTTGTTAAGCTTTGAGGAGGCTGCAGCACCATGGCGTCCTCAAACAGCTGATCAGCGAGGGTGCCAGCAGTTAGACCCCCACTGATCAGATACTGATGACCCAAGGATAGGTGATCAGTATAAAACATTTGGACAACCCCTTTAATTACTTTTCAGGTATGTAACAATTTATATTACAGACCACACAACCAAAATGAAAAATGCTGGTGAAGCCTTCCTTGCCTGAAGAATATTTCCATTGTATTTCCAAGGCCAAAGCTGATTATTTCCATAAGCCTTGTAGACGTATTTCTGTAGCTTTCTGCTAATGCAGTTATTGCAGTGTATGGAGGCTTTAGTTTCAAGGAATAAACCGCTTGAATAGCTTAGTATAGATCCGTATCTGCAAAAGATATTACATATATAAATGTAGATAGAGACTGCCCCCTAGCTATACTTCAGGCTCGCCTGGTTGTTGATCAGAGGTTTTAGGGTACGGCCACACGCATGGGCGTAGCTATAGGGGGTGCAGAGGTAGCAGTTGCTACCGGGCCCAGGAGCCTGAGGGGGCCCAAAGACCCTTGTGCTGCATAAGAAGACACACAAAGCACTGAGGGAAGGGGGCCCAAGCTGAACTCTTGCACCAGGGCCCGTGAGCCGTTAGCTACGCCCCTGCCACGGTCAGGTTTTCTGATGCAGTTTTGGAAGCCAAAATCAGGATTGAATTCTAAAAAAGAGAAGCTGTAGCTGTCCTTTATACCTTCTCTCCTTATGATTTATGATCCGCTCCTGATTTTGGCTTCCAAAACTGCATCACAAAAGTTGTCCGCGTGGCCGTCCCCTTATGGCGTCAAATGAGTGAGAAAAGCTGTGACAAAAGTGTTGCTAATTTGGTGATATTATACAAAGACATCTTCTTTATCTACACTGTATATATTGGTGATCATACACATACGTTTAGTGTCGGCTGAACCCGCCGGTTTTGGCAGGTCAAGTCAACCATCTAATAAGAGTGGGAATGTCCTGACTTTCCCATAAGATCAGATGTTGGAGGAAAGGAGGATCGAGCTGATATAATTCAGCATGCCCGATCTTTTTCTTCTCAAGTGGAATAACAGAGAGGTCTACCAATAGCTGAGGCTAGTGTCACATCCCTGTCTTGTAAATCCGGTAGTCTGCTCAGGCAGAGGAACGGACTACCGGAATTAATATATCCTGCATAACCGGATGGGCCCACAAGATCCCCACTCCCTGTAATGGGATCTGGTGGGTTTCCGTCATAAATGCCATCTCTCTGCCGCATGCAGCCTTATTTCTCTGACAGAAAGCGTTTTACAAATCCGGTAGTCTATTCAGACAGAGGAACCAGACTACCGGAATTACTGTATCCACCGTAACAGGGCCTATGTATGTACCTTGCAACAAACCTGCTGTTTTGGCAGGACAATTCAACCATCTAAGGGTAGACCTTTGAAGCGCAGACCTTTGAAAATGTAAAAAATAAATAAATTACAGATCTGTTTTTCCGGAAGACAACCAGAGAGACGGATCCGTTATTGCAATGCATTGGTGAGACGGATCCGCATCCGACGGAACTGCCTGCCGGATCCTCACGACGCAAGTGTGAAAGTACCCTGATGCATGTAAGGGGTGTGCTGACTTTCTCCTGACAGTAGATTTTGGAAGAAAGAAGAATCGGGCTGATGTAATTCAGCATGCCCGATCCTTTTTGTTCTCAGGTCAACATAGCCACCTACATTCAGAACAGATGCACACTCGGCTGAGCCAAGCATGCGTGTGTATGGGGACTGACAACTGCTGAAGATGTGAGCTTCCTATGGGTATGCACATCTGCAAATTCATGGGTCTGCTCAGCACTTAGTAGATGCAATTTCCACTTATTAACACATCTGATTAAAAGTATATAGCTGTGCCTTTGGGAAGCTTCAGATCTTTAAGGCAAGCGTCTTCATGAGACCCACTGCAGAATGACTGACACCCCCCTCGGTATGGAGGGACAGTCGGGGGAGCAGGGCTGGCGTCACATTGTCAGCCAGGATTGTACTGGAGACATTAGCATATTGTTCTCAAAAACTTCAGAAACAAAACTTTCTTTTTCTTGTAATTTCTCTCAGGATCCTGTCAGTTGCTCATCAGCACAGATTGCAAACTGACACTTTTTTTTTAGTAACAATACAACAATCTTGATAAAATGACATTTCATAGTCTGTTGGTAGAATGATGAGTAAAGAAAAACTTTCATTTAAAGGGGTATTCCGGCTTTTTGCTATTTTATCTTTCCAGCTATTCACCCGATAGGTTAACAGTATCAGATCGGTGGGGGTCCGACAGCTGGCACCCCCACCGATCAGCTGTTTTCGGCTGCCGCCATGCTGGAACCTAAACAGGACGGGGAGCTGAAGGCACCCTCCCGCACCGGAATAATGCAGCTCACCCCCCCACCCATTCACTTAAATGGGGGCTGAGCTGCGGTATGCAGACACGGCCACTAGCCAGTGGACGGAGAATTCTGCTTCCAGTTTAGTCCTCTGTATAGAATTTTAACGAAAGCGGGTGTCGGATCCCCACTGATCAGATAGTCATCTTATCTGGAGGATAGGTCATCAGTATCTAAAAGCTGTAATGTCCCTTTAAGGGCTCATGCATACAAAAGAGCTGTGTGCCTAGAGGCTGCATGATGGGCCGGCGGTGCCATATGTATGCATACATACGGGCTCCAGTAGAGCATGTGCAGCGTGCCGGACCACCGCCGGGAGGAGTGGCGGCTGGAGCTGGAGAGAGGGGAAGAGGTGGCAATGAGGGTGGCTGTAGTCATCATGGGGGTTAATCCCTCGTCCCAGCGCTCACTAGGGAACCGCGCATGAAGTTAATGGAGGGTGCACCCTTTCTTCTCTTGAGGCACAACCTGGACTTTTGGGGTCTTCACTCTGGTGGTGGCCGGGGTGCCCTTGATGTTTAATGTGTGAGGTGATTGAGTCAAGACAGGAGACAATAACCAGGCATATTTGTGGCACTTAACTGAGATGATTTTTGCACTTTATATAGAAGTTATTCTCCAGAGGACGTACACAGTATTTCCAAGGCTGAATATGGGAGAGCAAGCAGTAAGATGGCCGACTCTGAGTCTGTCTCTCTATTAAATCCACACATCTTCTCCGGTCGGCCAAAAGGATGCAAAATGTCTCTCACCACATGTTGCAGTCCTCAGACTGTGGGGTATAGATCATCAAATGGATGGCCAGTCTGTTATAGAAGACCTTCTCCACAAGCAGTAAGGTCTGCTGTCTGTCCTTGCACCAGTCCGTTATAATGGTCCTCAACAGTCTGTAAACTCTTTGCATGTTTCTCAGAGGATGATAATTGTCCTCAGCATGCAAGGATGGAGGCTCCTGGAAGTAGGCCTAACTCCGCACAGGCACATGCAGCTCCTTACTTGTCAGCTACCTAAAAGTACACAACTCCGTATTCCTGACTCAGAAGGGACAGGACCGGCCTTCCTCCTGCTAAGTAGGGTCAAATATCTAAGCTATTGTCCCATGTTCAGCTCTTAGATTCATATTAACTCTTTAGCAGTGATCCACTGGGTCACTGCACATACCACAATTTTTATGCCACGATTTGTACAGAATGCATCTGTATGATATAAGAAGCATACACAGGTACAGTAAGGGCACCATATTACTGCTCTGTACAGCTCTATATGACCCTCGTTCCCCACATAGATGGTGGTCCCAGAGGTAGATATGCCATACCTCTCTTATTTTTACTATTCCAGTCAGTATTTTGCATCGGTATTTGTAAGCCAACACTCTCTGTTGGGTCCATTCCATACACTGTGTAGTGGCCGCGCCTGCCTACTGCACCACTGCTACCACTTGAGCGAAGCTGGGCTGCTGTAACCAGACGCGGCCACTACACAGTGTATGGAGCTGTCTAGTTCTGGCACCACAGCTCGAAAAACAGCTGATCAGCAGGGGCACCCGAAGTCAGTCTGATATTGATGACCTATCCTGAGGAAAGGTAGTCCTTTGTAACTACAACCCATATAAGAAAGCTCCTCATTGCTTGATCAGCGGGAGTCCACGTACAAGGACCCTCGTCATGTGTAAAAAAAAAGATGTAGGGCGAGTAGCGCTCACCTTTATTGTGGTGAATAAGTAACGGATCGGTGGGGTAGGCTGGGACCCTCACCGATCCTGAGAAAATGGCTCCTCATGGAGCAGCAGGCCCTGCCCGGCCATTCATTCTCTATAGGACTGCTGGAGATGGAGCCCTCAGCTTTTTCTCATAGAGAATGAATGGAGTGGCAGTGCGTATGCATGACCTGCCGCTCCACCCGGACGGGGTAACGGGACAGTGGGGGTTGAAGCGGTCAGATCCCCACCTATACGCTTAGTTAGTGTATAGGGGGTGGTTAAAGTACGTCACTGGAATACCCATTTAATTTTAATTTACTATTTAACCATCTTGGTAATTGTAATATATCCCTCCTGTAGTATCCTGATTATCTTCAGCTAATGAATAAGGTATACGCCCCAGACCGGAGCAGATTAGGGAGCAGGATCGGGTGTTAGGAGCACACTCTTCAGAAAATCAGCTTGACTGACAGCTTAGTAAAAGACCCATTTTCTATAACAGACTGTCCTTAAAATCTTCAGAGTGGATTTTCTATCCGAATAACCAGGCACAAGCGAAGATGATAACATAGCAACCACTGGGCTCTGATGTAAATTTCTTTATTACTCTGCTTGTCAGAGATCATTCAGACACAGAGTTATTTTTCCAGAGATGGTGGGTTGTAATGAGATGAGCGAAAGCGGAGTTATTAAAAATCGAAGCTACACCCCAAGACTGGCTACGCATCCGGTAAAAGAGAAGGAATACAGATCGCACAACTGCTAAACGAAAATGTGTCATCAGAAAATGACCTAGTGTTTAAATCACATTTTTATGTTTAACATATTTTTTAAGAATTTTTGATGGTTATTTTTAATTTTCCATGTCATGGCACTGGGCACTAAAGCTTTACTGCAGTTACCTGCTTATCTGTCATTCTAATCCTGCCTGTAATGATATCACCACTGTGTATAGATAAGACAGGATCCACCAGTCACAGTAGGTGATATCACAGCTTATGTGATCCCCCCCTGACAGGTCACAGAGCCTAGAAAACTCTTCCATAGAAGTCAGTGAGGTCTCCCCCTGACCATTGTGTCTATGGAACATGGGGCTGCTGCATTGTAAATGCTGTTAATAACATCTAAGGCAAGATGGCCGCCCCCATAATCATGTGCAGGAAATAGAATTACACAATCTACAATCAGAAAATAAAAACAGATTAGGAAAAAAAGGAGATGTGTTGCTATATGGTTTTAACTGGCAGAAAAAAAAATTGGGGTGATACATTTCATTTTTTTGGGGTAGATTATCTGGAAAAATTCTCACTGCTAGAACAGTTAAAGGGGTTGTCCCATTAAAAATATTATATTACATTTGTAATTGCATGTAATTAAAAATTTAGCATAGCCACTGAGCTATTCAATAAACTGTATCTGTATAGCGCCACCTACTCTTTGTTTTTCTCTTATTTCTTTGTCCTGCTCACTGAGATGGTCGCACATGCTCAGTGTCATCCTTCACCTGCCTGCTGAGCTGTGATAGGGAGAGCTGAGACACGCCCCCTGAGCTGTGACAGGGAGAGCTGAGACACGCCCCCTATCGCTCAGCTATATTCGCCCGCCCTATAGAAAATGACTGGAGGGGGGCTGCGCGTGCGCAGTGCGCCCTCCTTCACTTTCGGGCTCCATTCTCGATATAGGTGCGGGTCCCAGTGGTGGGACCCGCACCTATCAGACAATGGGGGCATATTCTAGCGATATGCGACCGTTGTCTGAGATGGGACAACTCCTTTAAAACGGACACAAAAAGAACTGCAAAGGATACAAATGGCCCCCTAAATGCAGTAGAAAAAGAGAGAGTCAATTTAATTCCGTTGCTTCGGCTAATATCATAGATTGCGATTAATTTCTCTCTCATCTGAATTATTCAGTAGATTTTAGCTCGGCCCTTTCATCGTCGCTGTAGAGAATGGATGACTCGGTGGTTATCATGAAGATTTTGATGTAACCCACTGATTGCCAGAGCAGTCTCTCGTCAGCTAGGAACAAAGTGCGTTGCTCTCAGCTGTCTTGGTAGTGCGGGTGTTAACATGAGATTTCCAGGGTCCATGTGGCATTCAGTGAAGCATCAGGGAACATTCTCCATGTGGGATGAATGGCGGCTCTGGCGCTCTGTCTTTCTCCCGCTGCACGCATCATTTTCCAGCTCTAGCCGTTATTATCATATTATCACCATGCAGAGTACTCGGAGAATACACAAATTCAAAGTAAACTCCAACCTTTACCCTTCCCTTATGAACACGTGGCCGCGCGGTGGAACACGTTCCCAGATCAGGCGCTTAAGGGCCATAGGGTTCCAATCAAACGGAGCCAGCGAGAATCTTGATTTCTGGGACAGAAATCCCTGCTGATTAAGTAGCAGACAGTGGGTTTTTTTTTGTACTAAAAGTGGTTCCAGGGCCCTGAAGCAAGGAACGGCGCGTTTACATCTAATCTGCAATAAATAATTCAGCTTAAAACCAAGCGAGGTGTTGGAAATCAGCATCTCTCCTCCTCTCTCCCCCAGCGTTTACTAATCACGGCACACAGCATATTGCACGCCTGTAAAATATTGCGCCTTGGACTGTATGGACTCCCATCGCCAAAACAGAACAATCAGGCATTGCGGTTGGCAATTACCATGCACGTTGCAGGACAGGACTGATTGCACTATTGACACCGTATACAAAATACTAATGTGAGGATTCTCTGCTTCCTCAGTGACTCCCTGCCATGGATTTAAAGGGATCTTGTAATATCTGTAATGATGGATGCAAGACCAGCACCTACGTATCCTGAGAAGGCATATGGACATCCCCTGATCAGGGTCCCATGTATTAGCCAGAGCCACCCTGGGACCAGCACAGTGTATGGAGGCACTCTAGCACGTACTGACACTCCTGGGACCAGCACAGTATATGGAGGCACTCTAGCAGGCACAATGTATGGGGCTACTCTAGCACGTACAGACACTCCTGGGACCAGCACAGTGTATGGAGGCACTCTAGCAGGCACAATGTATGGGGCTACTCTAGCACGTACAGACACTCCTGGGACTGGCACAGTGTATGGAGGCACTCTAGCAGGCACAATGTATGGGGCTACTCTAGCACGTACAGACACTTCTGGGACCGGCACAGTGTATGGAGGCACTCTAGCAGGCACAATGTATCAGGCTACTCTAGCACGTACAGACACTCCTGGGACCGGAACAGTGTATGGAGGCACTCTAGCAGGCACAATGTATGGGGCTACTCTAGCACGTACAGACACTCCTGGGACCAGAACAGTGTATGGAGGCACTCTAGCAGGCACAATGTATGGGGCTACTCTAGCACGTACAGACACTCCTGGGACCAGCACAGTATATGGAGGCACTCTAGCAGGCACAATGTATGGGGCTACTCTAGCACGTACAGACACTCCTGGAACCAGCACAGTGTATGGAGGCACTCTAGCAGGCACAATGTATGGGGCTACTCTAGCACGTACAGACACTCCTGGGACCAGCACAGTATATGGAGGCACTCTAGCAGGCACAATGTATGGGGCTACTCTAGCACATACAGACACTCCTGAGACTGGCACAGTGTATGGAGGCACTCTAGCAGGCACAATTTATCGGGCTTCTCTAGCACATACAGACACTCCTGGGACTGGCACAGTGTATGGAGGCACTCTAGCAGGCACAATATATGGCGCTACTCTAGCACGTACAGACACTCCTGGGACTGGCACAGTGTATGGAGGCACTCTAGCAGGCACAATATATGGGGTCAGACTAGCAGGTACAGTCCTGGAACTGGCACAGTGTATGGGACACTGTGGGACAGGGGCAGTATATGGGGTCACACTAGCAGGTACAGTCACTCCTTGGACAGGTACAGTGTATGCGGGCACTCTGGCACACACAGTGTATGGAGGCACTCTGGCAGGCACAGTGTATGGAGGCACTCCAGGACAGACACAATGTATGGGGGCACTGTGGGACAGGCACAGTGTATGGGAGAACTCTGGCAGGCATAGTGTATGAGGGCACTGGGAGGCACAGTGTATATGGAGGTACAGTGTATAGAGACACTCTGGCAGGCACAGTGTATGGAGGAACTATGGGAGGCATAGTGTATGGAGGAACTCTGAGAGGTACAGTGTATGGAGGCACTCTGAGAGGTACAGTGTATGGAGGCACTCTGAGAGGCACAGTGTATGGAGGCACTCTGGCAGGTACAGTGTATGGAGGCACTCTTGGAGGCACAGTGTATGGAGGAACTATGGGAGGCACAGTGTATGGAGGCACTCTGGGACAGACACAATGTATGGGGGCATAGTGGGACATGCACAGTGTATAGAGGCACTCTGGCAGACAGTGTATGGAGGCTCTCTGGCAGGCACAGTGTATGGAGGCACTCTGGCAGACACAGTGTATGGAGGCTCTCTGGCAGGCACAGTGTATGGGAGAACGCTAGCAGGCACAATGTATTGAGGAAGTCTGGAAGAACAGTGTGTGGGGGCACTCTGACAATCATAGCATACGAGGGCACCCTGGCAGGCATACTGTAGGGAGGCACTCTGTTACAGACAGTGTATGGAGACACTGTGGGATAGACTTAGTATATGGTGGGCGTGTGTCAAAGCAACAAAAAAATGTCCCTTTCTCCCAGATACTGGATGTAAAAAGTTGGCAAGTATGTGCTCTGGTGATCCCCACCAGTTTTATTGGTCCTGCAGTGGTGACATCGATGGCATCCACATTACCACTGCAGCCAATAACTGGCCTCAGTGGTCTCATGCCATACATGCAAGCATTGTTGAGCAAAGTGGGTTGAGACAGCACCATCAAAAGGTCATAAGACCAAAAAGTCTGTTTAGTGGCGGTGCAGCGCGATGTCAGGTCCCGACCTTAGGGCCCCCAGAGTATTAGGTTTAGAAGAAAAATCACAGCACTCTAGCGTCTTGTAGTAAGAAACTTCTTTAGGTAACTTCAGTGATCAAATTGTTTGTCGTGGAGACAAGTCCCAGCTTCTCCTTCTCAAATGGGCCCCGTCGCCTAGTGTCTAACCCCCAGAGCCAGGCTCCTGAGGACGTATACAGTTGGAATACAGGGTTTACATCATCTTAAGTCCAAGCAAGGTTTGAAACATGGCAGCCATTCCATCCAGTGGTTCACTTGTCGCAACACATGATTACTATCGTAGACGCCTGGGATCCACCTCTAGTAACAGCTCATGTGGGAGTGTGGACTACTCTGGAGAGGTCAAGAGGTCATTCCTCACCACCCAGGTCTTCCAAAGTCAGATTCTGGTCACTGGTGGGCCAGCTTCTTTTTTGGTAAACCATCTTATCCCGTCATGACCACTGTTTCGGAATCCCCGGAGAACTCAGGAAGCTTGCGCATGACCAATGGCCTTTTCCCCTGCGGCCTGGCTCAGGAACCAGTGAGAAAGAACAATCTCAATGAGTCCAAGACTGATTCTAGCACCTAAGCCTAATCCCTCCATGCATTCCCCTCCTCACTGGAAAGACGCTGGGTGGCAGAGCCCAATCCCCTCCCCACCCCCTACTCTTTCCCCATAGGTTGCCCTTCCTATAGCTTTAGTCACCAATCCTACCTTTTTTGTTTTTAATGTTGATTTGAAGAAAAATGCTGTTTTTACTACGTCAGTAACACTGAAACATTCTTAATTGTTTGTTTCCCTGCCTTACCATGTAATGTCTTTATTTTTACTGGCCAGTCTAAAAAAAAGATGGGCAGCCTAAAAAAAAAAAAAAAGAAACTTCTTTATTCCATCTCAAAAGAGCGACGTTTCGACTTACTAGAAGTCTTTATCAAGCAAATAAAGGCTTGATAAAGACTTCTAGTAAGTCGAAACGTCGCTCTTTTGAGATGGAATAAAGAAGTTTCTTACTACAAGACGCTGGAGTGCTGCGATTTTTCTTCTAAACCTAATACATGCAAGCATTACCACTGATTAGCTGCAGCAGCCATGTAGATGTGCATAGTTGGTAACAGTCACAAATTTGCAGGGTCTGTCCCTAATTTTCAGAAACTTGTGCAAGCCTCATCTGAGTGGCCTCCACACACTGTTTGGAGACAGTCCCATGGTTGGGGTGTATTTGTCCAAAATTTACCAACTGTGATTTTGGTAAGTGCAATTTAGCAATCTACAGTATCCATTCCCTGTGATATCCATCAGATGGAAACACGGCCATCTAGTTTTCTGGCCTAGTATAAAGCAGGCTAGGAGGACTCAGTCAATGAAGAATTTGGGAATTTAGGAGGAACACTCCTAGAATAGTCATTCTCCTAGTTTTATAGCCTGAAGCACATATATGTGACCTAATATACATTGCCTGCTTAACAGATGATAGCACATATATTTCCTCCATTTTCACCTTTCTCACGTCAGCTCTCTATCCATCTCCTCCTCCAGCTCTCCTACTTAATATTGTCCCCTCATACTTCTCTCCCTCTGACTCTTCTACTCCTCCAGCTTTCTATCTTCATATTGCCCCCTCATACTTCTCTCCCTCTGACTCGTCTCCTGCCCCAGCTCTCTGCCTTCATATTGTCCTCTCATACTTCCCTCCTTCTGACTCTTCCTCTGCTCCAGCTCTCTGCCTCCATATTCTCCCCTCATACAGTACTTCTCTCCCTCTGACTCTTCTCCTCCTATAGCTCTCTGCCTCCATATTGTCCCCTCATACTTCTCTCCCTCTGATTCTTCTCCTCCTCCATCTCTCTGCCTCCATATTGTCCCCCTCATACTTCTCTCCCTCTGACTCTTCTCCTCCTCTAGCTCTCTGCCTCCATATTGTCGCCTCATACTTCTCTCCCTCTCACTCTTCTTCTCCTCCAGCTCTTTGCCTCCATATTGCCCCCCTCATGCTTCTCTCCCTCTCACGCTTCTTCTCCTCCAGCTCTCTGCCTCCATATTGTCGCCTCATACTTCTCTCCTTGTGATTCTTCTCCTCCTCCATCTCTCTGCGTTCATATTGTCCCCTCATACTTCTCTCCCTCTGACTCTTCTTCTCCTCCAGCTCTCTGCCTCCATATTGTCCCCTCATACTTCTCTCCCTCTGACTCTTCTCCTCCTATAGCTCTCTGCCTCCATATTGTCGCCTCATACTTCTCTCCCTGTGATTCTTCTCCTCCTCCATCTCTCTGCCTTCATATTGTCCCCTCATACTTCTCTCCCTCTGACTCTTCTTCTCCTCCAGCTCTCTGCCTCCATATTGTCCCCTCATACTTCTCTCCCTCTGATTCTTCTCCTCCTCTAGCTCTCTGCCTCCATATTGTCGCCTCATACTTTTCTCCCTGTGATTCTTCTCCTCCTCCATCTCTCTGCGTTCATATTGTCCCCTCATACTTCTCTCCCTCTCATATACTCCAATGAAAGCCACGCCAACCAACAATAGTAAAGTTCAATAATCTTTATTAATTCCATAATATAAAATCCATGATTACAAAAATAAACAATCTATAACCCAGCGGAATTTAGGGTAAAATGACAATAAGGAACAGGGGCGCAACCGGTATGCTGACTATTCAAGTATGCTATAGAAAATCCCCAAAGAGGGGCACTGCTACATTGGTGTTAAAGTTAGATACATAAGCCACCAAAAATCATAGGTGATTACCATCAATGTCAGTGTCTAAGTGATAGAAATTATATAGCATAAATAATGGAGGTGGGGGCAATATATCCACCGGTATCTATGAATACTATATGCTATCTCCGGTCCCCCACACACCCAGGGTATATACCCACGCACTTCTCTCCCTCTCACTCTTCTCCTCCAGCTCTCTGCCTCCATATTGTCCCCTCATACTTCTCTCCCTGTGATTCTTCTCCTCCCTCCCCCCTCTCACTCGCCAGTATCCCAGTATATTCTGGTAGTTGGGATGATGAATGATGTGGAAGGCCTCTGTGTGCAGGAGATAAAACTCAGGCTGTTTGTTTTCAGGGAAGCAAAATAAACGTTCCCAGTTGAAGGGGAAGAACAGAGACTCATCTGTAACTTATAGCCCTATAAATGAAGGCTTCTCAGACAGTAAAATTGCCAGACTAGGAATAGACTGATAGGTTAATATCACCAGTATAAATTTCCAAGACTCTTGGGTTCTGTCTTTGCTTAAATGGCGAAATCTGTAAAGCGCGGCGAGCCACCGCCTTAGAGGCTTGCACTTCAGTGCAAGCAGCAAAACAGAACTGGTGACGGCAAAATCATCCGTCTTCTTCGATACAATGGATAATAAGTGTGTGCATAGTGTTCTCCAGACAGACAAAATGTTCATGTGCTTCTCAAAAAAAAGGATCGGTGGCATGTGGAGGGGAAGAGAACGTAGATGGAAGGGTCTCGGGAAATGGTGGTCTCTGGCAGGCTGCCAGCTTCCAGAGCTTGGCACACACTAATCAGCCTCTCAGGCACGTCCTCTGCACATATCCTGCCAATCAGCAACCCCCTTCCATGCTCAGCTGTACCAGCGTGTAAGCGTGCCAGATGGCAGGGCTGGGCACTGGGGGGGAAGATGATGGCAGGTATGCCCGCCTGTGTCACCGTGACAACCAGCATGGCACTGCCAAGGAGGGAGGAGGCAGTACAAAAAAAACAGGAATAGAAAATATAACCAGCCATGGTGATACATTACAGAATCACGTCTGACAGTCTTCTTCCTAATTTTTGCACCTCAAGGTTTCATGTCTCCGTGTATTCTGTAGTCATTTTACATACCCTTGTTTATCCCGACCACTCCCTATGAAGAAATCCATCCCCTTATATAAAGACATGCCGCCCAGCTAGGTAAGCAGATGCAGAAGAGTCTGATCGCCTACACAATACCAGTTTGCATAAATCATAATCTGTGTGTAATGTGATGTATGCGGGAGGGAGGGAGCCAGACATAAGATAATGGTGGAAACAGCACGGGAATGGGGGAGGCATAGGGGTAAGTAGAGCTTATTAGGGGGCACTGGGTGCAACAGGTGGGGCAAATCTAGATGATCCAGAAATGCAATGTCTTTCCTGTATTCCACCGATGAGCAGGGAGATAAAGATCTAATTACGATGCCGGTGTGCAATTATTAACCATTGAATAGCATTGCGTGCCTTGTGATGTTAAAGGGGTTATCTGGCACCAGAGGTTTTAATCGCATACGGGGAGAAGCAGGAGCAGCGCAGGAATCCAGGTAAGTATGTTCAGTGTGAGGGGCCCGGGCATGTGCGGTAAATTTCTTAGTCTCGGATAACCCCTTTAAAGGGAGCCCGTCAACAGGAAATACACTGTTAGGGTGTTAGGTATTTGTGTTTTGCGGATCCGCAGTTTGCGGACTGCAAAACACTGACGGTTGTCTGAATGAAGCCATAAAGGGGTTGGCCCACCTTGACATTGACAACCCCTATGGTCCGGACCTGTGCCCCTGCACATAAAAAAGCAGACTCACCTGCTGTATCATCTTGAATGGGACCTCACAGCAGTGACGTAACCTTTAGGCCCCATTTACACGTCCGTGTGTGTTTTGCGGATCCACGGAGCCGCAAAACACAGACACCGGCAATGTGCGTTCCGCATTTTGCCGACTGCACATCGCTGGCACTCTCATAGAAAATGCCTTTCAAGAATAGGACATGTTCTATTTTTTTGCGGAACGGAAGTGGGGATCCCCTTAGAGTGTCCGCATAGGAATGAATGGGTCCGCAATTCTGTTCCGCAAAATGCGGAACGGAATTGCGGACATGTAAATGGGGTCTTAAAGGGGTTCTCCTTGAATTAGGAAAATGAAAATACTTAAATATTACTTTATAATAAATATACTGTATTCCCAAATACCTTTCATTATTTATTATGGCTCATTTTGGGGAGCAATCATCAGGGGAAACAAAATGGCCGTCCTATTAGTCCACACCAAACCTGTCCTAATCACACAGGAGGATAAGTTACTTCACAACACTGAGCTAAAGAGCTGCCTCATCCTCCTCTCTGCTCTACTTGTCAGGGGTTATGATCCTGAATACAGATGATAAGATCTTTAGCTGAATCTCTGTAGGAATGGAGCTCATGAGGAGACATGAAGTACAGAGAGGACGACAGGACATACTGTCGTAATGGAGACTGAATATAAGAGCTGATGCTCATTAACCACATCCCCATCTCCTCTCTGTACTTCATGTCTCCTCCTTACAGAGATGAAGTTGATGATCTTATCAGCCGTATACTGAAAAGTAGAGCAGAGAGGAGGATGAGGCAGCTCTTTAGCTCAGTGTTGGGAAGTAACTTGTCCTCCTGTGTGATTAGGACAGGTTTTGTATGTACCAATAGAACGGCGGCCATTTTATTTCTCCTAATGATTGCTCCCTAGACAAAACGAGCCATTATAACTAATGAAAGGTATTTGGGAATATAGTTATCATAAATTAATATTTAAGTATTTTCATTTTTTTAATTCCCGGAGAACCCTGAAAGATATCATTACATTCAGCTGAGCTAGCCCTACACGGCATTGTGCCCGGTTTATGGTGAATTTCCTGGCGGCAGGCTCAATTTGTATATGCCTACTAACCCAAATGCTTTCAACATGTATCCCTCAGCTGCAAGGCCGACGTTGGGGGGTGGGGGTGGGGGCTGGGCGTCTGCAAACTGGGACCACCGAAAAGCAGCAGTTTAAAAACTGCAGTCTCCTCGCCAGCTAATTAACCATGCAGGAGCGAGGGAGCCGGACTCAGGAGCTCCTCCTGTCTTTAAAGCTGGCCGGCCGGCCGCTCCGCTGCTATACTGTGAGGTGGTACAGGGCGCATGATACTTGCAAAGTGTAGGGGGCGCTGTCTGCTTACCAGCTCTCTTGAGCTTCATTCTTCTCTACTGCTCTCTGTCACTGATGCTGCAGTGCTGATGGTGGGTAGTGTTGAGCGAACTTGTTTTTTAAGTTCTGCGTCCAAAGTTCAGGTTCGGGTTATCGAAGAATCCCGTTATGGATTCCAAATTCCGTTATAGTCCGTGGTAGCGGAATCTATAACGGGATTCTTCGATAACCCGAGCCTGCCAGTCTGTCTCATATCTATCTATTATATATCTCATATCTATTTACCGTATTTTTCGTTTTATAAGACACACCCTTTCCCCCAGCACTTCATGTCCCAGCTTGACATGCATGGGCGTAGCTATAGGGGGTGCAGAGGTAGCAGTCGCTACCGGGCCCAGGAGCCTGACGGGGGCCAAAGACCTAAGAAGACACACAAAGCACTGAGGGAAGGGGGGCCCAAGCTGAACTCTTGCACCAGGGCCCATGAGCCGTTAGCTACGCCAATGTGGACATGCCATAAATTCCAGGAAAGGCCTGCCCAGTCTGTTACTGGTCAGAGTGGTGACCCACCTCTAGCAGCCATTGGTTGAGCGGGCCTTCCCTGGCATATCGAGCTGGGACAGGAAGTAGAGTGCAGCAGTGACAGGAGCAGCATCAGAACAAGTGGAGGAAAGTAATGCTGATTTTTATTTTTTAACATTGTCTGTAATAAAAAATAAAAAGGCTTTAATTTTATTGCAAACCAAATTTTCATGGGACTAATATTTTATACTTTTGGATTTGCAAAAGGATAGAGATTGGCCACTTAATCCAAACCATTTCTTTTAAGATTTTGTTATTCAGTATTGTTTGGTGGCGTTTTCATGGGCTTCCTCCTATGTAAAGCTGGCCATGCATATCAGATGAAGATGGCGGAAAGAAGATCAGGCACATTGGGTTTTCAATATGCCCAATCCTATTTTCAAAGGAAAAAACACGTGCATGCTGGATCAGGTCGAACGTGTATGTGTTTGGGGGTGGTCAGGAGGAATAGACAGCTATCTATAGTGTACAGCCAGCTTATGATTGTGTTCACATTGCTAATCTTTCTATCAATGCAGTGTGTGGCAAAAATATTGGAAATCTGCCAGACCAAATTTTAAGTAAAGGGATCCATCAGGATTCATGTTTATCCATTTGAAAGCAGATCTGTCATCATTTTCATGGCTCCTTTATGAACAGAAGTCATGACGCTGATTTGATGGAGCCTAAGTGATCTCTGATTGCAGCTGCAATTGTGCCAGGCTTTCATAGGGCCATGGCTTATACCAAAGGGATTCTGTCTTGCTGACAGTTTCCCTTTAAATCCACTTGATTAAGCCTCATACACATGACCATGTTGATTTTCCGAACCGTGGATCTGCAAAATATGGATACCGGCCATATGCATGCCGCAGTTTTCTCACTCCTTTCACTGGAAATTCCTATTCATGTCTGCAGAACGGCCAGAATAGGACATGTTCCCGAGGACGCGGATAAGACTCGGTAACGTTCATATTCTATCCGCATTTTTTTGCGGACCTATAGAAATGAATGCGTCCATAAAAAAATACAGACCAAAGATATTTTGTCTAAGTCCTTTATATTTTTATCTTGAAAGCTCACGGTATTATTGGACTCATGGGCGTCCAAATGTCCATCTTTCCACTTCCGCCAATCCTTTGTGCCTTGTATTCTTGTTTTTTCCCGTTCCCACCTCGCTTGGCTCATTTCGCTTTCTTCCGCTTCTGTTCCCCCCTCTTTCATTGCACTATTTTTATTTCTTTCCTCCCCTCCCACTCATCTCGTTAGAGACCCCTCTGTCTCGTTCCTCCACTATTTTCCCTATTTCTGCGATCTCTCTGGTTCGCCCTCCCCCAGGCTCCTCTGGCTCAGACGGGGGGGGGCGGTTGGAGGGAGGATCATTCTCTTCTTCGTTACATTAATATTCACGCAGCGTTGTGGGTAAATAATTAATATAATTTGTTGCTAGAACAGCTGGCCCTGATGGGGAAGAACTTCCCTCCCTCCCCTTCTCTGTAGATCCCTGACACTCGGTGAGGATTCGATTCGGCAGACGGGTGCGGATCACACGCTGCAGTTATTTTACGCCACATACTGTGGAAAGATGTCACCGCTATATATCAATCAGATAAACACAAGATGACAACCTCCCGGCCATCAATATCTTATTATTCACCACCTAGTGGAAGTTCACCCATCGTAGGGAACTCACCCGCGCCGCTGACATGTCAGGCGTCGCGTCTCTTTCTGGGCGCACGGAGATCGTTGACTAATAGGGAATTCTGTGTTAAGAAATTGACTCTAGATTAGAAGAGCGAGCAACGACACTAAACAACACTAACAATGTGGGTTAGTTAAGGATGTCTGCGCTCGGCGCGCTTGATGTGGTTAGGAGGAGGGCGGTATTTGTCCTGGATTCTATAGGAATCTATGGCGGCGCAGAAAAGGATGTATTAATCATATGAGGCTCCAACGTAGGCGACTTTTATGGGTCTTCAAAGGGTTGCTCTGTTTACAGTGTTCATTTATAGATGAGGATGCTGGAATCATGTAATGCTGAGTAATACGGTCCAGAATATACAGGATATAGGAGGAGGTACTTAAGGGAGCGGTCACCGGAAAATTCACAATGCTTTGTAGGTCTAGCTCAGCTGAATGCAATGATACCTTTACTTAGCGATTCGTTGCTTCATTCTGGAGAAAAAATACTTTTGATCCATATGCAGAGGAGCAGTTAAGTGCACTGAGGGCGGGCTCAAGCCACCGGTGCACCGCCTACTACCTCTGTAATCCAACAAACTCAACTTGTAGCCATTGTGCAGGAAACGAGTGTTTGGGAACCAATAGGCCGCACAGAGAGTATTAGGAAATGAGGACTTATATCGGGCTGTTTACAGCTGGAAAGTTTGCTTTTTCAATTCTATATTTCTAAAAGGGGCGTAATGAGGAGAAAAATTCCCACTATTCAGTCATCTGTGAAGGTTCCATGCTCAAATCAATATTCACTGTGTACTTGTCTGAGAAGAGACATCAGGGAGATTCCAAAAACGTACCATGAGTGATTTTACCATGTGACCCACCCATTTATATTGAGCATGATCCCAACCTACAGCATTTCAATCAAGGATGCATATGACCTCTTCACACCCCAAAATAAATACAGACACACCACAAATATTTAAATATAAACCTGCCAAACAAATGCAGACCCCAGACCAGACTCCTTAAACAAATTCAGATCTCTACACAAGTGCAGACCCCAGACCAGACTCCCTAAACAAATTCAGATCCCTACACAAATGCAGACCCCAGACCAGACTCCCTAAACAAATTCAGATCCCTACACAAATGCAGACACCAGACCAGACTCCCTAAACAAATTCAGATCCCTACACAATTCCAGACCCCAGACCAGACTCCCTAAACAAATTCAGATCCCTACACAAATCCAGACCCCAGACCAGACTCCCTAAACAAATTCAGATCCCTACACAAATGCAGACCCCAGACCAGACTCCCTAAACAAATTCAGATCCCTACACAAATCCAGACCCCAGACCAGACTCCCTAAACAAATTCAGATCCCTACACAAATGCAGACCCCAGACCAGACTCCCTAGACAAATTCAGATCCCTACACAAATCCAGACCCCAGACCAGACTCCCTAAACAAATTCAGATCCCTACACAAATGCAGACCCCAGACCAGACTCCCTAAATGAATTCAGATCCCTACACAAATGCAGACTCTGCAAATAGCCACCTCTCTTAGTTTGTTCTGCAGGCCGGGCCCTGAACCTAGCCCCACAGTCAGGACATTCAGGACCTTGTCTGGGCCAGTGCTTGAGATTGAAGTGGATCACATTTACCAGGAGAGATGATGCGGGGCTCCCTGGAGTCTGGCCTGCACTTCTGGGTGTCTGGGAGGTCTCCAATTTTCTAGGAGCCTCTTGGAAATATGGGGAGATTTGTCAAGTATGATTTATGGGACTGTCCTTCCAGCACCATATGTATGAATGAAAAGAGAATATTGTGTGAATGGAGAGAGCGGTTGTCACCATGCTTCTCTGCACATTGTGATAACACCTCTGATCTCCCTGTTCATGTGGTGCTGAAAGAATAGCCGCTGAGACGATGTCCCTGCGCCTGCTCTCCTGCTGGAATATAGAATAACCGAGACACAGATATAGAAACTATTGGTGCTTAAAATCTGTTTAAATCAGATAGTGACACATAACCTTTTTTTCTATGACTCTCTCGCTGCCTCTCTCTCTCTCTTGAGTTGATGTCCTCTTTCTATCTCTCATTCTCTCTGACTCCCTCTCCTATTTCTCTGTCTTCTGTTTCTCTGTCTCTCTCTGTCTCTGTCTGTCTGTCTCTCTCTGGCTCCTATCTTTCTGTCTTTGGCTTGCTCTTCTCTTTTTCTCTCAGTTTCTCTTTCTCTCTCTCAGACTCTCTACTTTTTCTACCTCTCTCACTCTCTTTTCTACTAACCTCATTCTCTGCAAATTTTCTGGTTTTCTCTCTCTTAACACACGTTGTCTCTCTGACTCTCTTTAATCTTTCTTTCTCTGTCTTCTCTTCTCCTTCTCTATCTGTCTCTCTTTTTCTCTCTGACGTCTTTCTTTCTTTGTTACCCTGTCTCTCTAACTCACTTTCCTCTCTTTTTCTCTCTCTCTCTCTATTTCTCCCTCTGACTTCCTCTCCTTTGTTTCTTACTCGGTCTCATTTTTCTCTCTCTATCTCTGGCTTGCTTTTCTCTTCCTCTCTTTCTTTTTTCTCTCTGACTCGCTCTTCTCTTTTTTTCTCTCTCTGCCTCTCTGATTTGCTCTACTTCTTTCTCTCTGTCTCGCTTTCCTGTGTCTCTTTCTCTGAATCGCTCTACTCTTTTTCTTTCTGTCTCTCTCTTTCTCTAACACACTACACTGGCTCACTCTCTCTTTCTCTGACTCATCCTTCTCTTTTCCTCTCTGTCTCTCTTTCTCTGACACCGTTTCTCTCTTCTATTGCTCTTTCACTCACTCTTCTCTTTTTCTCTCTCTGGCTCACTTTCCTCTCTCTCTCTCTCTCTCTCTCTCTCTTACTCTCCTTCTTCTTTGGCTTTCTTTCCTTTTTCACTCTCTCTCTCTCTCTCTCTCTCTCTAACTCTCTTTAATCTTATTTTCTCTGACTCTCTCTTCTCTTTTCTTTCTCTCTCTGTCTTTCTTTTTCTCTCTGACGTCTTTCTTTCTTTGTTACTCTATACTTTCGTCTCTCTTTTTTTCTCTCTCTCTCTCTCTATTTCTCCTTCTGAGTTCCTCTCCTTTGTTTCTTAGTCTGTCTCATTTTTCTCTCTCTATCTCTGGCTTGCTTTTCTCTTCCTTCCTCTCTCTTTTTTTCTCTCTGACTCGCTCTTCTCTTTTTTTTCTCTCTGCCTCTCTAATTTGCTCTACTTCTTTCTCTGTGTCTCTCTGACACGCTTTCCTGTGTCTCTTGCTCTGACTCATTCTTCTCTTTTCCTCTCTGTCTCTCTTTCTCTACTCAGTTTCTCTCCTCTATTGCTCTTTCACTCACTCTTCTCTTTTTCTCTCTCTGGCTCACTTTCCTCTTTCTCTCTCTCTCTTACTCTCCTTCTTCTTTGGCTTTCTTTCCTTTTTCACTCTCTCTCTGACTCTCTTTAATCTTTCTTTCTCTGACTCTCTCTTCTCTTTTCTTTCTCTCTCTGTCTTTCTTTTTCTCTCTGACGTCTTTCTTTCTTTGTTACTCTATACTTTCGTCTCTCTTTTTCTCTCTCTTTCTCTATTTCTCCCTCTGACTTCCTCTCCTTTGTTTGTCTCATTTTTCTCTCTCTATCTCTGGCTTGCTTTTCTCTTCCTTCCCGTCTCTCTTTTTTTCTCTCTGACTCGCTCTTCTCTTTTTTTCTTTCTGCCTCTCTGATTTGCTCTACTTCTTTCTCTCTGTCTCTCTGACTCGCTTTCCTGTGTCTCTTTCTCTGACTCGCTCTACTCTTTTCCTCTCTGTCTCTCTCTTTCTCTAACACACTTACTCTCTCACTGGCTCACTCTCTCTGTCTCTTTCTCTGACTCATTCTTCTCTTTTCCTCTCTGTCTCTCTTTCTCTGACACCGTTTCTCTCCTCTATTGCTCTTTCACTCACTCTTCTCTTTTTCTCTCTCTGGCTCACTTTCCTCTTTCTCTCTCTCTCTCTGACTCTCTTCTTTGGCTTTCTTTTTTTTTTCACTCTCTCACCATCTTTTTAGACAGCCAATTAAGCTGCTAGTACGTTGTTAGACAATGTCAGGAAGCTAGCGCTCTCAGGAACCCCAAGCAAACATATGGGGACATACAAACTCCATGCAGATGGTGCCCTGATCTGGTGTGACACACACACTTCTCGAGTGTGACCTTCTTTCTTTCTAATTACAGAAGCTTCTATTAAGATATTTGCAGACATGTCAGAATATAATTTCAGTATTTTCAGCGTTTTGTTACCTTATGGTTCATAAGGAAGGCCTGGTGCGGTATTTTCCCTTGATGGGCTCTTTGTCTGTTAACAGTAGTAATATCGCCAAGCTGCTCAGACAAGCCGTGTCCCAAAGGGCAGACTTGGCGTATTTTCATTGTGTCATGCCCCAGTACATCACTACAAGTGCAGGCTTGTACCAAGTCACACAAGCCACATTTGATCACTTTTTGCTGTATTTGCCAAGAATGCAGAAAATTTCACAAAAAATAGAATAACATAGATTTCTGCAAATCTATTTGTTTTTCTGTAGGATCTTTGGCCTGATTATATAATTTAATACTTCATGGGGTCATTTAAGGTACTTTCACACTTGCGTTATTATTTTCCGGTATAGAGTTCCGTCAAAAGGGCTTTATGCCGGAAAAGAACTGATCAGGCATATCCCCATGCATTCTGAATGGATAGAAATCCGTTCAGTTTGCATCAGTATGCCTTCCGTTCAGTCACTGTCAGGCGTTTTGGCCGGACATAATACCGCAGCATGCACTGGTATTAAGTACGTTCAAAATGCCTGATCAGTCGGCGGAATGCCGGATCGGCATTAATTTACATTGACTTGTAATAGTGCCGGATCCGGCATTGTGAAACAACTGAAGAATGGATCCGTCCTTCCGGTCTGCGCATGCGCAGACCGGGAAAACTGTTAAAAAGACTGCAGGACGGATCCGTCCATCCGCATGACAAGTGGAGGGACGGATCCGTTCTTGCAATGCATTTGTAGACGGATCCGTCTACAAATGCTGTCAGTTGTGACACTAAACGGCGGATCCGGCAGGCAGCTCTGACGACGGAACTGCCTGCCGGATCACACGAACGCAAGTGTGAAAGTAGCCTTAACGTTTAAGTTTTTTTTTTTTGTGTCAGTTTGAAGTCTGGCTTTGCTTTGTGCGCCGGCACCAAATACATGAACTGGTGCCCCTTAATAATATATGTGGCGTGAGTGCAGGGTGGTTTAGACCAGGGGTTTGGCTGGCATGAGATGTGAGATTGCTGCAACATTTTGAAAAGTTGCACATACTAAACGTGTCCTAATCCCGGTCAAATCTGGAGTTTTCGTCTTGCAGAATTGATGTAGAGACCAAGATGTTTCAAAAAATGGCAAAAAGTTGCAACAATGCCGATTTTTTTTAAACCAGAAAACAGGCGTACAGTAGTTCACAAATGAGCCCCTAAGTGTTAACTTCTGCATTCTGTCAGTTGCCCTTTACATTTGAAGGCATTTGACAGTAGGTGTTAATCAGGTGGCCAATAGTTTTCTAAATAAAGCGACTATCATACAGCACGTAAATAAACCCGACATATTGTACGTTGTTCAAAACAAAGCAATCTAATGCAATGTCTAAATAAAATGTGGTATACTTAATATTGTAGGGGTATTTCGGTGGTAGCGAATGATCACCAATCCACTAGATAGTGGACTGCTAGACTGGTGGGGGTCCGACCACTGGCACCCCTCCGACTACCAGTTTTTTTCTGCGCTCTTTTGCAGGCACACCTCCATTCCATGGGACTGATGGAGACAGATAGGTGATAATTTGTTATTTCCGTACCCTTTTACATATAAGGCCAGGTTTACATCACTGTTTCATTTTCCGTACTTTTGATCTATCAGAAGAACAGAAAACAGCCAAAGGAAAAAAACAGATCCTTTATTTTGAGCATCCGTTAAGCGCATTTTGCATCAGTTTTTAGCCATTTCTTTCGGAAATCCATTATTTTAGACTGTAGAAAAAATCATTTTTTTACTGCACCAGCAACGTCCTGCACTCCAGCTTTTGTAAAACTACAACTCCCAGTATGCACACTTACTTGGCTGGAGCGCCAGAGGTTGCTGACCCCTGCATTGTAACCAGTAGAAGCTGAGCTGTTACACAATAGCATAGGAAAGAGTGCATGCTCCTGAGGCCTATCATTCCTGGTATATTACTGGACATATTATTACGCTATTGTATTTGACATTGTTCACATAGGTTTGTTCTCACTTTTTCGCTATAGTCACTATTCCGTATTTATGAGCAATGAATAAAAGGCAACGCTACTGATAGAAATCCACCGTTCCCTATTCGTGTGGGTCCGTCTGATCCCTTTCTCTGACATCCTTCCATATTATATATATATTAGTGTATATTGACAAGGTTTATAGGACCGTCCCGGGCTCTTTACTAAGTGCTGCTTAGTGACTGTGGCCTTTAATGGTGTAAGTGACTAAGAGTAACTGTGCCCAAGGGGGTGGTTACATTAGCTAATTATTCCTCCACCTCTAATATCTGTGAATAACGAGATCCCCTATCCTCCGCCTGTTAATTACATTTTCTGCTCTCGTAAAACCTTTATTATATGGTTAGCAAACCTACAATAATTATTATTAATACATAAGGGGATCCAGGTCCCAGTGACATTGTTACAGCGAGAGGCTGTGTCTGCGGCGAAAGAGCGATGGTGTGAACATCAGAGTATACGCTGCGGAGAGTTGTCCGTACTGTGGATGCAGATCCTAAAGAAAGTCTTAGGACTGTGAGACTGTGGTACATTTACCTGCAGTCCTATGTACAAGTAAGTCTACCTGCAGTCCTGTGTACAAGTAAGTCTACCTGCAGTCCTGTGTACAAGTAAGTCTACCTGCAGTCCTGTGTACAAGTAAGTCTACCTGCAGTCCTGTGTACAAGTAAGTCTACCTGCAGTCCTGTGTACAAGTAAGTCTACCTGCAGTCCTGTGTACAAGTAAGTCTACCTGCTGTCCTGTGTACAAGTAAGTCTACCTGCAGTCCTGTGTACAAGTAAGTCTACCTGCAGTCCTGTGTACAAGTAAGTCTACCTGCAGTCCTGTGTACAAGTAAGTCTACCTGCAGTCCTGTGTACAAGTAAGTCTACCTGCAGTCCTATGTACAAGTAAGTCTACCTGCAGTCCTATGTACAAGTAAGTCTACTTTCACATTAGCTTTTTCAATTCTGCTATTGCGATCCGTCATAGAATCTCAATAGCGGAAGAAAACTCTTTAGTTTTGTCCCCATTCATTGTCAATGGGGACACAACTGAACTGATGAAATGGAATGCAGCAAAATGTTTAGATGTGTCCCCATCACGGACAGAAAAACGCAGCAAGCAGCATTTTTCTGTCCGTGATGTGGTGCGGAGCAAGACGGATCCGTCCTGACACACAATGTAAGTCAATGAAGATGGCTATCAGATTATCGGATACTATTGGTTACCAACTGGTAACACCCCTCTGGACATTGGTTACCAGCTGGTAACACCCCTCTGGATCTTCATTGCAAACTGCTAGAAATGAATTCATAACTTCTAGAAGGAATAACAAAGGGATTATGGGGGTCATTTATGAATAGATATGCACCAATTTTTGGCCAGATCTGTAATCTCTTTCCCATCCACGCCAAGTATGCCAGTTCTAAAAAACGGGGCATGGCATGAGCGGGGAAGGCGGTGGGCCGGCCCATCACATTTATAATTTTTTATGCCTGTTTTTGGAGTAGAAAAGGATCTAAATCTATGCGAGCAAGGAAGCTTGCGTAGATTAAGGCAGACGGCGGATGCGCCCAAGTTATGTAGAGGCTGGCGCCTCTGTAGTGTCCCTGCATCTCGGCTGTACGGCTTCTTGGTGACGCCCGCTCGTATCTTCAGAACATGGTGCGTATTGCAGGATTCTCCCGTAACTTTGTAGTAACATTTTGCGCTATGTTCTTGGCCGTTTTGACCTCCATGGTCCATCTGCTCCAGCTTTCTATGTGTGAGGATCCCTGTGTAAATCTCTGCCCGGGCAGTGTGCCGTGGATCTTGTGTGTTCAGTCTGTGTGGCGAGTTCATTGCGTGCGCCGTGCCCAGGGCTGCAGCCTCTCACATCAGCGGAGTGCTCTGCATGGATCTGACAGGGAACATGTGGGTTCTGGGGGGGTGTCCTCAGGCTGCATCCTTCATGGATCATGGGAATCACTCCACCCCCTGCTCTCCACTGTCTCCGCACTTGTATGTCTGACTTTCTTAGCACCCTGGCCCTCTCCCCCACCGTCTCTTCTGCTCTTCTTCTTGTTTCCGCCCTTAAAATTCATTTTGTGGGGGGATCTCAACCCCTTAAGAAGAAGTGACCACACCAGTTCACACAGAGTTTTTTGGCACTGATTTTAGAGCATTTCCACCCCAAATCAGCTCCAAAAAACGCCTCAAAACAGCCTCCAGTTTATTTACATTTTTTTTTTATACCACGTGCAGAATCCGTTCTGAATCTTTCATTGAAATGAATGGAAAGCATCAAAAAACTGCTGTATTCTGTGCGTTTTTGCCACAGATCCGCACCTTAAACTACTATCCGAAAATGCAGTTTTGTATAGAAATAAACACCCATCTGTTTTAAAAAAAAAAAAAAAAGCGTTGAAAAAGCACATCAAAAATGTGTCAAAAACAGAACGAAAAAACATGTAGATTCCGCACTGAATTTTCTAGGTAGATTTTGAAAATCCATTGTGTGAACGTACCCAAAAAAAAAGCTTTTAAAATCATGGATTCCGCGCTGATTTTAAAAGCCGGTTTTGAAAATCCATCCCTTAGACATTGCAAGAATTAACATCATGGTACTTACCTTGCTTGGTTTTGGTATGACACTAGCATCAGGATTTCCGTTTTTACAGGAGCCGTGACGGATCCATTATGATTCACCGTGATCAGTTATGATCTATTTGATGGATCCATTTTTTTCTCCATTGACTGACTGGCTCTGTCCACATCTCTGCAGAGGATTCCGTCATAAATGGAGGAACAAACAGGGCAGCATGCTGCGGTATTTTTTCTGGTCCCCATGGAATAGACCATAGGAACCCATTACATGTCAGTGGGGCTGTTGGGCCCCATAGGTGCCGTCATATAACGGATGTCTTCAAGTTAGCTCCTCTGCTCCTCTGATGGAGCACAGAAGCAAATCTAGGTGTGAACAGAGCCTTACAATGGGTCAGTCAGCTTTCCATCAGGTATCAGGTTGCATACAATATCGCATCAATCTACTAAATTCTGACCGTCCAAAAAAATGAATAAATGGAGTGTGACGGAGGAAGAGAAGCTAATGCAAGTGTGAACAGAGCCTTAGAGTACTTCTGCAAAATGTATAATGTGCAATACCTACCCTTTCCTGACATGTCTTGCATCACCCGTGTAATAACAATTCAGGACCACCTGGTCTTATGACTCTAGCTTGTGTTGTTCCTCTACTATTCCTACTAGAAGTTTATAAATGATTTGCCAGCAGTCTGCAACAAAGCATCTGGGTGTTAGGGGTGTGTCCCTGCATGGTCTGACACTGGCAGCAGTCATTGGATAATGTCAGACTCTGGACACACCTCCAACTGGTAACACCCATCTGGACCTTCATTGCAAACTGCTGGCAGTTCATTTATAACTTCTAGCAGGAATAATGTGTTCTCACATCAGCCTTTTTTTTGTTGCAAAACTGAGGTTAGGAACCATTGTTTAAATTGGCCATGCACATCAGACATTGGCTGAACCTGTGACGGCCAACCGTGTCATGTGTGCTAGGTTGTTAAAAGTCACCTGGGGAGAGAAAAGATCATACATGTCAAATTTCAACATGCCCGATCCTTTGTGCTCCGAGGAGATATGCCACCACGAGAGGTGTCTGACAGCGACTTATAGGGGCCATTTAATAAAACATAAACCTTAAAGGGGTTGTCTCACTTCAGTAAGTGGCATTTATCATGTAGAGAAAGTTAATACAAGGCTCTTACTAATGTATTGTGATTGTCCATATTGCTTCCTTTGCTGGCTGGATTCATTTTTCCATCACATTATACACGGCTCATTTCCAAGGTTACGACCACCCTGCAATCCATCAGTGGTGGTCGTGCTTGCACAAAATAGTGTGCATGAGTGACACCGGACCGTAACTATGGTGTTCACCACTTGCCTTTTCTTTGGCTAGTTTTCACATCATTTTTTCAATCTTGACCGCTCGTCCCCTGATGAGTCCGGTGAACACCATAGTTACGGTCCGGTGTCACTCATGCACTAAGGGAGGGCCAGTAAATCAAAATGCTGCCTGTATTCGCTAATTTTCATATCATTTTTTCAATCTTGACCACTCGTCCCCTGAGGAGTCTGGGGGAACCCATGAAGATGAAACACGTTGGACACTTTTTTCTTTGAGACTTTTTAAAACAGTAAATTGTTTCTTTTGTTTTGGTTTAGGATTGGGCAGGGTATTGTCAGATATTAGGTGTTCCCTCTTCCATCTCCCTGTAATAGGGTTTTGTTAGGGCCTGGTAATAGGGCAAGGTTTCGGACGGGGCGATGACTCTGTATTTAGGAGGTCATTAGGGAAATAGACTTGACAGGGCATGGTAGGGACAGATTGGATATCTTTGTACCATCCTATCCCCCCATCATTGGCATCGAACTAGCAACATAACGGTAAGGGTCCATTCACACGTCCGTAATTTGGGTCTGCAATTTGCGGACCCATTCACTTTCAATGGGGCTGAAACGGATTCAGATCCACATTTTCGGGATCCGCATCCGTTTTTTCAGGATCAGCATCCGTTTTTTCGGGATCCGTTTTTTCAGGATCCGCAATTCCGTTCCTGAAAAAAATAGAACATGTCCTATTCTTGTCCGCAATTGCGGACAAGAAAAGGCATTTTCTTTTATAGTGCTGGCTTTGTGCGGTCCGCAAATTGCGGATCGCACATTGCCGGTGTCCGTATTTTGTGGATCTGCAATTTGCAGATCTGCAAAACACTTACGGACGTGTGAATGGAACCTATGACCGTTTTTTTTCGTTATCTTTTTCAATTTATTGTACATTGTTGTCTATTTTTTAGATTTTTTAGATACGATCAGATTAAAAGTTACGTTTTATGTTTTATTAAATGGCCCCCTCTTTTGCATTATTAATAGGTTGAATATAGGAGGGAGTATAGCCCTAGTTCACTACTAGTTACTCGGACGTTTTCACACATTTTTCTGATTGGTTGACAGCGACTTATACGCCCACCTTATTGAGAACACGTGCAGACTCACCCAAACCGAGTGTGCATGTGTACGGGGAGATTGGATAGTTACTCCCCTGTATCCGATCTTGTGGTTTTTATTTATTTTATTTTTTTGTTTTTTTACTTAATTCCGCCTGATTTGTCCTCTGGCATCAGTTGATTGAAGAAGGAGGTCCACCCTGCTGAGAACGATTGACAGCAGTTTATACTTGTTCTGTCTACGCTCTCCTGCAGGGAAAACTCAGCGAAACAGTCTGTCGATAGGCGATCAATGGAGCTGTTCACACAGGCGTAAGATGAACGTATTTTTTCAATACACAATGGACCGGGGCCTGACATGGAAGCCCTGTCTCCTGTGATATTGTAAAGCCGGGTGAGGATGGATGACATCAGTGGAGCTCCATAGGCCTCCTCACTCTACAGCAGGGATCAGCAACCTGTGAAACTACAACTCCCAGCATGCACACTTAGGCCTCTTTCACACGAGCGTGTCCGGATTAGGTCCGGATGCGTTGCGGATGCGTTCAGTGAAAACTGTGCAATTTCACAGGCAAAGCCATTCAGTTTTGCCTGCGATTGCGTTCAGTTGTTCAGTTTTTTTCGCGCGGGTGCAATGCGTTTTGAAGCGTTTTTCACGCGCGTGATAAAAAACTGAAGGTTTACAAACAACATCTCCTAGCAACCATCAGTGAAAAACGCAACGCACACGCACTTGCTTGCGGATGCAATGCGTTTTTCACGCAGCCCCATTCACTTCTATGGGGCTAGGGATGCGTGAAAAACGCAGAATATAGAACATGCTGCGATTTTCACGCAACGCACAAGAGATGCGTGAAAACAAACGCTCATGTACACAGACCCATTGAAATGAATAGGTCAGGATTCAGTGCGGGTGCTATGCGTTCACATCACGCATTGCACCCGCGCGGAAAACTCGCCCGTGTGAAAGGGGTCTTACTCAGCTATTCTTGTATATATACTGTTTACAGGACCCCCATACAGCGCTGGCTACAGGACCCCCATATAATATTGGTTACAGGACACCGATACATTGCTAGATACAGGGCCCCCAAACATTTCTGGTTACACGACCCCCATACATTTCTGGATATAGGACCACCATACATTTCTGGATACAAGACCCCGTACATTTCTGGATACAAGACCCCGTACATTTCTGGATCTAGGACCCCCATACATTTCTGGCTACAGGACACCCATAGATTTCTGGATACAGGACCACCATACATTTCTGGATATAGGACCACCATACATTTCTGGATACAAGACCCCCATACATTTATGGTTACAGGACCCCAATACATTTCTGGATATAGGACCACCATACATTTCTGGATACAAGACCCCGTACATTTCTGGATACAAGACCCCCATACATTTCTGGATCTAGGACCACCATACATTTCTGGATACAAGACCCCCGTACATTTCTGGATACAAGACTCCCATACATTTCTGGATATAAGACCCCCATACATTTATGGATCTAGGACCCCTATACATTTCTGGATCTAGGACCCCCATACATTTCTGGATACAAGACCCCCATACATTTCTGGATCTAGGACCCCCATACATTTCTGGATACAGGACACCCATACATTTCTGGATACAGGACACCCATACATTTCTGGATACAGGACACCCATACATTTCTGGATACAGGACACCCATACATTTCTGGATACAGGACACCCATACATTTATGGATATAGGACCACCATACATTTCTGGATACAAGACCCCCATACATTTATGGTTACAGGACCCCTATACATTTCTGGATCTAGGACCCCCATACATTTCTGGATACAGGACCCCCATACATTTCTGGATACAGGACACCCATACATTTCTGGATACAGGACACCCATACATTGTTAGCTACAGGACCCCCATACATTGTTGGCTACAGGAACCCCATACAATATTGGTTACAGGACACTGATACATTGCTAGATACAGGACCCCCATATATTTCTGGATATAGGACCCCCAAACATTTCTTGAAATAGGACACCCATACATTTCTGTGGTTATACGAATCCCATACATTACTGGCTACAGGACCTCCATATATGGCTAGATACAGGACCCCGATATAGTACTGGTTACAGGAGCTCCATACAACTGGTTACAGTACCTCCATACAGTGCTGGTTATAGGACCCCCATACAGTACTGGTTACAGGAGCTCCATACAGTGCTGGTTATAGGACCCTCATACAGTACTGGTTACAGGAGCTCCATACAGTGCTGGTTATAGGACCCTCATACAGTACTGGTTACAGGAGCTCCATACAGTGCTGGTTATAGGACCCCCATACAGTACTGGTTACAGGACCCCCATACATTGCTGGTTACAGGACCCTGCTCAGGTCCAGAGTTTATAAATTGAGAGCGTCGTTTCTATCCAATGCTTTTAATATCACAACCGATGTGCCGGATGTATATGAACAATCCCACAGGAAGCTATGGGTTCAGTTAGACAGTAGCCATATGCAGTGGAAGTAAGCCAATATGTGGTAAGAAACATGGTGTGGTTGGTAATCATGAGAGGTAGCAATCCAGCCCTTGTAGGGAGGGTGCAGGGCATCCTAGTCGGCTCCGCCACTCTACTCTCTTAAAGACATTGTGCACTAATGTCCCGGCCTTTCAGACTAGTGGGAACTGGGCCGGTGATCATGCTTACCTGATCTCTGACACTGGGTCCCAGCTCGTTCGCTCTCTGGCCCACTTGTCTCATGTCTCTCCATGTAAACTTACAGTTTGACGCAGCTACACCAAAGCACTGGATGCAGCGATGATTTGCTCCCCTTAAGTCCAGTGACCATTTGACATGGCCCAAGAGTAGCAGTGATTGGCTGCAGCGGCTTTAAACAGGACTTTTACATGGAGGGACCCGAGACAGGCAGCGGAGGCCGGAGAGCTGACGAGCCTGGACTCTACACCAGGGATCGGGTAAGTATGATGACCAACGTGGGTCCCACCAGTCTGAGAGGTCTGGAAATTAGTTCACAACCCCTTTAAGGTCGAGCAGCTATCTCTCCCGATTCCCCCCATACACATTCAGTTCGAGCAAACATGTACTGTATGTATATCCAATGGAGAGAGAGAGCAAACTGGTGGCAGACACTTCTGGTGGTGCCTTATCTACTAGGAAAACAAAAAGATCGGACAAAAATGTATCAGTTCTCCCAATCTTTTGGGAGCTCCCCGTACACATTCAACTGTTGATTGAACCTACCATCCTTCATTAATGGGTATGAGGTCTTTAGGCTAATATACTGTAGGACCATTGATCTATCCTTTGGTCTGGTGTCAAATAGTCTACCTTGTCCTGAAGATCTTGGACCATTGTGCCATTGTTCTTCTCGCTATTTCTTCAAGAGACTGGAATGTTGTCAGGCTCTTTTCAGTTTATCACTGCCATGAATGATTCATATACATTACCATATTAATGAATGCTCCCCGTTAATTATTAATAATATTGCACTAACTCGATAATAATTCTGCCCCAGAAAGTGGGCTTTCAAAAAAAATTACCATTGAGTTGATAAGTATCTGGGGAACTCATAATCAGGTTGTCTTTTATCAGATTGTACTGTGTCCAGGGGGATTGGCCGGTAGACCGCTCATTCGATGCCATGCGGTGAGGAGGACTGAGTCGGTATCAAGAGAGCAGCCTTCTCTAACATTACCAGTGTAATCAACCTGCTCTAGGATAGAAGAAAGCACTCCGGTGTAGAAATATCAACTTGTGTGATATTCTCAAGTGCTCTGCTCCACTTTAGACCCGGTCTGGGCGCCACTTCCAATGACTATTATTATAATTTATTAAAAAAAACGCCATACAGAAACTGTGCATTTCAATTCGTAAAGTCCTGTCCTTCGCACAACGTTAACCATTAAGTGCCACATACAGTATTCCTAAGTGGCCGGCGTTGTAAAGCAATACAAAGGGATGAGCGGACGTATGTTTTCAAGTTTGGCCTACAAGGTTCGGGTTATCTAAGAATTCCGTTATGGATTCCGCTACCATGGACCATAACTTAAGGTCGGTGGTATCGGAATCCATAACGGAATTCTTAGATAACCCGAACCCAAACCTTGGACGCCGAACTTGAAAACACAAGTTCGCTCAACACTAGTTAGGATTACTTGAGTTTAGCTCCAGGTTTTATATCTCAGCAGGGTTCAGCCTTGGCAAGTGAGCCAACTGATTTGTATAGTGAGGACAGTAGAGTTTGCCGGCATTGTCCGCTCAGTCTGCAGGTGTTACCTGCCTCCATTGTTTGCCTGGAGTCTCGCTGCATCTGACACTGAGCTATGATTTTCACAGTAAGTGTTTGTGCTCCTGGTGTAATAAATTATATATCATTGACTGATGTTAAGGATAAGGCGGGATGCTCTGTGTGAGGTACTACTCCATGCTGCACTACGCACTAATACAAAGCGTACCAGTGACTCAGGGAGGTCATAGAAGAAAGGGAGGCCTTGTTCTTTTGTGGTTGGTGCCTTCAAGACAAAGCTAGAAGAGATGCTAAATGAAGTGCTTTGATGGAGTGATGACTGTAGATACAGACGGTCAGATCTTAAAGGGATTCTGTCACCACCTATAAGCCCTAAACATACAGTATGCTCATGTCCAGGGTAGCATTCTGATTTCTAAGGCCTTATAAAAGCTATTTGTGGCTTTATTCTAAAAAAAAACAGGTTTTACTAACCTGTCAATCATTGAATTAAGGTGCCCAAGGGGAAGTCTGTGGGTGCATGGTGCCCGGCCGCACCCATCGCCGTTCGTGCCCAGCGCCGCCTTCCCAGCGTTCAGCCCAGCCTACTACTCCTCTGTGTCGCCTCTCCCTCCCTCCTCCCGCTTTGAGATCCAGCGCGTGCGCACAGGCTCAGCCAGTGTTCAGGTCATCCCAGGGTTGGGCGAAGTGCCTGCCCATGCGCACTTCGCAAGAAGAAGCCGATGCCAGCAGTCCGCACAGGCGCATCAGGCTGAGCCTGTGCACCCGCGCGGGATCTCAAAGCGGGAGGAGGGGGAGGGAGAGGCGACACAGAGGAGTAGTAGGCTGGGCTGAACGCTGGGAAGGCGGCGCTGGGCACGAACGGCGATGGGTGCGGCCGGGCACCATGCATCCACAGACCTCCCCTTGGGCACCTTAATTCAAGGATTGACAGGTTAGTAAAACCAGTTTCTTCGCAGAATAAAGGCACAAATAGCTTTTATAAGGCCACCTTAGAAATCAGAATGCTACCCTGGACATGAGCATATGTTTAGCTCACAGGGCTTATAGGTGGTGACAGAATCCCTTTAAAGAGGGGTAAATGAACATTTCTGGAGCCACAGAAGAGCTCGTCATGGATAGTTAGATCAGCATTATCTGCCACCAGTTATGCCCATTCATTCTGTAAGCCAACTACCAACAGAACGTCTTGAAAACGGGATTTGCCAAGGTGGATGATGTTGGTCGTTACTTAGCTACCTATAGACATTATAAGAGAGCATGCATGGCCGGTTGTCGCCCAGAGAAGGA
This sequence comes from Bufotes viridis, assembly GCA_033119425.1. Classification (NCBI taxonomy): domain Eukaryota; kingdom Metazoa; phylum Chordata; class Amphibia; order Anura; family Bufonidae; genus Bufotes; species Bufotes viridis. Next base: position 555,927,257 of record CM065590.1, on the reverse strand, counting down.
TTGCTTTGGTCAACCAGAGTATCAGAGGATCCTCCAGTAGGTCCAGACTCTGACACATTAGTGGAAACCAAAGGTCCAGCAGAAGACAACTGCATCTGGATCTGACTATGGAGTCAGATGACACCTTATATCAGTTTTTACACTGAACTGTATTGAAGTCATTGGGAAAAGGATGATTCGATTCTGACCTTCCCAGATACAACATCATAGAATAGGAAGCAAGATCGGGGTAATTTGGAAACCTTGTCAGAGACTCATGACAAAGGGACATAATAGGACTGTAATAATTATGGCCTGTTATTAGGGATGACCATCAAAATATGATCGGTGGGGGTCCACCACAAATCAAAAGGTTTCACAGCAAGTGCCATGTCCTGCTCACGGTTTCCAGGACATTTCAGTGCACTGTGCCATACTTACCACCCTTGTCGTTGGCAAATTCAGGACTTTTAAGCACCAAAACCCACCCAGAACTGCCCACTTATGGGTGGGGCTTGCATAAACCCCACCCATTTTTAAGTCCAGGACAGCCCAAATTTGAAGGGACTGTCTCAGAAAATTAGGTACAGTCCCTGCAAATTGGGGACTGTTGGCAACTATGCTGTACGGTAGCTGAAGTCCCTTCTCTTGAATGGAACTGAGCTGACAGCTGAGTATAGCGCCACACTTCTCCAAGTCTGGTATTGCAACTCTTCTCTATTGAAATGAATGGAGCTGAAGTGCAATACTACATACGACCTATGGACTGAGTTGGTGCTTTTTTCTGGAAGAAAGCAGCCATTTTTTTTTTTTTTATAATAATGGAAATGGCCTATCCCGAGGATTGACATATATTGAAGTAGAGGATTCGCTGTCAAAATCAGAGACAGATATTAGCCCCATTGTCAGTTCATGGGGCTAATAGTGGATTCCGTACCCACTTAAATCAGTGCATGTGAATGGGGTTGCAGGCTTGAGCGTGGATTTGAAGGGGATTTTACCATGGATTCCACATGGAGATCTGCATCTAATTCTCAGCGCCTGGACTTAGCCCTAGAAAGATGCTTCATTTTACTGGAATTATTGTTTGTGGAATCGCCCCTTTTAGAAGTGGGATCAGTTTCACAATACCTTTTCCTGCAAATCGTAGTCCCTGTTACATGCTTTTGTCCTCTTCCAGAAACAGCACCGCTATTATCCGCTAGTTGCGTCTGATATTGCACATCAGCCCGTGATTGACTTGCGGTACTTAGCGCAGGACAGGGGTAGCGCTATTTCTGGGAAAGAAAGCAGATATTTCCAGTGTTATAAAAGCCGGCATATTTTAATAAAATTTTTTGGGGTATTATTTCGACAGCCATAGTGCCATTTTTTCATGATTACATTTTTGTTGAGGTCGCAGTCCAATGGTTTTAGTAGCCAGGGGGGTATTTCCCAGTGAAAATCACAGTGTGCTGTACAAGGACAAGCAAAATCCATTTTACGTGTGCGGCCAAATACTACGGTAAATCTGTCTCAAAAGATTTAGATGAATGCAAAATCCTAATGCAGCTATACAAATGTGAGTGAATAAATGAAAGATTAGCAGTCACGGTATTTCCGCTAATGGGTTAGGAATAGTGAAAGATAACCCTGTCGGGTTTCTGTGGGGAAAGGGTTAACCAGATGCTACAACCTGAATGACTACGCCGGGCATAGTGATGGCTTTAGAGGCAGGGGCCGACTTTACCACCATGCAAACCAAGCAAATGCTTGTGGCCCCAGAGATCAGGGGGCCCCCTGCTGGCCACGAGTTGTTGGCTTTAAGAAAGGACTAAAGAGGCAGCTGCACAGGGGCCTGGGGAAGGGGAGTCTCTTCAAGCTGCCCAGACTGAACTGGCTATGCTTAGAATAGGGGTGGGGCTTAATGCGGTGACAGGGCGGAGCTTAGCTGTGCTTGGGGCCCTAGAGATATAAAATCCACTCCTGTTTAGAGGGGACCACAGGAGGATGACTACTTCTCCCTATAGCATGGACATCAAATATTACTTATCCAACTTACAGTTAGTAAGAGACTTGGGTAACTGCGTTCATTAATGGGGTCTTCCAGAATAAAAAAAATGTATTAAATAACTGCAGGAAACGCAATAAAATAACAAAAATAACCAATATTCACCTGTTAAATCCCCCAGTGCTCCTACTAGTGTGTATTTGCTGCAGCGATGATGTCATACACCCAGGTGACCACTCACTTTGTACTAGCATCACTGCTGAGGCCAGTGATTGGCTGCAGAGGTCACATGGATGTAGGGCACGTCATCACTGCAGCAAAGTAAACAAAGACCATCAGGGACCACCAAAGTGGAGGTCTTGACAGGTGGTTATTAGTTATCTTTAAATATTTTGACATTTCCAAACATCCCCTTTGATTTACTGTATGTAACGGTAAAAGGGTTTTATGTTGTGAAACAGCGCAGTAACTGGCATCACAGGTTAGGCTACTTTCACATCTGCGCTTTCCCTTTCCGCTGTTGAGATCAGTTTCACACGCTTCCGTTTTGTCACGTTTCATTGTCAATGGGGAGAAAGATGAACTGAACAAAACAGAGTTCACCAGAATGCATTCCGTTCCGTTTGGTTGCGTCCCCATCACAAACAGAATAACGCTGCAAAAAAATGCCACGACCAGATGTTTCTTGCTGGCCAATAGGAAATTATAAAACGACTTTTTTGTAGTGGTGCTTTAAGACATTTTTGCCTCCCTTGGTGTTTTTTCTTTTTTTACTTACCGTATTCTGTGGCATATCTTCAAAAAAATAAAAAAAATGGCAGGAGTAAACTGTAGTGTGTCAGCAACCCTCCAACTGAATTTACATGCAGCACATCTCCTCCGTACGGAAAAGAATGATCACTACTGCGATCATTCATCCTCATAAAAAATCATAGATTATCGGCAGCACACCCCAGTCTACACATACAAATTTATGTGCCGCCTAAAGAGCAGATCACCCGACACATCAGCAATTTGCTCATTTGCTGTGTGATCGGCACCGCATTGGGAACGAGCTTTCGTAGGAACATTCTTCCCAATAATGGCCCGATCTTTTGATCATGTAATAGGGATGTATATGGAGGGAACCTCTTTTTAAGACGACCACTTTAAATTGCATTGAAAATTGGTCTTCTCAAAGAAAATGGCAGACTGCCTAATATATGGTGGAACTGAAGATCTGGTCTGGCTAAAGGGGTGGTCTTCTCAAAGAGGTGGTCTTTTAGAGAGGTTTCACTGTAGTGCATAGGGATTTACTATATCTAGTAACATACTGGTAGTGTATGGTATTTCAGAATGAATCGAAGAGGGTTGCATGAATCAGCATACCGTGCACTCTTACCTCATCAGAATTCCTTGGATGAAGTGTGTAATTCCTTTATTACATCAGACTTGCAGTAAAATGTAATTACTTTATATAAATCACAACCCACAATGGACAGACGATAGGCAGAAAAATGATGCATGCTGCAATGTGCTGGCGCATGATTTATTGGGGATTATTTACAAATTGCAAGCATGCAGAAAAAGAAAAAAGCTGCCGTCGACGTGTCCACCAATAGATCTGAATCTGCTGACTAAGATGGTAGATAATGCCGTGTACAGCCTTCACTCAGTGTAACCAGGACTCTGCCCATGGGCCTGTCGAGGAACTGCCCAAAAGGCCATTGTATTGGATCCCAATGATGATGTTTCAAAGAACAATCCGGGTCAAACTGAATTACCATGTGAGATCTAGCGTAGGTCTGGAGGTGGACGCTACGTCACACAGGGAGTCAACCAAAGAGATGACATTTTTCATGGACTGTCCCTTCACTAGGTTTAAGGGGTCTACCAGGTCCTGTACTGGACCTCACTAGGGTTGCCAACCAGAATTTTTCTTTTTTCCATACAACTTATCCCAAAATTACGGACAGACAACATTTTTTACGGACAAATTGGAAAACCATAATTGTAAGCAATCCATGTCTATAGCTCGATATCCTGATAAGAACTCGTTACCAGCATTTACCGTGAGCTGCAAAATGATGATAATTACCACAAAAATAATCTAATCAAGTACCACCAGCCTCAAAAAAAATCTCGGACACATCAAAGTCGCCTATTTTTACGGACTGTCCAGAAATTGGCAACCCTCGATCCCGCACCCATCTGACATTGATGGCATATTCTACCCATATGCCATCAATGTCTGAGAGGGACCAATCCCCAGGGTTTTTAATAATCATACCTTTAGGACTGCTGACCCTGGGTTGGAGACGGTAACTACTGCTTCTAGATGGCAGCGCTGCAACCTTCGATTTTAAAGGGGCTGCTCACCTAGTAAAGTGTTTTCTTTTTAAATGTAACAAAATGAGAGTAGCCATGTTTGCTTCACTAATACCGCTACCTTACCAACACTTCCTGGGTCCCCCGCTGCTCTCTACTTCCTGTTTCCTCCCGGAAGTGCGACCTCTGCTCCAATCACTGGCTGAGGCGTGTCACCAGGATGGCCAGTGATTGTCTGAGCAGTCACATTTTTTTGTCAAGTGGGGGCACAGGAATGCGACAGTGGGGGATTAGTGAGGCATGGTTTTAAAAATTTATTTTTGTATATTTTTTCAGCCACATTGACTTATTGTGTAACATTTTTATTGGCTGGACAACTTTATTATATTCCTAAAGTGCCATGAGTTTGTCACCCATGAAATATTGAATTTGGAGAAATAAGGCGCTGCTCACACTTGCTGCGTGCCATGATGCAGTGCCAGTTCCATCATATCAGGGGAACCAACTGAACAATTGAGTTAGGCCCCAAGCACACGACCATATTTTTGGTCCGCATCCAATCTGCATTTTCTGTGGATCGGATGCTGACCCATTTATTTCAATGGGGCCGCGTGCCGTCCGCATCGGTATTTCCATTCCTCCGTCTCTCAAAGCAGATGGAACTTGCCCTATTCTTTTTTGTTTTGTGGACAAGAATAAGCGTTTTTAACATAGACCGGGAAAATGCGTAATGCACATGGCAGGTATCTGTGTTTTACAGATCCACAATTTGCGGACCGCAAAACGGATGCGGTCATGTGTATGAGGTCTTACAGTGAGGTCCGTCGAGATATCCATTGTTTTGCCTCCATCGCTATTCTTCCCACCAAACCTGATTGAACTTGTAACAGACAAATCCAGCTCAAGTGTGAACACAGACTAAGCTTTTCAAACGCAACACGGAAAAGGCAATGTGTACATTTTATGCCCGCTGTGTTTTTACAAGCCGTCCACGGCTGGTATTTGGATTCCCTTCAGGTCCCGTCTTCCAGGATCTTAGCTCTGTCTTATTTCCTCTCTCGGAGCACATTGTGTCTTGATCCCCCTCTCCTCCTCTGTAATGTAATAATCAGTCAGTGTAGTGAACCCTATCTCACACTCTCCTCCCTCCGCAGTGCGAGATATGCACATCCATCCTCATTAACTCCAACCTTCTCTCTTGCCCCTCCTCAATAAAATGTCCCTTTCGTTGCCTTCACTATTCTTACCCTGTCGCTCTTCTTCCTACTCGCCAATCACCAGTAGTCGAGTAGTTTTCTTGTGAACCCTGGCTGATAGGCACTTGACAACGCACCTTGCTATTGACCTCCTTTTGCTGTAATTTTACAGATTTACTGCCTTTTCCCTGTGCAGTTCTCCCACTTTGTAGAGGACTACGACGTACCAGACACGTTAGGGGCCTTTCTGGAACGTCCCTGCCAATTGTTTTACAATTTTCCCTCATCAATTGATGTCTTTCCATCTTCCTCTTTACTTTGCACTTGATGATTTCCCTCGCCCCATACACATAATTCATCGTGTAGCCCCCCCCCCCCATTGTCTTGCCAGATTTTTTCTATTTTCCATTTATTATTTGCAAGGCTGAGCATTACTCCTGTAATAGAAAGTAAAGTCTCCGATCTATAACTAGAAGGGGCCATTAGTAAGTATTTGCTGATGCCAGGTAAAGTCCAGTAGGCGAGATATTGTCTTGGTCTTCTTTGATAAAGCAGAAGATCAGACCAAGATAATTGCGCTGATTGTTCTAGAAAGTTCTGCTTCTCCGGTGGTGATTTACGCCGTGCCCTGAAGCTGTGTGTTCAGACCTCTCTCTCCTCCATAATTCTCCAGGGCTCATTCGGGTACAATGAGGACAGGTTCTGAGAGACTGTAAATCTCTAATGAGCTTATCTCCTTCTCTGCTCTCTGGACCACCTGCTCTCATAGGGGCTACGGATGCAGATACATAGTGTGCAGAAGGTCAGGCTCATGGATGCGCCGCTATACCTTGCCTTTTCCTTTAGCACGGGAAGAAAACAATGGGGGTCATTTATTAAGACCTGCATTTAAGACGCCGGTCTTAATAACGCCTATATCTCTCGGTGGAACCTACGAAGTTATAAAGGGGCTCAGGGGTCTTCATAACGGTCAGCGCATCCAGCGCCAGTCTAAATGTAAGCCAGCTTCCGAACTGTCTTGACTATTTTCTGTTCCTAAAACAGGCGTAGAAAATGATGAATGAGACGGGCCTGCCGGCCTGTCCCCTTCCCTGCCCATGCCCACTTTTTTGGGACCTGGCGTGAACGGGGAAAAGTCGCAAATAGCTAACAGTTGCGCCGCAATCTGCGACTGAAATATGCCTAATATAGGCTTATTTCAGGATAATAAATGACCCCCAATGTGTTTTATGTGTTTATTATAACCTGCATGCAGGATTTAGAGGGTCGGGAGGAGTAACTGACCAAGGTGCGTATACAGAAGAACCATTATTCTTTACCTAGCTTGACACAGCCCCTGACTCATAAAATAAGGGCACAACCACATGGCGTGAGCCGTACTGTATAGCCGATATTCATTGTTAATAAATATCGATACCGCGCAGCCATTAATAATGAATACTGGATATACAGTGCGGTCTCTATAAGTTAAAAAAAAGGCAGCTGTGGCCTAACTGGCTGCGCGGTGCTCAACCAAGCCAGCCGGTACGCTAATGGTCGTGCAAGGATGACTTAAAATTCCTTGACCCTGGAGAGCTGCTGTTATATAAGGGTGCATTCTCATGACCGTCTGCAAAACACGGATACCGGCCGTGTGCGTTCCGCATTTTGGAAAATTGCGGAACGGATGCAGACCCATTCATACGGTTGTGTGAATGAGTCCTAAGTCAAAGGATGAAAGGGTGAAAATCAAGGGTGGCCCGTTAGAAGACCGTTAGAGGTGTTTTTGATTGCTCATCTGAGAGCCCCTCTTTTCTGTTGGACCCCACCAAGCTGCTCTTCGAATCTCAACTTCCGGGACCACCACATGTATGACGTGGGAGGTAGCTGGTTAAGTGTTTTATGACATGGGGGTGATAAAACATTGATCAGTGAGGGTCTGTGCAGTGGGACCCCCATGAGTCCTGAGGTTTGGTAGAGAGCGGGCTGAGTTGTGTGCGCAGAGACAGATTGCATGTCAGACTATAGGTGTCTGGGAGGCCTCTGCTGTACATCTCTTCCATCGCTGAAGCCTGTCAGGCCAAGTCTTGTCACGTCGCAGAGGGCGATGGTTCTGTCAGGCACAGCGACGTCTCATGTCTGTCTCAATGACCCCTCATACATGTGACATGAATCCAACTCTACATGAGCTCACATGGTAAATTATGCTCATGGTTGAAGGCAGCGCTCTGACTGTTATATGGCCGCTGTTTATAACCTGCTATGGTTTCTATGGTTTCTTTACCTGGATCTTCATCTTGGCGTCCCTCATCACATCACTATTAGTCAGAGTATTTCTTATATATATATTTCCTCTTTTTATCTTTCTTTTCTAGGACTTGATAAGATTAAAAAAAGTCCCTTTATGAGGCATTCATGCGTCTGTGCTCACCACAATGCAATCTATTAGCATCTGCATATTATTTACATGCAGAGAGACATTTTGAGGCTGGAATGTTCCGAGGAAGGTAAGCTTAGGACAGCCAGTGAAATATACAGGTTTTCCAGTTATAAGAGACTTATATTTTGCCTTTGTAGCTTTTTATGACTTCCCGTAATACCAAACTGAGCAACCTACCCTAAAAGGTCTTGGTCGGCAAATTTTCTATTCAACTTTTCGGGAAAATTATGGGCGACTAGCAATATTGCTGCCTTTTACAGCTTTCTCACTAGCTGTCACCCAGTATTTTCTGCCTAATGATCAGCAACTCTGCCTACTTTAAAGCGTACCTGAGCTTTCCAAAAAAAAAAAGTTTCCATAAAGGCTGTGCTTCTCTGTACAATCATAATTGTGAAGGAATCGGTCTTTTTTGAAGTTCCTCAATGTCTTTTTAGCCTAATTATTCCACTCCTCAGCTGCACAGCTAGATGCATCTCTCTTAGAAGCAAGGGGCGTCTCCATTCTATAGAATCTGCCAATATTGTACTGCTGTGATGTCATTTCCTTTTCTTACTTACAACCTTATGCTTGCTTTCAGCTTCAGAGCTCACAGAACAGATAAGGGGGGGAGGTCACACTTACAGACACAAATGAGGCTCCTGTGATGTTCAGAAGCAGTGTAGAAGCAGTTCTTTTATCGAGCTCAGGATCTCAGCTAGCTCAGGATCTCAGCTAGCTCTGACGCGTCCTCATTTCCTGTGAACTGTGTTCTGTGTCTCTAGGGATGGCTCTTGCCTGACAGGCAGTGGACTGCAACTGGAAGTAAAATTCTCTCGATTTCTATTTGTTGACCTCATGTCAGGATATCTCAGTGTGATATGCCTCCAGGCAGGACTTGAACACTTCATGCTGCAGTCACAAGATGGCCCTTAAAGTTTACCTTAACCTTTCTATATACTTTATGGAAACCTTTGCTTTGCAGGCCGGAGCTCACAACGCTTCTTTTGTCTGTCCGCTTCTTTAAAGCCTGGCATAGCACATCTATGCCAGGTTTTAGCAGAGCAGACAAGCAGGAGCAACAATGTGAGCTCCGGCATGTACAGCGCTCACTGGGCCCCGCAGTGACACTAGTACACATTGAGGCGCTTTTAAGTTTCCTACACCAACACATATTTGTTTTGGCCACTATAGGGTGATGCAAAGACTGCACTAGGGGCTGTAATATCTACTCATTTGTATACCTTTTGCTACCATGAGGCACTATATGAAAATAGTGAGGACCTCGTTTATTAAAAGTGTGCTTTGTTTCCCCCCAACAACTTGTGTTAGAAGCGTATTTTTAGTTAGGTACTGATTGCTTCTTTCCCTTTTTATTATTATATGACATTTTATATTCTCTAAATGTAGTTACTTGGTTTAGCTAGTCAGTATATACAAGACCCCATTATGCTGTGAGGACTGCATTCCTGAGTTATCTCAGGGACATGCATTCTGAACACTGGGCATCCTGAGAAGATGGGCCAGAAGGTATAACGTTTTGTGCGTTAACGAAGAGCTTCATGCTCCAAGAGACAGCATGGGAAGAATGTTGTCTGTCACTAACACCTCGGGGGTGGGTCATGTGCTATGTTAGTAGCGTGACCGATTGGAGCTTGCTCATTGGTTTAAACACAGGTCAGACTGAATATTTTTTTCTGTGTATGTGAGTTGTTTGCCTGTTTTATCTTTAATATATTTAATCACAGTAAGTAAATATTTTTATCACTTAGCCTGTGTAAGCATATTTATGCTTGAATTGCTGAATTCACGTTACACAACCAATCAGAGCTCAGCTTTAATTTTTGCATTTAATTGGTTGCAATGGGCAGCAAAGGCAGCCTTAGGCACATGGCGGTGTCCATATTTCGGTCCACAAAACATGGATCCACAAAATACATGTGCCCTACACTTTTTTTTCTCACTCCCAACAATAGAAAAGACTGTCCTCAGTGTGGACCAAAAAAGGACAAGTTCTGTAATTTGTTAAAAGGCCACAGGGATCCGAAAAAAATGTGCATGGCCCCATAGAAATGAATTGGCCAGTGTGCTATACACAAAAAAAAATAGTTATGGCACAAAGATTAAAAAAAATATATGTTTGTGTGTATGAGGCCTATTACTGTTATACATTTTTGAGAAATGAAGCTAATGCTTCTAGGGGGAACTATTCTCCATGATATGGCACATGATTGTAAATTAAAGGTCCACAGAATTCTCCTGGTGCTGAATTTTGGGATCCATGTGGCGCAGATCCGGAAAATGGCCATGTGGATGGGACCTTCTAGATGTGATAACATGACGTCTGCACCTGCCAGTATTTCCTGCTGGCTAGCTGTTAGCCAGCATAGTGCTAGGTCTCCATGGATCCACTCGGTATATTATAACACTGTGGATAGGCCGTTATTCACAGAACAATCCTCGTATTATCCATTTACAGATCCCTTCATCCTCTCAGTACATACACAGAAATTTCCACGCAACATAATCCTTTTCTCGTCCCCGAGCAGGGGGGCAAAGAGTGAGTTCATGCCAAGCCATGCCAGAGGCTTCACTAAAAGGGATTATTGAGGAGAGTTGTCGGAGCGTCGCACATTGTACATGTTAAAGTGCTTTTCTTTTTGGGAATTGAAGAGCAAATATGTAATAGGCTAAGAGCTCCTGTTGTGGTAGCCATTTTTGCACATCGCGATTTATCTTCGTACCGCCATCTGTGACTTAGGCTACTTTCACACTTGCGGTGTGCGGATCCGGCAGGTAGTTCCGTCGCCGGAACTACCCGCCGGATCCGTCACATCGCATGACAACTGAAAGCATTTGGAGACGTCTCACAAATGCATTTCAAGTGCGGATCCGTCTTGATTTTTTTACAGTTTTAAAGGTCTGTGCATGCGCAGACCAGAAGGACGGTTCCGTCGTTGCGGTATTTGTAATGCCAGATTCGGCACTAATACAAGTCAATGGGAATTAATGCCGGATTCTGCATTCCGTCATGTGTTCCGGAATTTTAGATGGAGATAATACCGCAGCATGCAGTCGATAAAGAAAGGGTGTTTCTGTAGGGTGGAGCTTGTTGACTTCATGGTTTGACCAATCATGGTGATGCGTGTTCAGCAGAGGTCACATAGCAGACCAATAAGTTGTCAGCATGTAGAGGAAGCTTCTCAATTACATATATTAAAGCTAGCTACACGAGAGACAACAATCAGCCGCATGGTGGCCAATCAGTTGTCCGAGGGATGATTTGTACAGACAATCCCACCATCAACATGACAGACTAAATAGTCAGTTGTGGTCCTTGAGCACAGGGAGAATTCAGCCACTCATGCCATACACATGTAGTTGCATCCAGGTAAAATGGAATTTAATTCTAAAATCATGGAATATGACAGATTTAGGGTGGCCACGCAAGGACAATCGTCTTACCAAGGATGTTAGGCACAGAGACATCTGCTTGTCTTGAAGCCCTCGGGGGCTTGGCTGGCACACGCACTGTTAACAATTTCATTTCCTTTTCTTGAAAAAAATAAACAAAAACGGATGGCTCAAAAAACAAATATGAAAATCCCTGCATGGAGCAATCCAGCGCCCTCTCCATAGCCCCAAGGGAAGCCCTAAACAAACCAATCCTTCCCTGATGGTTGCGTTGGCCCATCGAACTGGGCAGAATCAGGCCATGCATGGCCAACCTTACAGTGAGTAACAAAAACAGTACAATTTATGGGCTGCCTCATCATCTACTGATACATTTCCTTTTTATTTACTTGAAAAATGAATACATTAAATAATTTATTGAATAAGCTCACTCGGTTTGCATAAACCTGCAGAGCATTGCGGAATTCTCTGCATCGGTAGTGTCAGGCACTGGTCAGGAGTAGCTCTCCGTCCTGCTTGGCAGCCCTTCTTCTGTGCATCTGCGTCTGAACAGATGGCATCCTCTGAACATGGGCATCATCTAGAGTGATGGAGTGAGATCGGGAGGGGGTGACTACAGAGAGAGCTTTAGGGATATAGAGGTGTATGGGGGAGGGAAAATTGAGGAAGTGTAATATACACCCCCTGTGTTTGCTGCAGAGGGAGGTTCTCCTTGATAAGATAGACGTTTATCTGGATGGGTAATAAAGTGGGTGGCATTGAGTGAGATAGTCCTGGTACTGCATAATTCAGCTGGTGGTGACAGGTGGCCCATACCTGTCACAGTGATATTCTGGTTACATGGTGTCATTGATCCTCCTGACGCACGATTCTTCTTCTATAATTTATGTCAAACCTGAAGCTCATTTTACACACTTTGCCAAGCCAAGAAGTTCCCGTGTAATGTGGCACTGCAGTTGGCACAGAAGATTGATGGACAAGCAGACCCATACAAAAGAGAGGAAAAACGGACATAACTAGAAACATTTTCTTCTGGCCACCTACGCTCAGACTTCTATTTCATAGGATAAATGTTAAAAATCCAGGTTCCCCCCCCACCCCCCGTATTTTTTGTACAGCCCATTTATATATTTGTATGGGTTAATAATGTCCCCCCCTTAGACGCCTCTTTTTAAGACTAAATAAATACCTTTCCTCATAACTAAAGCTGGCCATACACATTAGATAGAAGCTGGCCATACACATTAGATAGAAGCTGGCCATACACATTAGATAGAAGCTGGCCATACACATTAGATAGAAGCTGGCCATACACATTAGATAGAAGCTGGCCATACACATTAGATAGAAGTTGGCCATACACATTAGATAGAAGCTGGCCATACACATTAGATAGAAGCTGGCCATACACAATAGATAGAAGCTGGCCATACACATTAGATAGAAGTTGGCCATACACATTAGATAGAAGTTGGCCATACACATTAGATAGAAGCTGGCCATACACACTAATAGAAGTTGGCCATACACATTAGATAGAAGCTGGCCATACACATTAGATAGAAGCTGGCCATACACACTAATAGAAGTTGGCCATACACATTAGATAGAAGGTGGCCATATACATTAAATAGAAGTTGGCCATACACAATAGATAGAAGTTGGCCATACACAATAGATAGAAGTTGGCCATACACATTAGATAGAAGTTGGCCATACACATTAGATAGAAGCTGGCCATACACACTAATAGAAGTTGGCCATACACATTAGATAGAAGCTGGCCATACACATTAGATAGAAGCTGGCCATACACACTAATAGAAGTTGGCCATACACATTAGATAGAAGCTGGCCATACACACTAATAGAAGTTGGCCATACACATTAGATAGAAGGTGGCCATATACATTAAATAGAAGTTGGCCATACACAATAGATAGAAGTTGGCCATACACAATAGATAGAAGTTGGCCATACACATTAGATAGAAGTTGGCCAAACACATTAGATAGAAGCTGGCCATACACATTAGATAGAAGTTGTTTGACTATCGGATGAAAATAGTAAACACGGCCAACTTCTATACAAACGATCATTCATTCTTAAAGGGGTTCTGTACCTTTTAATTACGAATGATCAGTCTTTTGGATACATCTTCACTTCATCAGATATCTGACCAGCGCGGGTCTGACACCCTGAACCCCCGCCAATCAGCTGTTTGAGAAAACAGCGGCGCTCACAGTAGAGCCACGGCATTCTCACTGCTTCCCGCAGGCCGTGGTGCTATTGCAGCAACATGACCTTTTCAAACAGCTGATCGTCGGAAGTGCCGGGTGTCGGACCTCCTCTGATCAGATGCTGATGATCTATCCAAAAGATAGATGATCAGTAATCAAAAAATACAGAACCTCTTTAAATTTCAACTGATGAACATTTGTTTTTGGTTGAAATCGTCCATTTTGGTCAACTTGGCCACCTAAAGATCCCTCCGTGCCTCTTGTCAGTTTAGTTGTTCTCCTTTGTACTTTTTCCAGCTCCAGGGCATCCTTTTTATGGACTGGTGTCCAGAACTGAACTGCATATAACACATGAGGCCGTAGCAAAGCTTTGTAAAGTGGTAATAATATGACATCTCCGTCCTGCGAGTCCATGCCTCTTTTAATACACAACACTATTCTTCTGGCCTAAGAGGCAGCTGATTGACATTGTCTGCTGTTATTTAGTCTATGATGCACCCAAATCCTTCTCTACAAGTTAATTTCCCAGTTTTACTCCCCCTATGGCATATAATGCTTGCAGATTACTAGTCATAGTAATAGATTATTAAAAGCCTGATGGATAACATTACATTTATCCACACTAAGCCTTATGTGGAGTGTCCAAGTCAGCTTGTAATTTATAAACATCTTCCATGGACTGCACAGTGCCACATAGCTTGGTGTTATCTGCAAAAATAAAAACAGCTGTATTAATTCTATCTTCTATATAGTTAATGAACGACTTAGAAAATTGTGGATGCGGCTCTAAACCTTGCTTGCTTATCATTATTTTCTTTCAAGAACAGTGCCGCATCTGCCCACTGGTTGTTTTGGGTATTGCATCTCAGCTGCATTGAAGTGAATCCAAGCTGAGCTGTAATATCACCCACGACCTGCGGCCAGGTGGATATCCTTGTGCTTGTGATTTAGGTGGACTAGTCACAGTCACTCCATTCTAGGACTGTATAGAGTCAGAGTGGGTTTGGCCCTTGAGGGCTGTAACAATTCACCCTGCTGCTGTCAGCTCTGCAGGTGTCGGTGACGTATATGCTATCCGATGTGTGAGATCATTAAATAGCAGAGGTGGGATCATGAGAGACATTACATATTCACAAGACGTAGCAGTCACCCACCTGAACAAAGTGAGAAAAGAGTAATGCGTTACGTGTTGTGATCAAGGGCTATAGGTGATGGGTATTAACGTACCTATAGGGGTGGCATCTGAACCTGCAAAATGGGCAGTGAAGAGTCACTAGGACTTGTCATGTACATTGATAACGCTATATGGAAATGTTTCACTATTCATTTAAATGCTCCATTGTTGTATCGAGCATAGATCTCATCAGCCGAGCATGCATGTGTATGGGAGGTTTAAAGGAATAGCTGTCAGACAAGTTTCTATGTGTATGGGAGGTCAAGAGGAATAGCTGTCCAGTGTCGGACTGGGGTTCCTTGGGCCCACCTAAGGAAATTGTGCTTTGGAGCCAAACCCCAATATCATCCATAATGTCTAAGAGGTTTTGATTCAAATAAACAGATTGGATGTGGCATGCCGTGGAAGAGGCCCCTTCCAGCGGCTGATCAGCAGGGATGCTAGAAATCAGCCCACACCGATCAGATATTGATGACCTATCTTGAGGATACACCATCAAGTGCTGGACAACCCCTTTAACAACCTGATCTCAGGTTCGAAACGCGTTAGCAGGCTTGATATTAGGGCACGTTATATCCAGAATCCCAGACACAGTAACAAGCATATGGAAATCCCTGATACAATGTATGTGACTGTATTTATTTTCTTAACCTTTCTTGCCCCCAAGCCTCGTTCTGTTATTCTGCGCCTGCTGCTCATAACCAAATTATTATCCCAGTGACCAGAGTCACAGGTCCCATTTCATAAATCCATTGTCTGCTTTAATTATTTTGCTGGCTCGGCTTACATGCAGCCTCCGTTAATTGGATTCCATCTTGTGTGAAAGAGGAGGAGAGAGTCGAGCGAGTGATTTAGGCGAGACACCCTTTGTAAATTCTCTCCATATCATTCTCTTATTTACCATTTTGGTTAGATGGAGGATGCTATGGGTCAGTTTATTGTCACCTGCTAAACCCACGTATATCGGTAGGTATACCATTCCTTGCATCATGTGGCATCTTTTATTTTTATTTTTTTTCATATGTGACCTACAGCTAGAATGGGTGTTGAAACAAAGCTAGTGCATTGATCAGTTAATGGTGGTGATCTATCATGTTCTCTCGTTCTGATCAAAATTTGGACTCCTCATTAGTCCTACGTAATACCCCTAGAGCAAAAACCCTTTAACGCTCATTAAAAAAGAGCGAGGGCCATGTAACGCGGTGTGTGTGGAGCAGAGAAGTCAAATAATTGGGTAAATTAGGAACTTTATTATGCATCCAGATAACCAAATGCAGATCAGCAAAGCCAACTTGCCAATACTCATTCACGGGCATTAAGGGGACTCTGTCAGCAGATCTGAACCTACCAAACCACTAACACGCCTAGGTAGCTGACATAAAAACAAGTGTGAAGTCAAATATTTAGCTATTGCATAGCTCAGAAAATAAACTTTAATTCCATCTTGCACCATATGTAACAGTCCACTGGGGATTGCCAAGTGTTCTGGCTTTTCATCAATAATGCCTCCCCAACCCCTCTTCTTTCATATTGGCTGACGGGTCTTGTAAGAGTCTGCTGGACATTGCCAAGTATCCTGGAAGTGGATTGTCATCCATAATTCCTCCCCAACCCCTCCTCTATTGTCTTGGCCGATGTGTCTTGTGAGAGCGGAAAGAGTCCATTGGGCATTACCAAGTGTCCTGGCTATTTATCGATAATGCCTCCCCTACCATTTCTCTTTCATCTTTGTTGACGGGTCGTGCAAGAGTGGCAAGAGTCTGCAGGACATTGTCAAGCGTCCTAGCTTTTGGTTAGTAATGCCTCCCCAACACCATCTTTCAACTTGGCCGATGTGTCTTGTGAAAGCGGCAAGAGTCCATTGGGCATTACCAAGTGTCCTGGCTATTTATCGATAATGCCTCCCCTACCATTTCTCTTTCATCTTGGCTGACTAGAGTGGCAAGAGTCTGCAGGACATTGTCAAGCGTCCTAGCTTTTGGTTAGTAATGCCTCCCCAACACCATCTTTCATCTTGGCTGATGGGTCTTGCAAGAGCTGAAAGAGTCCACCGGGCATTGCCTCCCCAACCTCATCTTTCTTCTTCGCTGATTGGTCTTGCAAGAGTGTAAAGAGTACACTAGGCATTGCCAAGTATCTTGGCAGTGGCTTGTCATCAATAATTCCTACCCAAACCCTTCCTCTTCTGTCTTGGCTGATGTTTTTTGTAAGAGCTGCAGGAGTCCTTTGGGCATTACCAAGTGTTCTGGCTATTTATCGATAATCCCTCCCCAACCATTTCTCTTTGTTGATGGGTCTTGCAAGAGTGGCAAGAGTCTGCAGGACATTGTTGTGTCCTAGCTTTTGGTTAGTAATGCCTCCCTAACACCATTTTTCATCTTGGCTGATGGGTCTTGCAAGAGTGGAAAGAGTCCACTGGGCATTGCCAAGTATCTTGGTAGTGGCTTGTTATCAATAATTCTTACCCAACCCTTCCTCTTCTGTCTTGGCTGGTGTTTCTTGTAAGAGCTGCAAGAGTCCATTGGGCATTACCAAGTGTCCTGGTTATTCATCAATAATGCCTCCCCAACGCCTCCTCTTTTCATCTTGACTGACAACTTTGCAAGAGTGACAAGAGTCCACTGGGCATTGCTGTGTGTCCTGTCTTTTGGTGAGCAATGCCTCCCCAACCCCTTCTCTTTCATCTTAGCTTAAAAGGAGCTGGAAATTGCCAAGTGTTTTCACTTTTGGTCAACAATGCCTTCCCAACCCTTCCCCTTGGCTGACAGATCTTGCAAGAGTCCGTTGGGCATTGCCAAGTGTCCTGGCTTTTTATCAATAATACCTGTCCTTCCTCTTTTATCTTAGCTGACAAGTTTGATGGATCGGTGTTGTTTTAACCTGCATTCTAGGCAACTCCTCATGGATGCACATGAATGCAGCAGAGTGCAGAGTCATATATGCCGCCTCTGGAATGCACAGTGCAGACACAGGATTTGGATGGCACAAACAATGACATAAGAGAATGCTACACGTGTCAGCCAAGATGAAAGGGGACGGATCATTGATGAAAAGCCAGGTCACGTTCCTGGCTTGGCAACGCCCACTGGAGACTTGCCATTTAATTTGAATATAGGAATAAGTGTCCAACTTATTATCCAATGATAAAAATGTAGGATTTGTAGACCTTGTGCCTTGTATATTATTTCCTTGTCTCTACTGTAGGAAATGTGTGACTAATTATGCTATTGACGTAGCATTACCCTGACCATTTGTGGCCTTTTAGCAGGGTGGCTTGCAGTCTGCTTTTTTGGAGCCGCAATTTGGAGCCTTCTTTCCCATATTCTACGTTGTAATATCTGTACAACAGTGTAGTTAGAATAATGGTGCTTCCAGATAGCAGTGATCACAAAAAATGATGACATAACAGTGCCTCGGTAGTAGTGCCGCTACATTCATGTAGCCAGAGTGACCCTATAATGCAACACCTATCTCCTTTAGATAGAAAAGGCATTTAAAAAAAAAACACGAACTTGTGCCTTTTTTGCACCAGTTTCAGACGTAAAGATTCATGGTAAATGACCCCCAATGACATGCGTGTTTTTTTTTATAAGCAGGGGAAAATAAACAATGACTGTCTAGGGCGCAAATGCCAGAAAACATCATAACAAGAACATACTGCAATATTCCAAAAATAGACCCAATACAAAGCCACTGCAAAAACACTTGTTTGTACTGTTTTTCAAAAATTGTCATAGCTAAGATCTGGAGTAAAAAGGCCCAAAAAAACATCACTGAAAAGAAACACAGCAAAAACGGTCAAAACCGCCAGCTAGTGTCATCATGCATATGTTCTTGAGGGGTGTGTGGGTTTTGGTGGATTTTTTATTTTTTTTTCTGGACTTTCTTGCTGGGGTTTTATGCAAAGATTCCAGCTCCAGATGTTACACGGAAGTCTAAGGAAAATATTAAATGCGATGGCCTTTTTTCACTTTTCCGTTGCGTTTTTTGTGACAATTGCTTTTTTTTAAAAAAAAAATCAGTGTACTGTGAGTTTGGTATTTTTTTTTCCCCTCATTTTTTGGAGTTTTTGTCACATAGACCTCCATAGTCTTTTTCAATGTTGTTTTTGCATGACTTTATTTTGTGCCAGTGCCTTTTCCTCATCCACACAGCCATAGGCCTCTTTCACACGGCCGTAATTGTCACATGCTCGCATTGCAGACCGCATTTGCGGATCCGCAATACACGGGCACTGTTCCGTGGCCATTCCGCATCACGGATGCGAACCCATTCATTTCAATGGATCCGCAAATCTGGAGATGCGGAACGGAACACTACGGAAGCACTACGGAGTGCTTCCGTGGTGTTCCGTTCCGTACTTCCGTCCCGCAAAATGATAGAACATGTCCTATCTTTTTGCAGAACGGGCAGATCGCGGACCTATTCAAGTGAATGGGTCCGCAATCTGCTGCGGCTGCCCCACGGTCGGTGCCCGTGCATTGCGGGCCGCAATTTGCAGCCGCAGCACGGGCACGCGACAACTACGGCCGTGTGAAAGAGGCCATACAGAGGAAGTGACATTACCATGGCTATTAAAAAAAAAAACTATGAAAAAAACGCTGGTGGTAAAACACACTATATGCACAAACATGTTGAAAGTGCCTAAAAAAACTGAAAAAAAACATATGGTGAGATGTTTTTTATGGTGTTTTTAGGCCCTCCAAATACGCACAACACAAAGCTATGTGTGGCAGCGCCCTTGTGGCTGTGTGTGTGTCCCCCACAGGTGACTGGCGCTCCGTACATTGATTCCTGTATATTCTTCACAAAAGGTAATAATTTAGGGACACTAATTACATCGCAACGCGGAGAAATTCAGGATCAATAAGGAGGCATTGTGTGAGCGGAGCCGTGTCAGATTATTAAGAGACATTCTTCACTTGAACGCATACCAAATGACTTCTGAGGTTGAAGAATTTTAAATAACGGCAGTAAAACAAAGGCTAAATCGTGAATCCTTGTGTCAGGCCCTCCTGAGAAGCTGATCTAAGAGTCCGATGTCAGATGGCTTACTGAAAAAATATTTATTAATCGCCCCAAATATGCATGCATTGCCACCTATATCACTGTTTATCGTGATGAACTGAATGACAGAACAGCAGTAAAGACTGACACGGATAGAACAGAAAGGGAAAGGTAGCCAGGGGAGTGTAACTCCATAACAGTACAGATGTATGAAGTGTCTGTGGGAAGCTGGTTGACAATCGCTCTGAGCACTCGGGTCATTGGTGGTCACTCAACATTTGATATTAATATAGGAAAGCAGGAGAGCTCAGAAATGGCGGAATAGACTGAAAAGGCAGATTTGACAAATCTAACAATAGGGGTTTCACATGCTACGGAAAATTTCCAGATGGATTTTTTAGCTCTCCCCCCCCCCCCACCCCCCACGGAAAAAAAAGCAGTAAAAATAAGTAGCATGTGATTGAATGGAAGCTGAGCTGCAGTTACCCAGCATGGCCACTACACTTTGAACGGCGCTATGCTACCGGCTCCATTAAGATCGGTGGATATGCGGGCCCCGACCAATTAGATAGTAATGAACTATCCATATTGATAGGATAGGTCATCAATATGTGGAGCCTGGAAGACCATGTTATTTAACTCAACATGCAGACATATGCATTCATACACGGGCTTTACACATGTTGCATTGCTGTTTTATTTGGGAAGAAGTGCTCTTTTAAGTTGGAAGCCACAGTGGCGATCATCGTGTCCCATCACAGTAAGACTGACCCTTTAGTGCCCTCCACACACTAATGCTGCTCCTTTAGTCAGTAATGATGCCAGTTTAGTGTCCCCAACATAATATGAAGGTCCATAAGTCACAGTTACACCTAGAGGCTCTGCTCTCTCTGCAACTGCCGCACCCTCTGCACTTTGATTGACAGGGCCAGGCAGTGAAAACGTCATCACACCTCGTCCTGATTCCTTAGAGGACATGGCAGTTGCAGAGAGAGCAGAGCCTCTAGGTGTACTGGTAACGCCCCCATTGCTCCTAGAGGCTCAGTTGCATATGATAAAACATCATTTTTCTCAGTAATGCGGGCACATATGGGACCAACACAGATGCCTTCAGCTGCCAAGCACACATGTAACAGGTCAGCCAGTGTCATAGGGACAAACCTGCTGACAGATGCCCTTATACTGTATCTTTGTTTGCCCCTGTGAGGAGGTGCCTAAAATTATTTGTTGGTTTAGAGGGCTAATCCGTCCCATTAAAAAAATCTAAATGCACAGAATAGCATGAAAAAAAAAAAGTAGTCACTGATCATCGCCGCTCCCGATCCAAGTCCCCACTGGTTTCTACTGGTTCCTGCTCCTTCTCAACACCCAGGAAATGACATCTCAACCAATCACTGGCCTCAGTGGTGACCCACCTCAGCCAGTCATTGGCTGAACCGTGTGTGACCAGGAAGTAGAAACCAGTGAAGACCCAGGAAGTACAGACCAGTAGGCACTCGGGAACAATAGGATGGGACCAGTGAGGGATCGGTGAAAGGGGTCGTCTCACTTCAGTAAGGGGCATTTATCATGTAGAGAATGTAGTCAAGGCACTTACTAACGTATTGGTGTTGTCTATATTGCCTCCTTTGTTTGGCTAGACTAATTATTCTAGTTATCATGGTTACGACCACCCTTTAATCCAGCATCGGTGGCCGTGCTTGCACAATGTAGAAAAAAAGCAATGGCCTCTCTGGTGGTCAGGACCTTAGGAGCGCCCATAGACTGGCGCTTTTTTCTATAGTGTGCAAGCACGGCCACCGCTGCTGGATTGCAGGGTGGTCGTAACCATGGAAACGAGCAGTGTATAATGTGATGGAAAAATGAATCCAGCCAACAAAGGAGGCAATATGGACAATCACAATACATTAGTAAATGCTCTGTATTAACTTTCCCTACATGATAAATGCCATATGTTGAAGTAAGACAACCCCTTTAAGTAAATATCACTTCTTCTTTTTTTTTTATGCCATTCTATCCCTTAAAACTTACCAGCCAGACAACCCCTTGAGGTGTATCTTTTGTACCATGCACACTTGGAACACTGAAAGAGGATGAAAAGAGGCGCTGTGCATTCTTATGCTCTTGTAAATTCACTTATACTCTAGCGGAGCGATATAAATTGAGTTACGCGGCTACTAATGTATGCGCGGTATGCGCTGTGAATGTACGCTGTCCGAGGTGCTGAAAAGCCCAGCCATCTCTGCCCTCCCTGCTGCTGATGCTCCGTGGCGTCCCACATGCAAGTCTGAACTCTCTTCACCCCTTTTACATCGCTGTGTGGCTCATTGTTCCTCGCGCCGCCTCTCCTCTCTCCGATTCCACGTTCACCCACCGCTCTGCCGATTGTGCACTCAGTCTCATTTGCACGAAGCCGCATTTAGTGACTGCAATAAATCCCACACGCGAGACGACAGGGTTATGTCATTATTTACCAACGTACAGATTGTAATGAACACCAGGCCATGGTGCGCACATGGACTAACACAACGCCATACACACCAGCAGGCACAAAGAGCGCAAAATGCAGCAAAAAAGGATATAAAGACGTCCAGCGCCCAGATAGGAAACGGAGCAAAAACCTCCAGGGGCTTCATTTTTAGGCTTGAGACGACACACATCATACGACTAAAAATTTCTGTGTAGCAGTGCAGTGCATGGAACTGAATGTGGTCGAAGCACACGCAAAAGAAAAAATCCCAAAACTGCTACATTTTTTAGCAATTTTGGGGTTGGAGCAACTTGTGAGTCACACTGCAACCCCATTCAGTTCAGTAGCTTCACGCGTTTCGTGCCCAAGTTCGCCATGTAGGCCCAAGCCTTACTCAAAATGGTCGTATGAAATAAGCATTAAAAAAAAAATCAACGCTGACGAATTTTTAGCATTTTTGAGGTTACGGCAACTTTTGAGTCACACTGCAACCCCATTCAGTTTAATGACTTCAGGGGTGTCAGGCCCAAGATCGCCATGTAGCCCAAGCCGAATCAAAATGGTCGTGTGAGATTAGCTTAAAAAAAAAAATCCAACACTGCAACATTTTTTGGAATTCTGATTTATGCTGCAGTCCCATTCATTTCAATGCTGATACAGAGCGATCTGTGTTCTCACAACGGGCGTCGTGCCCAAGATCGCCATGTAGCCCCCGTAATAGTCAGAATGGTCATATGAAGGGTCGGCCCCCCACGTATTTCACCTCAGCCCCATCCTCTTTAGTGAAATCAGTATGTGATATAAGGGGTCTATATATATATATATACCGTATATAACCTCACCTGTCAAACATCACTGTGCCAGAATTGAGCACTCGGCACTGCTAGATCTGCGTCTTGACAACGACCATGTTAGCGAATGCACGTGCATCTCGTGCAACAGCCCATAACCGGACAACACTATAGTTAGTGTTAGTCCCTAATTTTCAGAGATGGTCCATGCAAATTCAGAGGCAAAAATAGGTGGGATTGATGCAGACTCCGTCCGTAAGTGGGCCGCACAGGATTGACTTATGTAAGACCACCCAAAAGTGGGTGTTCCTGCCAGGTTTAGGGCGTTCCCTTACATTCTCCGAATTTGCCAGCTAAAATGTTGGTAAGTATACGTGTACTGCACGATATATGGTCTTCTTACTGTATCCTTTTGTATAGGAAAGCTCTGCAGACTACACTTACCTTTACAGTATGCCGCCATATACTAGTCCTGCAAAAAAATTCCATATTTATTGGTTACTGTTGCTTTTCATTTATTTATTTTTGGCCTTGTTTTCACTTTATCTCTAGGTTTGCAGCTTTCTACACAAATCAGAGCGTCTCTTGGAAGACTCTTTATTCCTCCCAGCATGCTCTGCTTCTTCTGCTTTTTAACAGTAATAATAATTATGCCCCCCGGACAGACTGCTAGGAATCACTAACGAGCCTCCACATGGCGTGAATGGAAATGAAGGAGGAGAAGTGTAGGGGTAGAGACGAGGGTGGGATCAGGACACTCCGCAGACATAGGAAGTCTTCAGCACATTATTCCACCATCCCTCTCCATAGATATATATTATATGTATATGATATACGTCACGTGCAGGGCCGCTGCAAGCATTTCTGCCAACACAGGCGAAGCTATATTTTGGCGCCGGCGCAAATCCACCCTTTTCCCCAGAACTCCTCCTAACACCAACATCCCACCCGGACCCTAATCCAATCGCCTGAATATCTGCCTCGCAAAACCCTGCAGTCCACCTACCGCACCCACCTCCTGGGCATATATGTTCCTTTAACTTATTTTTCTTTTATGTAAAAAACAAACTACATGTCACATTTCTCCCCCCCCCGCCCCCAATGGCACATCATCCACCCCTCCATGTTACATCCCCCCCCCTCCATGGCACATCATCCACCCCTCCATGTTACATCCCCCCCCCTCCATGGCACATCATCCACCCCTCCATGTTACATTTCTCCCCCCCCCCATGGCACATCATCCACCCCTCCATGTTACATTTCTCCCCCCATGGCACACCATCCACCCCTCCATGTTACATTTCCCCTCCCAATGGCACATCATCCACCCCTCCATGTTACATTCCCCCCACAATGGCACATCATCCACCCTCCATGTTACATCCCCCAATGGCACATCATCCACCCCTCCATGTTACATTTCTCCCCCCAAAGGCACATCATCCACCCTCCATGTTACATTTCTCCCTCCCCCAATGGCACATCATCCACCCCTCCATGTTACATTCCCCCCACAATGGCACATCATCCACCCCTCCATGTTACATTCCCCCCAATGGCACATCATCCACCCCTCCATGTTACATTTCTCCCCCCAATGGCACATCATCCACCCCTCCATGTTACATTCCCCCCATGGCACATCATCCACCCCTCCATGTTACATTCGCCCCCCATGGAACATCATCCACCGCTCAATGTTACATTTCTTCCCCTCCATGTCACATAACCACCCTTCCCCATAGCACATCATGCCTTCCCCCATGTCAGATTTCTCCCTGTCCATGTCACCCCCCATTAATATTGTGTAAAAAACATTTATGCTCATCTAGCCCTGGTCCCGTCTGCAGCAGCTCCCTTCTCCTCTGTGCGGTCCTGGTATCTTCTCTCTGCTTCAGACAATCACTGGTTTGAGGACCTTTCCCGCTGAGCCAATCACTGGCCTGACATGTGACACAGCTGCGGACACGGATTGGCTGAGTGGGAAAGGTCCTCAAAACTTGTTGGGAGCCCAGAGAGAAGATACCAGGACCACACTGAGGAGAACGTGAACTGCGGCTGACGCTGACCTACGGCAGTCCCCCCTGACCCCCTGTTGCTGTGTGCCTCGGCGTCTCTGCGCCCTAAGGCAGCCGCTTGGTCTGCCTTATTATAGTGCCTGGTCACGTGCGTACTGGACGCCCCGCAACTCGAGCAGAACCATAAGAGACGTTCCTGGAATTGGGGCGAATAAACTGAGTGGCATAACGTCTCTACACTTCTCCACGCAGTCATGAGTCCATCCCCATAGGCGCTCCCATTCCTTCATTTAGTAATGTTCTGTCTCCTCAGCACCTCACACGCAGCAGATTCGCAATTTCTGTGACCGATAATCGGTTCTGTGGGTGAGAACAGGGTTGTTTTGGCGGCAAGCACATGGTTTTCTGCAAGCCCCATTCAGATAAATCGGAATCTGTTATTACACCATATTGGTGACTGATACCCCAAGACTTCTGGTACCTACTAGTCCCCCACCTTCTTCTGCTGCTCTACATCTACACCTTATCCATCTGTCTCATTACCCGTCTGTTAGGGCGCTTTCACACCGTCAGTTTTTCCATCACTGATTTCCATCAGTGATCGTAAGCCAAAACCAGGAGTGAAGGCTACACAGAGATAAGGTATAATGGAAAGATCTGCTCCTGTTCTGTGTTTTCGACCTGCCCCTGCTTTTGGCTCACAATCCATGATAAAGATCCCTGACCAAAAACTGAACAAACACTGGCTGTGTGAAATTGGCTCAACTTGCCCATCACTGGGGATTTGCTCAATTTAGACAAAGGTCAGCTCTGAAACGACACCGTCCTATCCATTGTGCGGTGAAAGTAGCCGTTACTTGAAGCGAATGGGAGCTGTGCTGCAGTTACAACCTCTGTCCACTGCACAATGATGGTCGAACCCCCACCCATCAAATATTGATTGTCCTGAGGATAGTCATCAGTAGTAAAACCCAGGACAACTTCTTTAAAGGGGTTGGTCCGTCTCAAACATTGGTGGCATATCACCTCTAGGACTCGCACCTATCATAAGAACGGAGCCCGTAAAGTCAAGGAGAGCAGACAGCGAATGCGTAGCCGCCTTCCATTCATTTCAAAAGTAGCGCAAGCGCAGCCTCTACGTCAATAACTTCTATGGGGCAGATGGAAATATCTCAGTCAGTGTTTGGCTAATTTTGGCAGTCCCATAAAAAATGAATGGAGGGCGGCCATGCATTCGCTGTCCGCTCTCCTTCACTTTGCGGGCTATGTTCTAGAGATAGGTGCTGGTCCCACCTCCTAGCAATATGCCACCCATGTATGAGATGGGTCAACCCCTTAAAAATTATTAAAACAAGCAAAAAATGGACAAATGGAGCGCACTTAGAGGGTCATTTACCGGATTTTGATTCCCCCCTATGCTCTCGAGGGGTGCACATAATTTATGATGGGGCAAGCGTTGGGTCATAAGTTAAGCGCATCTATGGCAGTCCGTGCGCCTGAAGTAAAAAAGTTTCCAGGTGTAAATGTTGGTAAATTTGCCAGGCCCCACCACTCCCAAGTGGCGAGGACGGCGTGAAAGTCACAAAAAAGGGGTCTTTGCGACTTTTTTACGGCAAAAAACGTTGCATTGTGTTAGTAAGTGTCGTATACGGATGAAGTAGGGATGAGTGTGTCATGTAACGCTTTGTGGCCGTGCGGTTTCGGTGATATTGTCATATCTCGGAATTAATATTACATTTCCCTGCAGTCCTGTGTAACACCAAAGGTATCCCCTTGTAAAATCCACTGGTGCGGACTCGGCTCTGCTGCATACGTTTTCTCACCCTGTATCTAAGATGGCTTATCTCATTTGGATAATGTACACACACACGTATAATATCTCCCTCCTGCTCGCTCGCTCTCATCTCCATCGCTCCCGCTCGCACATCTCTTCTCTCTCTCATCGGTGATTGGTGAAGCTTCTCTGGGCGCTGCTCATTTTGCAGAGGATGTAAATATGTCTATAAACTCATTAACTGTTTCAGCGCCGGCCAATATTAGGCTCCCCGCTGCGGCGTTTGGAAAATTCTTAAGACAAAGCTGTCGTGCATCGCAACGTCCCCGATTTTTTAGTCCTCCTTGTAGCTCTACCCTATCTGCCCCCTGACTTTTACAATGAACTCATGCCCCCCCCCCCCTTCCTATCCTACCAAATCACGTTCCAAATGTTGACACTTTCCCCTCCGCCACCCTAATTTCCCCTTTTCTCCGCGCAGCAGAAATCCTAATTGTCCTGATCAGATAGTAGCTGCTTGATAGGATTAGCAGCCGCCCTCCCTGCTCTTTAATACCTCGCCCTCCCGGGCTGTCGTTTTCTGGTATTAGCCGGCGCTCTCGCTCTCTTCTTTTTTCTTTTTTTTTCGGCCTCCTTGGGAAGACTAATTAATTTATACCCGTTGCAGCTGCTTGGCTGTGACTTTTTTTAATTTTTTCTCCTAAGGAGATGGGCACACATGGCATTAGAGCAAGGGGTAATGCCACCCTGGAAGGACGATGCTTCCGTTAAGTGTAATGAATAGGTTCGCCGGGGAGTCCAGATTTGTTCCATCCACATGGCTGCTGTTCTTCTGCCATTCTTCGTCTTCTTTCCGCTGTCTCACACTTTACACCCCCTCTTCGGCTGTCTCTGTTTCTCGCTAACAACACTTCCTATCGTCCCTCCTCCGTTTGCCTTCATTGCCACTTCATGACTCTTTCCATCTTTTTTTTTTTTTTACCCTTTATGCCCATGCACCTTTGTTTTTGTTTTTTTGCTTTTGGGTATAGCTTTACCCTTTCCTTTCTCTTCTCTTTCTTTTCCCTATCCCTTTACTTGCTTCTCTTCCTCCTACACACTCTGCCCCTTTCTCCCTCCTCTCCCCCCCCCCCCTCCTCTCTCTTCTCTCAGAAAATCCATTTAAATGCAATTCTATTCATAAGGCCCCTCTCATGCATGTCTAATGAATTTCAGGGAGAACGCTCTTGCAGTGTGGCCGAGTAGGGACCCAATCTGCGGAGTGTGTACAAGTCATTTGGTGCAAACCCTGGGTGTCTTCCCACTCTGATTACGGCTTAATTAGAAATAAAACCTTGTAGCAAGAGTAGCGAAAAGATTCCCGAATTCTTTTAACCCCTTCCCCTGGGTGACACAGATTTGCAGCCCTGATGGACAGCTGGCACTCCGGGCTCGCAGGACATGACACTGGTCACCATGCATGTATATCTACTTGGTGCATTGTCTACAGAATGGGATATTTTCCATTCCCCAAAAAACCTGTATTTCATGAGGGCCAAGTCTCCTGTTTGTTTAGCATTTCAATAACCTCAAATTTCAATAAGTAGACATTTACGGCATGTGCATCTCCCCATTCAATTCAATGGTTGTTCCAAAAATAGGTGAGCGAGCTCTCTCGGCTATTTTCAGAACTCCCGCAGAAGTCAATGCTGAATGCCGCGTCCAATTATCCATTCGCAGCGTTGCGAGACAAGGCCCTGTTCTTGAGAATGGTCCCAGAGTTGGGATGCGCTTCTATAAGACACTATATTAGGGAGGCGCCTGCGACTGGCTGCTCCTCACCGACACCGGATGTTTTCATCCGTGTACAGGGAGAAGCAGCAGGGACCAGGAGCGGGGTAAGTATATTCCGTGTGAGGGGCCTGGCACTGTTTATGACATTGGATAACCCCTTTAAGAATGTATTCACATGTAGCAGATTTGTTGCAGAATTTCCTACGCTGGAAAATCAATTTCATTGACCTGAATTTGGTCATTTTGGGGGCAAGCATATGCTTTTCTGCAAGCACCATTCAGAATTTTTTTTCATGCAAAGCCACGCCTCTAACTCCACCCAAAGCATAACTATACACACCCAGTCCCCTTAATGCCCCCACATAGTAATTATTCCCCCTTTGTGCCAGCACATAGTAGTAATGTCCACACTGTGCCCCTTTACAATAGTAAAGCCCACATTGTGCCCCTCATAGTAGTTATGTCCACACTGTGCCCCCTTTACGGTAGTAATGCTAACATTGTTCCCCTCATAGTGGTTATGCCCACATTATGCCCCCTTCACAGTAGTAACGCTCACATGTGCCCCCTTCTCAGTAGTTATGGCCACATATGTGCCCCCTTCACAGTTTCTATGCCTAGATATGCCTCCTCACAACAGTTATGCCCAGATGTTCCCCCTCACAATAGATATGCCCACATATGTGCCCCCTCACAATAATTATGCCCAGTTATGTGCCCCCTCACAACAGTTATACAAAAATATGTTCCCCTTTCACTGTAGATATGATAAGATATGCCCCCTCAGAGTAGTTATGCCCACATATGCCCCTTCATAGTAGATATGCCAGATGTGACCCCTTTATAGTAGTTATGCCTAGATGTACCCCCTCAGATTAGTTATGTCAAGATATGCCCCCTCCACAGTATATATGCCGAGATGTGCCCCTTCAGAGTAGTTATGCCCACATGTGCACCTTTTTATAGTAGTTATGCCCAGATGTGCCCCCTCAGAGTAGTTATGCCAAGATACGTGACGCCGTCACAATAGATATGTCAAGATGAGCCCCCTAAGAGTAGTTATGCCCAAATGTGCCCCCTCAGAGTAGTTATGCCCACAAAAAGTACAGGAAGTAAAAAAAAAAAAAAAAAAGGAAATACCCACCTTGTTTCTCCGATGATCACAGCTCAGATGCCTGTGCTCCCCAGCAGTAGCATGATGTACTGTCACACATCGCGCTGCTGTGTAGGAGGAGTCCACAGGCTGATTCCTCCGTTCCTCCTACATAGCCAGCAGTGTGATGTGTGACTGCATCATGCTGCTGCTGGGGAGCGCCGGCAGCTGAGAGGAATGGTGAAGCGGCAACAGAGGCTCCCTGCTTCACCATTACAATCAGCTGAGAGCGAGACATACCTCGGCCATTTCGGAACCACAGGACAGCCACTGAAATCCAGGACAGTTGGGAGGTATGGACCTATCCTGAGGATAGGCCATCAATATAAACAGGCTGCACAACCCCTTTGACCTCTGTAAGAGGGTTGTTTACATCTGAAAATTGCCTAGTCATCCCCATTGACTTGTATTGTCACTCAATACAAGTCTATGGCAAACTCAAATTTCAACATTGTTTCTGCTGTGCTGTGCTTCTCCACTCCACCCCTTCCACTAGAAGGTTCTCGTTCAGTTAGAAACGTTATATAAGGAGAGCAGTCAGAGCCCCTAGTTGTCTGCCAGACTGCACAAGTTACTAGAAGAAGACGCTGAGATGGGGATACTCTGCCACACACCCTGGATCACCAGCCCTCTCACAAGGGAGACAGTCAGACAACTGACCAGCAGACCCGGGGCCCTTGGACCAGAGTACCAGCCTTCAGAGAGAGAGAGGGACAGCTAAATCAGGCCTTTCTTAGCACAAAACCTTCTTCTACCAGAGAAGAGACTGGAGAAGCCAGCTCACCATGTTGCCTATATTGTTTTGCACTTGAGTTCCTCCAGTATAGAAGCACGCTGGTTTGCTGCAGACCCTGACTCTCTGGACTTATTTCCCATTGGGGTGCACCACCTTGATAGTGTCCTGGAGACCCAGCGTAGCATTTGGGACACCCAAAACCCAGGCGTTATATGCACACTTGTCCCACACCTATACATTAGAACTCCCTAATCTAGATCAGATGTTCTATGACAGACATTCAGTTCCACTATATAGTCTACATACTGGCCATCTTCTTTGAGAGGACCACCCCCTTATCTATACCATATGTCCTGTGACAGACGTTCAGTTCCACTATATAGTCTACATACTGACCATCTTTTTGGAGAAGACCACCCCCTTATCTAGACAAGATGTCCAGTGACAGACGTTCAGTTCCACTATATAGTCTACATACTGGCCATCTTCTTTGAGAAGACCACCCCCTTATCTAGACCAGATGTCCTGTGACAGACGTTCAGTTCCACTATATAGTCTACATACTGGCCATCTTCTTTGAGAAGACCACCCCCTTATCTAGACCAGATGTCCTGTGACAGACGTTCAGTTCCACTATATAGTCTACATACTGGCCATCTTCTTTGAGAAGACCACCCCCTTATCCAGACCAGATGTCCTGTGACAGACATTCAGTTCCACTATATAGTCTACATACTGGCCATCTTCTTTGAGAAGACCACCCCCTTATCTAGACCAGATGTCCTGTGACAGATGTTCAGTTCCACTATATAGTCTACATACTGGCCATCTTCTTTGAGAAGACAACTCCCTTATCCAGACCAGATGTTCTGTGACAGATGTTCCATCATATAGTCTACCTACTGGTCATCTTCTTTGAGAAGACCACCCCCTTATCCAGACCAGATGTCCTGTGAAGACGCTCAGATCCACCACGTAGTCTACATACTGGCCATCTTCTTTGAGAAGACCATCCTCTAGAACAGTGTTTCCCAACCAGTGTGCCTCCAGCTGTTGCAAAACTACAACTCCCAGCATGCCCTCACAGCCAAAGGTTTTGCAACAGCTGGAGGCACACTGGTTGGGAAACACTGCTCTAGAAGACCACATTTCATTGCAATTACCAACATTTGTAATGTAAAACTCATATATGATAGAGAGAGATCTGCACTTCGTGATAGCCTTGGCCCGTGGCGGCATCTTACAGAGTATTATGTAGTGTGTATTATGTTGTGTTTGTGCTTTGAATGGTAGTGAGCTGATGTATGCTATTATTTCTCAACATTATCAGAACCATTGCCAGCGTTTGCTTCTAGATAGCTGAGCTCCAGATCTCTAGTTCCTTCTCTCTACACCACTTTCCTCTCAGTTCAGCCTTTCCCTCAAAACGTTCCTTCTCCTCTCCCCACCCTTCCCTGGAGAGCGCCCGTGCTGAGCGCTGCTTGGGGACTCCCCAATTCAGTTTGACAAATGTCGATCGATCCAGATTGGCCGCCAGGGCTCCATCCAGCGCACATTAATCTGAACGATGGGGTGGCCTCCTCCTCCTCCTCTTGCTCACTTCATCCAGGTAATGAGATGGTACCCCCACCCCCGTCTCTCCGCCGCCCTCACCTCGCACTTTATTTTAACTGCTGCTGATCGATCGGCCGTGTTTGTTTCGGTATGGATTAGCTGCTACAATAATATCACTTACACCTCTTAGGAAGACGCGTGAATGTTCGCTTTCATGTGCTGAACGCTGCGACGCTAACATTATTTGATCTTAAAATCGAGAGGCTGGCTGCAAGTCATTTCTGTCATCTTGTCTTCTGGATGAGGTCAAGGAAGGGCCGTACACTTATATGTCTAGAATCACATCCGCTGATGATGGACGTGTATGTGCTGTGTAAATGGAGCAATTTATCATGCCGTGTGCAAGCATTTTCATGTATAGAAAGGTGTATAGGTCCATGTACATGCGTAGACCTGCGCTGGGGTACATGGGGTCCAGCGGAAAACTATAGGGGTTGCAGAGGTAGCAGTCGCTACCGGGCCCAAAGACCCTTGTCCCTCCTAAAAAGACACTCTTGTTATAGAAAGCGCATGCTGGTCAATTTACACCTCTGGCTGGAGGGAAGGGGTTAGGTTAAGAATTTGGCATGGGAGGGGGGGCATTTAAATTTTGGCCTCAGACAGCATGAAGGCTATGTGCTCTCCTGCCCCTGGCCACAAAGCACTGAGTGAAGGGTGCCCAAGCTGGGCTCCATAAGCCTTTAGCTACGCCACTGATAGGTTCCAAACAAGTGTAGACTGGCCATAGACCCCAGTGGGCCGATGCCCAGAGGGCCGCCTGAGCCCTCCTCCCGGCTGGCCACTGGCAGTTTTTAGGGATGCATTTTGTGCTGCTGGGGCAGTATGTTGTGATGCACTGCGGTATTTGGCTCTGCTTGGGTGGTATAATGTGCTGCAATATGGTATTGCTGGCCCCTCCTGCCTTCTATGTAATGGGGATACTTTTAGTTTTTTTCCAGGACCACTTTAAAGGGGTATACAAGTTAAAATTACGCCCTCTAGGATGCCAGGCACTGCGACCTTGCACGTGCTCTTCAAGTCCCCGACGCAAGTTTCCTCCAGGATCGATCCACGGCAGTGGCTGCATCTCCCCTGCCAGCAGAAATCAACATCCGGTGACTAGCCTCTATGTCACATGTGACACAAGGGTGCTGGTCACCGTCGTGGCCTGCTATTGGCTGCACCTATCTTAGCGATCTACCTTCAAAGAGATGGGAATACCCCTTTAAGGACAAATTCAACTTCTCCTTTTTTTTTTTTTTTTTATATTCACTCCTGGTTTGGGCTTTAAAAACTGCATAAAAAACTGCTTGTCTGGCTTTAGTCCTCATGCACACGGCCGTTGGTGTTTTGCGGTCCGCAAACCGCGGATCCGCAAAACACGGAAGCTGCTCCGCGTTGGAACGGAACGCGGCCCATTATAGAGATGCCTATTCTTGTCCGC
The DNA here is from genome assembly GCA_033119425.1 of Bufotes viridis. NCBI lineage: Eukaryota > Metazoa > Chordata > Amphibia > Anura > Bufonidae > Bufotes > Bufotes viridis. Next base: position 555,893,800 of record CM065590.1, on the reverse strand, counting down.
ATAACGGACAAGAATAGAACATGCTCTATTTTTTTTGCGGGGGCACGGAACGGAGCAACGGATGCGGACAGCACACGGAGTGCTGTCCGCATCTTTTGCGGCCCCATTGAAGTGAATGGGTCCGCGGCCGAGCCGCGAAATATGCGGCTCGGGGCTCGTACGCAGACCCGAACAATGGCCATGCGCATGAGGCCCTAGGCTGCATTCACACGACCGTATGTATTTGCCGATCCGCAAAAAACGGATCCGCATGTCTGCAAAATACTGAAGAGTGTCTTCCGTATGTCATCCATAAAAAACGGATGAGGAAAATATAAAGGGGAGAGAATAAAATATTATAATAAAAATACGGAAACGGATCCGCAAATTGCAGATGATATACGGAAACCATTCCGTATGTCATCCGCAATTTGCGGATCCATTCACTTCTATGGGGCTGCGGAACGATGTCTGCGGACAATGATAGGACATGCTTCATATTTTTGCGGAGTATAAATGCGGAACCACGGATGCGGACAACATACTGAATGTTGTCCGCATATTTTATTCACCCATAGGAATGAATGGGTCCGCAATTATTCAGCAAAATGCATATCGGATGCGGGAAAAAAAAAGAACGGTCGTGTGAATGTAGCCTTACTCTGAGTGTATGGGGGTGTCTGACCCCGACATCTCCTGTCATGCATGTTGAATTTCATTGCTCAACCCTTTGGCTCTCAAGCGAAATAGACGACCGCCAGAGGAGTCTTCCAGCAGCATACTCCCTCTCCCCATTGAGAAAACGTGCATGCTCAGCCCAGCTGAGCATTTATGTGTATGGGGAATAATACCTGTTGGTCAAACAAGTATTTTACCGATAGTGGTTGAGGGTGCATGGTCACTTTTAAAGGCTTTGGGGACAATTTTTTTTTTTATGATTTTTTTGATGATTAGAAAAGGACTCCATATTTTTAATAAAGGACAATTGAAAAATTTTTTTTTAGCTCATGATGAGTACAAAGCACTTATTAAAAATTGCCCCCAAAGGTGCACATAGCCTCAGTCACATTTTTATGTTAAACACATTTTGGGGATTTTTTTAAAACATTTTCCATGTCACTATCTATATAAAAAAAACTAAAATCCTGCAGTTTTTGCACTTGTCACTAGGCCTAAATTATGTTCACACTTTCTGCCTTTTAAGTGCAGCCCCATGGGCCATAGACACAGTGGTCAGTAGGGAACCTCATTGACGTCTATAGGAGAGTTTTCTAGGCATGCTCTGTGACCCGTGCTGAGGTCAGGAGGGAGAAGATAAGCTGTGATATCACCTCCTGTGAATGTTGGATCCTGTGTTATCTATACAGATGTGTTATTTGTCATTGTAATCCTGCCTGTTGTGATAATGAGATGGCTGCTCAAAGTTACCTGCACAGAACAGGAAATCATGACATACTATTAGGACTCAGGATCGGACTGGGGTTCCTTGGGCCCTCCAGAGAAAATTATTCTTGGGGCCCAACCCCCATATCATTAATAAAATCTAATAGGTTTTGATTTAAAGAAATAGACCCTAGTGGCAATTTATTGTTTCTAAAGGCGGCTCCAAATGTTGTTTTTTCTCTGGACCTTTGGGGCCCACTATGGTATCAGAGCCTGAGCCCACCACAGGATCCTCTGGTACTCTGGTGGGCCAGTCCGACACTGTTAGGCCTAGTGGCCAGTGTGAAAATTGCAGGATTATTTACATTTTTTTAAAAAAAAATTGAAAGTCACCTGGAAAAATTAAAAAGAACTTACCAAAAAAAAAACGTTTACCACAAAAACACAATTTAAAAATTCGGTCATTTTCTGATGACACATTGCCTTTAAACTGTTGCATGGTATACCAGGCACAATAGGATACTTTGGTGACACAGTTTGTATCTGATATCTGCCAAATTCATAAATTGATGTGAATTTGGCTCAATTTGCTGCGGAAACATTACAATCTTGACCTATGGGATTTCCGTCAGTTTCCGATTCCCCATCATATACCGCAGCCCTACAGGTTATTATCAGAGTGCTCCCAGGTAAAAGCTGAGGAGTTGTTACTTCAGTAATCTCGTTTTATCATGTATATTAATGCATCCTTATAGGCCTCATGTACATCGCCATATTATGTGTCTCATGCGGAGCCACAATATGGTACCCGCAAAATAGCCAGGGCTCCTACTGCGTACCGTGTGCCTCATACATACATTCTTTTTTCTATCAAATTCATTTGGAGAAAATCTTGAGTGCTTCATCAAAAGTCATTTTGTGGGGGCGATAGGCCGGAGAATTTCTCAGTAATGCAGCGCCGTAGAATAAGTGGCACCTGTGTTGTAATCCTGGAGCATCTATTCTTATGACTCTATGTTGTGCCATTCCTCTATTATTCCTGCTAGAAGTGTATCAGTATATTACTAGGAGTCTACAATGAAGGTGGCTATTACCCTGGCCAATGTACGGGTGCCAGTTGACAATGAACTCGTCTGTAGGAGCTTGTTTGCATCTGCTTATTAGACAGGCCAGTGCAGAGTACATGGGAGAGGGACGGTTGCCACCATGTTCCTTTCCTATTCCATTCTATTGATTATCAGCGGCACACCCCGGATGACAGAGGTCGGCGCGTCGCCAATAATCAGGCGTCTTTTATTCTGATGAAAGATACAAATCAGCCAACAAACAATCGTGATGACACAGGTATATGAGACAATCGAACGTTCCTGTGAACCCTTTTTCCAATACTTGGCCCTGAATTATTAAAGCCGTATTCACATCACGCGGGTTCATACTTACCTGCTCCCGGCGCGCCATCCACTTCCTTGGTTTCAGCAGGGGGCGGACTTCATCTTGATTAAAGTCTTCTCCCGGCCGAGCCGCGCGCTGGACTGAACGCGCACGCTGCCGCGCATGCACAATGGTGACTTCTTCCTGGCAAGTATACTATACTGGCCAGGAAGAAGTCACCATAGCGCATGCGCAGTGGCGGCGTGTGCGTCCAGTCCAGCGCACGGCCTGGCCGGGAGAAAAGAAGATGTCTTCTGTGCAAGCGGGCTACCGGGATTCCAGAGAAGAGCGGTGGCCGTAAACAGGGGAGACGCAAGACAACAATCAGGTAAGTATAGCTTAATCTTCTTGTAATGAGTGGGAATTAGTTAATTAAATATATTTCGAAAAATAATCACTGTGAAATCATTAACAGATTTAACAGTGATCATTGGGATGGGAATACCCCTTTAAAGCCTTAAAGGGGTAAGCCATGATTGATGGAAAAATGAAAATCAGACATCATCTAGTACAAGGGTGCTCAACCTGAGGCCCTCCAGCTGTTGCAAAGCTACAAATCCCAGCATGCCCTACAGCTATCAGCCTACAGCAGGGCCTGATGGGAGTTGTAGTTTTACAACATCTGGAGGGCCGCAGGTTAAGCATCCCTGATCTAGTACATGAAAATCTCTTTCTAACAAAGTTAGAACCAGCCTTGTATCTCACATGGATCCAGAGATCTCCCTGTTCATTGCTCTGCTAAATTATCTTCAGCCTGGCAGCTCATGGGGCATGTCCTTTCTGCTGCAGCTCTCTACTTCTAACTGCCGCAGCTTCTAACAGAACATATGGCTTGGTGGCAGTTGAAGATTTTAACTGAGCACGTTCGACCAGCTCAGTGAGACGGATAAAAAATAAGTAAAAGAACAAAACAGCAGGTGGCGCTATACAGATACATTTTATTGAATAGCTCAGTGGCTATGCTAAATTTTTAATTACATGTAATTCCAAAAGTATTCAGATCCAGGTGCTGGTTTGAAAAATGTAGAATATGTTTTCTGACACAACCCCCACGAAGCGTGCTTCATCCTGACCTGTAAAATGTGAATGGGGCGCAGACTGCTGTATTAATACACCATGGAAATGTTACGTGATCTATAATGCGTCCGCGCTGGAGCCTTATTCACGCGGCTCTCCAAAGCTTTTAGTATGGGACTACAATAAGTCGTCCTTGGGCAGATTTCTATGGAAGAATGTTTTTGGAAGCAACAAGAGACGCTAAAATATTAGCTTGAATTTATGTATAAAACGCCTTCACGCGGTGCCTGAGATTGGCGCGGTGCATCAGGTGTGAGGTTGCAGGACCGAGGACACAGGTTTCTGCCGTTTCTCTTAGGATGTCCTATATCGTTAGAATTAGCGCTAAGTGGCACATGTGATTTCTGAGTAGCCAAAGGATAAGCGGCTTTACCGAAGCTGGAGCTATGACTTCTCTGCCTAATCTTTGCAGCCTAATGAGTTGCTCTATCATTCTCTGTGTAATCTCCTTCCTGTAAAAGAAGCCATTTTCCCGCATAGAAAGGTTGGATTATATTGTTGAATAGTCCCCCGGGACTGTGCACAGGAAGTTTATTAAAGACCTCACATGTTGTGCTCCCACTTTGTCATATATACAGTGTGGTCTTCCATGAGTGATGGCCACTACTCAGGTCAATGCCAGGAGTCACTTTCTGATGACGTTAGTTTTTGGTACCAGAAGCAGCAATGTGGACCGGGCCCCGGTCTGTTCTGCAGGAGGACCCTTGCACAGTGACTGGTTAAAGGGAATGTGTCATCGGAATATGACATATTATTAAAGGGTATATCTGACCCCTGAAATTCTCCCTCATATGCCCGGGCCCCTCACACACAATGTACTTACTTTGCTCCCTGGCACCCACGTCACCTCTGAACCCCACATGGCCACCGCTGCATCTACCCGCCGTGCGAATGAAAACATCCGGCGTGGGGGGGTTGGGTGGTAGCTAATAGCAAGCGGTGACGGGGATGAGCCTCCCTAGCATCACCACAACCCCCCCAACGCCGGATGTTTTCATCTGCGCACGGAGAGATGCAGCGGCGGGCGTGCAGGGTTCAGAGATGACGCGGGTGCCGAGGAGCAAGGTAAGTACATTCTGTGTGTATGAAGGGGGGCATTTTAGGAGTCAGATAACCCCTTTAATGATAAAGATATTTTTAAAGAATTTGGGGGATTTTATTTTATAATACTCCATGGCACTGTTTATACAAAAAATCCCAAAATCACCTAGTTTTCGCTCAGACCACTAATAGGCACCACTTTCTGGTCTGTACAAATCATTTTTTAGCAGGCATCTCAATATCTTCCCAGGCAGGATTACAATGATAGGTAAGCTATATATTGCAGGATCTACCCTTCACAGTAGGAGATGGACACAGCTTATCTACTCCCTTTCTGCACAATGACCTCTGCACAAGGCACAGAGCATGCCTAGAAGAGTCTCTCCTAGGAGTCAGTGAGGTTCCCTCCAGTCTGTTGGGCCTATGGTCCATAGTGACTGCCGTAAAGTGTATCTCTAAATGCTGTTAATACCAGCTCAGGCAAGATGGCTGCCCCCAACATCATGGTCTGATCAGAAAATAAAAACAGATTAGAAAAAAGGCCTATAGGGGGAGATTTTGCCCCCCATGCCAAAAAAAAAAAAGTCGCAACCCCTGTGTGTGTCCTCTAGTAGCTCAGAGGATTACGCTGCTCTATGGTACATTTTTCCCCCATGTTCCTGTTCTTTCGTTCAATCTCTTTCGGATTCTGGGATAGTAGCGTGCATGCTCAACCACTGCTCCATTCAAACGGGTGGGGGACGGGACTTTTCGTAATTGTGGGGGTCCCAACAGTCGGACCCCCACTGATGATGCACTTATGTCCGATCTGTGTCAGTCTTGGTACATCCTTCAATGACTGTATCTGGGATACTTCATATATACAGTCTGTGTAAAGTCTCCTTCGTGTGCATGTCCCCGTTCTCACTACAAGAATCCAAATGACAGCGTGAGACATCGCTGACCCTTCATCATCTCTCCTCATTAATCTCTTGCTCTCCACAAGTTTTCTGCCGGTGACGAGCAGAACATGAAAAAATGATTATCATTATAGGATCAGCCTGAAGGACTGAAGGCTTCGAAGTGTAACCTAAACGGGACATGTACCTCCCTGATCACATTCCTTTTTGGGTTGGACCTTCATCCATGGGACTGTCAGGGGCGTTCCATACATTTAGAGATGCTGCTACCTGATTAACTGGTAATTAAAAGAGAACTGCACCTAAAAGCTGAGAGCGGCCCTGGAGACCCCCTTCTGAGACCTCTAGGTCCCTTCTGCTTCCGGTTGAGTCATTGGCCTTCTCCTCAGGTATTTTATACAACGGTGCTTGGCTCAGATTTTAATTGCCCCATTTCTGTGAAGCGTAAATAAAATAATTGTTCCCATCCTGGAAAAAGCCTGTGTAATCTGACAATCTAACGTCTAATGTAGGGCTGTCGGACACGCTTTTGCTTCTGCTCTCGCAGATAGATTGATTTGGAAGGGCATGATTTTCCCTGGTCAGTTTCTGTTAGCAGCGCCCAAGATGTCTGGCAGCCGTTCACCCTCCTTCCTTCACACAAAGTAAGGACTCACATACTTTTGGCCGAAAACATGAGTGTTAATTCAATATCAATGGTGTCTTCTTGAAGTCCACGATTTTACAGTTTACATATGGGTTTTCTGCAAAAAAACGTGTTCACATGTGGTATTACATGGTGGCCATTCAGATGTGTGGTCAGGTCCGGTTTGGGGTGGTCCCAACGCTACATGGGGTCCACGAACATCGTTGAGGTGTGACCACGTGTTGCTGTTCTCTGAAGGGGATGGTAAGGCGTGGTGCACCCCAATGGGAAATAGGTCCAGAGAGTCAGGGTCTGCAGTACACAAGGCAGTGCACTGAGCTGGGATCTCCAGTCTCCATCCTGGCAGAAGAAGGCTTCGTGCTGAGGAAAGTCCTCAGCTAGCTGTCGCTCAGAAGGCCGATACCCTGGCCAAAGGCTGGTGGCCCAAGGTCTGAGGCTTAGTCATCCGGCTGTGGCTCAGTTTCCCCATCTCAGCGTCTTCTTATGGTCATTAATGCAGTTTCTATACAAGTCGATGGGAATGCCGTTTTTTTCAGCCGTAAACAAAAGAGCTAAACCAGACAGTCAAAAAGTCGGTGTATCTGTTTTGTCCCCTCCAAAACTTTGCATAGTCCCTTATAGTAAGGCCTCATGCACACGACCGTATGTGTTTTGCGTTTCGCAAAGACAGATGACGTCCATATGGCATCCGTGTTTTTTTTGCGGATCCGTTATTTTTGTGGATCCATTGTAATAATGCCAATCCTTGCCCGCAAACTCTATTTTTTTTGCGGGGCTACGGAACAGACATACTGATGCGGACAGCACATGGTGTGCTGTCTGCATTTTTTGCGGACCTATTGAAATGAATAGGTCCGCATCCTATCAGCAAAAAACCGGAACGGACAAGGAAACAAAATACGGCCATGTGCATGAGCCCTAACTGTGTATGATTTCTAACATCTCAGTGCATAGGTAGAAAGTCCCAAAGTTTGCTTTAGTTTTAGCTAACTGTGTATTAGGGTACTTTCACACTTGCGTTATTCTTTTCCGGCATAGAGTTCAGTCGTCGGGGCTTTATGCCGGAAAAGAACTGATCAGGCATATCCCCATGCAATCTGAATAGATAGAAATGCGTTCAGTTTGCATCAGTATGCCTTCCGTTCAGTCACTGTCAGGCGTTTTGGCCGGACATAATACCGCGTCCAAAATGCCTGATCAGTCGCTGGAATGCCGGATCTGGCATTAATTTACATTGACTTGCATTAGTGCCGGATCTGGCATTGCGAAACTGAAGGACGGATCCGTCTAAAAATGCTGTCAGTTGTCACACTGAATGGCGGATCCGGCTGGCAGCTCTGACAACGTAACCGCCTGCCGAATCACACTGCCGCAAGTGTGAAAGTAGCCTTAACCCTTTCCACAGTGCAGTGCAAATATGGCGCAATAACAGTGAACACTAACAGGATATAGTACAATAAAACATATAAAATGCAGTTTAACAATATTAAACAGTAAAAGTGCAAATAACTACATAAATCACAGTGCAAGTTAACCCATTAAAGTGCAATAAAGTAGTGAGTTGATGACTTTGCATAGTATCAAAAGGAGCAAATGTCCACAGACGTCCATAGTCCGTAGTCCCTTGCTCCAGGGCATTGTAAATGGCTATCAGTGTAATATAAGGACACCTAGAATTCATCTGTTCTGAGTCATAGATGGGGTCTCAAACAGATAACCCCCCTGCAATTAATAGGCCATATGGACAAGAGGTTAATAGACCAGTGAATGCAGCCTATCACATGTGGCGGATTGGTATGAACTGTTTTATAAATGCATATGGGTACTGTGTATATGAACCGTTATAGAGGGGCACAGATCAGTGGTGACAGATACCGATATATACCCTGTGCCATAATAGCAGTCAGGCAGTGCTCTCTATAAATAGTGGCTGGCAGATTGAGCTCTGTGCATTACATAATGCTGCATGCTGTACATAAGGCCTGTATATAAAGGCCGCCAGACTGTGCTATTAAAAGACTGGCACTGGGGGCCTATGTGACAGGAGGCTGTGTAGGTGACAGCTTTGGCACTTGCAATGCTGACATTGGCTGAAGGGGGAACAGTGACAAAGACAACTTGACTAATGATCAGCAACTGAAACCTGTTTCTTCCTGGATTCCTTAGTCTTTCATGGACCATACTTTTCTAAACTGATGGAGTGTAGAAAGTTTCTGAATACTTCTCATCAATCCTTCCAGGGCTGGTCAAGTTTAAATTCAAGATCAGTTCCTATCTCGACCATCTAAACTGAGCATCATCCTCATGTACTGTGTGGGGTGCTGTGATTTGTGGCCTCCTATTATGTACTGTTGCAGCGTTTTATACCGGTGACCTGTCCTTAGGATAGGTCATCAGTATGTGATTGGTGGGTCTGACACTCGGCATCCCTGCCGATCAGCTGTTTGAGGAGTGCCACAGCCTCTTCGCAGCTCACCAAGCATAGCACTGTCCATTGGATAGGGCCTGTGCTTGACATCACAGCTCAACCCCATTCAAGTGAAAGGGACGGAGTAGCGCCTAGGCCATGTGACTGATGACCCTGGAGCGCTGACCGGCACAGGATGCCAGGAGTTGGATCCCCACCGATCCTGAGACCAGGTCATCAGTATAAAACACTCGGAAAAACCCTTTTGAAGCATCGGACTTTGACTTACGCCTACCATAAGTAGCACTGGAGAGAAGGAGAGATTCACTAAGCTAAATGCTTGAGAACTCTCGCTCGGTTTGCACCAAGAACTGGCGTCCATGCCTTGCACTACATTTATGATGTGTTTTAGACACTTCTTACTCCTTACTGGACAAGGTGGCATGGCTTAGAGCAGGCATGCTTAACCTGCGGCCCTCCAGCTTTTGCAAAACTACAACTCCCAGCATGCCCGAACAGCCTACAGCAGGCATGCTCAATCTGCGGCCCTCCAGCTGTTGTAAAACTACAACTCCAACAATGCCCTGCTGTAGGCTGATAGCTGTAGGCTGTTCGGGCATGCTGGGAGTTGTAGTTTTGCAACAGCTGGGGGGGCCGCAGGTTGAGCATGCCTTGCCTACATCAGGGCATTGTGGGAGTTGTAGTTTTACAACAGCTGGAGGGCCGCAGGTTGCGCATGCCTGGCTTAGAGGAAAAGGGACAAGGCTTAGCTGAAAGAGGCATGGATTATAATATGAAAACATGCACCACATTGTGCCAAAATTGGCAGAAAACTTTGCTGCAAAGTCATCCAACCAATAGATGTCTAACCTCGAGCAAGGTGCACCAAATGTATCATTCAGCCACAATGATGGACTTTCTGGTCTAAGTTTACGATAACCAATTTTCGGACGGGTTTCTGGGCCTCTGGAGGAGAGTTACATTGCATAGTTCCCATGGAGCTTTGCCTGTAAGACTCCCTATTTTAACAGAATCTCCTCAATAAGAACCAGTACCAAAAACTAAAAGAGGAAAAAATGGAGCTCACAACTTCCAAGTATGAAAAATATATATCCTTTATTGTCACATAGTAATAAATGTTTAATGTTAAAAAGGGGGTGGGGAGCACAGAAACACCATCCCTGTACACCAGGTCAAACTTCCATTGCATACAGTCAAAGAATACATCATTATACCATATAAAATATATGTGCAAAATCTCAAAAATGTGTAATGTCAGTTAGTTATATACGGAGTGAGTACCCAATAGAAGGCATATAGAAAGAGAAAGAACCTTACATACTAATGATGTCAAGGAGATATATCGTTATTATAGCATGGCCATACATGTCATGCCTGTACGTAAACCATGTAACTGATTATACATATAGCAGAAAGGCCTAACTCAAAAAATTAAAGAGTGCTGTTGTGCACCACTGTTCAGGTGCAGGGGACTCACCTCAATACACCAAGACCTGTGAGACTGGGATGGCGTTACCCCGACGCGCGTTTCGGCGTGCCTTCGTCTGGGGGTGTTTCTTTGCTCCCCACCCCCTTTTTAACATTAAACATTTATTACTATGTTACAATAAAGGATATATAATTTTCATACTTGGAAGTTGTGAGCTCCATTTTTTCCTCAGTTTTTTTCGTTAGGTTTGCGAGCTTTTCCTGTCATGTAAATGATTGAGTTGTCTAGTTACATACCGCACTATTATAGTGACTATTGTTCAGGTTAAGACACTCTAGGTCGTTTTTTGTTGTTTTGTTAAGAACCAGTACCATCAAGGTTAGTAATGTTCTCCGTTTTGCCTTCTCTTAGAGGGGAGATTTGTCACCTCACCATCCGGTGCCCTTTACATCCTGGATGTCCAGAAGGAGGATGCCCTATCTACTTACCGCTGCATCACCAGACATCGGTACAGTGGAGAGACGCGACAGAGCAATGGCGCGCGTCTCATAGTGTCAGGTGAGTCCCCTGTGTTTTCTAATGACAAATATCAGAAAAATGCCTCCATATATCCACCGTACAATACTCCTCTTGGTTATTTGCTCCACAGAGCCTGCAGAGTCCGTCCCCATTCTCCTCGATGGGTTCCAATCCCATGAGGTTTTCATTGGGGATAAAGTGGAGCTACCATGTATTGCCTCAGGATACCCAAACCTGGCCTCTCGTTGGATTAAAGATGGCCGCCCTGTTCCCTCGGACAGTCGTTGGAGTAAACGTACTACAGGTCTGAGTATGACAGACCTACGTCTAGAAGACAGCGGAACCTACATTTGTGAAATCACAAACAGCTTTGGTTCTGCGGAAGTCACCGGCACGTTGACCATCATAGGTAAGGTCACCCTATAGCTTGGATATACTGGTATACTGCACTGTGTAGCTGTATCAGTGTCTGGTTGCTTTTAAGGAAAGCAGTATCTGGTGGATATTTTATTTATGGATTTATCTAATAGGTGGGATATCGTACATGATGCCACCTGTCCAAGTGACGGTCGGCCAAGTAACGACAAGTTTATCTGCTTTACTGCAGGGCACATCATGGCGTCAATGTGTGTGAACGATCATGACAGGACAGGAAGGAGGACTAGGACAAGTGTGATATTGTTCAGTGGCATTTACACAGAGTCTGGCAGATACTGTGCTAATGAGGGCAAGAGGGGGGCACGTCAAGATGAAATCACAGTTCCGGTTAAAGGGAGCTCTTTTGTGGTGGCTTCTTAGAAGAACGTTCTTATGAGTGATTTTTAAAATATGCTCATTGTCCTTCCTTCCTTAGAAGCTATTTCTCCAAAGCACATCCACATTTTCATGCAGATTCCATGTCTTGTTATATCGGTAAATCTGCTCTGCCGTTCATAAAGTTGTAGATTTTAAAGAGGTTTTCTGGGAGTTCAATAATTGATGACAAATCCTCAGGATCAATATCTGATCGGTGGGGGTCTGACTCCTGGTACCCACGCCAATCAGCTGTTGTTCGACCATCCTTGGCTCTTTCTAGGCCAGTGACGTCACGTTCCTCGGTCACAGTGAATGGGGCTGAGCTGCAGTACCAAGCACAGTCACTATACAATGTACGACTCTGTGCTTGGTGTGCTGTGAGGAGGCCGCAGCGCTCACCAGAGCCCCGCACCCTCTTCAACCAGCTGATTGGCCGGGGGTGTCAGGTGTTGGACCCCCGACGTTCAGATATTAATGACCTATCCTGAGCATAGGCTATCAGTGCTGAACGCCCGGAAAAGTTACATGCCACTTACTGAACCACATTTGTATGGGGCTGACCCACGGCATAACAAAAGGCAAATATGCAGCAGAAATTCAAGGATCAGCCTCATATTTTCTGCTGTGGAATCCATGGCGGATGTGTCCGATGGGAAAATCTGTTGTATTAAAAAAAACTCCGCTATTGTTTGGGTTTTATTTTTTTTTGTGTTTAAAATTAAAAATATCTGTGAACCTTGGTTCAGTTTTTGTTTGGTTAGTTAGTGAAAGGATTTGCTGAGTTTAGAAAAGCCATTTCATCTACTCTGTTAGCCCCAGAAAACCCCTTCAAGGGGTCAGACATTGAGTTATAGAGTAGTAGGAAATTCTGAGTTAGTGAAAGGGCCCCTAATTCAGGATCATTATCGCTTGGCCAAAGTGGAGAGCGGTTACAAAGATTTTACCAATGGGCCGTGTGTAATGCTCTGTTTCCCCTGTGGAGGCACTGCAGGGAAACTGAACACTTATTTCCAGGTTACCCCTCAGATTAAAGCTGATTGGTGGGGGGTCCCAGCAGCGCACATTGTGATCTCCTTATTTGTCAAGGTACCCTTCTAACAGGTAGGGATTGTGTAAAGCGGAGAAGGCTTTTAAAGGGGTTGTCCCATTAGGACAGCTTATCCCCTGCCCACAGGTTAGAGAATACGGTAACTGACTGATCGGCAGGGGGCCAACCGCAGTTGATCATGAGAACGGTGGCCCTTGCGTCTCTGTTTGAATAGAGCGGCGGTCTTGCATGCACATTGCAGCTCCCTTCAGCCCTATGGGACTGCCTGATATAGCCGAGCTCTTTTACTCAGCTATCCCTTTAAAGAGGACCCCTCAGCTCTCCTTACATGTCTGATTTACCAAATACTTGTTTTTCTTTCTTCCATGGTTCCTCTTCTATCACAGAAAAGCTCCGCGTGACTTTAACACCCAAGAAGCTGAAGACAGGGATTGGCAGTACTGTCATCCTGTCCTGTTCCATCAGCGGATCACCGGGCTACACTGTGAGATGGTACCGGAACACAGAGCCCATCGATGCTGACGAGTTCATTTCTATACGAGGGACAGATAACGAAACACTTGTCATAAGCAGCGCTCAGAAAATACATTCTGGTGCATATCAGTGCTTCGGGAGCCGTAAAACACAAACTGTCCAAGACTTTGCCATTGTGGTGCTAGAAGGTAAGTAAGACATCTGTCCGCGCAACTACTAAAGATTAATATCAAGATTTTATCTATTAATGGGGACTGCGATCAGATAACAAGAAGAAAAAATATGCACCCATGTGACTTGGCAGCAGTGATGACGTGCGCTATCGCACACATGATCTCTGCAGCCAATCACTAGCCTCAGTGGTCCCGTGCCATATACTGCAGAGGAAAGTGCTTGGCTGCAGCAGTTACGTGTATGTACATGCATGTCGGCAAGTAAACAACCCAGGGGTGTCAGAGTAGCGGCCATGCTTGACGGGGGTCATGTGTTATCACAGTATCCACCTTTGGACAAATTTTTTATAATTCTGACACCCCCTTTAAAATCAGCACTGTGGCCGCTTACTTCTCGGGATCAATGGTGGTCCCGGAGGTATCAAAAAGTGATGCTTTATCCAAATGAAGTCACGTGAGAGTACCTATATATGACCAAATGAATATACAGATTACTGAACTCAGAGGGGAATGCTAATACTCAGTAAGGGATTTGTTCCTTGTTGTTCCTTATAATTCACATTCCAGCTGCAGCAGAACCTCTTTTTGTTCCCCTGTGCACACTGTTGGAGTGGCCCACCAAAGGATCCTCCGGTGGCCCCACTGTCTGATACCATAGAGGGCCCCAAAGGTCCAGGAGAAAAGCCACATTTGGAGCTGCCCTTGGAGGCACTTGCCACTAGGGTGTATTTCTTTGAATTAAAACCTATTGGACATTATTAATCACATGAAATTTGGGCCCCAATAGTAATTTCCTCTGGAGGGCCCAAGGAATCCTAGTCTGACCCTACCTGTGCAGTGCCAGCCACAGTGTTTTCCCATAAAATGGCAAGTCTTTGTATATTCAGAACATCCTACAGATGTGTCCACCCTAACCATTCTACCAATTTTGTTAAGAACTTTTTGTAAGAAGGTGGACACAGCTGTACAGTACTTCATAAAACAAAACATTTTTCCTCACTACTTTGCTTCCAAGTAAAGACCTTCACCTTACCTCACAAAATAGCAATAGTAATCTCATCTTCTTGTCCTTACAGATGGGACTCCTCGTATACTCTCTTCATTCAGCGAAAAAGTCATGAACCCCGGGGAGCCCTTTTCTCTTATGTGCTCCGCCAAAGGAGCTCCTCCTCCTACCATAAGTTGGACCCTAGATGATGAACCCATCCAGCGAGATTCAGGCCACCGCTCCAATCAATACACTGCTTCAGATGGCAGCGCCATAAGTTACATGAACGTGAGCAGTCCACAGATTTTGGATGGGGGTGTGTACAGGTGTTCCGCGCGCAACTCTGTGGGGACTGCAGAATACCAAGCTCGAATAAACGTAAGAGGTGCCTGTCCTACTTCTACATATCAGAATAGGGTCTATGAACCCTCCTTGGGCGTGTTACCTGGGCACCCTCTGTCTTCTCGTTTCTCTTTCATTCTACTTTCCTTCCACCATTCCATCACTTATACCTTCCTCTTAGAGCTCATGCACATGGAAGAAATTTGTATCTCAGTGTGTTGAAGACACACGTACTTCCATACTGGCTTTGATGGGTACTATATGTATGGATATAGTCCCCCCAAGAAGTATACAATACGGTTGTGTGCATGAGCCCTTAAGCTTCTCTTCACCTTTCTTCATTTTCATCAAATTTTTTGTTGTAAGGCATCCAACATTTACATCAACCTTTTGGAAAAGTTAAATCACCCAAAAGAGTCAACCAGTTGACCAAATTTTTTCCGGGATCAGCATATTGAGGGCCTATCCTTAGATCGGTGGGGGTCCGACTCTGAGTACCACCACCGATTAGTTGTTTCAAAGGGCCACCACGCTCTTGTGGGATCCACTGCTTCTTTAGTGTTTACCAAAGTCTATCTGCTTGCAAGCCACACATATGTTAGAGGCAGTGCAGATTATTGCAACTTAGTCCCTTTTGAGTGGATAAGACCCAGCTGCAATGTTCTGCACCGCTGCTACTTAGCAGATGGCCTGCAGGTCAGGGGACCAAAGTAAAGACTGACAAGGCTACAGAACTCAAACAAACACTTCAGACCCTCCAAACTGCGAATTGATGGGGGTATTATGAGTTGGACTCCGGTGGATCTGATATTGACGACCTATCCTGAGGACATGCCATGAATATGTTGATCCCAGAACATCCCTAGAACAGTTGTTTTTGGCCTGGGAAGCCTCAGTTGACCAAGTATGTGTGCAGGGAATAAGTCGTATTACATGGAGGCCATTCACATTAATGGTCGTCCATGTAATACAAGGACACATTGAGTCCACTAGAGTGGGAGTCACTTGTACAGAGAAGATCTTTGTCCTGGCTCATAGAGGGTGGTCCCAAGTTGGGAACCCTGTGTATGATGTTTATATGGCCTAACAGGTTACATGAGATAAGGATACTTTCACATTTGCATTTCTAAATCCGTCAGTCATAGCCAAATAGGGCTATGCTCCACCAGATGCCCATTGACTACAATGGGATCTGACGGAGATCCGGCTCGTTTCCAGCATGAGTGACGGTCTTTCGGCTGGACAAAAACCGGTGCATGCACTCATGCCCGAAATCTTCCAGATCATATTATAATCAATTTGGGTCCAATTTGGCTATCACTGCTGGACTTAAAAATGCAGATGTGAAACTAACCTAACCCCATTAATTGATGATTCCATACCGTGAGGTCAGATTGCAGGCAGCCTTGTAGAAACTAAAGTCCGCTATTCATTGAGCCAATCCATGAAATTGACTAAAAGAACACAAGTCCTGATCAAAGGAAATTCTAGGATTGTCCATCTAAAAAACTCTTCGAAAGGAGCGGTGAAGCTGGTTAGGTGATTGGGAATTAGGAGGGTCAATTAGTTGGCACTTTTGCGCCCACTCTCTTAGTTTTTGATGGGTTGTATGCTTACAGTATATTGTTCCCTCTGCTTTGTGTGCCAGGCGGAGATCTTCAACTTACCATTTGGAATCATTACTACAAATTCAAGCATTCAAATCTCCAAGCAATTATCCTGCCTTAGATTTTATCCATTTTTAAGAGGCAGAGTGTAGAGCGGCGAGGCTGCCTGCGCTTTCCTGGAAGTTGAGTTTGAGTGATCGATGGTGCTGCTGTGTTACCTGTGAGGATGTCAGATTTGAATATTTATATATATTTTATATGTAAATGACTGAAATAGCGGCCTGGTGCATGGAGGACATAACTGGAGGTGCACGCTGTGCTTGTGTGTTCTTCACCTAATTTTCCGCAGTCACAAATTCTACATGTAAGAACACAGTCAGGGCCACCATCAGAAGTTTTGGGCCCCATACAGCATAATTGCCAACAGTCTTGATTTTGCCAAGACAATATCATGAACCAGGCTGTAGAAGAAGTGTTTTGATGTTTTTTGTTAGGTTTATTCTTTTTTTTATTAGCAGATGATACCATTTCTCTCAAGGTACTAGGTGACATTCCCACAAAGAACATTCATCAGTTGACTGTGTCCATAACTCCCATAGAGTTGTATGGTAAAGCAGCTCATAGGCCAACTGCTGCTCCATACAAAGTCCTCACCATGGACGTGGGGGTGAGGAGGACGGTGGATCCCCTTGTACTAGTGATCAGTGCGATCTCCAGCAATCTAATCTTTATCATTTAAGGGCTCATAAACACAAACTTATTTTTCTCCCATGTCTGTTCCGTTTGTTATTTTTTTTGTGGGCCATATGTGGAACCATTTACTTTAATGGGTTGCTGCAAAAAAAAATATATGGAAATGACTCAGTGTGCATTCCGTGTCCGCATGGCCGTTCCGCAAAAAAATAGAACATGTCCCGCATTACGGACATGAATAGGAGCTTTCTATTAGCAGAATGCACTCGGCCAATATCCATGGTTATGTGTATGAGCCCTAAACCTATAGACAGATAAATGTTGTATGGAAAAAACCTCTGAAATACATGCGCTTTTTACACAAAAAAGTAAATGCAATCAGCTCACCGCCTTGGGCAGTCCTCGGTGCATAGATCCTTAGAAGCAAATCCACATTGTAGAAACAAAGTCTGTAATTTCAAGTATTTTTTTTAAAAAGTCCTAAAATGGCACACAGCAGGACATCTCCCCACACCAGTCAACGCGTTTCAGACTGTGCTCAGTCGTTATTCATGACGTCATGGAACAAAATGTTTGATATTTCATTAATATTTTGGAGAAGATTTATCAAAACTGGAGGAAAGGAAAACTGGCTTAGTTGCCCATAGCAACCAATCAGATTCCGCATTTCATTTTTCAGAGCTCCTTTGGAAAATAAAAGGTGGAATCCAATTGGTTGCTATAAGCAACTAAGCCAGTTTTCCTTAAAACCAGTTTTGTAAATCCCCCCCATTGTGTTCCTTAATATCGAGGCCCAAACACAACCACAGTTAAGGGCTCTCTAAGTGATAGAAACTTAAGGGCCTGTTTAGTTTTATAGTATATGAGATGAATAGGCGCCGTACTTCCTTGGCCGTAGGCCTCATTTAAGAAAGCGAACAGTGAGTTTAAGTGTGTTTTTGCCCATAGCAACCAATCAGAGCTCAGCTTTCATTGTTCCAGAGCAGCTTAAGAAATGAAAGCTGAGCTCTGATTGGTTGCTATGGGCAACAAAGATTGATTGTTAGATGCTGATCATATTGATAATCGGGGAAAACACTTTAAGCTTCATAAGCTTATGTTTATGAACCATTATGCCCTGGCACTGTGGTTACTAGCCATATATTTTAGGAATACCTTTTTGCTAGTTTTTATTAGTGCTTTTATGTATTGAGCCAGTTAGTAAACTGGATTGTAATCTCACATAGAGCTGGTGAAAAGACCACATAAAGGGAGTCTGTCAGCAGTTTTAACCCATGAAAACTGCTGACAGGTGTGAGATAAAGCTGTTTAAACATACCTTGGGCATATTTGCCAACTAGTAAATTAGAAAAGTAGACCTTTAGCTCCCCCCCAACCCAGGAACACTCCCAAACTGTGTGAGACCACCCATTTATGGGCGGTGATTCATAAACCCTGACCATTTAGCCCCGGGAAGGCCCAAATTTGCAGGATAGTCCGTGCAAATCCAGGACGGTTGACAACTATGCTTTTTGGGTGCTTATGCTTCTTGCACGACTAAGGAGGTGAAGCTTTAATGTCCCTGGCACTGTGCTTACAAGTGCCATTGGGGCGGTTCCTTTATGTGCAGAGTCCTGGGCTTTCCGAACTGAAGGCTACCTGAGCTCATACCCCCACCTCCTCTGCTCTGAGTGACAGCTGTAGTGACCTGGTTGGATGCTAGAGCCATTATTCAAAGTAGAGGTAAGGGGTTATGAAGCCCTCAATCACCGGACATGAAGGAACCACTGCCATACAGGAACATAAGTGCTCACCAAAGTATGTTTTAATATCTTTAACGCTCAACTAGCTAGCCCTGTCAGCAGCTTTCAGGAATAAAAACTGCTGACAGACTCTGCTTAAAGTAAGCCAAGTAGACCACCTCAGTGCTCCACCAATCGAAGAGTTCTGCAGAAGTCAGAATAATGTAGAGATCTACCCTGGACACTCTGTAATACCTTTGGCTGTTGTAGGAAAACTCCAGGCAGTGTGGGACTGGGGTTCCTTGGGCCCACCAGAGGAATCTTGGGGCCCAACCCCTATATCATCAATAATGTCTAAAATAAATAGATCCTAGGGGCAGTGATTTTCTCCAAAGGCACCTTCCAATGTTTTTTTTTCACCTGGACTCTGTGGACTACCATTTCATCAAAGCCTGGGCCCACTGGAGGATCCTGTGGTACTTTAGTGGGCCAGTTCGATGCTGACCCCAGGTTAAACTAATATGCTGTGTTGTGTTTAGTGCTGGACCTGCAGGGGAGGGTCATGACACAGGGACTGTCTTTTATGTTCAGTGCTGGATCTGCAGGGGCGGGGCATGACACAGGGACTGTCTATGTTCAGTGCTGGATCTGCAGGGGCGGGGCATGACACAGAGACTATCTCTATGTTCAGTGCTGGATCTGCAGGGGTGGGGCATGACACAGGGACTGTCTCTATGTTCAGTGCTGAATCTGCAGGGGCGGGGCATCACACAGGTACTGTCTCATGTTCAGTGCTGGATCTGCAGGGGTGGGCCATGACACAGGGACTGTCTCTTTTATGTTCAGTGCTGGACCTGCAGGGGTGGGCCATGACACAGGGACTGTCTCTTTTATGTTCAGTGCTGGACCTGCAGGGGTGGGTCATGACACAGGGACTGTCTCTTTTATGTTCAGTGCTGGATCTGCAGGGGTTGGTCATGACGCAGGGACTGTCCCTTTAGTATTCTTTGAATTCCATGCCCCACCCTCTCAGACCCCGCCATAGGTATAGCACCATATATCACTATTGCCTGGAGTGTTCCCATTTTTATATTTGCTGAAAATACTGCGTCTTGGAAATGTAAATCATCCTTTGTATAGTTTGCTTAACACAGCACATTGATATTTAGCTTTTAGGCTGATCACTCCCTTGAAAAATACAAGTGCCACTTTTATCTTTGGTTTGTGACCCGGCCAATGTAATGACTGATATTAGCGAGTCTGTAATCAGATCTCCGGGTGATTCATGGAGCTGGTCATTCACATCACATTTTCATTAGAGGACATAAATCTGAAGCACACTTACCATCATAAATATCTCACTGTTTACCAAGCGTCTGCCCACCGCGCACACATCAGCACTCTCCTGTGCCAGGAAAGGCTTGCACATAATTGACCTACAAATTGACATCCTGCAAATCAGTTCCTCCTCAAGACGACAAATAGGTTAACCCCAGCCTCCTGGAAGATTGGCCTCGGTCCTGTCTCCGCCTTGGGTGCATAACCATTTTTAAGTCCTTGCTCAGTGACCTCTATTAAGGACCCGCCCGGACCCCTTTAAGACGCATTTATCCGGTCGCCATAGAATTCATATATTATTGTGCGCCAATTCCTGTTGTAACACGCAATACGCATATACGCATTTTTCCACTTGCAGCCGATGACAGTCATTTTTATTCGTACCTGTACGGTATTATACACGCCTCAGGTATACCAAGCGCTCTTTGGCAGATATACTCCTCCCTTGCAGAGAAACACTGGATTAACAAAAACACGAAGACTATAGATCCCACAGTTTTCCAAGGAGCGAGCTGCGTTTTTTTGACAAAATCACCCGTTTGTTGTGCAAATGTGGAGATGCTTTGAAACGGTGCCAGCAAAACCAAGCTTTTGATAAATTTCCCCTCGCAGGCTCCTGTCTTGGACCGGCGGCCCACTCCCGCCAGCTCTGTGCACGCTGTTACTGTTAGGTGGTCCCAGAAGTCAACAGCTAAAGAGCAGCACTTCCACTTGTATTAAAATAATGTATTATGGCTACCCATGAACCTTTGGCGCTCGTTACTTAGAGGTCTAACTTACTTATCTGACATTATTGAGATGTACGGCTTCCGAGCTGCCATGTGCACATAATGGACCATTCCAAAATTGCAAGGTTGCTATTTCTACCAGTGCAGTTTAGCCGCTGGATGTCCGGTATAACAGGCGTTATCTGTTTTCCCTGAAAAGGAATATCCTTCCCTTTTCGATTTACCGCATGGTCATGTCAGATCTTTTCATTGACGAGATTTGAACAGATTGGTTGTAAACAGGGACATAGCTGTATAGGGTACAGAGGTAGCCATCGAGCCTGGTCCCCAGTGCTTAAAGGGATTATCCCATGATGAGTGTAAAAAATGAAAATCATACATAATCCAGTACATGGCAACCTGTGCCTCACATGAATCCAGAGATCCCCCCACCCCCCCATTCATTGCTCCAATTGTTCTGCTAGATTTATTTCAAGCTGGCTGCTCAGGGGGCGTGTCCGTTCTCAGAGGCCGTGTCCTGTCTGCTGCAGCTATTGGCAGTTGAAGGATGGAACTGAGCATGTGCGTCCACCTCAGTGAGCAAGACAGAGAAATTAGAAAAAGAACAAGCAGGTGGCGCTATACAGGTAGATTTAATTGAATAACTCAGTAACTATTATTACATTTTTAATTACATGGCGTTACAAAACTGTTTAGATCCAGGTGCTGTTTTGGAAACTGCATAAGATTATCTGTGGGACAACTCCTTTAAAGGGGTCCTGAAGACCCCTTTACCAAATGAGATAACCCAGTATCACAACTGGCTCATGGTATGTTGGGGTCACGTTGGAGATTTTGCATAGGGGCCCAGTAGTTGTAAGTTACCCATCTGTGCAGTCCTTACATAATATTGCGCAGCACAGAGCTCTTATTGCTGGAAGGGACTGTGGCATTTATACACGTCTAATGAGTATGACCAGCTTAAAAGGGGTTGTCACTTCAGTATATGGCGTTTATCATGTAGAGAAAGTTAATACAAGGCACTAATGTATTGTGATTGTCCATAACGCTTCCTTCACTGGCTGGATTCATTTTTCATCACATTATACAGTTTTTGTTTCCATGGTTACGACCACCCTGCAATGCATCAGCAGTGGCCATGCATGCACGTTATAGAAAAAAGTGGACCGTGGGAGCACGCATAGGCTGCTGTTCTCTCCAATAGTGTGCAAGCACGACCACCGCTGATGGATTGCAGGGTGGTCGTAACCATGGAAACAAGCAGTGTATAATGTGATGGAAAAATGAATCCAGCCACAAAGGAGGCAATATAGACAATCACAATACATTAGTAAGTGGTTTGTATTCAATTTCTCTACATAATAAATGCTAGTTTCTGAAGTGAGACAACCCCTTTAAGCTGGTCATATTCATCAGACGTGTATCAGCCATCTGATGTGTGTGGGGAGTCCCAATTTTTCCATATAAGCTCCAGCCCAGGGAGACCCCAAACCCACCTAGAGCCACCCACTTATGAGCTGGGATTACTTAGGCCCCAACCATTTTCAGCCCAGGACAGCCCGAATTTGCCAGGACTGTCTTTGAAAATTAGGGACAGTCACTGCAAATTCGGGACTTTTGACAACTATACTTTTCCCAAATGGCAGATGTCGGAGGAGAGAAGGATTTCATCATACTCGATGCTCTTGTTCTCAGGGGTATAAGCCATCTGTAGAGGTGTCTGGGGGCAGTTTATACCCCTCCTCCTGTTCAGAAGACATGCATGCTCGGACCTCTGGTCTCCCGGTATGTCCTCTATGGGCAGCCCATTAGCCCAGTCCCTTACATGCAACCTAATAGGACAGTAGGAAGCTGCCTTTAAGGGGAAAATGAGCCCCCTTATCCAGAGGGACCCTGTGCAGGTGTCTGGGTTGTACATATAGTATGTCCACCTCTGAGAAGGCCTAGAAGTCTTATTGTGGCTCCATACTGAGCTGTAATATGGCTGATGTACAGAAGTCATTTTTGCTGAGGGTCATGTGTGATTTACATTTATGATTTTTTCTCCTTATGGGGAATTTATTCTTCTATTGTACTGAGTACTTGCAGGAATCATTGTATGAAAGTGTCTACGGCAGAGAACTGCATTCACACTTGGGGTGCCTTCACACGTTCCTTAAATTTTTGCTACGGACACAAAAGCCGCAGCAAATCCGTGTCAAACTCTCCTTTGAATACATGTAAATTTAGAGGCGGAATTGTCTGTAGCAGAAAATTACGGTTCCCATGAAGGCCGTAGCTCTTATATTAGACATATAGAAGTCCTTGCTACACAGAATAGTACATTTCACCAGAATTTTTCCCGAAACAGTACGACTCGTGACCATGGGCTGTGTCTGGCATTGCAGCTCCTCGCCATTGAAGTTAATGGAGCTCAGCTGCAATACCTGGCACAACCCGTGGACAAGAGTGGCGCTGTTTCTGAAAAAAAAAAAAGAGACCCTTTTTTGTAATCTCAGACAACCCTTTGCAATAGCTTTACAGGAGCCCCTATGAGATCTGTTAGAGTAAGCAGATTGGAGAATATACATTCTCCTATAGCGTAAATCCCAACATTTCTAAATATCCATCGGCTTTAGTCTCTCGCAGTAATCCCTCATTTATGGGAAATCTCTTTCATTTCTCTTCGTCTAATCCCTTGGTTATCCTTCATATTTCATATTCCTCACCTTTTGCTCTGTTTCCTGTACTTTTCTCACTTTCAGTAATGATTTCTGTATGAGTCTTTTACTGCTCCTCGGGGGTGGTCTTTTCTTATTCCCTTGTCTTTAACATTCTTGCCCCTAACTCTTATGTATCTCCTTGATTTGTGTCCACCTAATGTACGTTCCTTGCACTTCACTTCAGGACCACCTAGTATCCGTCCTATGAAGAACCTGACAGCAGTGGCTGGAAGAGATAGCTTCATTCATTGCCGGGTAATTGGGTATCCCTACTACTTCATCAGCTGGTACAAGGATTCTCTACTGCTCCCCGATAACCACAGGCAGGTGGTGTTCGAGAATGGGACCCTGATGCTGAGTGACGTACAGAAGGGAATGGATGAAGGCGAATACCTGTGCAGTGTCCTCATTCAACCGCAGCTCTCCATCAGCCAGAGCGTCCACATCACCGTCAAAGGTCAGAGGGCAAATGGGATACACGTAGACGAACCGCCCCGACAGTGACTTGATGACTGACTCCATTACAATACTGCAGCTTTGCATCTCTATCCACATATTTATAGCATGGAGAAAGAGGCCATTGCTGCATCCGCATCTATTATTAGGAAATCAGTATTCTCTATGCGTATTACACTTGCTTTAGGGGAAGTCCAGTTTTTTTTACAAAAACTGTGCCGCCCCTGTTTTTAGGCTGTTTGTGGTATTGCGACTCAGCTTCATTTACCGCAATACCAGACACAAGTGTGGCGCTAGGAAAAACATTTGAGTCTTGAAAAAACGTAGCCATGTTTGTCTCGACCTTAACCACCCCTTTAAAGAAACAGTTAAAAAAAAATACAGGTGAATGTTAAAGGGATTTTCCAAGGCTTTTATACTGATCACTTATCCTCAGAATGGGTCATCAGTATATGATAAGTGGGGGTTCGACACCCAGAACCCCCCACCGATCAGCTGTTTGAGAATGCGCCAGCGCTCGCAGTAGCGCTGTGGCCTTTGCCTAGGATGATGACGTCATGTTCATGGGTCACTTGGCCTAAGCGCAGCTCAGCCCCATTAAAATGAATAGGGGCTGAGCTGCGATGCCAAGTACAACCGCTATACAATGTACAGGGCCGTGCTTGGTGAGTAGAGAGAAGGCCTCAGCGCTACTGCGAACTGATCGATGAACATGTCCTCCCATGGCCTAGGCAAAGCTGAGAGAAGGCTCTACTTCTACGAGCATCGGGCCTTCTCAAACAGCTGATCGGCGGGGGTGTTGGGTGTCGGGCCACCACCGATCAGATACTGATGACCTATCCAGAGGATAGATCATCAGTTAAAAAGTCTTGAAAACCCCTTCAACACATTAGGTAGTTGTCGTCCAACAGCTATCTTTGCCAACCCACCCATACACATGCACCCCCAGCCAAGCATGCATGTGTTCTGAATGGGAAGAGGGGAAGGAAGCCGCTGCCAGACCAGACACCTCTGGTAGTTACTTATCTCCCCTGAGAACAGAAGGAGCGGGCATGTTGGAATCTAACAGTCCAATGCTTTCTCCTGACTTCTGCTGTCGGGGGGCGGGGATAGCTGCGCTAAACTTTCGCCAAACATGTTTTGTGAGGTGTCCTTTCTCAGCACGGCCGCAGCTTTAGGGTGCATTTACACGACGGTTTGTATTTTGCTGTCCGTAAAAA
Organism: Bufotes viridis; assembly: GCA_033119425.1. Taxonomy (NCBI): domain Eukaryota; kingdom Metazoa; phylum Chordata; class Amphibia; order Anura; family Bufonidae; genus Bufotes; species Bufotes viridis. The sequence goes on along the minus strand of CM065590.1, from coordinate 555,868,683 downwards.
GGTGGATCCGCAAAAAATAAGGGTGATGTGCTTTTTGTACTCGTTTGTTCATTGTAACAATGCCAAGAAAAGGACATGCAGATGTAGACAGCAGATAGCGTGCTGTCCGCAGTTTTTTGTAGCCCCATTGAAATTAATAGGTCCGCATCCAATCCGCAAAAAAATGATTGGACAAAAAATATGGTTGTGTGAATGGGGGCTTAAGCCGCCGCTCTGTGTTCCTCAGTGCTACCTTACATTGAAATGAATGGGAGGCAGAAACCACACGGCCACTGGTGAAATTTCAGCGCAGCTGTCTGCACCAATGCGCAGTTTAAACCCAATGTGTGAATGGACCCTAAGGGAAGGCACATACTGCGCTAGTACACTATACATATGCCAGGGAATGCACCCAGCGTATAGGTTAAACATATCAGGCCCGCATTCAGTGTCCTTTTGACCCCCATCAGGGTGGTATTTATCAGTGTACCATCCCGTACAGAGGGCCACCGCAGGCTAATGTATACTTTTTTACAATGGGACCCTAAGGCCTTATTCACACGTCCGTAGTGTTTTGCGGATCCGCAAAACACCTTGCCACCAGCCCTTTAGAGATGCCTATACTTACCCGCAATTGCGGGCAAGAATAGGACATGCTCTATATTTTTGCCGAGCTGCCGTCCTTAACATCAGCGGCGCGCTCCGCAAATGCGAATGCGGAGAGCACAGTGTGTGCTCTCCGCATCCATCACGTCCCCATTCAAAATTAATGGGTCCGCACCCGTTCCGCAAATTTGCTGAACGGGTGCGGATGTAGATTGCGGACGTGTGAATTAGGCCTAAGAGTGACAGATGCCACTGTATGCCATCCATCACAGTCCGATGTGAGATGTATATACTGTACATCCTCAACATATAGATCCAACAGAAGGCAGGATCCTATTTTATACAGAAGAGATATCCATCTGTCCAGTGCAGAATTAACCACTCGTATGCCGTGCTTCGTGTACAGCTATGGCTGTGTCCTGTACGGCGTCGCCCCCCTCTCCTCCTCCTCCTCGCCCCTGATCTGTTTCTCTGACAAGCCCCAGCACAGGGACCTGCTGTGTAAACACGGCGTATTAATGCCCTGCCCTTTACTCCCAGTCTCCGCTCGCTGTTTTCCGTAGTGTTTGTTGGCTTTTAAAAAATAATGCGTCCGTCGTGGTCTCCCAGATCTGCCGGAGACTTAAAAGCTTCTCCAGCACTTCAATTATTCAGGAGCACCCGGGGAGAGATCCTTCCTAATGAATAGAGCGGCGTGTGAGAGCCAGACTGAGATTGTGCACGGCTTCCCTGTGTTACTCGGCACCGTCGCTGAGGCCGTGGACATCTATCGCACTCGCGTCTTACTGTGGGTAACAACTTCAAGCTCCTATAGGTCCCATATGATACAATAGTGTAGCAGAAGAACAGGATACCGGATTTTTCATGTGTTCATCGCCGGATCACCATTGACTCTAGTGGGATCTGACGGGGATCCGGTCTCAGTCCGGTGAAATGCCGGCTTTCTGCCAAACAAAAAGTCGTACATGCAGGGCTTTTCGTCTGGCCAAAAGCCGACATTTATGTCAGAAAGTGGTCGGATCCTATTATAGTCAATCGGGTTCGGCGGTGCCAGGTCGTGTCCAGCAATGCAGGATCCAGTGAAATCTGTTCCTCTACCGGAAGAAGCTGCTGGATTTCAGGATGCTGATGTGAACTTAGGGTAAGAGCAGAGCAGGATAGAACAGAAGCCAGGTAACCAATGTGCTTTCAAAATTTACTATCTGCATCTATGGTTTTGGTTGTTTTTTTTTCTGTTGATTCTCTTGAAAGTTCTTATAAAAAATATTATTTTCTCCTGATGTAGTCAATCTATGGTATTATATGTATCACTAAAAAAAGAGAAAATATTCAGTTACATTTTATTAGCACCTAGTCTGCCTTAGTAAATACAAGGGAGGTGGTCAGCAGTTTTGTGCCTGATAACCTGCTGACAGCAGTAGGTAGGGGCTGGGGAGAACAATACAAACTTAGAAAATACAATACAAAAAAGTTTTTATTATCAGGAGTAGTGTGAATATGATATTTTATTATGCCATTGTGCAGGAGGCGGAGCTCCACTGTGAACTACTCTCTGCTCTTTACCCTCTGCTCTGAGTGACAGCTGTAGTGGTCTCCTGGTTGGATGCTACAGCTGTCACTCAGAGTAGAGGGGAGGGGCTTTCAAGTAGCTCAGTGCAGGAAGCACTTTACAGTGAAGCTACACCTCCTGGGAATTAGCTGAAGTAGAATTTGTCAGAATAAAACTTCATATTCACACTACCCCTTATAATAAAAGATCCACAAAAGTTATGTTTTTCCTGGTTTCCCCAGCTCCTTCCTCAGCAGTTTAGCATGGTCAAAACCACTGACGGACTCCCTTTAATGAAAGTTCTGAAGCACCGTTGCTTAGAAACCTGCAGTGTGCCATCCCTCTGATATTCCTACACGAAATGTATGAATTCATTGGGCATGACCATTCCCCTTATCAATGACGCATGTGCCATTGACAAGGTTAATGGTTACTCCCAGTTTTCAATTTAGGCTACTTTCACACTAGCAGCAGCAGGGTCCGGCAGACTGGGGGAACAGCCTGGCGGATTCGTGCTAACGCTAGCCACCACACCGCCGGAAGTCCACTCCAGCCCCATTCACTATAATGCCGAGAGACGGCCGGACAAAAACTACAGCACGCTGCGGTTTTTGTCCGGCCGCGTCTCGGCTTGTTTTCTGGCCCACCCCCATTATAGTGAATGGGGCCGGAGTGGACTTCCTGCGGCGCGGTGGACTAGCATTAGCACGGATCCGGCAGGCTGCTGCGAGTGTGAAAGTAGCCTAATCTAGAAGGAATAACAGAAGAATGGCACAACACAGTTCTAAGGAAAGATCAGTGACTTACACTAATTGTGCATGTATGTGAAGGCTATAACGTGACTAATTCTTTCTGTATTTACCTCTCAGTGCCCCCACTTATTCAGCCCTTTGAGTTCCCCCCTGCCTCCATCGGACAACTACTTTACATCCCATGTGTTGTGTCCTCCGGAGATATGCCCATTCGTATCACCTGGCGCAAGGATGGCCAGGTCATTGTCTCCAGTTCCGGCATCACCATTGAGACCAAGGAATTCATGAGCTCCCTGCAGATCTCCAGTGTGTCTCTGAAGCATAATGGCAACTACACCTGCATAGCAAGTAACGACGCGGCCACGGTGAGCCGGGAGAGGCAGCTTATAGTGCGAGGTAAGAGCTGGTGGGATAGCAGTGCTGTGTGCGACAGAGCAGGAGACATGCTACATCAGCAGGAAGGAGCTGACGCGAGACCAAACCAAAAGCAATGTATAAAAACCTTAACCATTGGCGTGCTATCTTATATGTGTGTGTGCCCTTCTGGGCATTTTCCAGAACTGCTGGCACTGAACAGTGGGTCAGGTACTGGAAATATAGGTACAGCTTTCATATGATGTTTTTGGTCTTTGCCATTTCCATGGTCCGTGTAGCTAAGCTTTATTTATTTATTTATTTATTTATTATAAGGGGTTTCCCAAAATTTTTGGATAGTTCATCAGTATCTAGTGGAGGTCTGACCCTCAGGACCCCCACCAATCAGCTGTTTGAGAAGGCCTTGGTGTTGGCAGTAGCTCTTCAGCCATCTCTCTTAACACCAGGCACGGCGCCATACATTGGATAGCGGCTATGATTGGTACCACGGCTCGGCCCAATTCACGTAAATGGGGCGGAGCTGCTCGTAGGCCATGTGACCAATGAACATGACTTCACATGGCCTAAGAAAAGCTGTGAGAAGGCCGCTGTACTACTGCGAGCGTCAATGCCTTCTCAAACAGCTAATTAGTGGGGGTCACGGGTGTCGGACCCCCACCGATCAGATACTGATGACCTATCCAGAGGAAGGTCCTCAGTTAAAAAATCTAGAAAACCTTTTTAACTTATACATCCACCCTGTCCGTAGACTTCTTTTACCCAAATATATAACAAGAAAATGTCTCAACTTTATTGAAAAGCAATAATATCACAACCATATGCATTTTAGACGCCGGTTTTAATAACCCCTATATCTGGCGGTGGGTCTGCGGAAGTTATGAAGAGGCGCCGCCCTTTACATAACTTCGGCGCATTCAGCACCAGTTCTAAATGTGAGACAGCTTCCGAGCGGTCTTACATTTAGACCATTTTCTACGGCCCGTCGTCTTCCTCTCCCGCGCCACGTCCACTATTTTAGACCTGGCGTGACTGGAGGAAAGTCACTGATTGTGGAGCTACTAACCGTTGCACCGCAATCCGCGCCTAAAATATGCCTAGTACAGGCGTATTTCAGAATAGTAAATGACCCCCGTAGTGTCCGAACGTGGTGTGAACCTAGCCTAAGCAGCCGTACATGATCCCATTTCCCACACATGTTGGGAATGGAATACATCTGGTAAGGGGAAGTCGTGAGAACCAATGACCATCCAAAATTGAGTTTTTCCTGTATTTCCCTTGTGATATTCTGTAGGACGTATTTTCTGTATGAACCTCATTTTCCATCTGTCAGCCATGGTGTGTCTGAATTTTAAGTAGCTGCCTAAGATGAGGCTACAGCCATTACTTTCATTGGAAGTAAGCTCACAGTAGCGTCATGCTTGTCGTTCTGTCACGTACCAGTCACCCCGTGTATACTGTATATTGAATGTCCCCTTCCCACTAGATTTTTACTTTCTCTTCTACTAGAGCAGAGCTGTTACCACTTTTGCTACAGAAAAACTAGCTGAATACAAGGGTCTTAATCTCATGATATTCCAGCACCCATCGGTGAGGATCTGTAGAGGAGGCAGAGGGAAAATGAGGACAGCCTGGCAGAAATAAGTGTCAAAACTTGTCATCGCCACTTTTTTTCTAAACTTAACGCTGGAACACGTGAGGCTGTGCTACTTAATTCGTTGTCTTGTTAAAGGGGTTCTCTCACTTCAGCAAATGGCATTTATCATGCAGAGAAAGTTAATCCAAGGCACGTACTAATGTATTGTGATTGTCCATATTGCCTCCTCTACACTGCTCGTTTCCAGGAGTTACGACCACCCTATAATCCCCCAGGGGTGGTCGTGCTTGCATTCTATAAGAAAAATGGCAGCCGTTACTGCTGAAGTGCAGACAGGCACGCATGTGCAGCTGCTCCGATCCCGCCCACCCCGTATAAGCGCTGCAGGGTGGTCGTAATCATGGAAACGAGCAGTGTATAATGTGACGGAAACATGAATCCAGCCAGCAAAGGAGGCAATATGGATAATCACAATACATTAGTAAGTAAGTGCCTGGTATTAACTGTATCTACATGATAAATGCCATTTTCTCAAGTGAGACAACCCCTTTAAGATGCATTTCCTGTGGCCCCATGCACTTCATGGAACCACAAAATACCGATGCCTTCCATGTGCGTTCTGCAGTTTATCTCACCCCCCTACATAAAAAAGACTGTTGCCGTTCGCATTGTGGATCAGAATAGGCCGTGTTCTATAATTTGTAGAATGGCCACACGGATCCACATAAATATGGATGTGTGCAAAGCCCCATAGCAATGAATGGATGAGTGTGCTGTGTGCATAGGCCTGACACCCCACACTCCACCAATCGGCTGTAACCTAGTAGCTCTGGTGCCAGACGACAGCGCCAAAACTCCATTGTGTGGTGGACAGAGCAGGTAACTGCGGTGCTGCTGCCATTGAAGTGCAGTTACCAGCTCCGTCCACTGCACAAGGGATAGAGCTGTGGAGTTCTTCCTCCTGACGATAGTGCCTCAATATCTAGTATAAAGGTTGGAGACGTTCTCTGCTTTGCGTTTTTGTCATAAAGGTCCCTTGACAATAAGCTTAAATGTCCAATTATTAGGACCCATCAGCATCAGGGTCCCACGACTATAGAGCTGAAACAGACACAACATAGAAACGCGTCAGCCCTTGCTACCTGCCGAAAAGGATCAGTGCAGGAGAACATTTTTTTTTTAAGCAAATGGTGAGATATCATTTTGACCACTTACTTCTGAGTGACAGCTTCCAGAGGGTTAATGGGCCCTGTGGATTTAATGAGTTTTTAATGCTCTGTGTTAATGTAAGCATGAATATGTGATGAGCTTGTGATTCAGTGCTGCATGGTGATATAATCATGAATATATAATGAGCAGCGGCACATAAAGATAAATATTCATTGGTCTGTGTTCGCCTGGAATAAATATCGCAGGACAGATGTGGGGAGCGGCGTGTGTGCGCTGGAAGCTTATGGTGGGCACTAAGTGAGGGATGTGCATTCTCATGTGTGGGAGGTGCAATGCTCTGAGATGCGGTGTTGTTGGCGACGGAAAATCTGCTTGATCTCGGGTTCCAGTTTATTTGCTTTTATGATACAGTAACCGGCTGCGGATCTCTTCATCGTCCTGGGTGTGGGGTAAAAACGCAGAGTACAAAGACATACTCACTGCTTTGATTAGAGGCTCGTTTAGACGGCTGTATGCTGTCTGCAAAAATGCGGATCCGTTTTTTTGCAGATTAGATGCAGACCTATTCACTTCCATGGGGCTCTTTTCTTCCGTTCTACGGCTCTGCCAAACAAATAAAACATGTCCTATACTGGTCAGTGAAAATCAGGACGTGGCCCCATTGAAGGCTATGGGTCTGCAAAAATGCGGAATGCAATCCGTTTTTTTAGGCGGACATGTTGAACCCTCCGCGAAAAACGGATCTGCATTTTTGCAGAGAACATACGGCCGTCTGAATGAGCCCTAAGGGCTCGTGCACACGACCGTATCCGTTTTGTGGTCTGCAAATTGTGGATCTGAAAAATACGGACACCGGCGTACCATTTCTGCAAAATGTCGGACGAGTATAGGACATGTTTTGTCTTTTTTGCAGGATTGCAGAACGGGCATACAGATGTGGACAGCGCACGGTGTGCTGGCTGTCCGCATATTTGGTGGCCCCATTTAAATGAAAGGGTCCACATCCAATCCGAAAAAAAAATGCATGAGCCCTAAGGGAGCATTCACACAACCCTATTTTCAGTCCAGGTCCACATCCGTATGTCCATTCCGTGACTCCGCAAAAAGATAGAACATGTCCTATTCTTGTCCATTTTCAGGACAAAGATAGGACATTTCTGCAGAAATGGTTGCATGTTCTGCGGATCTCACGCGGACCTATTCATTTCTATGGGGCCGCAAAAAATGCGTACAGCCCACGGTTATCATCCATGCAGCCAAGCCGCAAATTATAAAAGTTGTCCTATTCCTGTCCTTTTTGCGGACAAGAATATTCACTTTTTCAGTGGCGCCAGTGAAAAGTGCAGGATTCACATGAACCACATCTGTATTTTGCAGACTGTAAGATGGATGCGGTCGTGTGAACGCTCCCTAAAATGCAGTGCTTTGTATGGCTCTGGGAGAAAGGTGCAATCCTCTGCATGGCTTTGAGCGCAACGGGCAGTGTTCTGCATAGCTCTTGGAGGGAGGTGCATCGCTCTTGCAGGCTTTGGGCATGCTCTGTGTGGTTTGGGGTGCAAGGTGCAGTGTGCTGCGTGATTCTGGTGTGAGGAGGACTGTGTAAGTCACGCACAATGTTCTGCAAAATGACAGTAAAGACAAATACTTTGAGAAATATGCATCTAATCTAGAGTGTTCTGCAGTCATCACCGTGAGTATCGTTGCGATATAGGATCCTAAAAAAGAAGGGAAAAAAGTGTAGTCCTTTCATAGTGATTTCAAAGTAAAGCGCTCTGCATTGTGAATGCGCAGCAGTAATGACATGCATTATAAATAGCCTGTTGTTGTATTATGCTCTGCGGTGAAATGGAGCTTTATCTTTTCCCTCTTGCCACAGTGCCCCCCAGATTTGTTGTTCAGCCAAACAACCAAGACGGAATTTACGGCAAAGCCGGGGTCCTGAATTGTTCTGTCGACGGCTATCCGCCTCCAAAGGTGGTCTGGAAACATGCCAAAGGTGAGAGCGGCGGTCCTGCCACACACTGTGCATGGTGCTGCTGGGTACCTGGCACCTCACAATGACAGCTCGCCATGAGGCAGTTGTATACCGACATATAGACATCAAACAGATGCCGTATCTTCCTCCCCATCGCGTGTACTGCGACACTACGGGCTGCAGCTCTTCCTCTGTCACACATCATTAAGCCTCAGCTCCGCGCATGGCGCAGCCGCAGAAGTGCCAGCTTCCATTTCATATTAATCAAATGTCTTTTGTCTCAATCTAGGCAGTGGGAACCCCCAACAGTACCACCCGGTGCCGCTCACTGGCCGGATCCAGATTCTGCCCAACAGCTCCCTACTTATACGTCATGTTCTGGAAGAGGATATCGGTTATTACCTATGCCAGGCCAGCAATGGTGTGGGCACCGACATCAGCAAGTCAATGTTTCTTACTGTGAAAAGTAAGTTCTGAAAACACAAGACTAGGACGGTGTTCTTCTGAAATGTGCATAAAATAAAGCTCTGGTTGTCATCCGTTGCAAATAGATGGAAAGCAATTGCCTGACTAGCAATTACATCATCCTGCTACTTTCATCAGGCTAGACTGGATGGAGATAGTGTGGCCATACGTATTAGATTATCAGGGGCCTAACCTGTAGATAGGACTGACCGAAAATGTAATGCGTGTGAAGTGTTTGGCAGATGTTAGGAGAAAAATGGACAGGGCAGTTGAGTTCCAACATGCTTTGATCCTTTGCTATCAAGGGACATAAGCTGCCAACAGAGGTTTCTGGCAGCAGCATTGTCCCCATTCCCCACTGAGAACACATTCATGCTTGTATAATGGGGTCAGGAGGAATAGCATTTGTCCGACGCCCTTTAATAGACCAAAAAACGAACCTGACAACCACCAGCATAACACAGTGTATAACTTTAAAGGGCATCTGTCAGCAGGTTTGTCCCTATGGCACTGGCTGACCTGTTACATGTGCGCTTGGCAGCTGAAGGCATCTGTGTTGGTCCTGTGTGCATATGTGCTCGTTGCTGAGAAAAATGAAGTTTTAATATATGCAAATGAGTCTCTAGGAGCAACAGGGGCGTTGCCATTACTCCTAGAGGCTCAGCCCTCTCAGCAACTGCCACGCCCTCTCCACTTTGATTAGCAGCATTTACACTGCCTGGTCTGGAGAGGATGCGGCAGTTGCAGAGAGAGCAGAGCCTCTAGGTGTAATGGTAACGCCTCCGTTGCTCCTAGAGACTCATTTGCATATAATAAAACATCATTTTTCTCAGCATTGCGGGAACATATGAACATGGGACCAACACAGATGTCTTCAGCTGCCAAGCGCACATGTAACAGGTCAACCAGTGTCATAGGGACAAATCTGCTGACAGATGCCCTTTAATCTGGAGTTCTTAGAATAATATTGTGATCAAAAGTCAAAATGCATACCGTCCATGCAGCTGCAATGGTCTCAGTGTTACCCATTTCAGGCTAGCCCTACCCCTTTTTTTTTTTTTTTGTTTACCCACCCACAACCAAAGAAAGCACCGAAAACAAGTAAGCAGGAAATTTCTAAAGGATCATGTGGTTGTATACAACATAGGATAAAAATGAAGTGGCTTCAAGAAGCTTTGAGCCATTCTGTCCTGAGATGATGGTATATGATGGTATAAACTGGTGCCAGCAAGGTGCTTCATTTTGATTTTTGCTGTGGAGCCCCCACTAATTTCTGTATACTTGTTCTGTCCTTGCAGTAAGTGAAATAGGCTCACTATGCAGTATGCTATCAGCATATAATGAATTCTAATAGGATTAATACATAGTGATAAAGGCCCCTTTCAGACGATCGAGTTCCCCGCATTGGACTCGCAGCGTGAGTATGCGGCAGCTCCAGTCCTGACCTCCCAACACTGACGGGGTTGCATAGCATTATAGTGATTTATGATGCTATGTTGCAGTTCTGTAATGTATTGGATAATACTGACAGCCTTATGTCAGTGTTGTACAATACATTACAGACCTCTAAGGGTTACATAGCATCATAAATCAGTATCATGTTATGCTACTCCGGCAGTGCTGGGAGGTCAGAATGGGAGCTGCCGCATACTCCCGCTGCGAGTCTGATGCGGGGAACTCGCCCGTCTGAAAGGGGCTATAATATGATATAACAATACCTCATGACAGAGGTTACACCTGTAAACAGGCGCATTATATGGCATGAAGCCCTACAGGCTCCCACGGACTGCGGGGTGGGGTAGCCTCCCCCAAGGGATGTATGGAGTACAATGGTAATAGTTTTTTTCTGTTGGATACATATGGAATCCAACAAGAAGTACTCTGTATCAGAAGAGGACTTATATACCTTATATATAATACAGCAGGGGGCATGACAAGAAGCGGGACAGAAAGTCACAGTTATTACTCCATTGTGCTCCCTAAAGTCCATTGTGGGTTTTGCGTGGCTTATGTTTTAAGCATCACTTTGTGGTATAATCTGGCCTGACTTCTGAATGATTTTCATAAGAACATAAGAAGGTTACAGCGCTTATGTTCAGTTAGGGGATATTGATGAAGTATTAGCGATGACATTCTAGCAAATCAATATAAAGCTGTAGGTCTGCCGCCTGGAGGAGGGGGTAAATCTGTCACCCTGCAGAGACCCGTATAATCCTGTTCAGTCTGCTCTTAATTAATTACCTGGAGTTTAAAGCATACGGTATGTTCTCACGTAGTGTTCCTCCTCTATGTGCATTTCCTTCCTTTGCGTTGCATAATATATTGGTAACATTTATTATTTTACAGTATTTAAATGCATTTTATTGCAAGAAATGAAACCAAGGACAGCGAATTATCAGACTATAATACCACCTATACAGAGCACCATATATGTAAAGTTCACTTTTAACATCCAGATCCCTCGGCACCTGAAGTTTTAAAGAGGAGCTGTCAACTCTGATCTGTCTGTTTTACTCCATGTAATAACTATTCTGAGCATCTATTCTTATAACTCTTGCGTTCCTCTATTATTCCTGCTAGAACGTTATGAATAAAGGTCCGGCTGGGTGTTACCAGTTGGGGGGTATGATCCCTGCACATTTTGACTCTGGCAGCCCTGATTAGACAGTGTCAGACACGCATGGACACACCCCCAACAGGTAGCATCCAGTTGAACCTTTATTGTATTGTTGGCATTTCATTAATAAACTTCTAGTAGGAATAACCGAGGATCGACACAACATAGAGTTGCAAAACCCCAGGGTTGCCATGTTATGTTGCTAAGTGAAATGTTGTGTTTTTATACGTAATGGCACTGTATGGACAGTTTGGAGTTGACACTTTGGCTCATCCCCTTAGTTTGCCAGGAGATGGACCTGGGTCCGCCTTTGGTTAGTGAGTAGAGATTCTAGCTGTGCTACATTGAGGACCTACTTGTGCAAGCTCCTCGGAACTAGTCCTGAGCTCAGAGAACCTTAATCTCTGAAACAATCTACGGTAAAGGAAGGAACTTTATTAAAAGTGCTCCAGAGAGAAGAAATTAAAATGTCCAGAATCTGCTGGCTGTGCATTGGAGTCAGACAGCAAGGTATTGTGCTCATTTATGGCAGAGAGAGACTTTGCTGCTGTGAAGGGGAACGTTTTTATCACACTCTTCCACACCTGGAGACGTTTTGGCCAGCCATGTCTTAAATCTGCTCCCCTCAGTCCAAGGATTTGCAGAAACATTTACAAAGAACCTCATTGCATGCCAGCGGTTCTGCTAAGAGACTTTAGAGAGAGACAGAGAGAAGTACTATAACCTCCATCATTGCTGTCATCCATACATTGCTATTGGAATTGCACTGGGGTATACTTGGAACTGTGACTTGTTACGGTCAGATGTACTACTACTCCTATTCTGAACTTCGATCATGCCTGGACAGCCTCCAGCTCTCAGGGCATTCTGGGAGTTATAGTTTTGCAACAACTGGAGGGCCACGTATTTGACATCTCTGATTTACACCAACTGGCTTGGTTACTGGCCAATTGGTGAAAATTGGAACTTTGCAGTGTAAATGGGAGGCACAGCCGATTCTGGGGATTCTGCTTGATAGTACATGTGGTGCCCTTGATGCTAGGTGTTTGGATGGGTGCAAGGCAGGGTGCGTATATTGCAATGGCCAGTGTATGGTGTAGGAGTCAGGAAACCAGGCCAAGGATAGAAGCATAAATGTTTCTCTTTACTATAGGTCAATATAGGGGGATAGCCGTTCCAGTTGCACACTGCGCAATTCTCTCCAGATAGTGATGTATAAATTTTAGCAATAGTGCTCGTTATGGCCCTCTTTCCTCTCAAGCTTGCTAATGTCTGTAAATAGAATTTTACAGACATTAAAGTTTCCACTGCAGGTCACAGGGCTTTTAAGTTACATTTAACCAGGACGTCTCCAAGTATGAAGGTTGTCTTAACAGTATCCCTCCACTGCAGTAAGGTCTGAATGGCAGTAGTCGCTGTATTTCTGGCTCCTTTAATTGCCCATGTAGATTCCAAGTTTCCCTTTTCTCTCTCTTTCTCTTTTTGTATTTCTCTAGCTGTAGATCTTGCAGAGATCTGTTAGTCTCTGGAACTTGGGGCCCAAGAAGAAGGACTTTGCTTCCTTTTTCTCTGAAACTCCAGTCTAGACCCTAAAACCCTAAAGGTTAGGGGTGGGACCAGCCAACATCTAACCTCTTACCTCTTAGCCAGGCCCTGGTTTTGCCATCCATAGACACTACACTGGTTGAAATACACAACATAGTATGGCAATATTTTATATAACATTTTAGAACAAAACTACTGTATTTGCAGATACACCCTGCACTGGGGTACTGCACATTCCCTTTACATTTTTTATAATTGCTATGGAATAATATTGTATTGGAAAAAATGCAGATGTTCTTGTACCTCTAACAAATTATTCTGTATATTATGTCTCTTTATTGATAAAATCAAGCAAAATGTGGATTACTGTTATTGAGTTTTGGGTGATTATTTTGGTCTTATACCTAAAGGTGCCCAAAGGCATTGTAAGAGCAAAGATGACCAAATCCATCAATATTGGCAGGACTGGCATATGTTCATGGGGACACGCCAACTTTATCTGTTGGTGGAACAAGTGAATTACATTAAATAATCCACCGCCTGAGGTGTCTGACCGCAGCTTATTCCCCGAGCCCCATTGAAAACACATGAATGTGCTTCCGCGTGTGAATGGGGCAGTTGAGAGTAATCAGCACTCAGCCAGCCATTATTGAAGGTGTATGGGCACTTTAGTCCTCTTTCACACGAACTTTTTTTTTTGCGAGTGTACGGGCCATTTTTTGCGTTCCGTATACAATTCATTTCAGCTAATAAAACGGAAGGTGATCCATATGCATTCCGTTTCCGTATTTCTGTTCCGTTCAAACAGAGAACATGTCCAATTATTGCCCGCATCACGGACAAGGATAATGCCGTTCTATTAGGGGCCAGATGTTCCGTTCCGAAAAAAACGGAATGCACACGGGTGTCACGGACCGCAAAACCATACGGTCGTGTGCAATAGGCCTAAGTCTCGCAACAAAGATTCAGGCCTGTATGACAGCAATTATTTTGTAATGTAGTACTAGTACTGTATGTAGAGTTGGGGTCCATGGGGTCCTTACGGCTCCCTATAACAGAGTTGTAATTGCTCCATATGCCGCCATACAGCACCGTCATACAGAATTATTGTCACCTGGAAGCATTGCTGTAGTGTATGGCATCCAATGGAACATATTACAACATATGGAACAGACATAACTTCTGTATGGTTCCCTATAAAATTGGAGGAATAGGCAGATTTGGGGCTCCTAGAATTCCATGGGTGCCATATTACAGCTTTGTACAAGTCGTAATATGGTCGTGGGCATGAACCATAGTTGATGGTATCCTTCATTATCATTACCGCTCTATCTTTCTTCATTTCTTGCACTTTCCTTTGCATTCCTCCTTCACTCCACCCTTCCCTTCTTCTTTCTCTCCCTTTGCTCTCTCCCTCCGCACCCTACTCTTTCCATCTTTCTCCCCCTCTCTTCGGCCGTACTACAAATTGAAATGATGTGGAGCGTGTCTCTCTGCCACTTCACTGGAGACGGCTTTACAAGCGCAGCGAGAGATAGCTCAGCTGCCCGCGGCCTCCGTCTGCTTCTGCAGCTTCGACCTGAGCCTGTAATATCACGGATGGGAGGGGGGTTAGTGCCCCCAGGTGGAGAGATCTCAGAATGCTTGCGTTACGAGACTGTGCGCATCTGATGTGCGGCGTGCCGTACGCTTTTACTGTGCAGAGCAGCGGATATAGGAATTCTGATCAGTGACTATTTTATTGTCATGGTCGGTGTAGGACCAGACATGTTTCTGTGCCATTGCCTGTGCCCTTCATAAAACATTGTCTCGGAGTTTGGCAGCATATGAGTGTGCAGTCTTCCAATAAACCAATCTGTTTCCCTTCTGGCCATCTGCCTAATCCTTCCATGCTTTTTTTTTTGTCACTTTAGTTCCTGCCACCATTACTTCTCACCCCAATACAACCATTGCAGTCAAAGGCCAGACAAAGGGTTTAAACTGTACAGCGCGAGGAGAACGCCCCATTATTATCCGCTGGGAGAAAGGCGACACGGTCATAGATCCGGACCGGAACCTGCGATATGTCATTGCCACCAAAGACAGTGGAGATGAAGTTATCTCGACGCTGACGGTGAGGGTGGAGCTCGATTGGGGCGGATTCATTGGATTTTCCGTTTATAATGAAATCAATAAAAATGTGAGATGATCTTGTTTCTGACGATTATATTTGTTCCTGTAGCTTAAGCCGGCGGAGCGCGGAGACTCTGTGTTTTTTTCATGTCACGCCATAAATTCATATGGAGAGGACAGGGGCCTTATTCAGCTCACCGTGCAAGGTACAGACACATTGAAAAGACATAGATTTTTTAGGGGTAGGGGGTTCATTGACCTTTCTGACTTTTTTTTTTATTAATAATCTGGCAGAACCTCCAGACCCCCCTGAACTGGAAATTCGAGAAGTAAAAGCTCGCAGCATGAATCTTCGCTGGACGCAGAGATTTGATGGAAACAGCATCATTACTGCCTTTGATATTGAATACAAAAATAAATCAGGTAATGCTCTTCTTCCAGGGGTGCACATTAAGCGGGGTGCAGAGTTTGCAGTAACTTGTGGGCCTTAGGGCCACTCTGCCTCCATGGGGAAGTACTAGTGCTTATTATCCCTGTACTGGGACATAACTGTGTGCATAGATTTTAGTTTTATCACAATGTTTATTTTCCCTGTTCTGTGACATCACTGTGTTGTTAGTATTATCCCTGTTCTGTGACATCACTGTGTTGTTAGTATTATCCCTGTTCTGTGACATCACTGTGTTGTTAGTATTAGCCCTGTTCTGTGACATCACTGTGTTGTCAGTATTATCCCTGTTCTGTGATATCACTGAGGTCCCTGGCCTTTATGGGGACATCACAATGTTTATTTTCCCTGTTCTGTGACATCACTGTGTTGTTAGTATTATCCCTGTTCTGTGACATCACTGTGTTGTTAGTATTTTCCCTGTTCTGTGACATCACTGTGTTGTTAGTATTATCCCTGTTCTGTGACATCACTGTGTTGTTAGTATTATCCCTGTTCTGTGACATCACTGTGTTGTTAGTATTATCCCTGTTCTGTGACATCACTGTGTTATTAGTATTATCTCTGTTCTGTGACATCACTGTGTTGTTAGTATTATCCCTGTTCTGTGACATCACTGTGTTGTTAGTATTTTCCCTGTTCTGTGACATCACTGTGTTGTTAGTATTTCCCTGTTCTATGACGTCCCTCTGGTCCTTAGCCTTTAGCAGTGACATCACTATATTTATTTTCCCTGTTCTGTGACATCATTGTGCACATTTTTCCCACACTGTAACATTACTATGTATAATCAACCTTTCTTATAAATTAGTATAGATATAGCAGTGCTAATATCCATAAATATAACATCACGGTTTTATTATATATATATATATATATATATATATATATATTTTATCATTGTGTTATAATCCCAGTTCTGTGACATCACTGTCAACCTCGTCACTGAGCTTTCAAAAATATTTGAGTCCGAGTGCTGAGACCCTTACAATCACAAGGAGGGAGAAGCGCTCACTGCAGGAGACAGGCTCAATACAAAGTCTATGTGCAACATCAGGCCCAGCAAGGGAAAGCGCCAGGTGGAGAGGATGGGAGTAGTAGTCTAGATTTGTGGCTCATCCTACTCCAGCACATCCCTTTGGGCCACATGTACAGTGAATGGTGGGCACACCCGGATGTGGGGTCTCCTGCCTGATGGTGCTTAGGGTGCCATTGGTGTTGGAAGATTATGGGGTGCAAGGCAGGGATCCAGGCGCGGCGCTGCACAGTGATAAGGCCGGCTTGGTGAACAAGTGAACAGTATTTTACTGGAAACTTTCAGCAAATGTGCAGGGACATGTACTGCTAGTAGTAGGGACTCCATATGCCACACCCAGCAGTCTATTCTTGGGAACTGGAAGCTTCTAGCCCAGACAAATGCTGTGAAGCCAAATAGCCTTAAATGTGAGTTATCTTCGCTGACTTATACTAATCAAACTCCCATGAATCCCTTAAAGATGACCTCCATATGTGTATAGTGGAAGTCTGGGGTTTTAAACAAGCTGAGCTGGTGCCATAACCGCCTGGTTTCTGCTGGGTTAAACAGCAGACAACCAGAGGCAATGTTCATGATCAGCGTTATTGCCGGTCACAGACATTTCACCCCTCAGCTGCTGTGTTCAGTTCCCTGGGAGCGCTCCATAAGGGCTCCCCTACACGTTGATCAAGGGAGCCGTTCATTCATTGTGGTAACCTCGACCCTTATGCTCCAAGTCCACCACAGCTATAGTTCCTATGGAGCCGAGCAACTTGAATGGGACGAAGCTGCACACAGGCCCTGTAATCAATGAACGTGCCATCACTGGCTTAGAAAGAGACCACAGCGCTGAGCTGAGCACCTCAGCCTCTTCAAACAGCTGTCCAATCGATATTGATTACCTACCCCGAGGATAGGTCATCAGTATTTTACTCCCAGAAAACCCCTTGAAAGCGGCTGAAATCACATACTTACCAACATATAAAAAGGAATAATCAGGATGTTTAAGCAGCATCCCCCAAAACCCTCAAAATGACTGAAATGCCCCCTAAAAGACCCACCCCATTTATGGCTTGGGTCATGGGATTGGGTTCGGTCAACATTAGCCTAATGTTTATTCTCACCATTACCCACTGAGCACAGAACTAGTGCTTACTGGGTGGCTGGATAAAAACACTTCATGTTCTCTGTCCCTCTTACCCCTTGGGCTTGCTTCAAAGAGTCAGCGGGCGTGGGGGGTAGTGGGAATGGAGGGACCTTATGCCACTGATGGCTCACTATTGGCACCACTACTTATAAAGTTATCATAGGCAATTCTGGCACCCAGTACTAAAGAACACATCTAACAATCACCTCCTTTTCTTCTAGACACCTGGGACTTTAAACAATCCACCCGAAATATCTCCCCCATCATCAACCAGGCTAATATTGTTGATCTGCACCCAGCCTCTGTATACAGCATACGAATGTACTCCTTCAATAAGATTGGGCGTAGTGAGCCAAGTAAAGAGCTGACCATCAGTACCGAAGAAGCAGGTAAGTGATCGCCGAGGTCCCTATAATGAGATACGTTATGCATGTATAAATGTGCAACTGATAGCAACTAAATAACTGAAGGAATAGTAATGACCCCATAAATCAGTCGCAGTTCAGACCATTTTGACACCACTTCTCAGACTCTCCTCCTTGAATCTTAATTTCGTTCTCCAACCTCAGATCCAATTTCCAATGGCTACTCCAAGTCAAGTCCAAAAAACACATCTTGTAAAATAGCATAGGCCCCATTCATATCACATTGGGGACATCCGCTGTCATCCCCATGGAGAGGTTAAACATTCCTGAACATTTCCTTTGCCTGCCTGACCTTGCTGAGATATTCTAGACCAGGGATGGGCAAACTCGGCCCTCCAGCTGTTGCAAAACTACAACTCTCAGCATGCAAAGACTGGTTACAGCTATCAGCCTACAGCAGGGCATGGTGGGAATTATAGTTTTACAACAGCTGGAGGGCCGAGTTTGCCCATCCCTGTTCTAGACCAAAGCAGATAGTGGTGTTCTCCTAGTGTCATAGAGCATATACTATAGTATGTGTGAACATGACCAACATGCTCTGGAGATATTGGATGTGACTATGCCATTGATATGTTCCCCATTCCACAGCTCCCGATGGACCACCCATGGATGTCACACTTCAGCCTTTGACTTCACAGAGTATCCAAGTGACCTGGAAGGTAAGGTGAATTTAGGGCCCTTCTTACTGCATATGTAATGTCATAATAACTAGGATTTATTTCATTTGTGCTAAGTATGAGCCTCCCTTTACGACATAGGTTTCCCACCATGAGGAGCACATCTGTCACCCATAGGTTCCCATTTCTAAAAAATTTTGAGGTATATGTTTCTTTTCTGTATAGATGGAATAGTGTAGTCTGCTCCAATATTCCCTACAGCAAGAAAACAGCAAAACCAAAGTATGGCGGTCAGAAGGAGAATGGGGGTCTGTGGATCCCCTTGACGTCTGTGACAGGAGCTCTCGTGTAGCGGAAGAGCCGTATGAAAAGAGCTCTTATATTTCGTTGGAACGTTCTCTAAATCTCAGTTTCCTCGTCCATTGCTCACTTGCCCCTACGTTGCTGTATGCCTATTCCTATAAAATATACTGCAGTTGATAAAGGAAGATTTTCATTTTTAAGATCTAAATAACCTCCTCTTGACATAATCGTCAGCCCAGTGCCTCATATGACTTTTTATTGTATAGTATCCGGTGCCGTTTTAGATATATAAGTGACCTTCTCATGGGTCAATTGATTGCATTTCTGGGATGCTTGCCTAATGTTGGCTCTGAGTCACATTTCAATAACCTTAATCTCCTAGGCACCAAGAAAAGAACTACAGAATGGCGTGATCCGTGGGTACCAGATTGGCTACAGAGAGAACGGGCCAGGTAGTAACGGCCAGTATAGTATCGTGGAGATGAAAGCTACAGGAGATGGGGAGGTCTACACCTTGGACAACATGAAGAAGTTTGCCCAATATGGAGTGGTCGTCCAAGCGTTTAATAGAGCAGGAACTGGACCGTCTTCCACTGAGATCAATGCTACTACCTTAGAGGATGGTGAGGGCGGTATTATTCTCCGTGTTGTATCGTAACTATAGCCGATACGCTAACAGAAGCCAACCTTAGTACTCTGCATAAACAGAGAAATGTTCTAATTCATGGTATGGCTACAGGTGAGCATACATCTAGAGGTGACTCTAGTAATCTGGATGGACTGGGCCTCCAGAGGATTCTCCAAAAAATAGAACATGTCCTATACTTTACCGCAACATGTGGACCATGGACCTATTGAAGTCAGCAGGCCTCACCGTGATGTGGCATAAGCACAGCCTCAGTTTGCAGACCACAAAATACTTACGGTTGTGTCAATGCACCCTAAAAGTCCAGCAGAAGACAACCCATTTGGAGCCTATCACCTCATGCGCACGACCATGGTTTTGGTCTGCATTTTTTGCGGATCAGATGCAGACCCGTTCATTTCAATGGGGCAGCAAAAAATGCGGACAGCACACCCATGTGCTGTCCGCATACGTAAGTCTGTTCTGCAGCCCCGCATTTTGCAGACATTTCGGAAGGAGTTAAAAAAAAAAATGTCAGGCTCTCGCCCGGGATCCGTGTCTTTCAGATCCACGATTTGCAGACTGCAAAAACGACTACGGCCATGCCCATGAGTCCTTATACTGAAAGACTGAAATCCTTATAGACCTAGTACAGGGATGGGCAAACTGCGGCTCTCCAGCTGTTGCAAAACCACAACTCCCAGCATTCCCAGTCTGGCTACAGCTGTCAGCTTACAGCAGGGCATGGTGGGAGTTGTAGTTTTACAACAGCTGGAGAGCCGCAGTTTGCCCATCCCTGACCTAGTACAATCTTCATACAGCTGCGGTTTGTTGCAATGTACCATTGTAGGTAAACCACTGGCAGCTAAACTTACCAACGCATTTATCTTGAAAATTCAGATGTGTATGGAGAGCTCCCAACTCAGGATTTACAAAAAAATTGGGATTGCCTGATCCTTAGATTGTGAGCCCCATTGGGGACAGCTTGATGCTAATGTCTGTAAAGTGCTACGGAATACGTCAGCGCTATATATAAGTGCATAAAATAAATAAATCAATCCTTTTTCCCTGACATCATCTGGCGTGGTAGAGAAGGATCGGGCATGCTGAATTTTTTCGCCAATCCTTTTGCTCTCCCAGGTGATGAGACGCCACTAGAGGTGTCTGGCAGTTGCTTTCTCCTCTCTCCCCATTGCCTATACATGTATGTAAATAGAAATTCATCCATTCACATACAGCAGGGATCAGCAACCTCCGGCACTCCAGATGTTCTGAGACTACAACCCCCAGAATGCTCCATTCACTTCTATGGGATTTGTGAGAACAGCCGAGCATGTTAGCATGCTGCGAGCTGTAGTTTCACAGCAGCTGGAGTGCCGAAGGTTGCTGATCCCTGACCTACAGCAAGTAGAGATCTAAAAGCTAATAAGAAATATAGTTGAAAGTTGGATTACTGTTCATTATACAGGTAT
The DNA here is from genome assembly GCA_033119425.1 of Bufotes viridis. Lineage (NCBI taxonomy): Eukaryota > Metazoa > Chordata > Amphibia > Anura > Bufonidae > Bufotes > Bufotes viridis. The sequence goes on along the minus strand of CM065590.1, from coordinate 555,847,892 downwards.
CACGCCTTATCTTTGGGGAATCCGTTTCAGCAGAAGTTGGGGTAGGGTAGGAATAGTTACCTGTTTTGTCCTCGTGTGGTGCTGCTTTTTAAGGCTGATGTAGGTTCACCAGTGTTGGATTGGAAATGGTTTTGGCGTTGAAAGCTGCGTCAGATCCGCTCCGATCCTCGTCCTATGCAGGTGAATACATATTCACACGCCATGGAAAATTTCTCTATGCTGCTTACTCCTGCGGACTCTGCACAAGAAAGCCAGCAGATTAGCCTGATGTGGACTAGCCCCATTGAACGGGGTGAATCCTCGTGCACATCAGACCAGAATTCAGTGTGCTAAAATATGGTACATGTCAAATTTAAGGTTTGCAAATCCGACACATGTGAACCTACCTTGCTTGAGCATACGCTATTGTATTGCATCTCTATGAATCACCTTGGAACGTGGTGCAATTCTGTTATGTCCCATGCATATGGTGTCGGACAGAAAAGACGCTATATGGCTCCATACAGTAGGACTCCCTAGAAGTCTGCTGGCTCCATGCTGTGGGTGAATGACCAGGTCATTTCTGCTCGATTGACGTATACTGTACACTGAGAAGAGCTCCAGGCATATATACCAAACGTATCCATAGAGCTCCTTTATCCGATGGAGGCCAAAAGAGCATCAATATTATATATATGCTTATAATTAATGTACATAGTTTTATATGTTATGTATCGATGGGTGTCACTATACTACTGTACTACAATCTACTATATATCGTCCACAGTGCCAAGTCAGCCTCCAGAGAACATACGAGCTCTTTCCATCACATCTGACGTGGCCGTCATTTCTTGGTCTGAGCCACCTCGAAGTTCTCTGAATGGGGTTCTTAAGGGTTACAGAGTCATCTACTGGTCACTCTACCCCGATGGAGGTAAGTTTTAAATAAGACAATTAGGAGAGAAAGAAATGGGCTTGAAGTTATTTGACAAGTGGATTTTGGTGCTTTAATAAGGAAACCCTCCAGGCTCCTCATTACTCAGGCTCAATCCCATCGCTTCTTGGTGATAGACTTGTGTTTATACAAAGCAACCAATGCGAGGAAGCAGAGCAGCAGGGGGTGGGAGAGAGCAGCAGACTGAGCCAATAATGAGACAGAGGGCGTGTCTTAGACTACCTCAGACTCCCTGCAGGCACTGCAGCCAATCTGTAGTCACAGACTCCAGATCTGCTTAATATAGATGAGATAAAAAGAAGCCAAGGAGCTAGATCTGAAGAATATTAATATCATTTTTGACCTCCTGACTGGACCTTCACCTTAAGAAAGTTTTGTGCTTTATGGAGAAGAGCCATGTGATAAAACTTTTTCATGTCGCACAGCAGGTGTGGACCTACTGGGTCACTGAACAGATTTGACTTAGAGCTTTGACTCTTTGGCATCTCACTCCTATGCAGGAATCTGGACTTTGCTGCAGGGGGATTATCAGCCCACCACCTTTGGAGGTAGTCTCTGTTCAGTGACCAGCTGGGTCATGGCAGCAAGGGGACAGATGCAGGTGGATGATCAGTGGACAGGCTGAGGTCAATGGAGATGTATTTTGTGGTCAACTGTGTTTGCACGCTCTAGAATGGCTAAGAACCTTACTGCTCAGGCACTTTCCCACAGGGGAAGGCGCCTTAAATGACCCATGGAACACAGATATCGGACTAGGGACAGATCAGGCACGCACTGGACTTTAAAGGACTTGTAGAATGTGCGCACGCCCTAAGGAACCAAAGCAAGAACTAGTAGACAGGAGACGGAGATGGCCAGAAGAGGACTACAGTGTAGCACTAGACAAGACACACTACGCATCTCTGCCCGACGGAAGCAGAGGGACACTGGCAGGCATGAACCAACGGCAACAGAGAGCTTCTGGGGGAATCAGGAAATGCCGGGGACTCTGACCATCGGCATCACACTATATAGCATGTGGAATGGTGTATAGTGAAGGGGTATATCATCCCCCTGTATATTTACATCTCACTTTTCTTGAATCCTTATTACATCTCTTAGGAGTTCAAATCATATGGAGGTTGTTTGGAGGTTCCTTGTATTGTTTACCCACTGAACCCATCTGTACTGCCAGTCAATGTCTATGATGCATACATAGACTTCAGTGTAAACAGCAGGTGCACAGACTCGGGGGTGTAGACAGTGCACGGCGCCACTGTACAGTCTTGGTCTCCAAGAATACAGTGTAAATTGCAAAGTTTCAACCATGTTTAATATTATCCCATGTTTTCCATCTACTAGATGCTGTACCCTTTTTGTCTGCAGAATGGGGAGAAATGCAGAATATAACCACCCCTCGGGAGCGAGTGGAGCTGAAATCTCTCGAGAAGTTCACCAATTATAGCGTGCAAGTCCTGGCTTACACTCAGGCAGGGGATGGAGTACGCAGCAGTGTGCTGTACCTGCAAACCAAGGAGGACAGTGAGTAGTGTGATGTCCGAGGACGCGGATATCGGAGCATTGCTTGTAACCGGATAGTGAATCGTGTAGTATAACCTGCATGCACACGGCTAACGACTTCTGTGCTTGATTCAGTCCCAGGTCCCCCTGCAGGAATTAAAGCCGTACCAGCCTCATCAAGCAGCGTTGTGGTCTCCTGGCTACCTCCAACTAAACCCAATGGCATCATTCGCAAATATACCATATTCTGCTCAGTGCCTGGATCTGGTCAGCCTGTAAGTGTGATGAAACCTAGTAAACAGTTTATCCATGACCCATGACCTTTAGATCTTTATGAAGTTCTGGACTGAATAAACCTTATTACCAGTTGGTCGCTGTCTTTGCCCTTATCCTCTTAGAGGACCTCAGGTTGGACAGGTTCTTATGCGTCTATTCAGTTGGCCAGGTGAAAATGAAATTGAAGGCACGAAGATGAACAGAAAATGGGTTGGTATGAGGTGAGAAAAACATGGTTGGTGTTGTTCTGGAAACAGCATCACAGTTTGCAGGTCAACTTCATTCAAGACCAAACGCAGCCCATGGAGAACGAATGTGACCATGTTTTTCTATCCTCATATAACCCCTCTGAAGACAGAGCTACACGCCTTTTTTGTCATTTCCAGGCTCTGTTTACATCTGCGTTGTCGCTTCTGTTTTTTACAAAATACACAACGCTGTGAGGGATCCATCACACAGTGGACACCAAAAGCGTCCAACTGACCCCATTGGTTTACTGGAAGAAATAGTGCTGCATGCAGGATCTGCAGCAGAACAACGTAGATGTGAACCTTTCTCTATGAAGATGATTCTTTCCTTTAGTGAAAAGGGTGTTCTCATGTCAAAAATGGCGGCATATTACTAGGATATGCTATCACTTTATGAACAGTGAGGGCCAGTTCTGAATCTGTGCCGTAGCCCCTTCATAGTCTTTCCTTGCACAGCGCCACCTACTGTGCAGGGTAACTGCAGCACAGCTCCTTTCAAGTGAATGAGGCCGGTAACAGTTCCCTCTACAGCCAGGCGGCCAGCAGTGAAGAAGCCACAGCGCTGAATCAGTCTCCAGCTCCCTCTTTCTCAGGATGAGTGGAGGTCCCACCTTTCACTATTATTATTATTTATTTAAGAACGCCATTAATTCCATTGCACTGGACAACTAAGAAGGGGTTCACATAAATAATCTAAAAACACATGTACAGCAAGCATGAACTTGGTAACAGACTGGTACAGAGGGGGTGAGGACCCTGTCCGCAAGAGCTTACAGTCTACAAGAGAGGAACACAATAGCTGAGGGTAGGGCTGCTCATCTGGCTGTGTGGTGGCAGCATCCCGTTTGCAGGTGTTCCGCTTTACTAAAGAGGTGGGTTTTCAGGTTGCTTTTGAAGGTTTGAATGTTGGGGAAGAGAGTGATGTGCTGCGGTATTGAGTTCCAGAGTAGGGGAGAGGTACGTGAGAAATCTTATAGGTGATTATGAGAGGAACAGACAAGAGGAGAACAAAGGAGGTCCTGTGAGGGCCGGAGATTATGCGTGTGGACATATCGGGAAAAGCAGGTCAGAGATGCAAGGAGGGGACAGAGTAGTTGTTAGTATTTCGAACTAAATCTGCTGGGTAATGGGGAACCAGTAAAGGACTTGGCAGATGGAGAAAGACGGGGAGAGGTGGATTAACCGGACGGCAGAGTGGAGGATAGATTGGAGGCATGAGATGGTACTAGATGGGAGGCCACAGAGAAGGATGTTGCAGTAGTCCAGGTGGGAGATGATGAGGGCATACTCTTGCATTTTAGTTGACTCAGGATGCTCTCATGTGCCCCTTCAGCTCCCATTACTACTGTTTCCAGCAAGCTCTGTGTTCTCTGCCACCCGATGTTTTCTATTCCTCTCTCTAAGGGAGGAAGATTCATCTGAATAAAATGGAAATCTTTGAAGTTTTTACTCTTTTGAAGTTTTTTTCCCCTCAGTCTCTAGATGGAAAAGATGATGCTGCTGGCTAAAAAGCAGCAGCTAATTAGCTTTAATTAGGTATGAGTTAAATAATTTTCTTATGTGCAATTCCTAAAGCCACATTGTATGCTTGTTAACACTTTGCCATCCAAATTTTCTGCTTTTTGTACCTTGATGTTGTGATTTGTAACTGACCTGATTCTTTTCAAAGGCACCCAGTGAATACGAGACCAGCCCTGAATTTCTACATTACCGGATTATGCATCTTCTTCGAGGGCAGCAGTACATGCTCTGGGTAGCGGCTGTGACATCAGCAGGACGGGGCAACGTGAGTGAAAGGGTGATGATTGAGCCAGCAGGAAAAGGTAGGGACCGATTTTCTCTACTTTTACATTAAAATCATATGAAATATGGAATAGAATAGAAATATGTTAGGATTTCATCTGCCATAATAATGAGATCCATATACTCTATCACAGCTCCTGCCAAAATTATATCATTTGGTGGCACAGTAAGTACTCCCTGGATGAAGGATGTCCGCCTGCCATGCAGTTCTGTAGGGGATCCAGCTCCAGCCATAAAATGGACTAAAGACAGGTAATTTTGAGTTATTGACCTTTAAACCATGGTGTTTTAGCAATCTTGGTCCACAGATCTTCAAAGGACATGAGTTTCCACTTCCATGGAACAATCAAGGTTTGATAAATGTTCTTAAAGAGATTGTCCTCTCCTTTGCTTTGATGACCTGTCCTCAGGATAGTATGTGATCTGTGGGGGTTCAACACCCCGCTCCCCACCGATCAGCAGATTCCAGTGGCTCCAGTGCCATTTATTTAGTGGATCGAGCTACTTATTGCAGCGTTGCTCCCATTTACATCAGTGGGAACACCATTGCAGTAACCAGCTCTGTCCATCAGGGGGGTGCCAGCAAGGTGTCGAACCCCAAGTTTATCACCCAGGTGTCAAACCCCCACCATTCAGATGTTGATGGTCTATCCTGAGGAAAGGCCATCAGTAGTAAAGGAGTGGACAACCCTTTTATGATTCTTGACTATTGCTTGAACTTTGCACCTTTGCGTCAGACAATGATGAGACTTCCTACAGGTTAGCTGTAAGGACATGGCATGTTGTCAGAAAATAGACTTCAAGTGTAACCATCCTGCCATGGCAATGAAAGTCTCTGTCTCTTCTCCCATAGTGAGGACTCTGCTATTCCAGTGGCACTAGATGGGCATAGGGTAATTCACCCGAATGGCACTCTCACACTACGTTCTGTCAAAGCAGAGGATTCTGGATACTACACCTGCACGGCCACTAACACTCTGGGTTTTGACACAATAATTGTTAATCTCCTTGTGCAAGGTAAGAAGGGAAGGTCTGGCAGATCATCCATGGACGGAGTTGAGGGCTACATGATAAAGGAAAAGAATTGTAGTCTAATTATTAAAAGTATTATATTGTGTCGTAACTACTTGTCTCATTTCTCATGAAGTCCCTCCTGACCAGCCTCGCCTCACAGTGTCTAAATCTTCAGCTTCATCTATAACATTGGCCTGGATCCCAGGAGACAATGGTGGAAGCTCTATAAGAGGTACATTTATGTTGTCATCTTGCAGTATCATTCAATGCAAGTTGTGTTTGGTTTGCGTGTAAAAGAGTCCATTCGCCTTAAGTATTCCTCCTGACGTCCCCATACACATGCATGCTTGGTGCCACTGCATAAAAGGATGAAGCATTGAAATTTAAGTTGCCCAATCCTTCTTTCCTCCATGCTCTTCTGTCAGGGAGAGTAAGGAGACCCCCATACATAGCTGGCCCCACCAAAATTGTTATGTCCGGCTAATGATGTCTATAGGTTGTACATTGTAGCGGTGCACAACCTTTGGTTCTGGTTCAAGGGTTACATGAGATTGTAGCAACCCTAAGGGGCGTAATAAAACTTAAAAGGGGTATTCCCCCTGACATAACGTCAGTCTATCAGTGATGGTTCCACTACTAGGATGCCCACTTAATGGAGAAAGGGGGTTCCAATGCCTGGCACATCAGAGAGTAGGAGTATGTAGGTCCCTCTCCACTATAGTTTTTGGAAGTTGTTTTTCATAAATCCCATAAACTACAAGGTGGAGTTCCCCACACACGCATGGCCAGCTTTCTACCTCATGTCCTACTGTAGGGAGAACAGGGGATTTATGGGACACCACAGAAAATACCACTCTTGCACTGCCTCACCATGGCTTCACTAGGCATGACACAGTATAGTAATATGGGCTTCATGGTTGGAGGTCACACACAATGGCATCACGCCCTTGAACCCCTGCTTTAGAGCTACCAGTACTTTATAAGGTCAGGTTCAGATATGCATTCTGGTAGAAGAAGTGACTACTGGAGTTCATCGTATCCAGCATAGCCAGAAACCACCATGCACCACCAGATCCATTTGACTATAATGAGATCTGAAATGGGGTCTGGCCGCTTTCCATGATACATACAGTATTTGTTGACCGCCAAAAGCCAGTATTTATGACGGAAAGCAACTTAATCCCTGTTCAGATCCCACGAAAGTCAGTGGGATGGGGTGGTGCACGGCAGTATCTGTCTATGCCGGATTCAGTGAACCCTGCTGGTCTGTTCCTCAACCGGAGTGCACAATGCATATGTGAACCCAGCCTAAAATGGCCTCTTTTCCACCTTTAGGCTTTGTCCTACAGTACTCTGTAGATAATGGAGAAGAGTGGAGGGATGTTTTCATCAGTTCCTCTGAGCGATCATTCCGCCTGGAGAATTTGCGATGTGGCACTTGGTATAAAGTTAAGCTGGCAGCCAAGAACAGCGTTGGAGCTGGAAGAATCAGCGAAATCATCGAGGCCAAGACTCATGGGAGAGGTAAGAACTTCCTTACTAGAGAATTTCCATTTCAGCCCCTTACCTCTGCTTGTTAATTTTTGATCATCTCCCTTGCTCAGCCTCCATCATTGTGGCTTTCTAACATTCCCTTATATTTCACCATCATTACGTTGGCATTTTGACATTTTAATTTTTTTACAGAACCATCTTTTAACAAAGACCAGCCCCTCCTCACTCACGTGAACTCAACTCATGCCCGCCTGAACCTCCATGGATGGAACAGTGGAGGATGTCCCATTACATCTGTAATCCTAGAGTACCGTCCACGCAACAGCTGGCAATGGCAGAGTCTGAAGGCTAATGTTACAAGTGACGTCTTCCTCACCGACCTCCGAGAGGCCACCTGGTACGAGCTGAAGATGAGGGCATGTAACAGTGCTGGCTGCGGGAATGAGACCTCACAGTTTGCGACACTGGACTATGATGGGAGTAAGTACGCTGTCTGTATTACGTCTGTGAGGTCCGGCAGTTAATTGTCAAGTGGTGCCAGGAGATGACCGGATCTCCTGGGCACATGGGTGATGTAAGTGGCTCCTTTGTAGGCCTTGAGATTGATGCATTTTCCTTATGGTGCCCAGCTGTTTTTTACATCTAGCCGTAGGGCATTTTTTCTGTGCATCTTCATTGTGGAGTTACTTCCTATATTGTATTGGGCGTCCCATGATGAACCCGTGCTTGGGGGACATGTCAGAACAGTGTAGAGATTTGATAGGGTGCATTTAGGGGGAGGTTCCTATGTGGGGTTGCTTCTTTCTGAGTCATCTGACTAAACAAAAATTGACTGTTTGCCAGGGCTCTTGAAAATGGATTAAAACCATACCGAAGGCACATCTCCCAACCGTGCTGAGTGCCAACTGCTCCCTCAGCTCCCCTTTATTACCACAACCCACATTGCTGTTTGATTAATATACTCTCTGTACCCAGAGCTGCTGCGGGGCAGTATGGTGGCTCAGTGGTTAGCACTGTTGTCACTGGGGTCCTGGGTTCAAATCAACCTTCTCCAAGGCTAACATAAGATGTAATATTAGGATATGTATTAGTCACCCTGAACGACATGTAATAATACCGTATTAGTACCGTACATAGTGGCTTAAGGATAACACAGTCAATGTTTTGGAGCGGATATCAGAAAGCCCTGATCTCAACCCTATTGAAAATGTTTGGGCAAAGCTGAAAAGGCAGGTGCGTGCAAGACGACCAACAAACACGGCTCAGTTACACCAGTCTTGCCAGGAGGAATGGGCCCAAATTACCACCGACTATTGTGAGAAGCTTGTGGAAGGATGTCCAAAATGTTTGACCCAAGTCATACAGTTTATGGGCAGTGGTACCAAATATTAATGAAATGGATGTAAACTTTTGACATTACAAAAAGTAATAAAAATGCCTTAAAGGGGTTCTGCACTTTGTTTAAACTGATGATCTATCCTGTGGCAGTGGCGCTCCTGGAGCGCCGCGGCCTTCTCACTGTTTACCGCCGGCCCAGTGACGTCACGACTTGTATCAATTGGCCTGGGCGCGGCTAAGCTCCATTGAAGTGAACAGAGCTTAGCCGCGCCCAGGCCAGTTGATACAAGTCGTGATGTCACTGGGCCGGCGGTAAACAGTGAGAAGGCCGCGGCGCTCCTAGAGTGCTGCTGCCTTCTTAAACTGCTGATCGGAGGGGGTTCCGGGTGTAGGACCCCTGCCGATCAAAGGATAGATCATCGGTTTGAACACAGTGCAGAACCCCTTTAAAGCATTCTCTCTCTCATTATTCTGGCATTTGGCAGATAATAATAATTATGGTAATCCTAATTGACCCAAAACAGGAAAGGTTTATTCTGATTTCATGTCAGATATTGAGAAAAACATGCATATGTGTCTCTTTATATAGTGTATGTAAAGTTCTGGTTTCAACTGTACATCTTTTTAGTAAAGAAGGCCCTGTCTTACTCTGCCTGTACTGAGAAATTCTCCTCTATATTTAAAGGGGTTTTCCTATTGATGGCCTATCCTATGTAGATGTCCAGCTCCCGCCACTCCCACCAATCAGCTGTTGGTGCCAGGTGTCGGACCATTGCCAATCTCATGTTGATTACCTGAGAATAGGTCATTATTATCAAAATCCCAGAAAACCCCTTAAATTCTGAGAACATCTCCATACATACAGTTTCGTGCACATTCTGACAGAGAAAAAAAAACTCCAATCCTAAAAATGAAGGGGCCACAGCGCTATTTAGTACTGCATCCCCTCACTGTTTTTTTCCAATGCACGGTGACAAGAGACTGGGTGTGCATGGACAGGGGTATAAGAAAAAAAAAATGGCCATCATTTTGCCGTTTCCTATCAAAAATATAAAGACCTAATAGTGGCCATTCATCATAGAAAACAGGAAGCAGTTGCCCACAGCAGCCAATCAGATTTCAGCTCTCATTTTTCAGAAGCCCTTTAGAAAATGAAAGCTGAGATCTGATTGGCTGCTAGGGCAACGGCTTCCTGTTTTCTTTGCAGGATGAATCTCCCCCTTCCCACCTTTATATTTTGGAGAGGATACAGCACACGATGGCCGCGCTCACGTCTTTCATGTGCAGTTCGATGCTTTCGGGGCATTCATTCAAATAAACACTGCAAACCCCTGGTGTTTGATGTAAAAGAAGCCATTTCTATTCATTTATTAATCCCACACCTTGCATTTTCACACTTCGACAAGCCTTTGATCTCTAGAACTAGTTTTACGGAAACTTTTTTTTTGGTGACAGGTTTTAATTTAGGAGGAAAAACATATTTTTAAAGGTTTTTGCGCATGTGAACGCGTGTCTTTGATTTGCTGCTCTGAAAAGATGGATATTCATTTAGACTAGGACAATGCATGATGTACTGAGTCTAGAATGTACCATAAATACCTATACTGCCCCCTGTTGTTCATTTCACCCCTGGATGACGCTGGTTACTATGTCTTCGCTATAGTTGTTCATAGTTTGCTTGGCTGTAGTTAAGAACAGTGCCACACCTGTCCACAGGAGGTATATGGTAATGCAGTTCAGCCCTGTTCTATTTAGTGGAGCCGAGGTGTAATACCAGGCACAATCCATGGACGGGGGTGGAGCTGTTTTAGGAAGAAATCACTTGACATGTCTGTTTTAGTAAATAATTGTATTTGCCATAGGCCTCATGCACACGACAGTATTTTTTATGCTGTCTGCAAAATGGGGTTCCGTTGTTCCGTGATCCTTGTCCGTTTTTGCTTCCGTTCTGTTTCCGTGTGTCTTCCGTTTTTTTTAGCGGACATGACCCAAAAGATATTACCAAAAGACAGACTGACAATTTTTGCCAAATGCCTGCCAAGGGATCCGGAAAAAAATGCGGACGCGGAACGCAGATGACACACAGATGGCCATCCGCATTTTTTCATGGTCCCATTGACTTGAATGGGTCCGCGAACCGTTTTTCGCAGACAAGAATAGGACAGGTTATATTTTTTTCACGGACCACGGACGCGGAGGACAAACGGTGCATTTGCCGAGTTTTCCACGGACCCATTGGATGGGTCCGCAGAAAATCACAAGAACGGCGTAACAGACACAGAATCAAACAACGGTCATGTGCATGAAGCCATAATCAGAATTCTGGAACCCATTTTCCTAAAACTCTATGTTGTGCCATTCCTCTACTATTCCCATTAGAAATTTATGTTTAACCGCTACAGGACCGCCTAACGCAGGGATGCGTCCTGCGGGCGGCCCTGTAGCTCTGATACGACGCATCGGCGCGTCATCTCGCGAGATGACGCGAGGACGCGCCCGCACATGCGCAATGCGCGCCATCGGCGCGCTCGCATGTAGTTATACTACAGCCTGCCAGCGCCGATCGTGCGCTGGCAGGCTGTATATGGCAGAAAAAATCGCAGATCAGACGTTGTTCTGTGAACAGCGTCTGATCTGCTTGCTGCCTGCTTCTCTGGTGGTCCCTTTGCTTGGGACCACCAGAGAAAAATATCAAAGTGCACCAATCACCACACAACCCCCCCACCGCACCCACCACCACCCCCTGTCACTGATTAACCCCTGATCTCCCATGTCACCCCCTGATCACCCCTGTCACCCCCTGTCACTGATCACCCCTGTAAGGCTCATTCAGATGTCCGCATGTGTTTTGCGGATCCACGGATCCGCAAATCCGCGGATCCGCAAACACGGACACCAGCAATGTGCTTTCCGCATTTTGCGGATCCGCACATTGCCAGAACTATATAGAAATGCCTTTTCTTGTCCGCAATTGCGGACAAGAATAGGACATGTTCTATACTTTTGCGGATCTTCAATTACGGATCCGCAATTACGGATCCGAGCGGGACAAAGTCTGTCCCCATAGAATTGAATGTATCCACAATTCTGTTCCATAAAATTTTGCGGAACAGAATTGCGGACACTTGAATGAGGCCTTAGGGTCCCTTAGCGATCGCAGCTTTATAGCTTTTCCCTCTTTTTTTGCACATTTTTAGAGATTTTTCATCCACATTGATCAATGTGAATGGAAAAATCTGTGACGTTCATTTTTTCTTTCAGCGCAGAGGCTGAACGGAAAAAATTCTCATTACCCGTATGGTCAATATAAGGAGAATCGCAAAAACTCCTAATGCTGGCCATACGTGTAATGATTGCGGAGACCCTAAATGCCAGGGCAGTACAAACACCTCACATGTGACCCCATTTTAGAAAGAAGACACCCCAAGGTATTCCGTGAGGGGTATGGCGAGTTCATGCAAAATTTTATTTTTGTCACAAGTTAGTGGAATGTGAGACTGTAAAAAAAAAAAAAAAAATACCAATTCCGCTAACTTGTGCCAAATTTTTTTCTGTAAACTCGCCATGCCCCTCACGGAATACCTTGGGGTGTCTTCTTTCCACAATGGGGTCACATGTGGGGTATTTATACTGCCCTGGCATTTTAGGGGCCCTAAAGCGTGAGAAGCAAAATGCGTAAAAATGTCCTGTAAACCTAAAGGTACTCATTGGTTTTAGGGCCCTTTGCGCATCTTGGCTGCAAAAAGTGTCACTCATGTGGTATCGCCGTACTCAGGAGAAGTAGGGCAATGTGTTTTGGGGTGTATTTTACATATACCCATACTGGGTGAGAGAAATATCTCTGTAAATTGACAACTTTGAATAAAAAATTTAAAAAGTTGTCATTTACAGCGATATTTCTCACACGCAGCATGGGTATATGTAAAAATACACCCCAAACCACATTGCCCCACTTCTCCTGAGTACGGCGATACCACATGTGTGACACTTTTTGCAGCCAAGATGCTCAAAGGGGCCCTAAAACCAATGAGTACCTTTAGGATTTCACAGGCCATTTTTATGCATTTGGATTCTCACACTTTAGGGCCCCTAAAATGCCAGGTGAGTATAAATACCCCACATGTGACCCCATTTTGGAAAGAAGACACCCTAGGTATTCTGTGAGGGGCATGGTGAGTCCACAGAATTTTTATTTTTGGCACAAGTCAGCGGAAATTGTTTTTTTGTTTTTTTAATTTTGTTTTTACAAAGTCTCATATTCCACTAACTTGTGACAAAAATAAAATTTTACATGAACTCACCATACCCCTCACAGAATACCTTGGGGTGTCTTCTTTCCAAAATGGGGTCACATGTGGGTATTTATACTGCCCTGGCATTTTAGGGGCCCCTAAAGCGTGAGAAGAAGTCTGGAATCCAAATGCGTAAAAATGCCCTGTGAAATCCTAAAGGTACTCATTGGTTTTAGGGCCTTTGCGCACCTAGGCTGCAAAAAGTGGCACACATGTGGTATCGCCGTACTCAGGAGAAGTAGGGCAATGTGTTTTGGGGTGTATTTTTATATATACCCATACTTTGTGTGAAAAATATCTTTGTAAACGACAACTTTTAAAAATTTTTATACAAAGTTGACAATTTACAGAGATATTTCTCTCACCCAACATGGGTGTATGTAAAAATACACCCCAAAACACATTGCCCTACTTCTCCTGAGTACGGCGATACCACATGAGTGACACTTCTTTGCAGCCTGGGTGCGCAAAGGGGCCCAAATTCCAACGAGTACCTTTAGGTTTTACATGGCGACTCACAATTTAGCCCCGCCCAAAATGCCAGAACAGTAAACACACCCCACAAATGACCCCATTTCGGAAAGTAGACACCCCAAGGTATTCACTGAGGGGCATAGTGAGTCCGTCTGAGATTTTTTTTTTTTGCCAGAAGTTATCAGAAATTGAAACTTTTTTTTTTTTTTTTCTCAGAAAGTGTCATTTTCCGCTAACTTGTGAAAAAATGAAATGATACATGAACTCACCAAGCCCCTCCGCGAATACTTTGGGGTGTCTTCTCTAAAATGGTGTCCTTTGGGGGTATTTATACTTTCCTGACATTCTAGCACCTGAAGAAACATGACAGGTGCTCAGAAAGTCAGAGCTGCTTCAAAATGCCGAAATTCACTTTTTGCACCATAGTTTGTAAACGCTATAACTTTTACCCAAACCAATAAATATACACTTATTGGATTTTTTTATCAAAGACATGTAGAACAATAAATTTAGAGAAAAATTTATATAGAAATGTAGTTTTTTTTAAAAAATTTTACAACAGAAAGTGAAAAATGTCATTTTTTTGCAAAAATGTCGTTAAATTTTTATTAATAGCAAAAAAAGTAAAAATGTCAGCAACAATGAAATACCACCAAATGAAAGCTCTATTAGTGAGAAGAAAAGGAGGTAAAATTCATTTGGGTGGTAAGTTGCATGACGGAGCAATAAACGGTGAAAGTAGTGTAGTGCGGAATTGTAAAAAGTGGCCTGGTCATTAAGGGTGTTTAAGCTAGGGGGGCTGAAGTGGTTAATGGTACCACTGGGTGTTACCAGTTGTCGCTGCTGACAATGTCAGACGGTGTAGGTACACACCTCTTTGAGAAAAGAAATGCTAACGCCCAGTTGATAAGTTACTAAAAAAATGTCTAATAGGAATAACAGAGGAACAGCACAACACATTATGAGAAAAGATACTACAGAATTGTTATTTCATGTGGTATTCATTTAAGTACTATAAGGCTCATGCACACTGCCGTTGCCGGCCAAGGCCCGTACCGCACCCTGCAAACAGTGGATCCGCAATATGCGGGCATCGGCCGTGTGCCCCCATTTACTTGTTCTGTTTTTTTACGGTGTGGACGGATCACGGACCCATTCAAGTTGAATGGGTCTGGATCTGTTGCGGCAGCCGCACGGATGGTGCCCATGCATTGGGGACCACAAATTGCGCGGAACGGCCGTGTGCAAGAGGCCTAGCAAACATGTCAGGAGAGGTGACAGCTCCTCTATAGTCTTCTATATTTGTGTTTACACTGGACGCTATGGTCCTGCATTGATTTCATCAGGTGCCCAGTGATAAGGCCCCTTACATGGGATGACTGAGCAGACAATTACTATCAATGAACCATTTATTCATGATGATTTTCTGCTCATAAGAGGAGGTGAGAGCAGCATTTATATGCAGCAATCATCTCTTCTGTATGGGAATGAGTAATCACTACTGCGATCTATCATCCCTATAGAGAATCATTATTTCTGGCCAGCAGATCCCCATTTACACAAGGTGGCGGCTATGGACACATTTCCACTGATTTTTTTACTGTTTATTTGACTCTTAAAGTCATTGTCCGGGATTTTAATGTGGCTGGCCTAGCCTCAGGATAAGCCATCAATATTACATCAGTGGGGGTCCAACACCCTTCCAATCAGCTGTCCCAAAGTAGCTCCGGTACCAGAGTGACACAACTTCATCCATTATGTAGTAAATGAAGCTGGTTACTGCTGCTCCCATTGAAGTGAATGGGGGCAGCGCTGCAATAACCAGTTCCG
This sequence comes from Bufotes viridis, assembly GCA_033119425.1. Classification (NCBI taxonomy): domain Eukaryota; kingdom Metazoa; phylum Chordata; class Amphibia; order Anura; family Bufonidae; genus Bufotes; species Bufotes viridis. The sequence goes on along the minus strand of CM065590.1, from coordinate 555,832,689 downwards.
TTCACTACACATTGGACAAAGCTGTTTAGTTCTGGCACTATAGCTACTTGGAAACAGCTGATCATCGGGGCGTCGGACCCCCACCAATCTGATATTGATAGCCTTAAGAACTTTCTAAAAAAATCTTCAGACATAGTTAGGTAGGAAAGCTAACACACATTGCAGTTTGCAGGGGAAGAAAGCAGCATCCTGGACACACAAATCCACCATATACAGACTACAGTACAAGGGTCCATTCAGACGTCCGTAGAATGTGTCCAGATCCGTTCCGCAATGTTGCGGAACGGATCCTGACCCATTCATTTTCAACTGGGACAGAAAGGATACGGACAGCACACTGTCCACGGCCCCGAACTTCCAGTCCGCAGCTCCGGAAAAAAATAGAGCATGTCCTATTCTTGTCTGCAGCTGCGGACAAGAATAGAAATAATCTATTAAGTGCCGGCTATGTGCGGCGTCAGTGTTTTGCGGTCCACAATTTGCGGACCGCAAAACACTACGGATGTATGAATGGACCCTTATGCCTCTTGCACACGACCATATGTATTTTGCGGTCCGCAAAAACGGATCCGCAAAAAATACGGATGACGTCCGTGTGCATTCCGTATTTTGAAGAACGGAACATCTGGCCCCTAATAGAACAGTACTATCCTTGTCTGTAATGCGGACAATAATAGGACAAGTTTTATCTTTTTGCGGAACGGATATACAGAAATACTCAAACGGAATGCACACGGAGTACCTTCCGTTTTTTTGGGGGACCCATTTAAATAATTGGTTCCACATACGGTCCGCAAAAAAAAAACGGAACAGACATGGAAAGAAAATACGTTTGTGTGCAAGAGGCCTTACTAGAAGGGAAAAGTCTGAAACTAGGAGCTGGTTGCAAACTGAATATCAGGGTCTCAGGATAAATGAAGGAATAGGGATTGAGGACTGAAACTTAGTGCAACTTTTTTTTTAACTCAAAGTGTATTGTAAGGGTATTTTTAAGTACTGGAAGTTCTGTCCCCTTTAATTCTGTCCTCTTTAATACCATGTTTAATATTCTGTGTAAGGCCTCATGCACACGACCGTATGTATTTTGCAGTCTGCAAAAATGGGAATGCAGACATGCGGAAACGGAATGCACATGGAGTACCTTCCGTTTTTTTTTTCTTTGCTGACCCATTGAAATGAATGGTTCCTTATACGATCTTCAAAAAAACCAGAACGGACACGGAGCGAAAATACGTTCGTATGCCTGAGGCCTAATAAAGTTTTTCTTGTACTGTAGTGGTTTAGAGATAGTACCCATCCCCCATTGTGCTGATCTGCACTAACAATTAATTGCCATTCAATTGAAGACTTAATTCTAGGTAGGGTGTAAGGATTGATTTGCCCTATCTCTTGTACACCCTAGGGTGTTGTCCATGTGCTATGACATGATGACCGGAGTGCCACCCCATATTGCATGTTGCATATTTAGGCTAATGATGTTTATTTACTTTTTATTATTCTGTATGTGATTTGTTTGTGTTACCCTATATTTAATCACACTTAGTAAATATATGTATTCACTTAGCCTGCATAAGCTTATTTATTCTTATATCTTTTGAATTCTCATTACATTACATGAAGTAACCAATATCATATCTAAAATTAATTTATCCATGTAAAAGGCATCCATAGCCTTTGTGAGACTTAAAAGCCTAAAAGTGAAACATGGATGTCTGCAAGGTCCTAGAACAAGTAGCAATGTCTCAAATGCCTACCAAATTACTGGTATATGTCAATGCTCTTTATTTTTCTTACATATTGTTCTAGCTGTGAGGAATATTTTGGGTGAACTTAATACTGGTCTTCTTCTACAGGTACAATTCCACCCATTAAGTCAGCACAAGGTGAGGGAGATGATGTGAAGAAACTGTTCTCCATCGCTTGTCCTGTGATCTTGGCCACATTGGGAGTAGCCCTTTTGTTTATTATACGGAAGAAGAGGAAGGAGAAAAGACTTAAGAGGTTGAGAGGTGAGTAAAGGTCTCTAGTCCTGAACCAACGTGACCATGGAGGTATCTGCAAATCCTGTGAGCCTCCAGTAGCCCGTGCAGGTTTAGAACTGACTGCCTTGCAAATAATAGACTACGTTTAAACATACAGATCTTATCTCTATTTCTTTTTTAGTATTACCTTGTTCTGTCGCCATGATGTTTAATTAAAGAATTTTTGAATTTGTTTTACAGATGCAAAAAGTCTTGCAGAAATGCTGATCAGGTGAGGGTCACCCTACAATATATCCTATAATTTTAAATATTTACCTGTGTTATTACCACATGCTATAAATGATTCATTCCTATATTATGATTGATTGCGTTGATTATTATACCCTCTCCGCATCGTGTGGCTAGTGTGAAATCTGTCTTGCTTATTCATAATTGTTGTTTTTTTGTAAGTTTCTAATTTCTCAATCTTTTATTATTTATACCAGCAAAAATAATCGCAGCTTTGATACGCCTGTGAAGGGTCCACCTGCTGGACCAAGATTACACATTGATATTCCCAGGGTGCAGCTCCTCATTGAAGATAAAGAGGGTGTCAAGCAGCTTGGTAAGAATCATCTTATACCTAGAGGAGAGAGTTCCAGTCCAAAACATGCCACCATCCCCATCCCAATGCTGGGCCAGGGCAGCAGGGCTAGGGGTTAGTGATAGTATTTGTACATTATCTCTAGTAGTCAAAGAGGATTATGGGTCAATATCTAATATCTTTGGGGGTTTAGACTGGTAAACGGGTCATTAGTATTATCTCTGGATGTCTAGGGGTGTTAGGGCTTAAAGAGGTTATCTGGTATTTTGATATTATTCATCAATATCAGATCGGTGGAGGTCTGAGTCCCAGCATCCCAGACGGTCAGCTGTTTGAAAAGGCGGGTTGTGCCCTCCATCCACTGGATAGCGACTGTGCTTGATATTGCAGCTCAGGCTATTCACTTGAATGGGAATAAGCTGCGCCTATGCCATGTGACCGATGTAAGGAAGAGGCCTAAGTGCTCAGAGATTATCACAGCCAATTCAAACAGCTGATCGGCCAATCTGGTATTGATGACCTATCCTGAGTATAGGCCATCAATATAAAAAAAAAAAAAAAACGGGTTACCCCTTTAACATGATATTATTGGTGGTCTAGGTCAGTAAAGGGGCTAATCATACCTATAATTCCATTTGACCTAGTATAAATGATGTCTCTATAGCGATGCGTGAGCTTGCTTTAAATTCTATTACGTTAATATCGATCTCAGTACATTATAATAACATTTCTATGTTTTCTTTCTTATCTCTTGAGCAGGTGACGATAAAGCAACACTGCCTGTAACAGATCCTGAATTTAGCCCGACTGTAAACCCACAAAGCTTTTGCACTGGAGTTTCCTTGCATCACCCTGCACTGATACAAAATACAGGACCACTCATTGACATGTCCGACATTAGACCGGGAACAAGTATGTAATCAGAATGTCAACATTTGCAATGTAGTTACTGAGTTACTGCCTGTATTATACCCTTTGCTGGGTCATTGTGTACACAGAGCTTGCTGTGGTAATTGATTTGCATTCTTGGAAGTATAAGCTTGACACCAGAGCCTGTACAGTATATTAGCTCATCTAAGCCTACTTTCATACATGCGGCACAGCAATCCAGCCTGCTGTTGCAGCAGCTTACCTGAGTTTTCCGGATCCGGCATGCCTGCCACACCAGCATAGAATGTGATCTGGCAGGAATCTGGCTGCTCCCTGGCATTCGGACAGAAAAAAAATCTCTGCACATGACTGTTTTTGTCTGGCCGAATCCGGGCCAGATCTCCGCTGGTTCCCGTTATAGGCTCCAGCGATGAAAGTCCATATCCGGCTAGGACTCCAGCAGGCTGTTCCTCTGCCGGATTGCTGTAGCACATGTCTGGAGCTAGATACAATTGGGCATGTGGGTCAATAAGCTTACTGACTGCTCTTAAAAGAAACCAGCAGAACTATGGATGCAGATCTTCACTATAAGCATTTACTACATAACACAATATTTTATGTATATTCAAGGTGTTATCCCATGACTAATGTAAAAAATGAAAATCAGACATCATATAGTACATGGCAATCTCTTTCTAACAAAGCTAGAACCAGCCCTGTACCTCACATGGATCCAGAGATCTCCTCATTCATTGCTCTGCTAGATTTATATCAAGCTGACAGCTCAAGGGGCGTGTCTTTTCTGCTGCAGCTAAGGGGGCGTGTCCATGCTTTCCCTATCACAACTCAGGAGGCAGTTGAAGGATGAAATGCATGTGCAGGCATCTTAGTGATCAGGACAAAGAAATAAGAAAAAAAAAACAGCAGGTGGCGCTATATGGATACATTTTATTGAATGGCTCAGTGGCTATGCTAAATTTTTAATTACATGCAATTACAAAAGTATTTAGATCCAGGTGCTGGTTTTCAAAACTGTAGAATATTTTTTGTGGGACAACCCCTTTAAGCCACGCCTTTTGACTAGTACCCTCCACCTACACCATTTCCCATGGGAGATATTAGCGGTGTTCTCTGCAGGATTTCTACACGGCTGTTTTATGAACCTGCCGAGAATCCTGCAGACTGACAAACTGTGCTTCTATCAGTCATCTCTAGGTTTGGTGTTCCTTCAAGAGAGGAGATAACGGTATGTTTTACAGTTTCCTTTAACAATTTGTAAGCTGAAAATCAGGAATCCTGTGGAACTGACAGCGCCATATGGTACATTCTTACCCAGAAAACCATTCTAGGGTGACAGAGGCCCCTTTTGGTCATAACCCGCTTGCTCTGTTTTAACTCTAGACCCAGTTTCTCGGAAAAGCGTGAAGTCTGCTCACAGTACCAGGAACAGATATTCAAGTCAATGGACACTCACCAAATGCCAGAGTTCTACCCCAGCGCGGACTCTGACCTCTGACTGGAGGACTGTTGGTTCTCAACATGGCATTACTGTGACTGAGAGCGATAGTTACAGTGCCAGTCTTTCTCAGGACACAGGTAAGTAAACTTGGCACAAAGTGTGGCCTCTAATCCATAATGGTCATGCACCTCTTACACATTGGAGTAATTAAAATACGTTGGAGTCAGGTTAATGCATTATGTTTGAGCAACATTTATCTATTGATTTTTTTGTCGACCATCTTCTATAAACAGCACCTGTCAGAAGGATCATCTCTATTAAACCAGGCATATGCCTGGTAGGGTTTATCCTGCTGATTACAATCATACCTGTTTTGCAAAAATCTGTTGCAGTGTTCCCAAGAAAAAGGCCTTTTATTCTTCATGCAAATTGGGGCTTCAGCGCACCAAGAGGTTGGGCCTAGTCCTCGGAGAACCTCAGCTTTCCAGCTCTGGCCACACACATTGCATATAGAATAAAAGTATTTTTCCTAGGGAATGCGGCAAGTATTTTTCAATCAGCAGGGTAAAAGGGTAAATCCTACCAGGCAGTATGCCTGGTTTAATAGGTTTGATACTACTGTCAGGTACTCTTTAAAGGTGTTGTCCGAGATTGATCCTAACGATAGATCATCAGATTGGTGGGAGTCCAACACACAGCACCCCTGCCAATCTGCTGTAGAAAAGGCTCAAACAGCTGATCACTGGTGCTCCATGATCTCTTCCTAGGCCAGTGATGTCACATTCATTGGTCACGTGGCCTAGGCGCAGCTCAGTCCCATTCCAGTGAAACTGGGGAGTCACAGCCTCCTCACTCCTCATAGGCCAATCTGATATTGATGATCTATCCTGAGGATAGGTCATCATATAAAAATCTCAGGAAAACCCCTTTTCTGGCCATGGGCCCTAGTTGTATATTTTAAAGCTTTTCAGAAAGTTCTTGAATTCCTATGGACAGTTGTGGTGAAGTTACCTTGCCCATATATTTTTCTTTGCAGATAAGGGTCGCAACAGTATGGTCTCCACAGAAAGTGCATCCTCCACGTATGAAGAACTAGCACGTGCCTACGAGCATGCCAAGCTAGAAGAGCAGTTACAGCACGCCAAGTTTGAGATCACCGAGTGCTTCATCTCAGACAGTTCCTCTGATCAAATGACAACTGGAACCAATGACAATGGAGATAGCATGACCTCTATGAGCACTCCCTCTGAACCAGGCATCTGCCGCTTCACTGCTTCCCCTCCCAAACCACAGGACAGTGATCCAACCAAGAATGTGGCTGTGCCCATCCCCCACAGAGCAAAAAGTAAGCTGCACTCTCTGACCCATATACGGGCCCTTAGTTACTTCAAAAATGTTACCTGTCACTCCAGTGGCTTTATATGTAACACAGTTACTATATATCCCTGGTGTTCCAGCCGGCAGGTACGGCAAACAATTGCAACGGTTTTTGTCCAGCTCACTCTTGCCATATTTGCCGGGTAGTGGCCGGATCTCTGCTAAACCGCATTATAGTCAATGGGGTCAGACGGGAAGGTGGTAGTATCTGGCAGTGCCCTTTCCGGCAAACTCCGGCAGGCTGTTCTGTGCTGCAACAGCCTGTTGGCGTTCCCTGATGCAAGTGTGAAACTAGCCTAAGGGTACTTTCACACTAGCGTTATTCTTTTCCGGCATAGAGTTCTGTCAAAAGGGCTCTATGCCGGAAAATAACTGATCAGGCATATCCCCATGCAATCTGAATGGATAGAAATCTGTTCACTTTGCATCAGTATGCCTTCCGTTCAGTCACTGTCAGGCGTTTTGGCCGGACATAATACCACAGCATGCTGCGGTATTATGTCAGTCCAAAATGCCTGATCAGTCGCCGGAATGCCGGATTCGGCATTAATTTACATTGACTTGTATTAGTGCCAGATCCAGCATTGTGAAACAACTGAAGGACGGATCCCGGAAAACTGTGAAAAAGTGTGCAGGACGGATCCGTCCATCCGCATGACAAGCGGAGGGACGGATCCGTTCTTGCAATGCATTTGTAGACGGATCCGCATCCGGATCCGTCTATAAATGCTGTCAGTTGTGACACTAAACGGCGGATCCGGCAAGCAGCTCCGGCGACGGAACTGCTTGCCGGATACAAGTGCCGTAAGTGTGAAAGTAGCCTAAGCTGATGTATCACAAAATCAAACTTAAACCTTAATTGAGCATAAATCCACTTAGGCCCCTTTCACACGAGCGAGTTTTCCGCGCGGGTGCAATGCGTGACGTAAACGCATAGCACCCGCACTGAATCCTGACCCATTCATTTCAATGGGTCTGTGTACATGAGCGTTTTTTTTCACGCATCACTTCTGCGTTGTGTGAAAATCGCAGCATGTTCTATATTCTGCGTTTTTCACGTAACGCAGGCCCCATAGAAGTGAATGGGCTGCGTGAAAATCGCATTGCATCCGCAAGCAAGTGCGGGTGCGTTGCGTTTTTTACTGATGGTTGTTAGGAGATGTTGTTTGTAAACCTTCAGTTTTTTATCACGCGCGTGAGAAACGCATCAAAACGCATTGCACCCGCGCGGAAAAAACTGAACAACTGAACGCAATCGCAGGCAAAACTGAATGGCTTTGTCTGTGAAATCGCACAGTTTTCACTGAACGCATCCGCAACGCATCCGGACCTAATCCGGACACGCTCATGTGAAAGAGGCCTTAGAAGAGAGTTCAGAAGAGGAGAGAAAGGGTCTGGAGATCGAGCTGCCAGCCAGCATGATGGATTTATCACAGAATGGCTTTCTGCTGCTGCTATAAGGTGTGAAATATAGCAGCTGGAAAAGCCAAACCATGCAATATTTTTACATAAAAACCTAAAAAAAATGCTTTTAGCCAGAAATACATTAAAATCAATAAAATGGCTCCAAATTAGAAGTTATTTCCTCACTGTATGTAAAGGACTTAATCACTTACCATTCTTTTTCTTTCTTTTTAGGTGAATATTGCAATCTCCCCATGTACATGAAATCTGACCCCCACTTTCGTAAGCCAGACCCCCATGACTCTTGTCCAGTGGTGCCGCCCAGAGAGGCATCTATGCGCAATCTATCTCGGGGTTATCACTCTCGCCATCTTACTTTGGAGCCAGGTGCCAAGCCCCCACCTGGTCTATCGCACCAAGCCCCATCCAGTGTGAATTTACCTCAACGGACTCTGCACATGGCTGGGTCATCTGCCTCTGCCCCATCAGCCCCAGCAGCTACAGCACCCTCTGCCCCTGCTGACCCTGCTGCTTCTGCTGGACCTTTAGAAAATCGCCTGCCTACCCAACACAGCAAGATGGGAGGTTCCCGGGACTCTTTGCTGGAAATGAGCAGCTCTGGAGCTGGTCGGGCACAAAAACAAGGAGCTGGAGCTTACTCCAAATCTTACACTTTGGTCTGACACCTACCCATGCAAACACACCCTACCCCACTTATTCACAGACTGCAAAGACCCTTCCCCCTCCGCAGTGTCTTGGCTGTATTTCTATATTTTGAAAAACATTTAAAAAAAAAAAAGAAAAAAAAACTCAAAGGACGAATGAAGAATTTAACAAAAACTTGGTGATTGACATTTTTGTATGAAAAATAGCTATTTTCTTCTTCGGGATAAAAAAAAAAAATAAGAAAAGAAACCTGTATTTTATCTGTAGAAGGGTGAAGTAGGAGCGAGAGTGAGGACACGGTGAGCGAGTGTGCCGTATGCGGTGAGTGTGACGGTCGCTGGTCGCAGTAGCATGTTAATGCAAATCTCAAGACACATATGGATTTACGTAACCTTTAAAGTGAACCTGTCACCCACTTCTAAAGCCATATCTGGTGTTTACAATCCAATAAAGAATTTCTAGAAATTGCTTTGAACTGTTGACTCCTGGTGAGGGATAGGTGCACTTTAAGGAAGATGAAACAAGGCGTAGCTCCGCTGAAATAATTGAAAGTGAGTTTGTAGTGTGTTTGGTGGTGACTCCAGATGGATTAATACTAATGCAAAAAATAGCGGTATACATATTTAAATAGGGGACAAAATATTTCAGATATTTCCAGTATATATGTACTAATGAAAAATAAACACCTGGAAGGGAATCTGTCAGCAGTTTTATGGTGTCCGAACTAAGGCCCCTTTCACACTAGCGTTTTTCCTTTCCGTCCTAGGGTTCCGTCTTCGGGGCTCTAGGACAGAAAGATACTGATCAGGATTATCCTAATGCATCCTGAATGGAGAGCAATCCGTTCAGGATGCATCAGGATGTCTTCCGTTCAGTACGTGAACGTTTTTTGGACGTTGACAAAACCGCAGCATGCTGCGGATTTGTCTCCGTCCAAAAATCCAGAAGACATGCCGTAACACCGGATCTGGAATTAATGCCCATTGAAGAGCATTAATCCGGATCCGGCATTAAGCTAAACGTCATTTCGGCGCATCGCCGGATCCGACGTTTAGTTTTTTCTCAATGGTTACCATGGCAGCCAGGACGCTAAAGTCCCGGCTGCCATGGTAAAGTGTAGTGGGGAGAGGGGGAGCAGTATACTTACAGTCCGTGAGGCTCCCGGGGCGCTCCAGAGTGACGTCAGGGCGCCCCATGCGCATGGATCATGTGATCCATGCGCATGGGGCATTCTGACGTCGGAGCGCCCAGGGAGCCGCACGGACTGTAAGTATACCGCTCCCCCGCTCTCCACTACTACTATTGCAACCAGGACTGCCATTGTAACCTGAAAGCATGATCAGTCTTCTAATGCTTTCAGGCGACTTGCGTTTTGACGGATCTGGCGGGACAGAAGTGCCTGCCGGATCCTCAGAACGCAAGTGTGAAAGAGGCCTAAGGGTAACATAAAATAGTGACAGATCCTCTTAGCAAAATACTGGGTCGCTTTCTTTAGATGACTCAGCCGTTTTGCTAAAATCCTGTATTGAACAGCTCCAGCACACGCTGATGAGTCCTGGATTTCTCCACTCCTTCCCCTCCTGCTGCTAATTCAGCTTAAAAAAATCTGTCAATCAGTGGCAGGGGCGAGAAAGCCAGAAGCTCAGGAATATCGAGACTCGGCATGTGCAGGAGCTGTTATAACCTACAAGTATCAAACTGGTGACCGATTCCCTTGAGGGCCCATTCAGACGGCCGTAGTGCTTTGCGGATCCGCAAAACACGGATACCGGCCATGTGCATTCCGCAATTTGCGGACCGCACATGGCCGGAGCCATAATAGAAAATGCCTGTTCTTGTCCACGATTGCAGACAAGAATAGGCCATGTTCTATCTTTTCCGCAGTGCCGCGGAACGGAACCACGGATGTGGACAGCACACTGTGTGCTGTCCGCATCTTTTGCGGCCCCATTGAAATGAATGGGTCAGCACTCGTTCTGCAAAATTATTCATACTGCCGCCTGTATGAGTCCTTAATGTGACTGAGCTGAGATTGACAAAGTATAAACTGCTAGTGGTGCTCGGTCAGTGACGAAGGTGGTGCACCCTTTATTTCGGATTCTGTAGCAGAATACATGGAAGCAGGGTCAGATTAATCCTGTGGGGCATCTCCCCTTGCTGTGATACAGGCTGCTGGCATAGTTATGGTCATACAGATGCTGAATGTCCTCCTGTGGTCATTCCAAGCTCTTTCCACTTGGACCCATTGTTTAGCCAAAGTGGTTTCTGGCTGCTATGCTGGTGAGATCCATCGCCCAATCAAGTTCTCAACAGGGGCCTGGCGAGGAGAGCCGCTGGATACCCTGAAGAGCACATTGTATGGGGCAGACTTTGTTGTTGGAGACATCTCCTAACGAGTCAAAAAAAGCAGTAGTACTGGTTCCATGATGTCCTGGACATACTGAAGGCTGGTCAATGCTCCCTCCAGGAATACCAGACAGGAACAAGCATGGTAGCTAACCCCACACCATGACACCTGCTCTTGGTCTTGTGTGTCTCTGCACTATGTATGATGGCAGTATGCACTCTCCAGCCCTCCTGAGAACTCTGATGTGGCCTTCCATGGCAAACAGTAGTGTTCAGTGATGAGAGCAGGTTCTGCCTTGGTACTAATGATGGCTACATTACACTTCACAGGAGGGCTGGAGAATGCCTACTGCCATCATGTCTAGTGCAGAGACACAATAAACCAACACCAGGTGTCATGGTGTGGGGTGCCATTAGCTACCGTGCCCGTTCCCATCTGGTATTGGTGAAGGGAACATTGACCAGTCTTTGGTATGTCCGGGACATTGTCATTCTCCCCCCTCCCCCAGTGTAGCGTGGCCGAGCTCTTTATGGTCCAGGGGTACAGGAGCTTTAGTTTCCTGTACCCTGACGGACTGACAGGAAGTGCACACTGTGTGCGCACTTCATGTCAGTCGGGCCGGATACAGGAGACACATGCTCCTGTACCCGCGGCCATAAAGAGCTCGGCCACGGTACAATGGACTGACAGGAGGGAGCGCTGAGCGCTTCCCTCCTGTCAGCTCCTTTCCTCTTGCTGAGCCCGGGCGGTGCGCCCTCATGGACGCGCCAGCCCGGGCAGTGCTGCAGCCGTCTGAGGCTCAATTCAGAGCGCTCGGGCGGCTGCAGCATGAGGCAGGGCCGGCGCTTCTAGCAGCGCCCCTTGCTAAGGGGCGCTCTACGCGGCGGCCTAGTCCGCTTTTAGGACGCGCCGGCCCTGCCCACACACTCCCCACACTACACAACATCCTCTTCAGGATATCCAGCAGCTTCTGTGGGCAAGTCGATTACCAGATCCCTCCCCCATCGGGAACGTCTGAGACTGGATGGGGCGAAATCTTGAACAAAATCAGTGTTCAATCTAACGCTGTGAATAGGGACTTACAGCTACAGACTTTTTTCGAAGGTGTTGTAAGGCAGTAAAACTGTGGCACCCAATGCGTCTCAGATAACACAGTTTAATATTCACTGAACAGTGGCAAGCAGGTCGAGCAGATTTTAGACATGTAAGAACACTGCTGTAATACTGTGTATACAAGTGCGTGGGCCCTTACTGTACCTCCTTATGTCTTGTTTGTACAGATGTATTCTCCTTTGAAGCACTGTTCCTAGGGAGGAATACATGTGCAAGTACTAGTGTTGAGCGAAGCATTCAAAGCGGAATTCCGTACAAAGTTTAGGAAAACTTTTATTCGCAATGAATCTGAATTTCCTTGCACTTCGTGGTAATGAATCAGATTTTTCCTAAAATGGCAGCTGCATGTGTTACAAAGCAAAACTCAGTGTAGAGGAGACAAGCCTGGAAACGCTAGATCAACCATAATGCCGTGTAGCCAGCCAATCCACAGATAGCCATCCCCTGTGACAGGGATGCCCAACCTGCGGCCCTCCAGCTGTTGCAAAATTTCAATTCCCAGCATTCCTGAACAGCCTACAGCTATTAGGGCATGCTGGGAGTTGTAGTTTTGCAACAGATGGAGGGCCGCAGGTTGAGCATCCCTGCCCTGTGATGTCATAGCCCTATAAAACCCTCATCCATCAGGTCTCCGCCATTGCCTTGTGAGCTGAGCATAGGGAGAGACACGGCAAGCGCTCATTCACTAGGGATAGTGCTGCTGATAATGATTAATGGAAGAATATTGGAGAGGGAGACTGCAGGGAGACTTATTCTGCATCAGTTTTATTTATTCATTCCTACATTTACGTATTCCTACATCAGCCATAAACTAAGATATGTAATTCAATACCAATCAGTTGGAAGCCTTTATTATTCCACTGCCAGTCTGCATCCCTTAGAGGAGCCAGGTTTTAATGATGACCATCCTCATCTTTTGCTGGCTTTACTTCTTCCAAATCATCCTTCAAAGTCTCTGGGCCAGATTTATCATTACACTTACATCTTACTTCACTTTTACATCTGCCCAAAGTCACTTTAGGAATGGTCCCTTAATACTGTTATAAATGTGGTTTGACGGTAGCAGTTTATATTTCAGTAAGCGGCTTTGCAAAAAAGTTGCATGTTCTATTAAAAAGTCGCATTTTTTTGCGACTTTTTAAATGGTTGCAATTGAAAATATGTCTAGAGATTCATTTACATAAGACAACACGCCCACTTTCACAAAACTGGAGAGCTTAGTGCAGAGCTTGAAAAGTCGCAAAAAAATGCGCAATTTTACCGATTGCGCATTTTTTGTGACTTTTTCACTCCATTGGGGTCCATTTACACGTCCGCAATTCTGTTCCGCATTTTGCGGAACGGAATTGCGGACCCATTAATTTCAATGGGGACAGACGATGTGCACTTTGGCTGTGCGGGCATGCTGGGAGTTGTAGTTTTGCAACAGCTGGAGGCACACTGGTTGGGAAACACTGATCTATCCTACAAAATGGGACCAATGATTATGTCTATGTGTTGACCAAATGGTGACTTAAAAGTTAGATTTTTTTCCTCGTATTTGTAAAGTCCATTTCCTACTATGAGCTTTAGGCCAGCCATACACCTTGTAAAGCTGAAAGTTACAGTAAAAAAAATCATTTTTTCAAAAGTTTTTTTTTTTTCAGTATTAAAATGCAAGAAAAACTATACATATGTGGCATTGCCGTAATTGTACTGACCTGTAGAATGAAGAGAACAACTCAGTTTTACCGCAAAGTGAACGCTGTGAAAGCATAACCTGTAAATCGCTTTTTTTCTTTTTTCTAATTCCACCCCATTTGGAGTTTTTTTCCCGCTTCCCGCTACTTTGTATGCCATATTAAATGGTGGCATTAGAAAGTACAACTTATTATGCAAAAAATAAGCCCTCTGACGGCTATTTGAAGAGGAAAAATAAAAAAAGTTATGGCAACGGGAAAGCAGGGCGTGAAAAACGAAAACACAAAAATGGAAAATTGCTGTGTCTGGAGGGGATTAAGCTCACCACTAAAAATGCTGGAAAAAATGTTCCTCAAAGAAAATGGCTACTACCCATAAAATCTGGTCTAGGATAACACTGGGTTCAGACCTGAGCGTTTTGAAGCCTAGCGTTTTGGTAAATAGTGTAGGCGCGTTTGACGTGCGTTTATGTGATTGACTGCATAGTTGGCCAATGACCAAACAGCCCTCGCTATATATAGTTTGGCCAATCTGAGTGCTTTAGAGGTGTGAAATTCCATGGTGGCTGATCCAGCATGTTGCAAACTTTGAAAAACGCGCGTCCATAGGCGCGTTTTACGCTGCACAAACGCCCGAACAACACGCGTATCGCGTTTCCCATTGAAGTATATTGGCACCAAACGCTCGAAAAACGCCCGAATTAACGCGAACATACTTGCTTATGCGTAGGACGTTTTTAGGCGCGTTCGAATGCGCATAAAAACGCGCAAGTGTGAATCACCCCCATTGGAATGCATGGTTCCTGTACTGTTGTGCGTTTTTTTGCGCGTTCGAACGCGGCATTTACGCGAAAGTGTGAACTGAGTGTAAGGATTGGTCATCTGGAGAGGTGGATCTGTATTTAGTAAGAGCTGCTAATAACATACAAACACAGGTGCAGAACTGCGGATATATGAGATAGAGGGGTGACCAGGGGGGTATTTCTGAACCTGTTGGAGTACCACTCAACAACACAGCAATCAGCTTCTTCACAGCTTGAAATTTCTGCTTAGAGCAGACAATGGATTTTATCTCATCGCATGTCAGACATATAGAAGATGCACCGTAGGCGGCCACTCGGCAGCGTACGTCTCCATCGCTGGCAACAGCCTTCTAACATGAACATAGTCCATAAATTAAAATGCCTCCAGTTGTAATTATTATTCAAGTAAGACAAATCAAAGGAGACCTTCCACCTCCTGATGATGCTGTTGGATCCGTTCCCCGGTAGCATTATCTTTAATCATTCTAGACAGTATTCTAGCTTTACAATCATTTACTTTAGCTTGGCTTGTATTACTCTTAACGTCCTTGCTATCTATAGGAGTGGAGAACTGAAACTCTTATGCCTCTTTCACACAGTCAGTGTTCGGTCAGTGATTTCCATCAGTGATTTTGAGCCAAAACCAGGATTAGAGCCTCCACAGACAAGGTATAAGGGAAAGATCTGCACCAGTTCTGTGTTTGGAGCCGCACCTGGTTTTGGCTCAAAATCACTGATGGAAATTAGGCATTAGGCCCCTTTCACACGAGCGTGAGGAGGACGCGTTGCACCCGCACTGAATCCGGACCCATTCATTTCTATGGGGCTGTGCACATGAGCGGTGATTTTCACGCATCACTTCTGCGTTGCGTGAAAATCGCAGCATGTTCTATATTCTGCGTTTTTTTACGCAACGCAGGCCCCATAGAAGTGAATGGGGTTGCGTGAAAATCGCAAGCATCCGCAATCAAGTGCGGATGCAGTGCGATTTTCCCGCAAGGTTGCTAAGAGATGGGACCCGATCTTTATTATTTTCCCTTATAACATGGTTATAAGGGAAAATAGCATTCTCACTACAGAATGCTTAGTAAAATGTGGATTAAGGGGTTAAAAATAAAAAAAATTAACTCACCTTATCTACTTGATGGCGTAGTTGCCAATCTCTTCTCTCTTCTTCAAGCATTAGCTGCCAGCTAAAGGACCTGTGGTGATGTCACATCACATGGTCCTTCACTATGGTGATGGACCATGTGATTGGACCATGTGATGAGCGCAGTGACATCATCACAGGTCCTTTAGCCGACAGCTAATGATTGAAGAAGAGAGAAGAGATCGGCAACTACGCGATCAATTGGATAAGGTGAGTTAATTATTTTTATTTTTAACCCCTTAATCCACATTTTACTAAGCATTCTGTATTGAGAATGCTATTATTTTCACTTATAACCATGTTATAAGGGAAAATAATAAAATATACAGAATACTCAACCCAAACCCGAACTTCAGTGATGAAGTCCGGCTTCAGGTCTGGGTACCAAACATGCCGATTTTCCGTACGCACGTGCAAAACGCATTACAACAGTTTGCACACGCGCAGAAAAATTGCCCATTTTCCCGCAGCGCACCTTCCTCTTATCCGGGCGTCAAACATGACGTCCGTGTGAAAGAGGCCTTAGGCCCCTTTCACACGTGCGAGTTTTGCGCGTGGGTGCAATGCGTGATGTGAACGCATAGCACCCGCACTAAATCCTGACCCATTCATTTCAATGAGTCTGTGTACATGAGCGTTTTTTTTCACGCATCACTTGTGCGTTGCGTGAAAACGTAGCATGTTCTATATTCTGTGTTTTTCACGCAGCCCTGGCCCCATAGAAGTGAATGGGGCTTCAGCGAAAAACGCATTGCAACCGCAAGCAAGTACGGGTGCGATGCGTTTTTCACTGATAGTTGCTAAGAGATGTTAAACTTTCAGTTTTTTATCACGCGAATGAAAAACGCATCAAAACACATTGCAACCGAACAACTAAACGCAACCGCAGACAAAACCGACTGAACTTGCTTGCAAAATGGTGCGAGTTTCACTGAGCATATCCGGAGCCAATCCGTCACGCTCGTCTGAAAGAGTCCTTAGGCCCCTTTCACACGGGCGAGTTTTCCGCGCGGGTGCAATGTGTGATGTGAATGCATTGCACCTGCACTGAATCCGGACCCTTTCATTTCTATAGGGCTGTGCAGATGAGTGGTGATTTTCACACATCACTTGTGCGTTGCGTGAAAATCGCAGCAAGCTCTATATTGTGCTCTAAATAATAGCATTCTCAATACAGAATGCTTAGTAAAATGTGGATGGAGGGGTTAAAAAAAAATTAACTCCCCTTATCCACTTGATCGCGTAGTTGCCGATCTCTTCTTTCTTCTTTAATCATGTAAGCTGCCGGCTAAAGGACCTGTGGTGACGTCACATCACATGGTCCATCACTATGGTGATGGACCATGTGATGAGCTCAGTGACGTCACCACAGGTCCTTTAGCCGGCACTCCACTTTTTTAGACATATAAGGCTACATGCACACGACCGTTGCCTGCCTCCGCTTCCGCTCCTCCTGGAAATTTTGCGTCCGTCAAAAAAAACGGATGACGGGCCGTTTTTTTTTTTACGGATCCGATTTTTATGGCAGATCCATTGTAAAAATGCCTATCCTTGTCCGCAAACGTGAAAAAAATAGGACATGCACTATTTTTTTGACGGAATGAAAACACGGATCACGGATGCGGAACAAAAACGGTTGACTATCCGCATTTTTTGACGGACCCATTGAAATGAATGGGGAAGCATCCTATCTGTGAAAAAAAACGGAACGGACACGGAAACAAACAACGGTCGTGTTCATGGGGCCTAAGTCTGATAAAGAGGGTGAGGCAGAGGGCAATTTTTTATTTTGATCACAATTTTTTTAATAAAAATGTTGGGTAAATTGTAAATTCATGAGGAATCTGGGGAGTCGTTCCACTTTGCCTTGGGAGTGTTTGACCCACGTGTGCTGGGAAACTGGACGTGACAGAGTGGGCTGATTCTAAGTTTTGTAATGTGGCCCCATGAGATCTGTGTACGTCAATGACCTTGTCAAAGTAGTTGGAGATTCTGCAAATTAGGACTTGACGTCATAGTGACAGATGGCGAATTACGATGAATCCTACTTAGTATATACAGTATTTACGTTTTCCAGGTGAGATAAGTCACTGGGATGGTCCTACGTATGTATAAAAGTATGATTAAAGAAATCCAGTCATTCTGTTCCTACTTCAGTCTCATGTAATGTTTGCAGGACTGTCTGGTAATCCATGCTGTAGCTGTAGTACGCCAGTAGGGTGGGTATTAATATTTATCCCTGCTGCATATTTTATGCATTATCTAAGCACTACTGGATCTGATGAGCGAAGAACAAATTCCCCAATGTGAAGGCTGAGAAAAGGGACCACATTATTATTTATAGTCCATGTGCATATGGTTTACAAGACAAGTGGGTTATTCTTCATGAGTGTTACTAAGTCACAACGTGAGGTAGGAAACAAGGGTCACAATTTAGAGGAAATTCACAGGTTGCAATCAAGCTGCAGATTTCACCTGCGGATTTACACACAAGATCTGCAGCAGAATACAGAACTAGATATGTGAATGAGATTTAACAAAACCTCATCCACATGCTGCGGACATTTTCTTCATGGAGATTGACCTGTGGCAAAGCAGGTCAGCGAGCAGAGTATTGGATTTCATGTACCATAACTGATCCCGAGTAATGATAATATCTGAAGGAGAAATGGAATATGGATTAGTTGTTATGAACAGCAGAGACACTCTTTATCTGAGAAAGCTTTAATATATGAAAACCAACATCTGAGGTAAATATGGCATTTCTGTACACCCAAGAAAAGTTATGACTGGGGAGCCCATCATGGCACTACCAAGCTCTGCCAGTCATGCCTCTAAACTCTACCCCAGCATACCTCTAAGCTCCCCTATCACACCGTTAAGCTCTGCACCATTATACCTCTAAGTTACCGTCACACTGCTAAGCTCTACCCCATCATAACTCTTAGCTCCTCTATTGCACTGCTAAGCTCTGCCCCTTCATACCTCTAAGCTCCCCTATCACACCGCTAAGCTCTTCCCCATTATACCTCTAAGCTTCCGTCACACGGCTAAGCTCTGCCCCATTATACCTCTAAGCTCTGCCCCATCATACCCTAAAGCTCCCCTATTGCACCGCTAATCTCTGCCCAATCATACCTCTAAGCTCCCCTGTCACACTGCTAAGCTCTGCGCTATCCTACCTCTAAATTCCCCTATGGCACCGCTAAGCTCTGCCCTATCATACCTCTAAGCTCCCATCACACCGCTAAGCTCTGCCCCATCCTACCTCTAAGCTCCTCTATCACACTGCTAAGCTCTGCCCTATCATACCTCTAAGCTCCCGTCACACTGCTAAGCTCTGCCCCATCATACCTTTAAGCTCCTCTATCACATTGCAAAGCTTTACCCTATCATACCTCTAAGCTCCCGTTACACTAATAAGCTCTGCCCCATCATACCTCTAAGCTCCTCTATCACACCTCTAAGCTCCCGTCACACTGCTAAACTATGCCCCATAATACCTCTAAGCTCCTCTATCACACCGCTAAGCTCTGCCCCATCATACCTCTAAGCTCCCGTCACACTGCTAAGCTCTGCCCTATCATACCACTAAGCTCCCATCACACGCTAAGCTCTGCCCCATCATACCTCTAAGCTCCCATCACACTGCTATGCTCTGCCCCATCATACCTCTAAGCTCCACCTGTCACAATGCTAAGCTCTGCCCCATCATACCTTTAAGCTCCTCTATCACACCGCTAAGCTCTGCTCCATCATACCTCTAAGCTCCTGTCACACTGCTAAGCTCTGCCCTATCATACCTCTTAGCTCCCGTCACACGCTAAGCTCTGCCCCATCATATCTCTAAGCTCCCGTCACACCGCTAAGCTCTGCCCCATCCTACCTCTAAGCTCCAGTCACACTGCTAAGCTCTGCCCCATCCTACCTCTAAGCTCCTCTATCACACCGCTAAGCTCTGCCCCATCATACCTCTATGCTCCCATCACACTGCTAAGCTCTGCCCTATCGTACCTCTAAGCTCCCGTCACACTGCTAAACTCTGCCCCATCCTACCTCTAAGCTCCAGTCACACTGCTAAGCTCTGCCCCATCATACCTCTAAGCTCCACTTGTCACACTGCTAAGCTCTGCCCCATCATACCTCTAAGCTCCACTTGTCACACTGCTAAGCTCTGCCCCATCATACCTCTAAGCTCCAGTTACACTGCTACGCTCTGCCCTATCATACCTCTAAGCTCCAGTTACACTGCTACGCTCTGCCCTATCATACCTCTAAGCTCCAGTCACACTGCTAAGCTCTGCCCCATCATACCTCTCAGCTCCTCTATCACACTGCTAAGCTCTGCCCAATCAAACCTCTAAGCTCCACCTGTCACACTGCTAAGCTCTGCCCCATCATACCTCTAAGCTCCCGTCACACTGCTAAGTTCTGCCCCATCCTACCTCTAAGCTCCACCTGTCACACTGCTAAGCTCTGCCCCATCATACCTCTAAGCTCTCATCACACTGCTAAGCTCTGCCCCATCATACCTCTAAGCTCCCGTCACACTGCTAAGCTCTGCCCCATTATACCTCTAAGCTCTGCCCCACCATACCCTAAAGCTCCCCTATTGCACCGCTAATCTCTGCCCAATCATACCTCTAAGCTCCCCTGTCACACTGCTAAGCTCTGCGCTATCCTACCTCTAAATTCCCCTATGGCACCGCTAAGCTCTGCCCTATCATACCTCTAAGCTCCCATCACACCGCTAAGCTCTGCCCCATCCTACCTCTAAGCTCCAGTCACACTGCTAAGCTCTGCCCCATCATACCTCTAAGCTCCTCTATCACACTGCTAAGCTCTGCCCTATCATACCTCTAAGCTCACGTCACACTGCTAAGCTCTGCCCCATCATACCTCTAAGCTCTTCTATCACACCGCTAAGATCTACCTCATCCTACCTCTAAGCTCCAGTCACACCTCTAAGCTCCCGTCACACTGCTAAGCTCTGCCCCATCATACCTTTAAGCTCCTCTATCACATTGCAAAGCTTTACCCTATCATACCTCTAAGCTCCCGTTACACTAATAAGCTCTGCCCCATCATACCTCTAAGCTCCTCTATCACACCTCTAAGCTCCCGTCACACTGCTAAACTATGCCCCATAATACCTCTAAGCTCCTCTATCACACCGCTAAGCTCTGCCCCATCATACCTCTAAGCTCCCGTCACACTGCTAAGCTCTGCCCTATCATACCACTAAGCTCCCATCACACGCTAAGCTCTGCCCCATCATACCTCTAAGCTCCCATCACACTGCTATGCTCTGCCCCATCATACCTCTAAGCTCCACCTGTCACAATGCTAAGCTCTGCCCCATCATACCTTTAAGCTCCTCTATCACACCGCTAAGCTCTGCTCCATCATACCTCTAAGCTCCTGTCACACTGCTAAGCTCTGCCCTATCATACCTCTTAGCTCCCGTCACACGCTAAGCTCTGCCCCATCATATCTCTAAGCTCCCGTCACACCGCTAAGCTCTGCCCCATCCTACCTCTAAGCTCCACTATCACACCGCTAAGCTCTGCCCCATCATACCTCTATGCTCCCATCACACTGCTAAGCTCTGCCCTATCGTACCTCTAAGCTCCCGTCACACTGCTAAACTCTGCCCCATCCTACCTCTAAGCTCCAGTCACACTGCTAAGCTCTGCCCCATCATACCTCTAAGCTCCCGTCACACTGCTAAGCTCTGCCCCATCATACCTCTAAGCTCCACTTGTCACACTGCTAAGCTATGCCCCATCATACCTCTAAGCTCCAGTTACACTGCTACGCTCTGCCCTATCATACCTCTAAGCTCCAGTCACACTGCTAAGCTCTGCCCCATCATACCTCTCAGCTCCTCTATCACACTGCTAAGCTCTGCCCAATCATACCTCTAAGCTCCACCTGTCACACTGCTAAGCTCTGCCCCATCATACCTCTAAGCTCCCGTCACACTGCTAAGTTCTGCCCCATCCTACCTCTAAGCTCCACCTGTCACACTGCTAAGCTCTGCCCCATCATACCTCTAAGCTCTCATCACACTGCTAAGCTCTGCCCCATCATACCTCTAAGCTCCCGTCACACTGCTAAGCTCTGCCCCATCATACCTCTAAGCTCCACCTGTCACACTGCTAAGCTCTGCCCCATCATACCTCTAAGCTCTCATCACACTGCTAAGCTCTGCCCCATCATACCTCTAAGCTCCCGTCACACTGCTAAGCTCTGCCCTTTCATACCTCCAAGCTCCCCTATCACACCGCTAAGCTCTGCCCAATCCTACCTCTAAGCTCCCATCACACTGCTAAGCTCTGCCCCATCATACCTCTAAGCTCCTGTCACACTGCTAAGCTCTGCCCCATCATATCTCTAAGCTCCTGTCACACCGCTAAGCTCTGCCCCATCATACCTCTAAGCTCCCGTCACACTGCTAAGCTCTGCCCCATCATATCTCTAAGCTCCCGTCACACTGCTAAGCTCTGCCCCATCCTACCTCTAAGCACCAGTCACACTGCTAAGCTCTGCCCCATTCTACCTCTAAGCACCAGTCACACCGCTAAGCTCTGCCCCATCCTACCTCTAAGCACCAGTCACACTGCTAAGCTCTGCCCCATTCTACCTCTAAGCTCCCATCACACTGCTAAGCTCTGCCCCATCATACCTCTAAGCTCCCATCACACTGCTAAGCTCTGCCCCATCATACTTCTAAGCTCCCATCACACTGCTAAGCTCTGCCCCATCATACCTCTAAGCTCCACCTGTCACACCATTAAGCTCCACGGAGCCTCCACCCCATCACATTGCTAAGCTCTGCCCTAATGCCCGGCTAAGCCCCATTCTCAGCTTAGCAGTGCAGCCTGGGCACCACTTCTTCAGCTCTACAGATGGGAAGTTCACCTCCTACCAATCCCAGACCCCTGTGCTGATGATCCACAGGTGCTATATCTGTCCCAGGTTTAGTCAGTTTTTCTATTTTTTCAGCCAACTGTTTGTGGCCAGCAGAGGGACCGCTGATGTCTGGGGCCCCAAGTATTTGCTTGATTTGCATGGAGGCAAAGTCCACCCCATCATTCACTTCCAGCATATTATTTTAGTAATTCAACTTCCTCTACATGCAGTGATCAGAACATTTTCAACAACCCCCCCATTGTGTGATAATGATACATAGCTGTTATAGTTGCCTGTAGCAGTATTCATGAGCACATCACCTCTAATGTCACAGAAGTGCCAGGGCAGAAGGCTGAAGGACCCATCTAATATGGCCCTTACCCAGTTCCATTAGAGGACGCCCTCATTCCTGCTAAATCGGCTGAGGAACCTGCACTTCTCAACACCCTGATGAGCCGGCGATGCGTGTGCCCATTTCAGAATCTAGGACGATTCTTGATTAGAACTGGATGGAAAACTGTAAAAGGCTGGACGTTGGTAAAATACACTAAAAAAGACAGAAAAGTCTAAGACGAAATTCATCAGTTTCATTCGTTTTATTGTATTGCCAAAAACAGAATCCGTAACAGTGATTTGTGCGGGATATCAATAATCATCTTCATCCGTCATATTGCTGGCACCGCAACATGTCCCTTCTTGGCACGGTCACGGCTTTAAAGGGAACCAGTCACGTTGAACATGTCTGAGCTGCAGGCAGCAGGTTATAGAGCGGGAGGTGCTGAGCAGATTGATATATATGTCATGAACTATAGCTAAGTCCCGGGTTGGCACTGCCATGTGTGTCCAGATTAAACCAGAGTCGGCATCCTGTGGCAGTGTGACTACGGTGGCGCTCAGCGTCTATAGATCTATAAACATATGTGGTATAAGAATGATTCGTGGCACTCGCCAGGCTCTTGCTGCAGTTCTTTATTCTTTCCTTTGGTAAAAACAGTTACCAGTGCGCCACATACACCGTTTCAGGCAACGGCCGCTTCACGCTTGTTGCTCTTCGCCACAGGCCTCGCACATTGTGATGTCGGCGTGCACATGTATTTATGCTCTTCCCGACGTCATCACTTTGGTATATCTTATCACATTATTAATGTGCCATCCTGACATGTGCTATTAGTCTTGGTGAACCTATGTCTGTCTCCGATGATTTTTTATGTTCTCTGAATCTCACATACAGACACCTAATGTTTTTTCCTATATGAAATCTACCACATGGGCGCAGAATGACATATACCAAGTATTGTGTTTTACATGAGATGAATTGTCTCACTACCTGCTGGATCTAGGGTTGCCACCTTTCCCAACCAAAAATACCGGCTAAGTTAAGCGACACCCCAAAGTGGGTGTGTTTGTGGGGGCATGGCTTAATGCGGGGTGTTAAGTCGCTGTTATACTGTGGCTGCCAATAATTTTAATGCCTTTATTATTGTCCCCAGTAATATTAATGTCTTCATTATTGTCCCCCAGTAATATTAATGCCTCCAATAGTGCCACCCAGAATTAATAATGCCCCCATTAGCACCTCCCAGAATTAATATTGCCCCTATTAGTGCCCCCAGTAATAGTAATGCCCCCATTAGTGCCCTCCAGAATGAATAATGTCCCATTAGTGCCCCCAGTAATATTAATGCCCCAATTAGTGCCCCCCAGAATTAATACCACCATTAGTACCCCCCAATAATAATAATGTCCTCATTAGCACCCCCCAGAATTAATACTGCCACTATTAGTGCCCCCAGTAATATTAATGCCCACAGTAATAGTAATGCCCCCATAAGTGCCCTCCAGTAATAGTAATGCCCCCATTAGTGTGCCCCAGAATTAATGCCCCATATTAGTGCCCCTCAGTAAGAGTAATGGCCCTATAAGTGCACCCAGTAATAGTAATGCCCCCATTGGTGTGCCCCAGAATTAATGCCCTATATTAGTGCCCCTCAGTAAGAGTAATGCCCCATTAGTGCACCGAGTAAGAATAATGCCCCCATTAGTGCCCCCCGGTAAGAATAATGCCCCTATTAGTGCCCCCCAGTAAGAATAATGCCCCCATTAGTGCCCCCCAGTAAGAATAATGCCCTCATTAGTGCCCCCAAGTAAGAATAATGCCCCCATTAGTGCCCCCAAGTAAGAATAATGCCCCCTTCTCTGCTTCTGTAAAAAAAAAAAAAAAAAAAGTCCATGTGAATGGGCCCTAAAGGTTTACCGCCATAACTTTTCAGCAATCGTTCCTGATTTACAGACCATTTGCGCCAATAATCCAATCACTGATTCACTGAATGACCTACATTGGACCACTTTGGATAGGTCCTTACCGCTGCATATGGGGAACATACCCATAAGACCTGCCATTTTGAAAACGCTTTAAAGGGAATCTAGCACATTATTTTCACCTATATTACTTCCAATCATACCTGTGTTTTTATTCCATGTCCAAAAAAAAGTGTTCTTATTCTGCTGAAACGGCTCCCAAGTGCCCGGCTAGGCGAGGTTTGCTGTGCCAAGCTCCTAAAGCAAACCGGAATTAAGAAGAGGCGGGGAGGCTGCTTTAGCTGCTCATATCTATGGATTGGTAGCAGCTAGAGATATGGGCCTGGTCTTGTTTGAAAGCTGGCATTTCAGCATTATATCCATTACATCGGAAGATATAGCTGACTGAATATCTTGAAAACATCTCAAGTTTCATTGTTTAGTTGACAATTTTACAATCTCAACCCCACCCATGAACCCGCCAGTTTACAGCTACATACTGATATCAAATCTTCTGGCTATAATTATATTAAAGTCCAATTACGTTTAATTTCTTGGGTCCAGCAGCCATATTTTTTAGAAAGTTGCTTTTATTACTTAGTGCTGTGTTAATACGTGGGACAGAATGCCACCAGTGGGAGTGACCATAGGGGTCCCATAGCAGAATCTGGAATGGGGTCTCAATCCTTCATAACATGAAACTC
The DNA here is from genome assembly GCA_033119425.1 of Bufotes viridis. Taxonomy (NCBI): domain Eukaryota; kingdom Metazoa; phylum Chordata; class Amphibia; order Anura; family Bufonidae; genus Bufotes; species Bufotes viridis. The sequence goes on along the minus strand of CM065590.1, from coordinate 555,807,339 downwards.
TTATGTCCTTCACTCGCGTCTCTTGTATCTTTCACTACATTTAGTGATCTGCATAAAGTTTCCCACTCTCAACTTCCATCATCCAGACTGAGTAATCACTAAAAGCGCCGTATACTGCGCTACTGAACCCCATAGCGGCTGCTATGCCCGCAGCCCTGTACTTATATGCCCATGTTCACCACATAAAGACAGATAGGAGGTACTATATGTGTTAACATCATTTTCAGGGAGACAGCACTGAACCTATATCATTTACAAGGAGGTAGGAAGGCAGTACTATTTGTTTGTACATCATAGAGAGAAAAGGAGGCAGTACTGACTGTTCCTATACCATTTACAGAGAGACAAGCAGGCAGTACTGTGTTCCTATATCATTTACAGAGAGACAAGGAGGCAGTACTATCTGTTCGTACATCATTTGTAGAGAGACAAGGAGGCAGTACTGTGTTCCTATATCATTTACAGAGAGACAAGGAGGCAGTACTGTCTATTCCTATATCATTTATAGAGAGACAAGCAGGCAGTACTGTGTTCCTATATCATTTACAGAGAGACAAGCAGGCAGTACTGTCTATTCCTATATCATTTACAGAGAGACAAGCAGGCAGTACTGTCTATTCCTATATCATTTATAGAGAGACAAGGAGGCAGTACTGTCTATTCCTATATCATTTATAGAGAGACAAGGAGGCAGTACTGTCTATTCCTATATCATTTATAGAGAGACAAGGAGGCAGTACTGTCTATTCCTATATCATTTATAGAGAGACAAGGAGGCAGTACTGTCTGTTCCTATATCATTTACAGAGAGACAAGGAGGCAGTACTGTCTATTCCTATATCATTTATAGAGAGACAAGGAGGCAGTACTGTCTATTCCTATATCATTTATAGAGAGACAAGGAGGCAGTACTGTCTATTCCTATATCATTTATAGAGAGACAAGGAGGCAGTACTGTCTGTTCCTATATCATTTACAGAGAGACAAGCAGGCAGTACTGTGTTCCTATATCATTTACAACAAGGTAGGAAGGCAGTACCATCTGTTCGTATATCATAGATAAAGAAAAAAGGAGACATATCAACCGATCTGTACCCAACATATGACCATTGTCACTGATTTTACTCATTTTGCAATGCATAATCATGAATTGTTTATTTGCAGCAAATATAACAATGGTAGTTTAGGTTGGTGTTCACACTGAGTTTTTTGCAAAGGTCTGATAAGTAATATATATTGCCAGCAACAACCAAAAGGAGGGAACTTCAGATAACATGGATTCAACTGAGAGAACAACACAGTGTGAACAACCATCACCATTGCTGTTTTTAAAAGTTATTTTTATTTATGTTTGTGATTCAGCAACACATGGGTTAATAATGATTCAGTGCAGTCTGTGCAGAGCAGGGCTAATTAACCAACATGCCTTGCAGGGGGAGGTTTCAATTGCTTCATCTCTCACTTCCCCTTTTTAAAGGCTGTGTTCAGACTGCACTTTAGTTTTGAAAAAGAACGACTGTTCGAAACGCGTCACTGTTGAGGTGGAGGTGGAGTTTTTTGGCTGTACTTGCTACCGCTGTTTGGAGAATTGAAAAATAAAGTGCAACTACAAATACATTGGAACCGTGCTGGAGTATACTTCCTTCAATTTGTTACAACTAGTGCAAGGAGGCAGTACTGTCTGTTCCTATATCATTTATAGAGAGACAAGGAGGCAGTACTGTCTGTTCCTATATCATTTATAGAGAGACAAGGAGGCAGTACTGTCTGTTCCTATAACATTTACAGAGAGACAAGGAGGCAGTACTGTCTGTTTCTATAACATTTACAGATAGACAAGGAGGCAGTACTGTCTATTCCTATATCATTTACAGAGAGACAAGGAGGCAGTACTGTCTGTTCCTATATCCTTTACAGAGAGACAAGGAGGGAGTATTGTCTATTCCTATATCATTTATAGAGAGACAAGGAGGCAGTACTGTCTGTTCCTATATCATTTACAGAGAGACAAGGAGGCAGTACTGTCTGTTCCTATATCATTTACAGAGAGATAAGGAGGCAGTACTGTTTGTTCTTATATCATTTATAGAGAGACAATGAGGCAGTACTGTCTGTTCCTATATCATTTATAGAGAGACAAGCAGGCAGTACTGTGTTCCTATATCATTTACAGAGAGACAAGGAGGCAGTACTGTCTATTCCTATATCATTTATAGAGAGACAAGCAGGCAGTACTGTGTTCCTATATCATTTACAGAGAGACAAGGAGGCAGTACTGTCTATTCCTACATCATTTATAGAGAGACAAGGAGGCAGTACTGTCTATTCCTATATCATTTACAGAGAGACGAGGAGGCAGTACTGTCTGTTCCTATATCATTTACAGAGAGACAAGGAGGCAGTACTGTCTGTTCCTATATCATTTACAGAGAGAAAAGGAGGCAGTACTGTTTGTTCTTATATCATTTATAGAGAGACAATGAGGCAGTACTGTCTATTCCTATATCATTTACAGAGAGACAAGGAGGCAGTACTGTCTGTTCCTATATCATATACAGAGAGACAAGGAGGCAGTACTCTCTGTTCCTATATCATTTACAGAGAGACAAGGAGGCAGTACTGTCTGTTCCTATATCATTTATAGAGAAACAAGGAGGCAGTACTGTCTGTTTCTATATCATTTACAGAGAGACAAGAAGGCAGTACTGTTTCTATAAATGATATAAGAATAGAGACAAGGAGGCAGTACTGTCTGTTCCTATATCATTTACAGAGAGACAAGGAGGCAGTATTGTCTTTTCCTAAATCATTTATAGAGAAACAAGGAGGCAGTACTGTCTGTTCCTATATCATTTACAGAGAGACAAGGAGGCAGTATTGTCTGTTCCTATATCATTTACAGAGAGACAAGGAGGCAGTACTATCTGTTCGTACATCATTTGTAGAGAGACAAGGAGGCAGTACTGTGTTCCTATATCATTTACAGAGAGACAAGGAGGCAGTACTGTCTATTCCTATATCATTTATAGAGAGACAAGCAGGCAGTACTGTGTTCCTATATCATTTACAGAGAGACAAGGAGGCAGTACTGTCTGTTCCTATATCATTTACAGAGAGACAAGGAGGCAGTACTGTCTGTTCCTATATCATTTATAGAGAGACAAGGAGGCAGTACTGTCTGTTCCTATATCATTTATAGAGAAACAAGGAGGCAGTACTGTCTGTTCCTATATAATTTATAGAGAGACAAGGAGGCAGTACTGTCTGTTCCTGTATCATTTACAGAGAGACAAGGAGGCAGTACTGTCTGTTCCTATATCATTTACAGAGAGACAAGGAGGCAGTACTGTCTGTGCTAACACAGGATGTAAGCAAATAGATATATAGCTTCTTTTATAAAGGTGACCAGCATTGAAAATACACATTCTGTTTAAATGAATTAAAAGGCAATGCTATTCAGGTATACATGAAGGGGTAGGTTATTATATAGATAAGTTGCGCTGCTATAAATTTGATATGTTATTTTATAGTCCTCTTTCATACAAGACCCCATTTGTGAGGTAGGAGCCCCTGATCTAGTGTGAGAGGTGCCACTTGTGCTCATTTAGGTTGCAGAGGTGATTTCTGGTCAGCAGGTTCATTCCACTCCAGGACAGAGCTGGATCGGACATGTCCAGTATATCCAGACACCTACGCCTGCTGGTGCTTGTGCTGCTGATATTTACGGTAATGACTCTGAATGGTGAGGGCAGCTCGCTCAGTGGCATCTTTTGTCGATATGTCCGTCCGTGGGCTCTTCAGACCTGTCGAATAGACAGAGAAGAAAGGTTTACCATGGTCCCAGACTTCTTCCTCATTGACTATAAATAGTAAGCATTTGTCCTCCCTTCAGCTGGAAGGATTAGCGTAGATCTGATCCGATTACAGTACGGAAGTGAGGGACATTTTGGGAGAGGACATATATTACGGGACAATGATACAATGTAATTCAGAGCTACTCCTATTGCAGCGCTTCACATGACATTATCATCATTTGGTGTCCCCCAGTGGGGCTCACAATTTAAATTTCCAATCAGTATATCTCTGGAGTGTAGGAGGAAACCAGAGAACCCAGATGAGACCCACACTAACACGGGGAGAACATGCAAACCATGCAGAAATCATCACCAACCTAGGACCTGTTGAGCCACTGTGGTGCCCACATATGTTAGATATGGATTTATTGCAGATTTTGCTGCAGATTTGTCTTGGATTTTACCCAATGCATTGTTAAGGATGAAATTCGCTTTGGAAATCCACAACATAAATTGACACGATTCGGATTTAAAATCTGGACTGCAGGTCAATTTCTGTAATCTATAGTGGAAATTCCACAGTTTATCTGCCACTTCTCAACCTAAAGTGGATCTGTCATCTTAAAGAGGTTTTCGGGTGTTTAACATTAATGACCTATCTTCCGGATAGGTCATCGATATCTGATTGGTGAGGGTCTGACTCCTGGCACCCCACCGATCTGCTGTTTGAAGAGGTTGCCATTTAGCTGTTTGAAGCCCCATGGCCTCAACAGCGAGGGTTATGGGAGTCTTATCCCAGCGATCTGATATTGATGACCTACAGTATCCCGAGGATAGGTAATCAATATTAAACACCTGGACAACCCCTTTAATATGCGGCACTATGTAGCATATTACAGATAACCCTGGGTTCACACCTGAGCGTTTTACAGCGCGTCCCTACGCCCTGTAAAACGCTCAACAGGCGAAAACCCATGTTCCCTATGGGCATGGTTCTCACCTGAGCGTTTTACAACAAGTACGAACGCGCTGTAAAACGCCCTACGCCCAAAGAAGTACAGGAGATTCTTTGGGGCGTTTTGTCGCGCGTATTGTGATTGACGCCAGAGTGGTCAATCACACGAACGCGCGTACAACGTGCGTTTCCTATTTCCAAACTATTTCCGACTAAAACGCGCGTATCAAATACGCTCAAGTGTGAACCCAGGGTAAGAGTTCACTGAACATGAGCTTAAAGGGTTTCTGTCACCACACTTTTCACGATTAAACAGGCTGACATTATACATGTGCAAATGTCACCTGAATTTAACTCTGCTGTTCTTTTTTTTCAGTGTGCCCCCGTTTTTGTGCAATTATAACTTTTATTATATGCTAATTAGCCTCTAGGAGGAGAGGAAGCGTTGCACCTGCTCCTAGAGGCTCCGTTCACCCACCTCTTTCCACTTCCTTCTACTCTTGATTGACAGGACCAGGCCAGCGTTGGTCTCCTCCTGCCGGCCCTCCTGCTGGAGAATGTCAGGAGAATGGGGTTCCAGTAACCCCTGTCTGGCACTCCAGAAAGGAATATAAGAGTTAGCAGTGGATATCTATGCACGCTGCTCTCTCCATTGTAGTTTATGGTAGTTGTGAAAAGCTAAGCAGTTACCACAATACCCATAATTTACAATGGATAGCTACATGCCTGCTGGTCTCCTACTTTCTAGAGTGCTAACTGGGGAGAAGGGGACCCCATCATCCCAATAGGTGGAAGTGGAACATCATAAATATCTCAGATGGTAATACTCCTTTAAAGGGTTATCCTAGTAAATATAATGATGAGCTATCCCCAGCATAGGTCATCAATATCAGATCAATGGGGGTCCGAGTCCCAACAACCCTAACGATCAGCTGACCGGAAATTTCCAAGCACTACACTGCACATTGTAGAGCGGCTTGGTATTGCACCTCAGCCCCACTAACGACAATGGGGCTGAGCTGCAACTAGGTTGTGACCGATGTATGGTGATGTCACATGACCTAGGAAGAGGTCGCGGCGCTCGTGAAGCGCTGGCTTCTACTAACAGTGCATCCTAGGTGTCGGACCCCCGCTGATCTCATATTGATGACCTATCCAAAACTAATTTCTGGATAACCCCTTTAAGCTTTAGGCTGGGGCTACGCAGCAACATGTGTCACATTAGACTGTAATGTTGCATTACGTGGACTCGCAATGTGACGTGATCTACTGTGACACGAGAGTCACAGAAATCCAACACTGTTGGGTTTCTGGTCAAAAGTAGCTTTGCCATCATAGACCAGCACAGACCACAGTGCAAGTAGAGTGAGATGGTGATTTGCCTGTGACCTTTCTGTGATTTCACTGGTTTTTGTCTTTTATAGCTAAATTACTGCTCTAAAATAGTTCCTCGACAGTACAGTACTGTAAGTTGTTTTGGCAACTTTTCTTGCACAATACATGTTTTTGTGTAGTTTCAGCTTTATCGCAGCCCTTCCGAGTGTTTCAATAGGACAATTATTTCTTGGATCAGAAAAGGTTGTGCACCCTTGGCTTACAGCTTTTGGTGTCCACTGAAGAGAAAGGGGCAAGTGTCGTGTCCCAGAGGTACAGTACCACTCCTACATTCCTATTGCTAACCTGTTTGCCATCATTGTATTGGTTTGCACCACCAACTGTATCACTAGCAGCAAAGTGTCTTTTTGTTACATGCAAAAACTGTTATGTTCATGTAATGTGCCTGGCAGACAGTACATTTAGATAGAATGGAACTTTCAATTCTATTCTCCCCCCTTCTGGACTGTAGTGGGCTAGCCCTGCTTCCTACTAAGGGAGTGGTTGGTTGCAGGAAGCTGTAGTGGAGTTGAGAGTTGGAGCGAGAGAATGAAGCAGCGTGGTGCAGTGAGGGAGCGTTTCCCCCTCACTGCTGCAGTAGCTTTGGGAAAGTAGCTCAGAGAGCAGCCCACTCCTGATATAAAAAAGGACTTAAATACCTCTGAGAGGCAAAATGGTGCTAAAGACACCCTGCTCAGCAAAACAGGTCACAAGATACCTCAGTCTCATAGGAAACAGTAACTGAAGCTGATAGGAACCAGACTGAAGCCAGAGATTAGCACAGCAAAGAGAGATAAAGCAAAGTATTCAAGTTTACCTGCCAGTTTACCCTTAGCCTGCTGGAGCCAAGAGAATGATCAAGTATTGTTTGGATGACACAAGTTTATTGCAATTTTTTTCAAGTAAAAACTGTTAGGCCCCTTGCAGACAAGCGTTCCTCCCGCAGCGAGTACGCAACGCAGCACCCGGGGGTCACATAGCATTATATTGATTTATGATGCTATGTAACCCTTACAGTTCTGGAATGTATTGGATAACACTAGCACAATGCTGTCAGTGTTATCCAATACATTCCAGAAATGTAAGGGTTACATAGCATCATAAATCAATATAATGCTATGTGAATCCTGTCAGTGCTGGGAGGTCAGGCTGGGTGCTGCGATGCGGACTCGCTGCGGGAGGAACGCTCGTCTGCAAGAAGCCTTAAACTTCACTAAATCTGGACTCTACTTACTCCACCAACTACAAACTCAGTAGCTTTTACCTGACTACAGAATAAGTGTTAGCGCAGCAAGGGTCTGCGCAGCACATTATCTGGTAGTTACTCAATAACCAGTCATCCAACTTGAGTGTGGAATAAATGTTTGCGCAGCTTGGGTCTGCGCAGCACGTTATCTGGCAGGCATCCAATGATTCAACCAATAAATTTAAACCTGACCAGTTCACTGGCTCTTTAAACTGTCAGTCTAATGCCAATGGTACTATTGGCCAATTATAGGATTACAAACTATAAATAGGAGTGTTCAGCATGGTGTTTCAAGTCTGTCCTTTCCCCTGAAGACGCCAGTTTATCTGGTGAAACATGTTGGGGGACAGAATCTGTTGGTTTTAGCTCTGCTCGAGTTGCTAAACACTGAGTAGGAAACAGTAGGAAACAGTTATTTACTTTAGGGTGTATGTTCACAGCACCGAGTACCCTGCAGGATTAGTCAGGCAGGTAGTTATACACTGATTGCAAACTTGTGGGAAGGTTAGGAGGGTAGTGCACACCCTCCGTTACCACTAGCAACCTGTGCGATAGCAGTGTGCAAATTCGAGCAGTAGTTTTAACAAGTGTGTCAAAACTCACAAACATTTTTAGAGAACTACTAATAAAAGTGAAGTTTTACTGATTTAAATATTAAGGGTAAAAGTGGTGAATTGAGCTCAATTGAGCAAAGTTTTTTAGATACTTTGCATCCAACAGGAAAGCAATGGGACTGATTATGACTTGATTCCCTCCAAGGGCTGCCTGTATGGTACATACACCCTTCACCACAACCATGCATCGACCTGATTTATGAATATGACTTGTAGAAATTGTAATCACCACATCTGCACATTTTCTATAGCATGCTTGCATACGCATGGTGAATACTGACCTCTCACAGGGTACGTTGTACACGTGTACTGACAGCTTCCTCTCCTCTACAATGTGCAATAAACATATGAAGGGTTAATTGGCAGTAGAAAAAATACTTCTATAAAAAGCATGCAGCACATATTAGAAACGACACATATATTGGTATTACAATAATCGTGGTGGCCCCATAGAGTATAATGTACCTGGCCAGGTCTCCCTGTTATCCCTTGTATTGTAAAACAGAGGTGGGGGATTGATTGATGGGGGCTTCAGAGACAGAACTCCTCACCTATCAGATATTAATGGCATATCCTGCAAATATCGACAGGGCCAGGTTCCTGCATAGTCATCTCGCCTGGTCCTGTCAATCGAAAAAGAGAGGGAAGGGCTAGCAGAGGAAGCAGGAGGAGCAAGGGTGCACAGAGTGGCTTGGACCCGCCCATTGTGCACTTAATAGCTCATTTGCATACGGATTAAACGTTTTTCTCCAGAACTAAGTGAGAGGTATCATAACATTCAGCTGACCTAGTCATACATGACATTGTGCCTGGTTTATGGTGAATTTCCTGGTGACAGTCTCTTTTTTATAATCTAATTATCTGTTTTCAGTAATCTTGCTCTATGAACAGACATCTCATTTCGGCTTTGCAAGTATACTTTAGGAGCCTTTTGACATGAAGAGAAACCTGGCAGACTGTGGAAGGATTGGGGCAGAACCCAGGATCCACTGGAGTCTTATATCCAGCAGTGCAGTAAAGAAAGTTTAAAGGGTCACTATCTTTTCTAAAAACAGCAACCCCCACTGCTCCCTAGAACGAGGGGAGAGAAGTGCACCCCTCGCTGCTGAGGACAGAATCGAGTCAAGCCCATAGACTTCTATGGAGCCCATCTCATGCAGCCAGGACAGAGCGTGACATGCGCCCCACTTCTCTCCTCTCATTGTAAAGATCAGTGGGGGTCTCATTTTTCCTGTTCCTTCTGTGAATGAGATATCCACCATCTGAATATCCTGGCTGGAGTTATCGGTTACTTCTGTCACAGAATTCTTTTTGCAGGAAGAGAACATTGCATGTGTTTTGTTGGGGATATGCTGCTCACGTATAACATCTGGTTGTTATGTATGTCTCGCACTACTGCCTGGGTATTTCAATATGGGCACCGGATTCTGTTCCAGTAGGGCACCGGTGTGTGCTAACAATATGGGCACAGAGGAGGCACTGTTAACCAGCACAAGTCAATGGTGCCCCTAGACCATGGCACACAGAATGGACCTAATATAGTCTAACATATGACCAAATTATTTTAGAGAGAGAAAGGAAAGAAAGAAAGAAAGAAAGATAGATAGAAAGAAAGAAAGAAAAAAAGAAAGAAAGAAAGAAAGAAAGAAAAAAAAGAAAAAATACTATATAGAAAGTGGGGCTTAAAGGGGTTAGGCCATGATTGATGCAAAAAATTAAAATCAGAGATCATATAGTACATGACGATCTCTTCCTAACAAAGCTAGGACCAGCCCTGTACCTCACATGGGTCCAGAGAAAGTAATGTGGTCACATGGATACAGAGATCTCCCCATTCATTGATAAGTGATTTTGCTAGATTTATTTCAGGATTTCTGGTTAAGGGCGCATGTTCTATATGCTACATCACTCTCTCTACCACAACTCAGGGGGCATGTCCTTTCTCAGAGGGTGGTCCTTTCTGCTGCAGCTCTCTTCCCGTAACTGTCCACAGCTTCTCACATTAGATGTGGCTGGTGGCAGTTAAAAGATAGAACTGAGCATGTGCGACCACCTGAGTATACAATTACTATACAGATTAAACACTAGGAGGCGCCACTATGGAGCAGCTCACAGATGAAAATTTTTTGAGAGAGAAAGTAAATTACAAGAGTAGTAGAATTATATTATCATGATTAGGGATGAGCGAATCGACTTCGGATGAAACATCCAAAGTCGAGTCACATAAAAACTTTGTTAGAATACTGTCCGATGAGCTGAAGTTCTTACTTTGCGAAGTCTCGTGAGACTTCGGGTAATAACCTCACAAATTAACTTCTACTGTAACTTCGGGAAAAGGTTTTTACCAGTAGAAATTAATTTTTTAAGTTATTACTCAAAGTCTCGCGATACTTTGCGAAGTAATAACTTCGGCTCATCGGAGCAAATACATTCTATTACTGTACGGAGCGCTCACTCCATACCGTATTCTGACGAAGTTTTATGTGAATTGAATTCGGATGTTTCATCCAAAGTAGATTTGCTCATCGCTAATCATGACATTTCATGATGGCACAACCCCTTTAAGTCTGAACAATGGGAACAGATGGAACAGTAGTAGTGCCAGTGGCACATAAAGCACTGCAGTGTCCGATAATATATTAGTTATAGGGTTAACACCAATTAAACATTTAAGAAAGCTTTCAAAGTAATGTGGTTATAGCGAGCATCAGCCTGACTGGCACAGGGTACTAAGTGACTAGTGCGCCAGTCATTGCCAAACATCGGCTAGGCAAATAGTGCAGTGTGCCAAACATACATGTCATTTGTCTTTTGGCGCTTGCTTCATTTGTATTCATCCAGGTTATTGCTACAAACACTTATAAGAAATATTAAAGGGGCTATCCTCTAGGTCAGGGCTGGCCAACCTTCGGCACTCCAGCTGTTGAGAAACTACAACTCCCAGCATGCATACTTGCTCTGCTCTTTTAAGAACTCACATAGAAATGAATGGAGCATGCTGGGAATTGTAGTTTTACAACAGCTGGAGTGCCGAAGGTTGCTGATCCCTGCTCTAGGTCATCAGTATTTGATCAAAGGTGTCCAACAACTGTTTGAGGAGTCAGCTGCGCTCTCCGTAGCGCTGAGGCCTTCTCCAGCTTTCCCTAGGCCAGTGACGTCCCGTTCATCGGTCACGTGGCCTAGGAGCAGCTCAGCCCCATTGAAGTGAATGTGGCTGAGCTGCAATACCAAGCACAGCCACTGTACAATGTACGGCGCTGTGCTTGTTGAGCACGGAGAAGGCTGTGGCGCTCAAACAACTGATCAGCGGAGGGTCCAGAGGAAAAAAAACTTTCATAAAACCCCTTTCATATTTCTATTATTCAGTGTTTTATGGAAAACCATCAAAATTCCATCCACAGAACTGCACAACATTTAACAGACATGTTCTTCTTCTTCTACCTCTTGGTCTCGGCTCGCCCGTCTGTTCTGTGTTACGTACTGCACATGCCATGGAAGGGGCTGGTACATAAGATACGGGGCTTGTTCTTCTCGAAATATTGAGCTGCCTAACTGTAGAAAGAGAACACAGCGATGAGTTCAGATCACAGTCCACACCTGTTGTGGTTAATGTCAACCACAATTCAGTAGAACAGTTTAATATACTCGTGCCATTTTCCTTCATGATGAAATATTTTCTATATTATGCATGTCAAGATTTTTCCCCAAGTCATTAAGCAATGGTGCCCTAAAGGGTCTCTGTACTTTCACACAATTTCTTTTTACTTAATAGAGAATGGTGTAACTAGCAAATTCCTAAATCACTTCATTTAAAAAATCTGCCTGCATCCACCTGAAAAAAAACTGTAAAGTCATGACCACTAGGGGTCTCACTTCCACCTAATCTGGAGTCCAGTGCCTGTTGTCAGGCAAGATTTGTCCCTGGTAACAGAGACAAAGAAGATGGCAGAGAGGAAATGGGGGCGTGTCAGAACTAGCGGAGATCTTGGGCCTGATTAAAAAAAATAAGAAAATAAAAAAATAAAACAGCTTCTACAACAGGAGCCTCCAGTGTGTCTAAAAGTGTGATTCCGGAGCGGTTATGTGAGCTCCGGAACTGAAAACAAACATAGTGGGAGGTAAGGGAAAGGACTAGAGATGAGTGAATGAACAAATCGAATCCCACGAAGTGGAATTCGATCCGAATTTCGGGATAAATTCGATTTGCCTCGAAGCCGAATTTGCTCGTGCTTCGTGTTAGCCAATTGATTTAACCTGAAATAATGTAAAAAAAAACATACTTACCTCCTCCATTTGCTTGCGAAGGGCTGCCAGGGAGCATCTTAATTGAAGATCTTGGCCGAAATCCCGTGCGCAGTGATGTAAAATGTCACAACTTCGGCCGGCGTGATGACATAATCTGGAGCTGTGCAAGATTTCTCACCAGATCTTCAAGCAAGATGGTGGCGGCCGACCCGTCGCGAGTAGAGATGAGCGAACTTTAAAAAAAAGTCCGTTGTTCGGCGTTCTGGTTGTGGTAAGTCGCGCATCCCGTTATGGATTCCACTATAGCGGCATATGGAATCCATAAGGGGCGGCTGCCACCAACCCAAACTGTTGAACAGCCGAAGGACCTGGGGTGACATCACCGTCATGTGATCAGTGCAGGGGGCGTGGCTCAGCACTGGATTTGATCCTGTGCTGAGCCACGCCCCCTGCACTGATCACATGACAGTGACGTCACCCCAGGTCCTTCGGTTGTTCAACAGTTCGAGTTGGTGGCAGCCGCCCCTTATGGATTCCATATGCCGCTATAGTGGAATCCATAACGGGTTGCGCGACTTACCACAACCCGAACACCGGACTTTTTTTTAAAGTTCGCTCATCTCTAGTCACGAGCAAATGGAGGTGGTTTGATTTATTTTTTTATGTTCATTTTACACTGTTTTTACACTCAGATGTAGCGATCATGTGTGAACGCAGCATCTAAAGGGGTAGAAAGACACGCTATCGCAGCTCCCGGTCATTGCACTCGCTACTTACAAAAAAAATGCGCTTTGTGACAAAGTACAGTAATTCATAACAAAGCAAATTCTTTTGTAAAATTCAGCGAATCAAACGTTTCAAAAATTCGCTCATCTCTAGAAAGGACATTACAGCAGTAAAGTACTGGCAGATTCCATAGAAGGGAGACACCCCCTGCTTCTGAGTGAAATGCATCTATCTCTGTAGCTGAAACAGAGAATAATATGGCTGAGGGAGCCATTGGGAAAGGCCAAAAAAGAACTGTTCCTTCACAGTTATGATTGTACAAAAAAAGCACAGCCATTATGCAATTTTTTTTAAACTTAGGTACACTTTGAATTCAATCTTCATATTTTATCATCCTGAAATGCTTAGGTCCAAAAAAAATGCTCATCAAGATCTAAACATTTTTTGCACTGGAGCAAGACACTATATACCAGTTGGTCCTGTACACTGCCGGTAATCTACTGGTTTGACCCCGGTTGCCCAGATACCAGAAAAAATTAGGTTCCAATTAATACTACGTGGCATGCGGGGTCGTGCGGATACTGTGCCACACTGTGTGGCCATACCCTTAGGGTATGACCATATGGTCAGTTTTCTGCATGCAGTTTTAGAAGCCACAACAAAGAGTAGATTCAAAAAAGAGAAGTCGTATATGTCCTTTATACTTTCTCTCCTTTCTATTATCAGCTCCTGATTTTGGCTTCCAAAATTGCATGCAGAAACCTGACTGTGTGGCCGTCCCCTTATATAGATCTGATTTACAGATTTACTCCTGCTAGCTTCCAATACACAATAAGGAGCTCTGAATCAATGGACGAGGACTCTTTCTGGACCTATGGAGAATAAAGCTATCCATAGACATTTGGCCAGTAGCTTTCTCTCCTGACTCCCTCCGTTTTGCAACTGTTGACAGACGACATCACAGATGTGCTCGATGGGTGACAAATCTGGAGACGCTGCAGGCCATTGTGGCAGGTTTAAGCCACGCACACTGCTCAGAGTAGCACAAGCAACATGCGGCCTGGTATTGTCCTTTTGAAAAACGGCTCCTGGCACATTTTGGAGAAATGATCGTCACACCACTGGTTCCACGTCCAAATCAATGTAACGCTGAGCTGTTAGTGTACCTGAAACAAAGATAGAGGGGAACAGCTACAGTACATTATGCCACCCCATACCATAATCCCAGGGGGAGGACCATGTGACGCTCCTTTGTAAAGGCCTCTTTATGGCGTTGCCCACATGGTTTCCAGATCAATCTCAGACTATCACTAAAGTGGGACTCATTGCTGAAGAGTACAGAACTCAGTTTCATCCTCCATTGCCATCTTGCTGTGCACCATAATAGCCTTCAAGAGCGATGGTGTGAGGTCAATGGAACATCTGTAGCTGGACGTTTGGGCCAATGCCGTACAGATACCTTCTGATGGTTTGTGTAGATACTGTTTGCCGCCCTAGGCTTAGGATGTGACGTCCAATTTCACTTGCAGTGATTCTTCTAATCAGATGATCTGTCTGTGCAGAGGTTCGCCTCTGAACTTTTTGCTCTCATTCCAGTTAATCATTGTTCTCCTAACCACCGGGACACAGCACAAAAAACAGTGAGGACATCTCGGCCTAGGCGTGTAGTGATCTGCCAGATAAACCAAGATCACGCAGTTCAAGGATTCTGTACCTCTCAATTTGCGACAAGTGGTGATAACTGGCACATCGATGAGCCCCCCCCCATGGCGCCGATTGGAGCTAGGTGCCTAAAATATGATCATCTGCAGATGGTGCACCTGCTACTTCCTCGACTTGCATAACCTTACTGATTGTCCTTCTTGGTGTTGCCATTTTAACATTGAGGAGTGTATGTGCCTTCATGTCTGCATGTAATCAATAAGTGTGATCTGGATGCTCCTTACATGCACAGATATTGTGGGGGTGGGGAGCACCAAAGAGACATCCTGCAACGGTGCCATCTAACCTAATGCCAGCATGCAGCCAAATTCTTTTGGCCAGCAAGAGACCCCCTGACCTCTGGGCACTGAAGCATTTGCTTGACTTGTGTGGTGGTAAAGCCCGCCATATGCAGCTTGTGGTGCGACAGTACTGTCCTCTTTGGTTTGCCACTAAGAGTCAATACTAAATCAAGCTAAGCAGTCATTGTAATTTAAAAATGGGTCTTCTCTCTTTCCACATAAAGAGCTAAAATTTGGAAAGGAGGCTCTTTCAGTAAAGCATTGCAATGGTAAGGGCCTTCTGTTAACTTTCGTGAGATGGGAATAACTCTTTAAGGTCGCAGATTAAGGCCTCTTTCACATGTCAGTGAATCACAGACAGCCACCTAGCCATAATGTGTTTATTTACACATCAGTGGTTTTCCACTGACGGTGGGTCAGTGGAAAAATCACGGAGAGATGCACTACTTTTGTCCATGTTGCAGACCAAAGAGGCCCACTGTAGTCTATGAGGGAGATCCATCAAAACTAGTGTAAAGGAAAATTGACTCTGTTGCCCATAACAACCAATCAGATTCCACCTTTCATTTTCTGAAAGAGCTTTAGAAAATAAATGGTGGGATCTGATTGGTTGCTAGGAGCAACTAAGCCAATTTCCTTTTACACCAGTTTTGATAAATCTCCCCCTATGAGTCTTTGAAAACCACTGACACAACATGAATGGTATCCAGTGGTTTTCATGGACCATTGGTAGGAGATGCTCTGGAAACCCCTTTTTAACCGAGCAGTGTCCGAGGAATATGGATGCCACATGTGGGGTAAAAACATACACATGGAGTATTTGACTTGTTATGTGAGACTTGTCGTTTTATTTTGTACTGAATAAGTACTTCCCTGGATCTATATTCTGTTATGTCGGGAGGTCGGTGCATAATGCCTACCTGCCTTATTAGAATAACACGACACGTTGTAACTTTATTTTATTGTATCTATTGTATGTTTGATGTCAATTCTGTGAGCGCCATTTATGTCTTGCTCTCTAAAGCTGTAATACTCGCTCACTGTACCTGCGCGATGAATCTTTGCTCTCATTATTATAGCTGTTTCTTGAATAAAAAGAAATTTGTTAAAAAAAAAACATACACATGGAGCAAAGACAGATTCTTCACGGACATCTTCATGGATGAAACATTGGTTATCTTGCCATGGACGTCATCACTAACAGCGATATGTGAAAAATGCCTAAGGCCTCGTTCACATTTCTGGGTCCATTTGATGCCTGTGAAAAAAAAAATCAGTCCATGTGGTGAAGATGTCCATGAAGGATCCATGTTTGGTCTGTGTGCATTCAAAAGCATCAGTGGTCAGGGAAAATCAATGGGGCAGATTTATTGAAGTGTTTGCACCTGTTTTAGGCAGTCTTATTTTTTAGTCGAATACTAAATTTGCTCCTGTTTTGGAGGCTTTTTTTGCCCTGTTCACCTATTTAGATTTTTTAGACTAATTGAGAACTTTTCAACTTTTCTTTGTCCCTAACCCCCTTTTTTTTTTTTTGCATTAAAAGTCGCATTTTCTGGGAGACAAGCAACTTTTCTCTGCACAGATGCAACTTTTTTCACACGGAAGTAAATTAGTCTAGCCTAAAGGTGCATTTACATGACCCGAGAATCGGACAGATTATTGGGAACGACCGTTCCTGCACACAGCCTTTCCTTACAATCGGGCCACGTAAATGTGGTGCAGATCCCCCGATGAGCGAGCACGTTTATCGGATGAACATGCCGTTCATGCAGGGGCTACCAAACGTTGTTTCTGGCCAGCAGATCGTGCTGCACAAACAGTGACCTGCTGCTCAAAATCCATCAATCTGTAAGAGGACGAGGGATCCTAATAGCGACCCCTCATCCTCATACAGTGAAGAAGATCGTTGCATGTAAATGCGCGGTCTCCCTTACTGGACGAGCAGCCGACTGTCAGAAAGGAACGCTTCCTTCCCAACAATCGGCAGCTCAGTCGGCCCGTGGAAATCCACCTTAAGTGAATATGAACCTATCATACTTCTATTAATTCATGACAAATTTACATTTAAATAAAGATACCATTTGACAGACGCTTTGAATACATGTTTTAGGACGTCTAAGGTAAAATCCCAAGCCAGTAATTAGCCATTCTCCTACTATAAGGAAAGTTAGACATAATTTGAAGAATTAATACATACATTTAGCATACTGCGCAATTACTAAGTGTAGAGCATAAGTGGATATGACTAGCTCAGAGCAAGAGTGGATATGACTAGCTTCTGACTGATTGCCACCCGTACATCTCTCCCCGTAATGATAGATATACAGAGACAGGATAGCCATGCTGTATACATAACCAGATACTGACCTTGCCAAATACCCGTACCACAAAAAACAGCGCTGTCATAAGAGACGCCAACATGGTGACAGACCAGCAGCAGCCTCAGAAGTGGCTAGCGCAGGCTGTCAGCAGCAGAAGCTGAATTCTGCTAATAGGATTACAAGACTAGATCCCTCACCTGCTGTCCTGAGGATTAATCCTTCTGAGAAGGGACACAGCACCACGGGGGAACCACAGCGCACCATGCACGGACGAAGATCAGCATTTGGGGGGGCTCAGTGCACAGAGAGATGCACTTTGCACGCCTCTAAATAGTGCAACCTGGAAAATAAAGTGTTAAAGTGGGCACTGCTCCTGTATTCCATAACATCATAATCGGTCGCAACTTGCATATTTATTAAAATCTGAAAACTATTTTAGAAGAAGAGTGGTGATCTTGCACAATGCATCCAGCTAGCTTTACCCCTCAAGGGCTCATGCACATGACCGTGTGCCGGCTGTGCCTGTATGGCGGCCCGCAAACAGCAGGTCTGCAATATCCGGGCACAGGCTGAGCGGGCACCCTATCACGGATGCACACCCATTCACTTGAATGGGTCCACAATCTGAACAATACGGTGCAGTGTGGAATGGAGGCACAGATCGGAAGCACTACAGATCGGAAGTGCATGCGTTTTCAAAAGAATGGTTCCGCATCCGCAGGCAGCAGGCTTATGGTCAGTGCCTGTGCATTGCAGATCGCAACAAGGGCATGGCCGGCACACAGTCATGTACATGAGGCCTAAAGAGCATATGTCAGCAGAATCATCCCCCCATTAAACCACGCATATAAGGGTCTGGCTACAAGGCAAAATTTGTTATAATGTATTTCAATGGTGTGGTAATTGGACATGCTGCGACTGCAATAGTTGGATTTTACTGCAACACGTGGCATGTCGCATTGCAACAACATTAAAATACATTATATCAAATGTTGCGCGATGCATGTAGTCGTGTAGTTGGACCCTAAGGCCTGGCACGGTTGATCAGGCAAAGTTAAAGCATCCTTTTTATGTAGACTTGATTGAATTAAGATTGGTCATCAATATGAGATCAGTGGGGGTCCAACTCCTGATCCTACGCCAATCCCGTGAGCACTACGGCCTCCTCACAGCTTACACTGGCATATGTTGTATAGCTGTTGTGCTTGGTATCATTGCTCAGGACCATTCACTTGAATGGGGCTTAGCTGTGTCTAGGCCACGTGGCCGATAAACGTGACGTCACTGGCCTAGAAAGAGGCCTAAGCGCTCACGGAGCACTGCAGCCTCTTCATACAGCTGATCGGTGAGTTTGCCTGGAGTCAGAACCCTGCCAGTCTCATATTGATGTCCTATCCTGAGGATAGGTTATCAATAAGTAAATCCTGAAGAACCCCTTTAAGGATAAACTCATCTTTTAATGTTTGGCTTCAGTGCTTTGAGCGGTGGGACGAACAGTTTAGCTCCCACTCCTCTTGATTGACTTGGCCAGGCATCATCAGCATCCTCCACCGTATGGAATCTGATTCAGGTATACCTCATGTGTATAGTTTAAATGTGGGACAAAAGCATGATGTGAACACAGCCTTACAAACTTAGGCCTTATTCACACGTCCGCAATGTAGTCCGCATGTATTCCGAAATTTTGCGGAATACATGCGGACCCATTGACTGTGAATGGGGCCGGGAAAGATGCGGAGAGCACACACTGTGCTCTCCGCATCCGATTTTGCGGAGCGCACCGCCGATTTTCCGGTCCGCGGCTCCGCAAAAAAAAAATAGAGCATGTCCTATTCTTGTCCGCGGACAAGAAGAGGCATTTTCTATGGAGTCCGGGCAATGTGCGGTCCGCAAAAATGCGGAATGCACATTGCCGGTGTGTCCGTGTTTTGCGGATCCGCGGCTCCGTGGATCCGCAAAACACTTGCGGACGTGTGAATGTAGCCTTACAATACTCACTTAAATATGAGTTAAAAACTCTGAGCCCTTTGGGCAATTTTTTCCATATTTGTTTGACCTTTGGCCAAATTATTTTTTAAAGGGGTTTTCTGAGATTATAATGGTTATAAACACATATGCTCATGTAGTTGCTTACCTCATGTACATCTTCTCCATGCTTTTTTTTCTATTTGGACTCTCCTGACCCATTTTCACCAATAGAAACCAATTGCTCTGATTTGTGTCCATCCTGTAGGTGTCACTTCCTGTTGCTGCACCCAACAATACCCATGATGCACCTCTCCTTTCTGTGCCACAGCTCACTACCACTGCCCTATAACTGACACACCCATGGACATAAACTCACAGGAAATAAGAAAGAGCTGCATGGACATGGCCATGTGACCACAGCCCAGAACAGAGGATAGGAGCAATAAAGGTAAAAGAAATATACCTGGACTTTTGTCTAACAATCTGTCTGCTCCTTTTGACTTTCTAATCTATAAAAAAAAACAAAAAAAAAACAAAAACATATGACCACACAATCAGGTTTCCTGATGCAGTTTTGGAAGCCAAAACCAGGAGTGAATTCAAAAAAGAGAAGTCTTATCTGTCCTTATACTTTGTCTCCTTTTATGATCCGCTCCCGATTTTGGCTTCCAAAGGTGCATCAGGAAACCTGACCGCGTGGCCGTAATCTAATATACAGTTAGGTCCAGAAATATTGGGGCAGTGACACAATCTTCATTATTTGGGCCCTGCATCCCACCACATTGGATTTGAAATGAAACAACTGTAGACTTCCAGGTTTAATTCAGGGGGTTGAACGCAAATATCCTGTGAAAAGTTTAGGAATTGCCAACTTTTTCTAATACTTTGTAGAGAATCCTTCAAAGGCAATGACTGCCTGAAATCTGGAACCCATAGACATCACCAAATGCTAGGTTTCCTCCTTTGTGATCCTTTGCCAAGCCTTTACTGCAGCTGTCTTCAGTTGTTGTTTGTGGGTCTTTCTGCCTTATGTTTTTTTGGCAAAATCTAATCTGGCCTTTCTATTTTTGAGGCTGATTAATGTTCGCTCCTTGTGGTATTTGCTCTCATGAAGTCTTCTCTTTATGGTAGACTTACATACTGATACACCTACTTCCTGGAGAGTGTTCTTCACTTGGGTGGATGTTGTGAAGGGGTTTTCTTGACAATGGAAAAGATTCTGTCATGCACCACAGGGGCATAGCTAAAACCTCATGGACCCAGGTGCAAGAGTTCAGCTTGGGTCTCCCCCTTCCCTCTGCTTTGTGGCAAGGGGTAGGGGTGCACCTAGCCTTTCTGCTGCCTAAGGTAAAAGTTGAAACTCCGCCCAGCTTAATTCTCAAACTAACCCCTACATTCAGCGCTACTAAACATACAGGGTAACACAGCACCACATACCTCTTAAATCCAGTGATGTCTCCTCTGATGTAGATGTTTTCTTTCCTCATCTTCTCCATTGAGTCCAGACCGCCATGATGATTTCTTTTAGCCGCATCTCGTCTCTCGTCCTCCTTTTCCATCATCCTGCCACCCTCAATACTGTGCCCGCGGTGCTCCCCAAAACTATACTGCAGAAACAGTCCCCCTGAAAATACTAGTACCACACAGGTCGTGCCGCCGTCAATTATTGGCACACAGTGACCTAAGAAATAACTGCGTCCAATAAATAGTGTCCTGACACAAATAGTATAAACATAATGTCCCCGCAAAGATAATTGTGCTAAGCTGATACTAAGCCAGGGTGCCCCCCACAGTACTAGTAGTCCCGAAAGTCCCCCTAATAGAGATAATTATCTGCCAGAGTGCACAGTGTTAACAGTGCCCCCAATTGTAATAAGGCCGCCATTGTGCCCATAAAAGTAATGGTTCTCCATAGCCCCGCAGTACTAATAACTCTCCTTATAATGTATGCCAGTAGAAAAATGCCCAATATGTGCCAGTACAAATATAACCGCTTTTAATGTGCAACAGTACAAAAATACCCCCTTATATTGCGCACCAGTACAAAAAATACCCCCTTACATACCCCGTTACCTTTAAGATCAGACCCCCATATCAGATCCTTAGATCAGACCCCCATATCAGATCTCAAATTAGACACCCATATCAGATGTTCACATCAGACCCCCATACCAGACCCCAAATTAGACCCCCATATCAGATCCTCAGATCCCCATATCACACCTCAGATAAGACCCCCATATCACACCTCAGATCAGATAACCATATCAGATCCTGATATCAGACCCCCATATCAAACCTCAGATCAGACCTCCATGTTAGACCCCCATATCAGACCCCCTTTAGACCTCCATGTCAGCCCCCCCCCCCCCCCAAATCAGAGCTCAAGTCAGAGACTCATTAGACTTTCTTTGACCACACGTTGTGGGTTTACAGCAACAGCTTTCAAATACAAATGCCACACCTGGAATCAACTCCAGACCTTTTACTTGCTTAATTGATGATGATTGAACAAAGGAATAGCCCACGCAGCTCATTAAATAGCTTTTAAAACAATTGACCTATTACCATTGGTCCGTTGAAAAAGAGGCAGCTACATATTAAAAAGCTGTAATTCCTAAAATCTTCCTCCAATTAGCATGTAAATACCCTAAAATTAAAGCCGGGTCTGCACTTTAAACGCATATCGATTTTATATAACTGTATTTTTAATTTGTTTGGGTAAACAGCTAAATGCCAAAACCTGTGTCACTGACCAAATATTTCTGGATCTAACTATATTTTCTAGTCTGTTAAGAAAATGATTAAAGAGGCTCTGTTACCCAGATCAACCCTACCCTACCAGGCATATAGCCAATTATGCAAATGAACTATTTGAGCACCGCTTCAGCGACGCCCCCTGCCTTTAGATTGACAGCGCTAGACCGCACTTGCGTCCAGAACGGCATGTGAGCACATCTTTGTTCATCGAGATGAAGCAGAAGATGTGAGCATGCGCTGTTCTGGACACGAGTGTGGTCTACCGCTGTCAATCTAAAGGCAGGAGGGAGCAATGAAAAGCAGAGGGGCGTCATTATGGAGCACCAAGGGCGTCTCTGGAGCAGTGCTTGAACCACCTAAGCCCACCTCCTGGTGCTTAAATAGTTCATTTGCATAGTTGTAAAAGTTTATTTTTCTCTGCAACAATACAACCAACAGAACTAAGACAGGTATCGTTTTAATCTGCGTCATCAACTCTACCAGGCTATGTGCCTGGTAGGGTAGGGTTGATGCGGGTGACAGAGCCGCTTTAAATATCTTCAGAACTGAGCTTATCACAAACACAGTCCTTGCAATATAATTGTGACACTTGTATTTTTGCTGGTGCGGACTGACATCTCACTAACGGTGATTTCAGATGGCCGTTTTCTGAACGACATGTCAGTAACGGTTGGTCGGTAAAGTTTCTTGTCCTGGTTAAATAATAAATGGCTGACAATTCTCTGCCTTGATCTTTGGCTTCTTTTGATAAGGCACACATTTGTCGTTTAGCTTGAAGGACTTTCAAAGTATTGACCGAAAAAAATCAAACACGTCAGATGAACTTTTCCATATAACTGTCATCAGCCAGCTTCTTTTACGTACCAGTCACAAAAAAGTCGCCATATAGGCCTTCTCAAATCTGTAGTCTATGGCCAACTTTACACCAGCACTTTCCAAGTTTGACTTTGGAACCAATTTTTATTAGAAATATTGAAGCAAGGTATTAAGTCATTATGGTATAATGTCGCTCCACAAATTACTCTGACCTGTGCACAGCTTGAGAACTAGCGGTTAGAAATTCCAACTATATACAGTGGTGCTGGAAAGTCTGAACTATTCAGAATATTTTCTATTTCTGCAAATGTTGACCTAAAGCTACATTAGATAACAATAACCACATCTAACAAACAAATCAAATAGATTAGACTTGATCATTTATTTATTAAGGAGCATTTATTGAGAACAATGATCCAATATCACATGTCTGAGAGAGACAAAACTGTGAACCTTTGCTTTCAGTATTTGGTGTGACCCCTTGTGCAGCAATAACTGCAACTAAATGTTGTTGATTAGTTCAGCACATTGACTTGTAGGAATTTTAGCCCGTTCCTCCATACAAAAGAGCTTCAACTCTGTTATATTGGCGGGTTTCCACCCATGAACTGCTCACTTCTGGTCCTTCCACAACATTTCTCGTGGATTAAAGCGTACCTGAGTTTTCAAACAAAAAAGTTTGCATAATAGCTGTGCTTCTTTGTACAATCATAACTTTGAAGGAACATGTGTTTTTTGGACTTCCCTAAAGTCTTTTTCAGCCACACTGTTCCCTGTTTCAACTGCAGAGCTAGATGCATTTCACTCAGAAGCAGGGCGTGTCTGCATCTTGATTGACAACCCTAGAGTTGACTTTGTCTAGTGCTGTCAGGGGGAGGGGGGTTGTTTAGATGGTGGTAGGTGTCGCATAGCGGTGCTTGTACTGGAAAAGCCCGCCTCCTGGTGCTCGAAATTGCCTGCCAGCAAATGAATAAAAGTATGATCAACAACCGTGGTGCCAACAGGTTGGAGAAAGGTATTATTTTAAACTGCAGGATCACCCCTACCAGGCTATGTGCCTGGTTTAATAGGGGTGATCTGGTGACAGAGCCGCTTTAAATGAAGTGATTTAGAAAATTGCTAGTTACACCAATCTCTATTAAATGAAATTAAATTGTATGCAAGTACAGTGACTATTTAAGGGCAGGATTTTGACTTGACCATTCCAAAACTTTCACTTTATTTTTTAAAGGTGTTTTCCGGGATTTTAATATTGATGACCTATCCTCAGGATAGGTCATCAATATCAGATCGACGAGGATCCGACGCCCCTTGCCAATCAGCTGGTTGAAGGGAAGGCGGCGCTCTGTGCAAGCGCTGCCTTTCCTTGTTTACCTGTTCGCTGTCGACATCGCAGCGGTGAGCAGGTGTAACTACAAGCCGTCCCATTGATTTCAATGAAACGGCTCATTCCTATTCAAGCGAGCAGGTAAACAAACAAGGGACGGCAGCGCTTGCACAGAGCATGTCCTTTCCTTCAACCAGCTGATCGGTGAGGTGCCGGGTGTGGGACCCCTGCAGATCTGATATTGATGACCTATTCGGAGGATAGGTCCTCAATATTAAAATCCTGGGAAACCCCTTTAATCATTCTTTGGTAGAGTGTGCTTAGGGTCATTGTCTTGCTGCGAGAGCTGCACGATATATCGAAAAAATAATCAAATCGCGATAAGCGCAGATTGCGATATGGCGATTTGGCCGACCCGAAAATGCTGCGATTATATATGAAGGGGCCCAGCGCACATAACTGGCTTTGTGTGTAAAGTATTTTACTACTGTCTGAAACAATCTCTCTCCTATTGATAAAATGGCCAGCCTCTGTACTCACTTTAACTATGAATGCACTGCAGCGAGCAGCAGCGAGCGGGCCGGCGCGTGACTCACGTCACTTAGTCACGCTCCTGCTTCCTGAATGAAGTGGGAGGAGCGTGACTAAGTGACGTCAGTCACTCGCCGACTGGCCCGCTCGCTGCAGTGCATTAATAGTGAAAGTGAGTACAGAGGCTGGCCATTTTATCAATAGGGGAGAGATTGTTTCAGACAGTAGTAAAACACTTTACACACAAAGCCAGTTATGTGCGCAGTTTAGGACACATGAGGGGACACATAGGGCCATGAGGGGGACCAGCATAAGATGCTATATGTGTGTCATTCATGTGTGTCTTATGCTGGCCCCCCTCATGGCCCTATGTGTCATAGCACACATCCCCTATAACAGTGCCATCCACAGATCCCCCCCCCATAACAGTGCCATCCACATATCCCCCCCCATAACAGTGCCATCCACCGATTCCCCCCCCCATAACAGCGCCATCCACAGACCCCCCCCCAACAGCATCATCCACAGACCCCCCCAACAGCATCATCCACAGATTCCCCCATAACAGCGTCATCCACAGATTCCCCCATAACAGCGCCATCCACAGATCCCCCATAACAGCGCCATCCACAGGTTCCCCCATTACAGCGCCATCCACAGATTCCCCCATAACAGCGTCCTCCACAGATTCCCCCATAACAGCGCCATCCACAGATTCCCCCATAACAGCGCCATCCACAGATTCCCCCATAACAGCGTCATCCACAGATTTCCCCATAACAGCTGTCATCCACAGATTCCCCCATAACAGCGTCATCCACAGATTCCCCCATAACAGCGTCATCCACAGATTCCCCCCATAACAGCTGCCATCCACAGATTCCCCCATAACAGCGCCATCCACAGATTCCCCCATAACAGCGTCATCCACAGATTCCCCCCCATAACAGCGTCATCCACAGATTTCCCCCCAAAGTTCCCATATCGTGCAGCCCTCCTTGCCGCATGACCCATGTTCTCTTGAGATTTAGCTCATGGACAGAGATCCTGACATTTGCCTTTAGAATTTTCTGGTATAATTCAGGATTGATTGTTCCATCAATGATGGCAAGCTGTCCTGGCCCAGGTGCAGCCAAACAGGCCCAAACCATGAGACTACTACCATTCTGTTTCATAGATGGGATATGGTTTTTATGCTGAAAAGCAGTATTTTCTTTTCTCCAAACGCTTCTCATGTAAACCAAAAAGTTCTACTTTGGTCTCATCCGTCCACAAAACATTGTTCTAATAGCCTTCTGGCTTGTCCAGGTAATCTTTAGCAAACTGCAGACGGGTAGCAATGTTCTTCTAGGAGAGCAGTGACTTTCTTCTTAAAATCCTGCCATGTACACCAATGTTGTTTCGTGTCCTCCAAGTCTAAGAGTCAGCAACCGCAGAGATGGACTAGCACTAAACCTATAATGAAGTTGGCAGACCAGGAGGTGGTTTGACACCTGCCGCTTACATCACCTTTGGGCACCGGCTGCCTTACTAACAGGATACCGCAGTGCAGGAGAGCCAGATCAGAGTCTGGTACAGGCAGGAGTAGAAGAGCCAGTCCCGATCCTGAATGGATGAGTAAGGCTAAATTCACATGACTGTGCTGCGGACCGCAAACCACGGGTCTGCAAAACATGGGCACTGGCCGTGTGAACTCTGCATTACAGTGTAGACCCATGTTCTATCTTTTGCGGCATGGACCTGGAAGCCCACTGGACCACATGGACACGGGCGTAGGAAGCGGGGGGGACGGATCCCCCCCAAGAAATAATGCAGGGGGGACGGGTATGCAAAAATCCCCCCCAGCTTTTGCAGGGCAATGTGTGCGGCGGTGGCGGGGCACAGGGAGATGAACGCTTCCATTGTGGAAGCATTCATCTCCATAGTCACCTGTATCGCCGTCCCCAGGACAGCGATACAGATGGCTGTGTTGGTGCAGGCGGCGCGATGACATCATCGCGCCGTCTGTGAGCCGTACAGCGCGGGACACAGGCCGGAAGAGGCCTGCATCGCATCGCTGTGACGGATGGAGGTAAATATAAGTGTCTTGTTTTGTGTGTGCGTGTTTTTTTTTTTTTTTTTTTACCGGACCCACTGGCCCATAAGGAGGGGAGGGGAGTGATTTTTGGCACTTGGGTGGGGGGGGGGGGGGGCGGAGAAATGTGGGTGTGGCTTGAGGGTGGGCGGGGACACAGGGGCCCCATAAGTGCTGTCCCCCCCAGATTTTTGGGGCTTCCTACGGCCCTGCACATGGAAGCCTTTACATGGGCTTCTGAGTCTTTGCCTCCGCACCGTGAAAGATAAGGCATTTCCTATCGCTCTCCACATCTCGTGGATCATTGACCCCATTGAAGACAATGGGTCCGCACCACGAGGAGGAGTTCATGTGGCCGGTACCCGTGTTTTGAGGTCGGCAACAGCCTCTTTAATGTTAATTTGAATTTCTCTAGTTAACTGTTTTTAAAACAAAATGCCGCCTTTCAGGAGTCAGATACAATTTTTAAGGACGTGTCAAATAATTTAGCGCGATTCAAGCCCAGGGAGGTTTTTCTGTACGAATTGTTCACGTTTGTAGTTGATTGTGAAGGTTTGAGAATTATTTTTCTCTCCAAAGATTAGGATACATATATGGAGATAATTATCTTCCCCACTGAGCCCACATTCACTACACAATGAGATTCGCACAGGCAAAGTACAGTATATGGATTTAATCTGAATACAAAACCAATTCACACAGAGCATACAAGGAGTATAAAATGCCAACAAAGTGACGCTGTCATTACCACAGTCAATAAATACCAATGTACCGCTGTAACAGAAACACAACCAAACACAAAAGACATGAATACTTCCATTAGATTTGCATAGTAGCAAGGAGAGTTAAAGAGGAGCTGACACCCCCTCCTGACATGTCTGTTTTAGTAACTACTTGTATTCCCCATGTAAAACCAATTTTGGAGCATCTGTTCTTATGACGCTATGTTATGCCATCCCTTTATTATTCCTGCTAGAATTTATGAATGAATTGCCAGCAGTTTGCAGTGATGGTCCGGATGGGTGTTACCAGAGGTGGGTGTGTCCCCGCACAGTCAGACGCTATGCAATCAGTGCTGTCAGTATCAGACAAACATAGTCCAAAAACAGGCGGAGGACAGCAACAAGAGGTCGGCATAAGTAACATGATGAAGAGAATAACAAAGGCCAAAGCAAGCTGGGATCAGTTGTGGAACCATAAGTTTCAGCAATCCAAAGCAATAAACAGGTCGGAGAGAAGTCCAGGAGCCAGCAACAACAGAGGGAGACTTGCACTAAACCTATAATTAAAGTCTGCAGACCACAAAGGGATTTTAAACCTGCCGCCCATGACATCATCTTCAGGCACCGTCTGCCCTTGTAACCCGGGACTGCAGTGCAGGAGAGCCGGACCAGAGTCTGGTACAGGGACACAACCCCCAACTGGTAACACCCAGCTGGACTTTCATTGCAGACTGAGGGCAGTTTATTCATAATGCCTAGAAGCAATGTCAGAGAAATGGGAAAACTGAGTCATAAGAATAGATGCTACAGAACTGGTATTACATGGAGAACACAAGTAGTTACTACAACAGACATGTCAGGAGAAGGGATAGCTCCTCTTTAAAGGGGTATTCCAGGCTTTTCATACGGATGCCATATTCTTTTTATAAATCATCAATATTAGATTGATCGAATTGACTCCTTTTTAAATGGAACTGAGCTTGCAGTACACCCCCCCCCACTAATCCCTAATCCCTATCCTAAGATAAGTCATTGATATTTGTGGGCATCTGTCGCGAACTCTATGACACTGGCTGACCTGTTGCGGCAAGGCTGGCAGCTGAAGATATCTGTGTTGGTCCCATGTTCAGATGTGCCGGCATTACTGAGAAACATGATGTTTTATTATATGCAAATGAGTCTCTAGGAGCAATGGGGGCGTGTCCATTACTCCTAGAGTCCCTGCTCTCTCTGCAACTGCTGCATCCTCTGCATTTTGACAAGGCCAGGTGTGATGATACTTACACTGCCTGGCCATGTCAATTAAAGTGGAGGGGGCGCAGCCATTGCAAAGAGAGCATAGTCTCTAGGTGTAACGGCAACACCCCCGTTGCTCCTAGAGGCTCATTTGCATATATCAAAACATAATTTCTCTCAGTAATACGGACACATATGAACATGGGACCAACACAGATGCCGTCAGCTGCCAAGCTCACATGGAACAGGTCAGCCAGTGCCATATGTACAAATCCGCTGACAGATGCCCTTTAAGGCCTATGAAATGTTATATTACGTGGAGCATATTTACTAAAACAGACATGTCCGGAGAGCCGACGTCCTCTTTCAGATATAGCCTACTTGAAAGACTGCATCTAAGGACTATTCTAAGGATAGGACATCAGTTTAAAAACCTGGAAAAATCCCTTTTTTGTGCAAATTGCGTTGTTCGTTTATAAGATTTGGAACATGATGAAAAGTAGTTGTGTATGTCCACAATGAATGCTTCCACTCCCAGGATCCGGAACACCCATTCACACCCACGTGTGCACCGCTGGGTCTTCACAATCAGGATCTGGTCCAAACTGTCAGCACCGTTTCCTTTTATTCCATAGGAAGCTTCTAACATGTTGTAAACTCGGATACACAATAAGGCAAAGTGTAAAATCGACAGGCACTAATATATACTCTATAGGTGTAATGGGCAATGCGTGTATAGCACTGCTCAAAGCGCGTCTCTGTACAAAGTGCACAAGCGAATAGTGATCTCTGATCCAATATAAAAAATATCTACACGATTTATAGAAATGATTCTCCCTGCTGTGGCCCTGCAGAAGAAGCTTAGGAATAGGACATACTTGTCAATGGGACCGCAGGGCTATGGATTCTTACCGTCCTATTACCACATGGTTCGGTCAGCTATGGATATTTAGTGCACATGATCTTTAAGATCTGTAAAACTTCACCCTTAAAGTGGATATCCACCCCTGAACATTTTTTGTCTGTCTACATGGGCGTTATGTTGCCGACCACAGGTCGATCACCAGCACCTTCATAAAAGCCAATTATTGGGGAGGGAGCCTTGATACAAACATTCGTTCCCGATGACCGGCCCAATCCTTGGCCAGTGCAAGCCAACCAGTAGTTAGACAAAAGCGTCTAGGAATATGCACAAATTTACCATACAGAAAGAGGCACTGCGATACATTTGGCGCATCTTTAGACTGTCTGATCTAGGCTTATGCTGTCTAAATATTAGACAGGACTAGTAAATCTGCACCTGTATGCAGTGTGCTCCCTCTAGTGGTGACTGCCGGTTGTCAGAATGTTATGTTTGTATGTCTATTCAGGGGATTCGGAGCTCTTTATCATACAAAAATAGACAAAATACAGCGTTTTACCCCTGCAAAGATTTTTGAACCCAAGAAGGTGGAAATTCACTTTACAGCTGTCTTTCAGAATCTACTAGAAATCCCACCTATGAGAGTTGTTCAGTCCCTTTCTATTAATGGCCTATGCTGACAACAGGCCACCAATATCTGATCGGTGGGAATCCGACACCCCGTCAATCATCTGCTTGGGAATAGCTCTAGCACAGGAACTACATTTCCATCCACTGTGCAATGGATGGAGCTGTGTAGTCCTGGTGCTGCTTCCAAACAGATGGTCGGTGGGGCGGCAGTGTGCGGGACCACCCAGGTATCAATGGCGTACTCTGTGGATAGGTCATCAGCATAAAAGGAGAGGCCACCCCCTCTAAGAACTCTCGTGTCTCCCGTAGTAACATAAAGGTAGGCAGTTGCTATTTATGCAATTCCCGAACCGTATTTAAAGGCACACTAACCCTAATGTCTGCAACATATAGAAGTGCAGCGTATGGAAAATGCTATTGATATCATTCATATATATGTCAATTTTTCTGAAGTTCTCAGAGCTGGAGATGTAAGAGATACAGAAGTGACCATGCAGCAGCCATTTTTCTAAACTCCTTGTCTAGCGCAATCCCATTATAATATGCGTCTTCTCTCCAGGCTGAAGTAACTGCTAGTCGGCAATGCTGCATTCCTCTGCACTGCGACAATACTTAGGACAGACTTCAGGCTTGGTATGCAGAATCCTTTGGACATTTCATAAAACTCCATCTTTGAGACCTTTTTTTTCTTCTTCACTATGTTACGCACGGATAGCAATTCCCCAATACGAGAAGGCGGAGTTTCACCTTAATATCTGAGATCTGCAGTATTGCGAAAAAGTTTCCAGTTCTGAAACGTTATCACTTTCATAAGTCTGTACATTACAGAATTACATACAGTGAACGAGATATCAGACCAATTTATCTGTAATGCAAAATCCGTCTGCCGATCTGAGGAGGCGCACTCCACTGCTCGACTGCTAGTAATGATAGACTTTGATTTTGTCATTTTCGTCCAGGCCCAGCTGCAAAAGTCCTTTTCCCGTTGGAGATCGGCTCATACGTGACGGGAGAAGACTGCATTCAGTTAAGGAAAACCTATGGTCCATGTCACTGCTGTAAAGCATATCTTTGATTGCTGTAAACAGAGGCTCAGGCGAGATGGCCGCCCCCATAGTCATATACAGAAAATAGAATAAAACAACTGCAATCAGAAAAAAAATACAAATTAAACTCATCGACATCTGGTTTTAATTGGCAAAAAAAAAGGGACTGATTACCTCTCCTGACATGTCTGTTTTAGTTACTAATTGTATTCTACATGAAAAAACAATGCTGTAGCATCCTTTCTTATAACTCTGTGTTGTTCTGTTCCTCTGTCACTCCTACTAGAAACGTATGAATAAACCGACAACTGTGCGTCACCATTCCTCTTGCTAAAGGGGTTTGCCGAGATTTTGATACTGATGACCTTGGAGAGGTGGGGATCCGACTTCCAGCACCCCCGACCATTAGCTGTTTGAAAAGGCCGGAGCAGAGTGGCTTTTTCCTAGGCCGTGTGACGTCATGTTCTTCAGTCACATGGCCTTTAAGTGAATGTGGCTGCTCTGCGATTCCAAGCACCGCCACAGCTTGGTAAGCTGCAGTGAAATGATCGGCGGGGGTATTGGGAGTCAGACCGCCGCCAATCTGATATTGATGACTGATCCTGAGAATAGATCATCAATATCTAAATCTTGGAAAACCCATTTAAAGGGGTGTGCCCTACACAGTCTGACGCTGTCAGTACAGATTGGACAGTAGTGACACACTCCCTAACTACTAACACCCAGTTGTCAATTTATACAAAAATTTCTAGAAAGAACAGAGAAAAAGCACAACAGAGAAAAGATGCTCCAGCCTTGTTATATTTGGAGAATACAATTATTTCCTAAAAAACACGTCAGGAGGGGTGTCAGGTCTTCTCTGAGTACGCCATCCTTTAGTGCAGAGCTTTCAGACGCCCGTGATGTCACCAGCTCTGGTCCGTGTATTACAAGGATACACCTTGGGGTCGTTCTTGTAATTCTCCAGCCATTTCTTGTTGGTGTCGATCATGGCCTGCAAGGTCTGCTTATCTGTGTGCTGGGCTCGTAACGTTGTGCTCTGCATGTTCCTGAGCTGTTCCCTGCAGGAGAGATACGATTTAAGTATCTGACAGATATCATATGCCCTAAGGCAGTGATGGCGAACCTTTTAGAGACTGTGCCCGAACTGCAACCCAAAACCCACATATTTATCGCAAAGCGCCAACACGGCAATTTAACCTGAATATTACAGTCCTATATAGTGTATCTGCCATGTACTTTATCATTTGGCCATAATAATCTGCATAGCTTCAACGCGCTGCCCGTGCCGTTCATCGTGATAATTGGCAGGAAAAGTCTAAGGCACTTTGGTACGCCATAGACTTTTTCCAGGGTGTGGGTGCCCACAGCGAGGGCTCAGAGTGCCGCCTCTGGCACCCCTGCCATAGGTTCGCGGTGCGCTCCTTGTTATCGCAATGCCGTCTCCGACTTCCGCAGTTAGCCGGGTTTCATCAGCACACCGCGCATGTGCATCCCAGGACGCACTGCAGGATGTCAATCACACAAGAGGGGACAGTTAGGGGACGTGCTTACCTTGACTTAAAGCAAGGAGGCCGCTGCCCCCTTAACTTTAGGCCGACCGGCTAGATAGCCCTGATTGCGCTTAAAACATCGTTTTTGTCATGTATGGAGCATCAGATTACCGGATTAAACACATGATTAATAACAGACTGGGGGCTACTATAAGGTAATGCTGGCGGTTTTATATGCGTTTTTGAGGTGACAGGTTCCCTTTAAAGGGAACCTGTCACGTTGAACATAGTGTCTGAGCTGCAGGCAGCAGGTTATACAGCAGGAGGAGCTGAGCAGATTGAGATCTAGTTTTAAGGGAAAAGATTCAGTAAAGCGTGTTTTTCATTCATTTCAATTCCTGCTCATTCTGGGCTTTGAAGTCCAGGAGGCGGAGCTATCAGTGATTGACAGCTATACACAGTCATAGAGGGAAGGCTGTCAATCACTGATAGGACCGCCTCCTGGACTTTAAAGCCCAGAATGAGCAGGAATTGAAATGAATGAAAAACATGCTTTACTGAATCCTTTCCTATATATTTTTCACACATTTATCAAAACTAGACCTAAAGAAAACTGGCTTCATTGCTCGTAGCAACCAATCAAATTCTGTATAAGCATGAAGTGGTGCGCTTACCTGGCTCGTATAAGCACGAGTCACGGGTTTTTATCGCACTGTGCAAATAAAGTTGGATATTTTTCTTCAAGCTGGACTTTCCTTTCTTTTTCTCAATCAAATCCCATGTTTGGTTTTTCATAGCTCCTTTGGAAAATGAAAGGCTCAATTTGATTGGTTGCTATGTGCAACTTAGCCAGTTTTCCTTAGCCCCCCCCCCCCCCCAATGTATGGCAGATTTGACTGAAACATTTAGTAATGCTTGAGGTTACTCACTCAGCAGTAACATATCCTAATTTATTCTCTGTGTGCAGCGGCTGCTCAAAAAGTAGCGGCGTCCCTCCTGGAAAAAAAAAAAAGAAGACAGACCATCAGTATCAGACCGACAGGGAGGGGACTCTCTGGCAATCACTGGCTGAGGCGGGTCAACACCGCAGTCAGTGATTGGCTGAGCACATTTCCTGCCAGGAGCAGGGAGTGGAGCGCAGCGGGGACCCCGGCACCATCAGAACAGCAGCGGTGAGAGGATCAGTGAGGTGACAAAGCTTTTATCTTATTATACCATTCCCTGCTCAGGGGAACTCTTTTTGATTAAGCTTGAATACCCCTTCACCCCCCCCCCCCATTACTAATTCCAGATAGCTGGGGAATACATAGTACAATTTTATCTTCTCCTCCATGTCATTGATTGGTTTGATCCACAATTCCCGACCCCCAATTCTGCCCCCCAGGAGGGCCATGCCACCTCTCTGACTACCCGATGAACACTATCTGTAATCACGGACACTCCCTGCTGCTCTCAGATTGGACAGCTTTGGCCAATCCGAGTACAAAGCTGGACAAACAGGAAGCGTCTTGGACGGCAGTGTGCAGTACGGCCCCCTTGGGTGTCAGAAGAAGAGCCTACACGAGGTAAGTGTAGTAGGCATTCCCCAGCGGATTTGAAATTTTTGTCTTGAACCGGAGGGTCACTTTTTAATTCCCAAATCTACATTTTAATCACAACATAAATTTAAAAAATTCTCGACTCACCTGGAAAATACTTTCTCCATTTCTCTGCCACAATGGCATCCACCGTCTGGGCAGCAGAGGCTGAAGCAGCATTTGAGTGGGCACCAGTTCTCCAAGCCCACTGGGATAGTGAATGGCTGCCAATCTGAGGACCGATTCTGGACAGTGACGCGTACGCAGAAACAGGGATGCCGGCCATGGATGGAGGCTGGCTGTGTGCATAGAGTATGGACTGCGGGTCAGACGACAGGGATGATAAAACACCGTTCAGCTCAGCCGTGAGGTGACGCAGGGACTGGGTCAGATGCTGGACTTTTAGTGGGAGGCTGATCTGGGACCCCGGAACGTCGCCTGCTGAAATAGGAAAGCCACGAGGAAAGTGTAAAAATAATTAATTTCCTAAAGCAAACAATTCTCCTGTTGACTAACCGGAGTTTTTTTTCTTAATTTTAACATACAAGTTTAACCCCTTAAAGACTAGGCCAATCTAGGCCTTTAGAAAAAGTGTTTTTTGGGGGTTTTTTTCAGTTTTTTCCCAACAACTTTTCCGTTGACAAAGCTTTTTTTTTTTTTACAGAATGATTTTCTTTTTCTTAAATAAGATTCCTCCATTCTTTTTCGAAGTTTTTATATCAGTCATCGTGTGTTAAAAGTTATTCTGTGGTTCCATGTGATTACAGGAACATTTATAAAGTTTTTTTTTTTAATGTTTTAACTTGGCACAATAAAAAAAACACTTCTAAGGGGTTAAATGGCCCAGATCAGAGCTAGCTCCGATCTCAGCTATTGAGGCAGGGTGTCTTACTGCTGATGCCATCACAATACCGCACATGTATGGAGGTTGCACATTATATAAACAGCGCGGGTAGGGTTAGATTAAAATGATTAAATGATAGAATTAATAAGGTCCTAGCGGCACAGCGCCTCCTGCAGGACAAGCCTCCCTGAATCACCATGGTTCAGGCGAAAATACACTGAATTAAATGTTCTTTGAACAAGAGATGAGGGGCACTGAAAGCAATACCCAATCATGGAGTCTCACCTCTATGTGCGTCCATACTGCTCCCGCTACTGGTGTCATCTGAGTCGCTCACGTCAAATGTCACTATTTTTTTGATCCTTCTGTCTTTCAGAGTATCATCTTCTGACACCTTACGAAGAGGAGTAAGTGAAAAACTCAGATTGTCAGAAAGTCAGAAGTAAACAGGTAATACACAGGTTACGTTCACCAGTCACATTCATGATTTTAGGTTCATAAGTAAAGGCTCAGAGAACGATCCGAGAACATGGGAATAAAGTCATGTCATATATCAGGGGAAAATTCTGGAACGTAAGCTCCAGACACCAAAATCTAGTTGGATGTGAGTCAAATAGGAGAGTGAGCAGAGCCGCTCACACACCTACTACTCAGGAGGTGGTCAGTATTAATAACACATACAGAAGTGGCTTCTTAAAGGTGCCAGTTACATGGTTAAAGTAGTTGGGCACTTTATAGGAAATTGCCATGAACTCTTATGATATCGTCCATACAACTATATCTGTGAATGTGACACCCCTTGTGGCCACGTATGGTCTACGTAAACCCTGGAGACAGGTGGTTGCTGTGTCCATCGGAGGATTTATCCATGTGACCGCATTCTTGGCTGTCCCTGGCTGCATTCACTTCTATGCAGGTGCTGAGCACAAACTCAACACGTCCAGCGCAAGCGCAGTTACCGGCAGCGGGTTCTCCCATATCTGTGAATTTGCTTGACGCATTCAGGAAAGGTGTATTCACACTGGGGCATGTGTAACATTAAAGGGGTTGTCTCACTTCAGCAAATGGCATTTATCATGTAGAGAAAGTTAATACAAGGCACTTACTAATGTATTGTGATTGTCCATATTGTCTCCTTTGCTGGCTGGATTCATTTTTCCATCACATTATACACTGCTCGTTTCCATGGTTACGACCACCCTGCAATTCATCAGTGGTGGTCGTGCTTGCACATTATAGGAAAAAGCGCCAACTTCTCTGGTGATCAGGTCCATAGGAGTGGGAGTAGGCCGATGCTTTTTCATATAGTGTGCATGC
The DNA here is from genome assembly GCA_033119425.1 of Bufotes viridis. Classification (NCBI taxonomy): domain Eukaryota; kingdom Metazoa; phylum Chordata; class Amphibia; order Anura; family Bufonidae; genus Bufotes; species Bufotes viridis. The sequence continues at coordinate 555,770,858 of CM065590.1, read as the reverse complement.
ATGGCCACCAATGCTGGATTACAAGGTGGTCGTAACCATGGAAATGACCAGTGTATAATCTGATGGAAAAATTAATACGACCAGCAAAGGAGGCAATATGGACAATAACAATACATTAGTAAGTGCCTTGTATTAACTTTCTCTACATGATAAATGCTATTTGTTGAAGTAAGACAACCCCTTTAGGTCTAAGTTTACACTGTCTAAAAGGGGTTGTGCCATAAACGACTTTTCACTCTAAAGTGTATTTTCATCAATCACTCTAGCTCCCATTCCTCCTTGGATCGTTTTTTATTTACCTCGTTTGCAGTTCTCTCTTATCCCCTATGCTTGAATCCTACTTCCTGGTTTGTCATGTGTCTGACTGTCCCATCATGCCTTAGGGCAGTGAAATGTGTCCTGGTATCAGAAAATCACAGGACACTAACCATGCCCCTTTTTTCTACCAATGACGCTGCCTGAGTCCTACATTACAGGGCCCTATGCAGGACGTAAGCAACTGCAACAGAGTATGAAAATTATATTTTCCCCAGGGTGCGATGCTACACTTATAACTTTAGAATAAGGCAATTTTGATAAATTGTGGTATTTGGGGGAAAGTGAAATAACAGCGATATCTGTTGGGTGGGATACATTTATATTGGTGGCACAACCCCTTTAAAGATGCGTTAGGTTTATCACAGTGGCTGATACTAGAGGATAAGGCCTTATTCACACATCCGTAGTGTTTATGGATCCGCAAATTGCGGATCCATAAACACACCCGGCTGGCAGCCCCATAGAAATGTCTATTCTTGTCCGCAATTGCGGACAAGAATAGGACATGCTCTACTTTTTTGCTGAGCGGCGGCAGTAAGATCGGTGGCGCGCTCCGCAAAAACTGATGCATCGTTCCGTGCCCCATTCACAGTCAATGGGTCCGCATGTATTCCGCAGAATTGAGGACGTGTGAATAAGGCCTAAATCTAATCATCACATCTGAATGGTCTCATGTTATACGACATTTCCCCTGCAGTGATCGCGGTCAGCTGTTCCCAGGGCGGGGGTTATCTGGTGACAATCAGCATGAGACAACCCCTTTAATTCTTCCTGGTAATTAGAACCACAGACTCCTACAGTCACAAGTGAGCTGAAAACAATCTTTTATACATTTATTCTTACCTTGGATGTAGTTTTGCCTAATTGTAAAACATCAATGAGCACCTTCTACCTAAAAATCTTAAAATTAGGCCACTGCATTAACATTGATTCCTGGAACCAGTTTCTGCTTTAAAACCCTGTATTTTTCTCTGCAGTCACACGCCAAGCCCACCATCTGCTGTGCTCCTGCCGTCCCCTGGAGAGTGCTTGTGCCAGACACTACACCCGGCCGCAGATGTGTGAATGTACGGCTTGGATTACAGAATGATGCTGTTGTGCATTACGATGAATACCGGCTGTCCCTCTGAGATAATAATACAGTGATAACTCCCACAAGCGCACTGCAATATGGCATAAAACACACATTACTTTGCTTATAGGCCTTTATACAATTTTTTTTATTCTTGGGTAGGGTAGCGGCTGGCATATGTCAGAGGGGGGGAGGAGCGCAGTAGAAGCCGCTCACATAAAAACTTCTACCTCCTCAAGGAGCGAATCCTCCAGCTCCTGCAGACGTTGCTCCTTCTCCTGCAGCAAGACATGTCCCTTCTCCATTGTGCTGCGAATGTCTTTCAAGTTGCGAGATTCCTGCAGGAACAGGGAATGCATTAGTAGCTACAGGAGCGGCTTTGTAAAAACTACTGAGACGTGAATAATGCCCACAGAGCTTTTCACAATGATGACGAGGAGTTACGGTGAAAATCGAGCGACACAGATGGCGGCGGTCTTCATACAATAAGGAGTATGAAGACCGTGATAATGAACAGGCCAGGTCCATAGTGACAGTATTATAACATACCGTCCCACACAATGATACAGAGCGCTTATATCTTATGTATGAACCGAGAGAACACGGATTAATACGCCGGTAGTGATCATGCTGCTGTGTATACCAGTCAATAACATGCTTCTCTTGCGTCTTACCTTCTCCTCTCCCGTTCCTTTAGCTGGCCGCCTCCCTGCGTGACAGATGCCCGCTTCTTCTCGTGGTGCCTGAAAACTGCCAGCATTCTTGTGGGAAGAGGGAGAGGAGACTGGGCCCTCAAGGCCATCCAGAAAGTAACAGTATGATAGCCTGCATAATTTAAAGGAGCCCTAAAACCGGATAACTGGAATTGGAAGACATTTAAATCCTATGGAGCCCCCTTTTTTTTTTAAATAACTGCACTGTACTTATTTTGAGCAAAAAAAATTCCAATTTTTTCTGGAATAAATTTTTTGGACCATTTCCCCTCTGCACCCAACACCTTTTCACATATATCTAGTGAATATATTAGGTGAAGGAGACAGGTTACTCCATCAGAGGAGGTGTGTGATGGCTCCTCCTAGAAGCCAGACGGTTCATAAACATTTAGTGAAGCTGAATTCTTAAACTGATAAGAATTCAGCTTTAATAAGTGTTTATGAGCCCTCGGGTGTGCAGAGATAAAGGTTACAGATCCAGCCTCTGACGGATTTCATTAAGAAGACAGAACAAGTCAACACTATATGTGAAGAGACGAAGACTGCAGAGGACAAATACCGTAGTTAAAGTTTTTTAAGCCCAAAATAAGTACAATGCAATAATAAAAAAAGTAAGAGCCCCAAAGATGTCCATGGCCTTTAAGCGGGAATCTCAGTAATTTAAAATTATGCCCCGTCCATGGGATAGAGGATAAATATAAGATTAGTGGTGGGGTCCTACTGCTGGGCCCACCACTGATCATGAGGATGGGGTCCCCATACTCTGCAGCACCCCTCGAAGTGGATGAAGCAGCAGGTCGAGCATGCGCACTGCCACTCCATTCATCTGTATGAGACTGCCGGACATGGTAGAATACAGCGCTAGTCTATATCGGGCAGATCCCAGAGAGATGAGTGGAGCAGCAGTGCACATGCTGGACCTGCCAACCCATTTCTTTCGGAGGGTGCTGCGGGCTACAGGGCCCTTGTTCTCATGCTCAGTGGGTTCCCAGTGGTAGGAACCCCACCAATACAATAGGCGGATAGGGGATAACTTCAAATTACTGGAATACCCCTTTAACAATGGAGGAAAATAGCAAGTTTACATAGCAGTCAGTCTGCTAAGATAGATGGAAGAACATCTTTCTCCTGATGTGCCTGATACAGTGGGGTGAATACATATTACGAAAGGGTGATATAGAATACTTTGAGCATTATATGTGCCCTCTATTTTTCCTTAATGTAGACTATTAAAATTAGGTTTGCAATATTGACCCTAGGAATCCATTCTCGTCTGGTTTGGCCGACAAAGGACTTTCTCATCCGTATCATTGGGAGACACAGGCTTCACCATGGGCGGAAGCGAAGCACTAAAGGGGGGGGGGGGGGTTCTCCGTTGAGCTTTACCCTTACCACAGGGACTAGGCTAAATCAGTTTCTAGCTTAGTGTCTGTAAGAGGCAGACCTCCCTGCTTTACAGGTCTGCTGATTTTTAAAATGTTCATTTTTTTCCTTTTTTCTTTTTCTTTCTTCCAGCTGGATTACAGGCAGTCCTAGCTGCCTGCATCCCCACCCAGGAGATGGGAGACCAGGAGGTCCCCAAGGCCACTGCTCGTTCCCGGTCTCCAGAAGACAAGGAGGACAAGAGGTTCCCAAAGCCTCTGCTTCCTGCCAGCCTTTGGCTCACCATGGCCGCCACGATAAGTCCCTACTGTTTCCGGTGTAGCCGGTCGAGGCCTCTTTAGAAGGGATAGATTGATCCGGCCTGTGCTTCCCTGCGTTATAGCCCGGGGCCGACTCCATTTTGGGGGTGGGGCTTGAAGTTCCCTCCGCTTCCCCCTCCTTCCTCTGTGTTCTGGCGCAAATTCCGAGAGTCTTTTCTACGCTTCTCCCACCACCTTCTTCAGGAGGACCTCTGCGGGACACTGATCCAAGGCACCTCTGGACAAGCTACATTGAGGGACAGAGGCTGGGTAAGCTCTGTCTTCCCTTCCTACAGGGTTTAACCTACCCCCCCCCCATCCTCCTACCTGTCACTACAGGGTACACACTATGTCCGAGCCCAGGCCCCAAAACAGGAGGAGACTTCTGTGCTTCTTGTCACACAAAATTTTCCTCTGGTCAGTGAGATCCCCTCTGCTCTTCATGCTTTGCTCAACCACCAAGTGGCTCTGCCCCTGACAAAGTCGCCCCTGCTGCCCAGCCAATTGTAGAACCGGAGTGGGCACGCTCCCTGTCAAAGATGGTACAGGATGTCTCCCATACCAACAAAGCCATTATGGAATTACTGGGGCGTTTGTCTGCAAGGCCATCCTCTGACCAGTCCGACTCTGGGGATCCTGGGGCCCATTCCCATCGCGGCCGTCCGGCTAAACGGGCCAGTCCACCCTCTCCCAGAGGGGTGTCTGCTTCCCCCATTTCCTCTGCCTCTCCGCCACCTCCCAGAGAGTCTCAATCCGACTTGTCCTCATTGGAAGAGACATGTTCCGAGGAAAGTTTGTCAGATGCGGACTTTGTCTCTCCTGAGGACCAGTCTTCCAAACTGTCCTCCATGGTTGACAATCTCATTACAGCGGTTATAGAAACCTTACAGGTGGAGGACCACACACCCTCATCTGACGCTTCGAGTGTTTTCCTTTAGGCGGTCCCGTCGCTCGCCCAAATGTTTCCCCAACCACCCGGGTTTTGATTCCTCTCTTTCCAAGCAGTGGAATTTTCTCTCTTTACCAAAACGCTTAGACTTCCTTTATCCATTTCTGGAGGATCTGGCTAAGAAGTGGTCGTCATCTCCTATAGCTGACCCGCCAGTATCCCGCTTGGCAAAGCATACCACTTTGCCTATAGCGGATGGGGCTTCCTTCTCTGATATAAGGGATAAAAAATTGGAATCCTTTGCAAAACCATCCTTTGAAGCAGTGGGACACTGCACTGCGACCGGTTTTTGCCTCTATATGGGTGAGATTTTTATTCTCATACGAAAAACAATAAATAAGATCTGATTAAAAAAAAAACTATGGATGAGTGGGAAAACAAACTATGTCAGGGTCTCTCCTCGGGGAAACCCTCGGAGGAACTTTCCGATATTGCCCTGCAGTTCTCCCATGCCAGTTCGTATATTTGTGAAGCCTCTCTGGACGCGGCCAGACTAATGGCCCGCTCTCCAACCCTTTTAGTGGCCTTTCGCCGACCCTATGGCTCTCCTGCTGTGCAGCAGACAATGCTTCAAAGTGGGCCTTGACGGCACTCTTCTTTACCGCCAGCAGACTTTTTGGCAAACGCCTGGACGAGATCATTTCTAATGGTACTGGTGGTAAGAGCACTCATTTACCACAAAACAGGGCGCATTTTAACAAGTCAAAAAAGCGTAGACCTCTTTTTCATCCCTTTCAGGGATTTTCCAGCCCCAAGCGGCCAACCGACAAGTCCACCCCGGATCAGAAACGCAAGCCTTCCTTTAAACCCCGTCCTTCCTGGCGTCCCCGTCAACAGGGCTCCAAGTCCTAAAACACCAAGACCTCATCTGCATGACTTGCAGTCTTCAGCACCCTCCGGTTAAGTGGGCGGCCATCTTTATCTTTTTTGTCATGTCTGGCTGGCTCACATTTCGGATACCTGGGTGAGAGAGGTCATCTCAGACAGTTAACTGGAACTCCGCCGCAAATTCCTTTTTTCAGGCCATCCACACACTTCTGCAGCAGGGAGTGATCGTCCTGGTTCCTGCGCAAGAGCGTTTTCGCGGGTTCTACTCCAAACTCTTTGTGTTCCCCAAGAAGGAGGGAACGTTCCGTCCCATTCTGGACCTCAAAGCACTCAACCGCTTCTTTCGGCTCCGTCGCTTCCAGATGGAGTCCCTGATATCGGTTATTGCGTCCATGGAATCGGGGGGAGTACCTGTCCTCGATAGACATCAAAGACGCTTATCTCCATGTCCCCATTTGCGTCAGTCACCAGAAATTTCTCCGGTTCGCAGTGGGTTCCTTTCACTACCAGTTTGTGGCCCTTCCATTTGGCCTGGCCACATCTCCCAGAGTCTTTACGAAGGTTCTGGCGGCAGTCATGGCCCTGATCCATGTCAGGGGTATAATGGCTAATCCATGCTTAGACGATATCCTGATAAAGGGTCCGTCATTTCGGGCAACAGCAGACAGCCTACGCATAGTCCTGGACACCCTGAAACGCTTCGGATGGATCCTAAATCGACCAAAGTCCTGTCTTTATCCATCTCAGCGGCTAACCTTTCTGGGCATGTTACTCGACGCCTGTCAGGTCAAGGTACTCTTGCACCCGGAGAAGCTATCCACTCTCAGTCTGCACATTCTCCCCTTATTAGGGCCCCATCCTCTTCCCATTCGTCACTGCATGCGGATTCTGGGTTTCATGGTCTCTGCCTTTGAAGCGGTGCCCTATGCTCAGTTTCGTACCAGGACTCTTCAGAGAGCAATTCTAACCAATTTAGACCGTCCCCCAACCTCCCTGGATCGGCTCATCCGTCTCCCTGCCCCGACCTGCCGGGCCCTCAGGTGGTGGTTGGTTTCCCTGATGCTGAGGTGGGGCCGCTCTTTCCTTCCCCTCCGATGGATGGTGCTGACAACGGATGCAAGCCTCCTGAGCTGGGGGGGGGGGGTGTTGGAAAATCTCTCCATTCAAGGCGTGTGGTCACGAGGGGAGCACTCCCTCCCAATCAACATTCTGGAATTTAGGGCGCTTCGGCTCTCTCTGCAGCATTGGGCCGACCATCTCAGGGGTCGTCCGGTTTGGGTTCAGTCTAATAACTCCACGCCTGTGGTGTACCTCAATCACCAGGGCGGCACCCGGAGCCTGGCAGCCATGGCGGAGATGTTGCTGATTCTCAGCTGGGCGGAGAAACATGTTCCGGCACTATCGGCAGTTCACATCCCCGGCGTCGACAACTGGATCGCCGACTTCCTCAGCCAGGAGCGTCTTGATCCCGGCAAATAGGCTCTTCGTCTGCAAGTTTTTCTAGCCATCTGCGAGCGTTGGGGGTCGGCCAGACGTGGATCTCATGGCCTTCCGCTTCAACCACAAGGTAGAGAACTTCATTGCACGGTGCAAGGGTCCCACGGCCCTGGCGTACGACACCCTTGTGATTTCGTGGAGTCAGTACACGTTTCCTTACGTGTTCCCCGCTTTTGCCCTCATTCAGCGTCTCCTCCGGAAAATTAGGTCCAAAGGTCTGTCCGTCATTCTCGTGGCCCCTGATTGGCCGCGCCGAGTGTGGCATGCATCGCCCTCCTCGCCGACGAACCCTGGCATCATCCCCTGTGGGAGGACCTCTTGTCGCAGGGACCGATCTTCCACCCGAATTTAAAGTCTCGGGCTCGGGGTTTCTCGAATGATGTTGTCTGGACCATGATTCGTGCCAGAAAGCAGTCGTCCTCCCGAATTTACCACCGGACCTGGAAGTCCTACTTTTGTTGGCTCTTTCCTGTCTGTCGCCCTTCCTGATCCTCCATCAGGACAAAGTAGTCCTTCGCCCTGTTCAGTCCTTCCTTTCGAAGGCTGTGTCGGCATTCCATCGCAATGAAAATATCATTCTACCTTCCTTTTGTCCTGCCCCGTCTCATCCTCATAAACAGTCGCTCGACACTCTGGATTTGCTTCGAGCTCTTTGCATCTATCTGTCCTAGACGCCATCTTTGTGGGGCCGAGACGAGGGCTGGCTGCGTCAAGTGTAGCAAGTCAGTGACCGGGCCCAATCCTTTGGGGTTACTGCTCATTTTGTTCGGGCAGTAGGGGCCTCTTGGGCAATGCATCATGGGGCTTCGGGCCTTCAGGTATGCAAGGCAGCTACCTGGTCGTCTTTGTACACCTTTGCGTCTTCTGACGCTTCTCTGGGGCGTAGAGGTTTGCAGACGGTGGTTCTCTGATTGGCCGGAGGGTTTCTTGTTATTCCCACCCTTGGGACTGCTCTGTAACATCCCATGGTCAAGCCTGTGTCCCCCAATGATACGGATGAGAAAACTAGATTTTTGTACTAACCGTAAAAACAGTTTCTCTTCTGTTCATTGGGGGGAACAGCTCCCACCCGTTCTCTCTTTTAAAGGCCTCTTATGGCCTGCGTGTTTCTGAGTTTGTACATAGTTTGGTTTTCCTGTTCTTGTCTTGCTTCTCCTACTGCTTTTGCACTAACTGATTTAGCCTAATCCCTGTAGGAAGGGTATAGCAGGAGGGAAGAGCTCACACCTTTGTGCTTAGTGTCGCCTCCTAGTGGCAGCAGCTATACCAGTGTTCAATCCTGTGTCCCCCAATGAACGGAAGAGAAACAGATTTTACGGTAAGTACAAAAATCTAGTTATTACGTATGGCCAGCTTTAGAGTCTCTCCATACTGCAGGACACATATATATATAAACCATTGCAATGTACACATTACCTCCTCTAGATTCTTCCTTATTCCTTCTAATTTTTGGGACTCCTGTGCATCCTGAGACTCCTGCATGTTGTGACGCCACTCTTGTTTGGCTGCTTTCAGCAAAGTCTGCCGTCGGCACATAGAACGGGTCTGAAGGCGTAAAAAATCTTTGGCCCTTTGAATGGAAGCTCCTTGGGATGATATGTAAGAACGCATACTAAAAAGGAACAAAAAATGAAGAAAGAACAAATGAGAGCCGATTCTTCTATAGCGAGAGGAGACAAAAAAAGGGATTAGATTATTTTTATGCTCTTACATACTTGAATTAAGCAGCACAAAAATCATAGAAAGCACTTTGGAAAAACCTAACACAACCAAGAATGGTTGAGGATGAAACTTTCTCCATCAGACATAATAAAATCTTACTCTTCTACGGGCATATTCATGTCTGCGTTGGAGGCTCCATTTGGGGCCTCTGTTGTAGAATCCGTCACAAATAACGGACAGAAAGTTTTTTTCTCCCACTATGAAAGCGTTCTCCGAGATGGCGTCAGTGGTCTAGAGCTGCATTTATATGAGCCAATAATAATCCAGATTTTCGAGAACGACCGTTCCTGTGAACGGCTGTTCCCAACAATCTGCCCGTGTAAATGTGCCGCCGATCGCCCGATGAACGAGCAACACACTTGTTCATCAGGTGATCCTGTCGTTCATGCAGGCACCACTGATCATAGTGTGTGGCAACAGATCGTGTGGTCTAAACAGTGATCTGCTGCTCAGAAACCATGAATCTGTATGAGGACGAGGGACCTCTATGTCCTCGTACAGTGAAGGAGATCGCAGTATGTAAATGCAGTAATCTCCTTCAATGAAAGAGAAGCCGATTGTTGGAAATCGGGTGCAGAATCGTCCTGTCTAAATCCACCTTAAGGCTGGCCATGCAAATTAGATCAATGTTGTTCAAACCTGCAGGTTTCGGCAAACTATCCAACAATATCATATGAATGGGGGGCTTCCAACTCATCCCTGAAAGCAGTTGTTGGGGGAGAGAAGGACTGGGCAGTTGAATTTTACCTTTCCCGTCATTTGTTATTAGGGGAGATAAGCCACCTCCAGGGGTGTCTGTCAGCGGCTTACTCCATCCTCCCCAGTGCAGGTGTTTGAGAGGGTCAGGAGAAAGGCTGCCGGCCAACAGCTACTGGAAGTATGGAAGTATATGGCCAGCATAACTTACTCATCAATGCTGGAGTCCAGTCCAGGGATATGCACAGGGGTTGAAGATGCTTTAGGAAGTTCTGTACGGTACTGTTGAAGAGGGGAGAAAGTGTCAGTCATTGCTGTTAGTGATGCATAACACTATTAGAGTCCTATGTTAGGAAGCAGAAACTATAGAGCGTACAATATGTAAAGATCTAAACATTCACATTAACATGAAAGGCAGAATAAAGTAGTCTTCTTCACTACTCCACTCAAAATAAAACTACCTTACAACTAATGATCTGAGCAAAAATTGTGAAGTATGTAGTAATTAAAAGGGTTGCCTGGCCTAGGAGACAACGAACTCAATGGTCCTAACTTGTGCCCAATCAAAAAGAAAAAAAAAAATTACCTGTTCGCAGTCCCGCGGCAATAACACATTCCCTGCTGCTTCCAATCCCTGCCGGATCAGAACTGGTTTTGCCTCCTGACCATTGCGGCCAATCTCTAGCCTCACAGGTTATGTGTGCTAGAACGGTACATCACTAGAAGCGACAGGCTGTTCTAGCAAATGTGACTGCTGAGGTAATTGGACCGGAGGAGGGCAGAGGTGCAAGAACGATGGGACTTTTTTTTTTTTTTTATTGGGCAGAGGTTAGAACCATTCGTGTTGCCTGCTTCTTGGCTGGACAACCGCTTTAACTATGACTGAAAATACACTCACAGGAGAGGTGATGCTATGGACGAGGTTGCTTGACTTTGTCAGATCTTCTAGGCGAAGTTCTGTCTCCGCTGGGTTAACTGTTCCCTCTTTCTTTAACCCCTTAAGGTCCTCTTGTTTCTTATTTACTTCTTCCTCCAAGTCGCTGCAGAGATAACGTTTGTTAGCTGCGGTACCACAAGAGAAATACTTCATGATACTTCATTAGTAACAGACTAAACAGGTTTTACTTCGCCATTTTCTGAAGACGCCTATGACGATTCTTGAGAAGTTCTATTTGGGCCTCCAACTCGGACTTCTGGTCTTGTGCCTCCTCGAGTTCCCGGTGTTTTAGTTGTATTAATTCACTAAGCTGTCGTTGCTCCTTCACTGCAGTTTCTTGAGCCTTGACGCTCTATGGGGCGTGAAGAACAATACTTAATAAAGTCATCCCATGAAGCATTTTGTACAAATAGATGTATTAAAGTAATTTGCATTATTTATTACATAAAAATACTTTATTCATCATTTATTGCTTCCATGTGTCCCCACTTGGTGCTGCTTCTAATCTGTGCTGCTTGGGGCTCTGGACAGAATGAGTCTCCTTCCCCCTCTGGCAGTTAACAATATAGTCCTTTATTTGCTGCCCTGCAGAAAGCACCCTCTCAGCTATACCACCGTACTACTACAGAGGCTCTGCTCCCTTCCTGACGAGAAAGCTTCTTCTATTCTGTGCAGAGACTTGGCTGAGGAGAGGGTGAATTCGCACCAGGACTCAGCTCATGAGATGGATGTGCACATTGCTAAACACTGTGAAGACCAGATGACGCCACACTATATAGGTAAATGGCACATCTCTTCACTGGATCCTTTTAACATCATTTTATTGGAAATATGCTCCATGTTTGATGATCTATACCAGGGATCAGCAACCTCCGGCACTCCAGCTGCTGTGCAACTACAACTCCCAGCATGCTCCTTTCACTTGTGTGGGAGTTTACAGAAAAGTCAAGCAAGTGTGCATGCTGGGAGATGTAGTTTCATCACAGCTGGAGTGCCGGAGGTTGCTGACCCCTGATCTACGGGGGTCATTTATTATCCTGAAATACGCCTATATTAGGAATATTTCAGGCTACGATAGAGGTGCAACGGTTAGTTGCACTGCTATCTGCGACTTCGCTCTCGCCAGGTCTAAAATTGTAGGCGAGGCGAGGACGTCGGTCTCAGGTGTAGAAAAAGGTCTAAATGTATGATATCTCGGAAGTGGTCTGACATTTAGAACTGGCGCTGCATACGACAAAGTTATGTACAGGCCAGCGCCTTTTCATAACCTCAGCGCATCCACCGCCAGTGCAGGGCTTTATTAAGGCCGGCGTCTAAAGCTCGGGTCTTAATAAACGTGCTCCATGATGTTTATTGAAAAGACAATCCCTTTAAGTGTCTTAAAATACAGGAGACACATAATAGGAAGGTAATGCTGTCATTACAGTTATTTATAATGTGGATGTCTACTGGAGAGATAACATTGATTTTTAATCAAATTAATACTACTAATAATAATAATACGAAATTATTAAAGGCATTAAAGCTCTGTACACTTCTGGGGGCATTTTTTATGAATGCATTTTACTCACTTTGGGATAAAAAAGTCACTTTTCAATTGGTCTTAAAATGCTCAGCTGTTTCTGAGATGCAAAATGTTTCTGTTTGCAAGATGTGAAGTTTTCTTTAAATCCCGTCAGCTGACGGTTCGTGTGCCTTTTGTTTCTGACCTCATAAACACTTATTTAAGCCATATTCTTATCCGTTTGATAAGAATTGAGCTATAATGACTGTTTATGAGGTCAGAGAGCAGAGCTCTACATGAGAAGTCAGCTGATGGGATTCAAAGAAAACAGACCGTGACTGCTTGCAAACTGATTTTCAACTCTTGCATCTCAGAAACGCTCATACATTTTTTATAAAGACCAATTGAAAAATATATATTTTTAGCCCAAAATGAGTAAAATGCAAAAAAAAAAAAAAAAATGCCCCAAAGGTGTTTATAGCCTTTAAAGTCTGATCAGGAGGGAGATGACTGCTGGGACCCCATATGTACTAAGGCAATGTAATGCACAGTACAAGCAGGTCGAGTAACCTAAGTGGCACGCTCACATGTTGTGGCACATACAGGGAGGACGGTTTCACAGCTCTGAATGCTTTAAGACATCATATACTTATGAAACCCTGTGTAGAGTCTAAGGCACCAGGAAAAATGCTTTGCACACACAGTATTTCATACGTACATAAGCACATATATCACATTCTTTATGTACATTCACCTCTGCTTTTCTCTCCAGCTCCTTTTCTCGACCTTCAAGTTGCTCTCTCTTCTGCGCCAAAGCTTCTTCCTAAAATTAAAGAAATCCAATGTATCACCACGTAATCAAACATCAGTCAGTGTGCACTGACATTCTTACTGGAAGCGCTCGCTAAAACCCAGCTATAGCTACTGTCAAATGTCCTGTACATGTCCACACGTTGGAGGCTGTATGTACGGAATGACCTCAAGTTGCAATATACCTTACAGATCAACTCATTATTTTCAAGATCTCTGCTTGCATTCAGTGAACACAAATGTGCTTGCTTACAGTCAGGGCAGGGTGTTGGCTCTTCTTAGCGAGGTAGAGATGAGCGAAGCGAGCTTCGGATGTTACATCCAAAGTCGCTTAGTTCATAACTGCGGAATAATAGTGTACGCACATCTGTCTCCGTACAGTATTAGAATGAGCCAAAGTTAGTTATTTGGTAAGTCGCACGTACCAGTCGGAACCGAAGCTGAGTTCGGTTACAAGTTTTAAAGTGGTTTTCCACGTTAAAAACCAACCATCGAGGTTATTCAACAAAGTCACGTGCGACTTCACTAATAACTAACTTATCTCATCGGAGCCCATACATTCTAATACTGTACGAAGACGGATCTCCGTACAGTATTATTCCAAAGTTGTGAGCAAAGCGACTTCGGATGTAACATCCGAAGCTCGCTTCGCTCAACACTAGAGAGTAGCTGTGTATGGAGACTTATTGGTAATGCTCCATGGGATAAACATATCGAAAGAGAAATCTCACAGGGAACGAGAACCATCTCGCTAGCGCCACCTTCTGGAAGTGGTTCCCTATGAGTCAAAGTCTGCCGGTATAACAAGCCTCGGAAATGACAAGTGAAAATAGCAAAGCCAAATATTCATCTGCAGACAGCTGTATCGGGGTGCTCGCCCCTCATCCGTACAGAGTAGGATGGCTTTGAATGCAGCTTACAGAGGGTGGGGGCCTGAAACAGCTGTCTACGGATGGATGTTTGGCTTGGCCTATTTTCCCTTGTCATATCCCAAGGCTTGTTAAAAAGTCAGACTTTGGCTCATAGGGAGCTACATCCAGAGGGTAGCGCTAGCAAGATGGTTCTCTTTCTCTTTCCCTTCAAATGGCGTAACAACGAAACCCTTAAAACTGTGGCGGAATTGCTTTTTTTTCAATTCCATCCCATTTGGATTTTTTTTTCCAGCTTCCCACTACTTCATATGCAATATTAAATGGCGCCATAAGAAAGTACAACTTGTCCCGCAAAAAAACAAGCGAAAGTTAAAATAACAAAAAGTTATGGCTCTGGGAAGACCGGGAGTAAAAAACGGAAAATCGCCCGGTCCTGAAGGGGTTAAAAGAGAGAGAGCACATGGATGCCCCCTGTCTCCTCTGTTATTTGCCACAGCCATAGAGCCTTTAGGTGCGTATATCAGATGCTCCCAGAGTGTACAGGGGCTTATATACGGGGGGCTGGTGCAGATGATACCCTATTATTTTCGGGGGACTTTCTTTACTGTGGCAATGGATATAATAAGGGAATTTGGTAACTTGCATATATATAATTGTAGTCCAGCTCACCTCACCCGGTAATGTTCCCCGTATGCCGCAAGCCTGGGTTGAGTTCCCTCAATGCATTTGGTAATTGTCTGGCCTCACCATTAACTGGCAGTCCACCGTCTCCACTCCCCGGGAAGTGTCCATTCCCTGCGTGCCCCAGTTCAAGTGCCTCGGGATAGAGGTCACCCCATTGGCATATGATTATTAAAAATTGAACCTTCTCCCCCTATTGACAACTTTTAAGGAGAAGGTATCTGATTGGTGTAAACTTTTTCTTTTGGTCATAGGCAGGGCGAATCTGGTCAAGATGATTTTGATGCTTCAGCCACTTTATGTGCTCCATAATGCCGCCATATGGATTCCCTTTGGATAGATTTCATAAGATTAATTCCATCTTCAGAGAGTTAGTGTGGAAAAAGAGACTTTATAATATAACAAGACGGAGGGGGTATAGCCCTCCCCAACCCCTGGATTTGTTATTTGGCAGCACAATGTCAACATATGCAATATTGGAAGAGCCCCAGCAGAAGGGATGTTTCCACTCAGATCCTTTGCCATTTTTGGGGATGTAAAGATCTGGTGGCGTGGCTGGAAGGGGGGCGAGGAGATACTGGAGGTCGAAGTCCTGCCCTTGTCGGTATGGTATGGGGGAAAATAAGACAGCTTCGAGACATACTGTTTTTTCTCCTTTATGGAGGAATGATAAGCTTCCAGAGTGTAAAGTATTGGAGGGTTTTGAGGCGTGGGAGAAAAGTGGAATAACCAGACTGGGTCACGTATTGGAGCATAATGTCCTCAAAGCTTTCAGTAAATTGCAGGAGGAATTCCATCTTCCTCATAGATACTTCTATCAGTATTTGCAATTCCGGCACGCTTTTGACACCATGCATAGAAGTACCCCTGTGAGGTGCTCGGAGGATGCCTTCCTCAACTTGTCGAGCTCGGGTGCAGTAAACCGAGGAATGATTTTGTTGGTATACAGACTACTCTTAGATGGATCACCCATTATCCAGGATGACAAAATGGGAGCAGGAGGTAAGAAGGATTATGGAGGATGAAGGTCAGATATTCTGGAAGCCGTCCCCAAAATGTGCAAAGGAGCCAAGTTGTCACAGTTGTATATCATACACCGAGTGTACAAGGCACCGAAAGATAGGTGTTTGGTCAGATGATTGCTGCCCTAAGTGTGGGGAGGAAGGGGCAGGGAGGATACACATGCTCTGGCAATGTCGAATGCTTATCTCTTACTGGGACTCAGTGTTAAAGATAATCTCTGACTCTCATCGAGTGACCCTGCGGAAAGAGCCTAAGATATGTATACTAGGTTTGGTGGAAGATCTGCATTTGACAGAACACGAGAAAGTGGCTGTGGGGAGACCTAGGAAGCTTATCGCTTACCATTGGATACAAGCATCCCCACCGTTAGCAGTTGAGTTTATGAGGAAAATGAACTCCATGCTAATACAAGAAAGGGCAGTATTCCAGAAGAGGGGAGTAGCATCTAAATTTGATAAACTATGGTTGCCATGGACATCCATTGGCAATTTGGCCACACGTACTCTGAGAGTAACTTCGGTATAAGGTAGAAGAGACAGGGATGGACGCTGGCACCGGAGACCAGAATGAGAATGGGTGGGACTGGGAAAGGGTAGGGGGAGTTGGGATTAGGGAAGGTTGGGGTATAAGATGGAAAATATCTCTGACTGGGATTAACCCGTTCACCACGGCTGGCAGATCTCTGTTGTTTCAAACAGCAGAGACCTGCGGCTAATTACCGTGACCGGCAATAATGCCGATCGCGGCAATTACAGGCTTTAGATCAAGTGAGATCACAGCATGAAAATGCGCAAAAACCCACAATCTAAATTGAACCAAAATGACCCCCCCAGTTCAGTGTAGAGGCAATGATACATTGATACAATTTAGGATAATATCCCGATGCTTATATTGCTAACAGTGCGAGTTACTCCCTAGCTTAATCATGGACTACTGCCTCCTACCACACATAAAATCCAGCTGCCATTAAGAACAATATTCAGCACTGCCCCCGACATGTTTCGCCACCTCAGTGGCGTCCTCAGGGATTCCGGGCAGTGTACGCTCAAATAAAAAATAAGAGTTACGTTTTAAAAAAAAGTCCGGTGTCAAAAACCCACAATCTTGCGTGGCCAATGTTAGCATCTGTAGTTGCGCTGAACACTGTTAACCTTGCTGACGAGGCTTTGAGTGTTCATGCTGCAATTCTTATTTTGGCCACCAGATGGCAGGCCAGGATAAGAAATGAGCAATTTCTAGTGCAAATCTCATTTTAAAAATCCCTGATAGAACAAAATGAAAAAAAAAAAGTTTAAAGTATAAATATATGTTTAAATCACCCCCCTTTCCGTATAATTAAAAAATAAATACCTAAATAACAATAAATATAAACATCATGGGTATCATCGCGACCAAAAAAACGCCCATACTATTAAGATCTAAAAAAAATATTCCAATATGGCGAAGCGCGTAACGGAAAAAGGGTCAAAATGGCCAATTTGCCATTTTTACATTGCTTCTCTTACCCAAAAAATGTAATAAAATGTGATCAAGTCACGAACACTCCAAAATGGTATCAATAAAAACTACAGATTGTTCTGCATAAAATGAGCCCCTAAACAGCTCAGTAGACATAAGTATAAAAAAGTTATGAGGGTCAGAATATAGTGATATAAGAAAAAAAAAAACTATACATAAGGGGTATCGTTGTAATCGTACTGACCCAGAGGATGAAGGGCATGGGTCAGTTTTGCTGCAAACGAAACGCCGTGAGAACAAAACCCGTAAACCGGTGGAGGAATTGTTTTTTTTTCCAATTTCACGCCATTTGGAATTTTTTTTACTGCTTTCTACTACATTTTATGCCATAATAATGGTGACATTAGAAAGCACAACTTGTCCCGCAAAAAATAAGCCCTCATACAGCTATGTGACCGGAAATATAAAAAAGTTATGGCTCAAGGAAAATAGGGAAGAAAAATGAAAACGCAAAAACGAAAAAAACTCTGACATCCTAAGGGTTAATAGATATATATCTGCATACTCTTGACATGTACCATGGTTATACATTGGATACAATCTGTGTATAGTCAGTTGTCACAATAAAAAAGATGTTTAAAAAAAAAAAAAAAGAGCACATCAGGAATGTAAATAAATAGTCTCTATTCAAATGCAGCAAGTAGAGATCTTAAAAATTAGCATTTGACATGCATCGGGGACTAATAACTGTACAAAGAGCCGAATTAACTATTCCAATCTGGGCTGTGGTCTCTGGTTACCTGGCTGTCCAGCTGACTCGTCTTCATTATTAGCTGTTTTCTTCTGATTTCTAGGTTTTGTTCTAAATCCTGTAACTTGTTCTCCTATAATAAAGGGTTAACACACATAAAGAATGAACGTTTGTGTGATGTATGCCTATAACCTGTGTGAACATGAGCTGTAAATCAAATGCCCAAAACGCCAACAAGGCAGGACGTGGACTGGTATTACCTGCTCCCGGTAACTGCGCTGCCGTTCTTCTAGACGCCGCTCCTGTTCCTGCCGTTGGATTTCCAGCTCCTCTTCATGCAGCCGCGCTATCCTCCCCAGCTCGTTTTTTAATTTTTCCAGCATTTGTGACCTCTGGGTTTGCTCCTAAAAGTAGACATAAAAGAGAATCCAGCTCCATCCTCGTGTATTTCATGGTTTCACGTGTATTCCTGCTTCCACATTACAGAATCTTGCCGAACCCCACTAGTTGACCATCCAACGTGGACGTGACCTCTGTGTTTTTTTTTTTCCGCCTCTCCTGCATTCCCGTAAAGAATGAAAGGAGCGGTAGAGTTCATACCCGACCTGCCACTCCATCAGGATGGGAGAACGGGACCTCCGTTTTCTGGACCTCTAGGGGTCCCAGCAGTTAAACTTTTTACATTTACATTTTCGACTGACATAGCTGTATGAGGGCTTGTTTTTTGCAAGGCTATTTGTAGCGACACCATTTTGGGGTAAATATATCTTATTGATTCGATTTTGTGGGGCAGTAATGTGATAAAAGCTATTTGCCATAGTTATTTGTCACTCCGCTCCCCGCGCTCCGTCTCTCCCGCACTGTATGGTGAGGCAGAGAGACTTCTCCCTGCTCCGGCCTGTGTGGGAGGAGTCTGCAGCTCGGGAATCTGCCTAAGCTCCTCCCACACCGTGCTGCAAAACGATGTGTCTGCAGGGGAGAGAGGACTCTGAGCTTCAGGAACGGGACAAGGTGAGTAGGTACTGTGTTTTTTTAACACAGGGGAGGCACAGAGGGCTTTATTACTGTGAAGGGGGCACAATGGGCATTTCTACTATGGAGGGGGCAAACAGGGCATTACTACTATTAATGAGGCACAATGGGCATTAGTACCATGGAGGGGGCACAGATGGAATTACTACTACCAAAGAGCACAATATTAAGGGGGCACAGTGGGCATTAATACCATGAAGAGGGCACAATAGGCATTACTATGAAGGGGGAACAATGGGCATTACTACTATGAAGGGGAACATAGGGCATTACTACTGTAATGGGGACACAGTGAGGGCATAACTACTCTGAAGGGACATAGAGAGGGCATTACAACTGTGAGGGGTCACAGATAGGATATTACTACTGTGAAAGGGGCACAGAAAGGGCATAACTACTGTGAGGGGGCACAATGTGGGCATAACTACTGTAAAAGTTGGGCAGTGAGGGCATAAATAAATACTGTAAGGGGCACATATCTGGACAAAACTACTGTGAAAGTTGTACAATGAGGACAATACTACCGTGTGCAAGAGAAAGGGCTCACCCCGAGTGCCAAGCACCTTAGGCACGCCACTGATCAGTACACCTGTGCATTATAGCCTATTACTTTCAGACTGACAAGTACATCTGTTAGGCTGAGCCTATGGCACAATCTAATAGGCGTATCAGGCCAGGCTGTCATGACAATACATCGGCCCCCTGCAATTATGCTCATTGGGGGCCGATGGGGACTGTGGGAGCCCACTCTATTTAACCGTCTATAGCGCTAAACATTGTATAGTGGCTGTTCCTGCCGCCCATTTACTGGAATGCGCTTAGGCCATGTGACCAATGAACGTGAGGTCAGTGGCCTAGGAAGAGGCCGTGGCTGTCATTTGAGCATAGTGGCCTCTTCAAACAGCTGATCGGTGGGAGTGCCAGGAGTCAGACCCCCACTGATCTGACATTGATGACCTATCCTGCGGATAGGTCATCAATATTGACCGGAAAACCCATTTAAAACTGCAGGTCTCATGGGAAGGGGGGCAGGGCTAATGTACTGTGAGTGCACTATGTGCAGCAATGTTGAAGGGAAATAAATAACTAGATCCATGTAGAAACGGTCTAGAAATCCCTAAAAAATGCTATTCTTGCTGGGATTAATGATCCCAGTGACTGTTGGTCTTGTTTTGATGATATTTTAGCAACACTCTGGTTATTCAGTAACTTTCCGGCTGTGGTAACACAATACGTGAATATACATGTGAATGAGTCTAGGGCAGTGATGGCGAACCTTTTAGAGACCGAGTGCCCAAACTGCAACCAAATACCCACTTATTTATCGCAAGGTGCCAACACGGCAATTTATCCTGAATACCGATACAGTATATCTTTCATATACTTTATCCTTTAGCTATAATATCCTACATTTAATGCGCTGCCTGTGCTGTTTATAGTGGCCCTGCGCTGATGAATGGCAGGAAAGGTCTAAGGCATGTTGGTACACTATAGACTTTTTCCAGGGTGCGAGTGCCCACAGAGAGGGCTCTGAGTGCCGCCTCTGGCACCCGTGCCATAGGTTCGCCATCACTGGTCTAGGCCTACATGGCAACTTGTAGCCACGTGACGCAAGATTGGTATTTCACGCTGCTACATTGCAATTTATGACTGAATGTGGTTGAGTTGTGACCCACAAGTTACTACGACAGGACAGTCATTAGAATTCCAAACCTGCAACTGCAACCACATTCACTACCATTAGTTACTTAGCAGTACGATATGTAGCCTTAGCCTAAAAACTGTGCACATGGCCAACCTCCTCCTCCAGCTGATTCTGCATCTTCTCCTGTGCCTGTTCATGTTCCTCCTTCATACGCTCCAACTTTCTTTCATGGTCTCTCTGCAGGGCATCTCGTTTTTCTTGTAAGAGGTCCATCATCTGAAAATTTGAAAGGATGATTTTGAAACTTGGAGATACTGTAAAGGGCCCTTTACACTGGCCGACAGTTAACCAGATCATCGCTGACCAGTGTTACTAGTTACGCTCTTCGGCGATGAACATTTACACCGCCGATTAACCGACAAACAAGCGAAACACTCGTTCATCAGGTAATTGGATCTTTTGTGCAGCACAAAAGACCATCGTTTCCCAGTGGCAGATTGCGTTGTGTGAACACGATCTACTGCCGGGAAACAACGAGTCTGTAGGCGGAAGAGTGATGACATTAGCGATCGCTCCTCCCCATACTGTGGAGGAGCTGAAGGAGATCACTGAATGTATATGCACCGGTCTCCTCCGCTAGCGATCAGCAGATTGTTGGGAAGAAACGCTTCCTTCCCGACAATCTGCTAGATCGTCGTCCCGTGTAAAGGGACCTTAAGAAGCTGAAAACAGATTAGATAGATAGATAGATAGATATTAAGCTAATACCTGTGTTTCGAAGTCCAACATTTGGGTCATTTTCTTGTTAGCAAGGTGCAATTCACTAGGTGATGCAGAATCCTCCTTTTGCTTGATTTTCTGCAAGTCCGATATTTCCTGAGACAAATAAAAGATTTTTTATGAGGCCACGTTCATATCACTGCTAGGTTTTTCTGCTCTTTTACTGAAGCAGAGCACAGAACATAAAAGATGCGCCGGATCCAGCACAAAACTGAAACCAAAGTAGCCGAACAGACCACACGGACTATAATGATGTCCATGCCGGAGTCTCTAGCACAGATGTGAACATGCCCTAATAACATAATTTGTGTATTTGTATGACATATGAACCTATCTGGACTGTCAATCCCTATACACAAGGTCTGTCCATAGGTGTACGGATTAGTTGGTAAAAAACAACACACTTGGCGTTTAGCCCCAGTACCATAGATCCTGACTAAGGGACCACATTTTTAAATACAATACACAGTAAGTGATAAATCCATCCTTGGAAGATAGTCATGGCATGAGAGAGATAATGGGCAAGTACAGCACAGTAATAAATGTATTCATGTTAAATAGACAAAAAATAGACAACATATACGAGACCCAAAGCACAAAAAGTGCCTTCTGTCCAGACCTTGTGATGTTTCTCCAGAGCTTCTGCTCTTAGCTGCTCCAGATCCTCCAAATGCTTTTTCTCCAAAGACTTAAGAACCTGAAGAAGACCAGAACAAAGGAAAGGAGCAGACAGGTCAGATACAGTACATAGTATACATAGTACTACCAATGAGGAAGGGGCTGTCTGGAAGTAGGAGAACAGCTACTAGATATCCCAATGGTCAACCACCGCCAACATGAAATAGCATGAAAACAATGTTTCTTCCCCCAGTCTCCTCCGCCAACACGAATAATGCATGTTAATCAATAAGTCTGATGTACCCCAAAATGATACCAATGAAAACTACATCTTATCCCTCAAAAAAGCCCTCATATGAACAGATTTTATGTGCTACCGCAGTGCAAAAGTAGCAAAGCATGAAAAGAAAAACTACACATATCTGGTATCGCTGTAATCATACAGACCCATATTATAAAAGTAACATGTTCATTATTCAGCACGGTAACCGGTGCAAAACTGGCGCTAAATTAACGGGGAACTTCTGTCAATAATTTATATACACCCCAAAATAATCCCATTAAAAAGAAAACTCAAACCTTGAAAAAAAACAAGCCCTTATACAGCTGCGTCAAGAGAAAAATAAAAACGGCTTTGGCTGTCTAAATATGGGGATGGAAAGGGCGGGGCCTGACGGTACATGGAGTAGGACGCACGTCCCTTGAGCTCCGGCCGAGATCCTGACATACAGCCTGTTACAGCTGCACCAGACCTGTCTGTTTTGGTCACTGACCTCCGGTATCTGCAGTGGGCACGAGGCGCTCATAATCTCCCGCCAGATGCCTGCTAAAAGGGGGAAAACACCGCTTCGTCCGGAGCGGGAGGAGCGGAATCAAGATGGCGCCGACGGGGAGACTCATGTAGAAGCGCTGATGGCGGTGAGTCAGGACATCGCCACGCGCCTTGAAAAATTTGCCCATAACTCTCAGAAGAGCACGCTGAGAGAGTGGGGGGATACAGCAGTGGATCCTTCGGCTCCTGGAGAGTTGACTACGGGACTGACTAGCTGTCCGGGCGCAATCCACCAGAGCCCGGTCCCCCATATTTTATCCTGTGTGGAGGACAGTGTAATCCTTACTAAAAGTGGCCCAGAGACTGAGGCATCAGAACCCACCCTGAAAGACATCATGGCAGCAATTGCTTGCTGCAATGTCACACTTAAAAGCATGAATACACATTTTGGGAGCCTCAAGGAGGACATCTCCATAATTCGCCATGACCTACATAAAGTGGCGGAACGTACCACTGAGGTGGAGCGGAGGGTGTCTGAATTAGAAGACGGAGTTCGACCTCTTCAGGAAACTGTTAAAAGATCCGCTAAAGATATCATGGCGCTGTACGCGAAAACTGACGATCTTGAAAACCGTTCGCGCCGAAATAATTTACGACTGGTGGGGATACCGGAGAAGACGGAAGGGCCGAATCCCACCGATTTTGTTGAAAAATGGCTAGCCGATAAGTTCCGTGAAAGCGGCCTTTCTACACTATATGCTATTGAGCGGGCACACCGGGTATCCACTAGACCGCTACCCCCTGGACGCCCGCCCCGTCCGATCCTGGCTAAAGTTCTGCACTATAGGGACAGAGACGTCATATTAAAAGCCTCTAGGAATCATCCGGATCTTGTTATTAATGGGGCTCCTGTTTCCATTTTTCCTGATTATTCCTCTGATGTCCAGAAGAGGAGAGCCCGTTTTGTGGATATTAAAAGACGGCTACGTGAATTGCAAGTCCAATATTCCATGCTCTTTCCAGCCAGGTTGCGGGTGGTGGCGTTTGGATCGGCGCTGTTTTTTGAGGAACCTGAAGCTGCGCTACAGTGGTTAGACAAAAATGAACGTCAATTGAAAAATTCCGCTGGTGACACTTGAATTGTCTGATTGTTATTAATATGCCTTATGTCCTTCATACAAGTGGACAGTTGTGTTATATCTGCAGTTGTTAACCTTTACTAGATGTCTTAGGCCTGGCGCTAGAGACAGCTTGAGTAAAGCGTGAACTTTGTTCACACTCACTAGTGCTATGTTGGTCCCTTGTTCTGGTTCAAGTGGGACTGTAACTTACTCCAAAACCTGTTGGGCCTGTTTTTTGTTTTTGGCCCTGGGTAACGCTAACTTTATCGCTTTTGTTATTCATGTTTTATGTTCTTCAAGATGGGTGGGGGGGGTTTTCGTCGGTGTTGTCCAACTGCTAGAGACCTTTGATCCAGGGTACTGTCTGGCTATACATATGCCTTATCGGCTATTATATGTCTGGGAACGTTGCAATGGGGTCGACAGTTAAAGTGATTAGCTGGAATGTGAGGGGATTGTCGGACGACACTAAGCGTTCAGGTATTTTCATTATCTAATGCGGTTCCAACCTGCAATATGCTGTTTGCAAGAAACTCACATGACCAAGCAAAAAGTGCACTTATTACGTAAAGCATGGGTGGGTTATTCTGCTCACTCCGTCTTCTCCTCATATTCCAGGGGGTCAGTATCTTAATACATAAGCATATTAGGTTTGAATGTCTGAATGAACTGATTGACCCAGAAGGCAGATATGTGTGCATCCATTGCAGAATACAGGGGGTTACTTTAATGTTGGTGTCGATTTATATTCCTCCTCCTTACTCTTCAGTGCCTGTGCGTTTGGTGCTGGAGTTTTTGGCGAAATACCCGGATCTACCAGCTATAATTGTGGGGATTTTAATAATGTTTTAAATGAAACTATGGATAGGTGTCACGTATCGGCAAGAACAGGTAGCAACTCTGAGACTCCGTTCAGTAGGTTACTACGGGAAGTGGGACTGATAGACGCATGGAGAGCGATTCATCCTGTACTCAGACAGTATTCGTGTTGTTCATCTACGTATAGGTCTCTTTCACGGATCGATCTAGGTCTGGTAAATGCCCTCTTGCTTCCGCATGTTCGGAGGCCAGAGTACTTGCCCAGAACTCTGTCGGACCATTCTGTCTTCAGTGTAGAATTGGAGCTGTCGGTGAGGGCCAGACCGGGGACTAGGACCTGGCGATTTAATGCATTTTGGTTGCCACTATTAGGAGATGCTTCTGATATACACGGCGCTTTAAAGGAGTATTTTCAGCACAATGAGGGTTCAGCTTCTGTGCACACGGTGTGGGAAGCTATGAAGGCCTTTCTCAGGGAACCTTGATAAAATCCATTAGTAAAGTTAAGTCCAAATCCAAGGACAGTGACATACGGATGCATGATGTTATGAAAAATGCAGAGGCGGCCTTCGTAGCTTCCCCATCCCCGGAAAACAGTACCCGGCTAAAAATGGCGCAGGAAGACCTGAGATGTCACCTCTTGCAGGTAGCTGAGAGGAAACGTTTTTCTACAAGCAGCAGTTTTTTGCCGAGGGGGAGCAAGCAGGACATATGCTATCTATGATATCGAAGGCGCAGCAGGGTTCCTCATGCATTTCGGGGCTACTGAATTCTGCGGGTGTTCTACAGAGAGATACCACTGGGATTTTGAGTATTCTAGGCGAGTTCTATTCTTCTCTCTATTCCTCTAAAATGTCCTGTACAGATGTAGATATCGACAGATTTTTGCAGGGCCTTAATCTCCCTCGTTTATCACAGGAAGACAGCTTACTTCTAGACGCCCCGTTACAACTAGAGGAATTGCAGGTGGCACTGGGCTCTATGGCTAACAACAAGGCACCAGGTCTGGATGGCCTCCCCGTGGAGATCTACAGGGAGTTCTCTGATATATTGCTGCCTGAAATGTTGAAAGTGTTCAACTATTCCTTTGAATTGGGTAGCTTGTCACCATCTATGCAGGAGGCATTGATTGTGGTTATTCCCAAGCCAGGTAAGGACCCACTGTTCCCCGAATCTTATAGACCCATTTCCTTGCTGTCAACGGACGTTAAGGTGCTGGCGAAGGTCTTGGCCAACCGTCTATCTCGTGTGATACTGTCTATTATACACCCAGACCAGACCGGCTTTATGCCTCAGAAGTCTACGTCCATTAATGTTCGAAGGGTATTTGCCAGTCTACAAGTACCAGCAGACAATATAGGTGACAGGGCTATATTCTCCTTGGACGCGGCCAAGGCCTTTGACAGCATTGAATGGCGGTTTCTGCGGCGCACCTTGACATACATGGGATTTGGTGATACATTTATAGCTTGGGTCCAAGTGCTATATAGTAATCCGAAGGCAAGTGTCAGAGCTAATGGGGAGGTGTCAGGGCAGTTCCATCTACAAAGAGGAACACGTCAGGGATGCCCCCTGTCACCCCTACTATTTGCGATCGCAATAGAGCCGTTGGCAGCGGCAATACGTAATTCCTCAGATGTTCATGGATTTTCTTATGGCACGGTACAAAATAAGGTAGCAATGTATGCTGACGATACTTTGCTTTTCTTGGGGGACACAAATTCATCCCTAGAGGCAGCTATGAATCTAATAGATAAATTTGGCCGACTATCTGGCCTACTGATAAACTGGACCAAATCTGCCTTGATGCTAGTTGATGGGCAACCTAAATCACAAGTAATAATTAATAGAGATATCCCTT
This sequence comes from Bufotes viridis, assembly GCA_033119425.1. Lineage (NCBI taxonomy): Eukaryota > Metazoa > Chordata > Amphibia > Anura > Bufonidae > Bufotes > Bufotes viridis. The sequence continues at coordinate 555,744,697 of CM065590.1, read as the reverse complement.
GTGTGGAAACATTCAAATACCTGGGCATTAGTATTTCTCCCAGACTTAGGGACTTTGAAAGATTGAACCTTGACCCTCTGCTGATCAAATTTAGGCTCAAAGTTAAGGCATGGTGTAAATTGTATCTTTCAGTGGCGGGTAGGGCGAACCTCCTCAAAATGATATTAATGCCTCAGCTTTTATATATTCTCCACAATTCCCCGGTCTGGCTCCCGAAAAGGCAATTTGATAAGATCAACTCCATATTTAGAGAGCTAATCTGGCGCAAAGGCCAACCCCGAATCAAATTAGAAACTCTCCAATACCTGAAGACAGAAGGGGTCTGGCCGTCCCAAACCCATGGCTATATTATTTGGCTGCTCAGAGTCAACATTTTAAAGGCTGGTTGGATTCTGATGGTAGGGATATGACTAGTCAGATACTTACTGCTGGTGTGGGGGCCGAGATCTCCTATTAGTTTTGGAAGGGGAAGAAGCACGATTGAGAGATCAGCTGGGACCGTTAGGACTTGTAATGCACAATACCTGGTTTAAGATTAAACAACTGCGACAGGTTGCAGGACCCACGGTGTTCGCTCCTCTCTGGCGAAATCCAGTATTGTCTGAGTTTTGTGCACTACAGGGCTTTGAGGAGTGGAGTAGGAGAGGGATACGGAGGATAGGGCAGGTATTGGAAGGTGATATTTTTGTGTCTTTCACTACTTTACAAGATACCTATGGAGTACCCAAGAACCACTTTTACAAGTATTTACAGATACGTCACGCATATGATACTATGGTCCGTAATGGCCTCAAGATCCATAAACAGGACTGGGCCCTGCAGCTCATTATTTCAAAAGGGGATAAAAAAGGGGTAATCTCGGCGATATACAAAGTGCTGTTGGACGGCTTTCTGGTATCTCACCCACTGTCCAGGATGCGAGGATGGGAGCAAGATGTAGGGAACATTCCTGCTGACCAGTGGTCGGATATATTGGAGGCGGTCCCTGTCTCCTCATTGAGCGAAGGTGGGAAACTCTCACAACTCTTCATCATTCACAGAGTATATAAGACGCCAGTATTTTTACACAAGATAGGATATCGATCGGACGCTAATTGTCCGCGTTGTGAGATGGAATCGGCGGATTTGATACACATGATGTGGAGTTGTGGGAATTTAAAAAGTTTTTGGGGACAGGTGCTGCACGCTATACAAATAGCCTACACTGTGCATATACCGTCTGATCCCAAAGTTTGCATACTGGGCTACGTGTCAGAGCTGGGGGTGGACAATCTGCTTAAAGTGGCGATAGGCCGTTTGTTATATGTTGCGAGAAAACTAATAGCCATGCACTGGATACAGTGTGCTCCTCCAACCTTCAGTGAATTTATGGGTAAAGTTAACACCATGCTGGTATACGAGAAAATAATTTTACAGAAAAGGGGATCCCCTAAAAAATTTGAAAAGCTATGGGAGCCGTGGAATCTGTTTAGGCGACAAAACAACGTGGCCAACACCGACGAGGGAGGGAGAAGGAGTTGGGGGGGGTGGGTCAGGGGCGTTAATGTTTAAAAGCATTATGATTACCTTGATTATGCGAATATACTCAAACTTTGTCAATGCATATGAGTATGGAACACAGGTTTCTATTTGTATTTTATGACTTGTGATCGCATATTTTGCTGCTACATATTGATTTTATTTATCAATAAAAATGATTTGATTTAAAAAAATATGGGGATGGAAAATAGAAAAAAAACTCCATGTTTAGCGATAATATTTCCGTGGATATCTTTTTGATGATGTCCGCCTGCGTGACACTGGTACTATGCATTTTCTTGGTACCTTCAGGCGACTATTCTTAGGCTGGTGAATACACATCCAGTGCGAAGAATACGCACCTGATGCCTCAATCCCTGGGATTTCCTCTGTAGATATACACTGAACTGAATACCATGGCAGGATTGGCACCGATGCCTGGGAGGCACAAGAGAACATCTGCTACCTATCCCCGGGCCCTGGACTCCTGTCAGATTGCGGGATCAGTCAAAGATAGTGCTGGATCTAAAGAATATTGATCTCTATATTATGGTAACTCTAGTACATGAGAGGAGTCTGTGCCAGGTAAACCAGGCACAATGTCTCGTAGGGCTGTCTCAGCTGAATGTAATGATATCTTTCACTTTGTGACGCATTGCTTCATTCTGGACAAAAAGTACTTTTAATCCATATGCAAATGAGCCGTAAAGTGCACCGAGGGCGGGCACAAGCCACTCTGTGTTCCCTGGCTCCTCCCCCTTCTCCTTCTTGATTGACAGGGCCAGGTTAGATGACTTTGCAGGAACCTGGTCCTGCCAGCTAGGAAGGAGACCAGAAAGAGCAAAGAGGGACTTGGACCCACCCCGGGGCACTTAGCTGCTCATTTGCATGAAGCAACAGATCACTGAACGGCATCAATGCATTTAGCAGATCTGGTCCTACAAGGTATCATGCCTCGGTTAACAGCGGATTTCCTGGTTTACTGTTCAATCTGCTATCTTCCGAGCCAAATGGAAGCTAATAATTTTATATTATTATTATTTTAAAAGGGTTCTCCCAGAAGTAACACCAATCATCTCCTGTAAAGGGGTAATATATGTAGATTGTAGGACAACCCCTTTAAGATACTCTGCTCTTCGTTGATTACGTATGTACAACTGAAAAGCATAGTCCTAAAGAAGAGGGAAAGCCCTCACCTGCTTCGTCTCTTGTCCAAGCGTCTCCCTCAGCTCTTCCAGGGCAGCTTCTCGTTCACGGAGCAGCATCTTCCTTTCTTGTTCAAGTAAATTTTCGGTCTCTTTTTTCATTTTTTCAAGGAGATGATTTTTATCCTGCAGCAGCGTCTCCTCCTGAGACTCTTCCATTTGCTGTAATGTCCGCTTACACTCTTCTCGGAGCGCCTCTTCCCGGATCCTGCAGAACATCGACAAGTCCGCAGCAGACAAGTGTGGTGAGAAGAGTTTTCTATACTAAAAGTGAACTTTTAGGCGCAAACAATATTACATATTTGCGCCTAAAATATATAAATATGGTTATTAGGATCCTCATGGCCTGGCGCTAATGTGAATGTGCAGACATTACATCCTTATAGGATAACGCGAAGTGCGAGTAATAGTACTAGGTGGGCATTTGGAAAGCTGCCGCTCCATCAAGTCCTCCTCAGCATCTGTAAAGATGTTCCTCATACTTGATGAAAACCTTTGAGCCATTTTGGATCAATATAAGAGGAATATTACTGTATATAAAGGCCATGGATACATTTGCATCAGTTTTTCTTACTGAATTGCACCTATTGTGTGATTAAAATAATTTTTGTTATTTGTTTTAATTAAAACTTCCTAACCTTTTCTCTTCTGCAGCCCACATGTGTTCTCATCCATTGCATGCTGCTCAATCCTGTTCAGTATGAAATCAGCTTGTTTGATCTGTAGCCCTTCTATTTGCTCTCCAGAACAATCTTCTATGTGACATTTTTTTTACCTCTTTCACCTCTCCTGACATCTCTGTTTTAATAGTTTCATGCATACCCCATGTAATAACAATTCTGGAACATCTGTTCTTATAACTCCAAGTTGTGCCATTTCTTTATTATTTCTGCTAGAAGTTATGAATGAATGGCCAGCAGTCTGCAGTAAGGGTACAGAGGGGTGGTAACCAGTTGGGGGGGGGGGGGTGTACCTGCACAGACTCACTCTATCCAATGAGTGCAGCCATTTTAAGACTGTACAGGTACACCCCCCCAATTGGTTACCACCCCTCTGTACCCTTACTGCAGACTGCTAGAAATTCATTCAGAACTTCTAGTAGAAATAATAAAGTAATGGCACAACATAGGGCCATAAAAATAGATGCTCCAGAATTGTTATTACACGGGGGAAGAATGAGGCTATTAAAACAGGCATGTCAGGAGCGGGGAGAGGTGCTCTTTAAAGGGGTTTTCCAGCTATAATTGCATTTTAAGTAAGCCCCCTTGTCTGCCTCCTGAAAAAGAAGATTCATACTACCCTACTTCACACCGCTCCAGTCCTCCACGCTGCCTCCGCTATCTCCATCTTCCAGTCCCTACACTGTTTACATCCAGCTGGCTTCAGCGGTGGCAAGCTGCTTGTGGCCATATTACCACTGAAGCCAGTTATTGGATGTGCAGTGCATGTGATTATGTCCATAGCCAGATCTGAACAGTGCCCTGACTGGATGATGGCGGAGCGGAGGCAGCGCGGAGGTGGTAAGTATTAATCTTCATTTTCAGAAGGCATTACTTAAAATATAATTATAGCCATAAAACCCTTTTAAAGGGGTTGTCAAATTTTTTTTTTATATCGATGGCCTATCCTCAGGATAGGCCATCAATATCTGATTGGTGGGGGTCTGACACCCTGCAACCCCCAGCTCTGCAGTAAGCAGCTCTGTCCACTGCACGATAGACAGAGCCGTATAATTCTGGTGCCAGAGCTACTCGGGAACAGCTTAACAGCAGAGGTGCTGAGCGTTGGACCCCCGCTGATTAGATATTGTTGTCCTAATCTGAGGACAGACCATCAGCATAAAAATACGTTTATTTAATTGCTTGTGAAGATGTTGGCTTACAAGATCATACAGAGCAGCTACAGGCTGAGCCATCAGAGAACTTGTCTGATGCATTTCACTCTGAAGCAGACTGAGCAGCCTGCAAGGTGTGTGAACACATGTAGGCTGCAGAAGACAAACAGTTGAGAATTCTTAATTAAAACCAGTTACACCAATGATTTGTATCACATAATAGATGCAATTCAATAAAAAAAATAATAATGCAAAGTTATTCATGGCCTTTAAGTACACTTGCACTACATGCGCATGACTATAAAAGTACGACCACAAGGCGAGGTCGTGTGGCGCTTGTGACACAGCCGTGCTGCGTTCGAGTACCGTGTGGCTGAAAGGGCTCTAATCGGCGCTAATTAAACTCAGACTCTTCTGTATTGTTAATGGCCACGCGACATTGAATGTGCTGCACGGCCATTAACAATGAAGACAGACCAAACAGTGGCGTCTCATTCGTTTAATCAGAGCCCGCTGCGGCTCCTTCGGCCGCCCAGCACACAGTCACAAGTGCCACACGACCGACTTACTTCATGTGCTCTTCTTCTTCCTCCCTCTCCAGGTTGAGCTCACTTTCCAGCTTCAACAACCTCTGTTTCTGGACCTCCCGCAGTTTGTCCTCTTCCTTCATTGTCTCTTCTTCTAATCTGTCTTCTAATGCCCTGTGAAGTCAAGAAGAAAGCATGTTCAGATGTCCAGACACCTTTCTTTCTCCTACACCTAAACTAAAATGCAGAAAACGATCCGACAGTACTCAAGTATTACTGCCTGTAAGTGTTACTGAGAGGCATAACACATAGGTACAAATGGCAGGCCTCAGGGGAGCAACCCATCAGTGCCCGGTGATAACGATGCATGGGGCCCATGGGAGCCCCCTCCCTCTGCCAAAAATCTCTGATGCACTCATATCACGATATCACCACGATATCTGAAGAGCTTAAATGGGAGCTGTGGCAGGGGCAAGGCTGTGCGATATGTCTCCGCTCCTGCCACTGACCTTGCGGGTGCACTGCACATCACGGTACCAATCATGATGTATATTTTTCATTATTGGTTATCCAGAGGCTAAAGAGTGGGGTTTTAGAGAGGGAGGTTGAATTTCCATCCCTGCAAACTGCCTGGTCAGAAATGGTTATGCGCTTAGGAACAAGCCAAGGAGTTCACGGTGCTTTACCTAGCCGTGCAGGCCCCTCATTCTAGGGATCAGTGGGCAACACTGGAGATGGACTTGGACCACCACTGATGAGATAATGCCCTTAGAAATTATGGTAGAGAAATTGCCCCGACCAATACAACCCCTGTTCTAAATGTAGACCTAAGGGGAATCTGATGATCAATGTGGGTCCAGCAGTTAAAACGCTCAGCTGTTAGCACCAGGGGAAGCCATGGACAGGCCAGGTGGCATCACAAAGCGCCAATACAAATGAAGAGCAGACCACGTAATAGCGGGAGCCAATCTTTACTGCATCTTTAATTAAAAGCGCTCCACCCTAATTAGGGAATATGGGATAAGTTTGTCCCAATGGTAAAATCTCTTGAATGTCAGCACTGAATTACCTGAGGTTGCTCTCCTGTTGCTGATACAGTCGACGCCTCTCCTCCTCTTCCTCTTTTCTCAGCCTGTCTCTCAGTTCCTGCAGCTTTTGCCTGTGTTCTTCCTCTACTGCCATCTTCTCCTGCTCCACAACTAATTCCGAAGTACCAAGGGAATCTTTAGACGTCCCTTCCACGACTTTCACTGGTTCGGCAGTGGGTTTCAAGGGTTCTGCTTTCAGTCTGGACTCTTTGGCTGCACTTTGAAAGGACTGGTTGCCATATTTATGGGATTCTGATAGCAATCTGGACTGATGCTTAGCAATTGCTGGATCGGGGATAGAGCTTGTAGGCTTGGTTTCTGGAATATTTCTATAATGAAAAAAAGCAATGTGAAGCAAGATTAAAAATAATGAATAAGCTTTAGAAAAAAAAAATTAGGGAAAAATGATTTCCATGTACTTTTTGGCAATCTCCATTAGATCTTTAACAGGCTCATGGTGATCGTCTTCACTTATGTCTTCTTCAACATCCTCATCCACTTCTTCTTCTTCTATCGTCTCCTAAAGAAATTGTAGATGTGTATTTATATATAGGTCATCACTTTTTTATATATTTATATATAGGTCATCACTTTATGGTTGCTGGAGGTCAGACCCCTGGAACCTCCGAGAATAAAAGGTCCACAGTCTTAGTGTAGAACTGGGTTATAGTCACTATATTTCCCTGCACAGCGGAGCTCCGGGTCATTTGCTGTCCAGGGAAATCCATTCTCATTAATGGTGGAGGTTACAGACCACCAATTATCACAAAGCAGGGGAGCGTAGCTATAGGGGGGCAGAGGTAGAAGTCGCTACTGGGCCCTGGAGCCTGAGGGGGCCCAAAGACCTTTGTGATGCATAAGAAGACACCAGTATTATAGAAAGTGCATGCTGGTTAATTTACACCTCTGGCTGGAGGGAAGGGGTTAGGTCAAGAATTTGGCATGGGAGGAGGGGGGGGGGGGTGTAGTTTCAATTTTTGCCTCAGGCAGCACGAAGGCTGTGTGCTCCCCTGCCCCTGACCACAAAGCACTGAGGGTAGGGGGCCCAAGCTGGACTCTTGCACCAGGGCCCATGGACCTTCAGCTACGCCACTGTATAAAGTAATGGCAAGGTGAAATCTGCGGTAATATCCGCAGAATAAATGGACGCGATTTGGATTAAAAATCAGCACCGCAGATCAATTTACAGCAAATTTTACAGATTGTACAGTAAAACGCTGCAGATCTGTGGCAAATCCCTTTGCTCGGTTTTCCTTCCTTTGAGGGATATCTGGCTTTCATTGTGTTGTAGACCCAATACTGGGGCTCCAGATGTATTTTGCATATCGGAGATGCAGGGTAATGTCTTATATGACTGGCTGCTCGGTCCTTGGGGTAACTGTGGCAGGGTGATCACTGTACCAAATCTTCTGCACTTAGAGATAATGGCCTACATTTTGGTTCAGTGGAGTCCCAAAGCTTTTGCAACAACTTTTTTTTTTACATCTCCTGGAATATCCTTGGATCATGACTATGGAGTGTCTTCTATATTCATCTAATCTAGAATATTTAAAAAACCGCAGCCATCAGCTCTCATGGATGTTGGATTAAAATAATTCAACATTTAACAAGCCAGGTATAAGCTTGTGTGAACAATCACCTAAACACACCCATCATGTGAACTCAGGTGCCTTGGCAGCTGCTTTCTGGCACCAGCTGCTCCAATTCAGAAAATGAAATACGCACTAGGGCTGGGCGATATGGCCTAAAATCTATATTGTGATAAATATCACGATATATTATTCCGTGGTCATCTATCACAGTAGGGCAATATAGACAAAATCTATATAGTTGCCCAAAATCCTATTGTTTATATCGCCCACTCCTAGCCCCATGCCATTGCCTTTTGCCATCATCCATGTCCCCAAGCCAGCACCATCAGCCCCTTCAAATCACAGGTGCCCCCTTCAAAACACCAACATTTTTTTTTTGGGCGGGGGTAGACAAGGTGTCTAGTGTTGAGTGAACTTGTGTTTTAAGTTCTGCGTCCAAAGTTCGCTACCACGGACACAGAACTTAAAAAACAAGTTCGCTCAACACTAAAGGTGACCAAAAAATGGTAAGTTGCGTGTTTTTTTATTTATTTTTTTCCTGTTATGGCGTTCACCGTATAGGAGATATTTTAGATATTTTAATCATTCTGACTTTTTTGGACGTGGCGATATGCAATATATTTAATTTTTATTGTGTTTATATTTTTATATGTAAAACTAGGAAAGGGGTGATTTAAAGTTTGAATATTTTTCTTTTGGAGGGGGGGGGGTTAAACTTTTTTATTTATTTTATTTACCAACTATTAGCCCCCTTAGGGGCTAGAACCTTTTCGATTTACCCTAATAGAGCTCTATTAGGGTGAATAGAACTTTACACTGTCCCTGCTGCCCTGTGCATAGTGCACACAGCAGCAGGGAGCTCACCGTGACAGCCAGGGTCCTGGCTACCATGGTAACTGGTAACCGATCGGAGCCCCATGATTACACTCCTGGGGCTCCGATCAGAAGCTGCCACTGCGACACAAATGGGTGGGGAGGGGCGTACCTTGGGGCCATTGCTACCAATGACTATAATACTGGGGGGGGGGGGACGACACCGCAATTAATATAATACTGAGAAGAGTGGGAGTAGAAGGGAGGTACTGTGGCTACTGCTCCACCAATGAATATAGTTAATGCCCGAGTGTGCCAGCCATATTCCATACCAGGCCTCTATGACTGCGCACTGGGATCCACTGCAATTAACCCCGGTGTGGCACCTGATCTCATTGGTGGTCAGCGGCAGCCGCACACAGTGGGGAGGGAGGGACTCTCTCCTTCTCCACTGTGCCGGCTCAGGATAACATGGTGCGCATGCCATGTTCTATCGCGGTAGGGCGATATAGACAAAATCTCTATCGTTGACCAAATTAATATGGTTTATATTGCATATCCTTTATATCGCCCACTCCTAATACGCACTAATATCCAATAGTTCTTTCGTACATCTGTTAACCAAATCTGATTACGCTCTATTCCTCTAATGTAAACTGCAGCGTAGTATACCATTATCCACCAAACCATTGGAGCTTAACGTAAAATATAGCCTACAGCTCTAATAAATAGCTTGGGCTCGTTCCACTTTACATATATCATTTTTCCAGCCTTTTAATAAGCAGTGTACCCCTTCTGTTGTACCTGCCCGTGCGTAGTGATCACAGGTCAGGTAATCCTATAGACACAGGTGGCCAAAAGCTGGAGCTGTCATCCAGCTGAGCCTGGAACAAAAGCTGCAGACAACTCTGCAATGAGACCAGAATGTAATAAGCAGGTGGTGCCACCTGCTGGCTGCATGCATTCATTACATCAATCTTTTTCTCCTATGACTTATATCATTGTGCCTATTGCAGAATAATAATTCTTCTGTCTGACATCATTACAATACTTGTGGGAGTCGCAGCATATATATCTGCCCATACAATTATGATCTGAGAAACTCAAGAGGACAGAGTTATAGAATTTGTTGCCAAATTAAGCCACATTCACATGTCGGTGTTCCCATTCGGGAGAATGTGGGTCCGTGGGTCCGTTTTTTGCTGTCCGGGTGTCATCTGTGTTTCACAGCTGAAAAATAATTTTCAAAGCATCTCTTCTTAAAGATCAGTGAAACAGATGGCAGATGGCATCCGTGCCTTTCACAGACCCATAGACTTTAATGGGCATGATGGATCCGTGAACATGGACAACATAGAGCATGCATCCGTGCTAAAAGCACTGACCCACGGACCGTGGTAAAAAGCTGATGTGTAAATACACACATAAAAATGGATGAGGACGTTTGCTGTCCGAGGAGAACGCGCACAGCACACGTCGTGGAACAATGCTTTATGGCAACGCTTCCCATAACCAAGGAGAATGCAAATCCAACTGAAGGCAGACATCTGTGGAACAGTCGATCTGCCGCTTTGGAGTTCTCAGTGGTGGTCTGAAGAAGCTTGTGAAATAATGAAAAAGTTGTTGAGGACAATGGGGGTCATTTATCAAGGTATTTGCAGCTACTATAGTCATAAAAATAGTCGCAAGTCCCCTGACCATGCAAAAATATTAACACGGCTGGTATGGAAAAGTTATCAGCAGTTGGGAGGGACGGGGGTGCAGCGTGTCGGTGCCAGGACTCAGGCCCCAGCAAATTTACCAACATGTATGTCTGGAAACAGGCATACATGTTTGCGAAAAACTACAGCAGCCTGAGGCTGGAGTAGTTTTTCCGCCAAGTTCATGAGGCCCTTAGATTAGCCTAATTTATGAGTAGAACTCAGGTTCTGCACGATTCATTCAGAGTTTTAGCTACAGAGAAGAATTTTTATGTCATTCTTACAAAACTTTACGCTTTGATGCTAAATTACATTACGGCACCGATGACTGTAAGTGGCCGAGTGGCGATTCCACAATGTGCCAGATGTCTTCTTTTAGAAAATATATAGATATTGATAGGATAGTCCATAAATGTCCAACAGGTTCAGATCCCTCCCCTAGGACCCCCTCCTATCTCGGGACTGTGCCCTGAAGTTAATGGACACACATCCACCTTCCATGCACCGCTAATGAACTTCCCTACTGCAGTTAATGGAGAATAATCCCCACATGCTCCGCATGCTCTTCATTCACGGCCAGACCACGTTCTAGAGATAGAGGTAGGACCCGCGTCTAAAGGATATTTATGGTATATCCTATCAATATGGTGAGATGGAACAAACCCTTTGACATGTGATGTGCGGGTGTCTTACTTTTGGGCTTAAAGGTACAGGAGACAGTGCGCTGATATCAAGAACTTTCTCCAGTGATCGACCACCAAGTCCAAAGTCCTGTGGAATAAACCATGGTAGAAAATAAGGACAAATAAAAAATGTGATCTATTCATAATAACCTCTGTGACACTGGTGCGTACTCGATGGAATTTATACACTACATGGACAAAAGTATTGGGACACCTCCACATTACACCTACAGGAGCTTCTATGACATCCCAATCTAAATCCATAGGCATTAATATGGAGTTTGCCTTCCCTCTGCAGCTAAAACAGCACTCTGGGGAAAAAATTTACGAGATTTTGGAGTGCGTCTGTGGGAATCTTTGCCCATTCATCCAGAAGAGCATTTTTGATGCTAGGGAGGCTTGTACCCATCAAGGCCTGCTATTGGCTGTTGCCCTCCCCCCCAATACCATACCTCCAGCCGCCAGATGTTTTCAGAGATGCATCGGCGGGCGTGCGGGCAACAGAAGCAACACGGGTGCCAGGGAGCTAGGCAAGTACAATCTGTGTGAGGGGCCCAGGCATTTGGGAGAGCATTTTTGGGGTTGGATAACCCCTTTAAGACTTCCCTTCACTGTAACTAAAGGGCAAAGGCCAATGCCTGAAAAACACCCCCACAGCACTATCCCTCTGCAACCAAAATTTACAGTTGGCACAATGCAGTCAGGCAGGTAACGTTCTCCTGACATTCACCAAACCCAGACTCGTCCCTCAGACTGCCAGATAGAGAAGTGGGATACATCACACCACAGAACATGTTTCCACTGCGCCAGAGTCCTGTGGTGCTATGCTTTAGGCGCCGTTCAGATGAGCATCGGGCTCGCAATGCGAGTATGAGGCAGCTCCCGTCCTGACCTCCCAGCACTGACTGGATAACATAGCATTATGTCAGTGTTATGCAATACATTCCAGAACTGTAAGGGTTACATAGCATCATAAATCAATATAATGCTATGTATCTAAGTCAGTGCTGGGAGGTCATTACGGGAGCTTCCTCTTACACAGCGAGTCCAATGCGTGGAACTTGCTCGTCTGAAAGGAGCCTTACACCTCTCTATCCGACCACTGGCATTGTGCTTGGTGATGTTGGACTTGCATGCTGCTACTCGGCCATGGAAACCTATGCCATGAAGCTCCCGGCACAGCACAGTTTTTGTGCTGATCTTAATGGCAGAGGAGGTTTGGACTATGCAGTTATGGAGTCAGCAGAGCATTGGTGACTGTTATGCACTATACTCCTCAGCACTCGGCAACCCCGCTTTGTAACGGTACATGGTCTCCGCCTTGTATCCGAGTTGCTGCGGTTCCTTCGACTGTACAAAAATACAACACAGGTCATGGTGAAATATCTAGGAGTGAAGATATTTCATGAACTGACTTTTTGCAGCAGTGACCTCATATTACAGAAAAGCTGTTCTGTCGCAAATGTCTCTATACGGCAACTGAAGATGGATTTTATACACCTGTGGCAATGGGACTGAATGGATCGCCTGAATTCAATAATTAGGATGTGTGTTCCGATATGTTTGTCCATATAGTGTATGTAATATACATTATTTAAATAGCCAGAATTAAGTGTCAAAAACAGTAAAGGTTACAAATAAAATAAAATACAATGTCATTTGCATGAAACAAGATTCCTGGACTGTGATGATTTGTGACAATACGCATTCACGTAGACGTGTTCTCCTTGACTCATATTGGGGTAAGCATGATACCTGCACAGAGTATTGAGTGCAGAAATTATCAGACACTTAGAGAAAATGTGTGGAATGGCTGCTTAACGTCAATGATGGCACACAGTACGGCAGAGGGAGCTCACCATAGTTTCCAGACCATTTTGCCTCCCCTTGGGAAGATCCTTTACCCCTTCACTGGGTTCAGATTCCTGCAATGAGAGAATGTGGATATTGGACCAGTTGCTAAAGATGATATTTAGGCAGAAGACTGGACAGCTTTCTTTGCATTCTGATACACCTATACCTCTGCTTAAAGGGGTTGTCAGAGCTAAAATAAAAGCTGGTAAATGGCAGGGAAGGGGCTAAAACAATAAAACAAGTTTCAACCCCCTTCACTCCAGCACCGTCGCTCCGGACCTCTAGGATGGGCTTTATCAACATGTCTGCAGTGATCACCTGCCTGCATATCGCATGTGACTTCTGCAGCCAATCACTGGCCCCAGGGAGAGTAATTGGCTGCAGAGGTCACATGTGGTATATGAGCACGTCACCGCTGCAGATGACGTCATGACTGCAGTGGCAGAAGGGATCAGAATAGCGGTGTTGAGGCAGATGGGGTTCAAACCGGTAAGTATAACTTGTTTTCTAATTTTAACCCCTTCCCGGCCATTTAACTATATTAGTATATTACTATCATGTTAGTGAAAAATGTATACATCTGTACCTACAGATTCTCTCCATGGACTTAACTTATTTTTACAGAAGTCAGCTTTATGGATTCACAAACGTGCCTAGAAGTCAACCTATTTGTTCAGATCCAAACACTATTCCAGGCAATTATGCCATCAAAGTTCAAGGAAGGCTCCAGGATTTTTACCCCCTGATGTAGAGCAAGGTTAGGTTCTTATGTTGGCTTCTTCAAATAATGAGAACATAAGAGCAGGGTTTGACAGGTCTTGGTGTTTCAGGTACAGGACCTAGGACATGCCTCCTTTAGTAGGACTGTAAGGATTCTAGGAATTCCAGGAAGAGGAGAACTTCCTGAGGCTCTGCACTCCCTGCTTGACACAGAGGAAATGGACAGTGATCAGGTAAACGGCCATCTCCAACCATTTCCTGTGTATTGAGCTGGGAGCAGGAAGTGGAGAGCAGCAGTGATCAGGTAAACGGCCATCTCCAACCATTTCCTGTGTATTGAGCTGGGAGCAGGAAGTGAGGAGCAGCAGTGATCAGGTAAACGGCCATCTCCAACCATTTCCTTTGTATTAAGCTGGGAGCAGGAAGTGGAGAGCAGCAGTGATCAGGTAAACGGCCATCTCCAACCATTTCCTGTGTATTGAGCTGGGAGCAGGAAGTGGAGAGCAGCAGTGATCAGGTAAACAACCATCTCCAACCATTTCCTGTGTATTGAGCTGGGAGCAGGAAGTGGAGAGCAGCAGTGATCAGGTAAACGACCATCTCCAACCATTTCCTGTGTATTGAGCTGGGAGCAGGAAGTGGAGAGCAGCAGTGATCAGGTAAACAACCATCTCCAACCATTTCATGTGTATTGAGCTGGGAGCAGAAAGTGGAGAGCAGCAGTGATCAGGTAAATGGCCATCTCCAACCATTTCATGTGTATTGAGCTGGGAGCAGGAAGTGGAGAGCAGCAGGGACTGGAGCAGCATCGGTAAAGCAGCAGTCAGGGATTGGTGAGATAAGTAATGCATAACATAACAATGACCGTAAAAAAATAACCGGTTTCAGTTGTTGCAAACTTTCATACAAAACAGTAGTCACAAATTATCCACAAACTAGAGTGGTGAGTATACCCCTTCCTAAATATCATGTTTCTTGGTGATCAATTCAATATTCTTCTAAATTGTAAAGTAAGGGTGACCAAAGTATGCAGCATTTTCAGCAACACTGGTCACAGGATTTGCCACTAATGGGCCAGAAGGGCAGAGAAAATGAAGCAATGAATGAAGTGTGACCCCATCCATATGAGGTACAGGACTGGTTCTAGTTTTATTAGAAGGAGATTGTCCTGTACTATATGATGTCTGATTCTCATTTTTATCTTAATCATTAGATAACACCCTTAAAGGTAGATAGTGCCAGTACACCTTAAAGAGGTTGTCCCATCTCAACATTTATGGAAAATAGAATATTCCATAAATATAAGCTAGGCGTTAGTCTCACCTCTGGCACCAGCTCCTGCCACCAATGTAAAGGAGAGCACACCACGCAAGTGCAGCATCCACTCCATTAACTGCTATGGGACTTCCGAAAATAGGTGAGCCCACATGCTTGCTAATTTCAGAAGATCCATAGCAGTGAATGGAGAACAAGCCATGCAAGCACGGTTCGCAACTATGGTCAGAAATAGTGAGACGTCACTTGGCCATTTTCTGAACTCCCATTACTCTCTGTTCGTTTTGGCAGCTCTGTTCTGAAGATCAGAGCTGGTCCCAGAGGTTTGACATTTGCGGCATATTCTACTTTAAAGAGGTTGTCTCATGAAGACAACCCCTTGCCCATATGCCCGGTTATATAGACGTCATACAGCTTGGTAGCCGGCCGTATCAGTCAAAATGAAGACACGCTATGTAAGCGGAATAGTTGATGCATTACATGGACGGCCATTTGTCTGGCCACCACGTAATGCAACAGTGTCTGGCCAAAAGTGACATCCTCTGCCGATCACAGGCTCACCTATACAACGATCATAGAGTGTGGTTCACGAACAATAGGGCTGACACCCAGAAGTAAATTTATACAAGTAGAAGATGTTAAGCACAAAGCTAACATCTTGAACACCTACGCATTTCGAGAGTGGATGCACTCTTACTCGCATGATATGACTCACCCTAAGTTCACACCTGAGCGTTTTACAGTGCGTTCAAACGCGCTGTAAAACGCTCAACACATGAAAACCAATGCTTTCCTATGGCCCTGGTTCTCACTTGAGCGTTTTACAGCGCGTTTGAACGCGCTGTAAAACGCCCGACGCATAAACAAGTACTTGAGCTTTTTTTGGGGCGTTTGTCGCGCGTTTTGTGATTGACTACTGTGGTGTCAATCACAAGAACGCGCGTACTAACGCGCGTTTCCCATTTGCAAAAACGCGCTGAAATACGCGCGCTTAAGACGCGCGTTTCAAGAACGCTCAGGTCTGAACCCAGGGTAAGAGTGCATTCGCACTCAAATTACATAAGCGATTTGGATTTTATCTTTTTTTGTATGAAGATTTCGAGTATGAACTCCTCCTAGTGACAAGCATTAGTTTCGGAAAGAATAAGAATCACGTGTGTTTGTCTTGAGATGGGCCAAGAAACTTGATTTCCTTACAAGACATTCGTATTAACCATTTTTAGTCCAGAAGAAAAAGGTCTGCAAAAGAACTTATCCAAGTCCTTACCATAACAAACATTAACTTCTAACACTGGTCTAATAACGGTGTTCTTCACTCTTACTCAGTACAACCACAGTACAGCAGCCATACACTAACTATTGCATATGCAATTACTCATAAAAGCAGGGGTGAGGGGCTTTTCTTACATCTTGGGCATCGTGATCCAGGATATGAGCCCCGGTGCTGGAACCCAGCTCTCCAGCTACGGAGGCAGCAGAGTTTTCTTCCTTAGCATCGCTCTTAAAGGATTTGGGTACAGGAGACTTTTCAGCTGGAGACATACTGTGTACCACCTGTATATCTGACTCTCCAGGCTGTTCATTCTGTGCTTTGGCCAAACTGGTCTCTTGGACTTCTGGTGATGACTGACCCATGGAATGAGAAGAGGGACACACAATCGGACTCCCCTTTAATTCCTTCTAAAAAGAGTATTAATGGGAATATCAATGAGCAATGGGAGCAAATGGCCAAGGAAGGGGTCAGCAATACCAAAGAACTAATACTAGGAGCAATTCACACTAAAACGGCAAACATGCATCATCAATCAGGACGGGGAAAATCCACGAACAGAGAATAACAAATACATTAAAAGTGCAGAGCTGCATTACACAAGAAGCTGTGCAAAGTCACATCCAATTCTCCATCTAAAGCTGCATTCACACTATCGTGGGAGGGCCGCGCCCTTGTTGCAGACCACAAACCATGGATCCACAAAACACGGGCAACGAACGTCTGCACTCCACATTGTGACTTCAATGGGTCCTTAATCCGCAAGATGTGGCCAAAGATATGGCTTCCGTGTGTTTCTAGGTCCGCGACACCATGCCACAATGAATCCGCACCGCGATACGGGGTGTACACGGCCGGTCATGACCAGAACAACAAAAAAAAAAAGTCTGTGGATGGTGCTGATTAGAGTTCAACATGCCCAACCTCTCCACAGGAAAGCAGTCCTGAAACTGATCATTGATGGTTAGAGATGCTGGACCCACCAGCTGGTCAATGCATTCACTTCTATTAGGGAAAGGTTGCCTTCGTGAAATAACCTCTTTTAAAGGGGCTGTGCATTCCTTTATTATTGGTACCTATCCTCACAATAGGCCATAAATATCCGATTGGCGGAGGTCTGTCACACTGCATCCCCTCTTATAATCTGTTTAAGAGTAGCTATGGAGTGGAAGTCAGCATCGGTACTAAAGAGCTTGGTCCAATGTGCAGTAGATGGACCATTCACTTCAACGGGAGCAGCGCCGAAGTAACCAACTCCGTCCACTACACAATGGATGGATCCGTCTTTAGTTGGCCGGTGCACGCGTAATATAAAAAGCTGTTCCTCTGCCCATAATGGACAGGAAGGTGCGCAGGTGCGGCCAACTGCGCTGAGACTTGCCAGACCGCCGTCCTCTGGTGCCGCTCGTGACTTCCGATGGCTGGAAGCAGAGGAGGAGGTAATATTAGGAAAGAAGGGCGGGCCAGAGGGCTGAAGGAGGTGTAGTTTTCTGGGCATATCGCCGAGGGCCCTGGGGCTTGCAGAAGCTCATTTGCATACGTTTAAAAAGTGTATTTTTCATGATCTCGACGAGAGACACAAAAGAAAGGTGCCATTGAAATGAGGGTCAAAGAGTCTATAACCTGATCTAAGCGCTCTAAAACACTCACATTAGGTGACAGACTCCCTTTAAGTTGTTCTTACACATCGTGTTCCTTGGTGTTTAATTCAATAAGGTTCCAAATCCTACAGTAATGGCGACCAAAGTACGCAACATATTCGGCAACACTGGTCACAGGATTTGCCACAACTGAGTAAGCTCAGAGCAATGAATGGGGAATGTGAAGGACAGGGCTGGTTTTAGATTTGTTGAAAGGAGATTGTCATGTACTATCCTGTACTATAAGCACATGTGTGGTATCCTCTCCATTCACTGCTATGGGACTTCTGAAAGTAGCTGAGCAAGCTCGCTCGGCTATGAATGGAGGATGGCTGCTCTCCATTCAGTTTGGCAGTCCGCTCTGGAGATGGGAGCGGGTCCCAGAGGTCGAACCTGCATCTAACTGACATTTGTGGTACATCCTTCTGACGTGCCATAAATGCTGAGATGGGACAACCCCTTTAAAGAGGTTATAGACAACCCCTTGTCCATATGCCCTATTAGGGTATATGAAAGTCATATTGCTCGGGACCCCGCTGTATGAGCCAAGATGGAGACATAGCTGTAACCTGAACTGTCAATGCATTACATTGGCTGCTGTTCGTTTGACAGCCACGCAAAGCAACGTTGTCTGGCCAAAAGTAGCATCCCCTGCTGACAGGGGTTAAAGACGACAGCTCCCATTCAAAAACAGTTGTCTTCAAGAAAATCTCCTTCAGGTTACAAGCATTAGTTCCAGAAAGAATAGGGATCACTTGTGTTTCTTTTTAAAAATTTGAGAAATTTAATTTACCCACTACACATTCATATTCAGAATTTATGGTTCAGGAGAAAAAATGTCTTCAAACAAGTGCTTACCATGTACCCGATTATACTTTAAGCAGACATTAAAATCTTCTAACACTGGTCTAACAATTGTGTTTCTCACCCTTATTGAATACGACCCTTACAAATCAGATCCAACAGTACAGCGACCATGCACTAGCTACTGCAGATACAATCACTCATAAAAGCAGGGGTGAGGAGCTTTCCTTACATCTTGGGCATCGTGATCCAGGATATGATCCCCGGTGCTGGAACCCAGCTCTCCAGCTAAGGAGGCAGCAGAGTTTTCTTCCTTAGCATCGTTCTTAAAGGATTTGGCCACATGAGTCTTTTCAGCTGGAGGCATACTGTGTACCACCTGTATATCTGACTCTCCAGGCTGTTTAGTCTGTGCTTTATCCAAAATGGTGTCTTGGACTTCTGGTGATAACTGACCCATGGAATGGGAAGAAGGATGCATACCCGGACTCCCCTTTAATTCCTTCTAAAAAGAGTATTAGTGGGAATGTGAATGCACAATGGTGGCAAATGGTCAGGAAAGGGGTCGGAAATGCCACAGAACTAATTCTAGGAGCAAACTACTCTAAAACAATGGAAAACATGCATCAACAATCAGGACTGGGAAAATCCACCAAAGGAGAAAGAGACAAAGAGGCATACAGTGCAATTGCAAGGTCATGTCCAGTTCTCTATCCAAGGGAAATCTTTGGGTTATGCCCTGAACAAAGTCTGTGGATGCTGTTGGTTAGAGGTTGACATGCCCAACTTCTCCACAGTAAAGCAGTCCTGCAACTGATCGTTGACTGATAGAGATGCTGAACCCACCAGCTGATACCACATTGGCTTCTATTTAGGAAGAGGTTGTCTTCAGGAAAACAGCAACACAGCTCCGTCCATTGTGCAGAAGATGGAGTGAATGGTCAACATTGTCTTCAATGAGAGAAGCTCTGCAGTAATCAACTCCATCCACTACACAACAAAGTCATCAATAGTTAGGGCTCTTTTTAGACGAGTGTGTCCTGTGCGGGAATCCTGCTCCACGTGCGTGATACCCCGTGATGGACACTGCTGGTTTCTCAGGAGCACACGGCATTATACTGATTTATACCGATTGTGGAAACCAGAATGTTAGAAATATTTGCTAATTTATTGAACAGAAAGAACTAAAATCTTGCATTGACATAAGTATTCAGACCCTTTAGGATGCTGCTCCACATTCAGCTTTTCTGATCCAGTTTTTGACTCTTTTTATGATCCACACCTGATTTTTGCTTCAAAAAGTGTATAAAAAACCTGAACATGTGGCAGCACCCTTACTCAATACTTAGCTAAAGCCCTTTTGGGAGTGATTACAGCCTCCAGTCTTCTTGGGTATGATGCCACAAGCTTTGGACACCTGGATTTATGGATTTTCTGCCATTCTTCTCTGCAGATCCTCTCAAGATGGATGGGGACCGTCAGTGTACAACCATTTTCAGGTCCCTCCAGAGATGTTCTATTGGGTTCAAGTCAGGGCTCTGGCTGGACCACTCATGGACATTCACAGTTGTCCTTAGACCACTCCTGTGTTGTCTTGGCTGTATGGTTAGGGTCATTGTCTTGTTGCAAAGTGAACCTTTGGCCCATTCTGGGGTCCAGAGCGCACTGGATTAGGTTTTCATTAAGAATATCGCTGTACTTTCTTCAATACAGCTTTCCCTCAACTCTGACCAGTTTTCCTGTCCCAGCCACTGAAAAACACCCCCACAGCATGATGCTGCCACCACATTTCACTGTAGGGATGTTTTTGGGCAGGTAATGAGCAGTGGCTTGTTTCCATCAGACATGTCGCTTAGAATTGTGGCTAAACCTGGTTCATCAGACCAGAGAATCCCGTTTCCCACAGTCTGAGAGACCGCTTGGTGTTTTTTTTTGCACACTGTCGTGTGCATTTTACTGAGGAGAAGCTTTTTTTCTGGCCACTTCTGGCCCAGATTGGAGGAATGCAGCAGTGATGGTTAACCTTCCGGAAGTTTCTCCCATCTGCACACAGAGTGACCACCGAGTTCTTGATCACCTATCTTACCAAGGCCCGGCCCTTCTCTCCTGATTATTTAGTTTGGTGGGGCAGCCAGCTCAAGGAAGAGTCCTAGTTATTCCAAACTTCTTCTGTTTAAGACTTATGGAGGCCACTGTGCTCTTCTGAGTTTTCAGTACCCTCTACAGGCAGTTCACTCCTCGTCATAGCTTGGTTTTTGATCTGATATGCATTGTCAGCTGTGAGACCTCATATAGACAGGCATGTTTCTTTCCTACTCCTGTTCCATCTACTGAATTTACCACAGGTGGTCTCCAATCAAGGCGTAGAAACATCTCAAAGATGATCAAGAGAAATGGGAAGCCCAAGAGCTAAAAGTGTCATAGCAAATGGTCCGAATACCGGTGTTTAACTTTAGTGAAGCGAGCTTCGGCTGCTTCATCCGAAGTCGCTTCACTTCAGAATAGTCCGAAGCTCGTTTCACTTAACACTACCGAATACCTATGTCACTGTGAGATTTTAGTTTTTCTTTTTAATAAATTTGCAAAAATGTCCAAAATTCTGTTTTCACTTTCTCATTAAGAGGGACTGAGTGCACAAGGCTGCAACCTAACAAAATGTGAAAAAAGTGAAAGGCTCTGAAGAATAATGAATGCATTCTATCCTAGTTAATACGGTTGAAAAAAAAAGACATAAGTCCGTCAAGTTCAACCAAGGGATAGGTGGGGACGCGAATCCCAGATACATAATCATATTATGCATAATTCTTGTGATGTAACTTCACTGAATAGATGAACATTAATCCCCTATTGTGACATCACTGTGTATGTTATCCCTGTACTGTGACATGACTGTGAGCATTATTCTACTATTGTGACATCACTGTGTGCATTGTCCCCGTACTATGACATCACTGTGAACATTATCCCACTATTTTGACATCATTTTGCCCGTTATTACACTACTGTAACATCATTTTGAGCGTTATGCCGCATTATCTCTGTGCACTAGGGAGATCAAATTAACCATTAAACTTTCCATATTCTGAATTTGCAGTTAAAGGTGGTCATGGAGAAGAGGGCCCCCATTCTAAGTTTTGCTATGGGTTACTTGTTACATCTCCGAAAAAAAGTAATACAGTATATATACAGAAAAAAAAAAAAAAAAAATCAGTGGCCTGATTCATTTATGTATTGAATATAAGTGTCATTTTTCACATTTCTGTGAAATAAAACATGAAATCTTGAAGCCGATGGAAATCTCCAACAACCTGTAATATATTTCATATATACGCGTTCAGTAATATTGGACACAGCGCTTCTACTTATTATGTCTTGTGAGAACCAATAAAGATTTAGTTATAGAAAGACAGATCATAACTGCAACTATAATAGTCAATGTCATGCTGTATGATTTATCCCATTCATGTTTATAGTCCAGTGGTGGTGAACCTATGGCACGGGTGCCAGGGACGGCACTTAGAGCCCTCTCTGTGGGCACCCGCACCCTGGAAAAAGTCTATGGTGTACCAATATGCCTTAGGCTTTTCCTGCCATTCAGGGCGCACTATGAGCGGCACAGGCAGCGCACTGAATGCAGGCAGGCTATTTTAGCTGAAGATATACTATACTGGTATTCAGGTTAAATTGCTGTGTCTGCACTTTGCGATAAATAAGTGGGTTTTGGGTTGCAGTTTGGGCACTCGGCCTCTAAACGGTTCTCCACCACTGTATATAGTCTCTCCCAACTGATAAAAACCACTGCATCTTCTAATTGCAATCAACACCAGCAATAATACATGTAATAGGAAGGTAAGAAAGGATGGGAGGGCTACAGGTGGGGCGAGGAGGGATCACACACATGCAGAGTGTCTATGACATCACTGCTGCATGATGTCATATGCCCAGGGCACCTGTTTTTCGTTCTCCTCTTCATCCTCAGATTTTCCAAGGTTCTGTAACTCTGGCTCAGAGCCCTCGTCTGTAGCACTGGCTGCAACGGATTCATCTCTCCGCTCACTCTCCTGGATGACACATAGAAAGGGAACCACCGCTTCTAAACAAGCCTTGGGCACCGATTTCTCCCACGCTGGATAGCGTCCAAGCATGGAGCGTTAACCTCCCAACAGTCATTTTAAAATTGAAAAACCCTACAGAAAATGTCCCTTTTTATTGTAGATCTTTAATATGTGCCTAAAGTAAATATAGCTGGAGCACAACTCGGGGGTCACAACTGCATTTTTAACCCCTTAATGACATGACTCATTTTAGCCTTAAAGGGGTTATCCGATATCTAAAAGATCCCCACCCAAAGCCCGGGACCCTTGTTTGGATTTTAGTTACCTGCTACAGTGGCACCCGCGTTGCTCTGGATCCCTGCGCAGCCGCCGCTGCATCTCCCTGTCTCTCGGATCAAAACATTCGGCGATGAGGGAAGAAGTCCATAGTAGGCCGCTACTTTGACAAGCACCCCTTGAGGCTGCTCCCCCCGTCGCCGGATGCGAAGCAGGTGTCGGCGAGCAGGTAAGTATAATCCATACAAGGGGCCCGGGCATTGGGGAATATTTAAGATATCGGAGCATGCACATATAGCAGTCAGCCCATCTCTCTGGGGATGAACGATAATTTTTTGGTTGCACATTCCTGTGAATATGCTGCCAACAAATGATTTATGTATCACATAAATAATGAATTACGCAAGTGTTCTGCTTGTTATTCAAGCGATCGGCGGTATATTTACATGGTCATAACTTGCCTGATATTATGCCCATATAAAAGGTTATCCAGGAAAAAATTACTATTAATTGAAGGCAGGAAGCCTGAAATATTCATACTTACCTGCTCCCTGCTCCTTCGGGCAGACTCCGCCATATTCCGGTCCCCACTTTGTTTTCTTCCGGACAGGTATGGACATAGTCTCATGTGCTGCTTCAACAGTGACATGTTCCCAAGGTCCATGTCACTGCTGGGTCACATGCCGCTAAGAGAATCATTGCTGCTGAAGCCAGTCATTGGCTGCAGCAGTTCAGGTGACCATGTCCATACTCCAGCTGGAAGTAAACAAGCTGGAGACGTAGGCACAGGAGCCAGAGTGCTGGCCCAGAGCCATAGGGAGCAACTAGTCAATAGTTAATTATTCCTGGAAAACCCTTTTAAACACAGTTTTGCCTGAACTCTGCTTGGAAAAGGACTTGGCAGTTCTGCCCGGGCAGAGCTCGGGCAGCAGGTTGAGGGGGACAGCTGCTTTAACTGCTCATATCTCAAGATTGGTAGCAGCTATATGGGTCTGAAAACTGTGATTCCAAGCTTTAAAACAAGATCAGAATTGCAACATTATTTCCAAAACATTGGGAGATATAGCTTTTAGAAGTGGGGACAGGAGTGAAAGCAGGGAAATCTGCATTTCAGCGGCATTCACTGCAATCTTAATTTCTAACAGCTATATCTGCCAGTGTAGTGGAGATATTGCTGTGATTCTGGTCTTGTTTGAACGCTTGGAATGCCAGTTTTCAGACCAGACCCATAGATCTGCTACCAAGCGCAATATATGAGCAGCTAAAGCAGCCCTCCTCTCTTCAGTCTGGAGGAGGAGGGGGGCAGTTGGGGAGCTGCCAGTATACAGGAGGAAAGAAAAAAAATATATAAAAAAATTATATATAGATTTGGCATTATGTTTGCACTGATCCACAGAATAAAGTTTATCATGTTACTCACAGAGAACACTCAAAACAAATTCCACAAAATAATGTTAAAATTGATGTTTTTTTTTATCTTTCGCCCAAAAATAAAATAAAAATGATTTAATACACTGTATGTACCGGAAAATGGCTCCTAAAAAAAACTACAACTCATCCTGCAAAATCAAGAAAAACGTTTAGAATTTTTTTTTTTAAAGTTCTGACTGCTGGAACCCAAAGGGGTAGAATGTTAAAGAAGCCAGCAATGATTGGTTCACAATCATTGCCCTGTGTACATTTTATTACACCTTACCTCATATTCAAAGCCAACTCCCAGAGATCCGATATCCATATGCAACTTCTTGAGCAGACGAGCAGATCCTCGTGGACTCTGAAAGAAGTCAGTACAAGTCATTAATGTGATCATTCCAGATTTCCAAAGAAATAGACGTAACTTTAGGTTTTGTCTGAAACTAATGTCAAGGTTTCATGAAGTTCCCAACAACAGTACTGGAAATCTTAAATGTCATGTTCCTACCTGATCTTCACTCTCCTGCTCCCCATCCTCATCTTCCTCTTCCAGACCTGGCAAACTGAGGCTTATTCTCTCCTCTGGCTGCTTTATTGCGGAGCTCTTGATATACGTGGCTGTTTTTTGTGGCTGTGCAGCAGAGACCTGATCAAAAGACTAATTAATAGATGGAAGTAATTTCACACTGCGTTTATCCGGTTTCCGTACTTTAAAGTATTTTTAGGTCCCCAATCAACCGCTAGAGGCCAATATGGTGTCCTTTTTTAAAACTGTAAATTAACCTTAGCTTAAATAACTCTGGGTGCATTCGCATGGCAGTATTATGGCACACAGAACCCTACAGCTTCCTATAAGGGTCCATTCACACATCCGTAAGTGTTTTGCACATCCGCAAAACATGGACACCGGCAATGTGCGGGTCGCACATCGCTGGCACTATGATAGAAAATGCCTAATCTTGTTCGCAATAGCGGACAAGAATAGGACATGTTCTATTTTTTTGAGGAAACGGAAGTGCGGATCCGGAAATGCGGATGCGAACAGCACATATAGTGTGCTGTCCGCATCTTTTCTGTCCCCTCTGGAAATGAATGGGTCCACACCCATTCCGCAAAATTGTGGAACGGATGCGGACCCATTTTGCGGACGTGTGAATGGAGGCTTATGGACACAAAGACTCTGCTCAAAATTGCATGGTGCCTCGATGCTGGTGTTGGAAGATGCCACAATCTTTTTCTCATGGATTCCATGCGAATCTATTCACAAAAATACCTTTATGTGCTTAAAAAAAAGACAAATAGAAGTACAACGTGGGCCCACAGAAAGATGCACAAAATGTATTAAGAGGTGCAGGCTAATTAAAGGGGTTATCAAAGACTATAAAAATGTCCCCCATATGCCAGGCCCCTCAAAATGAATATACTTACCCCACTCCCCGCACCGCAGCTGCAGCTTCTTCCAGTGCGTGGATGAAAACATCCGGTGTGGTGTAAAGTGTGAAAAAAAGTTGCCTGTTTTTGCTCAAAATCCCGAGTGAAAAACTGCCTTTGAAAAATTCCCCTATATGAGCGAAGTATTACTGGTCAACTGATCAATATATGTGAATAGCTGTGTGACTTACTCCAGACGTTCCTCCCAGCAGACCGTCGAATCCTCCAGAGCTTCCCGCGCTGCTGCTTAGAGACCCCCGCACTCCACCACTGCCTCCAGCAGACTCACCCATTGCACGTAAAGGAGCCAAACTGCCAAGTGGTCCCTGCACTGGTCCAAGAGGGGATCCCAGAGACTATTGAGAAAAAGCACAAGTGTAAAAGATACAGTACACAGATAAAAACGGTAAAACAGTTCTCAATATAAGAAATCACAGATATGACATTCCGTAAACAACCAAGTGACGGGTGGTAGGTTTTGGCAGAGGCTTCTTGTCTCAGTGATGGGGTCCTGGGAGAAGGTCACTCCCGTACTCCATGCCGGTACTGTCTTCCTGAAGAGTAGCCCAGGCGGGGCATAGTGATGGAAAGTAAACTGCCAAAGAGGGCAGAGAGAGATCGGTGTCGGTCTGAGGAAGACCAACTTGTGTGAGGC
Source organism: Bufotes viridis (assembly GCA_033119425.1). Lineage (NCBI taxonomy): Eukaryota > Metazoa > Chordata > Amphibia > Anura > Bufonidae > Bufotes > Bufotes viridis. The sequence goes on along the minus strand of CM065590.1, from coordinate 555,718,344 downwards.
TAAAACCATTACTGCGCAGAGTGAACCGAACCTGCAAAGTGAACATTTTAGTTGAACCTACAAACTGGATGAGAATCCCTGAACTTTGAGTCTTTCTGTATTAATCCTGATGTTAAACAGGTTGTGCACTGATTTATATTGATGACCCATCCTCAGGATAGGTCATCAATATCTCATCGATGGGGGTCAGCTGTTTGACGAGGAGGCAACGCTCCAATGCATGCGCCGCTTCCTGCTCATTACACTGCACATCATCTTGAAAGTACAGTCTAATGACAAGTACTTTCTCCTTTCACTTGAATGGAGCGAGTACTTATAATAACATTACGCCCCCACTCCACAGGAGACAACGTGTAGTGTAAAGACCAGGAAGCGCCGCCGAGCGGGATTGTGTCACTTCAGCAAATATAATGTATTATGTAGAGAAGGTTAATACAAGGCTCTTACTAATGTATTGGGATTGTCCATATTGCTTCCTTTGCTGGCTGGATTCATTTTTCCATCATATTATACACGGCTCGTTTCCATGGTTATGACCATCAGTAGCGGTCGTGCTTGCACACTAGAGGAAAATGCACTAGCCTGGAGGTTACCGCTGTTCTCTCAACTATAGTCCCAGCTCCAGTACCAATGTGCCCTAAGATGTGTATACTGGTGATAATGGATGATGAGATATGGTCGCATCACAATAGAATATTTTCGGGCAATAGCACTTCGATGGATGGCAGACAGAACACCTACTTTGGGACAATGGAAGTCCTTAGTGAACCAAATTGTTCCTATGGAAAATATAGTATTTAAAAATAGGGGGTGCCCACAAAAATTTGGGGTGTGGGGGGAGAATGGTGCTCATCTTTATTGACGCTGTCCAATAATCATATGCATTCCACTAGGACGTTTCCATAATGTCACACATTACACTCAGAGAAATTCTCACAGCCTAAAACCACGTCTTTATTGCTAACAGTACATGAATATAAATGACTGACTCAAATATGTAAGTCAACATGAATAACAAATGTATTCTCGCTTTTGATATGTAAAAAGTCATTTGATTATTATTTGCTTCCGGATGAATGATTATGTACCTTACCTGAATTGTTACACTTCAATATGGTCCCGGCCACCAGGGAGGATGACATGTTTTCCTGCAGTGTGCAAGCACGACCACCACTGATGGATTGCAAGGTGGTCATAACCATGGAGACGAGCAGTATATAATGTGACTGAACTGAATTACTTTTTCTATTAATGTAACTATATATTATTTAAGTATTATATGGCACTGCTAGTTTGGCACAGCAGTATTTGGATGCTGTAGAATGCTATCTTGTGGGTACTGTACTCCAGTATTTGGGTCATTTTGGCAGTTCATAGAACTATTAATGTGACACTTTATTCAGATATTATTTCGAATATTAAGGCACTATTACTTTGTCACCATGTGCATTACGGAACTGTGTCATCTAATATCTTACCTTTATTTTGGAATGTAATTTGTATGCTAAGATATTAGACGTGGCCTGTAAAACGGCAGTGTGAACCTAGTAATAAAACCTACCTCAAGGGAGTTGTCTCGTCTGGACATTTACGGCACCTTCTCAGGCAATGCCCTAAATGTCCAATCGGTCAAGAACGGGACCCTGTCAAAGGCGACCATGAATGGCAAGCCAGGCGTGCATGCAGGCTCTCTCCATTTGCTGCCATGGGACTTACCCAAATAAGTGCACACGGCTACTTTTGGAAGTCCCATGGCAATGAACTGAGAGAGCCGCATATGCGCCACCTGCTTGGCATTCACACCAGTTCACAGGGTCCCGAGCTCTCAGTTCCGGACAAATGAATGGATGCTGTGGGTCAGGCATGCTCTCTGCAGCTCCATTCAATCTCTATGGGACTGACAGAGATAGTCCACTGCTGTACTTCGCTGTCACCAACAGTCCCATTGACTTTGAATGGAGTGGCAAAGTGCATTTGTGACCACCACTCTATCCAAACCTTTCCAGGATGGGGGCAACGGTCTCCCGTTCTAGTAATCGTAGGGGTTCCCAGCAATCATAGGCTGAACACCTATCCTGATGATAGATGATAAATGCTTTTCTTGGGATAAACTCTGTAATAAGATATTTCAGATAATGCTAATATCCAACTAAAAAGGTATTCAGTTACCTGTTGATGTTAGGGTCCCCGTAAGTACTTTGGTCCCTGGGTAGCAGTCCGGCCCCACTTGACTATGTTAAATCCACAAACACAGTAGTGGTTTCCAACCTATGGTTCTCAAGCATGCTGAGAGTTATAGTTTTGCAGTTCTCAAACAGCTGGGGCCCAAAGGAAGGAAACTATTGCAGTAATAAGTTTAGTAATGAACAGAACTATCATATATAAGTACATTCTACACACGGTAAGTGCCTTATTACATGTAAAACCTGCTGCATGACTTGGCTGGCATTTTGCCTTGATCTTTGTACTATATGTCTTTCCTTACCTCTAAGCTATGTTGCATTTTTATCAGAATATTGTTTCCCACTGCTATTTCTAGGCTGATTGTTTCGCTTTCAACCTGGGCTCCAACCCAGGATGGTGTCAGCCTCTGTACTTCTGACTTATGTAATATATGGCTATCTGGATATCTTCTGCTCCCTTGCTCTTCCTCAGGATTCATCTTCTCCTCTAATACACAATTCTCTTGACTCACACAGGACAAAATTAATAAGGACAAGGGTCTAGATTTCAAATACAGGACATCCGACTGGGTATCAATGGGAGGAACTCCAGCATTATTATTTGATCGATCTTGTTTCACTTCTGGATGTCTAGAGCTGGCAAGCTTCTGAGATGAGCAAAGTATTTGTTGTAGGGACCTTCTATTTGGGTAGCATCTAATACTTTGATATGACAGAGAGTAATCTGCTTTTGATGGGGACAAATCGCTTAATTCATCCAAGGTGTCTACACAAGTTGGAGATGGGACATCTTTAGCGAGAGACGTTTCAAAAGGAAGAGCCATGCCTTCAGGGGATGGTTCTTCTAGATTACTCCTCTCTGCATCCTCCGAGCAGTGATTGCTCATTTTTTGATAGATCTTTTCTATAGGCGCATAAGGTTGTTTCTGCTCTGGTTTTCGGATTGTCCTTTTTCCCTCAGAGCATCTTTCCAAGACGATTCCACTATCCTGGCACTTTTGTTCTAGACCTTTCTCTATGGGGCCTGGAGAGATCCGAGCTGTATTTAGTCCCTCCACGGATAAAATCAACTGATTGATTTGCTGGTTAGTAGTTTGACCTGGTACTTCTCCCTCACTAGTTTGTGCTTTCACATTTATAAAAGGGTACTTTACAAATGTAGACCCGTCCGTGGAACTGGATACTTCTATCGCAGTAGGAGGTATGGGATTTTTGTGTTGCACCCCAGGATATTGAGGTGGATTGCACACTTGGTCAACCACAGAATAGCCGCCTGTTCTCCACAAAAGTCTATCTGCCATTTTTAAGACATGTTTTGTCTGCTCTATCTCCAGCGGCTGCAGTCGGCGGGGCGCTCTGTCTCTCCCTGTACAATATATATCGGCTTGCACTGCCACCATGCTCTTGACAGGAGCGGTCTCTCTATAGTCATCTTCACTAGGACTCTGTCTACCTGAGGCTTGAGATTGTAAGGTAAAGAAAATATATGGGAACTGATGATTTTCCTCTGATTGTAGAGCCTGAACATACAATAGGGAAATAAGATTAATATATAACTACTGAAGATAATTTATCATTGTAAATCAATATCCATTCTCCTCCCAACAAATATACTCTACTACAGATTCTGGATGAATCAGATCTCGGCATCCCTCATGATGATAATATCTTACTGCGTAAACAGGAAATATAACTTATACTCAAAGATGTTTCTCAAATGGTTTACTTAAAGGAAATCTGTCACTTGGATGATTTGGATCATCGCTATTAAACTAAAGCTATTGCCTTTTAGCACTTACTACCTTCTTTCCAGATGTGCTTTTCTTTCCTTGCTGCTCGGTTTCTAGCTTGACAAAATCCACTTTATACCTTATGCAAATTAGCCAGTAAGATGCCTAGAGGGGGGTTATTTTCGTTCAAAGGTGCCCAGGAATGCCCCCATAGAGTGCCCAAGTACGCCTGTCCTACGGCAAACAAACCATGATATACAATGGAAATAAATAAGAGGTGTGCACCCACCTCCCGGTCTACAGAAGCGGTGTGCACCCACCTCCCGGTCTACAGAAGCGGTGTGCACCCACCTCCCGGGCTACAGAAGCGGTGTGCACCCACCTCCCGGGCTACAGAAGCGGTGTGCACCCACCTCCCGGTCTACAGAAGCGGTGTGCACCCACCTCCCGGTCTACAGAAGCGGTGTGCACCCACCTCCCGGTCTACAGAAGCGGTGTGCACCCATCTCCCGGTCTACAGAAGCGGTGTGCACCCACCTCCCGGTCTACAGAAGCGGTGTGCACCCACCTCCCGGTCTACAGAAGCGGTGTGCACCCACCTCCCGGTCTACAGAAGCGGTGTGCACCCACCTCCCGGTCTACAGAAGCGGTGTGCACCCACCTCCCGGTCTACAGAAGCGGTGTGCACCCACCTCCCGGTCTACAGAAGCGGTGTACACCCACCTCCCGGTCTACAGAAGCGGTGTACACCCACCTCCCGGTCTACAGAAGCGGTGTACACCCACCTCCCGGTCTACAGAAGCGGTGTACACCCACCTCCCGGTCTACAGAAGCGGTGTACACCCACCTCCCGGTCTACAGAAGCGGTGTACACCCACCTCCCGGTCTACAGAAGCGGTGTACACCCACCTCCCGGTCTACAGAAGCGGTGTACACCCACCTCCCGGTCTACAGAAGCGGTGTACACCCACCTCCCGGTCCACAGAAGCGGTGTACACCTCCCGGTCCACAGAAGAGGTGTACACCTCCCGGTCCACAGAAGACGTCTATCCCTCCCGGTCCACAGAAGACGTCTATCCCTCCCGGTCCACAGAAGACGTCTATCCCTCCCGGTCCACAGAAGACGTCTATCCCTCCCGGTCCACAGAAGACGTCTATCCCTCCCGGTCCACAGAAGACGTCTATCCCTCCCGGTCCACAGAAGACGTCTATCCCTCCCGGTCCACAGAAGACGTCTATCCCTCCCGGTCCACAGAAGACGTCTATCCCTCCCGGTCCACTGAAGACGTCTATCCCTCCCGGTCCACTGAAGACGTCTATCCCTCCCGGTCCACAGAAGACGTCTATGCCTCCCGGTCCACAGAAGACGTCTATCCCTCCCGGTCCACAGAAGACGTCTATCCCTCCCGGTCCACAGAAGACGTCTATCCCTCCCGGTCCACAGAAATCTAAATCTTTACCTCCTAGTCTAAATAAGAGATCTTTACCTCCTGGTCTATATAAGAGACCTTTACCTCCTGGTCTATATAAGAGATCTTTACCTCCCAGTCTATATAAGAGATCTTTACCTCCCAGTCTATATATAAGACCTTTACACTCTGGTCTGTATAAGAGCTAATTTACCTCCCGGTCTATAGAAGAGCTCATTTACCTTCTGGTCTATAGAAGAGCTCATTTAGCTTTTGGCCTATAGAAGAGCTCATTTAGCTTTTGGCCTATAGAAGAGCTCATTTAGCTTCTGGCCTAGAGAAGAGCTCATTTAGCTTCTGGCCTAGAGAAGAGCTCAGCTAGCTTCTGGCCTATAGAAGAGCTCATTTAGCTTCTGGCCTACAGAAGAGCTCATTTAGCTTCTGGCCTACAGAAGAGCTCATTTAGCTTCTGGCCTACAGAAGAGCTCATTTAGCTTCTGGCCTACAGAAGAGCTCATTTAGCTTCTGGTCTATAGAAGATTTCAGTTAGCTTCTGGCCTATAGAAGAGCTCATTTAGCTTCTGGTCTATAGAAGAGCTCATTTAGCTTCTAGTCTATAGAAGAGCTCATTTAGCTTCTAGTCTATAGAAGAGCCCATTTAGCTTCTGGCCTATAGAAGAGCTCATTTAGCTTCTGGCCTACAGAAGAGCTCATTTAGCTTCTGGTCTATAGAAGATTTCAGTTAGCTTCTGGCCTATAGAAGAGCTCATTTAGCTTCTGGCCTATAGAAGAGCTCATTTAGCTTCTGGTCTATAGAAGAGCTCATTTAGCTTCTGGCCTATAGAAGAGCTCATTTAGCTTCTGGTCTATAGAAGAGCTCATTTAGCTTCTGGTCTATAGAAGATCTCTTTGTCTCCTGTTATATCTTTGGTACTGGCTTTGAGATGTGACCTTTGCTATGTTCACACCAGCACCATAGTGAACCAATGACTTTACCATAACTTTACCAGATCTGTTTACAAATGGATCTGAATGAATTCTGACCTATAATGGCTCTGCCAAGTTTACATCAAAGTTTCAGCATTTTTGATGGCGTGCTGCAGTCTGTGCCATTCTTTCTGGCAATTAATGTAGTCATTAAGGGAAGCCTTGATGTTTGGATGTAATAGCTTCGCTGGTCTCCATTGATTGACCCCTGGCTTATTGTTTCATATACACTAGCACTGGAGGATGAAGAAGAATGGGGAGGGGGGAGTAACTAACTGGTATAGCATAAGATTAAAAAAACCAGGAGGAAATTAAAGTGGCTGTCCCACAATTGCCACCTGCCATCTATCTACAGTATAGGTGATAAATATCTGATCGTTTGGGGTCCATCATTGCAAGACTGCAGTGAGGATGGGTATCAGAACTTTTGTCATCCATGGGGAAGACGAAAGCAGCTGAGCACTGTAGTTGGCTATCTGTCATTCCTGTAGACTTTAGGGTAGAAAAAAGACACTGTTGAAAAAAGTAAAGGGGGGGGGGGGCTTCCTGTCACCCAACAAATTTACTATACACTAGAAACTGGAATAAATTATCAGCTATAGATTCGACCTTCAGGTGCACAGAAGATGCACCAAATTTATTAGGAGACCTGCACCTCCTGACATATTCGGTGCATCTTACACCAGCACACTTTTTCCATTAAGACCAAACACCAGTCTTAATAAATTCCCCCAGAGTCCTAGAGAAACCCCGTAAGTTAAAGGAACACTCTAGGCAAACCTGATATACTGTGGCATTCCTAGTGAGGTGGGCTGACATGACAAGTATAACCTGGACTCTTTGAATCCCTGTGTTTTGCACTGCCCCCTACTGCCCTGCACTAAGGATTAGTGATGAGCGGTAGGGGCAATATTCGAATTTGCGATATTCTGCAAATAATTGGGTTAATATTCGTCATATATTCGCGAATTCGTGTTTATTTTCTTGATTGCGAAAACCAGCAGTGTAATATTCGCGTATTGCGCATGCAATACAGGCTCGGGTCACTTTTGCTACATTTTTCAAGCTGCTAGAAGTTTCCTGAGACTGGAGAAAAAGGTTGGCACGGCAGAACATTACAATAGCTTTATATGCAGATAGAGTGCTCTGATATATTTGCGATTGTGCAAATCGGCAATTAATGATACACATATTTTTGCGCAATACCTGCAACTTCACATTTTAGCAGGTCTGACTACATATTAGTGATTGGTGCACTAAGTATTATGAACTTGTGACATCACAGCACTATGTATGTATGTATGTATGGACAGCAGAACCTATCACACTACCTAACACCCTGCACTGGAACCTATCAGCTACACTATATCACTATCTAACCTACACTGACTATCTCCAACTAACTATCTGTATTATATATATAAGCTAATTAACTATCTAATGCAATGTGACTCAGGAAAGCACAGAGCACAGCAATGACACTGCTGCCTCTCAGAACTGTAATAAACTGCATACAATGGCTGCTGGGGAGGTTCTTATGTAGTAAGGGGTAGGCAACTCTCCTATTGGTTGCTAGGGATGTTGCTAAGCTCAGACAAAGACATTGCAGACTTCTCATTGGCCCACAAGCAAGAAGCAGGGCGGGATCATGGGTTCAGATGGGAAAAAAAACGACGAATATTCGAAAATACTAATATATAGTACTATATTATAAATATTTGCGAATTCTCAAAGTGCTGATATTCGCGATTCGAATATTCGCGCCCAACACTACTAGGGATACCACGGTGTGTAAAGCTTTGTCCAGCATGTTCCTTAAAGAGGTAGGAAGTAACTACAGAAATAAGTTACTGGAAGGACAAAAAAAAAAAAAATCACAGATGCAATAATTCTAGCATAAAATATTTTTAGCAAAATGGAATCTACAATCTATATGCTTTGTACATTGTGCAATGATTATATGGATTGACTTCAAGTACATTGTTTGTGCAAGACCCTCTGTTCGGTGTAATGTATAAAGGTGACTTGGAAAGTCGATGGGAAGAAAGAAGGGCTTTCCTCTCTCATCTACATTACGGTGACACCTGAGCTTCCCCGAGGGATGAAGGATTTACACTCACAATGTTATTCCTGGACACTGCTGATTTACCGATCAGATCTCATCTCCAGTACGTTAGTACATTTTCAGCTCATTTTACTCTGCACACAAGTAATTAACGCATACGCAGCCTTCACTGATAAAATGGCTTCTTGGCAAGTGAAAGACATCCGAGATCAATAGACATCAAGGCTGAATACAGGAATAGCAAGTCATTTACTAGAAGATTGATTTATTGTAGAATATCCCTCCACTGATGGCCTGCAGCCCCGTCATCTGATGGTCCTCCGCCATTTCCAATCTTTATAGGCCATGTGTCACTGGGATAGAGCCCTTTCAATGGGTGCATCTGTAAAATATCCCACTACTCATACATATGTGGGTACATTTTCACCAACTAAGCAGCCCAACAAAGTGCAATGGAAGAGAGAATATGTACAGCATGCTATCTGTAGGTGGCCCTAACCACATCTTATAGACAGCCACTCAGAAGTGCTGAGAGGGCTTCATGGGTGCATTCCCCTTCTGACTAAAGGGTTTTCCCCATCTACAAAAAGGGTCCAACACTGATCCTAAGACTAGTGCATTCCCCTTTACGTTTTCCCTGCCGATTGCCGCACGGCGGATTCTTGCTTGATGGCTTGCGGGGGGGGGGGAGCTCCACTAGCTATGCCGTGACTAAGACCGTGTTGCGTGGTCAAAACATGTAAGGCTCGTTTCACACATGCGGTACAGCAATCCGGCAAGGGACAACCCAGTAGTGTTCTCTACATCTGACATAGCCGGATAGTGCCGCGTGCCCATCGGACCCCATTTATTATAATGGGAACCGGCGGTGGTCTGGACGCTTCCTGGCATATATACTAGGATTTAGCCAGACAAACATTGCATGCGGCAATTTTTGATGGGCTGAATGCTGCCATTCCCACCAGTTCCCATTATAGTCAATGGGGTCTGGTAGCCATGTTGTCTTATATGGCTCTGCCGGATCAGAGAACCCCGGCAGGCCGCTCTTTGTCGCATGTGTGAAGGTAGCCTAAGCAAGTTGGGGGGGGGGGTTCATTTATTAAGACCGGCATTTTAGACGTCTTGATAAAGCCCTGCACTGGCGGTGGATCCGCCGTAGTTATGTAGAGGCCACTGCTTCCTTGCTGTCTTACATTTAGATCATTTTCTACGCCTAAAACAGGCGTAGAAAATGATAAATGAGTCGGGCCTGCCAGCCTGTCCCCTTCCCCCCTGCTTTTTTAGACCTGGAGTGAGCCGGGAGAAGTCGTCTGCGCCAGAAATACGCCTAATTTAGGCGTATTTCTATTTAATAAATTACCCCCCCCCCCTGGATTTTACATTTTCTATGTGTCCCAAATAAAGTTACTTGATTTTATTTCCAAGGGCTGGATACCTTCCATATTTGCCGCTGGCTCCATTCTCATGATCGTGGGGGTCTCAGATCACAAAGTGATGGCATATTATAGTGAGATGGGAAAACCACACACAAGTGAATCTTCCACCATGTTATGCTGCGCTGCTTAATTGTGCACCGAGCTTGTCCCCACACAATCGCAGCAGCACACCGTGGGGACAGGTCTGGAGGCCGTTTAGCTGCTAACCCCAGCAGTCGCATCTCTTTTCAGGACGGCTTGTACAGGATGTATCTGCTATTTATACACACATTGATTTACAGTTCTCCAGGCATCAGCTCATTCAATCAATCAAAACCAGATAGCACTCATGCTGCAGCAATGGGACAGACAGATAAAGTTCTGCAAATATCAAGTCATTTTGTGTTATCATGACAACCCCTTCCTATCTGGCTATATCAGAGATGAGGGCGCCTGATGTTTTATTGTGATGATGTCACAGTAGTGTCTGTCCTTATCCATAAGCAGAGTTTCAATGTGATGATGTCACAATGGAGCTAGCAAGTAAACGTTTTTACTGTGATGTCACTATAGTCACCATAACATTTTTGTCTTTCCTAGGTTGAGTTCCATTCTGATGTCATAATAGCATACAGTATATCTTTATTCCTATGCTTCGTTCCATCACAATGCCACATTAGTCTTTGGGGGGGGGCTTTATCAGGCATTCACTCCAGAATTCTGGTATTCAAAATAATGCAAAATAGGGGCTTTGCAACGTTTTCAGGTACCTGCGCAAAGTTTGCGACTTTTACGTGTGGTTAGCCGTGTGGTTAGTGAGTTTTACTCACCGAGACTTTATAAAAAGACTCCAAAGAATTTGCAATCTCATTCCAGTACAAGGGTGGAAAACCGGAGTAAGATTTCTAGACAAAGGTGTTTAAAGATGCACCCAATATAAAAGGGTTATACAGGAATATATAATGATGACCTATCATCAGATCGGCAGGGGTCCGAGTACTGGCACCCCCACTAATCAGCTGTTACAGGTAGCCGGCTCCCGGCATCTCTCCCAAGAACAGCTCCGTACATTGTATAGCGGCTGTGCTTGGCATCAGCGCCAAACATTTCCATTCTAACTAAGCCATGTGACTGATGTACGGCGACTTCACATGGCCTAGGAAGAGGCTACGGCGCTCACGGAGCACCAGCCTCTTCAATAGCTGATCGGCAGGGGTCCTAGATGTCGGGCCCCCTCTGAGAATAGGTGCCTCTAGGGGCAACGGGGGCTCCTAGAGGCTTAACTTTCTCTGCAACTGCCCCAACCCCTGCATTTTGATTGCCCCCAGACAGTTTAAATATCATCACGCCTCGCCCTGTCAATCAAAATGCAGAGGACGTGGGAGTTGCAGAGAGCAAAGAGCCTCTAGGTTTAATGGTAACGCCCCCGTTGCTCCTAGAGGCTCAATTGCATATAATAAAACATCATTTTTCTCAGTAATGCGGCACATATGAACATGGGACCAACACAGACGCCTTCAGCTGCCAAGCGCACATGTAACAGGTCAGCCAATGTCATAGGGACAAATCTGCTGACAGATGCCCTTTTAAAGGGGTTTTCCGGGATTTTAATATTAATGACCTATCCTCAGGATAGGTCATAAACATCAGATCATCGGGGGGGTGCAACACCTGGCACAACCACCAACCAGCTGGTTGAAGAGAAGGCCGAGCTCCCTGCAAGCACAGGCTTTCCTTCATTGTTTACCTGCTTGCTGTCGCATCGCAGCGGTGAGCAGTGTAACTACAAGTGGTCCTATTCACTTCTATGGGACGGCTCCTTCCTATTCAAGTGTATAATACAGAGTCGGAGCGCGGCCTTCACGTCAACCAGATGAGGCCGGGAGTCAGACCCCCGCCCAGTTCTGATATTGATGACGTGTCCTGAGGATAGGTCATCAATATTAAAATCCTGGAAAACCCCTTTAAGAATAGTTCAGTGGAGCTATATTAAGTCGAAGGAAAATAAAACTGCAAAGAATGATGGATCAGGAGTAAATGCCATGAAAAGGTACTAATTACAGACTGAAGCAGAGTCACATTGCAACGTCATGACCTCGCAGTGTGTGTAAGACTGGGAGATGCACAGTCATGCGCCGTTATTTAACAGGACATCCAACAAATATCCTCATTTAAACGCTAAAAGAAGTGGCAGCGAAGCGCTTCACCCCAGAAAAAAGGACAGCGCAACACAGGTTCTCGTACTTGATGAACATAGAACTATGTATAGTAAAGTGGGGACTGTGATCAGTGCACAATTGCAAGAAAAAGTATTAGTATCTGGACTTCTCCATGGATTGATAATAAAATGTGATCTGATTGTTACCCAAGTCGAATCTAACTAGGTCTAAACCGGGTGGTCCGTGCCTGCCAGCATCTCCTCTCCCCTGATGGGCACGGCTCAGTCCTCTCACTGCTCTCTGCTTTATGTTGCTAGTGACCTTCCCTCCAACAGGGCACGTGCGCTCTTCTCGCGCTCTTAGTGGGCTGCTGCACACACATGATAATCTGTCCCCAATGTCACCATCCTCTGTATATATGGTGCCTACCCCTATGGGAAGGTTCCTGGCTTGTCTTGTCTTGCAAAGGTGTGCTATTTTATGTTTTGATCTCCCATGCCTGTTTATTGACCCCGTGTCGCCTGTCTTGACCTCTGCCTGATCACCATATTAACCCTGTGCCGCCTGCCCTCACCTCTGCCTGGCCATCGTATTGACCCTGTACCGCCTGACCATTGTATTGACCCTGGCTTGTCTTGTCTTGCAAAGGTGTGCTATTTTATGTTTTGATCTCCCATGCCTGTTTATTGACCCTGTGTCGCCTGTCCTGACCTCTGCATAATTACCATACTAACCCTCTGCCGCCTGCCCTGACCTCTGCCTAACCATCATATTGACCCTTTACCACCTGCTATAACCTCTGCTTGATTACCGTATTGACCTTGTGCCTGTTCACCATTTTGCATGAACCCTGCCTGTCCTGACGGCGTACCCTCGGATCACACTTCTGTCTATCCCATTGGTGTCGTGCACCAGTGTCTCTTGACTACTACTAGTCTCTTTTTTGGTTCTTAAAGGTCAATGGTCCAGTATGTTACTCACCATAGCCGGTTTGGGAACTTCCTTCACCTTCTTGTCCTTCGCCTTTTTTTCCTTCTTCTTTTTCTTCTCTCGCTTCTTTACACCACCTTGGGTCTGCAGCTTTGCACGCTCTTGTGTAACCAGTTCTCTGTAATGTTCATCTATAGGATGGTCCCACGTGGACTGACCAGTGGCAAAGTTAAAATAATAGATATCGCCAGTAACATCTTGGCTGAAAGACAAAAAAGAAGGGTGTCAAATACATAGTCTAACCACAGCTTTGGCATCTCTTAAAAAAATAAAAAAAGCTGCTATCTGCATCTGAAAACTGTAAAAAAAAACGATGCATTAATAATATTTATTTATATAGCGCCACCTTATTCAGCAGCGCTTTACAATTCAGAGGGTTCATGTACAAAAGACATCACAACGTAACTGGCTAATATACAACTAAAACACTAGAGCTTACAATCTATGAGGAAGTAGAGGCGTCACAAAAGGCAGTTGATTGTTATATGAAGTGGTCCAGCCATCTTTGTACTTAAAGCAGTGATGTAGGCCGATCTGCTTCAGGTGTGGGACTGTTAGATCGAGTTCAGGTCTGAGGAGTTGGGTTATAGTCAGTTTAGGAAGCCTGATAAGCATGTCTGAAAAGATGTGTTTATAAGGCATGTTTGAAGGTAGGGAAGCTGGGAATTAACCTAATATTTCGAGGAAGAGCATTCCAGAGAGTAGGTGCAGCTCAAGAAAAGTCTTGATGCCGGGAGTGAGAGGTACGAATTATGGAGGATGTTAATCTTGGATCACTGACAGAACGACGAGCACGAGTAGGGTGCTAGACGGAAATGAGGGAAGAGATGTATGCAGGTGCAGCACTCTGGAGAGCTTTGTGGGTGAGGGGGAGAAGTTTAACTGTATTCTGTGGTGGATGGGGAACACTGAAGTGACTGGCACAGGCTAGTAGCATCAGTATAGCGGGTGGACAGACAGAGGAACCTTGATGCACAATTTAGGACAGATTGAAAAGGGGGGGGGGGGGAGTTTAGTGCGAATTTCCCCATGGTCGGACTATTAAAGGATTCTTATTTTAGGATTATCTTAATTAGAGGGAGACCAATTAATTACAGTAATCAAGACTAGAACGAATCAAAGCAACAAGGGTTTTTGCCTTTTGAACTGTAAGAAAAGGGTGAATTCTGGAGATATTCTTGAGGTGCAGATGACAAGAGCGAGCAGGTGACTGGATATGGGGAACAAAGGAAAGATCCAAACATGACCCCAAGACAGCGGGTGTGCTGTCTAAGAGTTATGGGGGTGCTGCAGACCAAAATTGAAATATCAAGTTTAGGTGGGTTAGTAGATGGGGGAAAGACAAGAAGTTCGGTTTTTGAGAGTTTCAGTTTTAGATACAGAGAGGGCATGATGTTAGACAGCTGCCAGACAGTTACTGGTGTTTTGCAGGAAAGTAGGGGTGATGTCAGGGGATGAAGTGTATAGTTGTTATGATCAGCATAGAGATGGTACTAAAAGCCAAATCTGTCTGATGGGGGCTGAGAGAGAAGAGTAGAGGAACTAGGACTGAACCCTGAGGAACCTCAACATCAAGATGAAGAGGAGAAGAAGTAGAGCCAGTGAACGATACACTAAAGGAGCGGCCAGAGAGACAGAAAGAGAACCAGGAGTGAGCACTGTCCTTAAGGCCAATGGAGTGGAGCATAGTGAGGTTCATGGTCTACCGTATCAAACGCTGCAGAGAGATCCAGAAGAATCAGTAGAGAATAGACACCATTCCTTTTTGCTGTCAGGAGATCGTTAGACACTTTAGTAAGGGCAGTTTCTGAAGAGTGGAGAGGGCAAAAGGCAAATTGTAAGGGGTCATGAAGAGAGTTTGGAGAGAGACTTATTAAGCGAGAGTAGATGAGACGTTCAAGGAGTTTAGAGATGAAGGGGAATTAGGAAACAGGTCGGTAGTTAGCAGCACAGGTTGGATCAAGAGATGTTTTATTTAGTAGTTGGATTATAACAGAATGTTTTAAATAGGACGGAAAGATACCAGAAGAGAGAGAGAGGTTAAATATTGTAGCAAGGTGAGTGATGATAGCTGGGGAGAAGGACTGAAGAAGGTGTAAGGGAATAGGAACACTGCTGCAGGTGGTGGGTCGAGAAGAAGAGAGAAGCCTGGACACTTCTTCATCTGTTATAGGGTCAAAAGAGTAGAAAGAGCACAAGGAAGGAGGATATTAACAACTTTCTCCATAGGAGTTCTGCACATCTGGAGCACCGCTAGAGAAAACGTGTTTCAGGTGGTTGCCAGGGTTGATGTGTTCTTTGTCGGGAGGGTCGAATTGATATTGGAGCTGCTTCATCCAGGGTGGTTTTGAGGGTATGGTTGTAATGACTGGCAGCCAGGTTTTGACAGGAGGAGGAAGAGACTGGAGTAACAGCTAAATGTAGGATGTCAATGATTTGCTGGCAGTTAATGGTGTGTAGGTTTCTAGAAGTGTGAAGAGTAGGATTGTCGTTAGAAGAGTGAGAGGTCTTTAACAGGGCTGTGGAGTCGGAGTCGAGGAGTCGGAGTCAATTTTGGGTACCTGGAGTCGGAGTCGGGAAAAAATGGACCGACTCCGACTCCTACTAGATTTAAATTGGAACAAAAAAAAAATTGGAATAAAAAAAAGCAAGTTTAAATGTCCCAATTCAGATAAAGTTATAATTAATTACTTCTCTACTGTAAGAATAAAGGCCAATGCATGCAGTGCGTCACGTTACCGCTAAACAAAGACGTTAAGTGACCGTGAAGAAGCACGCTTTTCATATGCTTTACTATGCAGTTAAAAGGACACTGACAGGCTGATATATCTGCTGGTATTCATCAGAGGATTAGGAATACAACTAGACGACTGTTACCCCCAGTTGAGGTTTACTTGTGTTTAAAAACGTTTTAATCAATATGCAAACTCTCTACCTTTGTGCCCAAGGGGGCAGGCGCACATGTAGAGTACTGGCAGCACTAGACAGGACTGGGTAGCGAGGAGGAAGAGAGAAAGCTGGCACAGCCTCAGCATAGCCAGACGAGGCTGCTGCCAGCACTCTACACGTGCGCCTGCGCAGGAATTCAGCGTTCGGCTAGCCTGAAAAAAAAGGCCAGTGCAGTGAATAATAACGAGGGGAACAGCGCTGGGAAGCTGTACTTCGGACGCGGCTGGGCACAAAGCCGCAGGAGACGCTGCCCCATTGGGCACAAAGATAGTAAATTTGCATACAGATTAAAATGTTTTTTAAACACAAGTACAGCTTAACTGGGGGTAACATTAGTATAGTTTTATTCCTAATTCTCTGATAAATACCAGTATATATATATCTTTAGCTGGAAAATCAGCCTGTCAGTGTCCCTTTAAGGAGCGGCAATACTTACACTTTCCATCGTCTTGTGGTCTGCTGTTACAGGGAGCCCATGGTTATCCTAGCCTCTCACTGATAACTGATTAAGGACTGGAGACACTTGTATAAGTGAAGGGAATGGATAGTCAATAGTTCAAGACTGAAGCTATAAACCATTTGAAAAACTGCTAACATTCAGCTAAGGCTATAAAACATGTAAACTCAGATTGTTAGCTTAAATTTTAAACATGACTATGGGATTCTACTAGGAAAATCATGTTTTAAAATAAATGCCCCTTCCCCTGCCCCTTCCTGGATCCTCCCACTGCTCTATCTTCAGCAGAAGATCAGCACACAAAGGAGAAGGCAGCAGCTTCTGCTCAACTACCTCTCTGTGCTAGAGGAGATTAGAAGAACTTGGTGGAACAGCTTCATATTTGCATATTAAATACAGAGGAGTCGGAGTCGGAAGTTTCAAAATCTGAGGAGTCGGAGTCGGAAAATTTATCTACCGACTCCACAGCCCTGGTCTTTAATGCCTCATTCACATGTCAGTGATTTCCATCAGTGATTTTGAGCCAAAACCAGGTGCGGCTCTAAACACAGAACAGGTGCAGACCTTCCCCTTATACCTCATGCCTGGTTTTGGCAGAAATCACTGACCAAAACACTGACGTGTGAATGAGGCTTAAACTAAAGGAAAGAAGATTGTGGTCAGAAAGTGGGAAGGATGAGTTGGGGAAGTTTGAGACTGAGCTGTGACGGAAGAAGACTAGATCAAGTCTATTGCCCTGTTGGTGGCAGAGGAAGCAAGTTGTGATAGGCCAAGAGAGGAGTTTATAGAAAGAGAGTGAGAGGTGGATGGGGAGATAGGATCATCAATGGGAATATTAAAATCACCCACAATAAGAGTTGGCGATTCAGAAGATAGGAAGTGGGGAAGCCAAGTGGCAAAGTGATCCAGAAATTGGTGGGAGAGCCTGGGAGACGAAAGTCAACTGCGACTTGCGGCGGGAAAGGGTGGAAGAGTCTGATAGTATGGATTTCAAAAGAGGGGAATGTGAGAGAGGGTACAATGGAATGACCTGAGACATGCACTGTGGAGAAAGTAGTATGCCTACTACTCCACCATGTCATCAGGTCTGGGGGTATGGGAGAAGTGAAGTCCACCAGAGGACAAGGCGGCAGGGGCAGGTGTCAGAATGTTGAAGATAGGTTTCTGTAAGTGCCAGCAAGTTCAGAGAGTGTGAGAGGAAGAAGTCATAGATTGTGGGGAGTTAGTTACAACCCGACCGGGCTTCCAGAGCACACAGTTAAAAGAGACTGGAGAAGATGTACAGTGAACAGGGGTGCACCTAGCCTTTGTGCTGCCCTAGGCAAAAACTGAAACAGGGCGCCCGTCATGCCAATTTCTTAACCTAACCCCTTTGCTACAATAAAAGTGCTCATTGCCCATGGCCCTTCTGCTGCCCCCATCTTGCCCCTACCTGGTGCTGCCTGAGGCAATTCCCTCACCTGCCTCATTGGTGGTGCACCCCTGACAGTGAACATTAATACGATTTTCGGGGGTTTCTATGTGTGGCGGATGATAAGCTGAAGTTGACAATAAAGGGAGGGCCAGGGTTTGGTGAAATATCCCCTGCAGCTAGTAGCAGGAGAAAAGAAAGACAGCAAGTGGTTGAATGACTTATGAGAGTGTTTTTTTTTTATGCTGTACCATGGAGGAAGATGATCAGGGTGATGTATGAGGGTAAAAAATATATGTGGACTGAACATGGGAGAGCGTATTGGGCAACCTACTACATACATTCAAAGCAGTCAGTTCTGGGAACTTCATTATAACTCAGCATAATAAATAGTACCGCCAGACCATTCCTTGAGATTTTAGGTTTATTTACAGATTTGTTATATCGATATGGTAGAAGGAAGATTACAGGACATAGATTAAATGCTGACAGTGATCTGAAAATGTTAAAAGTAATCTATATAAAAGTTGCAAGACCCACATTTTCCTTTTGTATATCCTTTGAAAATGCTGTAATTAAAGAATTTAAAAGAAAGTTGCAGGACCCCTGTGCAGAGCATGTTTGATGCAACTGGTACATCCGTGGCTTTCAAATTAAGGAGTCTTGCACTTTGAACAATATCTAAGCACCCATGACAATAACTTAATCACAATGTCTCACCCTGCCGGTAACTACAGCAATCACCTGCTACTGTATATGTGGGTAAACCTGGCAAGGGTCCAATTTCCATGCAGCGCCACCACAGGACAAATGAAACATTACACAGTGTTCATTTATATAAATAGGCTGTCAGTGTAATGCAGGGCAGGACAAGTCCTCCAGAGCAAGAGACGCTCCTTGTAGGTGCCCTTCATTCTGGCCCAGAGATAAGGCTCCTGTAGAGAGGACCCCCCCCGCACATTTACTCAGTGTTCCCTAATAGAATCTATGAGATTGGGTCTTCTAAACTGGACAACCCACTTCAATTTGTCTTGTTAATAGCTTAGTACAAACCTCTACAAAACAAGAGCCGATAATGGCCCAAAACACATAGACATCATTGATACGTCCCTTTGGGCATGGGAAAACACTCAGGTCACCCGGATTCACCGCTCCGTCGTGGACCTTTGTGAGAAATCAAGGTAGCCACAAATAGTGAAGTACAGTCACGATGGTTCAACTGCAAAGGGTTTTATTGTACTTACAAGATACAAGTTGTTAAAAGGCAGTGTACATAAATCAGTCACCCGACCCGAGTTTCGCTTCAGCAAGCTTCGTCAGGGGTATCTGCTCCCCCCACTCAGAGGTGGTCCTTATAAACCATCAGGTGGGACTCTGCCACACCTCCATAAAACCTAGCCTCTATGGCATAGTACAAAGCACATAAATCACAAAACCTTTTAGGGTACATAAAATACACTCCTAAGTTCATTCCTAAAAACACCCCTTAAGGGTACGTAAAATACACTCCTAAAAACACCTAGAAAAACTCCCTTTAGATTACCATATTCCATATATTACATAAGAACTATGCAAGTAGCTTTTAGGTAGTTCTTATGTAAATGGCATTTATCATGTAGAGAAAGTTAATACAAGGCACTTACTAATGTATTGTGATTGTCCATATTGCTTCCTTTGCTGGCTTCATTCATTTTTCCATCACATTATGCACTGCTCGTTTCCATGGTTACGACCACTCTGCAATCCATCAGTAGCGGTGGTCGTGCTGGCACAAAGGAAAAAGCATTGGCCTGTGGCCCGGACCGTGGAAGAGCACATAGGCCAGTGCTCTTTCCTATAGTGTGCAAGCACGACCACCACTGATGGATTGCAGGGTGGTCTGTAACCATGGAAACGAGCAGTGTATAATGTGATGGAAAAATGAATCCAGCCAGCAAAGGAGGCAATATGGATAATCACAATACATTAGTAAGTGCCTTGTATTAACTCTCTACATGATCAATGTCATTGGCTGAAGTGAGTCAACCCCTCTATAAGAAAGACTCACCTGTCGCCGGCGCTCCAGTTCCAGCTCTCAGCTGTCTTCTCCTCTGCTTCCAGTCCCTGCCAGACCAAACGTGTGATGTACTGTCTACATGCACACAGGCAGATTACTCTTGAGGCCCTTGATTAGCTGGTAAAGGTGGGATGCATGTAGACGACACCTCACAGGGAGTGAAAGCAGATGAGAAGGAACCTCAGCACTGTAACCGGAGCGCCGGTGACTGTGTGACAAGAGTCGTTTTTATCCTCAGCAAGCTGCCTGGTCATATGAAAAGTGGTTCCCAATCTTTGAGGATCTCTTTAATGGTGTCTAAAACTGGTGGGAGTCGACTCAGAAGGGTCTAAAAATATAAAAACACATACTTCTCCTCACCGATCCCTCACCACTGACGTTCCAAAGCTGCTCCGGTTCCCACTGCTCTACATGCCGGAGGAGGCATATTTTTGCCAATCACTGGCCGAGGCAGGTCAGTGATTGGCAACTGCACCTGCAATTCCCTATACTAATGTATGATTTTATTCTTACCATGGTTTCCAATCTGGTGGCAAAGGTGCAACAATTCCTTCCCGGGCCAACCACATCAGCTCAGGCTCAGCATCTGGATCAACCCCTATCATTCGGGCATATTCCTGAATTTCTGGAAAAAAAGGAGACTATCAGAAGTGCAAATATGCATCCAGGGGAAAGACAGCAGGTAGATTTAAAGAAGACATACAACTGAAGACATTTCCATCACTGCACCCCTACTCCCAAATATCCAGCAAGTCTTGGACTCCGTTCCCTGCAGTTCAGAGACCTGTCTGCTTCTGATCAGACACCATCTTGAACTTAAAGGTCCCTCTAGACGGGACGATACTGCAGACAATTGTTTGGAAGGACACGTTCCTCCTTAACAGTCCCAATATCCTTTAGGTCCGAAAGTGGAACACGTCAGCCACTAAGCTGATGTTTGGCAAGGGTTACTTAAAAGAAGTCATACGGAGGAGTAGAATTCGGGACGAGCAGCACATCACTGACCGTGCTCTTGAGGGATGTAGTTTTCATCATGATCTTCCTCCAGGATCAGCTGATCTCCCATTCGAGCTGCAGGAATAGCCAACATGGTGGAGCTGGACACAAGCAGGCCTATAGAAGAAGCAGATAAACCATGGGCATCATTTAGCTGATTTCTCTCTAATTTAAAAGTATTTTTCATAATTGAATAAGGTATATTTCACACGTATACTGCATGATCTCAGGTAAGCATCATGGATCTTCCATCTGAGGGTAGATATAGTGTTACAGTAAGTAGAAGACAGGGAGGAGGGGGATGCTGCTGCAGGTTCTCTCTCTGGAGGACAGCATGAATCCGCCATACCAGCTTTCTACTCTCCGAGCTGAGGACCCCTTCCGAGACGTCCGTGTACGCTAATCGCAGGGTCAGATTGGACATTTCTGGGGCCCCAAGCAAAGTTAATACCTGGGTCCTCTGTTGCACCACAAAGCTTCGCCCCTAAGCCCCTTGCACTGCTTAGTAGTTCAGCCTGGGCACTTCTGCTACTGCTGTAAAGCTCGGAAGGGCCCCCCAGACCTCTGTGGACCTTTAGTCGGCTTTTTCAGCCAACTGCATATATCTAGCGGGGCCCCCCCAGATCTCTGGGGCCCCCAAGCATTGGCTTGGTTTGTGTGGTGGCTTAATACATCATATGGGTTTCACATGTTGTGCTTCAATTACCTGTCAGTTTTCTGTCAGTGAATGGACCTACCTCTGTTTTCATCCATAGACTAATAACGTGTAGAAAGCAGATACAAATACAATTGCAGTCAGTAATCGTGCACTGGGGCCCGGGCGCTTCGGGTTTCAGTTTCGACAGAAAGTGTCGGCCTGGAGATTTTTAGTTCACGGTCTGGATTGTCTACTGAACTGAATCCAACCGTGCCAAACTCTCCCCTGAGAAATGTGTTTGGTCAGTATAGTATAGTGCATACAGCATAGTGAAGACAGCCGGAGAGCCACAGAGCCAGATGTGAGCTGCAGAGTTCAGTACTAGAGATCCACAGATAGGAACTGGCTGCACATAAAACACGGTCATACAGTCAGTTCAGGAGATGCGGCAGACACACGGGGGGGAGATTTATCAAAACTGGTGTAAAGGAGAACTGGCTTAGTTGCCCATAGCAACCAATCAGATTCCACCTTTCATTTTTCAGAGCTCCTTTGGAAAATGAAAGGTGGAATCTGATTGGTTGTTATGGGCAACTAAACCAGTTCTACATTAACACCAGTTTTGATAAATTTCCCCCCCGCGGGCTGATCAAGGCGGTGTGCATAAACCCTAAGGGCCAGTTCACACAGAGCTTTTTGGCACTAATTGTGGAGCGTTTTTTCCCTCAAAATCAGTTTCAAATTGACTACTATTCATTTCAATAGGAAGCAGCACTCGCTGTTTTTTTACACGTGTAAAAAACAAGCGTGTAAAAAAAAAAAAAATCAGGTGGGTGCCCTATCCTGGGTCAGAATCAGCGCTGAATCTCCCATGGAAGCAAAAAAAAAAATAATCCCCGAGTAAAGTCCATGCGTCTTTTGTGGGTTTCCCCACGCATTTTTGGCGAAAATCTATTTGATAAAAACGCAAGTTGAAAATTCAGCTTTGTATGGAAGTGAACGCTTTTAAAGGGGCTCAGTTGGCAATGCTGTCGGGCCTTTCCTTCTGCAATATCTAGAAGGAAAGGAAAGGGAAGGCAGAAGTTTTAGAGATAGGAGAGTCCTAGCAGTCAGGATGAAGGCTAGGGCTGCGCGACACATAGGGCACAACTACACCGCGACATGTGTCACGCGACAATTTTAATAATGATGGTGATGGTGTCGCACTGCAGAAAAATCCATTTTGGACGTGTTTTTTGCTACTGTCGTGTCGCAGTCAGTGCATGTTGCATGTCGCAGTGCGACACCATAGACTCGCACAACAATGGTCGTGTAGCCCTCGCCTTAGAGTCACGCCGACGCCTGTCAGTCTCCGGGGCCGGATCATTACTGAGCGCAGCCCTGTCATTAAGGAGAATACACACTGGTGCCTATTAGACATGGTCCCAGCCCTGACATCTATATTACAAGCTACCATGGGATTTGATCGCAGCGTAGCTACATTTTATAATTTACAAGATGTAATAAAGATCAAAGGCCAGGGTCTCGCCCACAGCTAGACAGGACAGCCTGGCAGAGTTTACGTCTAGCGGCGGCGGCACACGCAGGATGCCAGAAAATAGCATTACTTATGAAAATATTCCAGGTGAAGGGACGGGCACAAAGTGATTGACGACTATTGGGAAGCCCCTGTGCCAGCTCCATGGACGGAACTCATTTTCCACATAAGACTTCATGCACACGATCTTACCCTTTCTGCGGTCCGCAAATGGCGGCTCTGCAAAGTACAGATGCGGTCCGTACGCCTTTTTTATTTCAATTGGACCGCGGTCCGCATTGGGTGGCAGAGAGCCCACGGGTGATCCATGTGCTTTACGCGGCCGTATATCCGTTCCGCAAAAAGATAGAACACGTCCTATACTGCAGACCACGGAGCCACTGAAGTCAATGCAGATGCAACACAGAGGGTATCCGTATTTTGTGGACCCGCAATTTGCAGAACGCAAAATATATACGGTCATGTGCATGAAGCATAATAAGTCAACTAAGCGTGCACTTATTTTTGGATTCAAGGGGCCCTAAAACCTTGAAGGGCCAGAGTAAAACTCTATCAGCTGCAACATGAAAACCTCATTCTGCGGCAGATGAAGTAGGAGCTGTGTGGATGTGACAGGAGGGGAAATTACATCCCATAGCACAGGACACGTGAAGTCATGGGAGCTGCGCTCGGCATACATAAAAAGGTGACATCAAGTGCCCCTTCACCAAATTTTTCTTTTTCAAGCCTGAGATTGTGACATTCTTTATCCAAAAAAAAAAAAAAAAGTGTAGTAAAAAGTGTGGGGTTTTACACGGACTGTAGGACGGTGGGGACAACACAGCAGCATAGCCAAATTTTCTGTGACTACGGATCCCTCACACACATTATAGTCTACAGGTCCACAAAATCCACAGAAGCCATTCATGTTTGGTCTGTGACAGGAGATCCTCGGGATCAAGGACCATTGCCAGGAGATCCTCGGGATCAAGGACCATTGCCAGGAGATCCTCGGGATCAAGGACCATTGCCAGGAGATCCTCGGGATCAAGGACCATTGCCAGGAGATCCTCGGGATCAAGGACCATTGCCAGGAGATCCTCGGGATCAAGGACCATTGCCAGGAGATCCTCGGGATCAAGGACCATTGCCAGGAGATCCTCGGGATCAAGGACCATTGCCAGGAGATCCTCGGGATCAAGGACCATTGCCAGGAGATCCTCGGGATCAAGGACCATTGCCAGGAGATCCTCGGGATCAAGGACCATTGACAAAAGATCCGTTATGGATTCGCTACCACGGACCATAACAGCATTTGGAATCCATAACCGGATGCTTCGATAAACCCAAACCCGAACTTCGGACGCCGAACTTAAAATACAAGTTCGCTCAACACTAAACACGGATCCTTCAGTGATAATCCATTGACTATCTCGTCATCATGGACGTGTGAAAAAGACCTAAGGGAACGGTGGCCATTCTGCACTGGAGCTCAGGAAGGACCTGGTCCTGCTCTGGCTACCACCCCAAGCATCAGCCAGGAACCTATGTCAAGGTCCGGTTCCCCTAGATGAGGGAACCAAGGGGTTGTGGGGTATAAGGAATCTGAGGGCCACACACACCCCTAGATCTTCAGGAGAGAAACCCATAAAGTCCTTGTGACAAACACCAAGAAAAGTGAATGTTTTCCGGAATTATAAGAGTATCTCCCCACATGCGGCAGGCGATGCTGCACTTGTTTTGGTCTCTTTACCCCCATGGACCTCCCTACACGTCTTACCTGGGGCCGACACAGTACGTGCACATCATACTACCTCCACCAGCTGCACAGAATGGCGTCCTGGGCCGCAGACTCTACAGGTGGCGGAGGTGCTGCTTCTTACTAGAGCATCCTATGTATATAGACTGATACAATGGCATCCATTGTGATACATTGTTACATACCTGGCAGGATCTGGGACCCCCAGAGGTACAGATCGCCCATACAAAGTGCCCCCCAACCTGCGACATTTCTGCTGTCAGAAAACTACAACAATCCAGCATGCACTGACAGCTTCTTAATAGTAGGACATGATGGGTGTTGTAGTTCTGAAGCAGCAGAAGAGCCTGTAGTACCTGCAGAGATTAAGGCCCCCCTACAGGATGATACAGCTTCTCAGTCAGCATAATCCAGGCCACCTAATCCAGGGTCGCCCCCGCAGACAGCCCTGCACTGCTTCCCGCTGGTCCTCTATCACCCGCACAGGGCCACCTACGTTTCTCGCACTTACCTGTGGCTCCGCAATAAACGCATGCACTAACGGCTCCGCTTCCAGGGACGCTCCCTGCGTTGCCCTGCAAAAGCAACAGCAACCACTTCCGGGATCTTCCTGCCTGGCAACGAAACGGACCCTCCCACCGCCAGTGATGATTGGCTGACCGGATCAAACTCTCGTCCTGATTGGATCGTTGCGAAGTCAATCATTAAAACCCCACAGCCTGACGGGAAATGTAGTCCTCGCCATGGGTCTGCATCACTGACTGCACTGGATGTATGAATGAGGTGTAGAAACTTACCTCAGCATGTGCAGAAGAGAGTGAAAGGCTAGAGGTAGGTGGTCATTTGGTATAGGAGCACAGACTAGTGGTATTCGTGGCTGGGCCAAATCAATAGTGTATGTGAAGTAAGGAGAGGACATATTAGGAGGGTACACAGATTTCATAGAGCCCCATAGCAAACCTTAGTAGGGGCCCCTCCCGCACCACTAATTTTTCAGGATGCCTATGTTTTCCAGGCAATGTGGAAGGCAAAGCACAATGTCACAAATGCATGATGAATTTATTATATATTTTATTAAGCAAAAGACATTTTAATTAAAAAAAATAAAATAAAAAAAATTGTAAAAAAAAAAAAAAAAAAGTCGCCCTCAGCCTCTGCCAATGTAATTGATTTCAGTGCTGGAAAAAGTGGAAGAGGAATGTAACAAGTATGGCGCTCATCCTGAACCGCACATCAATGTATCTACAGCAGAGGACTGCCATAAATACACTGCTATCTGCTTCACCTCACATATCACAAAGCTGTCGCCTGCAGCCACCACTAGGGGGAGCTCAGAGCACTGGAGTTTATACAGCGCAACCGAGGCTATAATAATGT